>OW285244.1:32210594-33511669 GCA_935421215.2 Melolontha melolontha | reverse complement strand
CTTATGAAAAATATGCAGGTAAAAAAATACGAGGAATGTCAGAAAATGGAATACTGTAGAAAAAAATATTCTATTATGTTTAGTACAAGTTTATTTAGAACATTTTACAACATAATTAACTATGAAAACTATTTACAATCACATATTTCTCAAAGTTTTCAACAGGAAAATTGTAACGCTTGTCTGAAAACATGTATTTATATATTGAAAAGGTTCGTTCTACGTCGACGCTTGTTATAGGAGCATATTTCAAATTAGAAATATCATCTATTGTCAATTCAATATTTTCTACTGAATCACCACACAAGATTGTAGCAATGTCCTTTAGCTTTTTAAAACCCTTACTTTTTCCTATTACACTTAAAAAAATTTCATGCACGGACGGTCCCACTTCTCCTTTAACATCAAAATATGACTACAAATTTTTTCGAATATAATTTTTTCTTAACGTGCTTTCGTCGGAAATGATATTTGCTGATGTACTTTTGCAAAAATAACTTGACATTTAAATTGTTTAATTTATGTAGTGGAATATCTGCCGACACAAACATTTGACACAAATCTTCATTAAATTGTTATTGTTCCAATCTTTTTGGAAGTTGATGGAAAACATTGCGGTAATGTTTGCTGGCTCTTCTTCGCCAATTTCATCTTTGTTAGTTTTGCAGCATGAGATAGAGTTTTGATATGTTGGTCGACTTGGAACCTTCTCACTTGTAATCTGCAAAAAAAAATATTGGTTGTTTTCTTATAAAATAAATGTTAGTAAAAGATAAAGGAATAAATAAAAACTTAATTAATTAATTAATTAATAAGAGGAAATAAACTTAAAATTTTACTCATAATCTTGCAGCATGCTACGCAAAACACTTTTTCTCCATCCATACGCAATTCTAAATAAGATGCAATCCATCCAGACACAGTCGCTATTTTCGGCATTTTTGCTATTATATCTCACAATTCATACACTTCGAAAAGCCAACGTAAAATGACGTTTAAAATAAAATTACTTTCAAATGTGGGAATAAATTTCTCCGAATAGCAATGAAACACATATACTTCTAATTTTCTGGTAAAATGTATTTTTGTATTTATTTAGACGTTTCAAGGTATCGGCTTTTCCTGGAATTTTGTCTCGGCCTGGATGTATGGGAAGAGCATTAATAAATTCTTGGCTTATCGGACGCTTATCGGAAAAGTAACGGGAAGAGGCTTAATAAAATGCTATTTTTAATTTAAAGAGGGCTGTTTAATTTTTGTTTGTTTGTTACATCTACGACATATTTTTAGTAAATAAATAAAACTCGGATACTTAAAATATGTAAAAATGCTGAATTACTACAAAATATGCAAATAATAAACAAAATGTATATATTATGCAAATATGCAAATTTATGCAAACTGCATATAATCCGGCCTTTAATTATTACTAACCAGAATCTACTTTTGCTAATAGCATTTTAAACCCAAAAATTTGAATTTTATACAATATGTCACAGAATAGCATTTTATACCAAAAACATTAGAATTTTATACAGCGTGTCAGAGAATATCCATTCATAATTTTCAGAAATGATAGAGGGTAACTTAATAAACTAGTGTCCCAAAATTTTTCAGTTTCGAGATAAAATGATAAAAATCGGCTGTCACCCCAGGACTTTCCTGGCGGTATACAAAGTAAAAATTGAATCATAGAAACGTTTGAAAAACAATTATTTTTTAAAATATTCGATGAATTAGTGCCGTATATGTAGAAAGCATTTGTTTCATTTACATCACTTGGCAAAATGCAATTGATTTGCACAAATTTGCCAATTGCGGGCACAGTTTAATATCTGTTCTTAATTTAAGGCTTTTCCCGTGATTGGAACTTCAGTCCCTAGGTAGCTCAAGGGTTAAGAGCGTGGTTCGGCAAACCAAAGAACACAGGTTCTTTTAGTAGTTGTCATTTTACGTTCGTCACAAATTATGATTTATTAGAGAAATGTGTTTAATTGTCACTTTACGTATCACAAATTAATCTTTACTAGATAAATTAGTGTTTGATTGTAAATCATTTAATAGATATTAAATTAGCATATCTGTCATGTTAGTTTAATCGTTCTATTAATTAATCCCGTTGCTACATTTGTGTAACATTGATTGACATGAATCGAAATTCTGAAAGCGATCAGATTACACAAAGAGAATGTAACAACGGGATTAATTAATAGAATGATTAAACTGACAAACCCAGATTTCG
The DNA here is from genome assembly GCA_935421215.2 of Melolontha melolontha. NCBI lineage: Eukaryota > Metazoa > Arthropoda > Insecta > Coleoptera > Scarabaeidae > Melolontha > Melolontha melolontha. The sequence continues at coordinate 33,509,427 of OW285244.1, read as the reverse complement.
GACCAGAAATTTGATCACAACAATAGTTATCCCCTACCACTCATTAACAAAATCATAAAACAAAAATTATATCAACACTAGAACACAAATAAAATAAATACCACAAAAAACCAAGGAAAATAACCCCCAAACTACTTATAAATATGTCCCAAAATCTTATATAAATAACCTGTCAGAAAAAATAAACGAAATCTTAACACAATAAAACATAAATAAATCTCAACAACCTGCACTCAAAATTAAAAGACAAAGTACCTACATTAAAGAAAATGAAATTCCCTGCAATGACTGCAAAGGCGTATACATCAGCTAAACAACACAATATCTACAAGAACTTTTAAATGGAGACAGATTTTCAAACAATAGTACAGTCCTTAAAAAATATATCAAACAAACAAAACACAGTTTCAATTTCGATAAAACCGGAATAATTACATATGAAAAAACGACAAAGCAAGAAATATATTGGGAAGCATCCTCATACAAAATAATACAAATTCAATTAACGACCGTACAGATTTAAATAACTTGTGAGCAATATACCTACATACTAAATAAATAACACCTGTATAATAGCAATATAAACATCACAAAAATAAAATAAAAGAACACATGTATGAGAACAGCCCCCCCGCTCACAAAGTGTTGACAAAGCCAACATTCTTTCCAAGCGTCAAAATAAATACAAAGAAGTTTACCTGCTAATACAAAAAGTTTAGTTTTATTTAGAAATGCAAATACGTCGCAATATATTAACACCAAAAATATTTAATGTAAGTAGATTTATTATAATATCATCTCTTACCTTTTTTACATTTAAATAAATTTTAGTTTTTGAAGAAGATACCATATATAGTATCGAAACGTCAAATTAAATATTGTTTTAATTATCCGGCCGCTACTCCCAAAAAATATTACTTTTATCTCGTATTATAATTATGGCCAAGAAAATAAGAAATTCCTTCTAATATATATATAAATATAATTATTTCGTGACCTTTGTATGATATGGTAAATTCAATCAGTTGGCGATTTAAGGTCTGGCTTTACTTTAAAGTATATATATTTAAAACAACCCTACATGTTTCGGCAATGATGCCTTTATCAAGGATATAAAATATAAATGACAGTATACAAGTGTCATATAATTGAGTTGCACATAAGTTATGCTTACTCTACCAGAACGGATCTACCTAATTCAATGTTATGGTATTGGGCAAAGTATTAGTCCAATCTACAGCATCCAGACTGATTCAAAAATTTCTAACTAGCGGCAGTGTACATAATATACCGAAAAAAAGGAAAAACTTTAATGAAGATGACAATAGTACTGTGTTAGCAATGGATTAAGTACGCGAACAGCCCAAACTGTCATTAAGAAAGCGATCAGAGCAGATTCTTATTAGCAAATCACATTTGCAACGCGTTTTTAAAGCAAAAACAGTTAAACCATATAATGTTAGATTTCTTCACACATTAGAAGAAGGGGATGAAGCCCGAAGGTTGGAATTTTGTCTTACTTTGGGAGAGAAAATTCTGGAGCATCGACATTTTCATAACAATATTATCTTCTCAGATGAATCGACTTTTACCACTAATGGTGTGCCTTCTTCACAGAATTGTCGATATTGGTCTGAATATAATCCCGATTATGTAATACATTGTAAACGGCAATGTTTTAAAAAAGTTAACGTTTGGTGTGCAATTTCTTATCATTGTGGTGTTATTGGACCATATTTGATTGAAGGAAGACTTAATCAGCACACATATTTAATTATTTTGAATTGGTTTATAGACGAATTGCCATATGAAGCAAGATTTTCTTCATATTTTCAACACGACGGTTGTCCTGCCCACTCGACTTTGAGAGTTTGTGAATGGCTGAATGAACATTTTCAAGAAAAATGGATAGCCAATGCTGGTCACATTTTGTGGACGCCCAGATCTCCTGATCTAACAATCATGGATTTTTTCTTTTGGGGCCGGATAAAACAAATAGTATATTCAAATACGATTCCAAATGATGTAGAGGTGTTGAAGAATCGCATTAGAGATGCTGTAAATTCAATTTCTCTTGAGGAGATAAGAACAGCATTCAACGCATTTCGGAACAAAATTGAGGAATGTGCGAATAAAGGCGGCAGACATATTGAATGAATGAATATTTTAGATGTTGTGAATTGTTAATTTAATTTGAACGAAATGAATTGTTTGAGTTTTATTATCTTTTATATTCATAATTAATAAACAATTAAGTAAACCGATGTTGTTTAAATTTTGTACACTTATATAAATTATTAATCTGAATAACTTTCTTAACAACATTTCATCGTATCTCCTGCAGAAATAGCACTTTATTAGTGGAAAAAATAATTTGTTTGTAAATTTTCAAAGTATGTTCGACCTTGTTAAAATTTTGCATACTTGCATAGTTTATTATTCTGAATAACTTTTCTTAATAACATTTTGTCGTATCTCCTACAAAAAAGGTACTTTATTAGTGATAAGAACTACCTTTTTGTAAATTTCCAAGGCATCCTTGATTTTTGAAAATTAAAAGTATGGCAACAATTACTTTCTACCCAAGCAGGGTCGAACCCGAGAAGATGAAATTTCAACTAAAATATTTACATACTCTTATACCTATTCATGCGTCGATCCATCCGGGGACACACGGTATATATATATAACATAAAAGTAGCTGACAAAAACTCAAATAATCTCAACAACTTACACTGAAAATTAAAAGACAAAATATCTACATTAAAAAAAACACGTTATTTATGAAATCCCATGCAATGACTGCATCGGCCAAACAACACAATATCTGCAAGAACGTTTAAATGGACATAAATTATCAAACAGCACTACAGCCCTAAAAAACACATCAAGCAGACCAATCACACTTTAAATTTCGATAAAATCTCAATAATTACATCGGAAAAAATAACAAGGCAATAACAAGGCATATTAGAAAGCATACACGTTCAAAAAGACACAGATTCTATACACGACAGAACAGACACAAATAACTTGTCTACAATATACCTACCCATACCTATAACAATATAAACATTACAAAGTAAAATTTAAGAAAAGTTTAAACCAATGCGCCCCGTGTGTTGGGTGACACTACAAACATTTTCACACGTCAAAACGATAATAAACATATGCCCCATAAAAAAAAAGATCTAAACCCTCAAGATAGACGTAATTTAGTTTTATTTAAAAATGGTAACCAAAAATGAATACATGACATATTAACAGCAAAATTTTAATGTAAGTAGTTTTTATTTTAACATTGTATCACTTTTAACTTTTCAATAAATGTTACAGTTTTTGAAAAATATAGTACCGAAACGTCAACATAAATTAAATATTGTTTTAATCACCTGGCTGCTACTCCCAAAAAACCTTTTGTTTTACATATATATATATATATATATATATATATATATATATATATATATAATAACTTCGTGACCTTGGTATGATATGGTAAACCTAATCAGTAGGCGATTAAAGGTCTGTATATTACTTCAAAATATATGTATTTAAAAAACTCTACTCTCTTTATATCCTGTCATTCATATTTTGTATTCTCTTGAAAAAGGCGTATACAGCCGAAACATGTAGAGTTTTTTAAATACATATATTTTGAAGTAATATACAGACCTTTAATCGCCTACTGATTAGGTTTACCATATATATATATATATATATATATATATATATATATATATATGTATATATATACACGTATATATATATATATATATATATATATATATATATATATGTATATATATATAGTAGATTCAATTAGTTGGAGATTTAAGGTCTGGTTTTACTTCAATATGTGATGCCTTTTTCAAAGAAATTTGAAATATAAATGACAGTATATTAACGTCATTCAATATATCTGTTAGTTGTCATGGATAAAATTATTCCATTATACATTCAAGTTCAATAATAATAAATCATGCCTTGGCATTCTCTAAACAGTTAGACAACAAAAACGGGGGATTGGCAAGCCATGAGTTATTATTATATCTACGCCCGTGGAGCGGCTTAAGATGTTAAGCTGTCGGCATTTGCCTTAAACGAGAAGGAAAACCACGAAAACCTACTTGAACAGCCACTCAGGGATCTAGATACGGAACTGCCAGCATGATAAGCAAATGTACATATACTCGTATTTAAATAATATATGATATATACATATTTATATAACAGCAACATATATAATTATGGTAAATTGCATATCGTAACATAATTAGGTAGTAATATATACTGCTTAGATTTTTTTATATAATTTCTATTGCTAACTGAATTTTTTCCTGGTTAATATTAATCATTTCTTTAATTTCCCTTTTCATTGTGTGTCGTTCTTTATGGATTATCTGTGTGTTTCCAAAATCGAAATGGTGATCGTGTTGTAGTTTGTGTGGAAATAAAGCAGTTTTGTCTATTTTAGAGTATTTGTGGGCTTGTATTCTTTTGTATAAATATTGTTTAGTTTGGCCTATGTAGTAACTATCGCAATCGCGACATGGTATTTTATAGACGACATGTGCTTCTCGATTTTTTCTATTTTTAGTTTTAATTTTTAAAATAGATATTTACTAGTATTACTAAATTTATATGTTGTAGCTATATCATATTTTTTTAAAGTATGTATATATAAGTTTTTCTGATATCTGTGGAACATATAGAAGCGTGATATATGTTTATATTTATATATATGTTTCATTGTTTAAATTGTTATTGGTGTTTGTAGTGTTGTATATTTGGTGGATTCTTTTTTTAATTGTTTGGTCTATAAGTTGTGGTGGATAGTTATTATGCGTTAAGATCGTTTTAATTTTCTTAATGTTATCTTTTCTGTATTGGGTATGTGATAGTTTTACTGCACTATCAGTCAGATTATTAATAATCATTTTATTGAATACTGTAGGTGCATTTGAGTTGTAAAATAAATTCACATATTATTTAATATTTTTAAAATTTAACTCTTGAATTTTCTTAATACAACAATTAGTTATTTTGTAACAGCTACACAGAAGATTTGCCTTTATTTCAGGGGCTCATCCAAGTACTATTAGTGCGCTCTTTTGACTTCTCAAGGACTATGAGCTTATCCAGAGTTTCTCAATAGGTAGGATTCGAGCCATTTTATATACATACCCCTAATTGTATATTTATTTACTACTGTGAAATTCAAAATTAGCTTCATTAATGTTTAGATATGTTATAAATGTCTGAAATTTGTCAAACATAAAAATATAAAATCTTTTACATTAATCTATATGTACATATTTATTTATTAAAACCACTCCTAATGAAAATATAAGAAGTATAAGTATAAACCAATACGATATATAGTATTTTTACGATAAGAACGCAGTTGCGTCATCAATGTGCGTCACACAACGTTTACAAATTTATTGTTTACATCTTGCAAATAATTGCTATTTTGGTTATAAGTTATGTTACGAGATCAGTTAAAAACTTTAAAAATCTTTTTTTCTTACAAACGCCATTTAGATTATACCTTAAACTGTTTAGAATGTTAATACTGTATATTTATCACTCGATATTTAGAAAAATACATGGTTCATATTAATTAATAAAATTGTATTACTACTTTTATTTTGCAAAATTTATAAATATAATATCAATGTTTTAGAATAAAAAACGGAAGGAATGGAAATAGTATATTACAGGTAGTATTAATAATTAAGATATAACAGTACATACCAGGCGCGGCTCGTGATGACGTATTTGGAGGTGCAAGTACAATGATGCGAGTGCTTCGTGTATTCTCGTGTACTAACTGTAACTTTTTCTTAGTAAACACCAAAAACACACGAGGCACTCGTATCATTGTACTTGCACTCCCAAATACGTCATCACGAGCCGCGCCTGGTACATACATTAAACTAAAGAACAGAATACATATAAAGGCTTTATATTTTTTTTAGTTTTATTCCGTTACACTCACGAGTTTCTCTTAGGAACAGGTAATAAATAAAGGTGTTGTACTCGAAGTATTTGCCAATCAGATAGTATTAGGTATTATACAAGTGTAAAGTAGACTTCATTTCAAGAAACAAAAATGCAAAACTTGTATATCCATTTTTATTTGTTTCAAAGTTACAAATCTTTGAATGTGATTGTCAGATCATGAAAAAAAATGTAATCCTGAAGTCAATAAAAACTAATTTTATTTAAAAAAGTTCAATGAATAATATTTTCGAAATGTCTACCTCCTTGTTGAATGCAGGCTTGTGCCCGTAAGCCAACAGAAGAAGTACTTATCCGAATTTCATACTTGTTTTGTCGGATTTGCTCGGCAGCCAGGCGAATACGATCCAACAACTCTTCTCTTGTGTTCGAAACTTGTGCGTAGACTAAATTTTTTCTGTACCCGCATAAATAAAAGTCAAGGGGATTAAGATTGGGTGATCTGGATGGCCATGCAACAAGACCACCTCGACAAATCCATCTTGGATAATTGACGTTAACCCAATTTCGGACAGCAATTCCGAAATGCGGTGGTGCCCCATCCATATGAAACCACATGTCTCGTCGAACATTCAGTGGGGCATCCTCTAAAAGACCTGGCAGTTCGTCAATAAGAAATTGAAGGTAATTGTCCGCATTTAACCTCCTAGAAAGAACGGCAGGACCAATCAACAAGTCATCGATTAGGGCCGCCCTGAAGTTAATAGAAAATTCATGTTGAAATTTAGATGGGCGTATAGCTTTGGCATTTTCTGATGACCACCTGTGCAGGTTTCTCAGATTTGAAACACCACTTCCCGTGAACGTAGATTCATCTGTCGAAAGGCCTGTTCTGCAGAAATTAAAATGAAGCCGTGACTGTCTTAATATCCAGGTAGAATAAACTAGAGGAGCATAGTGGTCTGCCTCAAGCAAATCATGTCCCCTGCGATAGTAATATGGATATAAGCCCTCACGTTTTAAAATTCGCCAAACTGTCGTTCGTGGCACTCCTAGTTGTCTAGCGATTCGATGTACACTGAGAGTTGGAACCCTTGTAACAATAGCTACTGCTTCTTCCTCTAAGTCTGCTGGTAAATTTACTCCTCGGTCGAAAAAATTATCACGCAGTCCGCATTCCCGATATTGTCTGTTACTGCCACAAACGTTCTGTAATGAGGAATGCGCCTATCGGGGAACCGATGTCGGTATTCAATAACGCTTGAAATGCACTGCCGTTACAGTAGCCATACACAAAATGCATGTCCGCATACTCTTGAGAAGAAAATCGGTAAAGCATTTTGAATAAAGAAAACGTGTCCACTCACTAATAAGCCGTTGTATGAAACGAAACGTAATGTAATCCTTTATTAAAAAATGCAACGTTAACAGTCATCTGAACATTTGTTTATTGTATGATATTCATGGTTCAGCACTTACGAAATAAGTAAGAACCTTCTTTATCATAAATCAATTTCCAGTAATCTTTTTTGTAGATCTCCAAGAAATTACTGTATGCACTACGACACATGTTTAATTATTTTAGGATAACATTTTATTATGTATAACTCTACTGTATAACTAAATCGTATAACTTTTTTTAAATAAAATCAGTTTGTATTGACTTTAGGATTACATTTTTTTTTTCATGATCTGACAATCACATTCATAGATCTGTAACTTTGAAACAAATAAAAATGGATATAAAAGTTTTGCGTTTTTGTTACTTGAAATGAAGTCTACTTTACACTAATAAAATTTGAACATAACGATACGGGACACTTGTATTTATATTGATGCCAGCAAATAAATTTTTGTATGCAATTCGGATAGGAACAATCATTACGGTACATGTTGTATTCACGGCTAGTACCGTAACGATTGTCTTTATCATCCTTATTACATAAATAACTATTATAGTCCTAGTATTAGTACCACTTATAAACATATTCAATTTCATTATTGCTTATAAGTCAAAAACACTTTTGTCCAAAACTTGAGTAATGTAGTTGTTACAGGAATGTCAATAATATTAACAAAATAGTTAATTCAGTGAATCGGTTTCACACATGGGGCATGAGGAAATTGTTGAGAACCACTGGCCGACCATTTAACGGAGCGTATGAGTAATTGTTACAGTATGACGCGTCCATACACACAGAGCGCCAGATATGTGCTATATACTTACGCAGCCACGAATGCACACATTGAAAACATATCTAGCATAAATGTTAATACGCTAATCTGGCATTTAAAACCATCAACTTCAATAAGGGGGGTGTTGTTGCCGTTAGGACCAATATTCTACTATGAATATTGTTAGGCAGAGTGCTGTAGATACGTACATGTATATACACACATATACAGTGCCGATGCCACGCATCAATCGTTAGTTATTCGTGAAGAAGGTTTACAAAACGCTAGTGGAATGGGAGTTCTATGAAACTTATAAAAGGGGGATGTGTAATAAATATTATTAAGATTTTGCGTAATTAGCTCTTAATAATAGAGATTTAAAAGAATGAAAGGCGGTGAAATTGGTATTAAATTTATGTATGTACAGTTAAAACTATTTAAAAATTATTATTGCATAGAAAAATAGTATAATTATTTTTGAAACCATAGTACAACTCTATAGTTATTACTAAAGGCCAGATTATATGCAAAAAAAAACTGAAAATATGCGCATAAATATGCAGATGTTTTAGCCTAAATATGCACTTCCTTATGAAAAATATGCAGGTAAAAAAATACGAGGAATGTTAGAAATGGAATACTGTAGAAAAAAATATTCTTTTATGTTTACTACAAGTATATTTAGAACATTTAATAACAGAATTAACAATGAAAACAATTTACAATCACATATTTCTCAAAGTTTTCAACATGTAAATTGTGATGCTTGTCTGAAAACATGTATTTATATATTGAAAAGGTTCGTTCTACGTCGAGCATATTTCAAAATAGAAATATCATCTATTGTCAACTCAATATTTTCTACTGAATCACCACACAAGATTTTAGCAATGTCCTTTAGCTTTTTAAAATCCTCATTTTTTCCTATTACACTTAAAATTTTTTCATACACGGACTATCCCACTCTTCCTTTAACATCAAAACATGATTTTTCAAATTTGAGTATTAGTTCAACGCTCTCGATTAGCGACATAAATTGTTTTTCCAACGGCAATATAGAAGTGGAAATAAAACTGTAATTGGCTTTAATAAACGCCAACTGTTGTATTTCTGGTATTTCTTTACTCGAATACACCTCCTTGGCGTCTATCACAGATTGTGCATCCCTATCAAGATCCATAATAATTGTCTTTATTCCTTCATAATGATTTGCATGAAAAATAGCAGCCTCCAACCACATTCCCTATCGTGTGATTACTGGTTGAGGAGGAAGCGGAACACCGGGTAGATGTAAAACTGAACTCGTAATGAGGCCTTTAAAAATACTTTCTTAACACTACTAATTAAAGTATTTACTAAGGGAAAATGGTTTCTGACTTCTTTTGCAATACGATTTAGTCCGTGCGCCAAGCAAGTTGTGTGAATTAAATTTGGGTAAAAGATTTTCAAGTTGAAAGCTGCCTTCACCATATATATGGTGCAGCATCCGTCAAAAACAATAGAATTTTCTCTGTTGGAATCGATTCCGGGAAGAAGAAAGATTTTGCTGGAACCGATACGTTAAGGATACCAATCATTAAATGAACTATGTATCGGCCCACACTATCAGTAGTTTCATCTACGCATATATAAAGATAATTGTTTGCAACAACCTTCTTAATGCTATTCAATGTTTCTGCATAGATACAGCGAATATAATTTGTTCTTAACTTGCTCTCGTCGGGAATGTTATATTTGCTGATATACTTTTGCAAAAATAACTTAACATTTAAATTGTTTAATTTATGTAGTGGATTATCTGCCGACAAAAACATTTGACACAAATCTTTATTAAATTGTTCTTGTTCCGATTTTTTGGAAGTTGATGGCAAACATTGCGGTAATGTTAAAAAAAAATATCACATCATCGGTTGTGTTCTTTTAAAATAAATGTTAGTGAAAGATAAAGGAATAATTAAAAACTTAATTAATTAGAGGAAATAAACTTAAAATTTTACTGACAATCTTGCAACATGCTACGCAAAACACTTTTTCTCCATCCATACGCAATTCTGAATAAGGTGCAATCCATCCAGGTACAGTCGCTATTTTCGGCATTTTTGCTATTACATATCACAACTCAAAATTTTACACTTCGAAATGAGAGATCATATCCAATTGCTTCGAATAACAAACAAATAAATATGCAAGATTAATCCTTTGAAGTCAATTCTCATTTTAATCATTTTTATTAGTTGAGAGAGGGACAGTAGTTTAATTTAGAACATTTTCCTTTGACTATAAAACATATAAATAAACCTGGCCGTTTTGGCTGATGCTGACGATCTAATTTTTTTTTAACAACTCGCGAGAAGGAACGTATGCAAGAGGAGAGATTGGCAGAATGCATTAATAGGAGGCCAGCTGGGAACGCATTTTTTCCTCTTTGAAGCTGATACTTTGGAAATTTGTTTGGAATTGTTCAAAAACTGCTTCAGCCGTAGAAAATTGCTCACCACGCACTTAATTTGTACAAAAAGGAGGTTTATTTTTTACACAACGCATAGCATCAAATAATTGACGTAAAGTTTTCTTTCTTATAATTAACTTCAATAGTAGGCAAATGCTCGTTGCATTTCGGATAAAACACAACTTTGACTCTGAAATTTCGGTGATATTGCTTTATAATCTTCTTTGATTCATATTTTCAGAATATTTATAGTCTAACGGAATACCAGACAAAAAATCATCATCCCTGAAATACCAACGTAGCTCCACATTATTATTTAACTGTTATGTCTTATAGATCTTATAGCCGTATCTCGTTCATCATTTAAACTATCACGAGAAAAACGCAAACAACTAATTAATGAATCTATATACAACCCATTCTTAGAACCAAATGCTACTACAAAACATCTATCGGGATATTATTACGGCGAATAAAAAAGTTTACACTTTATTAATTCAGGAAAATGCATTCCTATTACAGCTATCATCCTTTGATAGGCATTATAAAAAATAACGCGGAGGAGTAAGTTACATATCCGCTTCATCAGAACATTAACCATGGTGCTATTTCTTAGGTTTATATAAATGGCCGAATGGCACAATGGTCAAAGTATAGGCACATTAAGTGAGATATCATATCTAGAGAACGGACACGCTTACCACATGACGCAAAGCCCAGTGCAGTACTGGCGAAAGGCTGTATTTCTAAAATATTTAATTTTATTTACATAATTGGAAAACGAACGGGTGGTGATCTATAAAATTACGAAATACATATTTATTTGTTGAAAAGTTGTATTTATAAAGTTTTTAATTTTATTTATATAATTGGAAAACAAACGGGTGATGATCTATAAAATTACGAAATACATATGTATTTGTTGAAAAGTTGTATTTTTAAAGTTTTTAATTTTTTTTTTTATTTCTATAATTGGAACATTTTTATTTGTTCATTTTGTCGTTAAAGTTGAGTAAAGGAGTATTAATATTGACTAGCAATAGTTTCTCAAGGTTTTCTTCTGTCAATTTTGTTCTCTTTGAATTAAGTACATCCTTATAAATAGAAAACGTCCTTTCTACATCGCAACTGGTTATAGGTGCATACTGGAAATATTCTTTTATTTCTTCATATTTAGCCGTTAGATTTTGTGGAATTGTCTCCATACATAATTGCTGCAATGTAATTAAATCTGGATTTCTATTAAGAATTGCTTCAAACTTTTGCCGAAGGCCACATCCGAAGTCACTTGGAATACTTTTCAAATTATTAACAGCCACATCTAATGTGGTTAATCCGTCATTTAATTTGGGATTTCGATTTTCAAAATAAGTGATTAGTTTTGGCAATTTTCCAAAGTGTTCGTGAAGAAAGTACAACTGATTTTTTAAATTTTGGATTTGTGTGAGCTCCTTGCACTCACCAATACTTCTAGCATCCTCCTTTAGTAGTGTTACGAAATGTTTTAGACTATCGAAATTCTCTGCATAATAACTAGTAGCTTCCAGCCATGTTCCCCATCTAGTTATTACTGGAGTGAGAGGCAGTGACAGAGATGGAAATTTTTCCCTGAAAAGAGCTACTCTCAATGGTGCTTTTCTGAAAACTTTTTTAAAAGCTGATACAAGTCTATCAACTTCCGGAAAAGTGTCTCTGATATATTCACAGATTCTGTGTAGAGCATGTGCTACACAAGTAATATGCCGCATATTAGGATATGTTTTCTTCAATAGTCTGCCTGTTTTTAACATATACGCAGCACTATCGCTGACAAATAAAAGTAGTTTTTCTTTGTACGTGGCGTCCGAATGAAGCATTTTTTGCATATTCTCCTTAATGGTTTCAGCAACTGTTTCCGCATCAACTCTATTTATAACACTTGTTGCTATTATATATGAGTTATAGGGAATAGTTGGATGTAGTACACCAGCTACAACATTTACCACACAGCGTCCTAACATATCCACCGTTTCGTCGGCGCTTATCCATATGTATTGATTTAAAAGATGGCTTCTAATGCGTTCTACTGTTCTCGTATAGCACCTAGAAACATAATATTTGCGTAAAGTTGATCATCAGGAACATTTCGACCAGTATATTTTTGAAGAAATGTTTTTAATGTGGGATTGCTAAGTTTATTTAATGGAATATTAGCCGCCATAAAAATTTTACAGAGTTCAGATGTGTTTGCGATCCTAAGTGACGAATTTTTGACGATATTTTACGGATTTTGTAATAAATTTCCGAATCACTGACAATGGACATACAATCAGTATGACCGTCAATCCAACTCGCCATTGTTTTACAATGCCGTTCTCGACATTCTTCCATATCATGTCTGAAAAAGTAACTTAAACAATGCTCTAGATCTAAATAAATGAAAACTAAAAATGTGTGCGTAAGATATTGAAACTGAACGAAATTCAATGCACACTTACGTCGAAATAATTGGTAGAAATAGATTCAATCAAACGATATTAAACAGGATCTATCACAAAGATTACGATGTAATTAACAGTTAAAACTATGAAAACAAGAAACTTACTCACAGCACTTTATTTATCTTACGAAATATAAACTAATAAATAAAATACATTATAAAAACCCCACTTCTATCTACGCTCATGAAATCACTTTAGAAAACACTATATTCTCCGAATACAATAGCTGAGTTGTCCATTGTTATCGTGCGAGACCAGGTGGCCGAGTAAGTCAAACAAATACTTCATTGAATTACGCCGGGATGTACTGTGCGACGTTATACACAATTCCAATTGCCGATTGCGTTTTATGGAAATTGCATCCGTTCTCTAATCATATCCAGTTGGTTCGAACAATAAACAAATGAATATGTGAGATTAATTCTTTGGGGTAAATAGTTTAATTTAGAACATTTTATTTTGAGCATTTAACATATAATTGATAACCTGGTAACTTTGGTTGATGTTGATGATCTTAAATTTTTTTAAAACGCCACGCGAGAAGGAACGAATGCAAGACGAGAGATTAGCCGGGTGCATTAGTTTGAGGACAGCTAGGAATATTATCTTCGAACCAACTTTCAAAGCGTTTTTTTTCACTTTGTAGCTAATACTTCGAAAAGTTATTTGGAATCGTTCAAAAACTGCTTCAAACGTAGAAAATTGTTCACCACGCATTTCATTTTTGATCTTTTGGAATAGATATAAATCACAAGGCGATAAATCAGGGGAATATGGGCAATAAGTCATGAATTCAATTTTTCAACAAAGAATCAACATGATGCGGCGAGTAAAAGAGCTTATTTCATCGATGATTTCCGGCAAACTAATTGTGGTTTATCAAGCAGCGTTCACAATTCTTCAATTCTTTAAAGTTATGGTTGCCACATGTTAAGTAAAATCGAAGAAACAAGCGATTATTTGCCTCTTAGCACTGCCTGAACGAATAATTTTCGTAGTTTATCGAAATAATAAATTGTAAGTTTATAAGACGTCGTGAACACTTACTGTTTAAACGTCTTCCGTGAAGTCTCAAAGTAGATAACATCGGTTAAATATTTGCAATATTAAGGGTGGTATTTTTCAATTCGGACTTAATTATATGTTCAATACGCTCACAGAGGAATGGTAGAACATTTAGTAATCTTTTCCGGCTAGTACTGTAGTACTTCCAAAATGAACGAAATGATTCGTTGTAAATATTCTTTCTACACTTTACAATTACATTACTTCACGAAAACGCAATTGAAATGATTCGTTGTCTACTAACTCAAACGGTAGATTACACAATATGAAAGTTACAGATAAATGGAACAAAATTGTCTCGACACTTTTTTGCGATTATACATTACGTGTCTTTCGTAGCGAAATTTCCTTGAACACATTAGCAGTATATCACACATTTTTCACTTTATTATACTACCATTGTATATTAAATCCGGAAATCTCTTTATCAATTTATGAGCTACATTGTAAAACAGTCTCTTTCTGGATATTTGTGACATTATAAAATTATTATTTATCACTCTAAACCAGCAGAATGCACTGAACCCTGTTTGGGCGGCGAGTGACAAAATATATATACGCGCTAGCACGAGACGCCCGTGACATGACTGTACCTCTCTGTTGATCAAGTTGATTTTAATAGATTTATAAACATGTTAGTTTTGTGTGTTCCAAAAGTCTTTATTTGAAAAAGGCGACAGATTCATGTAATAAATTGTAAACATTGTGATGTTGAGTCATCGACCGCTCGCTTCAAGCCGTGATTTCACCCGCTAAACACACCATTAGACGACGGAAGCATCGAGAAGCGAAGCGAAGAACCAGGATTATTCTGGACTTTCCATAAGATATAAATAAGATGGAAGGAATTGCATTCAGACAACCAGCGACCGACGATAAATATTGTTACATAAATGTAAATAAATACAAATATATAAATATCGTGAAATAAATACTGTTACTAGTTCTTAAGTGATTTTAGTGTATATTTATTATGAATTTAGTGTTTTTAATTACCGTTAGCTTTATTTAAAATGAACCCGAAAGACAAGTTTATCACAATAGGTATTGTATACTTCGACATATAACCAGATCATAATTAAAATGAAGTGTTGCTTAATACGCTTTATTTCGTCGGAAAAATGTATATTGACGAAGGACCTTGTATCATAACATTAATAATTAACATCATGTTTCAGCGAGCATTATGATGCATTTTTTCTGTTGTACCAGTTGACGTAGAATAGGAGACAGTAAGGCAGTGCTAATTGGACTGCCGGAATGATTACCGGGGGTAATTAATGTGCTATACGATATGGGGTGGCGTCTGCGTTTCTCCCTGTGGACATTTACAGTGATATTACGATACTGCAGACGATGCTTGAAGGATGAGATGAAGGAAGGTGGTACAGAAGGAACTCTTGACGTCGCTTTAGATCGGTGTTAATTCAAGACGTGCAAATATGTATATACACCATTCTAGTGTTTGTTTTCGTATAATTTATTTAATCAGAGAGGGAAATTCCGAATTGTTGACGTTATGCTAAATAATTAAATTAATTTAAAAGGAAAAAATTAATTTTCCAGTATACATCTTTAAACGAGTAATAGTGACAAGAAGAAAACAATATTTGTAATATCTACCTGTAGATTTAGGAAACTTTAATGACATGAGAACAAGACTCAATTTTACTTTTTCATAAAACTTCAAAAATCAATTATTAATAGAGACCGGACGCATCAGGCCGAAATTACGATGGACCATATAAATAGTCTACGAAGTGTGGCAATTAAATAACGGGACTGGTGTCATAAATGTGATTTATTGCAAAAAAAGTAACAACAAACTTTTATCCCCTTCAACGTACTCCCCTCCCCTATCTATACACCGCTGCCTTCGATTGTTCAAAGCAATGCTGTAGATCATCTAATATCACCCTGTCCAGAAGTTTTACCGTTTTTGCTTTTACTTCTTCTACAGACTGAAAATGTGTTCCCTTCAATACACTTTTCACTTTTTGGAAGAGGTAGAAGTCACAGGGAGTCAGATCTGGAAAATACGGAAGATGATCAAGCACAGGAATGCGCTTGTCCGCTAAAAACTGCTTCAAAGATAGCGCATTGTGTCCTGGCCAGTTGTCCTGATGCAGAATCCATGCGTGATTCTTCCACAAATCTGGTATTTTCTTCCTTTCTCTTTCTCTCAGCTTGATTAGGACTTGTCTGTAATATTCCTGATTAACGGTTTTACCTTCAGTCATGATAACACCCCTGATATCGAAGAAAACGATCAACATTGCCTTCAATATCGACTTGCTCATTCGCGCTTTCTTCATTCTGGGCGATGTGGGGGTCGATCGCTTTGTTTCAGGGTTGTACTGGAAGATCCATGTTTCATCACATGTGATGACACTTGTGAGAGCAGGTCTGGTTTTTCTGTGAGATCAGAGCAAATATTCTTTCGACTGTCTTTTTGCTGTGAGAGGTTTTTCGGAACCATTTTTGCACAAACCTTTGACATGTTGAATTCATTATGCAAAATTTGTCTTACTATCTCTTTATTAATGTTTATCATGTCTGCGATCATCAAAATATTCAAACGTCGGTCTTTCCGAACAATTTCGTTAATTTTCTGTACATTTCCTTCACTTCTTGAACTCACAGATCGACCGGGACGTTCGTCATCTTCAACCCCTTCCAGGCCTTCTGAAAACCGTTTGTCATTCAGAAACTCGCGTACGTGACATAACATTATCACCAAACACCTCCTTTAACAATTGACAACATTCCGTTGGTGATTTTCTTAATTTCACAAGGAATTTGAGATTAATGCGCTGCTCGATTTGTAAGTTCACAATGATCACGACACTACTACGGATCAATGTCCGCTTCAACCAAAACTCAAAAGCAAACTAGGGCAGACAGAACGACGGAACGAATAGTGGATGTTCCTGAACGTTTAAGGTGAACTACATTCAACCTCCCCCACTACGACTGTGTTATATGAGGTGCGTAATCCCCATATATAATTGCCATATCTCGTACAACATCGCTAAGTACACCACACAGTTATTGAATAGCACTATTCAATCGGCTAACCGCACATCTGTTTTTACTCGTTGAATTGTGACGAATATACTTCAATATTACAGTGAAATTCCTTTCTTCATGGGCGTAGATAGAAGCGTGAGGTATTTTTAAAAATTATTTTATTTATTAGTTTATATTTCGTAAGATAAATAAAGTACGGTGAGTTGGTTTCATTGTTTTAACTGTTAGGAAGCTGTGTGGAAATGTTTAAGCTGGTGTACTACATCCAACTATTCCATATAACGCATATGTAATAGCGACAAAAATTATGAATACATACAGTTGAATACGATGCGGAAACAGTAGCTAAAACCATTTACGAGAATATGCACCAAATGCTTCATTCGAACGATGGGTCCAAAGAAAAAATACTTTTATTTGTCAGTGACAGTGCTGCATATACAGGCTGTCCCGTAAAAAACGCCAACATTCATAATTCCGTTATTTATTGTCCGGTGTTATTTAAATAAAAAGTAAATTTAATAGCATCAAAAACACTATAAGATAGCAGTGTTTTATTTGTTTTCAATTGTTTTCATTAATGTCAAACGACAGTCAAGTTTTTTATTTTAAATGGCAACATATATATTTTTGGCTATAGTCGGATTGGTTTTTTTTTCCGAATTCAACGATGTATAACATGTTTATTTTTGATAAACGTTTATTGCAAAAAAAAAACTTTATAAATTTCATCTTTGTCTTCCATTATTTATAAATATTCGAATGTGTCATGAAACATTGGAAATGTAAGTATTATAAATATTATTATAAGAAACAAAACACTTTACAATAAATGTTGAAATTGCCCGCCACCTTGTTCAATACATATCGCACATCTCCTAATTACTCCAAAGGTCGCATTTAAAAGACAAGCGGCAGGTACTTCTTGACAAGTGTTAATAATTCTTTGTCTTAAAATGTCAACATTTTCTGGAGTTGTTAAATAAACTCGATCTTGTAGATAAGCCCACAACCAAAAATCGAGGGGCGTAAGATCCGGTGAACGCGCAGGCCACTCGATAGGACCGGATGTTCCTATCCACCTATTTCCAAATTGGGTGTTCAACAAATCAGTATTTACTCTGGCGTTGTGCGCGGGAGCCCCATCTTGTTGAAAAAATATTCTATTTAAATTTGCCAAAGGTAATTCATCTAAAAAGTTTTGGAGATTTTCGTGTAATAAAGTGTAGTATTTTTCTTGATTTAAGCAACCATCTATGAAAAATGGCCCAATTAATTGATCACCTAAAATGCCACACCAAACATTTACGTTGAAACGTCTTTGAAAATTATTTTCAATTACAAATCTCGGATTGTCTGCACTCCACTGTCGATGTATGTTTCTATTAAAAATACCGTTGTTGCTTAAAGTGCATTCATCAGACCAAATTACCCTTCTGTAAAAATTCGGGTCTTGTTCTAATGCATTTAAATAAAAACGACAAAACTGGATTCTTCGGCCAGGATCATTTTGTTCTAATGCATGAACTTTTCGAGCTATGTACGGTTTAAGTTTGTGTTTTCTTAAAATACCATGAACTGTAGTTTTTGATACCCCAATATTATGTGCAATTTCGCGAATCGAAGTTCGTGAATTTTGCTGTACTGCAAGAAGAACATCTAATTCCTTATCTTCGGAGAATTTCCGTTTTTGTGTTTTTGGTTTGGTAAATGATCCATAATTTCTTAAATTGTTTTCAATTCTCTGAAATATTTTCGAACCTGGAACTTCTCTGTCCGGAAAGCGAGCACTGTACCGACGAACTGCTTGAAGGCGATTTTTATTACATTCAAAGAACACTTGTAACATGTCCGTTAATTCATTGTTTTTCATTTTTAACGAAAATACGCTTTTTGTTGCGGCAAAACGTTCAAACAGGATAGTACAGAAAACTTAATAAAGTCAAACTGACACTTAAGGCACATTGACATAATGCTAGTGGACTGGGCCAAGTCTACTATAATGAAAGATGAAATTTATAAAGTTTTTTTTTATTTTTTATTATTAGGAGATGTGCGATATGTGTTAAACAAGGTGGCGGGCAATTTCAACATTTATTGTAAAGTGTTTTGTTTCTTATAATAATATTTATAATATTTACATTTCAAATGTTTCATGACACATTCGAATATTTATAAATAATGGAAGACAAAGATGAAATTTATAAAGTTTTTTTTGCAATAAACGTTTATCAAAAATAAACATGTTATACATCGTTGAATTCAGAAAAATTCAGAATTCCAGTTGCACTGCTAAAGAATTCAGAAAACCTTGAGAAGGTATTGCTAGTAAATATTAATACTCCTTTACTCAACTTGAACTACAAAATTAACAAATAAAAATGTATTTCGTATTTTATAGATCACCACCTGTTTGTTTTCCAATTATATAAATAAAATTGAAAACTCTTTAAAATACAAATTTTCAATAATACGCCCATGGGCGATGAGTCATCGGCCTTTCGTGTCCGGTCCCTAGTAATAATTTAATCGTTTTCAGTAAATTTTTTGTTGCCTTTCTTATACACCTGGGAATAACCGACTTATTCGCATAAAAAATTTCATTTTTATAACAAATATCGTACAATATTGGGCACTAAAATTGGAATCGTGATTATAAACAACTAAATTATGAAGGTTTGATTTGGGCGTTATAAAAATTTCACTTAACCCTTAACTGTGCTAGTGGGGTCCGCGCGGACCTGGCGGTATAGTTTTCTGTTAGCATTCTTTAGAGTATTAAACAGATGGCGTTGTGGGTCAACGTAATCTTAAATTAGGTTAGTTATAAGAGACGTGTGTAGCTGTAAAGTCAACAGCTAAATTATTTTGAAAATTATAAGGCCTCGAATCTTTAAAGACCCCACCAACACGTAAGTGTACAGTGAAATTATTATTAGCTTTTCAAAAACCTAACTATATAATGCATTATTTTTAGTGTATTTTTGTCAATTTTACCACGTCAATGAATGAGTGGAGTAGACCTTTGACTGAATCAGAATTAAATGAAATAGCGAATGATCCAAATTTTTATTCCGATGAAGAAAGCGCAGCTGAAGAAAACGAATTTCAAGCTAGCGATCATGAAACAAATTCAGAAGCTTCTTCAGATGGCGATGAAAGCCATTTTGATAACGATTCCGATGATAGTAATGTATTTTATGGTAAGGATAAAAATTTTAAATGGCAGAAGGCATGTAAAAGTCGTTCACATACTCGCACTCACAATCTGATTATACATCTACCAGGCCCCAAAGGGAGAGCCAAAAATATCGATAAAAATGACATTACAGCAGTCTGGAAGTTATTTTTTACTGATAATATGCTAGAGACCATCTTGTTGCATACAAATGTGAAAATAAGGAACAGACATGAGCAATTTCAAGTACCTCGGTCATCGTACACAGCTGAACTGGATATGATTGAACTAAACGCTTTCCTTGGTCTTTTATATCTATCAGGTGTTATGAAATCTAATCACGAGGATATATCTGCTTTATTTGCCAATGATGGAACTGGTCGGGATGTTTTTCGGGCTACAATGAGTGTAACTCGTTTTCTGTTTATTTTGTCATGTTTGCGATTTGATTATGCACTTACAAGAGATCAAAGAAAAGAGCATAATAAATTGGCTGCAATACAGGAATGTTGGGATATTTTTATTGCGAATTGTGAATCTTTATATACTCCAGGAGAATATCTCACCATCGATGAGATGTTGGTACCCTTTCGAGGCAGATGTTCATTTAAAATGTACATGCCCAAGAATGTAATGTGTAATGTGTGTAATGCATTTGTTTAAACTGGCAAGGAAAATACAGTATCAATAGATAAAGTATCAGTGCCAACCCGCGACGTCCTAAAGCTCATACCTCCCATACAAAACACAAATCGGAATGTCACAACTGATAATTGGTTCTCGTCAGTCGAGTTATGTAACAAACTGAGAGAACAAGGCTTGACCCTTTTAGGAACTATAAGAATCAACAAACCGCAATTACCACTTGAGTTTAAGCCTAACAGAAGGAGACAAGTGGGTTCTACGATATTTGGACATAACAATGATATAACAATAGCTTCATATGTGCCTAAAAAAAACCGATCGGTGTCATTGATATCTACCATGCACCACGATCAAAAAATAAGCACTGAAAATGGAAAACCTGATATGATCAATGATTATAATAGGACCAAAGTTGGCGTAGATGTATTAGATCAGTTATGCGCCAATTATTCAGTAGCTAGACGTACCAGGCGTTGGCCCATGGTAATTTTTTACGCTATGATAAATATAGCAGGTGTAAATAGTATGGTAGTATTGAACTGTGGGCGAGAAGAAACATTTAAAAGGCGACATTTGCTGGTAAGCCTCGGAAAAAGCCTCATTACTGCGCATATGCAACGAAGAAATCTCAGCCGATTACCGCGTGAACTGCAAACAATAATTTGCAAGCAGTTGGGTAAAGAGCTACCTACAACCTTTACGAACAATGAGCCAACACGAAAAAAGCGATGCGATCTCTGCTCCAGGGACAAAGACCGAAAGGTTAAGAGTGTATGCAAAAAATGCGGCAAACACATTTGCCCAGATCACACCAGTTTAGTTTGCAATATATGTTTTAATAACGTTTAATCGCTTATAAATATTACTGTTTGTTGTATTTCTTTAAAAAAATAAATAAGCAATGTAAACATTTTTTGTTTTTATCAACTGGAAATTGGGGTTCGGACGGACCCCACCAGCAGATAAATGTTAGCTTATTTCACCAGCACTGTTAAGGGTTAACATTACTTAGTTTATTTTATAGGATTTTTTATTAATTTAATAATTTACAAAAAAATTATTCTAAAATTAAATAGAATCAAATAATGCTACTGTGAATATCCAAACATGTTATATTATTAATTCTAATGCATGAACTATTTTCGAACTATCGAGTTTGTAAAACGTATAACACATAAGAGTGGTAAGGTCAGCTGCATAAGAAATTGCTGCTATAAATTTGAAATACGATCTTTTTTCAACGTTTATGTTTTTATCTTTAAGAACACACTTACGGACTTTGAAGCCTTGTAGACTGTGTAGCATTCCTTCAAAAACGTAAAAACCAACGAACATGTGTGAATGTTCATATGTATACACGAATACAGTTTTATTCCAAATAATTAAATTAATTTAAAATAAACTAATTTAGAAATTATATACTCGTATTAACTTACATGGATTTGCCCATTTTGAGCCACCGCTAACGAGGTGTAAGCTTTTCTTATTGTTTGAAATTTAAATGTATATTTTCAGTATTTTATTTATTTAACAAAAAACTATGCAAATACAGGCTGTCACACAAAAAACGCCCCAACCTGTAACTCTGTTATGTATATTTAGATTTTCATGAGATAGGTACCAAATGAAATGGTTTTATGAGTACTATGTTTGAGGCTACATTTACTTTTTTCCAGCGTCATCTTCAATTCCTAGCAATTGTCAATTTTTTTTTTCCAATTGGACGGTATATATTTTTTTGCATAATTGAATAGAGATTTTTTCCTGAATCCATTGATGTGCAATACATCAATTTTAATTAAATTTCGAAGAAACAAGTCATGAAAACACTCCGTATAAATGCTCTTAGTCACTTATGCTACATACTGTAGTGTGCGATGGAAAAATAACGCCTTACGCATATGTAACTGGCATATTTGACTTTTCTGTACTAAGCAAGCATATTTTGACAGTTTTGAAATAAATCATGAATTTCAATCAACTTACTGACATGCTACAAATTTATTTTGAGTGTAATAAAAACTCTAATCAGGCGTTGCGAATTTACATAGAACGTTTTCCGGAACGAGAAGTTCCAGAACGTCGTAAGTTTAGCCGACTTGAAGAAAATTTAAGAAGATTTGGATGTTTCAAGAAAACGAAAGTAGTACGCAGGAAATTTTCTGAAAATGTAGAGCTGGATGTTTGTTAGCTGTTGAAGAAAATGCCAAAACCTCGGTTTGTGAAGTGGCGAACATAGTTCGAACCAACTGTGTTCGCCACTTCACGAACCGAGGTTTTGGCATTTTCTTCAACAGCTAACAAAACATCCAGCTCTACATTTTTAATCGGAACATTCATCGCCAATGGAGCCAAGAAAACCCTAGATACGTAGATGGATTGGCACATATGGACCTATTCGTTGGCGTGCCCGTTCACCTGATCTTACGCTTCTAGATTTTTGGTTATGGGGATATCTGAAAAATCGAGTTTATCTAACAGTGCCACAGAATGTAAACGATTTACAAAACCGAATAATTGAAACTTGTCGGGAAATACCTAATAATTTCGTTTTAAATGCCACCCGTGGTGTTATAAGAAGATGCATTTATTGCATTGAGCATGGCTGTAATCAATTCGAACAATATTTGTAAAATTTTTTAGTTTTGAATTTATTTTTTAGTTTTGTTATTTGTTTTTTTTGTAAAATAAAATTAGTTACATATTGCAATGGATTTTTCCTTGGACAAGAAAGGAAAATAATTGAACTATATATATTAAACTTTTTTGTGTAGTACATTTATTAAAATTATCTATTTCATTTTTGATATTTATTTTATTTCAGACGGGGATCGTTATAAATATATTTAATTATAAGTGATGAATTGTATTATGTTTGAAATTTTGATCCATCCTCGTATATTTAGGTTGGTCAGATGTTTGAAGCAGCCGCTTCTCCGGATATCATATTGTTATAAGATATATATATATTTTTCTGTATATTTTTGATTTTATAGTTGGTGGGGATATCCGTGCGGATGTTGAAACTCCATTTTGGACAGAGATATCTAGACTTCTAAAGTGACCGGTTGTTATAGAATAAGATATTCAATTTTATTCTCTGTTTTAGTAAAATCGGGTTTTATTTTGTTTATGCATTTTATTCAGGTGCATGTAATGTTACTTCGATTTTTGCGAGAGTTTTGTGATTGTAGTTTGATCTAATAAGTAAGATATCTCTCACGTAGTTTTTTTTTTGTTATCAGTGCATAGATCTATGTAAGTTCGATAAAAATATTTTATTTATATACTTGATACTACGATTATTATTATTATTATAATTTCATGTATTCCTTGTAATAATTTTGATATTTGAAGTTAGTATATGGGTATTAGAGAAAATTGTCATGTTTCTTTTTTAGTGGAGTTTTTCTTCAAAAATAATATTCTAGAACGTTTTAAATTCAAGGTTGGATTTTTTTTTATGTGGGTTGAATTTTGTCGTGTTTTATTTGCGCATGACTGTAAGCCAATTTACGCGGATTTTGAAAACTTTGTTGTTTTTAACATTTGATATTGTAGGGGTTAAAGTAGAGGTCAAACTTGACAAATTTCTCCAGTATTTATTAGTTTTATATTTGTTCAAGAGTCACAGGGGGTTTTTCTCTGTGTGCGAGTCATATTCACAAAGAGTGTTTCCTCCTAATGCTACTGTTAATGTTGCTTTAGCACCCTATACATTCGGTAAAGGGATTTTTTTTTATTTTTTTATATTATTAAAAATTGTAAATTAGCTAATTGTGACTTTTACTGACATTCATTGTTTTCCTTTTAACATAAACTGGACCTATTCTGAGAAGAACGATCCGTGAGATGGGAGTTCGTGGATTCTACTAGACTGTACAGCCGGCAACATAAGTTGTAGTGTGAATAAAAAAATTAATAAGCAATTTAAAAGCACATTCCACTGCAATATGGATAATGCGTTTTTTTTACATTTATTTTTTCATGGCGCACTTCAGTATAATACAAAGTCACTTTAAGAGAATGTTCGCTAAACCTTTTAATCTTTTCTCTTATAAATGTACAATTAAAATGGATGTATTGTATATCAATGGATTCGGGAAAAAAATCTTTATTCAATTATGCAAAAAAATATATACCGTGCAATTTGAAAAAAAAAATTGACAATCGCTAGGAATTGAAGATGGCGCTGGAAAAAATGTAAATGTTGCTTCAAACATAGTACCCATGAAACCATTTCATTTGGTACCTATCTCATGAAAATCGAAATATAAATAACAGAGTTACAGCTTGGGGCGTTTTTTGTGTGACAGCCTGTATATTAATAATATACTCCCTAATACGATTAATTGTAAATCGGAGAAAGGAATCAAAAATAATTAGCAGAGACCAGACTCGAACAATTGATCATACCCCCATAGGTGTCTGCCTTGTATTCGCAATAGATTTGTTTCTGTAAGCGATCCGTGAGTTTCGAACAATTTGATGTGTATGGATAGTTGCATAAGTGGCACATACCTACATATGCAATTAATATGTATCTGTCAATGCACAACAGAGCCAATGTAATTAACGGTTTGGTAACCGGTAGCAACTACTGCTGAAACAAAAGTAATGCTGACAAGCGAATTGCGTATCGAATTTTGAATCAAAATAATTTACAAAGAACAAAACTCAAAACTGTATATTTTCTGTGAAACATTGAAAGTGTAAAACATTACTATAAACAACTAAAATTTGTTCATGGTGTTCCTGCGTTAAATTAGTTCTTTTGGGTGTTAAAACGTCTTTAAAAATAGAAAATGTCCGTTCCACATCACAACTGGTGATGGGTGCGTGATTAAAATGTTGCAAAAGTGCACCATACTTTGAATGTATATATTTTTCAATCGGCTCTATTCAGAATTGATATAATATATTCAAATCTGGATTTCTGCTAAATTTTGTATCAACTTTTTGTCTCAGCTTTGAAAAATACCTTTCTAAATTATGAAACTAACTTATCAACTTTTTTAAAATGATCCCTGATGTTTCCATATACTCTGTGTAGTGCATGTGCTGCACAGGTAACGTGTAGCATATTGGGATAAGATTACTTTAATAACTTCCCTGTTTGTAACATATAAGCTACCGCATCAGTCAAAAATAATAACATCTTGTCTTTATAGTTGTTATCCGATGACAGAATATTATGAATACATTGATCAATTGCTTCTGCAACTGTTTCACCATTTACGACTGGCAATATTTTAGTTGCAATTAAGTATGGTTGGTATGAAATTGTCGGATGAAGAATACCAACAACTATATTTAACACATTTCGTCCCATTACATCCGTTGTTTCGTCTGCACTTACCCAAAGATAATGACCAGATAGGTTGGTTCGTATTTTTTCAATGGTTCTCCAATAACATTTTGGTAAGTGGTATTTACGTAAAGTAGATTTATCTGGTATATGACGATCAGTATATTTTGTAAGACTGGATTGTTAAACTTTTTGAATAGTATATTGGCCGCCATGAAAGCTTCACACAGTTCTTCGTTAAAAGTGTCAGGTGCAGATGGACATAATGCAGTGGTTTTTTCCCTGCAGAAGCAAGAAGAAAAAAGAAAATTATATTGAACATTATTTGAATAACATTGATTTAAAAATGTATTTTTATTTTATTGTGTATGTTTTATTTCAGACTGATAACGATAAAAATTTAAATTGTAAATGATAAATTTTGTAATGTTTGATTTTGATCTAGGAATGTAGATTGTCCAGGTCTAGCTTGATGTTTGAAGTCGGCGCCAACCTGAAAGACGTGCTAGTACAAAGATTTATATTATCGCTATCTTGATTTGTTATATTATGCGGGAGATTATATTTTGTCACAAGCTGGACATGCGCTTGGTTAATTTTGGTTGCGTGCGAAAAATAGTGAAAGTTCTATTTTTGACGTTTGAATTTTGAGGGGCTAAAGTAATTTATGACAGCTAATAAAGTTTGTTTATATTTATTTAGATTTTTGTTCGGAAGTCAGGTTAGAGTTTTTTTTCACTTTTGCACAGTCATTATTTGCAAGAGTTTTTTCTCTTTAAGACGCAATTTAGTCAAATGTTCTGCTTTATATTCGATAAAGTAGTTTTTTTTTTATTTTTTTTATATATCAATTAAATGTTTGTGTTGTTAATGGTAGTTTTATTTCTTGAGTTTAATTTGTATTATTTCTCTTTTTAAAACACGATTTTCGAAAGAAAAACCCTGACGAGTAGGAGCTCAAGGAAGGTGCTCACCAGATTGAGTTTAGTTCGACGAGAATACGGTGGATTGTGAACATTAGTAAATAAGCAAACAATTAAAAGCACAATTCACTGCAATATGTTATCTAGATGAGTTTTCGAAGAAACATATCTCTGCACATTACACTTTTGTGGACGCCTTAAACTTAATGAAAAGGCACTGCACTATATCTCGGTATCATTACGAATATGCTACCAATCTGTATGGCCTCTAATCCATCCTACCATGGTTGCCATACGAGAAAATTCGACATAGTTAATGAAAATACAGAGAAATACTAAGAACAGAAAGAGATGGACTAAAAATAAGAAACGGAAACTTCTCCAATAATAGGTAGTAAATTAAACTTAATATTTATAAAAAATTGTAGGATAAATATACAATATAACAATATAAAACAGATTTTTTAAAATACTAAAAGTTGCAACCAAGTAACACTGAAAGAAACGAAACCATAAACACGCCGCTGTAAAATAAAATTTTTGAATGAATAGACACAATAACGACGCTAATAACAAGATCTGCTCGACAAATTCAATCGAGCAAGCAATTAGTGGGGCTGCTATAACATGCATACTATATATGATACCGCCACAACGTTTTATCGGGGCAATTGCTTATTCAATCGCTTCAATCCGCTCTCTGATAATTTGTTCAAATGTATGCAAAAGAGCATCGATCATCGCGGAGAATATTTTGGAAAAAATAAACCATTTTCAATGCTATACAAGCCGTCCCATATCGTCATCTTCAAATTTTAGGAGTGTAAAGTAGACTTCATTTCAAGTAACAAAAAACGCAAAACTTGTATATCCATTTTTATTTGTTTCAAAGTTACAGATCTATGAATGTGATTGTCAGATCATCCTAAAGTCAATAAAAACTGATTTTATTTAAAAAAGTTTAATTCATAATATTTTCGAAATGTCCACCTCCTTGTTGAATGCAGGCTTGTGCCCGTAAGCCAACAGAAGAAGTACTTATCCGAATTTCATACTAGTTTTGTCGGATTTGCTAGGCAGCCAGGTGAATACGATCCAACAACTCTTCTCTTGTGTTCAAAATTTGCGCGTAGACTAAATTTTTCATGTACCCCCATAAATAAAAGTCAAGGGGATTAAGATCGGGTGATCTGGGTGGCCATGCAACAGGACCACCTCGACCAATCCATCTTGGATAATTGACGTTAACCCAATTTCGGACAGCAATTCCGAAATGTGGTGGTGCCCCATCCATGTGAAACCACATGTCTCGTCGAACATTCAGTGAGACATCCTGTAAAAGACCAGGCAGTTCGTCAATAAGAAATTGAAGGTAATTGTCCGCATTTAACCTTCCAGGAAGAACGAAAGGACCAATCAACAAGTCATCGATTAGGGCCGCCCAAACGTTAATAGAAAATCCACACCACTTCTCGTGAACGTAGATTCATCTGTCCAGAACACTGTTCTGCAGAAATTAAAATGAAGCCGTGACTGTCTTAATATCCATGTAGAATAAACTAGACGAGCATAGTGGTCTGCCTCAAGCAAACCGTGTCCCCTGTGATAGTGATATGGATATAAGCCCTCACGTTTCAAAATTGGCCAAACTGTCGTTCGTGGCACTCCTAGTTGTCTAGCGATTCGACGTACACTGAGAGTTGGATCCCTTGTAACAGTAGCTACTGCTTCTTCGTCTAAGTCTGCTGGCAAATTTACTCCTCGGTCGAAAAGATAATCACGCAGTTCGCATTCCCGAAATTGTTTTTGTACATCCAGAAGCGTTCTGTAATGAGGAATGTGCCTATCGGGAAACCGATGTCGGTATTCAATAACTGCTTGACGTGCACTATCGGTACACTAGCCATACACAAAATACATGTCTGCATACTCTTGAGAAGAAAATCGGTAAGGCATTTTGAATAAAGAAAACGTGTCCACTCACTAATAAGCTGTTGTATGAACTGAAACGTAATGTAATCCTTTATGAAAAAATGCAACGTTAACCGTCATCTGAACATTTGTTTATTGTATGATATTCATGGTTCAGCACTTACGAAATAAGTAAGGACCTTCGTTATCATAAATAAATTTCCGGTAATCTTCTTTGTAGATCTCCAAGAAATTACTGTATGCACTACGACACGTGTTTATTTATTTTAGGATAACAGTTTATTATGCGACGTGAACAATCACAGGCCTGTTATTGAATCGTATAACTTTGTTTAAATAAAATCAGTTTGTATTGACTTTTGGATTACATTTTTTTTCATGGTCTGACAATCACATTCATAAATCTGTAACTTTGAAACAAATAAAAATGGATAAATGTACAAGTTTTGCGTTTTTGTTACTTGAAATGAAGTCTAAAATTTGAACATAACGATACGGGACACTTGTATATTTGTTCTTGTTTGTTATTCTGGGTACATAAATTGCAACCCTCATAATTTTTGCATTAAATATTTCAAAATATAATGTTATCCTTCTTACATGTTTCTTAATTAAATCTAATTGTAATCGAAATATTTAATAATATAACTGAATATCTAAATAAGAAATCATATGAAATGTTTTGGTATTTTTTAAGTTTTATTTTATTTAAAAGCTGTATTTTAACTTGTACTGAATTGGTTATCTAACACACCTCAGGCGCCAATATTAACTATCTACGACGTTGATTTAATATACCGTTTATTTAAAAGTACGCATCAGCTTAAACGAACACATTATTGTTATCAAATTCTAACATGATGCAATTATACAACATATACGTGCTTGCATTCCATGTATTTATTTGCAAATGAAGCATAGTGCTCGGAATTTTTTCCTCCCATATAGATAATAATAATATACTACATAGAAGCAATTGTCTGGCACAAACTGATGGATCATAAAGACCTAATTCTTTATGCGATATCGCCTGTGCTCGATTGAGGAGTAATTTATCCAGATGAATTTCTAACATAAGAGTAGATTATTCGAAAGAACAATAAGTATTGTGAAAGTTTGCATCATCTAGCACAATGCCGGGTACTCCATTTGATATGCCCATTCGTTTATGCGGTATATAGATTGACAGAGACAATGGAATTAAAAAGGGCACTTCCATGTAATGAAGGCGTCCATTTCTTTCGTTTGATTATTATACAGTGTGATACTATAAAACTATAACATTCTGTTAACAAGATTCGACATTAAAAATGTGTTATTACAAGCATATTTATAATATAATGTTAATAAACAACTTATAAAATGTATAATTTCATAAAGAAATAATAGAAAATACAGGCTGGCCCAAAATGACCGAAGGGGTTTGAGTTCATTATAACTTCTTATTTAAGACATAATTATTATTTTTTTTAAATTTTAAATACAGTATATTAATGGAGAATATTTTTAATTTAATTATGAAAAATTATATCTCGCAAGTGGTGGCCATTTCTGCTTCGCATATTCGTGCTCTTTCCAAAACATTTTCCATAACCTTTCGCAAAACTTCAGGTGTTATGTTGTTGATTTCGTCGCGTATATTATTTTTTAATTGCTGTATGGTTCGAGGCTTATTAATATAGACTCAAATCCGGTGAACGCGGAGGCCAATTAAAATCGCTTGTACGGGAAATAATTCGTTCACCAAAGATGTCGCGTAAAAGAGCCATTGTGTCCCTCGCAGTGTGCGCTGTGGCTCCATCCTGTTGGAACCATACTTGCGGATGGTTTTCCACGGCTGGCCTTAAAAAATTTTCCAACATTGTCCGATATCTAACACCAGTGATGGAAACGGCGACACCGTGTTCATTTTCAAAAAAATATGGGCCAATTATCCTTTCCGACGAAACACCGCACCAAACGGTACACTTAAGTGGGTGTAATTCTCGCTGTTGAACTACTCTTGGATTTTCCGTAGCCCATATCCTGCAGTTTTGCCTATTAACGAACCCATTTAATTGGAAATGGGCTTCGTCGCTCATAATTAAATTATGAATAAAATCATGATTTTCTTCTGCTTTTTGACGAAAATAAATTGCATAATCAAGTCGTTGCTGGTAATCTGTCGGTTTCAATTGTTGGACAAGCTGAATTTTGTATGGAAACATTCTTATTGTATGCAAAATTCTCTGCAGCGACCCTCTTGAGAGGCCAAGTTGTGTCGAACGTCTCCTGGTTGATGTTTCTCCATCTTCCCGAATACTCTCCTGTACCCGTTCAATATTGTCATCCGTGTGCAACGTTCGTCGTCTGCCGGCACCCGGAAGGTTCCTTACTGCCCCTTGTTCTCGAAAATTTGCAACCAGACGGTTTATTGTTGACTCTGAGGGTCCAACCCGCACATTAAAATAACGACGACATGCACGCTGAGTCAAAACAATGGATCGTTTATTTGAGAAATAAAGTTCAACGATTTTGGCACGTTGTTCAATTGTGTACTGTTCCATTTTAAATTCCCCAAGTCTTCTTTACAAAATACTGAAAACAAAAAAAAATTATAATAAGAAAGTTATAAGGAATTAAAACCCCTTCGGTCATTTTGGGCCACCCTGTATACCAGGAGGAAGTTGCTTGCAGGTATAGACTAAACAGAAAGACACAACAATGACGCAAAAATTATACACCAAGATTATAAGATGTACTGGGACAAGACGGATACACATCGAGTGTGGAAGGCGTCATTAAACTATCCATTCGTGTAAATATGTTCAAATAAAAGTTAAGTTCTACGAACGGGACTTTGGCATATCAATAGATTCTTAACTATCCCTCATACAGGGCATGTTTTTTATGTTTTGCATACTGGGACATATAGAGGGCGCCACTAATCAAATGTCAGTACTAAAAATTAACCTCCATCTTCAGTTAGCCTATATCCAAAGTTTCAATGTGATAGGTGTAGTGTTGTAACTGCAACGAACTGTCAAAGTTGACAAGTTAGTCGAAAACTGGAATTAAACCGTGAAAATTTTCACGCGATAATTTTTTATAATTTTCGAAAGCAATTATCTCAACAAGAATGCCTCGCCGAGTTGGTTTCTGTTTTCAGTAATGAATCACCAAATCAGTCAACAATCTCTCGTTGGTATGGAGAATTCAGACGTGGATGGATTAGTCTGAGCGACGATCCAAGAGCAGGTGCACCAAAAACGGCAGTTACGCAAGAAAACGTCGATGCTGTGCGCAAGCTCATCGCTGAAGATCGACAAGTGACGTATCGCAAAGTTGAGGCATCATTGGGGACTTCATATATCTTGATTCAAAAAATTTTGCATGAAGAATTGTGTATAAAAAAATTAGTAGAAGCAGATATTCGGATTCGGATACTATATATAGTGCCTTTTTTTAAACTGTAATATTTACTAAAACATGATAAGATTATAATGTTAAATTAAAATTATAATCTTATTATTTTTAACATTTTGAATAAATATTACAATTTTGAAAAAGACAATATATATAGTATCGAAACGTCAACATAAATTAAATATTGTTTTAATTTTAGGTTTCCGCGGGTAGTAGTATGTTGTAACTGGATCCCGGGTTTTCATCCGCGTTTCCACTGTTTGGTCTTCGTAAAGACCGGTGCTGATTTCTGGACAACGTTTCGGTAAAATCACATTGGCCATCTTCAGGTCTGCGATAACTGTCTGCTTCTGCTTCTGTTACTCATAAACTGACGTAGTCGAGTTTAGGATGGTGGTTATATACCCGAGTAGCGTTCTGGTTACACATTTGGTTGAGTGTGTGCGCTGCTCCGTGTCGTTGGGCCTGTAGTGTACTGGCTGGGTTGTGGTTTAGGTGTTTTTGTTTGTTGTTGACAACTTCTTTGCTTAATACTGGTTTCCATGCTGTTGGTAGCCTCTGGGTATCATCTCGCGAATTCAAATTGTCCGCACGTTTCTCAATTTCGACAGCTTCCCTGATTATTCTGGTTTTCATATGTTCGATATTCGCTAATAATTTGGTCTTGCTGAAGTCTATCGTGTGGGACGGTTCATTTACATGCTGAGCCAAAGATGAAGTTTTCTCGCCTTTTCTTACGGAGTTTTGGTTCGTCTCTTCTTACGTTTACCCTTCTGTTTGTTTGGCCGATGTACGTCTTTTCACAATTAAAGCATGGAATTTCATAAACTCCCTGGTTTTCTAAAGGTATTCTTATTTTTGGATTCCGAAGGACTGTGCTGATTTTTCTGTCTGCCTTGAATGTGATTTCAATGTTGTGTCTTCGTAGGACTCTGGATATTCTGTCGGTGATACCTTTGAGTAGGTTTTGGCTATGGATTCCGCTTTTTACTCTTGTGGTGAGGCTCGTTTAGGTTTTAATGCTTTATTGATTGCCCGTTTGCTAAAGCCATTCTGCTGGAGTGCATTGTGGAGTTTATCCATTTCTTTAATGACGTTATCTTCATCTGCTAATTTCTGTGATCTTGTTACTAGGCTCTTCACTACTGCTTGCAACTGAGCTGGGTGGTGGTGAGATTGTGCGTTGAGGTACCGATCTGTATGTGTGGATATACGGTACACTGTATGGCTTAATTCTCCATTTTCTTAACCAAAACGTCGAGGAATGGTAGTTGGTTGTTTGATTCTACTTCCATTGTGAATTTTATTTTTGGATGGATACTATTCAGATGTTCCAGGAAGCTCTTAAGGTGATTTTCTCCATGTGTCCAAATCACGAACGTGTCGCCAACATATCGTAGCCAAAGTTTGGGTTTATGGGTGGCCGTCCTTAGTGCTGTTTTCTCCAGGTCTTCCATGAAGAAGTTCGCTATTACTGGTGACAGTGGAGAGCCCATCTTCTTGTTCTTCTATTTGTTTGTAACGTTGATAGCCGTAGATAAAGTAGGTGTTTGCCAAGCAGTGTTTCACCAGGTTGATTATGTATGGTTGAAGTTGGTATTTTCTTTCGATGGTCCCTAGAGCTTCGGTTACTGGTATATTGGTAAACAGTGACACTACGTCGAAGCTTACTAATAGCCAATCTGTTTCCACTTTCTCTTTCTTCAATATCTCGATGAAGTGGCTTGCGTTCTTGACGTAAGACTCGACTTCTTCGGCATGTGATTGTAATTGTTGGACTAGGTATCTTGACAATTGTTGAAGTGATGACCCAACGGAGCTGACTATGGGTCTTAATGGTGCACCTTCCTTGTGGACTTTTGGTAAGCCGTAGAATTTGGGACATCTCGATGACTTCTCCCTTGAAATGAGTTGTATTTGGATTTCCTTGTCGATGGAACTTTTCTTGATTTTAGTTTTAGTTGTTTTCTTCAGGTACGTTGTTGGATCCGTAGTGATTGGTTGGTATGCCGGATCTTCTAAGAGAGCTTGTATCTTGGTGTCGTAGTCGGTTGTGTTTATTACCACCGTAGCATTTCCTTTGTCCGCTGGTAGTACAATAATGTCTTCGTTGTTCCTTAATTGTTTAAGTGCCAGTAATTCTTCGTGCGATAAGTTCTTCGTTGGTGGTTTGGCTGTCCGTAGTATTTACGATACATCTTGGCGGATTGCTTCGGCCGTATTCTTGTCAATCCCAGATATAGTTGTCTCTACCCCACAAATGATCTCTTCTACTGCTATACGTGCAAGAACTATTGCGTAGTTGAAAACATATATATATATATATATATATATATATATATATATATAATAACTTCGTGACCTTGGTATGATATGGTAAACCTAATCAGTAGGCGATTAAAGGTGATTTATATCCTGTCATTTATATTTTGTATTCTCTTGATAAAGGCGTACTGCCGAAACACGTAGAGTTTTTTGAATACATATATTTTGAAGTAATATACAGACCTTTAATCGCCTACTGATTAGGTTTACTATATATATATATATATATATATATATATATATATATATATATGTGTGTGTGTGTATGGTAACTGGATTCCGGGTTTTCTTCCGCGTTTTCATTGTTTGGTCTTTGTAAAGACCGGTGCTGGTTTCTGGACGACGTTTCGGCAAAATCACATTTGCCATATTCAGGTCTGCGATAACTTTCTGCTTCTGCTTCTGGTTACTCGTAAACTGACTTAACCAGAACGTAACCAGAAGCAGAAGCAGACAGTTATCGCAGACCTGAAGATGGCAAATGTGATTTTGCCGAAACGTCGTCCAGAAACCAGCACCGGTCTTTACAAAGACCAAACAATGGAAACGCGGAAGAAAACCCGGAATCCAGTTACAACGCATACTACTACCCGCGGAAACCTGAAAGAAAAGATATATATATATATATATATATATATATATATATATATATATTGTTGAAAATGGCTGGGGACTATGATAATTCATGTATTTTTCCAATAATATCTCTATCTACAAAATATAAATCTTGTAGATAGAGCCATGAAATTGATCAGCCCTCAATACAGAAAAGAAACTTCAAGCAAAATAAAAACCATTTCATCAGACAATCCATCAATTATCCATCCACACTATATAATAATAATATATTATAATTACCACCAAGAAAATAAGAAATTATTGCTAAATATATACTTATATGTTTAGTATAAAACGAATTAAGTTTAGATTAATGTTCGGAACGAACAGCCTGTATTTAAATGTATTTCTTTATCATTTTTATATTAAAATTACATGAACTTATTTTTGCTATTTTGTAATATTTGTCAAATCATAAAGGCGTTGACAAACAATTTTTTCTTTCGATTCGTAAAAATGGAAAGGGTAAAAAACATGAAAAAGAAAAGACCCTAATTTGTCGAAAATTGTTTTAGTATACGTCTATTCCGAACGCCCGGCCAATATCGTTAATTATTCATAAACCTCAGGAGTGAGAAGCATCATCGTCTCTTCTGGCAGTAAAGTGGTGAAGTAGAATTATAATTCGGAGCGGTAGCTATTAAATGGATAGCCCTGGCCGTTGTCGAATTGTCACTGTAATGCAATCAAGGATTGCTGTGTGGCTACTACCCGCATGAACAGAGCCGCACAACATTAATCTTTATTCCCATCTATCTATCTGTATATATGCATCGACAATGATATTTGATAGTAATTTTATTAATGATCTTATTGGAATAATTGATTTTACTACGCTTATGGTGATTTTACTTAAATTTTAATGCCCATAGAAACTGATTTGCGTGCCTTCGATTGGTATAAATTTTATTAATTTTAATATTTCAAACTCTAAAATTACGAGGAAAGTATGTAAAATTATCTACGCACAAAATATATGAGGACTACTGGCAAAATATTATAAATATAGTAGTTTAAGTTTTTGAACTGTCAATATTCGTAAAATTTGATTTTTTTAACCAATAATTCAATTGACAATTCATATTTAAGTCAACTAGTTTTGTTTTTAAAGCATTTAAAAGTAGTTTTGTATAAAAATAAAACTTCCGAACCATTATTTTTAATGATATCGAATGTAGCTTCACTTCGATCCACTTTATTTGGTTTTTGTGAATGCAGCACTAATGTTGAATTAATATATCATATTATACAGACATGCAGTTGAAAAAGGCTGAAGTTTCAAATATTACAGTATTAGTTTTGTTTTAAAATGTAATTTTCAAGTGTTTAATAGTGAGTTGCCAGTTACGATTATGCGAAAATTAATTAATAAGACTATAAACGCTTAACTCCTGATGAAGTCATTACAAACTGATGAAATATTGAGAACGAACATTTAAGATTTAATCTAAACACACCGATATTCTAAATACTAGTGAATTTATATATATATATATATATATATATATACATATATATATATATATACATATATATATATATATATATATATATATATATATATGTATATATATATATATTTATTTATTTTCATGTTTAACCTTTTGACCGACAACATGTGATTGTCAGTGCGAAGATTGCTTTGTTCGTTCATCTTACACGTGTTCGTTCTTTTAAATGTGTTGTCCGGTATTTTAATTTGTAACTTCGCAATCGATTATGTTGGAATATATTGTAAACGTTATGTATAGTAAGGCGGATAATTTCTTCATAGAAAAAAAGTTCACATTTTGACCCTTGAAGAAGCACACAATCTGTATGCGAAATATTGGGTGATAAAATAAAGAACTGACTTAACAAATAGACTTTAATTTTGCTGGATTCTCCAATATTCCCTTCCATATATATATATATATATATATATATATATATATATATATACAAGTGTCCCGTATCGTTATGTTCAAATTTTAGGAGTGTAAAGTAGACTTCATTTCAAGTAACAAAAACGCAAAACTTGTATATCTATTTTTATTTGTTTCAAAGTTACAGATCTATTGATGCGATTGCCAGATCATGAAAAAAAATGTAATCCTAAAGCCAATACAAACTGATTTTATTTAAAAAAAGTTATACGATTCAATAACAGGCCTGTGATAAATAAACACGTGTCGTAGTGCATGCAGTAATTTCTTGGAGATCTACAAAAAAGAGCACTGGAAATTGATTTATGATAAAGAAGGTTCTTACTTATTTCGTAAGTGCTGAAACATGAATATCATACAATAAACAAATGTTCGGATGACTGTAAACGTTGCATTTTTTAATAAAGGATTACATTACGTTTCAGTTCATACAACAGCTTATTAGTGAGTGGACACGTTTTCTTTATTCAAAATGCCTTATCGATTTTCTTCCCAAGAGTCTGCGGACATGCATTTTGTGTATAGCTACTGTAGTCAAGCAGTTATTGAATACCGACATTGGTGTCCCGATAGGCGCATTCCTCATTACAGAACGTTTCTGGAAGTACAGAGACAATTTCTGGGCGGACTGCGTGATCATCTGTTCGACCGAGGAGCAAATTTGCGAGCAGAGTTAGAGGAAGAAGCAGTAGCTAATGTTGCAAGTTGTATTAATTGTTCGAATTGTAAACCCTGGGCGATTTGACAACACACTAATCTCTTCTCAAATTTGGGTAAACAATTTCCTAAATGATCTACACTAATGTTCCACGCTTCCTGACGAATCCTGTCTTTAAATTCTTCAATATTTTGTGGCCTATTGTTATATCCTTTTGATTTAAGATGTCACCAAATGGAGAAATCTAATATTTGCAAATCCGGCGACCTTGGTGGCCACTCGATAAATCCTTTCCTTCCAGTCCATCTTTGTGGAAAAATTGTGTTTAAATAATTTCGAACTTCCACACCGTAATGAGGAGGAGCTCCATCTTGTTGTAACCAGACATTATCTAGTTGTTCCTCATTGAAGATGTTACGAAGATGAGTCACTACTTCATTCTGTAGTAAAACTAAGTAACGTTCTGATGTTAATGTGCCGTTGATAAAAAATGGTACTTTCGGTTCTCAATAACACCTAACCAAACGTTAACTTTTTGATGAACTTCCTCAGTCCAATGTGGGTAACCCTGATACGAGATAAATGTAATATTTTTGGGAGTAGCGGTCGGGTAATTAAACAATATTTAATTTGACGTTTCAGTACTATACATAGTACCTTTTTCAAAACTAAAAACTTATTTAAATGTTAAAAATGGCAAGAGAACGACATTATAATAAACCTGCTTAACATTGGTGTTAATATATTGTGACGTATTGTTACGCATTTCTCAATCTAAGTAATTCGTCACAATATATTAACACCACACAAATTTAATGTAAGTAAATTTATTATAATATCGTATAGGAATATACCGACGGTATAACAAAATAATTTGAGTAAAGTCAAGTATAGCAAGCGTCAAATAAGATGGCGAGAGGACAGGGTGCGCAGAAGCCGTTTTTATAAACGTCCACTTTATATATTTTACTCTAATAAATTGTTAATTGACGAAGGAAATACTTGCTGAAACTTCATTATAACGCTAAGAAATTAATAAATAAATTTTAAAAAAATAAAGAAACCCACTAAGCCCTTTATTAGCGGAAATTTTCATGAATAATTTAGAAACTATAATTAGTACACATCCCTTGTTTGGTAATTGTGTATATTGGTTTAGGTATGTTGATGACATATTAATTTGCTTTAACGGTTCAGATAGACAATTAAAAACTTTACATAATTATATCAACACTATTCACCCCAAAATAAATTTTACTATAGAAACAGAAATAAATAAAAGCATTAATTTTCTAGATTTAACCATATCACACAAAACTAATAAACACGAGTTCGCTATATACCATAAACCAACACATACAGATACCACAATACACGCTAATTCTTTTCATCCTATAACTCACAAATTATCAGCATACCAATCAATGGTATATAGATTAATTCATGTACCTACTAGCAAAAGTAATTTCGACCTTGAACTAAATAGAATATACACAATAGCATTAAACAATGGTTACTCTATAAATATTGTCAATAACATCCTAAATAGCCAACAAAAACTAAAACCCTTTCCTTAGTTTATCCAAAATTAAAATACAAGATAATTAATTCCTATAATTCAATCACTTACTTAAATTTCGGAAAAAATTGGTACTTTCATTAAAAAACTTAATAACGAACATATATCATTTAAAACAGACAATACTATACAGAACATTATTAAAAACAACAAAGATAAAATAGACAAAGAATCAAACTCTGGTGTATATAAGTTAACATGCGAAGATTGTAATAAGGTATACATAGGACAAACGGAGAGGACATTCAAAATTAGGATGAAAGAACACGAGAGAAGCCATAAAGAAAAGAAAACAGATTCAACTTTCGCAAGTCATTGTATAGATATCAATCATAGATTTAATATAGATTTCAAAATTTTACACATTCAAGAAAAAAGTAAAAAACTTAACCTGTTAGAAAACTTAGAAATTAATAGATACAATAGTTTAGGATTAGCTTTAAATGACCAACTAGATTTAAACAACTCCCCTCTACTAATTTTAAGATTGTAAAAATTTTTCCACCACCATTTCCCCAATAATTTTCACATAAATATTCAAACTTGCATTGTACATATTCAGTATTTCATCCACCTGATGAAGCCATTGTATGGCGAAACAATATTGTAGTGGTATTTACAATAAAAGAATTTTTGAAACTAGAAGTTTAATTACTTATTTCTTAGCGCTCTAATAAATTATTAATTTATTAAGTGATAGATGTGTAATTTACGCCACCTATGGTATCTTGTAAATTGATGTAAAACTAAATACAAATCTCCCCAATACGCGAACTATACCCTCCGCTCGCCAACTTATCGGGCGCTTGCTATACATATAATTACCGACAGAACCATTCGCGGAAGTAATTATAACTTCAATGAGATTTAGAATTATAATATTAACAATGGTTTCGTATACGTTTATGTGAACAATAATTATATAAATATTAAACACGTAATGTTAGTTAGTTTTGAGGTGAGATTATTCTTAAAAACATAAAAAACATTTTTTTTAATTATTAAAATCAATTAGATTTATTGTTAATATAAGTTAATGCTAATTTATAATTTTACACATTTATTTTGATTTTCTCATTAAATTTAATTATTTCACTTGTGTGCCGTTTCTTATTATAGTTTATTGTGTTAAAAAGATATAGTACTATATATATATATATATATATATATATATATATATAACGAATTAAAAAGCAATAGAGTACATGCGAATTTCTTGGGGCTGTTTCTAGGGGAAACAAAATGTAACTATGGCACAGAGGTCCCCAGGCGAAATTCTCTTCCATATCCCTGGACAGTTAAAGTGATCTGTCATACGTGATGTCATAAATACATCTACGTCATAAGTATAGCCTAAAATAAATACGAGGTAGTCGTATTTATTCAAAAAGAATAATTGTGTGTTAAAACTATGGCTCATTTTAAAAGTTATTTACATACGTTCATTTTCAAAATTATTATAGTTAAATCTCTATGTGTAGATAGATATTAAATAATCAAAAATATATATAAGAAACGTTAAGAAAGTTTTTAAATAAGAGCTCTATATATTCATTAAATAATTTATTATTAATACAGTAAAGACGATATTCCGGATAAATTAATGCCAAGCTCATCCTTATTCATTAAATATTCGGTTTATCCGGGCCCTAATATTTTTAGTTCACTTAAGCAACTTCAATGAAACAGATTCCAGTTTTTATATTTTTATTGTTGCAATAAATCTAATATATGAACTAAGTATTCACAACAACATAGATCGAATATTATATGCTCCCTAAGAAGTCTGTTATTTTTAATTCGAGATTTCCTTTACTATAAAATATCATAGTCGGTTCTTCCTTGATTTTTTTCAATGTTAAAATATTGTTACAATTGAAACAGACATGTAATAAACATATCTGTAACTGTACACATGGACAATACACCTCGTATTTTCAGCATTTACTTCTGCTTAAGACACGTGTTTCTGCCATCTAGGCGTCGTCAGTCAAGCTAGTGAAGCAATGAAATACAAATGATACAAATCTTTATGAATAGATCTGTATCTGTATATACATTCTACTGAAATCGCCTACAAGATAAAGCAAATTCATCCTATAAGGTGGCACTTATTTAATAAGTGACATCTGACGGACGAAAGAGACTTTGCCGAAAAAGGCGACCCTTCGTTCGACCAGCTATGCTGGTACTAAAAACGAAACAATACGTATATCGGTGTAGTCCATTAACATCTAGCCAGATGGCAAGTAAATATACAAAAAGGTTTTAAGTATATCTATACGTTATGCACGCTTTTGTTACAATTGAACCTTGCTTCAATTGCTTGAATTGCTTCAATTGTAACAAAAGCGTTATACGTGCATAACGTATAGATATACTTAAAACCTTTTTGTATGTTAAAATATTGGTCAACTCAATATTATTTTCTTCTGTCCATTTTATTGTGTCTGTTAACCAGCTTATTACTTGTGAATGTTTAATTTTTGGGAAGGTCTCTTCTTCGTCTTCATCACAAACAGCTTCACTTAATATATTTTCGCCAAGAAGATTTTTATCCTCTGTTTCTTCTATTTATTGACACGTATCTTCCTCCGCAAATGAATGTTCATTAGAATTTCTTTCTAATATATTTGAAACATTGTCATATGCCTCTGTTGTTTCTTGTAATTACGTTTCCAACACACTTAAAGGAACGAGATCAGGTTCATAATTATTATTAAAGTTTTCTGAACATGTTTGTAAAGATATTGCTAAAACTTTCTCACCTGTGTTATATAACAAACATACTGCATCAAACAGATTTATAATTTACTAAAGAAAACACTAGTAAATTATTCATTATGTTTCACCAAGAGCCAACCGTGGATTCTATACATTATAATAAACAGATTTATATTTATTTTAAGATATTGTTATTCTCGTGCATTATGTATGGCAGATGTGCTAGAAAAATTTTTCTATACAATAATTTAGTTAATCTAATTAGATTTTGGCCCATTAGTTCTAACAATGCAATGCATTTGGGCGGTAGAAACAATACAGACACACCTCAATTTTCTTCTCTTCTTGATGACTGAGACTTGGTGTATTATCAATGAGTAGTAGCAACGTTTTCTCCGGGAGATTTTGATTTCTCAAAAAATCTTTAGCTTCTACATGAAAAGAATTATGAAATCACTTTTTAAATAAAGAAGAAGTCATCCATGCATTTTTCCTTGATGTATAATTTATTGGAATAATTTTGATCCTAAATGCCCTTGGATATTTTGATTTGCCAACAAATAGAAGTTCTAGCTTATGTACCATTTCCATTGGTACAAACTACGAAAGTCAACAGTTTTTTACCAGTATTTCTACCAGAAGCTCTAGTTTAGTTAGAATGAGACAGCGTTCATTAAGGTAGCATTTTACAAAACGGAACCGACTCCTTCACATTGCGAATTCAACTTGACAAAAAGTTCTTTTCTTTCACTATTTGTGACAACTTTTCGAGAAAAGACTCGTTATTAAAAGGTTTTTCTCCGCATCGAGATTTGCTAAGTTAAGGAGATAAACACGGTTCGCTGGAAATGTGTCTTTCTGATAGCATTAAATAAAAACTTGCTTTTGCAGCAAGAATATCAAATATGATCGGTATAAGAAACCATTTCCGCATAAATATAAAAATTACTTTTAAATTTTATCTATTCAGAATTGCGTATGGATGGAGAAAAAGTGTTTTGCGTAGCATGCTGCAAGATTGTGAGTAAAATTTTAAGTTCATTTCCTCATATTAATTAATTAATTAAGTTTTTAATTATTCCTTTATCTTTTACTAACATTAATTTTATAAGAAAACAAGCGATGATGTGATATTTTTTGCAGATTACAAGTGAGAGAAAGTTCCAAGTCGACCAACATAAAACTCCATCTCATGGTGCAAAACCAACGAAGATGAAATTGGCGAAGAAGAGTCAGCAAACATTATGGCAATGTTTGCCATCAACTTCCAAGAAATCGGAACAAGAACAATTTAATGTAGATTTGTGTCAAATGTATGTGTCGGCAGATATTCCACTACATAAATTAAACAATTTAAATG
The DNA here is from genome assembly GCA_935421215.2 of Melolontha melolontha. Taxonomy (NCBI): domain Eukaryota; kingdom Metazoa; phylum Arthropoda; class Insecta; order Coleoptera; family Scarabaeidae; genus Melolontha; species Melolontha melolontha. The sequence continues at coordinate 33,465,681 of OW285244.1, read as the reverse complement.
TCAATTTATTTTTGCAAAAGTACATCAGCAAATATAATATTCCCGACGAGAGCACGTTAAGAAAAAGCTATATTCGCTATATCTATGCAGAAACATTGAATAGCATTAAGAAGGTTGTTGCAAACAAATATCTTTATATATGCGTAGATGAAACTACTGATAGTGTGGACCGATACATAGTTCATTTAATGATTGGTATCCTTAACGTATCGGTTCCAGCAAAATCTTATTTAATTTCATCCAAACAGTTCGAAAAGGCAAATAATTTGACAATAACAAGGTTTATACAGGAAGAACTGGCAACTTTCTTGTTACCGGAATCGATTCCAACAGAGAAAATTCTATTGTTTTTGACGGATGCTGCACCATACATGGTGAAGGCAGCTTTCAACTTGAAAATCTTTCACCCAAATTTAATTCACACAACTTGCTTGGCGCTAGGACTAAATCGTGTTACAGAAGAAGTCAGGAACCATTTTCCCTTAGTAAATACTTTCATTAGTAGTGTTAAGAAAGTATTTTCAAAGGCCCCATTACGAGTTCAGTTTTACAAACAACATCTACCCGGTGTTCCGCTTCCTCCTCAACCAGTAATCACACGATGGGGAACGTGGTTGGAGGTTGCTATTTTTCATGCAAATCATTATGAAGGAATAAAGACAATTATTATGGATCTTGATAGGAATGCACACTCTGTGATAGACGCCCAAAAGGTGTATTCGAGTAAAGAAATATCTCAACAGTTGGCGTTTATTAAAGCCAATTACAGTTTTATTTCCACTTCTATATTGCAGTTGGAAAAACAATTTATGTCGCTAATGGAGAGCGTTGAAATAATAAACAAATTTGAATAGTCATGTTTTGATGTTAAAGGAGGAGTGGGACAGTCCATGTATGAAAAATATTTAAGTGTTAGAGGAAAAAATTAGGGTTTTAAAAAGCTAAAGGACATTGCTAAAGTCTTGTGTGGTGATTCAGTAGAAAATATTAAGTTGACAATAGGTGATATTTCTAATTTGAAATATGCTCTCGAGCAAGCGTCGACGTAGAAGGAACCTTTTCAATATATAAATACATTTTTTCAGACAAGCGGCACAATTTTCCTGTTGAAAACTTTCAGAAATATGTCATTGTAAATTGTTTTCATAGTTAATTATGTTGTAAAATGTTCTAAATAAACTTGTAGTAAACATAATAGAATATTTTTTTACAGTATTCCATTTTCTAACATTCCTTGTACAGTTTTACATGCATATTTTTCATAACGAAGTGCATATTTAGGCTAAAACATCTGCATATTTATGCGCATATTTTCAGTTAATTCTGAGCTTTATTGTGCTCAGCTTGACAGAGTAGAGAATATTTTGCGTTTGCGATACCCTGCAGTATTAAATAGAAACCAGGCAATCTTCCATCAAGGTAATACAAAGCCGCGTACTGCAGTTAGGACTCAACAAAAAAATTTTGGAGTTTGAATGGATTATTCTTTCGCACCTAGGGTAGAGTCCTGATATTGCTCTTTCTGAATACCATATGTTTCGTTCGCTGGAACACATTCTAAGGAATTTAAACTTAAATGAACATCAGTAAGTCCAAATAGCATGACAAGAATTTTTTAATTCCAAAGAAGTTGGGAAATGCAGATGAAAGGTGGCAAGGGGTCACTAGTGTAATATAATCATTTTAAATTTAATAAAAACGACATCTTTTTCCAAACAACCCAATATTACGAAGCTTGCAATTACAAATTGAGACCTGTTAAAACGTCAATTCCATTTATCGTAAAATACGTAGATCTGGGCTAAAACTTACACACTTCTAACAAAAAAAGGTGTCTGGATTATCACAATATTCCGACTTCACCGATCCGGAATCATAATTTCTACTCTATATATTTTGTAGTGTCAAAAAATCGTCGAAATTTAAACTATTAACTATTATTATTATTCAATTAAAAATAGAGAAAAGAATACAAAAAATAGATATTCACGTAGATGTTTGTTTGCTGCATTTCAATAAGGGCATTTTAATTTTATTTTAAAAGACATAATTAGAGTTCTTTTCATACATGACAACAATAGGAAAGTAAAATCAGTAATCGAGATTACCAGCCCAGTGGATTATCTCAAAATCTGTACTAATACACCAATGGAGCTTGAAATTTGATTAAGTTTACTTCTATACCCCTCAAAATAAGAGCTGGTTTCACGGTATCAGGATAAGAATGCAGTATTGTGCGGAACGGAGATCCCCAACTGTTCTATACTCCAGAGACAAAAGGGACTGCAATGTTATTTTGATACAAATATTATTGACAATGAAGGTTCACTACGAATATTTATCAATAATAATATTATCCACGAAATGTAATTGAAAAGGATCGAACTGTCTGTGTTTTAAATCGATTTATAAATTGTCACAATATAACATATTTATATATGCATACGTTATGTAGTTATTACATCCGTCTACATATACTGCTATTTATATTAGTTGAACTTATATTTAAATTAAGTTAACCCAAAAATCAAAATTGATATGACGTTAAGATATATCTATAATATAATAATAATAATAATAATAAAGCAATTTATTTTCTGATAATTACATGGAATGTCAAAAGGAAAAAGAAAACGTATGTATATGTATATTAATGAATATACTTACACACTATTATTTATATTAAATCCTTGTTACATGTCACAAGTAAAGAAGTTTTCTATTTGATATAAGGCTTATGTATTAGATCCTGTTGTATTTGTATTTTCAATTTATTTGATGGTAATTCCCTGTTTTTTTTGTTGTTGTAAATCAGCGATGCACATACCGCGGCTCGCGGGCCGCATCCGGCCCACTGTCGATATTTATGCGGCCGGCAACGAATTTTAAAAATTGTTCGAAAAACTACAAAAGTAGGTAAAAATCCATTCAAATCAATATTTCTCATCTTAGGGATGTGTTCTTTGCAAACTAAAAGTGCTATAAGAAACTTCCAGAATTGTGTTTTTAGTTGAAATAATAATAATAATAATAAATCGAAATATATTCTTTATTTCTTAACAGTGGCCTATTAAAAACCGTTCAATCCTGTTGCCGGATCCTGTATATACTAAAAGTTAATAAAAAGTTTCCATGTCATTATAAATTTTTTTTCGAAAAGAAGGATTTGCTTTTAAAAGTTTTTTGTGTTAGGATAACTCCACTGAGATATGGCACGTATATTTACATCACGTGTGTTCATTTGAAAAGTCAATCTAGGTTACTTTGAAATTTTGATAGAATAAGACGCATATATATTAGTATGTGTTTGTTGTTCCGTAAACGTAAATTCAAATGACATTTGATAATGTCAATCACAAATATCAGTTAGTGCATAAAATAATCGTGAGTCGATTCTGGTTTAAATAAATTGCTTCTCAGTTTTAAAATGGTTTTCACTTTAGAACATAAAAGTTTTTTAGTCCAGGCTTATTTTCGAAGTGGTAATAAAATTCATGGTTTATGGGTTCATTCAGTTCAAGATTGCATGGTAGAATTTCAAGTCGAGTTTCCACATTTTGTAATAGATTATATACAATTTAAGAATACTTTGGATAGAACTTTAAAACGTTTTTCTGAAACTGGTAGCCTCTTAAGAAAATCAGGCAGCGGAGCAGTTAAGAAACGTACATCTCAAGTTGTCAATCGTGTTGAAGAAATAATGGAAAATGAACCACAAACATCTGTTCGACATTTGAGTCAACAAATAAACTTTTCTGTTGGTACAACTCACAAGTTATTAAAAAAAGATATGCAACTTTATCCATGCCGTGTCACAGCAGTACAAGAATTGTTAGAAATTTATTACCCACGTAGACTACAGTTTTGTAATTGGTTTGTAAATATGAACAATAATGGAGAACTTTCACAAAGAGTCATCTTTACTGATGAAGCATGGTTTTATAAAACGGGATACCTAAATTCACAAAATAGAAGAATTTGGAGTAGTGAAAATCCACATGTAATTAATGAAGAATCGCTACATCCAGAGAAAATTGGTGTTTGGGCAGCGATAAGCCAAAGGCAAATCATTGGACCAATATTTTTTCAGGGAACGTTAACTGCTCAAAGGTACCGTACGGAAATTTTGGCAACCATTTGTCAATCAGTTGCATGATGATGAACTACAAAATGCATATTTCCAACAAGACGGAGCACCTTGTCACTGTACTGCAGAATCTTTGGATTATTTAAGAGAATTTTTTGATGAGCGTATAATTAGTCGAAATACTGAAATTGCCTGGCCTGCACGTTCATGCGATTTAACACCTTGCGACTTCTTTTTGTGGCCTTATCTAAAAAATAACATATTTCGAACACCTATATTGAATTTGAATGATATGCTACAGAGAATCGAACAGAAATGCATGGAAATTAATAACAATCCAGTTATCCAGTAATGTTGCAGAATATCATCAGAAATTTTGAACGGAGGATTTTAAAGTGCATTGATCTTGACATTTTCATGCAACATTATTTGTTATAGTTTTCAATAAATACCTATTATTTGTTATTTATTTGTATGTATGAAACTGTCAAAATATACGACTTCGTAGGTTAAGTAGTAAATTTTAATTTACGACATAGTACTTCAAAATGTTCTCAGTAAATCACATGCTACTAGATTAACTTTTCAAATGAACACTTGTTAATACTGCTTAAATAATTTATAAAATTTGAGAAGTATTGAAATTAATATGAACGATTCTGTAGAATTACGTATGTATATAGATAAAACAATGCGACTAATTTAAACTTTAAGAATGCATAAACATAGATGGCCCACTTCGTTTTTGTCGTCCCATCTACGCGGTTAATCTTAACAAAGCAATCTAGTTTTATTTTATTTTGCTGTTTGCAAAGAGCTCGCTGGTTTTACTCTTTCTGAAACCAGGAGTCCTTTGTGTCTGTATATTGTATAACTTTGCATTTGAACAATAAGTCCCTATGTTTTATGGTACTTAGATCTGGACTATTCTGCAAGAATATGTTACTCTAAAAGTATTTCAGTGCCTTACTGTTTTATATGTCGCGGCTGTGTGAAAACTCTCGTGACTGAGTATGCACTTAATATACAGGGTTAGTTAAAAGTATGGAGACGGCGATTTATTGTCGTTAATATTCATTTTAGGGAATTATGTTCAATATAAAAGTTTGTTAGGATATCTTGATCTACATTTGAGAATATTTGAATTTTTTTTTTCTTCAATTGTTTTTTAGTTACGCCTGTCCGCGCAGTTTTTTTAATTGGGAACTAGTAAATTTTACTCTACCATTCGATAGAGAATTTTTTTCTCTTTACAATAATATTTTTGTTTTTTTAAAATTCATTTTAATAACTTTTTTACAAGAAAAATTAAACAAATTAATAACAAAGTAAATTAAAGTAAGTGTTCAAATTGTCGTCCATTAGTAATTTGACAATGACCCAATCTATTTACAAAACCCCGAACAGAGTTCTGTAAAAAATCTCGGGGAATTTCTTGTATCGTTCTGGTAATTCGGATTTGTAAATCTTCGACGTTATCGGGCTTATCTTTGTAAACTTTGTTTTTTACGTATCCCCAAAGAAAAAAATCTAAAGGACTTAAATCTGGCGAACGGGCTGGCCATTCAATGGTTCCTCGTCTTCCAATCCATCTGTGGGGAAAAACGTTGTCCAGATATTGACGAACATTTAAACCATAATGTGGTGGGGCGCCATCTTGCTGGAACCAGATACTGTCATTGGGCAGGTGTTCATTATTTTCATGAGGATAGAGCGTAGCACTAGCAGGTATTATTCCATTTTGCAATAACTGCAAATACAGAGCCGAAGTTAAATTGCCATTGATGAAAAAGGGACCGATAATATGACCGCCTAGAATGCCAACCCAAACATTAACCTTTTGGGGGTACTGCGTATGGTGCTCCAAAAACCAAGAGGGATTTTCCGATGACCAGTATCTGCAGTTATGTCTGTTTACTTCACCGGTAAGGCAAAAAGTAGCTTCGTCAGAGAAAAGAATATTGTTGACAAAATTTTCATTATTATTGCAAATATTTAACATTTCTTCAGAAAATTGTAATCTCCTATTAAAATCATCTTCCGTTAACTCGTGTACAAGATGTACCTTATAAGGTTTATACTTTTCACTTTTTAAAAATGACACGATCGATGACTGTGAAATATTGAAATTGGCCGCTAATTGATTGGTTGATAAATGGGGATATTCAGATACAGCCAATAAAATATCCAGTTTGTTATCATCGCTTTTTGCTGTTCTAGGTCTACCAATCCTTGGCAAATCTTTAACGCTACCCGTTTGTTCAAAGCGTCTTAAAGTTTTACCAACAACGGATTTAGAAATTGGATTTCTATTTGGATGCGTATCATTAAATAAATTACTAACGTCTTGTAAACTTCTGCGTCTATCTCCATAACCCAACATCATAAGTATTTCAATTCGTTCATGTTCACTTAAACTCGCCATTGTTAATATTAACAGCAACAAATTGCAGAAATGAATTATTTCTGTCAAAGATTTGACGTACACAATGACCACTGATAAAATTATGTCGCTCAAGTTTGTTTATCGCTACGCTTCTGTCTATCTGCGATGTACCTGTTACATCTGTTACATCTGTTAAACACATGAACAGGCTTTTTCTTATAAGAAAGTTATTAAAATGAATTTAAAAAAAACAAAAATATTTTTGTAAAGAGAAAAAAATTCTCTATCGAATGGTAGAGTAAAATTTACTAGTTCCCATTTAAAAAAACTGCGCGGACAGGCGTAACTAAAAAACAATTGAAAAAAAAAAATTCAAATATTCTCAAATGTAGATCAAAATATCCTAACAAACTTTTATATTGAACATAATTCCCTAAAATGAATATTAACGACAATAAATCGCCGTCTCCATACTTTTAACTAACCCTGTCTATGTATGTGTATCGTAGCCACGTTACCTAGTAGAAAATGTAATTGTAATCAATAAATGACTTATCGAGATAATTTTGTTTGATAAAATCAAGTAAATTTCATATTAAATTGTAATAAAAATATGTTATAATTAATTATACAGTATTTAACATTAGTCAAATTGTCCAATATACGAAGGACAAGCTGAAATTATTGAGAATAAAAAACACGGTTAATATTTTCTAGGATTTTATTTTGAATGCTCAAAGTAATTCCCTTCAGCAATGATACATACACTGGACCATTCTTTGTTTCCACTTTTTAAACAGTGGAAAGAATGGTCAAGTGTTCAAGTGGTCAAGTGGTCAAGTGCTCTCAAGCAATCTTCTTTCGGAATACTGAACTGCAAGTCTACTGAACACCTCAGGCAACTATTTTTCAGTGTACTAGTTAGCTGTAACTGTCTTTTGTGCATCTAGTTTAATTGCATTTACTAAGCCCGTACTTCTGAAGGATACTGCATACGTAACCTTTATCATAGCTCGCCTCTTCTACGTCATTGTAGGAGTTTCCTTATCTTCGTGAATCCATATACGACTCTCTTGGCGGGTAGAAAGGTAAAAAAAGAGAATATAAGTTTCGTCGTCTGTCACTATTTTGGAAAAAAATTGGTGCTTGTCATTATTTAAGAAATTTAAAGTTTCATAGCAAATTCTTACACGCTCTGCTTTTGGAAGCCAGAAAGGTGATGCGGCACAAAACGACTTAGAGTCCGCACGTTTTCCACTAACACTTGCGCAAATACGCGTTTTGACCAGGAATAAGGAGGTATATATGATTGACAAGAGATGGAGACATGAACTAGCCGCTGCAAAAATATCGACCGGATCACGTGATTATTTTCAAATATTTCGCGCTAATTTCTCACTTGTTGTCCGTCAGGCGTTTTATATTGTTTATATTTGTTGTGTCATTTTTTATATTTACGTCTTTATTTTCTTTTATTATATAAAAGTTTTTTGTTCAAAACTAAACCGTATTGTTATCATGTTAAAAGGTAATATAATGTGTTACAGGACTTTCATGAAGTAAATTGTACAATTTAATATTTTTAGAGGTTATAATGTTGGAACCGTCAACATCCGCTCTTTCTAGTGAAGCCTCTGGTGCAATTTAGAAAAAAAGTATTTCTCTCAAGATACTTGAGAAATAATCTGGAATGTTTACAATTATTTTAAAAAACAGTTTACACTAGGTGCAATATATATTTTAAACTAATTATTACATTTACTTTTTATAATACTGTTATATTTAGGTCACATTCTCGTAAAAGTTGTCGATACTACTGGAGTTTCAAAGAGCACAATAGTACGAATTGTTGGTGAAGCTCGATAAATTGAAACAGGGAAAAAAGATGCATTTCTGTCTCCACATATGTACAACAAATCAAAAAGCTTCTCCGAAATCCACAGTGCATGAATTTGCAGAGCAAGTAATTCGACATACAATATAAAGGGTGGGCAAATTTGAGGTTAGGAAGTAAATTGGCTTAAAAACACACATTTTTTTGACAAATTCAGTTTTATTGATACCAATGTAAAGTAGAAATATGGGAATTAATAATGGAATATGATGTCGGGCAAATGTCCACCTCTAGCACGTCGGCAGACGTCCGCTCTTTTCACAAAATTTTGAACCACATTTTGCAACAAAGCTTCGCTTATCTCGGCAATGCAGAACCGAATTTCATCTTTCAGAGCGTCAGTTGTTTGTGGTTTGTTCACGTAAACCCGGTCTTTCAAATGGCCCCAGAGAAAATAATCAAGAGGCGTTAAATCTCAAAAACGAGGCGGCCAATTGACATCGTCAAATCGAGAAATTACGCGACCGGGAAATTTCTCATGCAATAACTGAATTGTTTGGCCGGCTGTGTGGCTTGTGGCGCCGTCTTCCTGAAACCAAAGGTCATTGATGTCAACATTAGCCAATTGTGGCCACAAAAAATCGGTTATCATGGTTTGGTAGCGCAGAGAATTCACGGTGACGGCGTTTCCTTGCTCATTCTCGAAAAAATACGGGCCGATGATGCCGCCTGACCACAAACCGCACCATACGGTTACTTTCTTTGGATATAATGGTTTATCGAGGACTGTTTTTGGATTTTGTGAGCCCCATATGCTACAATTTTGTTTGTTTACATAACCGCCTAATTGAAAATGGGCCTCATCACTAAAGATGATTTTGTTGAAAAATGCGTTGTTTTCGTTAAATTTTTCAAACAGCCAATTCACAAACGTTCGACGCAAACAATGGTCGGCCGGCTTTAATTCTTGAACGAGTTGAACTTTATAAGCGTGAAGATGAAGATCTTTATGCAAAATGTTGCGCAAAGTGCCTCTGGTGATGCCCAATTGTTGCGAACGTCGACGAGTTGATGTTCTAGTCTCATTCTCAACACTTTGCTGTACAGCGGCTATGTTTACATCACTACGGCCACTACGAGCGTATTGTTTTGGTCTATTGTCAGCAACAGTACCGTGAGCCTCGAATTTAGCGATTAAATTACGCACAGCGGTCTCAGAAGGAGCCTCATTACGAGGAAAAGCTGCTCGAATTTTACAAAGTGATACAGTAAAATTTTCACCATTTTGATAGTAAATTTTAACAATTAAAATTCCTTGTTCAAGAGTGTAGCGTTCCATGGTTAAAATTTCCCAACTTTTTACTAAATAAATGTCAAAGGATGACAGCACAATTCTTGAAATTTCATCATTTGACAGCCAAATTAATTCCTAACCTCAAATTTGCCCACCCGTTATAATTTCCATGTTACTGAAACGCAAAAACCTACCATGCAAGCAATTTTGAGCAAACTAAACTTCATTTAGAACATTGTTAACAAATGTTAGGATTCAGGTGTGTGTATTTAATGAAATGTAAATACTTTTAGGCAATAATCAATAATAAATGAATAGCATGTATTTCATATTTTAAATTCAAATAGCTATTTTTTATATACAGTGCGTCCATAAAGTATGGACACAAGCCCGTAGTAACGTTATTGTGCATTATTTGACAAAAGGCAAAGATATGTCGAATAATGTTTTTTATTAGCTATATTTAGATGCTACCATTTTGTCTTTTCCGTCGACCTTGAATAAGTTATGACGTCATTGATATCTTTTTTAAATGTCAACTCCATTTTTTTTATGGATTTTGAAAGCTTTTACAATTCTTATTCGATGATGTAAAAATTTTGGTATGTTACATTAGAAAAGTTTTGAGTAAATTGTGTTCTAATTCTAAGTTTTATTTTTGACATTTTCAGTATCAAATTTATAACAAATGCTCAAAATGTTTTCCTTCATCTTGTTGACAAAATCATAAGCGATGATAAATTCCATTTCGCACATTCTGTAATATTTCGGGAGTGATTAGTCTGGTTTCGTAGATGATGCGTTGTCGTAAAACATCCAAATTTTCCGGTTGTGTCGCATAGACTTTTGGTTTTAAGTAACCCCACAAGAAGAAGTCCAATGGGGTTAAATCTGGCGATCTAGCTGGCCATTCAATTGCCCCTCTTCTTCCCATCCATCTGTTAGGAAATGTATTATTGAGGTTATTGCCTTACTGGTAGCGTATAGTGCGGAGAAGCACCATCCTGTTGATACCAAATTCTACGATCTGGCAAATGTGGATCCTCATTATTAGGAAGAAGAACCGCTAAAACGGGTATCAATTCACTCCTCAAAAAATTCAAGTATATTTCCCGAGTCAAGTTTCCATCAAAGAAAAACGGTCCCACAATGCGATCGCCGATAATCCCTGCCCATACATTTAGTTTTTGCGGGTATTGGATATGTGTCTCTTGCATTCAATGAGGATTATCAGTCGACCAAAATCGGCAATTTTGTCTATTCACAGTGCCATTGAATGTGAAAGTAGCTTCGTCAGAAAACAAAATGTTGAAGAGAAATAGAGCGTCATTATCACAAATTTGCATCAACCGTTCACAATATTCCAAACGCCGATCAGATAACTCTTGAACTAAATTCATTTTATAGGGATGATACTTTGATTTATGCAAAAGTTTCCCGACTCTACACCTTGCTACGTCAAATTCTCGACTAAGTTGCCGTGTGCTTGTGTGAGGACGTTCTTGAACTGTTAACAAAATGTCAACTTGAGTGTCTAGGGCCGTTGATGGACGTCCACTTTTTGGTTTATCTCGAACGAACCCTTCTTGCAAAAATGTTCTGTGGATTTTACTTACAGTTGAAAAACCGATAGGGTCCAGGTCAGGATGCGTTTCATTAAACAACTCCGCTACTTCCCTAACATTTCGACGTCTATCTCCAAACCCAATCATCATGAGCACCTCAATGCCTTCCCGTTCAGATAAATGCATCTCAGAGAATGAATAATTAAAACACTTTACACCAACAATTAAGATTAAATAAAAATGTTGGGATTCGGATTATTTACAATCTGTCAAAAAATTACCTTGTCACTTTGGGAATGACAGAAAGATGAAAAATGATTACTTAAAAATTTTCTAATGTACGAGGTGCATTCAAGTTCTAAGGCCTCCGATTCTTTTTCTAACTAACTACTCACCCGAAAACTATGAAACTGGTGTTACTTCTCCACGTAATCTCCCTGCAGACGTACACATTTCTCACAACGTCGACCCCATGATTCCATGGCCGCGGCGAAGGCTTCTTTAGGAGTCTGTCTCGACCACTGGAAAATCGCTGAAGCAAACGCAGCACGGCTGGTGAATGTGCAGCCACGGACAGTGTCTTTCATTATTGGAAATAACCAAAAGTCACTAGGAGCCAGGTCAGGTGAGTAGGGAGCATGAGAAATCACTTCAAAGTTGTTTTCACGAAGAAACTGTTGCATAACGTTAGCCCGATGTGCGAGTGCGTTGTCTTGGTGAAACAGCACACGCGCAGCCTTTCCCGGACGTTTTTGTTGCAGTGCAGGAAGGAACTTGTTCTTCAAAGCATTTTCGTAGGATGCACCTGTCACCGTAGTGCCCTATGGAACACAATGGGTAAGGATTACGCTCTCACTGTCCCAGAACATGGACACCATCATTTTTTCAGCACTGGCGGTTACCCGAAATTTTTTTGGTGGCGGTGAATCTGTGTGCTTCCATTGAGCTGACTGGCGCTTTGTTTCTGGATTGAAAAATGGCACCCACGTCTAATCCATTGTCACAATCGACGAAAAGAAAGTCCCATTCATGCCTTGGTTGCGCGTCAACATTGCTTGGCAACATGCCACACGAGCAGCCTTGTGGTCGTCCGTCAGCATTCGTGGCACCCACCTGGAGGACACTTTTCGCATTTTCAGGTCGTCATGCAGGATTGTGTGCACAGAACCCACCGAAATGCTAACACTGGAGGCGATCTGTTCAACTGTCATTCGGCGATCCCCCAAAACAAGTCTCTCCACTTTCTCGATCATGTCGTCAGACCGGCTTGTGCGAGCCCGAGGTTGTTTCGGTTTGTTGTCACACGATGTTCTGCCTTCATTAAACTATCGCACCCACGAACGCACTTTCGACACATCCATAACTCCATCACCACATGTCTCCTTCAACTGTCGATGAATTTCAATTGGTGTCACACCACGCAAATTCAGAAAACGAATGATTGCACGCTGTTCAAGTGAGGAAAACGAAGCCATTTTAAGTATATAAAACAGTTCTCATTCTCGACGCTGCCGCTACAATTCCATCTGCCGTACAGTGCTGTCATCTCTGTGGCGTATTGATAACGAACGCACGCTCATTTTAAAACAATGCACATGCTTCTATCTCTTTCCAGTCTGGAGAAAAAAAATCGGAGGCCTTAGAACTTGAATGCACCTCGTAACATACCAAAATTTTTACATCATCGAATAAAGAATTGTAAAAGCTTTCAAAATCCACAAAAAAAAATGGGGTTGACATTTAAAAAATTATCAATGACGTCATAACTTATTCAAGGTCGACGGAAAAAACAAAATGGTATCATCTAAATATAGCTAATAAAAAAAATTGATCGACATATCTTTGCATTTTGTCAAATAATGCACAATAACGTTACTACGGGCTTGTGTCCATACTTTATGGACGTACTGTATGTAATATGTATGTATTTATTAATGGTTTACAATAAAAAATATTGCTTGTATTTGTATTATTTTCCTGTACAATTGTCTAGAGAATATATATTTCAAATCTGTTTTTCTTTTGTTGAATCCATGAAGAAACTTCAAATTAAAAAGTATAATTATTTCGATTTTTTCTTTTGATATTTTGATAACATGTAATATGCGAGTAGAAATTGTTTAATTAATAACACATATATATTTGCTTGTTACAAAAACAATTTTTTAATGTAGAAGTATAAAATACATACATACACTATTTTCTGTATGGATAAGTTTAAATTAATCACCTGAACGTATCCTACTCTGATATTATTTGGACTGTCTGTAGCACATGACTGTTATATTTTTGTCAAGAGAAAACGCGTGAACTCTACCACTTTTTTTAAATACAGCTGATCGTGTATGATTATTTTAACAGTTAAGGATCCAATCTTGAGTTGATGCTCTATTACCGCTTTATTGTCATTTTTAATAATTTTTTAACACCAGCTCTGCTTTTGTCAGTAACAGTCGTAGGAGGATGTCCTGTTCCTTTTTGATGCTGAACAGAATTCCTTTCGCGTTCAAATTCCTTATGCCATAGGTAAATTGTAGCCAAGGAAAGTGCTTGTTCACTAAAAACTGAATCAAAACTTTGTTTGCACTCATCAGTGTTAAAACCTCTTTTAAAATCATAATAAATTATGATTCGAAAGTGCTCTCTGGTTAATTCCATTTTCTTTTAGTTTTTAAAAATAAGTGGCTAAGTTATAACGAACGTAACTTCAACAACATAACCTCAAGTGACAGATAAATAGCTGGTCTAAATAAATACTGTATGATTGTTTTTCACAGTCTACTGGATTTTCTTATTTTCAATAAATTCAGCTTATCCCACGTATTAACAGAAAATATCTGTGCACATTTTGCTAACAATAGTAATATGTTTAGTAATAGCATTAGACATAAAAAAAACTTTTTATTTTATCAGAGCATTAGTTGATTATGGTGAATTAATTTGTGTTAATTACAAATATGTCAATAGTTGTTTTCCATCATCCTTCATTTTTTGTTTCAAGAAAATGTAAATAAAAACAGATTTTCATCAAAATATGTAGAGGTACAGACATAAATCGAATATAAGAGATATGAACAACAGATCTATAGATCTACAAAGATATTCCGGGTGTCCGATGACATGAGTGCCATAGCTTAAAGGTGTTACTGAAGCAATTTCACGTTAAAAATGTCTAACGAAGATATGGCTAAAATTCTTTCATAACTGAGTTGCAAGCATTTTAAGTTTTAGATAAACTTACTAATTTAGATATTTTAAAACAAGGCACCGGTTTTCTTTTTCGAAAATTATCACGGGCAATGCAACCTGGGTATACCATTGGGGCTCTCCAACAAAATAGTAGTAAATTCAGTGGGTGCTTAAAATGTCTTCGCCACCAAAGAAAGCGTTCGACAGCAAAATTGATGGCAATGCTTTTCTGAGATTGGGAAGGCATTTTTGAAGTATGTCTTGTTATTGTAGAAACGCTGGAATAAATATTGAAGAAGCATGTATACCAAAAACAAATTAGCATATCGATGCGAGAGCTCGCATCAAGCGTTGTTACAAATAATACAAATCTGTATCTGTACACATGGACATAACAGCACGTATTTACTACTAGCGTTAACTTCAACCACAGACGCATGCGTTTCTGTCTAACGACTTTGTCAATGCGCTTTCTGGTCTAGTAATGAATTGTGTCCTATCAAATGACACCAGATAACTTCATGACATCTGACGGACAGTCCAACGTAGTCTGTTTTGTCCGTCAGATGTTACGAGGTTATCTGGTGTCATTTGCTAGGACAAAATTCATTACTAGACCAGAAAGCGAACTTTAGTCGTTATTTCTTTCGTAAACCCGCATTTACAAAGTCGTTAGACAGAAACACATGCGTCTGTGTTACCAAAATTTATCAAAGTTCTTCAGAAATAATAGTTGGATATAAATACAAATCTAAAACACTTTATGTTAAATATATTGATGTTGTAATATGTCTATCAATGCACGAATGAAGGCGGTACATTTATTAATTTAAACGTACTGTATATTTTATACTAATTGAAATAAAACTGCTGGTGAACAATCTCTAAGTGCTGTAGAGCAAATGTGATGCCGTACATAGAACATTTCTCCTTTTTTAAAATGAGATTTGGCACACAGCTTTCTCGAAAATTATATGCCCATATATACATTCAGAAGATAACATGCTATTGTGCTGCTATCTAGTGGCAATATGTCTTACCGCTGAGATAACATCTCCCGAAGTTACAACATAGCCTATCTTCCAAACGTATGTATGTACGTTACAGGATTGTGCTTCGCTCGCCAGTAGCATTATCTTTACCTTGACTCGTTTTAAAATTTATTATAAAATTACGAATTTTAAGGTTTTAGCAATGTACATCCAAGTATTGTGCACAGAGATTTTTGCATGTAATATATGTATGGGTGTTCGAAAGTGCTTTTATATATGGATTGTTTGTGACACTAATAAACAGTTTAATATTTTAATGTCTTGTATTTTAGAACTCCAGCAGGTATGTTGTTACTTATTTTTAGATACGCTGGCCGATTCAATAAACAGCCAATTAGGGAAAAGTAAATATCAATGTATTTAATGAATACCTGTGAAAATATACTGAATTTTTTTAAATAAAGTGTTCTTCATCTTTACAACATTTCTTCTTCAAATTGGTCCTATTTTTAAGAGAAATAGGGGTGGTTAATTCATCACGTAAGGCGCAAAACTAGTATGTTTACATACTTTTTTCACAAAAAATGAATTAACCGTGGCGTGAAATATTCTTACAATCATTTTAATATTTCATTATGAATTTAGAAATTATTCTTCGCGCGTTTATCAATAAAATAGGATAAGCTTCATCATGTTGTTTTTTTTTTGTAGATCGTAAATCTTAAGCAAATAAACAAAAATAAAAAAGTAAAAATAAACATTGTTACGAAGGAAAATTAATGTTTCAAATAGTATTAACATTTATTACTAAAGGCCGGATTATATGCAGTTTGCATAAATTTGCATATTTGCATAATATATGCATTTTGTATATTATTTGCATATTTTGTAGTAATTCAGCATTTTTGCATATTTTAAGTATCCGAGTTTTACTTATTTACTAAATCAAATTTATTATACGCATTACTAAGAATATGTCGTGGATGTAACAAACAAACAAAAATTAAACAGCCCTCTTTAAATTAAAAATAGCATTTTATTAAGCCTCTTCCCGTGACTCTTCCGATAAGCTTCTCCAAGAATTTATTAATGCTCTTCCCTTACATCCAGGTCGAGACAAAATTCCAGGAAAAGCTAATACCTTAAAACTTCTAAATAAATACAAAAATACATTTTACCAGAAAATTAGGAGTATATGTGTTTCTTTACTATTCGGAGAAATTATTCCCATATTCGAAAATAATTTTATTTTAAACGTCATTTTACGTTGGCCTTTCGAAGTGTAAATATGTGAGTTGTGATATATAATAGCAAAAATGCCGAAAATATCAACTGTGTCTGGATGGATTGCACCTTATTCAGAATGCGTATGGATAGAGAAAAAGTGTTTTGCGTAGCATGCTGCAAGATTATGAGTAAAATTTTAAGTTTATTTCCTCTTATTAATTAATTAATTAAGTTTTTAATTATTCCTTTATCTTTTACTAACATTTATTTTATAAGAAAACAACCGATGATATGATATTTTTTTGCAGATTACAAGTGAGAGAAAGTTCCAAGTCGACCAACATACGAAAACTCCATCTCATGCTGCAAAACTAACAAAGATGGAATTGTTAATAAAAAAATTTATTCGCTGTATCTATACAGAAACATTGAATAGCATTAAGAAAGTTATTGCAAACAATTATCTTTATATATGCGTAGATGAAGCTACTGATAGTGCGGGCCGATACATAGTTCATTTAATGATTGGTATCCTTATATCGGTTCCAGTAAAATCTTATTTAATTTCATCCAAAAAGTTGGAAAAGTCAAATAATTTGACAATAACAAGGTTTATACAGGAAGAACTGGCAACTCTCTTCCAATAGCTAGATGGGGAACATGGTTGGAAGCTACTAGTTTTTATGCAGAGAATTTCGATAGTTTACAAAATTTCGTTAGATGTTTAAATGACGATGCTCGAAGTATTTCTGAGTGCAACGAACTAATACTAATTCCAAATTTAAAAAGTCAGTTGTACTTTCTCCAGGAACACTTTGCAAATTTGTCAAAACTAATTACTTAATTTGAAAATCAAAATCTCGAATTAAATGATGGATTAACCTCTTTAGATATTGCTATTAATAATTTCAAAAAAATTGTGACTTCGGATGTGGCCTTCGGCAAAAGTTAGAAAAAGTTTTTAATGGAAATCCAGATTTAATAACATTGCGGGAATTGTGTATGGTGACAATACCTCAAAATCTAACTGCTAAATACGGTGAAATAAACGTAAGCACCTATAACCAGTTGCGATGTCGAAAGGACGCTTTCTATCTACAAGGATGTATTTCATTCAAAAAAAAAAAATTTTACAGAAGAGAACCTTCAGAAAGTATTGCTAGCTACTATTAGATAATACTCCTTTACTCAACTTGAACTGCAAAATGAACAAATAAAAATGTATTTCGTATTTTATAGATCACCACCCGTTTATTTTCCAATTATATAAATAAAATTAAAAACTCTCTAAAATACAAATTTTGAATAGTACGCCCGCGGGCGATGAGTCATCGGCCTCTCGTGTCCGTCCCTAGTCATTACCCTTATTTCAAAAACACCCTGTATTTATTAATTCCATTTATCAAAAGCTAAAGAATTAGCAGACATAACTAACATTTAATATAAATAGCCTTTTACATAAAATAATACCCAATTCTTGGTAATATATTGCGCCATAACAACGGGTTAAACTGCTACGTTTATTTTTGCAGTGTAACATTTAATTTAGATATTGTATTTGGACCCAGATGTTCACTCTGTCACTGGAGAATATGCCCAATTGGTCAACATGACATACGATATAGAAACCACAAGATAATAAACGTTAAAATAATGATCTAAATAAATATTGTTAATTCACCTTAATAACAAATAATAATTAATAAAGAACAAACTATAAAGTTATTGTTATTTTTCCGTGTATTAGCAATTAATAAAGAGGTTATTGATTATTTGCTTTCCTTCTACTTTTTTCTCTTGCTCACTGAGGAAAGCCACAATACACGGCTGCATTCAGATCATTCATAATGTATCTGAAGACCGCAAATCAGATATTTGATGCTCTAACCCTCTCAACATTTGATTGCTTGCTAGTCGCATGTACTACGCGTCCACGTATATATATGTATGCATGTATATATCCACATACATATATAGTTTAAAGCGATCTCCCCCAGAGGCAATGACCATTGTATTTATACAATGCGTATTCCATGATTATTAAAATATGACGTCAGTGGTTAATTATAGAAAATGGGACACCTGCTACCCCATACTTTTATTTCTCTGGCTCTCGTAATATGATTAACTTAGTACCACTCCATAACTGTATATGTGTATACACGTATATGAGAGTTAAGGATAAAAGTTGTGGATATGGCGAGGGCTATAACTAGATTTTATAGATTTGATATAGTAGCGGATGTTTTCATGTCATAACTTGCAATACAACGACCCTCATTTTCAATTAACAAATTAATAAATGCGAAGAATTCCAGCATTAAATATTTTCGAGTCTAATAGTAATTAAAATAAAAGGCAGGAATCTTAGAATTTAAAACGTGCAGTGTTATCAAATGTCTTATATATAAGTGTCCCGTATCGTTATGTTCAAATTTTAGGAGTAGAAAGTAGACTTCATTTCAAGTAACAAAAACGCAAAACTTGTATATCCATTTTTATTTCTTTCAAAGTTACAGATCTATGAATGTGATTGTCAGATCATGAAGAAAAATGTAATCCTAAAATCAATAAAAATTGATTTTATTTAAAAAAGTTATACGATTCAATAACAGACCTGTGACTGTTAACGTTGCATAATAAAATGTTATCCTAAAATAAATAAACACGTGTCGTAGTGCATACAGTAATTTCTTGGAGATCTACAAAAAAGAGTACTGGAAATTGATTTATGATAAAGAAGGTTCTTACTTATTTCGTAAGTGCTGAACCATGAATATCATACAATAAACAAATGTTCAGATGACTGTTAACGTTGCATTTTTTAATAAAGGATTACATTACGTTTCAGTTCATACAACAGCTTATTAGTGAGTGGACACGTTTTCTTTATTCAAAATGCCTTAACGATTTTCTTCTCAAGAGTATATGGACATGGATTTTGTCTATGGCTACTGTAACGGCAGTGCACGTCAAGCAGTTATTGAATACCGACATCGGTTTCCCGATAGGCGCATTCCTCATTACAGAACGTTTCTGGAAGTACACAGACAATTTCTGGAATGCGGACTGCGTGATTATCTTTTCGACCGACGAGTAAATTTGCCAGCAGACTTGAGAAACAAGCAATAGCTATTGTTACAAGGGATGCAACTCTCAGTGTACGTCGAATCGCTAGACAACTAGGAGTGCCACGAACGACAGTTTGGCGAATTTTAAAACGTGAAGGCTTATATCCATATCACTGTCGCAGGGGACACGGTTTGTTTGAGGCAGACCACTATGCTCGTCTAGTTTATTCTACCAGGATATTAAGACAGTCACCGCTTCATTTTAATTTCTGCAGAACAATCCTTTGGACAGATGAATCTACGTTCACGAGAAGTGGTGTTACAAATCTGAGAAACCTGCACAGGTGGTCATCAGAAAATCCCAAAGCTATACATCTACATCTAAATTTCAACATGAATTTTCTATTAACGTTTGGGCGGCCTTAATCGATGACTTGTTGATTGGTCCTGTCGTTCTTCCTGGGAGGTTAAATGCGGACAATTTCTTATTGACGAACTGCCGGGTCTTTTAGAGGATGCCCCACTGAATGCTCGACGAGACATGTGGTTTCACATGGATGGAACACCACCACATTTCGGAATTGCTGTCCGATATTGGGTTAACGTCAATTATCCAAGATAGATTGGTCGAGGTGGTCCTGTTGCATGGCCACCCAGATCAGCCGATCTTAAACCCCTTGACTTTTATTTATGGGTGTACATGAAAAATTTAGTCTACGCGCAAGTTTCGAACACAAGAGAAGAGTTGTTGGATCGTATTCGCCTGGCTGCCGAGCAAATCCGACCAAACAAGTATGAAATTCGGATAAGTACTTCTTCTGTTGGGTTACGGGCACAAGCCTGCATTCAACAAGGGGGTGGACATTTCGAAAATATTATTAATTGAACTTTTTTAAATAAATCAGTTTTGATCGACTTTGGGATTACATTTTTTTCATGATCTGACAATCACATTCATAGATCTGTAACTTTGAAACAAATAAAAATGGATGTACAAGTTTTGAGTTTTTGTTAGTTGAAATGAAGTCTACTTTACACTCCTAGAATTTGAAAATAACGATACGGAACACCTTGTATAAATCTTATATGATTTAACGAAAATGTAATATTATGTGGAAGAAAGGCACTAGAAACACGAATTTTTCCATATGTTTGAAAAGAGAATCTTTGCAGATGAAATAATCTTATTAGATTACTTTAATTCTTTCTGTAATTTTTTCAAAAACTAATTAATGTATAAAAGAAATAATAAAGTTTGGACAAAAATTTTAAACCTTTATTATTCTAAATGAAAGTTTCAAAAATCTCCATATGTAATAATGAGTAAAGTCTTTGCTTTTAGAAACAAGAAATTGACATCATCTTTGAGAATTCAGCAAAAACAAATTACTGCGATTAGTTCTTTATTTTATTACCAACAAGTAATCAGTGTTTAACTTAAGCTTAACTAAGCTTAACTGTGTTTCAAAATAAAAAAAGAATTGGTGAAAATTTCTACATTTTGCAGTTCAAATTGTAAGACGCAGTTTTCTTTAAGACATGTTGTTCTTGTCACAATTGGAGATCGATTGCATTTGTAATTAGAGTAAGCTTTATATTTTGCCATGAAACTTATAAACATTCATTAATAAATAATGTCACTGTTGGTAATGTTCGCCATAGACTAACAAATAATAATTTTAGGTTATGTTGCTTTACAATACTTTGTAATTTGATATGTATATATGTATTGTTATACAAATATGATTTATCATTTGTTCTCAACTAAGGCAACCTATACTAACTATACACTATACATTGAATAAACATATCAGAGAAGTTAAGTTGACGGGGATACGTCTTGCGCAGAAGTGTCGTTCGGTCACCAAATTTCTACACGGTATATATATATATATATATATATATATATATATATATTCTAAAAATTAATTAACAGGTGAGCGGTCTGTCAAATAAAAAAACTCATTTATTTCACTTTATATGTTTCATGACGAATTTTTTACTTCTTCAGGAGTGCAATTGAGAGTTAAAATCTAGCAAAGACGCCACTAAACATGTTTAACATGTTTAGTGGCGTCTTTGCGTCAATAAAATTTAAAAAAACACGATGTTGGTTTATCGTCAACCTTTTAAAAACATCGTATTAATTTAATGTTTTTAATTTTATTGATTTTAACATGTTTAGTGGCGTCTTTGCAAGATTTTAGGTCTCAATTGCACTCCTGAAGAAGTAACAAATTGGCCAGATGCCAAAACGGGAATACAAGGAATACAGGTTTATACAGGAAGAACTAGCAACTTTCTTCATAGCGGAAGCGATTCCAACAGAGAAAATTCTATTGTGTTTGACGGACGCTGGACCATGCATGGTGAAGGCAGCTTTCAACTTGAAAATCTTTTACCCCAAATTTAATTCACACAACTTTCTTGGTGCCCGGACTAAATCGTGTTGCAGAAGAAGTCAGAAACCATTTTACCTTAGTAAATACTTTAATTAGTAATGTTAAGTAGGTATTTTTCAAAGCCCAATTACGAGTTCAGTTTTACAAACAACGGTGTTCCGCTTCCTCCTCAACCAGTAATCACACGATGGGGAACGTGGTTAGAGGTTGCTATTTTTCATGCAAATCATTATGAAGGAATAAAGACAAAGATTATGGATCTTGATAAGAATGCACAATCTGTGATAGACGCCCAAAAGGTGTATTTGAGTAAAAAAAATACATCAACAGTTGGCGTTTATTAAAGCCAATTACAGTTTTATTTCCACTTCTATATTGCAGATGGAAAAACAATTTACATCGCTAATCGAAAGCGTTGAACTAATAAACAAATTTGAAAAGTCATGTTTTGATGTTAAAGGAGGAGTGTAAGTGTAATAGGATCTAATTTGAAATATGCTCCTATAACAAGCGTCGACGTAGAACGAACCTTTTTAATATATAAATACATATTTTCAGACAAGCGTCACAATTTTTCTGTTGAGAGCTTTGAGAAATATGTGATTGTAAATTGTTTTCATAGTTAATTATGTTGTAAAATGTTCTAAATAAACTTGTAGTAAAAGTAATAAAATATTTTTTTCTACAGTATTCCATTTTCTAACATTCCTCGTATATTTTTACCTCCATATTTTTCATAAGGAAGTGTATATTTAGGCTAAAACATCTGCATATTTATGCGCATATTTTCAGTTTTTTTTTTTGCATATAATCCGGCCTTTACTTATGACATAATAGCTAGAAATCCGCTATGTAATTATTATTATTATTAGTATTATTACTAAGCACTTAATTATTTCTTATAAATTATAAATTTAATACTGCGTAAATAATCCATTTAATTTCTAATATTTAATTAAGCGACCCATTCTTTTGGAAGATTATGTACACGTACTGAATTAATCGATATTCTAAATCCTTTGATTTATACATTTTCCTACCACTTTGTTCGAAAAAAGCAAACTAATTTTATCTGAAGATATAAAAAAAAACAGGGGAAATCTTATCGTATTTTTAAAGTTGTGAGAAGGGTGAGATTTTCGTGATCTGTAAGATGTGGAATTAGTGTTAAACGTACGTACGTGGTGTGGTTAAATTTGGAGAATTTCAACTGATATATGACCCCACTGATATAATATAATTAGAAGGAGCTTTGAATCAACCCTTATCTATTTGAATAGTGGTGAAGGGACCGCAAAAACCATATTAGTTACCCTTTGTGGGGTCGAATTACAATACTGATTTGGACAGAACTGTACGCTAGAAAAAATTAACTATTAACAATAAGATGAAATCCATTAGATTTCACTTGTATTTACTTAAGTATTAATTTAGAAAAAAAGTATTTTGTTTCAATCAAATTATACAAGATGTCCCGTATCGTTATGTTCAAATTTTAGGATTGTAAAGTAGACTTCATTTCAAGTATCAAAAACGCAAAACTTGTACATACATTTTTATTTGTTTCAAAGTTACAGATCTATGAATGTGATTGTCAGATCATGAAAAAAATGTAATCTTAAAATCAACAAAAACTGATTTTATTTAATAAAGTTCACTTAATAATATTTTCGAAATGTCCACCTCCTTGTTGAATGCAGGCTTGTGCCCGTAAGCCAACAGAAGAAGTACTTATCCGAATTTCATACTTGTTTTGTCGGATTTGTTCGGCAGCCAGATGAATACGATCCAACAACTATTCTCTTGTGTTCGAAACTTGCGCGTAGACTAAATTTTTCATGTACCCCCATAAAAAAAAAGTCAAGGGGATTAAGATCGGATGATCTGGGTGGCCATGCAACAGGACCACCTCGACCAATCCATCTTGGATAATTGACTTTAACCCAATTTCGGACAGTAATTCAGAAATGTGGTGATGCCCCATCCATGCGAAACCACATGTCTCGTCGAACATTCAGTGGGACATCCTCTAAAAGACCTGACAGTTCGTGAATAAGAAATTGAAGGTAATTGTCCGCATTTAACCTCCCCAGAAGAACGACAGGACCAATCAACAAGTCATCGATTAGGGCCGCCCAAACGTTAATAGAAAATTCTTGTTGAAATTTAGATGGACGTATAGCTTTGGGATTTTCTGATGACCACCTGTCCAGGTTTCTCAGATTTGTAACACCACTTCTCGTGAACGTAGTTTCATCTGTTCAGAGGACTGTTCTGCAGAAATTAAAATGAAGCCGTGACTTAATATCCAGGTAGAATAAACTAGACGAGCATAGTGGTCTGCTTCAAGCAAACCGTGTCCTCTGCGATAGTGATATGGATATAAGCCCTCACGTTTTAAAATTCGCCAAACTATCGTTCGTGGCACTCCTAGTTGTATAGCGATTCGACGTACACTGAGAGTTGGATCACTTGTAACAATAGCTACTGCTTCTTCCTCTAAGTCTGCTGGCAAATTTACTCCTCGGTCGAAAAGATAATCACGCAGTCCGCATTCCCGAAATTGTCTGTGTACTTCCAGAAACGTTCTGTAATGAGGAATGCGCCTATCGGGAAACCAATGTCGGTATTCAATAACTGCTTGACGTGCACTGCCGTTACAGTAGCCGTACACAAAATGAATGTCCGCATACTCTTGAGAAGAAAATCGGTAAGGCATTTTGAATAAAGAAAACTTGTCCACTCACTAATAAGCTGTTGTATGAACTGAAACGTAATGTAATCCTTTATTAAAAAATGCAACGTTAACAGTCATCTGAACATTTGTTTATTGTATGATATTCATAGTTCAGCACTTACGAAATAAGTAAGAACCTTTTTTATCATAAATCAATTTCCAGTACTCTTTTTTGTAGATCTCCAAGAAATTACTGTATGCACTACGACACGTGTTTATTTATTTTGGGATAACATTTTATTATGCGACGTTAACAATCACAGGCCTGTTATTGAATCGTATAACTTTTTTAAATAAAATCAGTTTTTATTGAATTTAGGATTACATTTTTTTTCATGATCTGACAATCACATTCATAGATCTGTAACTCTGAAACAAATAAAAATGGATATACAAGTTTTGCGTTTTTTGTTACTTGAAATGAAGTCTACTTTACACTCCTAAAATTTGAATTTATTTATTTTGGGATAACATTTTATTATGCGACGTTAACAATCACAGGCCTGTTATTGAATCGCATAACTTTTTTAAATAAAATCAGTTTTTATTGACTTTAGGGTTACATTTTTTTTCATGATCTGACAATCACATTCATAGATCTGTAACTCTGAAACAAATAGAAATGGATATACAAGTTTTGCGTTTTTGTTACTTGAAATGAAGTCTACTTTACACTCCTAAAATTTGAACATAACGATACGGGACACTTGTATAACAAATTTGGGTTATGTGTTATTATTCATTAAGTGAATTTTCAAAACTGGGTAAGTTAGTAAATGAGGAAAATGGTAATGTTTAACACTGTATATTTGATCAAAATTTAATAATAATAATATTTCGAAGAAAACCAAAGAATTTTGGCAATATATTAGTTCGAAAAATGGTAAAAACTTAATGCTGGAACTGTACAAGATGTAAAAAATAATATATCGATATTTTACTAACAGCAAGTGCATAATTAATACATATACCATATGCAGTCACCTGACGATACACGAAATTAACTCATCCAAGCGTGATCCGATATATCGCGCACCGTATAACTCGCAGGATAGAGAAGCAATAGAGGCAAAACTACAGTGATATCAAGTTTTCTCTAGTCGCAAGGAAAAATTAAAAATTGTAATAATAGAACGTAATAATCATTTAATAAATTTAAAAATAATGCAGTTGTATAGAAAAAAACAAATTCTACTTATAGCAGAATATAAAATAAAAACTAACTCTTCTCAAGAGACCAAAGAGAATTAAATAAAAAATTCTCTTATGGAAAAATAACTAAATAACAATTCCTAATTATTTGATTAGAACAGATGTTCTATAGCTGAAAAGCACAATACCCTAATATGTTGGCAAAATTTCTACAAATATTCGACAATTTTTGAGGTAATTATGCTTCGAATGCAATGATTAATGTTCGCAGTTAAATTAGCGGTAGTTGGGGCTAAATGTGGTGATCTAGGCTAGCGAATAGCGTTGCAACCAGTTATGAATTTGCTATCAACTATATTGTTTAAATATTATCGTACAATTACGGTATTATGAGCAGAGCTGAAACCAAACGTCATTTATGGAAATATCTGGTATGCCTTGCATAGAACTCTCGATGCTACTCTGCAAAAGAAGTAAATATCTTTGTGAGTTTAAATTACCTTCAATGACAAAGGGTCCAATGATATGGTCTTGTCCAAACGTTAATTTTTCGTGGATATTTCGTTCATATTTCATAAACCGTACGTTTATTTTCCTTAAATCAATACCGCACAATAGCAGACTTATGATGACCGAGGGTGTCTCTGATATATTCACATATTCTGTGGAGAGCATGTGCTACACAAGTAATATGCAGCATACTAGGATATGATTCCTCAGAGACACCTTTCCGGAAGTTGATAAAGTTTTCAAAAAAGTACCATCGAGAGTAGCTCTTTACAGTGAAAAACTTTCATCTTTGTCACTGCCTCCCTCTGTAGCCTCCCCAGTAATAACTAGATGGGGAACATGGTTGGAAGCTACACTAGTTCTTATGCAGAGAATTTCGATAGTTCACAAAATATCGTTATATGTTTAAATGACGATACTCGAAGTATTTCTGAGTGCAAGGAATTAATACAAATTTCAAATTAAAAAAATCAGTTGTATTTTCTTCAGGAACACTTTGGAAATTTGCCAAAATTAATCACTTATTTTGAAAATCAAAATCTCAAATTAAATTATGGATTAACCAAATTAGATGTGGCTATTAATAATTTGAAAAATATTCCAAATTACTTCGGATGTGGCCTTCGGCAAAAGTTAGACGCAGTTTTTAATAGAAATCCAGATTTAATAACATTGCGCTAATCGTGTATGGGAACAATGCCTCAAAATCTAACTGCCAAATACGCTGAAATAAAAGAGTATTTCCAGTATGCACCTATAACCAGTTGCAATTTAGAAAGGACGTTTTCTATCTACAAGGATGTATTTCATTCAAAGAGAACAAATTTTACAGGAGTGGTATTCAATAATTGCGTGTTGTACTTAGCGATGTTATAGACTATTTATATAGTTCATTGTAATTTCGGTTTCTAATTATTATTTTATAGTTAAAAAATGAAGTAAATATGTCAAATCATTTTGAAAAATCAAATTATTATTATTTTTTTATTTTTTACGGATAAATCTGCATGCGTGAATTTCATTTGTAATGTAATATTGGCTTTGTGTTATCTACACTAGACCACCCCAAATTCAAAAGTGAGAACAATGCAATAAGGGTAGAGACCCTTGCAAATCATCACTTGGATAACATCGTTACATATCCGATATGCTCCTCCTCACCAACCACCTATATCTTTGATGAAATTTATTTATTTTACATATTATAAATTTGGGGTGGAATATGTACTTTTGTTGGACAGGAAAAAAATCAACCATTTTACGGATCATATATTTTTTGTGGAGCTGCGTAAAAGAAAGAAAAACAGCTGTCCGTATAATATGAATTTATACATGCATGCATGTATTCGTAATAATATCGGCACAAAGTTGATTCATACTAGTCTTTGAAAACGAATATTACAAAATAATTGTAACTGCGAAAAATTCATACTTGTATTCTATTCATTATAACATGCTAAGTATAGATTCTTTAAAAAGGATTAGAAAATATTACTTTAAATTGAAGAGAGAGTAGACTTCAGGAAAATTTCTGTTAATGTACGAGGGGTGCCCAAAATAAAACGTGTTGGTTAACGGAGTTTTTATAATACCACGTTCTGCCGCTAGGAGTGTATAAAGTAGCATTCATACCACTCAGTAAGACAAGTGCCATCGCTAAAAAAGGTTCCGTTAGGTTTGCGTAATTTGTTTAGCGACAATTGTTTTATGTGGTCATCGTTTTTGCAATGGCTGATTCTCGTAAACAGCCTACGGCTGGAAAGTTTTGCTTCTGACTTGGAAAAACTGTGGCAGAAACTCTTGAAATGTTAAAAACGACCTAGAATGACGATGCTATTAGGAAAACTTAAGTGTTTGAATTGTTTTCCCCTTTCAAAAAAGGTGAAATGTCAGTTGATGACACACCTCGCTTTGGTCGTTCTTCCACGGCGCGAACCGATGAAAATTTTGGAAGCATTCGTGTAATCATCCTGGAAGATCGTCGACGGACCATTGAAGAAGTTGAAACTGCCTGAAGTGACTTGGAGTTCAGTTCACCGAATTTTAACGGAAGATTTGAGGATGAAAAGGGTGTCTGCCAAATTCGCTGACTGCCTAACAAAAATAAGGCCGCGTGGAAGCATGCCATGCTTTGACAGAAGAGTTCCGAAATGATTCAAACTATTTTCCGATGTCATCGCAGGTGACGAATCATGGTGCTACGGTTACGACCCTGAAACGAAGCAACAAACAATACAGTGGAAGTATTCCAGCTCGCCTCTCCACAAAAAAGCTCGTCGAATGAAATTGAACGCCAAAACAATGCTGGTTTGTTTTTTTCGATGTGGCAGGAGTCGTCCATTTAGAGTTTGTTCCACAGGGTCAGACAGTTAACCAGGTTTTCTATTTGAATGTTTTAAAAAGATTAGGCAACAGTTTGCGGCAAAACAGACCTGTTCCAAGCAGTCGGGCTACTGGCTCTTCCACCACGATAACGCCCCTGCTCACACAGCCTTGTCTATGAGCCAATTTTTGACAAAAAATGGCATGACTTCTGTGCCCCACTCCGCCTATTCGCTTGACCTTGCCCCGTGCGAATTTCCTTTTCTCCAAATAAAAAGAGGCATGAAAGGAAACTATTTTGCCGACGTTGCTGAGGTAAAGAAAGAAACGACGGAGTCGAACATTGGTTGCTTCTTCAGGAGATGCTACAAGATTAACAAGACCAACAATATGCTAATGCTAATAGCAACAATAAAATACTTACGAATACAGAGTTAAAAATTAGCATGGCGTAACTAAACAGGTTAAAATCGATTACCTTATATTAAAACATTAAATTGACTAGAATTGGTTTCACGTCCACCTTTTAAAAACATGTATACATACACATTAAAGTATAAAAGTAAAAATATGAAACACATAGCAAAAAATCGAAATCAAAAATAAACTATACATTAACATTAAACAATACGAGGACTAGTTAACAAAACCTGGCAGGTTATTTTTGTTACATTGTTACATGTACAACAAGTAACATACATCATGTCGATTTCCCTTTGTTTTGTCCAGGTTTATTTATTATACTCGTAATAACTAGACTGCGGAACAGACGCTATCCTCTAATGAGTCATGTAGGCGCAGAGACAGAGTCGGTTTCGCTTAAATAATAATATTAATGCAATATTCGCTCGTAGCTCTGATTTTAATGTCCTGAAAGACTTTTGTAGTAATGTTCAAAATACGGAAATCGGTAGATATATTAAATTTAAAGATTATTATTTCTATGCGCCACTCACTAGCTCTGATGTTGAGCGAAGTTTTTTTTTATATTTAAAGACATAAGAAAGTTTAGAATATATTGTAATAATTAATGTGAATAAAAAATGTTTATTGTGGTGTGATTAAGCATTTACTTTACTTATAGGTAATTAATTTCAAGTTTATACTTCTTGAATATTTTGAATTTTTTCACTGTGTAAAGTAAATCCATTTTGTATATATACGTATATATATGGAATTAATTTCAATTCAAGTTAATTTAAATTCATTGAACTTAATTTCCGTATATACTCTGGCAAAATATATTTCACAACTCCGTCTGATTGCATTAAAATACATACAAACAGACAACTTTTATCAATACCATCGCGCTATAACGTTCATATATACAGGTTAAGTTGATCAGTGGTACATTGTCGACACCGATGAATCACCGATGAATCACACCCGATACGGGATAGCGCCGTTTCCGCAGTCTAGTAATAACAATTGTTTCACCAACACTGTGGATTCTTCAGACTCAAAAAGTCTGAAGATGTCACAAGAATTCAATCATTTATAGTCACCCGCTATAATTTAATCTGAAAATAAAACTTTTTGAAATGACAGTTCGATATGAAAGATTATTGAATTTATTAACATGTATTTTTAATTATAATAGTTTTTCTTTAATAAAGGATACGTAATTTTTCTAAATTTTCTGTAGTTTTATAACTTTTTTATATTCCTAGAATATAAAGGTAAATATTTTTTTGCAATTTCCTTGAAATTATCGTGCATATTAAATGCTATCAGAATTAATTACACGTTTGATTAATCCTTCTAAATGTGTGCAAAACAACTATGTTAAAGAGCTTCCTTCCATTAAACTGAATATATAAAAGCAGCGTCACCAACTATGTAATACACGTAGTATATAGAAACTTACCCTATTTTGCACGTCTTATATGTATTCAACTTAGTAGAACTGACTATAGTTCGGGGAATGGAGACATTTGTATCCAAAATTTAATTATACGAATAGTTGAGATTCCATGGCCAGCGGTCATTTGTATTCGTAAACGGCAATACCAAAAGGTATTATTCGCGGATCGCCTTATTTGTGTTAATTATGATGTTCTCGGTAATTTATTACAGAAACTCTCTGCGTTAGCGCGTGTAGAGATGAAAATAAGGCTCCTTCAATGAACTAGTAAAAAAAGAGTTGGGACTTCCCTCGTAATAATATTCCTTTTTTTCTGTTTTAATTTAAATTACGTCTGAAAAGGGAGTAAAAAGCGAGCAAAAAACTTGTTGAACGCAATGTGTTCGAGATTAAAATGTCATCATAGGACTTTAACCGATAAGTTCGACAATAAAAGTGTAATTAGGACGCGGTAATCATGAACACATTTCATTGGTCAAGTTAATTTTCGTCTTTTGTTACTTTTTTCTCGAGCCCTTCTTTCAGGCAAGGAACCCTAATATTTATCAATTTTGCGACAAGAGATACTGAATTTAAAAGAAAAGATCTTCCTTTTAAAGGTCCAAAGTCGAATGTATATAACGTAGTATAGCAATATTTTACGAGGGTTGTAGAATAAGCGGTTTTCAATTATTCTTTCATAAATTTTATAATAATGATATGCCCCTGTAATTATTGCATTTGATTTGAGCATATTTTTTTAAATAATGGCGATATTAGATCTATTTTTCAATCACCTAGTATACTAATTGTTTTCCATATTTTTAATATTATTTTACTTAATAATTTAACTACTTGCGATCACATATCCCTAGCTTGACTTCGTAAATACCTGCAGCTTTTCCTATTTTTGTAATCTAAATACGGAGGTTACTATTTAACCAATTTTAAAAACAAATATTTATTATTTATTTTTATTGTTTTCCATGATATTTTCCGTGATGATTAGAGCAGGGAAATTGCGCCACGCGCCAGTGGCCCGCGCTAGGCATGAATTAGTGAGGCGCCCCACCCGCTCTAAAACCTTCAGTACAACTTCAGCCGGGTATTAGAACTGAACGATGGTTCTTCATCGTCAAGTCGATCTAAGTTGATAGATACACTATTGTTGAGTTAAGTCACGTCGAAAGTCGTGGTAAGTCATCGCACCAAAATTTTCATGAGTTTTGACTGAGATGAAATATTCGAGTCCACTGTAAACAACAGAAGTAGCTTTCACAAAACGTTCCGAGTGCGTATACCGTTAACAATGTCAAATTTGACAATAGATAAATCAATTACAATTGGTTTTATGTATATTTTCTGATATTAAATGCAACTAATCATTAGCTTTTTATTTCAAAACAAAAGCATGTCTGTTTTTGAAATTGTACGCGCTAGGGAAAATCCAAAAGCAGATTTGGATTCAGCATGAGAAAATGATTCAAGATTAACTATTTGTAATTAGGAACCAGAAAAAAAATGTTTCAATTTGGTAATCGGTGTAGTGTAAAAGTGGAAGTAGAAAGTAGAAGGATTCCTTGGAGAGTAGTAAGAGAAATAAGTAAAAACTCCCGGATTTTAGTTTTTCAGGAATCGATTTAATATTTTTTTCTAATTTTTCTTGCTTATCTTTACGATTTCATTCATGTGGAACTTGTTTAAACATTTCCAAAAATTTCTATGAAGTTGCGCTTTTTTGTCTGAATATACTTTGTTATTTTATTTCTCTTCCAATGTAGCATTCTTCAGCAATTTATAGAAGTGCTATACAAGTGTCCCGTATCGTTATGTTAAAATTTTAGGAGTGTAAAGTAGACTTCATTTCAAGTAACAAAAACGCAAAACTTGTATATTCATTTTTATTTGTTTCAAAGTTACAGATCTATGAATGTGATTGTCTGATCATGAAAAAAAATGTAATCCTAAAGTCAATAAAAACTGATTTTATTTAAAAAAGCTCAATTGATAATATTTTCGAAATGTCCACCTCCTTGTTGAATGCAGGCTTGTGCCCGTAAGCCAACAGAAGAAGTACTTATCCGAATTTCATAGTTGTTTTGTCCGATTTGTCGGCAGCCAGGTGAATACGATCCAACAACTCTTCTCTTGTGTTCGAAACTTGCGCGTAGACTTAATTTTTCATGTACCCCCATAAATAAAAGTCAAGGGGATTAAGATCGGGTGATCTGGGTGGCCATGCAACAGGACCACCTCGACCAATCCATCTTGGATAATTGACGTTAACCCAATTTCGGACAGCAATTTCGAAATGTGGTGGTGCCCCATCCATGTGAAACCACATGTTATCGTAGAACATTAGTGGGACATCCTCTAAAAAACCTGGCAGTTCGTCAATAAGAAATTCAAGGTAATTTTCCGCATTTAACCTCCCAGGAAGAACGACAGGACCAATCAACAAATCATCGATTAGGGCCACCCAAACGTTAATAGAAACTTCGTGTTCAAATTTAGATGGGCGTATAGCTTTGGGATTTTATGATGACCACCTCTGCAGGTTTCTCAGATTTGTAACACCATTCATCTGTCCAGAGGACTGTTCTGCAGAAATTAAAATGAAGCCGTGACTGTATTAATATCCATGTAGAATAAATTAGAAGAGCATAGTGGTCTGCCACAAGCAAACCGTGTCCCCTGCGATAGTGATCTGGATATAAGCCCTCACGTTTTAAAATTCGCCAAACTGTCGTTCGTGGCACTCCTAGTTGTCTAGCGATTCGAGGTACACTGAGAGTTGGATCCCTTGTATCAATCTTCCTCTAAGACTGCTGGCAAATTTACTCCTCTGTCGAAAAGTTAATCATGCAGTCCGCATTCCCGAAATTGTGTACTTCCAGAAACGTTCTGTAATGAGGAATGCGCCTATCGGGAATCCGATGTCGGTATTCAATAACTGCTTGACGTGCACTGCCGTTACAGTAGCCGTACACAAAATGAATGTCCGCATACTCTTGAGAAGAAAATCGGTAAGGCATTTTGAATAAAGAAAACGTGTCCACTCACTAATAAGCTGTTGTATGAACTGAAACGTAATGTAATACTTTATTAAAAAATGCAACGTTAACAGTCATCTGAACATTTGTTTATTGCATGATATTCATGGTTCAGCACTTACGAAATAAGTAAGAACCTTCTTTATCATAAATCAATTTCCAGTACTCTTTTTTGTAAATCTCCAAGAAATTACTGTATGCACTACGACACGTGTTTATTTGAGGATAACATTTTATTATGCGACGTTAACAATCACAGGCCTGTTATTGAATCGTATAAATTTTTTTAAATAAAATCAGTTTGTATTGACTATAGGATTACATTTTTTTTCATAATCTGACAATCACATTCATAGATCTGTAACTTTGAAACAAATAAAAATGGATATACAAGTGTTGCGTTTTTGTTACTTGAAATGAAGTCTACTTTACACTCCTAAAATTTGAACATAACGATACGGGACACTTGTATATTGTCCATTCAATAAAGCATCACAACAATGTATATTTAAACAATATTAGACGATAATAAATAATTAATACGACACAACAAAGGACACTGTTATAACAGTATTATGTAAATACGATATTTTTATTTTCAACTGTAAAAGTATGTTCTTGGTATAAGAAAAATGATGGATTTAAAAAATAATGTGCAGAATAAAATTAGAAAGATCTGATCTAATTTATCATATCAACCATACTTCAAGAAAAAGTGAATTCGAAGGCAGCGAAAAAAAGGAAATAAATAAGTCTCCTTCTGTCGCAGAGAATATATTATCGTAGCATTTATATTCAAGAAGTTTTGCGGTCAACCATCAGGAAATATGAATGCTCTTTTTTATCTTCTCCTTATTTGCGAGAAAAAATGTGGGGATAGAAGATGCGTATATATTGATTTCTTTGTTCTTCCGTAATTTTTTTTTTTAGTTAAATATTTCGTACGATTAATGGTGTAAAATTAAGTAGCGTAAAATACGTACATAGACGGACATAGAAGGACATATTCAAGGACAAATATCTACTTATCATTCAATGGTGGGTTATTAATTTAGAATGACTGTAGTCATCATGGGTGGCGTTGTAATTACAGCGAAGCCACCAAGGTCACCTAATCTCGCAAACCCTCGGGGACAAGCGCTGATTGAATGCCGCCCACCCTTACTATAATACAGCCCTCTCTAACATGTCCGTAACTTTGACTTCTTTATTTATCGTATGCGTGTATAACTAAAAACATAACTAGATTTACACCATAATACCAAGAAACTATAGAATTAAAACATATAATTGTTTTTACCATTTACAAATTCACACAAAGTGTGGTTGTGGCTTTAAGTTATTGAACATGGAAAGGAATGAAAATACATATGGCATACAATACACGTGTTTGAATAACTTATTCACGTGTCGAAATAAAAAAAGAAATCTTTGACATGTTGTCGCCGGATAACTTTATAAACTTTATGAAACTGGGGGTGCGGTGAATATATGCAGGCAACATATGGAGTTGTACTAATACAAAAGTACTATATTAAAAAGTGACTTAGAAAAAGAGAACGAATAAAAAAACGTAATTGGAAAACCATGTCAACTCAGTAATTTGGAAAAAGTATGTCTTACTGTAACTAATTTATTGCTAAAAATATCATATATTGGGTTGATGTAAATGTTGATGCATAAATTTACAGCGTTTTCACCGAAGTCAAAATTTATTAAAAATTGCCAGATTTCAGAGGAGAATATATGTAATATATTCTTGATTAGTTCATGTATCTTGTTTGTTAAAAATACAAGATACATGAATTAATGAAGAATATATTTTATTCTCCTCCATTATTTACGATTCCCTCTCAATAATATGGCAATTTCTCGATTCCCCGTCCGTAACAATTCGGTGATTTGGATGTGTAGATGTCGTTAAACTAATTTTGAAACGCGAAAAAGTTTAAGTATATCAATACGTTAAGCACGTGCTACGCATTTGTTACAAATGAAACATACATGCAATAATATGCACGTCGTCTTCTTCTTCTTCTGTTTTGGGTTGGAAGCCAGAACGTCCAGGCACTTGAGCACACTCCTCTTTGTACTATCCCCAATAGATCTCTCAGTTCCACCCTGTTAGTCTTGTGTCCTCGATAAACACATCCTCCTCAGGGGAAGTTTGAGTACACTCGTAGGATCCAATAGATCTCTCCCGAAATATTTCTGTCTGAGTTCCTTCAGTTCCTCACACGTGCATATTACATGAAGGCTAGTTTCCTCCTGTTTTTCACCTATTTTTCTCCTACACCAGGGCTCGCTAACCAAGCCCATGCTGTACAGATGCTTCCTTAAAGGACAATCTCCGATTATTAACCCGGTAATTATTTTAATTTCTTTTTTGTTACTACGAATTAGGTTGGCTGAAAACTTTCCGTCCAGCTCGCTTAGTAGTTTTTGGTATGGAGTTGACCTGTCGTTAACCTCCATTTATTTTTATGTTCTTTTTCTAGCCATAACCAGATCTCCCTTTTAGCGGAATCTTTAGTGATTCCACATACAGGTTCTGGTCCTATGAAGTTCCTATTTGTATCTTCTTTGGCCAGTTCGTCGGCTATCTCATTGCCTTTAATTCCCTCATGTCCTGGCACCCAAATCAGCGACACAGTATTGTCTTGTGCCTGTTTATTGAGGACCTGTTTACAATATTTCACCAGCTTAGACCTGGTAGATGGATTCATAATAGCTTTAATAGCCGCCTGACTATCAGTCATTATGTTGATTTTTTTGTTTGCCTGGAATTCGGCCTGGAAAACCGTTGTAGTATGTTTCCCCAGACATATCTATGTCTTCCTTCAAGAGCACATTCCGCATATGCCTGCACCTGCCGCCTGACTAGATTGTGATCCATCAGTGTACCAGATGCCGGCACCACAATCGCCCGAGCGAATTTTTGCCTGTTCCCTGGTCGGTATAAATATGTTCAGCTTAGCTGTAAACATAATCTCAGCTGCCATACTGTCCGCCGGCATTTCAAATATCGGGTATTCCAGTATAGTTTTTGTGATATCTGTATGGCTGCCTATAACCTTATACATACATTTCGTATTTTCCAACATTTACTTCTGCCTAAGGCAGGTGTTTCTGCCATCTGCTATCAGGCTTCATCAGTTAGGCTAGAGAAGTAAGTAAAGCTTAAAGAAAACGCCTCATAAGGTATAGCAAATTTTCTCTTATCAGGTGATACCATATAATCTAGTGACATCTGACGGACAAAAGAGACTATGCCGAAAGTGGCAATTTTCCCTTCACATCTGGCATCGTTAATGGACTTACACCTATATACGTATTTTTTCTCTTCTGTACCGGCATAGCCGGTCAAGTTAAAATTAGATATTTACATATACATTATTATTTTTATGTTTTGGATTACACAAATTGTAATTACAGTTGTATTCAACTTTAAGTTCATTGCAATGTTCTCGAATATACATTGTTTAGCCTTTGCTTTATAAAAGTAATAATGCAAATAAATTTAATTGTGAAAACAACAGAACTCTCTGGCTTACTTCGACAGTATTTCTTACTCGTGAACATCAATGTGAGAAATAATAACACGTGGCGCAATTTGCATTTAAATAATAGTACTGCTACTATTGATATTACATTATTACGCCCCTAACTTTCTTTCTACCGGTCATATCGAGGATTTCAATAGCTTTAAACCTTCTACGAACAACGTCTATGATTTTGCAAAAAAAAAACGCGCGTATAGTTTATTAGTCTATAACGAACACACATTGCCTTATATATATATATATATATATATATATATATATCAATTGATAAATTCTTCGAGTTTTTCGGCTTTTATATGAAATATTTACAAATATCAAATTAGTATGTAATTGCAAAGTAAATGAGAATGTAAACATTGCTAGCAATTTCAAACCTTCAAAACTGACATCTGCTTTCAAATACTGACATCTACTTTCAATAACTGACAACAGCTTTCAAAACCGACATCTCCTTTCAAAACTGACATTTGCTTTCAAAACAGACATCTGCTTTCAAAACATACATCTGCTTTCAAAACATACATCTGCTTTCAATAACTGACATTTGCTTTCAATAACTGGCATCTGCTTTCAAAACTGGCATCTGCTTTCAAAACTGACTTCTGCGTTCAAACCTGACATCTACTTTCAATAACTGACATCTGAATCATTAACACTGTTACTTTATAATGCATTTCTAAATAGCTTGAACCAAGGTCTATCGTGGCTTAAGTGGTAAAGCAACGGTCCGGCAAACCGTAGACTTGGGTTCAAGTCCCAACGTAGACAAAATTTTTCAATTAAAAATTTCGTATGATTTGCTTTGTAATTTGTAGACAGCAGTATTTACATCCTCAGTTACTTTGCAATTACATACAAATTTGATATTTGTAAATATTTCATATTAAAGCCGAAAAACTCCAAGAATTTATCAATTGATATATTTAGTGAACGACTAAGAAATTATCTAAACATATATATATATATATATATATATATATATATATATATATATATATATATATATATATATGGCATAATATGGCGAATTATAAAAAATGTCATAAAAAAACTTCGAATTGATATTTTTTATGTTCGTCTCTTAAAATATTTATTACATTATACCTGGAAACTTTTGACTAAAGCTATATACATAAATATACACGTATATATAAAGAAGCAAGCTAGATCAGATCGTTAGTTAGGGCAAAAATTTTTATGACGACATTTAATTTCTTCAGGATACAGCCGAAATAAGCGGTCCCTATGTTTACATTTATCTGGGTATAAATTATATCTTATTTAATTAATATCTTAGAGACCAGACAGTCTTGTTTAATTAACTGCGCACTGAATTTAAAATATAAATCATTGAGCTCATTTCGAGCAGAGACAAACCACGAGAATATGCCCGTTGTATAAGTTTCCTTGCTTGTTTTGTTCCGCTATGTGGAAGAGAATTAAACCGAAAAAAAAACAAAAACTCTATTTCAATATTTATTATTCGCCATTTGTTAAATTCTTTTATTCAACTTTTAAGTGTCGCTTTTTTTAAATTAACAGATGTTAGAGTTAAAAATATACTAGGTCAGGTTTTCTAACCTCTGTGAATTCTCAGACGGGTGATCTTCCGGGAAGGAAGTGTGACCTTGAACACCTGAAGGAAAATCACCCTTGAAGACGTACATCGTCTCCGATATCCTAGCACGTGTTACTTCCTTAACAAAGCCAGCGACAAACCTACAGTTCTACCTTTTTCCCCTGCTTCTTTAAGTTTTTATATAATTAAAAACTAATTTATTTGTTAATACACCCTTGAAAAAAATTAAGTTTGATTTATAAACCCCTGAAGTTCCTGTTTTATTATTTTTCTTGTTCTGTTTGGTCCCGAGCTCGCGGAGCGGTTAATTAGAAGAAACAAGAAGAACTAGGTGTGTTTTTTATCATTGAGAATTTCCATTTTAATTATAAAATTACTTCGTTTTCTTGAACTTCTACTTTTATTATTAGAAATAAAGGAAGGGGCGAAAATATTCATGCTATTAGAACAAGACAATGTTTTATAAGTAAGTAGGTATGAGTTATAATATTCACTATAGAAGTATCAAAACAAATTTTTATTTCGGGAAATTCGGTTATTACCGGACCGGACGCATCAGGCCGAAATTACGATGAACCATATTCTATAACATAGAATATATAGTCTATACCATCGCTAGGGCGGATGTAAACTGGGCACCAAGTATATGGATTTACCTGCCCTGCAAAAAGAATTGCTTAATCCTACAGGTAATCTAGGCACCAGTACCGTTCGGGTAATGATCGCTTTAAAGCTAAAAGTAAGAAATTAGACGTTAATAAATTAAGGAATTTCCTAATGACCAAATAGATTATTTCAAATGTATTTTTATTTGTACATCTATTATGGGCGGGCCTCTATTGTATTATGCTATAATATATTCTATATATAAGGAAACATTTAGTTGGTATATTTAGTTATTTCTATCTTGTTTGCGGCGTTTGCTTAAAGTAAGAAATTAGATCCGCTTCTCAGTCTCGAGTTTTGTTGCACACTGTTAAGAATTATGGAGGTCTCTTTCGTGGACAGTAACAACGGAAAATATTTGCTAGTGGTTAACAAGTACACCTTTTCAAAACAGAAAGTGTTGAAGAGTGGCGAAGTGTTTTGGCGTTGTACAAAAAAAATCCTTAAATTGTCCCGCAAAAGTGTTTACGCTTTGTGCAGAAAATTTGGTGAGCAGAAGCCAGCTAGAACATAATCATGAACAGAATCAGAGTAAATTAAACCGAAAAGTAATTTCAAATGCATGTAAACGTAAAGCCGCTGATGATATTTTCGAAAAACCAGCGAAAATTATTCGTCGTGAACTAGCTAAGGAACTGCCGGAACAGTCACGATAACAGATTTCACTTATATCCGAAGAAATTTGTACAATGCAAGGAGAAAATTTCTTCCTGGGCCGTTACCACAAAATAAGACAGAAGTCCATGATATAGTGGAAGCTGCTAATGTTAAAAGAAGCAAGGATGAAAGTTTCGTTTTTATAAACTGTCCAGTGAGCAATATCATAGTGTTTTCTTGTGAAACGAATGTTAGAAGTTTATGTGGAATGCGTAAAGTGTACATGGACGGTACATTTTCGTATTGTACAAAATATTTTTTACAATTATTTACAATCCACGGACTTAATAATGGACATTATATTCCATTGATGTTTTGTTTGTTGCCTGATAAACGCAGTGAAACGTATGCAACATTATTTGAAATGCTAACAAAAGAAATCTTTCGACGTCACTCTACAATATTACGACCAGCTGAAGTTTTTGTAGATTTTGAGAAAAGCATTCACACAGCGGTTCGCGCTATATGGCCATCAGCACAAATCTATGGTTGTCGTTTCCATTTGCACCAATCGTGGTTCAGGAAAATCCAAAGTTTGGGTTTAACAGCAGAATTTAGGAACACGGATTCCGAAGCAGGAAAATGGCTACGATATACATTTGGATTAACGTATTTGAATCCTGACGAAGTAGGCGATTGTTTCGCCTTAGATTTGTTTGCCGAAAAACCTGCTCATGCACAGGCTGACGAATACGCCGATTATTTATTGGAGACATACATAGAAGACGATGCTCCTTTTCCTCCACATATGTGGGCTACTGCAACTCCATCGATCACTAACACCACAAACGCATGCAAAGCGTTTCATTCCAAACTAAATGAGTCATTTTATTCAACACATCCATCTATTTATATTTTTATCGAAAAGCTTAAGGAATTTCAAATAGACACTTATATTAAAATTCAAAGTGTACACACACCAGCAAGAGTTAAAGACACACGCGCAAAACAAAAATTAAGAACTCTAAATGAACTGTGTGAACAACTAAATAATGGAACAATATCACGATTACACTTTGTGAAGTGTATATCATTTTATTCATCATTATGACTTCAAATACACTATTTTTTTATTATAGTTTTTATATAATTAAGTATTTGCTTTTATTATTGTTTTCATATGAGTACATATTTTTTATTTTCTATCTTTTGGCTGTACTTCAACTTGAAATACACTATTTCTATATTATTGTTTTTGTTTGATTTATACGGTGCCCAGATTACATAGACCCTCGGCGAGTACATTTTTAGCTAGTGCCCGAATTACCAACGAGATTAAAATTTCAGGTAGGTTAGTGCCCAATTTACATCCAGCCCATCGCTCAGTACAACACGCAGTTATTGAATAGCACTATTCATTCGATTAACCGCACATCTGTTTTTTGTCGTTGAATTGTGACGCAATTACTTCAATATTATACTTAAATTCCTTTCTTCATGGATGTAGATAGAAGAGTGAAGAGTTTTAATAATTTATTTTATTTTTTAGTTTATATTTCGTAAGATAATTAAAGTACGGTGAGTTAGTTTAGACACGAGAGGCCGGTGACTCATCGCCCACGGGCGTACTATTGAAAATTTGTATTTTTTTAATTTAATTTATATAATTGAAAAACAAACGGGTGGTGATCTATAAAATACGAAATACATTTTTATTGGTTTATTTTGCAATTCAAGTTGTAAAATTTGTTCTTTTTTAATGAAATACATCCTTGTAGATAGAAAAGTCCTTTCTACATCGCAGCTGGTTATAGGTGCACACTGGAAATATTCTTATATTCCAGCGTATTTAGCAGTTAGATTTTGAGGGATTGTCCCCATAGATAATTGCTGCAAAGTCACTAAATATGGATTTCTATTAAAAATTGCGTCAAACTTTCGCCGAAGGCTACATCCGAAGTCACTTGGAATAATTTTCCAATTATTAATAGCCACATCTAATGTGGTTAATATTATTTAATTTGAGATTTTGATTTTCAAAATAAGTGATTAGTTTTGGCAAATTTCCAAAGTGTTCCTGAAGAAAGTGGAATTTGTATTAGTTCTTGCACTCGGAAATACTTCGAGCATAGTCATTTAAACATGTAACGAAATTTTGTAAACTATCGAAGTTCTCTGCATAAAAACTAGTATCTTCCAACCATATTCCCCATCTAGTTATTACAGGAGAGGAAAGCAGGGATAAAGATGGAAGTTTTTCCCTGTAAAGAGCTACTCTAAATTGTGCTTTTCTGAAAAGTTTTTTAAAAGCGGATAAGAAGTCTATCAACTTCCGGAAAGGTGTCTCTTAGGAAACATATCCTAATATGCTGCATATTACTTGTGTAGCACATGCTCTCCACAGAATCTGTGAATATATCAGAGACACCTTGCCGGAAGTTTAAATATATTTTATTGAAAAATAGATAATTTATTTAAATCATTTCCTACTACTGCTTTTTAAGATAAATTTCTCCATTTTATAAAACCACTTATTCGTAAGATACCACGACGTGTTATTTGTTTTTATCGTGTTACTGAAATGGATCCAAATCCTCGCGTTACGTTCGGTAATATTAGAATTCTGAACTTACTGCAAATGAGAATTAATGAATATTAAATCTCATTTTTACATTTTTAAATGTCGCCAATCGCCAACTACAATCCGACAAACTAAGTTTGTACCAGTATGTAGAACACACCTCGTCGCGACTCCGACCTTCCTGGTAATTAGAATAATTAAAAATTGCTGAAAAGCCACGTCCATCAACGGAACGTACAGAGGAGTTTCGCTCTTATTGGACATATTGGTAGATTGATAAGCTCCAATAAGAGCGTCTGTACGTTCCGTTGATGGACGTGGCTTTTCAGCAATTTTTAATAATTCATTAGGAGTAATGTGAGGACGTTCTACAATTTCATTATGTGGTAAAATCTATTTGTACTTTTTTGTTATATTTTCTACCTTTTTTGATACACTAATTTTACTAGATATAGGTATTTCAACCTTAAAGAAATACTATCCATCTCCTTTGTATTTGTTAAAAATAATTAAAATTGTCTTCGCACAAGTTATACGCCTGTTGGGATAATTAACTGTTTTAAATTATGTATTTTTCAATAAAATGTATTTAATTTAAGATTTAAGTATAAACGAAAAACCGAAATTTTTGACAGTTTGAAAATGTGACTAGTGTATAACTGGTTGCCTATGCCACCATATATTTATTCCTATGTGTAATTGGAAATGAAAATAAGTCTGTCAATGCATTATACCTATGTGTAATGACAAAAGTTATATTACGATATAATATTTAGATGTATTTATATTTTAAATAGTAATTTTTAATTTAATTTTGTATTTATAAAATGATACTGAGTAAATTTGTAAAATCAACGTGATTGTTAATGAAACTGTACTTTGTTATGCGATACTAGAGGCTCTACAATTTAGTTAGTGGTTTTTATGGAACATCTGTTCTTTAATAGATCAAATTACATTTTATCGTTCCATAAAATCAATGATTTGTTTGATGCAGTGTAAATATGACAAATATGTTTTTAAAATAGTATTCAAACTCACTGAAAATTCAATAATTACATCCAAATTGTGTAATAAAATATTTTAATAATTATCTTTGATTTATTGAAAATTGTTAACATATTATACCGACATCGGCAATCTGGAAAATATTCTAAAATAAGATATCTATAAAATCTCTTATATATTTTTGAAAGTATGTATAAATGCGAACAGTCTGGAGTTTCAGCGTTGCATTGTCTTTAAAATAAAACCAATTATGCTCATAAACACTTCATACTATAACAGCGTCATATGAATAAATGCATACGAAAAAGTTGAATGTTTTAACATGGAAATAAAAAATTTATGATAATTCGATTACAGTATATATTCTATAAATGAAACATTTTCGTAGGATTTTCGTTTAAAATTACTATTTGCATAATGTTATTGTCGTTATTGGCTTCCCTTCCAGGAATACAGGAAAGGAATATGATTGAATAAGCGGGTTCTTTGCTTGCACCTTCCTTGTATGTATATTTATTTGTCGATTTTTGGAAATTCATGTATATTATATCTAAACCTTTGGTATTTAAATAGCACATAAAATACTTACTATGTAAAGTACATCGTGTGTTATGTTATAAATAAAATTTCGATAAAATCGCGTTTCGAATGAAATAAAGGAATAAAGAATTGAGTCAGTTTTAAAATGTAAATTCATTTGTTTTAGTTTCTGAATTGGAAATTGTATTAAGAATAATGTATTTCTTATTCCCTTAGATTTAGTTAATTTATGTTTTATTGAATATACAGGATAAGATATAGATCACTTCTTTCAAAAATTTTAGCACTAATTGTATCTAATAACCAGAGAACGGACTCGAGCGATTGATGATTCATAGCCGATAGGCGTTTGCCTTGTATTCGCAATAGCTTTGTTTCTGTAAGCGATCCGTGAGTTTCGAACAATTTTATACACGTGGCAAGCTGCATAAGTGGCACATACCTACATATGCAGTTAAAATGTATCTGTCAATGCACAACAGAGTGAATGTAATAAACGGTTTGGTAACCGGCAGCAACTACTGCTGAAACAAAAGTAATGCTGACCAGCGAATTGCGTATCGAATTTTGAATAAAAATAATTTACAAAGAACAAAACTCAAAACTATGCATTACTATGAACAACTAAAATTTGTTTAAGTTGTTTCT
Source organism: Melolontha melolontha (assembly GCA_935421215.2). Classification (NCBI taxonomy): domain Eukaryota; kingdom Metazoa; phylum Arthropoda; class Insecta; order Coleoptera; family Scarabaeidae; genus Melolontha; species Melolontha melolontha. The sequence goes on along the minus strand of OW285244.1, from coordinate 33,420,835 downwards.
GTGTTAAATTCGTTCTTTTAGATGTAAAACGTCTTTAAAAATAGAAAATGTCCGTCCCATATCACAACTGGTGAAGGGTGCGTGATTAAAATGTTGCAAAACTGCACCATAATTTGAATGTATATATTTTTCAATCGGCTCTGTGCAGAATTGATATAATATATTCAAATCTGGATTTCTGCTAAATATGCCATCAACTTTTTGTCTCAGCTTTCAGAAGTATCTTTTTAAATGATCAAACTAACTTATCAACATTTGGAAAATGACCCCTGATGTATTCACATACTCTGTGTTGTGTAAGTGCTGCACAGGTAACGTGCAGTATATTGGGGTAAGATTGCTTTAATAACTTCCCTGTTTTTAACATATAAGTTGCCGCATCAGTCAAAAATAGTAGCATCTTGTCTTTATAGCTGTTATTCGATGACAGAATATTATGAAACATTAATCAATTACTTCTGCAACTGTTTCACCATTTACGACTGGCAATATTTTAGTTGCAATTAAGTATGGTTGGTATGAAGTTGTCGGATGAAGAATGCCAACAACTACATTTAACACATATCGTCCCATTACATCCGTTGTTTCGTCTGCACTTACTCAAAGATAATGACCAGATTGGTTGGTTCGTATTTTTTCAATGGTTCTCAAATAACATTTTGTAAGTGGTATTTACGTAAAGTAGATTCATATGGTATATGACGATCAGTATATTTTGTAAGAAACCTCTTGAGGACTGGATTGTTAAGCTCTTTGAATGGGATATTGGCCGCCATGAAAACTTCCCACAGTTCTTCGTTAAAAGTGTCGGGTGCAGATGGTCATATGTTATCTTGATCAGTTTTCGAAGAAACATGTCTCTGCACATTACACCTTTATGGACGCCTTAAACTTAATGAACAGGCACTGCAATATATCTCGATGTCATTAGGAGTATGCAACCAATCTGTATGGCCGCTAATCCATCCTACCATGGTTGCCCTACGAGAATTATCCATAGTTAATGAAAATAAAGAGAAATACTAAGAACAGAAAGAAATGGACTAAAAAGAAGAAACGAACACTAAGGTAGTAAATTAAATTAAATATTTATAAAAAATTATAGGATAAATATACAATATAACAACATAAAACGGATTTCTTAAAATACTAAAAGTTGTAACCAAATAACATTGAAAGAAACAAAATTAGAAACAATCCCTTATAGAAGAGAATATAAAAGATACTATCTCAAGAACAATAAATACATATTGCTATGGACTTTTCCCCGCATACATTTTGAAATTGAGTTAAATTATTTTATGTATGTACATTGATTTTGGATGCCAGTGTATAATTTTTGAGATTTATTATCTATGAATGTATTTTTATTTTGAACTGATTTTTAATATTTTTTGACTTGCGTAATTGTAGTACGCCGGTTACTTTATTTAATTGTGTTTTGGTGCTTGATTTCATACCGATTTATTGACGAGTGTGTAGAACTCGTTATTGTTTAAATTTTTGTAGCTTTCTAACTGAGGTGTCTCGAAAAAAAAATATATATTTTTTTTTATACTACGTAAGTAAAGTATATTATTCTCATTATCATCTATATTATTATCTTGTATGTATTGATTTATATTTTATGCTTAGTTGTATGAATTAAATGACAAAGAACGTTTTTTAAAATTTCTATATAAAAAATTTCTGTAACGATAAATTTTGTTCGCTTGGATTCAAGGGCATTTTTTCATGTGGTTTGCACATGCGTTTAAGGTTTGTTTCGGCCTGTCATATCTGGTTGTTTACTTTGTTTATTGGGGGAGAAATTAAAATACTTCTTTGCAATTTATTAGATCTAATTTTGCTCGGTTGTCACTAAGGAAGTTTAATTATACGCTACGGTCATTTTCGTATAATATTTTTACCTTAATAATATTGTTTAATGCCGCAATATTTATCTTTATACTCCATAACGATTTTTTTTTTTATTTTTTTTTTTTTGTATTAAAATTTCATTTAAATTTATTGTCATTTTCTTTTTACCTTTGTTTAAACTCTTTTACTGGCGCTTGATAAATTTTGTAGAAGAGAAATACCACGTTTTCCAATTGAAACCCTGAGGGAAAAGCAGTCTCATCTGGAAAATAAACCGATTGAATATCTAAGCTGGACAGATTGGTTGTGAATTGTGAATAAGCAAATTACAAAATCACAATTCACAGCAATATGTGTATATGCATGTATAACAAACAGCATGTACACACGAGAATACACTTTATAAATTAGCGGATATAATTTTTTAAACGATTATTTCAACGAAGTCTAACGAAATAATATATAAATTTATATTTCGTCTTACAAGCGACTGTTAAATAAAATTTATGAAGGAATACACACAATGTACTATTCATAACGACGGAAATAACAACATCTGCTCGACGAATGCAATCGAGCAAGTGTAATATCATGCATACAGTACCTGAGCGGTCGCTCAAAGTTTTATCGGGGCAATTAGTCATTCAATCGCTTCAGTCCGCTCTCTGATAATAACTTATAGTAAATAGTACTATAGTTATAGTAAATAGTACTATGAGCAATTAACTTGACAAAAACATATTCTGACAATTCCAAATTTTTTAGCTCCAAAATCTTCTGATTTAAAAAATTCTCTGCATCTCTGACATTTTTCGTTTTTACAACAGGGTTACTAATACTTTCAATTTTAATATAAATTAAGCAGTGAAGTTCAACAAGAGTTTTAACAATTTTTTTAACGGTGTCCTTATGCCCGTTTGCACTGTTACATTCTAAAGCGTAGTTTATCTAAGGGTACTTAAATAGATGCTAATAAAGATTTTAAATTGAAATAAAGAGATTAACATAAAGTGTCGTTCAACATTCGAAAGTGCTGAATTTGCCTGTCGCAAAAGGTCACTTTAAAAAGGTAACTGATCTGTCTGGTGTCCAGGTAGCCGGTCGACATTTATTACATCAAGACCTTGGTGCCCAACTAGTGCGCGCTGGTTTATTTATTTAATTATAAATATCATATATAACCCACTTGCCTTATTTCCGTAGCACAATTTATATAAGATTGCTGAAATAATGGTTTATCGCAAACTTCACACACTAATTTTACACCATCATAATATAAATCCGGCAATTTACCGATATACTTTTTTACATTATCAAGCGACGATTGCTTTTTGCGTTTCTGCACGCCCGACATACTATGACTTACATTTGGAGCGCGTAAAAGGTAACCGTGAAACGTTCGACTATCTCTCATCGAGACCAAACATAAACTAACATAAAATGTGATTGCTTCGCTTTCTGCGTTGCGTACTGAATTCAGTCCTGATATGCAGACACGCTAGCCCACTCTAGTCATCATATATATAGCAAATTGGTATTGTCCCTTATCCTATCAATTTGATTAAGAATTGTATCATTTATAAAATAAATGGAGTTAATAACATGATTTTTTTGCGTAAGAAACGTAGCAGCATTTATTGATGTTCAGTCTCAAAGTAGACCACCATCGGGAGAGAATGTTCAAATTCCCTTACAAATGTAACACATCATCCCAAGTTCTAATGGACGAATATATTTTTACTTAAATCATCTGTATAGGCAAGTAGTTGACAATACAAAGACGATAATAGATCATTTAGAAACAAGACAAATAGGAGAGGACGTAAATGTGAACCTAGTGGGATTCCAGATAGAGGAGAGAAGTCAAAGGATTTATATTCGTTATAAGTTGTAGCCAAGATACAGCTGTTTAATAATATTCCAGAAAATAAGTACCAGTTTTTTTCTTTTAGTAATAACTAGAGAACGGATGCAATTTCCATAAAACGCAATCGGCAATTGGAATTGTGTATAACGTCGCACAGTACATCCCGGCGTAATTCAATGAAGTATTTGTTTGACTTACTCGGCCACCTGGTCTCGCCGCGATAACAATGGACAACTCAGCTATTGTATTCGGAGAATATAGTGTTTTTTAAAGTGTTTTCATGAGCGTAGATAAAAGCGGGGTTTTTATAATGTATTTTATTTATTAGTTTATATTTCGTAAGATAAATAAAGTGCTGTGAGTAAGTTTCTTGGTTTCATAGTTTTAACTGTTAATTACATCATAATTTTTGTGATAGATCCTGTTTAATATCGTTTGATTGAATCTATTTCTACCAATTATTTCGACGTAAGTGTGCATTGAATTTCGTTCAGTTTCAATAACTTACGCACACATTTTTAGTTTTCATTTATTTAGATCTAGAGCATTGTTTAAGTTACTTTTTCAGACATGATATGCAAGAATGTCGAGAACGGCATTGTAAAACAATCGCGAGTTGGATTGACGGTCATACTGATTGTATGTCCATTGTCAGTGATTCCGAAATTTATTACAAAATCCGTAAAATATCGTCAAAAATTCGTCACTTAGGATCGCAAACACATCTGAACTCTGTAAAACTTTTATGGCGGCTAATATTCCATTAAATAAACTTAGCAATCCCACTTTAAAAATATTTCTTCAAAAATATACTGGTCGAAATGTTCCTGATGAATCAACTTTACGCAAATATTATGTTTCTAGGTGCTATACGAGAACAGTAGAATGCATTAGAAGCCATCTTTTAAATCAATACATATGGATAAGCGCCGACGAAACGGTGGATATGTTAGGACGCTGTGTGGTAAATGTTGTAGCTGGTGTACTACATCCAACTATTCCCTATAACTCATATGTAATAGCAACAAGTGTTATAAATAGAGTTGATGCGGAAACAGTTGCTGAAACCATTAAGGAGAATATGCAAAAAATGCTTCATTCGGACGCCACGTACAAAGAAAAAATACTTTTATTTGTCAGTGATAGTGCTGCGTATATGTTAAAAACAGGCAGACTATTGCAGAAAACATATCCTAATATGCTGCATATTACTTGTGTAGCACATGCTCTCCACAGAATCTGTGAATATATCAGAGACACTTTTCCGGAAGTTGATAGACTTGTATCGGCTTTTAAAAAAGTTTTCAGAAAAGCACCATTGAGAGTAGCTCTTTTCAAGGAAAAATCTCTGTCACTGCCTCTCACTCCAGTAATAACTAGATGGGGAACATGGCTGGAAGCTACTAGTTATTATGCTGAGAATTTCGATAGTCTAAAACATTTCGTAACACTGCTAAAGGAGGATGCTAGAAGTATTGGTAAGTGCAAGGAGCTCACACAAATCCAAAATTTGAAAAATCAGTTGTACTTTCTTCACGAACACTTTGTAAAATTGCCAAAACTAATCACTTATTTTGAAAATCGAAATCTCAAATTAAATGACGGATTAACCACATTAGATGTGGCTGTTAATAATTTGAAAAGTATTCCAAGTGACTTCGGATGTGGCCTTCGGCAAAAGTTTGAAGCAATTCTTAATAGAAATCCAGATTTAATTACATTGCAGCAATTATGTATGGAGACAATTCCACAAAATCTAACGGCTAAATATGAAGAAATAAAAGAATATTTCCAGTATGCACCTATAACCAGTTGCGATGTAGAAAGGACGTTTTCTATTTATAAGGATGTACTTAATTCAAAGAGAACAAAATTGACAGAAGAAAACCTTGAGAAACTATTGCTAGTCAATATTAATACTCCTTTACTCAACTTGAACGACAAAATGAACAAATAAAAACGCTCCAATTACAGAAATAAAATTAAAAACTTTAAAAATACAACTTTTCAACAAATAAATATGTATTTCGTAATTTTATAGATCACGACCCGTTCGTTTTCCAATTATATAAATAAAATTAAATATTTTAGAAATACAGCCTTTCGCCAGTACTGCACTGGGCTTTGTGTCATGTGGTAAGCGTGTCCGTTCTAATAACACGTCGCTATTACTTTAAGGGTAGTACTAATCGCTAGTATTTAAAAGCGATAGTAATTTCTATTCATGCACAATTTAAAAACTTAATTTTCGGAAAATTAAAATTTCTTTTAAAAATTTATTAATCGTACTAATGCATAAAAGAAATTAAAATATATTTATGATACCCTATATAAGTACGTACAGTAACTTCAAATTCAAGTAGAAATGTTAACGTATTTTTTAAAGCAGACCCAAACCGATGTGACTCTAAGTAATTAATCATTGATTTCAAACTTTATTTACCGTGGCAAGCGGTGCATCTTAATTTCTAAGATAAATACCTATATTAATTAGATTTTACCAACACGGAGTAGATCGAATAATTACTTAGTTCTACAGGTCTGTTTTCATTCTTAATACTTTATCGCCCAAAAGCAGCCACTCCTCATTTGCATAAATATGCTATAAAGAAACTTTAAATTATTTTCGTGCATATATATACATAAAAGCCTCTTGAATCTTCAAATTTACCATTAGAAAACAAACTGGTAAATATAGGACGGCCGCAATGTTATTTAATCGATACGTACAGTTTAAAAATTATTCTTACCACGTTCAATGTTTTGATGTTAATCATAAACAGTTCTAATAGAAGTATAAATACGTGTTCATATGTATATATACCCGGTAAAAAGCAACTTTTGTATTATTCAACGCATGAATGAGTTCTTCAAGAATATATAGCTTGGATTTTTTATTCATACGAACCCCTCTTAAAGAGCTCTACTTGATTTCAGAGAGCATACGTACGTTTTTAGTGTATTTAAATCTGCGTGTTTGGGGGGGCGAAATTCAAACGTTTATGATATATGCCTAGCTCCACGAACTGACCGGGATTTCCAGAATGTGCTAGGATTACTTGGCAAAGAAAGATATCGCCTTTTCTTATATTTTTTGTATACAAATTTATCTCTCTTTTCCTCGTAAAAGTTTCTCCACTATAGTTACTACAATGACCGAAAATGAAGTGGATTTCAATTTCAAATTGTTACTCATCTCGTTAATAATAGAGAAAAAAAAATTCTAAGTAGGGTATTGGAGGATACCGTGATTTTGTAAAGTTTCTAGGGTCATTGAAATAGAAAATATATGTCTGAACTTAAACCATGTATTATAACTAGGGACCGGACATAAGAGGCCGATGACTCATCGCCCACGGGCGTACTATTTGAAATTTCTATTTTTAAATAGTTTTCAATTTTATTTATATAATTGGAAAACAAACAGATGGTGATCCATAAAATACGAAATACATTTTTATTTGTTCATTTTGTACTTCAAGTTGAGTAAAGGAGTATTAATATTAACTAGCAATACCTTCTTAAGGTTCTCTTCTGTAAAATTAGTTTTCCTTGAATAAAATGCATCCTTGTAGATAGAAAACGTCCTTTCTACATCGCAGCTGGATATAGGTGCATACTGGAAATATTCTTTGATGTTGTAGTTTTTCCAAAATTGTTTTATCGAAGATTCACCATCGGTTTGCTGAATAAGTTTACGAAAAGTTCTGCGTAAATAATAACCCTTAAAAGTTGCTATAGCACCTTGATCCATTGGTTGGATCACAGCTGTTGTATGTTTGGGAAGGTACTCAATCTCCAAGTCTTCTAATAATTCTGGTAAATTATTAACCGGGTGCCCTGGAGCATTATCCAAAATGAGCAATGCCTTGTTGCTCAAGTTCTTTTCCTTTAAATATTTTTTTACTTCTGGCTAATAGTTGTTTTTAAATCAGTCCTCGAAAAGAATCTTAGTCATCCAACCTTTCTTATTGGATTTCCAAATGATAGGCAATTGTTTCTTGTTCAGCCCTTTAAAACACCTTGGATTTTCTGAATGATATACTAACAGTGGTTTTAGCTTAAAATCCCCTGCAGCATTTGTACCAAGAAGCAAAATTACTCGTTCTTTAGAGACCTTATATCCAGATGCAGACATTTCAGATTTTGAAATGAAAGTTCTTTCAGGCATTCGCTTCCGATAGAGTCCTGTTTCGTTTACATTAAAAACATGTTCTGGTTGGTATCCACCTCTTTCTATAACTTTTCAAAGTTTTGGGATATACTTTGCCTGCGTTATCATCGGCACTAGCTTTTTCGCCTTTCATTTTTAAATTATGCAGATTATGCAGAACATAGAATTGTATTTGAAATTTTAGATATTTTTATTATTACAGAAAATAGTTAAATTTAGTATAGCAAGCGCCAATTAAGTTGGCGCGAGGAGGGAATGCGCAGAAGCCGTTTTTAAAAACATCCACCCCCCACTACTCAAGTAATTGTCAGAATATATTTGTCATTGACGTTTGACGGAACATAATGTCTTTGCTGGGGGATCATAAAGTGATACACGTTCAGAGGTTAGAATTATCTGACATTTGATGTAAAACCAAATACAAATCTTCCCACTACTTCTAATCCTGCGCGAACTTACCCCTCCTCGCGCCAACTTAATTGGCGTTTGCTATACTATTCTATAAGTATTTCAAAATGAGCGCAATATTTAATTTTTCGATAAAACATCATTTATTCAAGATTTTAATAAAGTTTTTTAATACAAAAAAATTTTAATATGAAGTATACATATAGCGATTATGTGTGGAACAGACTATCCAACAAATGGCCGGCACAATTCTGCTGGCATATTCCTGTTCTTTTAGAGAAGTTACTGATTACTTTTTCGCATATTGCCTTCAGTATTGCCAACGACATGTCAAATTTCTTCTTTCACCTCAGGAATTGTGGTTGGTTGACATGGACAGAAAATTTCACAAAACCCAACAGGAAGAGATCGAATGGCGTTAGATCGCATGATTTCGGCAGTCAATTCTGGTCGCCAGAGCGTGAGATTACACCGTCAGGGAATTGCGCATGCAACAACTGCATTGCCTCTCACGCAGTGTGACAGGTTGTCCTGTTCTACTGAAACCACATCTCGTCTAAATCCATACCGATCAACGCAGACTACAAAAACATATTACGATAATGTTCGCTATTACTGGCGTCGTCTTTAAAGAAGTCTTAAAGGAGTGTGGTCCGACTACTCCGTCAGCCCAAAATTCGCACCAAATAGTGACTTTTTGTTGCTTTCTCATAAACAAAAAATATGTGAATTCTCTGTTCCCCAAATTCGGCTGTTTTGTGTGTTCACGTACCTATTCAAGTGGAGTGCGCCACATCGCTAAAGACAATTTTTCTAACCAAATCGGCATCCATTCCTTGGTTTCTAACACCCACTTGATTGTTGCGTTGTGCATGATCACCTCGCTTAAATTCTTGAGGAGAACTTTGAAAGAATGTAGATGGGGATCTTTTTTTAAACCTCTCTGCAAACTGCTTGTCTAAATGCCAGTTGCTGCAAACAGTGGTGAGTCGGTGTGGCTGAATTCTCACCAACACTTGCAGTCAATTAGGCAATATTTTCAATAGACCTGCCTGATCGAGAAAGACCTGATGATTCCTCGTTTACAACGGAGCCAGTTCGATCGAATTTCTCGATCAGTCTCTTAACTGTCGAAATATTAGGTGCATTTTGTCAAACAAATATTGCGAACTGCTTCCGCTAAACTTTCACCATATTTTAAATAAAGCGTCACTTAAAATATGCTGTTGGTTCGTGTAGCATTCCATGACTTATAATCACTAGAGTGGACCAATTCGGAGCGAAAGCAGAGGCGTGACTAACGCATGCGAAACATTGTTAATATCTAGAGATATACTATCACGAACGATGCTGTTATTATGTTAGATACAAAAAAAATGTAAGACAGTTTTTCTAGATTATGAAACGTTCTCGATGATACGTATAAAAAATAAAATCTAAAATGTATGTAATTAGATGATTAAAAAAAACTTACCGTCTTATGCGTTTTCCGTGACTTGAAAATCTGGAGAAGCGCGATGAAATATTGTTAACATAAGGTGCGTCTTCAAAGTTATTTCTCGAAAACGCGTCCGCCGTGAGGAAAATATGTGCTTGTATAAAGAAAACGATCGCTCCACAACTAGTGATGTGATGTTTGCATAATTAAAATAATCTTTGAAACAACTTAACACATCTGTAGACGAACCTTCTCAAATTTGTCTAAGTCTGGCAAAATCTAAATCTTTATCTAAAACACTTTCAAACTTACTTAAAATACACTCATTTCTTGCGTCTTCTATCGAACATAGCTGTGCGTGTGTATCTTTCACAACTAGCACTGATTCCTGTAACGATAGCGAAGAATTTTGTAGGTTTTCTAATGCTTGCACTATTCCGAAGTAATCGTTGTGAATAGTTTGTAAATCAATTTTAACCAGACTATTTTGAAATTTTTTCCGACTTTCTTCGATAGCGGCACTATCTTTCGGATTTAATAATAAAACCACTTTTATTTACATCCTCAAAATATTTATGATAGTAAAATGCCGCTCGTAGCCATGTTCCCCATCGTGTCAGAATCGGCTGTGGTGGCTCAGGGGTATGGGGACACAATTCGTGAAATTTCCGAATACGTTTTGGAGATTTCAGGAATACTGCCTTTGTACTCGATATTAACGCATCTACATTTGCGTAACATTTACGGATCCGTTCTGCTACAAGATGTAGGGCATGGATTTTACATGTAATATGTAAAAAGTTACCACACTGTTCCTTAAGAGACCGACCTACAGAAAGCATTTGATCTCTGGAAATTTCAAATTTTTCCAATGTACTTAACACCACTTTTGAAATTACCCGCGCAGTACATTCTTCTATTTGTCTGCTAGCTAATAAAATTGAGGATGGCATAACATTAAGTGCAGATCTTTTTTTGCTATCAGTTGTTTCATCCACACTCAACCACACTTTTTTATTTTTCAGATCAGCCTTAATTTTATTTTCTAAATGTACACGAACAGATTTTAAATAACGTCGTAAGTGGGTGCAGCTCGGTAATTCTACATTGCCATATTTTTCAAGAAATGAAATAAACGAATCATTGCGTAACAAAGTAAACGGCAAATTACACACAACCATCATTGTACACAAATCAAATAAGAACACTTCGTATTTTGTATCGGCACCAGTGTCTCTATCTTTATGTCTTGCGCTATGCACGTGGCGTTGCAAATTTTATTTTGTTAAATGGTCTATTGCACACTAAACATTTTACATTTACCCCATTGTAAGATAAACTAGGATGGTTCTCAATAAACCTATTGACTAACTTTGATGATAGCGGTTTTTTTACTGTACGCTCCTTCAACATTACTAAATACACAGAATACACTTTCCTGCCGCTATTATACGTGTACACACGATGACCGTGAACAACATACTAAGTAATTGTATGTGCGATGGCGCACGCGGGAACCAATTCGTTAGTCACGCCTCTGCTTTCGCTCCGGATTGGTCCACTCTAATAATCACACACACACACACATATATATATATATATATATATATATATATATATATATATATATATATATATATAGCTGTGCAGCTTGATAGGCTATCTGTGTATAATTTTGCGGGGTAAGGCTTGCTTCGAATTTTTCATCTTTCGCAGATTCATCATTATCCTCTCTCTTTAAATTTTCGAAAATAGTTTTGGCCTTTTCTTGGATAGTCATTTGGCTCATTGGCATCCTTCGTTCATTATTGTCTTCAATCCACATAACTAATCATTTTTCCATTTTTTCCATAACACTGCTTCTTTGGCGAGTTAATTTTGAAACACTTGAAGGGGTAGCGGGCAGTGAATGTATTTCAATTTCTTTTTTTCTATCACGAATAGCTTGAACGGTAGACTTCGCCAGTCCCATTGCATTACAAATTCGAACAATTTTCTCATCAGCTTCAATACGACGTAAAACTACTAATTTGGTCTCTAGCGTGACAGATTTTCGGCTTCTCTTTTTATTATTAGCAGCATCAATCTCCAAATTGAATGAACGTTTCGGTGGCATTTTTACTAAAAAAGGAACGATTATATTTAAAAGAATTATTGAATTAATTACAAATCGTATCAACTGTTTTTAATTCAGCAATTAATAACTATGCTGGTCACTACCATGCGCAATTTCCATCAAATGCGTGCGTTCTTGTGTGCTTTTGCTTTTTTTATCAAAACGTTATTTTGGGGTTCCCCGTTTTATGAACGTTTACGAACGTTTACTATCTTTCGTCGTGCGCGCTACGTTTTGCTCAGTTACGAATAATATGTAAATACATACAAAAATAAAGGAAATACAATCAAGCTATTGGCCGTATAAACATTTAAGGCCGTAAATCGAAAGTGATATAATTAAAAAAGGCGGTTATAGCGAAATGCCGTATAAAGAGCGGGCTTATAGCGAGGCATGGGTGTACTAATAGTATATTAAAAAACAAGTTTCATAAGGCACCATTTTGCCGCACGAGATCAGTTTAGAAAACGAGCCGCTTGCGGCGAGTTTTCTAAAGAGCGAGTGCGGCAAAAGGCCTTATGAAACGAGTTTTTTATACTATTTTTTCTATTTTGCGTTTTTTACATTAATAAATTACTGAAATTGGAATTATTTAATTTGAAAGTTCAGAGTTTAATTTTTATATAAAGCATGCAGTTGGTCACATTGATACTTGACATTTTCAAATTTAAATCTTGCTATCCGCGAAGTATATTATATTACATATTATTTACTAATTTTCGTTAACATTACTTGATACTTCATTTAAAAATATAAACATGAGTGACATAGAAACATATATATGTTGTTGTCAATTGTATTACGTTGTTTGTGTAAAATACGGACATATATCATATCTGTCAAATGTACATAAATTCTTAAAATCAAATGACAGCAATGATATTTATTTCTGTATTCGAACAACGCCAACATTGAAAAATGTAAAAAAGCGTATCGCAATGAAGCTCATTTCGATACTGTTTTGGGTTTCATAATGAGTTCATTTCGAACGCAAAATAGAAAATAGTATATTAAAGACGAGTTTCATAAGGCACCATTTTGCCGCACGAGATCAGTTTAGAAAACGAGCCGCTTGCGGCGAGTTTTCTAAAGAGCGAGTGCGGCAAAAGGCCTTATGAAACGAGTTTTTTATACTATTTTTTCTATTTTGCGTTTTTTACATTTATAAATTGCTTAAATTGGAATTATTTAATTTGAAAGTTCAGAGTTTAATTTTTATATAAAGCATGCAGTTGGTCACATTGATACTTGACATTTTCAAATTTAAATCTTGCTATCCGCGAAGTATATTATATTACATATTATTTATTAATTTTCGTTAACATTACTTGATATTTCATTTAAAAATATAAACATGAGTGACATAGAAACATATATATGTTGTTGTCAATTGTATACAACATACTTTGTTTGTGTAAAATACGAACATATATCATATCTGTCAAATGTACATAAATTCTTAAAATCATATGACAGCAATGATATTTATTTCTGTATTCGAACAACGCCAACATTGAAAAATGAAAAAAAGTGTATCGAAATAGAGCTCATTTCGATACTGTTTTTGGTTTCATAATGAGTTCATTTCGAACGCAAAATAGAAAAAGTATTTTTCTTTAAGCTAATAGGAATCATTACCCTAATTCTGAACAAAAAGTTCAGCTTATACTTTCTATTCGTTGGCATTATTTCAAATAAATTCCATTCATCAAAATGATTTTTTTGTTGAAATAAAAAAAAATATAATTGAAGAAATTCTAAATTTACTAATGAATTATTTCTTATTAATTATAAACAACTTTAATCAAGAAACAGAGGCTGAGATCTATGTTATTAGAGAATTACATCTCCATGTTACTAAAGATGCTGAGTTTAAGACGATTGCATCTTTAAGAAATAACCAAGGATTTAATTTTATTTTTAATCAATTCCTTTTAGAAGTTTAAGACTCAGAATATACACGATATAAGTTTTATTTTCATTAAAGCAAATAAATAAAGCTAGAAACTATAAAAGAAACGATAGAATATATGTAATTCAGGTGTTAAAAATATTCAGTCTTGACGGATGTTTCGGAATTCACGTGACAGGCTATATAGATTAGATACTACGGTAACATCCCCAAATATAAATTTCTTGAGTGATTTTTGCAATATGTTCTGTATTTCGTACGGCACATCCAGGCTCTGTGGAAATCGTGAGAACCAGGAAGCTTAAAATTTAAGTGTCTTCCGTCAGTCGATGATGCTACGACAATATTGAGAGCTGAAAGCGCTGTTTTTGTATATACATATATACGCATGGTATATTCCTTGCGTGGGAATCTCAGTCGGACCCCGATGGCGATAGTAGGAAACGAGCTAGACGTGTCTGTGCGTTCGCAACATCCGGGATTCCCCAAGATACATACCTACACAACTGCATATGTTGCATGCTAAATTTTACAAATTTTTTCAATTAAAGACTTGACATATTTAAGTACAGATAATCACAATTTGAAGTGCTCTAAATCTAAAAATGTTATACAATAGTACCACAGAATTTTGGAATAAAATAGTGTATCCTCCCGCAATTTATTTAAATAAAATTGGAAAATTGCATTCTCCGCTGATAATCGTCTTCCAGTAATGATGAATCGTTTGAGGTATGTACGGTCTTAGTTTGTATTTTTTCTTATACGCTTAACAAAACGGTTAAACTTAAATTTTCATCTACGATCCGCACTCTTTTATTTGGCTTTTTAAAAGATCCAAACATCCTCAAATTAGCTTCCAATTGCGCAAATTATTTAAGATAAGGTAATTCCCTATCAACGTTCCTGTTAAATTCTAATAGCGTGATACGGTTTTTTACCACATTCAAAATAAACTTGAAGCATGTCTGTTAAATATTCAAAATTCATATTTTGTAGGTATTAATAGTAAACAAAATAAAAGTCCTTAATTTTTAGGCTTTTGACGAGACTCTTTTTTGCTAGGAGACGATAATACTGGATTCTGAACGCTGAAATATTTAATAGTGTAGACCGTTCTACTAGAAAGATTAAGGGTTGCTGCTAGCCTTTAAAATACAATTTATTTTATAAAACTGCCTTAACTAAGTATGTGAGTTACCTCATGAACACGATCGATGGACATAAATTGTCCACCATTCTCTTGTGCCCGTTCAAAATAGGCTGTAAGATTTAATACAAGCTGTTGAGCTTGGGAACCGAGAAGTTTACCAGCCATCTATGAAATATTCTGTGAAATAAATAGGTTAGAAATGTCAAAGTGATAATCAAACAATTCCGTACTTATTACCACTTATTGATATTACTATTTATTATCAGTATTGTTCTTAAAAGAACAGATTTTGTAATTTTCGATGGCAAACTAAATATTCAAATTCGAAGAATGCTTAATCAAGAAGTCAGAATACCTCAAACAAACTCAATAAACAACAGTACTGAAATAATTTGACAGCAAGCCAGATATTATAAGTAGGGACCGGACACGAGAAGCCCATGACTCACCGCCCATGGGCGTACTATTGAAGATTTGTATTTTCAAAGAGTTTTTAATTTTATTTATATAATTAGAAAACAAACTGGTGGTGATCTATAAAATACATTTTTATTTGTTCATTTTGTAGTTCAAGTTGAGTAAAGGAATATTAACTAGCAATACCTTTTCAAGGTTCTCTTTTTTAAAACTTGTTCTTTTTGAATGAAATACATCCTCGTAGATAGAAAACGTTCTTTCTACATCGCAACTGGTTATAAGTGAATACTGGAAATATTCTTTTATTTCCGCGTATTTAGCAGTTACAGCGGATACAAGTCTATCAACTTCCGGAAAGGTGTCTTTGACATACAGTGTGGTCATAAAGTTTGGAACCAAGCTTATAACCGCATTATTTACATTTTTAGAAAAAACGCTCGGACAGGTAAATTTTCTTTTTTAAAACGCCATCTTTTGACATACAATTTTTTTCTATGACGTCATTGATTTTCGAGTGATGACGTTATCAACACTTTCTTTAAATGGCAACCATATTATTTTTTTCTCGTTTTTGGTAGATCTTTATATCCACCAAATAGTGATATAAAACAATTGGTATGTTGCATCACAATTTTTTTGAAAAAATGATATAAATTTAGAAAAAAATACGAAAATTTTATTTTTGTACAAAATTAAAATTAAATTAAAAAAAATACATCTGAACTTAAATTTATTGTAACAGTTAACGTAAATTTTCAAAATGGACCCCACCAACCAACTGACACTGTCACAGCCGAGTGTAAACACTTCGTATACTCGCCTCAATTATGTCTGGGGATATTTGTGTTAGTTTTACGCGAATTCGTTCTTTTAAATCTTCTAAATTGTTCGGCTTGTTAAAATAAACTTTCGATTTCAAATAACCCCACAAAAAAAAAGTCTAACGGAGTCAGGTCAGGAGAACGAGGTGGCCATTCTATGGCGCATCTCCGTCCAATCCATTTATTGGGAAATATTTCGTCAACATAGTGGCGAACCTCTACACCATAATGGGGAGGCGCCCCATCTTGTTGAAACCATATATTTGGATGGGATACATAACCATCCTCGTGATTTGGGAAAATAACAGCGAGCGCTGGAACCAGTTCAAATCTTGAAAATTCTAAATATTGTACAGCAGTCAAATTTCCTTCAAAAAAATATGGTCCTAAAATGCGTCGTCCAATCATTCCAACCCATACGTTAACTTTTCCTCTGCGCTGAGTATGACACGCTTGAGTCCAATGCGGATTGTTCTGCGACCAATATCTGCAATTATGGCGGTGAACAGATCCATTTAGGCAGAACGTAGCTTCATCTGAGAAGACGATGTTTTCCAAGAAATTTGGATTTTGGTCACAACGTAACATTACGTCTTCACAGAACTGCAGTCGACGATCTTCGTCATCCTCGTGTAATTCCTGTACAAGTTGAACTTTGTAAGGACGATAGTGTTCTTTTTTAAATAAGTTGACGACAAATGAGTGAGCCACCTGATTGGCTAACGCAAGTTGTCTGGTGGAAACATGATGCCTTTCTTCTGCTTCTAGAAGCACATTTAATTTCACATCTTCTCCTACTTGAGGTCTACCTTGCCGTTGTCGATCTTTTACGGATCCAGTTTCGGTAAACTTTCCAACTAGTTTTGTCACCGTAGACCTGGTAATTGGAGGTCTTTCAGGGTGTTCATGGTTAAACAAATCGCATACTTCTGCATGCGTTCTTTGTCTGTCCCCATACCCAACCATAATTAAAATTTCGATTCTTTCTCGCTCAGATAAATGTGCCATTTTTTATATTAGCGAAAATGAACAATTTTTACGCAGTATCTCAAAAATTTGACGTCAAAAATAGAAGTAAATAATTCAACAATGTTGTAGAAACAATTTCAAACTAAAATTTTTGTACATAAATTGTATAAAAAGAAGCAAGAATGTCATAAAGAAATATCTTGCAAAAAAGTGCGTGTTTTTGTTTTTGTAAATTTTTTGCATAGTAACATGAGTACATGTGCTTTTGATGATCCGGTTTGTTCAACAAGAATATTTATGTCCTCACACAAGACAGAAGTGTGAAAAAAACTTACTTACATATTTCAGTAAATTTTGTAAGCTTAATTAGTTTTTGAAATCTTCAATTTTTGGGCGATAAGTTTAATTAAGAAATGGTCTGCCACATCATGTCAATTTTTTAAATAAATTAAACTTCTTTGGCACTTTTTTGTGAAACTATTTAATGTTAAATAAGATTTTTTAATAAGTAATTGGCCGATTGGGAAGACGAATTTCTTTTGACCTGGAGCGAATAACGCAGATTACTATTGATCGCAAAGCATTTACACTCGGCTGGGACAGTGTCAGTTGGTTGGTGGGGTCCATTTTTAAAATTTACGTTAACTGTTACAATAAATTTAAGTTCAGATGTATTTTCTTTAATTTAATTTTAATTTTGTACAAAAATAAAATTTTCGTATTTTTTTCTAAATTTATATCATTTTCTTCAAAAAAAATTGTGATGCAACATACCAATTGTTTTATATCACTATTTGGTGGATATAAAGATCTACCAAAAACGAGAAAAAAATAATATGGTTGCCATTTAAAGAAAGTGTTGATAACGTCATCACTCGAAAACCAATGACGTCATAGAAAAAAATTGTATGTCAAAAGATGGCGTTTTAAAAAAGAAAATTTACCGGTCCGAGCGTTTTTCCTAAAAATGTAAAATATTGCGGTTATAAGCTTGGTTCCAAACTTTATGACCACACTGTATATATACAGATTCTGTGGAGAGCATTTACTACACAAGTAATATGCAGCATATTAGGATATGTTTCCTTTAATAGTCTGCCTGCTTTTAACATATATGCAGCACTGTCACTGACAAATACACTACAAATTCTTTGTACCTGTCGTCCGAATGAAACATTTGGTGCATATTCTCGTGAATGGTTTTAGCTACTGTTTCCGCACCAACTGTATTTATAACTTTTATTGCTATTACATATGCGTTATATGGAATAGTTGTATGTAGTACACCAGCTACAACATTTACCACACAGCGTCCTAATATATCGACAGTTTCGTCGGCACTTATCCATAGGTACTGGTTTGAAAGATGGCTTCTAATGCGTTCTACTGCTTTCGTGTAGCACTTAGAAACATAATATTTGCGTAAGGTGGTACATCAGGAACATTTCGACCAGTATATTTTTGGATAAATGTTTTGAAGATGGGATTGTTAATTTTATTTAATGGAATATCTGTCGCCATTAAAGTCTCACAGAGTTCTTCGTTAAAATTCTCAGATTCCAACGGGTTTAATTTCTGTGTATGTTTGCGATTCTAAGTGACGTTTTACGTGCGATTTCTTGGAATTTCTTAACGATATTTTACAGACTTTGCAATAAATTTCGGAATCACTGGCAATCGACATACAATCAGTTTGACCAATAATCTAACTCGCCATTGTTTCACGATGCCATTCTCGACGTTGTTCCATATCATATCTGAAAAAGCAACTTTAACAATGTTCTAGATCTAAATAAATGAAAATTAAAAATGTATGCGTAAGCTATTAAAAATTAACGGAATTCACTGGACACTTACGTGTATATGTAATTAACAGTTAAAACAATGAAAAAAAGAAACTAACTCATCGTAAAAAAAAATCGAAAATCGAAAAACGAAAATCGAAAATCGACAAAAAATCGAAGATCGACGAAAATCGAAAATGGTCGAAAATCGAAAATTGTCGAAAATCGACGAAAATCAAAAATCAACGAAAATCGACAAAAATCGAAAATGGTGGAAAATCAACGAAAATCGACGAAAATCGAAAATCGAAAATGGTCGAAAATCGACACAAATCGAAAATTGAAAAAACCTGTTTGCCGACACCGACAGACACCGACAAACACCGACAGACACCAACTGACACCGACAGATACCGCACAGACATTTATCTTACGAAATATAAACTAATAAATAAAACAAATTATAAAAACTCCTCCGTTTCTGTTTACGCCCATGAAGAAAGGAATTTAAGTGTAAAATTCAAGAAATTGCGTCACAATTCAACGGCAAAAAGCAGATGTGCGGTGAAACCGAATGAATAGTGCTATTCAATAACTGCGTGTTGTACTAGCGATGTTGTAGACTATTTATATGGTCCATCGCAATTTCGGCCTCTCGTGTCCGGTTCCTAATCACAAGACTATCTTCTGGACAACTTATGCGCTTTATTGAATATAATATTTCAAAGATGTACGTCTTAACTTAAAATGACAAACGTGTGTAGTATTACAGCGCGTATTCAAGTGTGTTAGAAAGAGATAAAGTACAATTTGCGGTTCACACTTGGGCAGTACGAACTGAAGAGATATACTTTATGAAGTGTAGTATCTCTAAAGTATTGCTGTTTATTTTAACAGCACTGTATAACAAAAAGTACCAGTCAATAATTCTATTAATTCTTGATGTTATAAACTTGATGACGAGCGTAGAAGATCCCCCATACTACAAAGTTAAAAAAAAAATTCGAATACAATTATTCAAGACCAACAATTTAAACAATATATAACGCCAGGAGCGTTGTATACTGCGCAGCAATACAAGTGTGCGTATATATATCTACACTACGAAGGCGGTATCATATTTGCGGAAACTCTAGACCACAAGTTAATGAGACGGGTGGTTAAACATGTTTTTGAATGCGGCAAAGCTCCAATGGAGTTCATTTCAAAAGCTCTGCTTTCAATAGGAAAGCTCGTTTGATCTTAATATATGACGTAGTTGGCCAGATTAAAGTTTGATTTAAGTTCCTAATAATCCATAAAATTGGTCTACTTTTTCACATTGTAATCCATCCTTTGATCTCTTACTCTAAATGGATAGATAGATAGATATAGATCACTTTTACATGCCGCTAGACAATACTTTTACTAAAATAATAGCATTGCTTAAGTACATTTTTAACAATATATTTACACGTGTATATAGTAGATATCAAAAGTGTATGTACGTTTTACAAATATTACTAAAGATTATAGTTCTATGTTTCATAATTCAGAAAAATAACTTTGCGTGGAAATTACTTGAAGCGCCTTTAATCAGTGCATTTTCTTTGTTATAAAAAAATTTAATTTGATATGGTCTATTTTATAGAATTAAATAAAAAAGAAATCTTGATAGAAAAAGAGTAAAAAGTTATAATAGCGACCTTGAAGGGAAATAAAAGATTATTAATTGCTAGAATAAAATAAAATCCAAAAGGAAATGCTTAAAACTGCTTAGAAATACAACGCTATAAAAAGAAGCTATATCTAAGTTTGGAAAGTGGTTATTAAGATCGCCAATATCTACAAAAGAATGTATAAATAATTGTAGTTATTACAGAAACATTTTTAAATTGATTTATTTAAATATCTTTCCTGATCGGTGGAAGAACACAAGAATTATCCCTGTGCATAAGAAAGGAGATCGTGCGTTGATTAATAATTACAGGCCCATCTCTATTATTTATAACTTTGCCAAATTATATGAGATGGTATTATACACCAGACTATTTAGTGGCACGCGCTCTCATATCTCACCGAACCAGCATGGTTTTGTCACGGGTAGATCTACTGTCACCAATTTGGCGTCGATTGTTCACCGTATCGGTGAGGTGAGGTCAGGCTGGTGTAATTTATACTGACCTATCCAACGCTTTCGATTCAATTGATCATGAGATTTTACTTCATAAGTTGGGATCTTTTGGTTTGGCACCAATTTCTATCAGTCTTCTTCGGTCTTATCTATTTCAAAGAAAATGCTACGTGACCTATAATGGGTTCTGCTCCAATAATTTTGTTCTTCCTTCTGGCGTTCCTCAGGGATAAAATTTGGGTCCTTTGCTATTTGTTTTGTTTATGAACGATCCCCTTTTCCAAGTGAAGTGTCCCATTTTCGCCTATGCAGATGATATAAAAATATATTCTGAGATTTCCACAACTGCCGATATCGTTAAACTACAGCAAAATCTGGACGTATTAGTTGAATAGTGTGATCGTTTCAAACTTAAATTAAATATCGAAAAATGATGTGTGGTTACTTATACTCGTTCTGCTACGCCTCACGAGTCTTCTTATTTTATTAAAAACAATATCTTAACCAGTAAAACTGAAATAAAGGATCTTATTTGACTCTAATCTTACGTTCAGATCCCATATAATCCATATGTGTTCCGATATCTACAAAAGTTTGGGATTTATTATGCGTATATCAAAATACTTTAAAGACATCACTTGCCTTAAATCACTGTACGTCTCAAAAAATTGGTATCCCATTTAAGCTTGTGATTCCATTCCTTTGCACCGTGTTCACCGAAAGTTTTCGAAGTACCTCACATTCAAGACTGATGGTATCTACCCGGAACGTGGTGCATTCCAGGATGATTTGCTTTTACGTCATGGCATGTCATCACTAAGCGTAAGAAGAGAGAATATTTATAGGAAATTCCTAATTAAACTGATAGAATACATTATTGACTGCCCGTTCATATTGGAGCGAATATCGTTTTTGGTTCCTCGTATGAACTCTAGGTACGAAGCTAAATTTATGGTTCCCTTCGCGAAGACAAACGTCTTGAAACGGACTTCTACCTATATTCTCTCCAACGTAGCCAATAGAATGCAGGATGATCTATTTACTTGAGGATGGCTCGCGGGTGGACAGCACTATTTAAGTCTATACTTCATTTGATTGCACTTCCATGTCATGTAATTATAATTATAATGTAGCTTGTAATTGGGCCTAGCCTGTTGGGTATTAAAGTATATTATTATTATTATTATTATTATTATTATTAAATAGTTATGATGTTATAAGAACTTGTTTTTTCCTCCTGGTTTGAAGGAAGTCGGTATGTGTAGACCGAAGTATGTGTTGAAATAATACAATATTTTTTATATTACACTAATATATTTACAAGTTTAATCTTGGAGTTCCGTAAATAAATGCAGTATCTGGTCTTAATGCTAAAGACCGAGAAAAACTGGCTAATAAATAATATTTGCTCCTATTTAGATCACTGAGATCTTAGTAAGAACTGTTTGTTAGATCACTGAGACCTAAGCTTTAACTCGAAGAGATCGTACTTGTAACTGTAGTGAGCTCTAAGAGATCTTGTTTGGAACTACTTCTTCATTACTTTATTTTTCGGCAAGAAGTTTTCTCCCCGCCAGTCAAAGAGAGGGAGAAAACAATGAAAAAGAGTATACGCAAATTTCCATATAACAAATATTTTACCTTTCCAAGAAAAGTATATGCTGTAGTTTCCGACGTCACAAATGTATTTAAATAAACAATATACGCCGGAAACCCTTAATTAAAGAAAATAAAATACCTCTTGAAGTAATAAATATACAATGCACAGAGATAACCTAATGTTCGCAGAATCGTCTCGAAACAAATTATTAAATCTATTATAATAATATATAACAGGAAATATGTACAATAAAACTTATTCTATTATAATTATGCTTATTCAAATACATTATTTACATAATGAATGGATTAATGGCAGAGGGTTGTGCCTGTAATAAAATAAATAGTTTTTATGACTGTAGAAAATAAGACAATGAAGAAATGTAATACCTGAGCAGTCCTAAAGTAATTAACAATATTAAAGATATCTCAGAACTCCAAGACCTTTTCTATATACAATATATAATATTTACAATTTAAAAACTAGAATTAAATATATTATACCTACATCTAAATAAAACTAAAAATACAAAATTAAATCTATTTTGCCCGAACAGAACTAATATTAGAAGTCAATTTAAAAAATTCTCGGCCTGACAATGAAGGACTGCGATTTTCAGTTAAAAAATTATTTTATTTTTCTACATAATCTCCCTTGACTTCAACACACTTGGTCCAGCGTTTCTCCAACATGAGTACTCCTTCCCGGAAGTGAGAGTCTTGAAGGCTGTGAAAATATCCATCTACGGCCCTCTCAACTTCTTCATTCAACCCAAAGCGCTTCCCAGAAACATTTCTTCAAGTTTGGAAACAGATGAAAGTCTGAGGGTGCCAAATCAGGAGAATAGGGGGGATGACCGAGCAAATAATACCTCAAATCCGGCAGTTTTCCCATTGCCAACGCACTTTTGTGAGCAGGTGCGTTGTCCTGGTGAACCATGATTTTTTCTTCTTCAAGCTAGGCCTCTTCTCGCGAATTTTGGCATCCAGCTGGTCAAGAAGGTTGGAGTAATATTCACCTGTAATTGTTCTGCTTTTTTCAAGGTAATCAATTAATGCATCCCAAAATACACTAGCCATTACCTTTCCAGCAGATGCGATCGACTTCGCTTTCTTTGGCACTGAACCACCGGCTTCCACTCACTGCTTCGACTGCTGTTTCGTTTCTGGCGTGTAGTGGTGAATCCATGGTAATAGTAATAAATCGCCGCACAAAATCGGTCGGATGACTATTGAATCGGTCCAAACATTGTTGCGAAAGTCGTTTGCGCATTTGCTTTTGATCGGCATTCAGCAAATGCGGCACCCACCTTGCGCATAACTTTTTCATCTCTAGTTCTTCGTGCAAGATGTTTCGCACCCTTTTTTCCGATATCTCCATGGCCTCAGCTATCTCACTCACCTTCACAACGTCGGCCAACACGATATCGTGCACCTTTTTGATGGTTTCCGGTCCTGCACGTCGATCATCTTCGAGGGACGTGCGACCATGTTTAAAATCAGCTGACTACTTTTTAACGGTTGACATTGAAGGAGCAAAGTCCCCGTAAACTTTTGTCAACTTCGGATGAATTTCCTTAGGGGTTAATTCATCCAAAACGATATTCAAGTTTATCCATTTTAACGAAAAGCGCGCAAGACGTCTACTGCGAAAATTCGTGTAAACAAACTACTTGACAGAACAAATTGAAACTTGTTATATGTACTAATGACAGGTGCACCCATGCTGTAATCATAAATTTTCGCTAATTGGAACGCCATCTCTCTGTGTCAGGCCGAGAATTTTTCATCTTACCCTCGTATAAAAGAAACTAGTTATTCCTGATTTATTGTATTTTAAACTGTATTCTGACTTATGCAATTCTATTACGCTACTAATATTTATTGATTTTTCGACTCGGAAAAAATGAATATATTCCTGTACCTACATACACGCGTTTAAAATTTCGTTTGGAATAATTACATGTCCAACTACGACTGTGTTAATCTGGTTTAATGTCGTATACGATGTTACAAAAGAGGTATACAGAATCCATGATAGGGTAGAACGCGTTCAGAAGGACCATATTCTAATTACTCAGTGCTGTAATTGATTTGGGTACTGCATCCTACGGGAAAGGAGTCTGGCAATGGATTGGTCCCACGGGACACTATGACATTCGTTATCAGTATATCGTCTCTGTATAACTTCCATATTTGTTCTGTTCATAGCAGTTACTTTTCTCTAAACATATTTATTACCTCTAATAAATACATGTACGTCATACTATGTATGTATGTGCTGTTACTTGCCTTTTGATCTTAGATATTAATTAAAAATAAACTTTGTTTTTTATGTGATAAATGACCTCATTCGAAAGACAAGACGTGGAAAAAAAGCAATCCTTTTAGAAAATGTAACGGAGGAATCCTAGTAGTGGAGTAGTTGTCACGTCCTTGATGTCAGAGTCAGTCCATTCACCAAATTAAATTGGACAAAGTAAAAAAGCACTGAAGTAATACAGTGCGACTATCGTAAGTTTATATACAGAAGGCTAATTTACTAGCCTATGTTTCAGATCGTTTATTTATATTATTTCAAAATCTGATATTTTATTATACAAAAAAATAATCTGAAGTTCATTAGAATTTCTTCCTTAAACTTTTAGATTATATTAGAATATATATATATATATATATATATATATATATATATATATATATATAATTGAAAAGAAATTATCGACCGTAATATATTATCAAAAATTAATTAAAATTCGAGTAAGCGGTAAATTAAAAAACTCCTTTATTAAATGACCCTATATTTCGCGACAGACTTTGTCGCTTCTTCTGGGGTAACTACAAGATTAATGAGAAAAATAACAAAAAATAAATAAGAGTATAAAACAGTAGTAAAAATACTTACAAAATGTAGAGTTACAAAATAATAAACTTGACGTACAAAATATAAAAATGATTAGATATAAAAAATAAAGTAACTACAGAAACAAGCCTTAAGAACTTTTAAAAAACATATATATGAAAAGTTAAAACATGAAAAATAAAAAATATAATGCAATATAAATTAAAACAACATATGGAACAAATAACAAAACGATTTAACTCCTATGGGTTCGCCCATCAGTCCAATTTTAGCTCAGATAGTTATGGATCAGTTGTTGGAGAGTGCGATAGCTAAGTTACCATTTCCATTACCGTTCTTGTACAAGTATGTTGATGACATTGTTTGCTCTGTTCCACAAGAAAAAATAGATCTAACATTAAAAATTTTTAATAGCTACAACAAACACTTACAATTTACTGTGAAAAAAGAAAATAACAATAGCGTGCCCTTCTTGGACGTTTTAGTAATTCGTGACGTTAATAATTCTATCATTTTGAATTGGTATAGAAAACCAGCTTCATCTGATCGGTTCATTAATTATCACTCTCATCATCCTCTCAATCAGAAGTATAACACCATTATAGGTATGAGAAACCGAATATCACATATTTGTCATGAAACTTTTTTATATGACAATCTAAAAGAACTTTTCAACATCTTTGTCAACAATGGCTATCCTAAGCATATACTAAATAAATTGATATTTAGCTCAAACTTTTTTGATGGCCCTACTGAGGACATTTCTGCAGACAGTGTGATTTACAAAAAAATCCCATACATTGGCGGTCTTACTCATACAATTGTATCACATTTTAAACAATTTAATAACATTAAAATTGCTAAATACAACACCCATACCTTGAAGAAGTTGTATAGTAAGATAAAAGACATAACACCTTTCTTTTTAAATAGTCATGTTGTCTACAGGATAGCATGTTCGGATTGTTGTGGCGTTTATATAGGTCAGACATCACAGTGGCTAAAACAGCGCATTACTCAACATAAAAGTGATGTCCGTATTGGTAAGAGATCTTGTGCATTGGTGGACCATGCACTTGATCGTGACCATACTTTCAATTTTGTTGACGTTAAAATCTTAGACGTTGAAAATAACCATAAAAAAAGAACTTTTTTAGAAATGGTCCACATCAACAGGGACACAAATAACATAAATTATAGATCTGATACTAATGGTCTTAGTATAATTTATTTTAATATACTGGGTTTGACTGTTAGTTGCCGATCTTAAATCGTTTTGTTATTTGTTCCATATGTTGTTTTAATTTATATTGCATTATATTTTTTATTTTTCATGTTTTAACTTTTCATATATATGTTTTTTAAAAGTTCTTAAGGCTTGTTTCTATAGTTACTTTATTTTTTATATCTAATCATTTTTATATTTTGTACGTCAATTTTATTATTTTGTAACTCTACATTTTGTAAGTATTTTTACTACTGTTTTATACTCTATACTATTTATTTTTTGTTATTTTTCTCATTAATCTTGTAGTTACCCCAGAAGAAGCGACAAAGTCTGCCGCGAAATATAGGGTAATTTAATAAAGGAGTTTTTTAATTGACCGCTTACCCGAATTTTAATTAATTTTTGATTATATATATATATATAATAAATAATTAATTAATTAATCGGGTAAGCGGTCTGTCAACTAAAAAACTCTATATTTCGTAGACATTGGCTACTTCTTCAGGAGACTAAAAACAGAGTTAAAAATTAACAGTGAACGTAACTAAACATGTTTGAAATATAGAGGTTGAAATAAATGAGTCTTGTAGGTGACAGACCGTCTATATATGTATATATATATATATATATATATATATATATATATATATATATATATATATATATATAGTAAACCTAATCAGTAGGCGATTAAAGGTCTGTATATTACTTCAAAATATATGTATTTAAAAAACTCTACATGTTTCGGCAGTTTCGCCTTTATCAAGAGAATACAAAATATAAATGACAGAATATAAAAAAATAATAATAATATAAAATTGACGTACAAAATATAAAAATGATTAGATATAAAATATATTTTATATTCTGTCATTTATATTTTGTATTCTCTTGATAAGGGCGATACTGCCGAAACATATAGAGTTTTTTAAATACATATATTTTGAAGTAATATACAGACCTTTAATCGCCTACTGATTAGGTTTACCATATCATACCAAGGTCACGAAGTTATTATATTTATATATATATATATATATATATATACATATATATATATATATATATATATATATATATATATATATATATATATGGGATAAACCTCCATTATATTGATGAGCTATTTCTAATCTTATGTGTATGCGATTTTTAAATTTTAACATATGCAAGAGATATTTGATTTATTTGAAATGGTTATAATGGATATTTTATTTATTGGATATCTTATTTTTAATATTTTAGTTTTGTAAAAATAGATTAGAGTTGAATCTTGGTGAATATTTTTAGTTAATTATATTTTTAAAGTTGAATAATCGTGAAAATTATATTTAGTCAATTTATATAAATTATTGTAAAATTTAACATATGCAAGTGAGTAGCTTTAATATTCGTAATTAACTATATGAATGTTATTTTCAAATTTGAATTTAAAAAAAAAGAAAAGGTATTTAGATTTACTGAATATAAAACTGGCATTTAAAAAAAGAACTAACTGACTTGGATAAATATGAAAGTATATAAGATAACCATGGCTATTGAAAAAAAAAAAGAAAGAAGAATTATTTTGACCTGTGAAATAGATACACAGAAATTGAGAAGGTGAATTTTAATAAAACAGCAATTTTATAATTTAAACACCTGGAGAGGGACCCAGAAGGCTGGATAACCATTAATTTAAATATCTGAACATATTTTTATATATATATGGTGTATTTTGAAAAATAATATCCTGGCTACGGAAGAATTATTGTTTACTGGTCTAGGAACGAAAGAGCTGCAAACATATTAGCTGTCCGATCAAGTTAATCCATTTATAACGTTAAGGATTGATTGCTTTCAAATTACTACTAGATTCGTCAATAGCTAGGATAGTAATTGAAAATTTTCTTCATAGTAGAAGCAGTATTGCAGTTGATCCGAGTGTATCTAAATTTCTTCAAGTATTGTTACGATAAATCAAATCATCAAAGTGATAAACTAAAAATATTTAAATCCAAGAAATCATCATTTAAGTGTTCAATAATATCGATTTACCAGTTTTATTTAATATAGTCATTTATTCTTAATTCTTAGATTCAAAGCTCTTGCATAGGTTTTATTTCTCTTCATAAACTTTGTTATATCTGAAATATAAACAATAAAATTTGTTTTTAATACCATTAGAAATAGCTACAATTGTAAATAACTATATCAGACCTAATTCCATATAGAAAATAAATAGTTTATGTTGTTTAAAAAGATACTTTTTACCTATCAAAATTGACAAAATTATTGAGAAACACCCTCAGAACGAAAATAATCTCATCTCTTCGACTAAGTTCGTGCCGGAAGACATTTTTGTTATTGATCTATTTATTGACCGTACTGTTGGCATTGCCGATTTCGAAATATCACTAGACGTGTCGAATTAAATGTAATAACATATTATCATCGACATATGTTCAATAATTATTTATTTTCATTTCTTTAATCGACATTGTTTTTTTTTTTACGATTCAAGGAAGAATTTGATAGCTATTACAATATATATACATATATATATATATAGGAACTTCTGAAGAAGTAACAAATCGTTATGAAATATAGAGTTAAATAAATGAGTTTTTTTTATTGGACAGACCGCTCACCCGTAAATTAATTTTTACTTTTATATATATATATATATATATACATATATATGAAAAAAACCACATCCGTCCAGAAACGTGCATATATCGATATTTCACTGTCGTTACAGATCATCAGTACACGATATTCTAACATGGACATGATTTTATTTTTATACTTTCGTGTATATATACGAATTATATTGAATTTAATTGGAGTGAGAAATAGCAATTATTCAAATCTCCTCTCACATGTAATTGTCGCTAAATTTGTGCAATTTATTCTACAATCTGACAAGATTACTCCTGTCGAAGAAATTGCACAAATTTAGCGACAATTACATGTGAGAGGAGATTTGAATAATTGCTATTTCTCACTCCAATTAAATTCAATATAATTCGTATATATACACGAAAGTATAAAAATAAAATCATGTCCATGTTAGAATATCGTGTCCTGATGATCTGTAACGACAGTGAAATATCGATATATGCACGTTTCTGGACGGATGTGGTTTTTTTCATACAAATGAGTTTTTTTTATTAGACAGACCGCTCACCCGTTAATTAATTTTTACTTATATATATATATATATATATATATATATATATATATATATACACCGTAATCGACAAATTTTAATTTCTTATAAAAAAGTAGAAGAGGAAAAGAGCACGACGAAGAAAAACATATAGCGAGGTTGCCAATAAATGTATGCAAGTAGATGAAGTGGGGTACGATAAGGTACAGTCAGATTATAACTAGTCAGTAAGCCTATTGCTTTAGAGGGATGTAGAACGCATCTCAGAAATACGTATAAAATTCGCCACGAATATTTACAGAAAAATATTTATTTCATGGTGTATTACTTTTATGAGGATGTACAACAAAGCTTATATTTTACGCGTATAAATAAAATAAAATGAAATATTAATTCTAAATTATGTAAAAATAAAATAAATGTAACTCTCATAAAACGAAAATAAATTAACTCATTTAATTTGAAGCATTCCTCGAAGAGTTGTCGAATACATAAGAAACCGCGGCGGACCCCCTCATTATTAAATAACATTGTTATTTTTGAATATTTTGAATATTTGAATCAATGCTTAAGTTTGATTAAACAAACAATATGTATAAATTTTATTAAAATTTATCAACTCCTACTGGGTGTTCGGACTTTTGATATAAATATATATACCCTGCACTGCAATTCGACAATTTACTTAGGATCGTGTCATAAATTGCATCTAAAGTTTTAGGGATAAAAAAATAAATTTATTTTTTTTAGTCACTTTTAAATTTCAAAGGTAATTTACTCACTTTTGATGCGGTTTTCACCGCTACATACATACATATATTGTAGTACTGTCTTGTAGTAAGTTCGCTGTTATATGGAGAATTCATTCTGTTAGCTGCGGTGAGTAGGGGCGGTAGGTGTACACCGATATATTTTTATATACGTTGGCACCCTTAGTCTTAAAACGTCTGATTACAGCAACAAAGTGGAATCTATTTATGAACATATATAAAACAACTTTAGTTATGAAGAATATATATATATCATTTGATAAATCTTGGAAATTCGGCTATATATTAAATATTTAATTAGGATGTTATTTCGCGAAGTAATGATTATATATATATATATATATATATATATATATATATATATATAATAGATTATTATCAAATAGCTAATGGATGAAAGTTAGCAAAATTACATCGACGACATGAATATTAATCTCTGTTCCTTAATAAGTAACTTAAGGCATTTCTAACAACACTCGAATGCAAGAGCCTTGGTGGCGTAGTTGGTTAGAGCGTTAGTCTAGAGAACTAAAGGTCGTGGGTTCCAGGCCCACCCAAGGATGAAATTTTTCAAAAATTTCGTTAATTAGCGTTGTAATTTGTAGATAGCAATATTTATATTTTCACATTACTTCGCGAAATAACATCCTAATTAAATATTTAATATATAGCCGAATTTCCAAGATTTATGAAATGATATATATTAATTGTACAGCTAAGAAATAGATTATTATATATATATACAGGATGTCCTTGAAATAAAGAGACAACGTATGATAAATGGAAAGATGTAATTATATAGAACATAAATATAAAAGTATTTTTAATAATATAAAATATTATTAAAAATCTGGTGTGAAGAACACAATACAATTTCATTATTAATATTTTTGTGAACGTATCCTTCTTTAGAGACGCAGATACGTATTTCATCTTTCGACAGATTCGTCAGTAGGCCCCTGCTGATACGTTCACAAAAATATAGTATATTTATACAAGGTGTGTATAAATTGGCGGACCCACTACACGTGGCGACATTTTTGGTCAAATTTTGAGTTAAAAGTCCTAATCCTAAAACGATGTATCAGGCTTCCTTTGTCTTCAGAATGAATTTGAAAGAAACATACATTTGGCAACATTGAACACGCATGTGCTAGTTATAATCTTCGGAACATTTTTA
This sequence comes from Melolontha melolontha, assembly GCA_935421215.2. Taxonomy (NCBI): domain Eukaryota; kingdom Metazoa; phylum Arthropoda; class Insecta; order Coleoptera; family Scarabaeidae; genus Melolontha; species Melolontha melolontha. The sequence continues at coordinate 33,389,012 of OW285244.1, read as the reverse complement.
CACGTCGTCATGTGAACCGTACATTTTAAATTTAAAAAAGAAACAAACGAAATAAAATTGGTTTCTTAGATTACATATTTATTACGAAAATATTACAAAGTTTTAAAAATTTTTGATAATATTGACTAATTTTTGTACATCTTCTTGATAGAAATCAATGTAATTATTACCTACATAATTGTTCGAATTGAAATCCATCAGTTTGTAGACATAGCTGCAATCTTTGTGGTATCGTTTGTACTATTCGCTGATTAAAACTATACAAATAAATACGAAAACTAAACAAAATTATACAAATAAACACGAAAAATAAGCAAGTCTAATGAAATAGGTAGATTACATAAGTGTCAAAATTTGACACTAGTAATGTATTTGACTAGAACCACATTAGGCTGCCTACTTATTGTTTTACAACGTTGTCAGATGTGTTTTTCGTCAAAATAAGTTAATAAACAAATATTAAAAACAAACTTTAAAATCAAAAAGAAAACTTTAACGAAAGGAGAATAACAACAATTCTTCTTTCTTCTAAATTGTAGCTCTTTCTGTCAACAAATATCGAGTAATAAGGCTTATTTCAAGACTGAAAGTCCGAACTTTAGGAACCTCGTGCAAAGATATGGAGCATGGTACAACATTTTCGTATTAGGATTTTGGACTCCGAATTTAACGAAGAACATCGCCGCGTGTAGTGGGTCCGCCAATTTATACACACTTGTATAGTATATATAGTAGTATTTTTCAACGGATGAATGTAGGATACAAACCGGAAGTTCTGAGAGTTGACTTCACCATTTACGATAAATGTAGCTTCATCAGCAGAGACCGAATATTTCCAAAAAGTAAGCGTTAGTTCCTAGTTGATATTGAGCGTTTATAGAATACGCACGTTCACACTAATGAAATTATTAATATTATTATACAAATACAATTGCCGCATTATAAGAATGATTTCAATACTATTGATCGGAAAAAAGGTGATGTAATCGACAGACTAACTGCATTGTATAAAGTTAATCAAAGAAGCTTTGATCTATATCACATAGTGTAGACGTAAATATCGCACTGGTCGATTACCTGCAATAAAATATGTTTGTATAAGAATTCAAATCTATCTTTTCGGTAAATCTCATTGGCGTCCAATAGGGTAAAATATTTCTACTTCATACATATTTAAGCGTGCATTGATATACGTAGATTTAAAAAATAATATAGAATATAGATAATTAACTGAATAACGCACATTTAAAAACATTTTATCTAGTTAAAAATATTTTTAGATTTTCCTTATTCAATGAATTCGTACTATCTATTCTATCTATAATAAAATAATTATGGGAAAAATAAAATCATGGTTATTCGTTTTTAGACATGTTTTGATGTTCCCAAAAATGAATCTATGTGCGTGCGTCTATGTCCCTCACTCATTGTATTCGCTGTCGACCCAAATTCTGGCCTAAAGTCCGATCTCTATTCATCAGTAAAAATTATTTTATTTAAAATTTCTTCGTTTTCATTTAACATATTAAACGCACAAAAATCAGTTCGTTTTACTTTATCTTCGTCGAAAAGCTGTTGATATCTTGCATGGCTTATATTTGAATTCTTTCAAGAATTTTAAGAATTAAGCTATAGGTAAATCCGTCACTGGTATATAACTGGTTGCCTAATATGCCGCTGGAGCATTGATAATTTTCTTTTTAAAGTTACACATAGGAAAAATGTATGTCTATTAATAAAAATAGAAGCAGATATGTAATTGATGTTTCACCAATATTAAAATTACTTGTTTAAATCACAAAAGCAAATCATCATAGGTATCAGAGGCTGTATAATAGAACAACACTTGTCGGCCTTTAATTATAATTGAAGTATATCACGCCCATTCTTAATAAAGTCTAAATGCCCCTGGACATCAATGGTGGGATATGTCAAAATAGATTTCGTATCGCTAACTACCATTAAAAATATCTAAACAGAATTTCTTAGCATTTCCATTAGTTTTCCCCTAAATTACTCAGAACCACTAACAAACCTATGTGTCTACCACAAGAGCACCCTAACTATGCAGTTATAAACTATCTCGCTCACCCTAACACCCTCAGTACTTCTTTATTAATCTGTCAATCAATATACTACTTTAAAAATTGATAGAATACATTTTTATAATTTTTTTTTTAATTGTATGTTTACTAATTTTTAAAATAACTTATTTATAACAATAATAGTAATTGTAATGAATTAAGTTGGATCGGAATTATACAACACTACATACTCTCTTACCCTAAAATATATATATCCAGACCTAAGGAACAGTCACCCCATCTGAGCAGCAAGAAACATAAAATAATGACATCTTTGTGGTCGCATTATTTTGAAATATCCTCTAAAAACACAAAAATACATTTACTTTAAAGTATATTCGTTTCGCGTCATTTATTTTATGAAATAGCTCGAAAAAAACGGAGATTTTTTCTTTTTTTTTTTGTAGAAGTATTTCAGCGACCGTTTCTTTTAAAAACATGTGTTCGGAAAAAGGGCAAAGGGAGCGGAAAAGAAATAAAATTAATGTAAATTCTTTATGGGGAGGTTTCTATATATGCCGATTTAAAGTAAGAGATTTCCCAATAAAGACGATATGTTTTTTAACATTAAATAAAATACAAAATATTTGAGATAAAAGCAAAACTCTTTCTTTATTTTATAGTGCAACTTATGACAATTATATTTTGGATAACATATCATTCAAATTCCCAACTCGGCTTCATTTCCAGGATCGAATTCGACGAACCCAATTTTCGGTGAATTTTTGCAATAAATCAGGTATAATTTCATTAATGTTGAATTTCAAAGTGTCTCTAGTTCGAGGTTTGTTGGCTTAGACCAACGACTTCAAATATCCCCACAAAAAGAAATCCAAAGGTGTTAAATCATAACTTCTTCGAGGCCAATAAACAGTTTTTCTGGAGATTGCAGACTCATCAAACTTTTCTCCCAATAACTCCATAGTGGCATTGGCAAAATGTGGTGTTGCACAATCTTGTTGGAAAAACCTGGCTTGCAAATTTATTTAATCGAATTTTGGCCACAAAAAATTCGTTAACATTGATCGATAACGCTCATCATTCACAGTTACTGCATGTCAATTTGCATTTTCAAAGAAATAAGGTCGGATGATGCCAGCCATAAACCACACCAAACAATAACTTTTTCTGGATGCAAATATTTCTCATGAATTTGTTATGGATTATTTTCACACAAAAAAACGATAATTTTGATTTGTTAACAAACCCGTTTAACCAGAAATGAGCTTCATTTAAAACGATGATTTTTTAAAAAAAAACAAGATCAATTTCAAGTTGCTCTAGAGACCAAACAGCAAATACGCAACGCTTATGATGGTCAAGTGGCTTCAGTTCTTGTGTTAATACAATCTTATACGGATGTAAAGCCAAATCTTCTCGAAATACGCCAAGTTGTCATTCTTAAAAGGCCAAGTTCTTGAGAACGTTGATTATTCGACCGATTTACATCTTCTGTAACACTGGCACTTACAGTGTCAATATTCTCTTGGTTTCTTGCGTTTCGTAGTCATATTGGTATTCTGGTATCGTGTAAAGTGAAATTTATTTCGAATTTTTCAATACGCAGCAAGCACAGAAGGATGAATATGTAGATTATAGAGAGTAGATCATGTTGAGTTTAAACAAAAGAACGATTACTTTTATAAAATTTTTGCATAATAACCAGAGAACGGACTGAAGCGATTGAATGACCAATTGCCCCGATAAAACGTTGTGGCGGTATCATGTATAGTATGCATATTATAACAGCCCCATTATTTCCTTGGTCGATTGGATTCGTCGAGCAGATGTTGTTATTTCCGTCGTTATTGTGTCTATTCATTCATAAAATTCTATTTTACAGTGGCGTGTATCTAGTTTCGTTTCTTTCATTGTTATTAGGTTATAACTTTTAATATTTAAAAAAATCCGTTTCATAATGTTATATTGTATATTTATCCAATAACTTTTTTATAAATATTAAGTTTAATTTACTACCTTATTTTTGGAGTAGTTTTCGTTTCTTCTTTTTAGCCCATTTCTTTCTGTTCTTAGTATTCCTCTTTATTTTCATTAACTAAGGAGAATCCTCGTAGGGCAACCATGGTAGAATGGATTAGAGGCCATACAGATTGGTTGCATATTCGTAATGATACCGAGATATATTGCAGTGCCTGTTCATTAAGTTTAAGGCGTCCACAAAAGTGTAATGTGCAGACATGTATCTTCGAAAGCTCATCTAGATAACATATGACCATCTGCACCTGACAATTTTAACGAAGAACTGTGTGAAGTTTTCATGGCGGCCAATATCCCATTCAATAAGCTTAACAATTCAGTCCTTAAGAGGTTTCTTACAAAATATACTGATCGTCATATACCAGATGAATCTACTTTACGTAAATACCAAATACTAAAATGTTATTTGAGAACCATTGAAAAAATACGAACCAACCCTATTCGGCCATTATCTTTGAGTAAGTGCAGACGAAACAACGGATGTAATAGGACGATATGTGTTAAATATAGTTGTTGGTATTCTTCATCCGACAACTTCATACCAACCATGCTTAATAGCAACTAAAATATTTCCAGTCGTAAATGGTGAAACAGTTGCAGAAGTAATTGATCAATGTATTCATAATATTCCTGTCATCGGATAACAACTATAAAGACAAGATGCTATTATTTTTGACTGATGCGGCAGCTTATATATTAAAAACAGGGAAGTTATTAAAGCAATCTATCCGAATTTGCTACACGTTACCTGTGCAGCACATGCACTACACAGAGTATGTGAATAAATCAGGGGTCATTTTCCAAATGTTGATAAGTTAGTTTCATCATTTAAAAAGATATTTCTCAAAGCTGAGACAAAAAGTTGATGCCATATTTAGCAGAAATCCAGATTTGAATATATTATATCAATTCTGCACAGAGCCGATTGAAAAATCTATGCATTCGAAGTATGGTGCATTTTTGCAACATTTTAGTCACGCACCCATCACCAATTGTGATGTGAAACGGACGTTTTCTATTTTTAAAGACGTTTTAACATCTAAAAGAACTAATTTGACACAGGAACACCTTGAACAAATTTTAGTTGTTCATAGTAATGTTTTACACTGTCAGTGTTTCACAGAAAATAGTTTTGAGTTTTGTTCTTTGTAAATTATTTTTATTCAAAATTCGATACGCAATTCGCTTGTCAGCATTACTTTTGCTTCAGCAGTAGTTGATGCCGGTTACCAAACCGTTTATTACATTCGCTCTGTTGTGCATTGACAGATACATATTAACTGCATATGTAGGTAGGTATGTGCCACTTATGCAGTGGCCACAAGTATCAAATTGTTCGAAACTCACGGATTGCTTACAGAAACAAACCTATTGCGAATACAAGGCGGACGCTTATGGACCATGAATCATTAATCACGCGAGTCCGCTCTCTGATAATAACCAAACGTTGTTGAAACGTGTATCTTGCCATGATGAATTGTCAAACAATACTAAACACAAATGACAGCTAGTGACATTTCTGCCATTTCAAATATGGCTGCTATGACGTCGATGCCGTACGCAAGCTCATCAACAAAGATCGACATGTGACATATCGCAAAATCAAGGCATCATTGGAGATTTCAAGGGCTTAAATTCAAAAAATTTTACATGAAGAATTGTGTGTAAAAAAATTAGTTTCTTGCTGGATACCGCATCTGCTGACTGAAGAACAGAAAACAGCTAAAGTGAATTGGTGTCAAAAAGCTCTATACCGCTTCAACGCAGGAAACTGTAAAAACGTTACAACATCGTGAGTGGTGATGAACCTTGGATTTACTCATACAACCCAGAAAATAAACACCAGTCGTCTGTTTGGGTGTTGTAAGGTGAAGAAAAGCCGACAAAGTCATCCGTTCTCGAAGTGTCCCCAAAAAGATGGTAGCGATATTTGTCTCGAAAGCAGGTCATATAGCAACAATTTCTCTACAAGGTCAAAGAACTGTTACTGCCGATCGGTATACAACTATTAGTTTGCGGCAAATCATCGTTGAGCTCCGAGAAACCAACCTACAACGACGAATCATCCTCCACCAAGACAATGTAACCTCGCATACAGCTCGCAAGACAATTGAATTTTTATTTTTAACGCAACAAAACTTCGAATTGTTACACCATCCTCGGAACAGTTCCGACCAAAGTCCTAACGATTTCTTTAAATTTCCGAAAATCAAGAATGAACTGCGTGGCCAAAAATTCTAATCGTCAGAAGGAGCAGTCGATGCTTTTAAAAACGCAATTTTGACTGTACCAACAAACGAGTGGAATAACTGCTTCCAGAGTTGATTCGAGTGCATTCAAAAGCGTATTAATCTTCGAATTTCGAAAAACAATAAAGTCTTTAAAAGCTATCTACTGTTTGATTTCAGCTCCGTATGCAAAATATAAAAGACAATCCTCGTATACCCATTTATAAATAATCGTCTAATAATTATATTATTATTTTATATATAAAATCAAATATTACGTTTACAAAAATTTTAACAATTACAGTGATTATAACACATTTTAGGAGCTGGTATTTTTATAGCAGAATGGTGTAAATTACAGTATGATATATAGAAGATAATACCTAAAGACTTGTCTGTTTATAAATAGGTGTGTGTCTACGTTAAAGTTCTTTGATCTGATTACTGAAAGCCGTGAGGTTTACGGAAAGTCCCCGTGTGAGTATGTGTGTGTGTGATATATAATTATATGATTCGCTCAAATCACTCAAAGGATTCTCTAGTTGAAACGCTCCGCCTACAGGATTTTCAACCACTCCCTACTTTCTGAACAGAGCTTTCGGCGCGTATTATTTCGGGATACCGTAAAAAGCAAAGATGTAAATATACAGTACTGTTAAATGGTAAAAATAAATAAACTACTGCAGGTTTTTCCCACTTTTTTAATCAAGACAAGGTATATAAAAAAAGTGTTTTACAAATAAAATACTTAAACAAATGCTAAGTACGAGGATTATTCAGAAACTACGCGGCCTCACACAGAGATGGCGCGAATTCCCAGGAATCTTCTTTACCATTCTGTTGAATCATCCTTTAATAGATTAAATATTACAGTGCAAAGCGATCTGTTAATTAGTCTGTTTTTGACAGTACGCCAAAGTGATTTTATAATAATGGTAAAACTGAGTTAAGAGCAAGTGATAAGGTACTTTCATTTGAAAGGCTTAACACCAACCGAAATCAAAGCAGAGCTGGATTCAACACTAGTGGAATCCGCTCCGTAGTTTTCAATGGTTAAAACCTGGGTTGCCGAATTTAAGCGCGGTCGGATGAGCACAAATGATAAACCCCGCAGTGGACGTCCAAAAACTGTTACTATTCCAGATACGATTGAAAAAGTCCAGCGTATCGTCTTGGATGACCGTCGAGTAACAGTGCGCGAGATAGCAGACATTGTAGGTATCAAAAATAACAGTGCGCACGGAATTTTAAGTGAAGATTTGGTAATGAAAAATCATTCGGTGCGTTGGGTGTCGCGGTTACTCACACCGGAGCAAAAACTGAATCGTTTAAGTGTTTCTTGCGATCTTTTTGGCACGTCTTCAACGCAATCAGAAAGAATTTGTACGCCGTTTTATTACTGTCGGTGAAATCTAGGTCCACAATTACACTCCCGAAACCAAAGAACAATCCAAACAATAGACAAAAAAGGTTCTACGCCACCAAAGAAGGCAAAAAATGATTTCGTCAGCAGGAAAGGTTACCGCAACTGTGTTTTGGAATTCTCATGGAATTTTTCTTGGTCCACTACTTAGAAAAGAGGAAAACAATAAATGGAGAGTATTATGCCAATTTATTGCAACAATTAAGCGACAAAATCAAACAGAAACAGCCTCATTTGGCAAAGAAGAAAGTGCTTTTCCATGAGGATAACGCACCTGCCCACAAGTCCATGATTGCAATGGCAAAAATTCATGAAATAGGATTTGAATTAGTGTCTCATTCCTCAGAGTTGGCTCACAGCGATTGTCATCTCTTTCTAAACCCGAAAAAATGTCTCGGCGGTGAGAGATATTCGTCTAATTCCGAGGTAATCGCTGCTGTATATCTATTTCGAGGACTTGAATACACCGACCTACAATGAAGGCATTCCCAATTTGGAATATCGAAAAATCGAAGTAAATTGGTCCAACGACATCTCAAACATAATCGCCATAACTTTGCCAACCAATGGTTGTGTTTTGATTTTTTGAGCGGAGGTTCCTGAGAGGTTTCTGAGATATGATGATCAGTTTGTAATAACCTATTTACACACATTCAGTGTATCACTTAGTTACAACATATTTCAACATTTTAGTTCATGTATGTCATTATGTAAACAGATATGTAAACCAGGCAGGCGCGGCTCGTGATGACGTATTTGGGAGTGCAAGTACAATGATGCGAGTGCTTCGTGTATTCTCGTGTACTAACTGTAACGTTTTCTTAGTAAACACCGAAAACACACGAGGCACTCGCATCATTGTACTTGCACTCCCAAATACGTCATCACGAGCCGCGCCTGAAACCAGGTCATATTTAACTAGATTAATAGAAGTAGAGAGAATATAAACTAAAATTGAGAAGTCTCGTGAGTCAGCGAGTCAGTCAGTCACACAGTCTTGTGTATCAGATCTTACGTTGTTATACAAGTTCACTTCGTTACTTGAAATATAACTATCGTTAATTTATTTTATTAAACTTTATTATACACAGTTTTCGAATGTGTTATTTGCCCTACCGATAAACTCGGTCTCTAAATGAGTCTGCATCGGCAACGATGTTATCAATGGGACCAGGCGACATCACAAGTTGTTATGACATGTGACAAAAAGTCAAAAAGCCTTCATACTCGTAGCGAAGCCGGAGTTTTCTGCAAACCAAAAGTCGTGTTGGAACCCGTGTGGTGTTAACTTTACTAAATTTAAGCTTGTCGTGAACAATAGTGTGAACACCCCGAAAATGTTGATGCAGTTTATGACATGATTTTGTCAGATCGTCGAATTGAGCTAAAACGAATATCTGAGGCACTGAATATTTCATATAAACGCGTCCATCATATAGTTCACGTCGATTTGGACATGAAAAATTCAGCAAAATGGATTCCCAAATGTTTGAATGTTGACTAGAAGCGTGCAAGGGTTGAAGCATCGCTTTCAATCTGTGCTCGGTTTGAAAGTGATGCAGACTTTTTAACCCGTATTGTTGCTATGGATGAAACTTGGATACATTTCTACGACCCAGACACAAAGCAACAATCGATGGAATGAAAACACTCTGGTTCTCCGATGCCTAAGAAGTTTCGCGCTCAAAAATCTGCTGGAAAAGTTCTTGCTTCAGTTTTTTCGGATTGCCATGGTGTAATCATGATTGATTTTCTGGATAAGGGTAGAACAATAACTGGGAATTATTATTCGACGTTACTGACCACTCCACGAGAAAAAATTATGGAGAGAAGACGCGGAGGGTTATCCAAAGGTGTTTTGTTTTGCAGGACAATGCCCCTGCACACCAGGAACTGAAACCGAACCCGAACCTGAACCCAAACGGGTTCAGGTTCGCTGTTTATAAAGACTTTGAACCCGCACCCGTTGAACCCAAAAATTCAGCAAGGTTCGGGTTCAAAAATATAAAAAAATAGAGAAATATTTAATAGAAGAATAATAGAAAACATTACATTTCTTACAATATGAAACAGACATGTAAATAATTTACATATCTGTAACTGTACACATGGACAATACACCTCGTATTTTCAGCATTTACTTCTGCTTAATACATATGTTTCTGCCATCTAGGCGTTATCAGTCAAGCTAGTGAAGCAATGTATACAAATTGATACAAATCTGTTAAACAACTGATTTGTATCTGTATTTATATTTTACTGAAATCGCCCACAAAGATAAAGCAAGTTTCGTCCTATAAGGTGACACTATTTAATAAGTGACATAGTCTCTTTCGTCCGTAAGATGTCACTTATTAAATAGTGTCACCTTATAGGACGAAACTTGCTTTATCTTTGTGGGCGATTTCAGTAAAATATAAATACAGATACAAATCAGTTTAACAGATTTGTATCAATTTGTATACATTGCTTCACTAGCTTGACTGATGACGCCTAGATGGCAGAAACATATGTATTAAGCAAAAGTAAATGCTGAAAATACGAGGTGTATTATCCATGTGTACAGTTACAGATATGTAAATTATTTACATGTCTGTTTCATATTGTATCAAATGCTTTATACGTGCATAACGTATTGTCATACATAAACACAACCTTTTTGTATATTACATTTCTTGCATGCAAAAAAAAAATTAAAAACAAAATCAAAATAAAATAACGACTATTTGTAGCGAACAAGTAACCAGTAACCTTCACACAAACTAGACTAAAATGGGAAATCCCCTTTTTCTGTTTGAGCTATGTACAAACATAATATTTGTGTTAAACAAATCAGTAGGCAAACATTTTCTTGTAACCAATGCAAATAGTAGCGACGCAAACCGTGTATTTAGTATATTTTAACTTTCTTAAAGTAAACGTGGGTTGTTAAAATCAACTCTTAAATTGTTTTTAGTAAAGTGAGTGCTCGCATTCAAATTTAAAAATTTATATAAATTTTTTTATTTTTCTAACCCAGAGATGTCTACGAAATTTACGAAAAATTTATTTGTTTATGATGCAGGAAAAGATCTATATGCTCAGAATGCAAATATGAAATGAAAGGTAAACATACGGCAAATCTTGGGCGGCATATACAACGGAAGCATCCTGAACTATTCAAGAAAACTCAAAATGAATCGTCAACATCTAAATTGAGTCAGATCACCAATAAAAGAGCAAGAGCAGAGCAAAATACCCTTGAATAGTATTTAAATATTATCAAGATCAAAACCTGCAAACAAAGTTTCATTGATTCATGCGTAAAATTAGTAACCGTTAATAGCCGTCCTTTCACAATCTTCGAAGATTCTGGCATGAAAGAAATAATCGATCCGATTATGAATGCACTAAAAGTATCAGTAAATAGTCATAATATAAGTGATCTTGTTAACAACAAAGCAACGGAAATAAAAAACAAAATTAAATTGGAAATATCAAAAAAAATTATGTCAATTAAAATTGATTCTGCTTCTCGTCTTGGTAGATGTATTGTAGGGATAAATATTCAATATATTTTTGACGGAAAAATAAAACTACGAACTTTGGACATGCATGAGGCTCAAAATCGTCAGACAGGAGCCTACATAAAAAATCTTATCATCAGCGTTCTTGATTGTTACGACATAAAACTACAGCAGTATATTCAATTACATCAGATAACGGAAAAAATATGATCAAAGCTGCTGAATTATTAGAAGACGAGTATGAAAACTTTGACATGGAAGATGAATTTGATGCAGCTGAAGCAAATGCGCTTTCTTATATTGAACTGGAAGGAGCAGAAACATTAGCACATTCACACCCAAATATTATTCATTTCAGATGTGTTGCTCATAGTTTACAGTTGGCAGTGCTCGACACAATATCTAGTCCTCCTTTTAAGAAAATTCTTGATCAATGCAGAGCCATTTGCAAAAAATTGCGAACACCAAATATTTCTTCTTTAGCTAAGAAGCTAAACTTGAAAAAAGCCGTACTAGACTGTCAAACTAGATGGAATTCCAGTTATGACATGGTTCAAGCCTTATTGGAATACAGAAGTTTTTGTTCGGAATTTCTGGATGCTGAATTAACTATGACTGATAGTACTTGGAATATTTGTGAAGAATTCGTAAAAGCTTTTGCACCTGTTAAAAAAATAACGCTGAAACTACAAGAAGAACAGATGAATTTAGGCGATTTTTATAAAATCTGGCTTACTTTTAAATTGGAGCTAACAAAAGATGACAAAACAAAATCATTTTCAAAAGAATTATATTTAAATATTATAAAAACAGCAAACAACTTTATTAACAATCCACTTTTGATTGCAGCAGTATATCTAGATAGCAGATTTAAGGTCATTCTAAGTCCCGAAGATGTTGAAAATGCTAAAAAACATATTTTGAAAACAATAAAAATTTTGAAAAATTTACAAATGGAAAGAGAAAAAGAGAATTTTGTGAGAGAATCAATATCTTTTTCTTCAGAAGATGATGAAGATATGCTCGAACAAGTTCTAAAAAAAGAAGGAAAGGTTTTATAAATCAAATTCTTCAAATGTAAATGTCATCGCTTCGATTGATAATTTAGTTAAAAATAAATTTGATATATATGAAAAATATCCAAGACTGGGAAAAAAAAAACATTTTTACTATTTTGGGAGCAACATAAAACGGAAACGCCATTATTGTATCAAGCGGCTCAGATTATATTCGCAGTACCTGCCACGCAAGTAAGCGTCGAGAGGGCCTTTTCAGCCTTGAAATTCATTTTATCCCCACAAAGAACAAATTTAAAAGAAGAAAACTTGAAAAATATATTAATTGTAAAATTAAACGAAAATTTCTTTGAAAAATAAATTTTCTACTAATTAAACACATGTAGTTTTTTTAAACTTTGAACCTGAACCCTGAACCGAACCCGAACCTGAACTTTTTATTTTGATTAACCCGAACCTGAACCCATTTTTTTCATGGTTTCAGTCCCTGCTGTACACAAATCGCATGTTGTCATGCAAACAATTCGTGATTTAAGGTTCAAATTACTCGAACATCCGCCTTATTCACCAGATCTGACTCCGTCCGACTTTCCTATCCTCAACTGAAAAAAAGTTTAAAAGGTCGTAAATTTTCTTCCAACGAAGAGGTGATAAAAGCTGTGGAGGCCTGGTTTGCAGAGCAAGACAAAAATTTCTTTTTGAAAGGTCTAGACGCGTTACAGGATCGCTGTATTAGTGTATTAATTTAGGAGGAGAGTATGTTGAATAATAAAATATGTTGCCTTTCAAATTTTGTTTGCTTCTATAGTAGGCCAAGAATTTTTCAATACATCCTCGTGCCTACTGATGATGACAACTTAGTTGTCGCAATCGTATTTAGGATACGATTATTAATTATGGTAATGGTCTTTATACCTTTTTTCAGTATTTACTTAACCACACTCTCAAATTTCAAATTTGAATTGCCCATGTGATAGCGATATGAAGGATAAATTTTCTCAATTTTAATATTCGTGCAATTTAAAAACATACCTATTTTAAATACAAACGGCACATACACTGCATTCTATTAAATATCCATAGCTATGTAATATATAACTTGTTACGTATGAGATACTCACGCGATAAGGGCTTTATGTATGACATCGGCAACAAAATGTGCAGAATTGTCACTCAAAAATCACTGACTATGAGAAATTCGCTTAGATATGAAACCAATACATCTTCTCAATAAAAGTACGTTCTACATTTGTATCCCTTGCATCTCTTATACATATACTATCGCGACTGCTTCACGGATATTAGATTTTAGGTAATTTCCATAAGATTATTTCGATTCAGTATTATTCAAGATGGGGTAAAATATAAAATTAATACGTCAATATTAATCTGATCATAATACATATCCTATAAGATATCCTATTGGCAATGTATTTGATTAGTTTTATATTTAAGACAAGGAAATTGATTCACGTTTATATGTTACCGTTAGAACCCGAAATCAGTCAATACCCGAATTTCCTAGTTAGAACTAGTTTTATCATAGCCCCTCCGTAAATACCCGTTTTAACTAGTCAATACTAGAATTAACTATTTATGTTAGCTAATTCTAGTTTTCACGTATAGAATGTATCAGAATAATTGAAACATACATGAGTAGGTAAACCCCACCAGTTTTGTATAATACAAAGGTATTTTTAATAATATAAAATATTATTAAAAATCTGGTGTGAAGAACACAAATACAGGTTCACTATTAATATTTTTTGTGAACGTGTCCGAACATATCCCTCCCCAGAGACGTAGATACGTATTTCGCCTTTCTACAGGCTCGTCGGTACGCCCCTGCTGCAGAAAGGATATTCTCAGACACATTCACAAAAAAGAACATCACCACATCACCGAAATTATCCAGACCGGGCGTAGAAGTAAATTCTTGTTTTTAAAATGTTTTGTAGTTAGAAATAGTTTTGGCTAGATAAAACTAGTTCTAACTAGGAAATTCGGGTATTGACTGATTTCGTGTTTTAACGGTAACATATACACCGTGTCCGGAAAGTATGGAATGGCGAATGTAACTGAAAAATTCCGAAACACATCGGTTTTATTTTTTTTTAAATGCACACTTTCATTCCATAATCATTTTTCTACATTCATTTGTTTTTGAGTGATTACGTCATCTTATGTTTCTTTGGGGGACAGCCCCTAGTTTTTTTCCGCGATTTAGAAAAGCCCTTCGGTTGTCTGTGTGACAGCATAAAATGTTTGATACCTTGGGTAGGGGTTTTTTTTGAGAAATAATTTATTAAAAGTTTAGGAACAATTTTATTGACTAGCATGAAAGAAACTGACATTGTAACTAAATTAACATTCAAACATTAATTAACCAATAAACAAACAAACAAAGATATTAAAATTTTGTCGCGGAAATTAAAGCAGTTGTTCAAACTGTGCTGCATTGACAGTTTGGTAATGATAAATTCGCAGTTAAAATTCGCTAATAACATTTGCTGTCATTTCTGGTGTGACAGCCCTTATTTCTATTCAAATTCGATCTTTTAACCTTTCAAGATCTCTCGGCCTATTTATGTAAACTCTACCTTTAAGGTAGCTCCAAAGAAAAAAGTCTAGGGGGGGCAACTCTCCTCTACTAAATTTAAGATTGTAATCATTTTTCCACCACCATTTTTTCTCAATAATTTGTACATAAATATTCAAACTTGTATTTTGAAATATTCAATTTTTCATCCACCTGATGGAATCATTGTATGTCGACACAATATTGTAGTGGATCTACAATATAAAATTTTTTAAACTAGAAGTTTAGCACTTAATTCTTATAGTTATAATGAAGTTTCGACAAGTATCTCCACGTCAATCAACAATTTAATACACAAAATATAAAGAAAATTAGGAGGATATCTTGCCATGGGCCCGAATACACTCGCAGGGGGCACTTTTGACCGCCTGTGTGCATGCATAAATTTGCAGCCCCTAATTTTTTACTATTTTAACATAGAATTACATTTATGTGTTAGGAGTGCATACATTATTTTAAGCTAACGTTTCAATAATACAGATATTATTTATTGATAAATCTATGAATTTCCGAACCTTAGTTAAACGTATAGCAAACGCCAATTAAGTTGGCGCGAGGAGGGGGTGCGCAGAAGCCGTTTTTAAAAACGTCTACCCCCACTACTCAAGTAATTGTCAGAATACATTTGTCATTGGCGTTTGACGGAACATAATGTCTTTGCAAGGGAATCATAAAGTGATACACGCTCAGAGGTTAGAATTATCTGACATTTGATGTAAACCCAAATACAAATCTCCCCACTACTTCTAATCTTGCGCGAACTTACCCCTCCTCGCGCCAACTTAATTGGCGTTTGCTATAAGTACGTACTCATTGCATATATATTGCTTACTCTGGGAAAATTGTATTTACGTTTGTCTATATATTATATTTTCCACATCTTACATACATATTATAGAGCCACTAAGCTCTAAACACTAACAAGTTTAATTCCCTAAATTCTATACACACGCATAAAAATATAACGATTGGAAAAAGTGTATTATCGAGGGTATGGTTGTTTAAAGTAAACATAAACGGTCCCCCGCTTGAATTCTTTCCCTCAATAGGCCGCTGTACTTTTAAATTACACGTTAGTATTATCTTAACCTTGATGCGTGCCCGTAGACACTCCATTACCACGTCGCAGATTAGCGTCCTTCTTTATTTCATTTTGTTCGATTACCTTTGAATCTACCTGTACGTGAATATTTCCGCAGTTATGCTTGCGTGTTAACCTTGTTTTTTTTGTGTATTACATTCATACAGTACAGGCATATCCCGATTATACTCCATTGTAGACATCTCCCTCCTGTTAGCATTTGTCTTTTTTTGTTACTACCAATTCCAATAAAGCGTGGAGTTACTTAGTTAAAGTCGAACTTTTCTTTTCTTTTGTTTTTTGTTTCGGATGGCCTGGTTGCGTCACTTACCCGCCGCGTCGTTTGCCATTTTTTATTTTCGTCAATTTCCGAATTTGTGGCGTCTAGCAGTACCAAATTTGGTGGCGCCTTTTACCACCTATCTTTTTTTAGTACCTTCGGATCCCCACCCCTGAGCTGAGGCTGTCTTTGTAGCCGGGTGGGCCGCTAGACGTTGGCAGGGGTGGGTAGGTGGGGCAATTGAAGGTGCCCGAAACTTTGTTTTCCTTCCTTTTCTTTTATTTTGTTGATTGTCAAAACGGTATTTAGCACCGTAGCAACCTATTGATTAATGATCACTGTCTCTAGTAATGTCGAATACCTAGCCGCGCTTTGATTTGGCTGCCTGTCTGTCTTGCGCAAGTCCACAAAATTACGGCGCGGGGCTGCTTGGATGCAATATGGTGTATTGTTTGACGAGTATGTCCACAGTTGCAATACGGTGCAGGAATTATTTCCCATTTACTTAGAATATCAGCGTATCTTGTAATCCCCATACAGTTCCTGTTCATAAATACTCAGATCCTGAGATCTGTGTGGCTGCATTTTATCTACTTTTCCGCTGATCTTCACACGTCAAAACCATTTTAAGCTAGTTCTCGGGATGTTAAAAGTGGATGTTTTCTGGATTTTAATCGAGTTTTATCTGCATCGGGTCCTGGTGAATTGAAAGATTGGGGTTTGCTTTAATATTCTGATATTCCCTTAGTAGAGACTCCGCTAATATTCTCAAACGTCTTCAAAGCTTTTGGTGTAGTTAGCGCCATTATACTGGATTAGGTTATTCCTTTCGGAACTGGTTACATCTTAAGAACTTTTTTTAAATTTATTTAATATAGTATTGAGTGTATCTTGCTAACAAATGTTTAATTAATCTAAACAATATAATCGAAGATTTATATACTTTAGTAAAATCTTAAATGAAACTAAAATAAAAGGGAATCTTGTTATACGAGGAATGTACAGTATTTAAGTTCTTAGTATAGTAGGCGTTGAAATAAACATTACACAATAATATTATTCATTCGTTGTTTATCTGTCAAACAAAGTTTCCAAAGTTGAGTCGAGTTGTATTTGTTAAAAAGTTGTCTTGAGTTAAAATAGAAGTTGCTCAAAGATTTTGAAAAATGGAGAAAAACGAACTTCACGTCATTAAACATCTGTTAGCGCCACAACAAATTTATGAAGATATGGTTAGTGTACTTGGGGATGATGCGTCTTCATATCAGGAGGTAATGGTCTCGAGAATTTCGATGTGGAAGAACAGCTTGCGAACATGCAAAAGGTGCTGGTCGGCCCCAAACTGTGTGGACTCAGGAAAATGTTGATCGTGTCTGTGACTCGATTAAACAAGATCGTCAGTTAACTAGTAGACATTTAGCAGAGATAACAGGCTTTTCAAACGGTGCAACTGGAACAATAATCAATGACTATTGGGGACTTCATAAGGTGTCTGCAAGATGGGTACAACGAATGTTGACACCCGAACAAAAGCGAGAAAGAGTTACGACTTCAGATGCGAATTTAAAATTGTTTAACAGTAATCCTAAATAAATTCCGTATCGCTTTGTTACTGTTGATGAAACCTGGGTTCACCACTTCGATCCCGAGTCGAAAGTCCAAAGCAAGAAGTGGCGACGTCGAGGATCCCCACCGCCAAGGTCCAATCCTTGGCGGGTAAGATTATGGCCACCATTTTCTGGGATGCCAAGGGAATTTAATTAATTGATTACCTGGAACGAGGACATACAATTACGGGCTAGTATTACGTTACTCTAATTAATCAAGTTCGTGATTGCATAAAAGACAAATGAAGAGTAAAGTTGGCGCGTGGGATTTTGGTTCGTCAGGATAATGTTCCAGTGCATAAGAGCGTTGTTTTGAGCTGATGGACCATCTACCATATTCACCTGACCTAGCTCTTAGTGATTTTTATTTATTTCCAAAACTAAAGGAAAGTCTTCAGGGGACCAAATTTAATAGCGATGACGAGGTTATGACAGCAGTTGAAGAATTCTTCTGTGATCAAGACCCCGTGTTTTTTCAAAAAGATGTAAATATGTTAGAACTTAGGTGGAATAAGTGTCTTCATGTGCAGGGTGACTATGTTGAAAAATAATATTGTTTTATATGTTAGGGGCAATAAATACTGTACATCCCTCGTATGTTATATGTTATCCCCCCTTTAACTTTTTTTTTATTGCGGTATTTTAACTGTACAGAAACAATGTGTATTTTGTCAAAGCGCATACAGAACGTGTAAAAATGTTTTTAAAATAAACTCGAGGATTAGAATTTCCAAAAAAAGAAAGAATGGGGGTGTATAATTCCCCTACCTTTTATAATACCGGAACAACACGGTAATAAGTACCCGTTTATTTCTTTAAATTAAGTTTGGTAAACGAACAAAAAGCTCCAGCAGATCGACTCAGTCAACGAAAATAGTTTTTTATTTTCCTTTGCCATTCTCGTGTAAGCATATGGAGTAAAAAAATACCGACACCCCTATATATATATACGTACCTACCAACGTTGCAGTATCGATATCTTAAGTATGTTACGGACTATTGAGTTAAGAGGACTGTTCTGTGGTGAAATGTTATATTCTGGGCACGAGTGCATATGTGAAAATTTTTCAATGAAACGCCATTACAGGAAGGACAGACGCTGGGTTCTTTCATCTTTTTTTTTCCGTTTCTTGTAGCACGTATTCAACTTGTGTGAAAAGTTGTTTGAATTTAAATTGAATTTTATGTCATGGCAAGCTTCAGATCTAAAAAAAATCTCGCTCAAGTCAAACAAGAGTAAAATAGTTTATTAAACACGTTTGGACTATTAAACTTTTATAGGTTGTTAAGATTAATCATTCATTTTATGAGGAATATTTTAAGGATGCACGATAATATTATTATGAATATATTTAATATTCATAATAATAATATTAGTATTACTATTGGCACTGTGATTATTACTATTACAAAGTATATTAATTGAGTTCTGACAATTAAAATTTAAAAGCCGACATTTTTTGAATATAGTAAAGGGGTTTGAAAACTTAATCTGTAAGATGCAATGTTAATTTTTGTATACACGTTGTCTCCTGAAATTTTGAATACAGGCTTTTGAATACATTACTTGGCCCTTAGCTACCATGCTCCGTTTTTTGCATAGCTAAGAATATGAGTAACTTAATGTGCTTGTAGGCACTCGATTATTATAATAGGTTGCCATGGTTGTTATTGCAAAATGCATGTCAATTTGACTTATTGTTAGATAGCTTCAAATTTAATACGCTCTGATACAAGTGTAGTTAATTTTTCTATTCAAAATGTTAACAACGAAACAGAAAACTCAAATTGTTAAATGGTTTTATGGAGGTCAATCGATGAATGAAATCGCAAATAATTTGTTTGTTTTGGCATACGATATGTAAACACCAGTTCGATCTTCCATGTTATACATTTGTTTAAAAAAAACTGGTTCTGTAAATCCACCATGTAAGTGCTCAAAGGAAAGGAGGCCTCAAACTGAAGAAGCTGAAATGCGGGAAATTATGGTTCGCAATATGATAACAGAACATGACACTTTATCAACAAGAGACCTTTCAAAAAAAAACAGAAATTGATACCGGAAAATCAGAAGTGCATAGAATAGATACTTAAAAGGAGTAGTTTCAAGTCTTTCAAAGTTAAAACGACACGGTCGTCGAATGTAATTTTATCAAGATGTGATGGATATATATGGAAATATTCTGTTTAGTGACGAATCGACTTTCCCGTTAAATTGTCGTCATAATCCTTCTAGTCCCAAAAAAACAAGCACCGAAGAATAAGTTTAAGAACTCAGTACCCCCAAAAACTTAACGTTTGGACTGCTATTCTGGGGGACACTGTTATAGGACCATTTCTTATTAACGGGAATCTGAATGGCCGAAAGTATTTGGAAATGCTTGAGAATCAAGTGATATCAGCAGTACAAGGCATACACATTATTGATATGGCTCATGTCTGGTATCAACACGACGGATGCCCTACTCATAATGCGACTCGTGAATATTTAAATCTAATATTTCCTCGTCACATTATTAGCACCAACAGAGACATAAAATGGCCACCAAGATCTCCCGATTCGTCCCCGAATGATTTTTTTCTTTGGGGCCATATGAAGCAAACAATTTATACCCATCAGCATCTAAGACCTAACAACGTGTATAAGCTCATATTAAAAATTCTTGAAGTTATTCAAAATATCACTCAAGAGCCATGCGACAACAATTTTATGATCGTCTGGGATATTGTTTGACTCAACAAGGAGATGTTTTCAAACATTTAATAAGATTAATGTTGTAACTATTTATTATTCGTTAGCTTAGCATTGTGTTTGTTATAATTTAACTATAATTTGTTGCTTAGTGAATTTAAATATTTGACTCAGCTATGCAAAAAACGAGCATGGTAGCTAAGCGCCAAGTAATGTATTCAAAAGCCCGTATTCAAAATTTCAGGGGACAACGTGTATATTATAAGCTTAGGGTGTGCCATTTATGTTCGAAATAGGACATGATTTAAATGTCGTGTGCAGGCATCCAATTTTCAATTACTTTTCCTAATAAATCCGACTAAATTTGACGAATTTCCCGTGTGATGTTTGTTTTCAAGTCGTCAATCGTTTCAGGTGTGTTAGAATAAACAAATGATTTCACATAAACACATATGAGTTAAATAACACGAACGAGTTGCCCAATTGAAAGGTCCATTTCGTGAGATGATTAAACCACCGAGTTGTAGTTTCCTGTTGAAACCACAACTCCTCCACATGCAGTTGTCCCAATTCCGGCCACAAAAAGTTTCTTATCATTGCTCGATATCTCTCTCCATTCATTGTGACAGCATTTACTTCCTCATTTTGAAAAAAATATGGTCCAATAATGCATCGAGACCACAAGCCGCACTAAACAGTAATTTTCTATGGATGAAGACATTTATCTTTAATTACTTGTGGGTTTTCGGCTGCCCAATAACGCATATTTTGCTTATTGACGAACCCATCCATCCAAAAATGAGCCTTGTCACTAAACATGATTTTCTTCCCGAAATCGGCATCATTTTCTAGCTGCTCCAATATCCAATCTGATGCGATGGACAGCCTGTTTCAATTCTTGTATGGGAACAATTTTGTGAGGGTGTAGTCTTAACTTCTTCTGTAAAATATGGCACGTTGTCACTGCAGAAAGCCCCAATGCCTAAGAACGACACAACACCGAAAAAATCGAGTTTTTGGCTACACTGGCTTCCACAGCAGCGATATTTTCATTGCTACGGGCGATTCTTACACGAACGCGTGGCTTTTGGCCGAGCAAAGGAAAGTTTGTTTCGAAACGATTGATAATTACGTGAATCGCTTGTTCACTAGGCCGATTATGATTGCCAAAAATATGGCGTAATTCTCTGTACGTAGCTCGAACTGATTCCACATTTTTGTAATAAATTTTTACAATTTCCAAACGTTGTTGTGGCGTATACTTCGTCATGATTAAAAGGTTAACTTTACTACCTAAAATGCAGACTGACAGATGTCAATCACATTTACAAAATGAAGACAATCTACTTTGAAAGATCTCATGTTCCTATTGGTAGACCCTTTACATCGCTGAAGGCATTTTACTTTAGCCAAATCTTCAGCTAAAATGATAAACTTTTTTATCAAAACGAATATATTTCCGCTTACTTCCGGCTCATGAAAAGGATAATAAAGTGAGGTCGAAAATTGCAGACTAGAAAAATCTTCAAACATAGTGTAGAAGTAAAAAAGTTTTTGACAAACTCTCAAACTTGATGGAAAGAATAGATAGAGTCTATTCTTTCCATCAAGTTTGAGAGTTTGTCAAAAACTTTTTTACTTCTACACTATGTTTGAAGATTTTTACGTCTCCGCCTAAAGGGATGCGACTCGCAGTAAAAAAAATTAAACTTTAAAACAGCAAAAAGGAGTACCAAGGTATGATCTCGTAACTTTCATAAAAGTTGACCCGAAAGGATATCACTGCTATATGTATTACTATACAGAGTGTTAATTAAGTACATGCAAAAACTTTAAGGGTCGATTCTTTGAATGATTTTAAGACAAAATCTTCATATAAACATAGGTCCGCAAATGCAAGGTTGACATTGGAAAATTATTCCAGCATTTGGTAAATTATTTATGTACGAGGTAGTGATGAAACCTCCTTTACCCAAAACGACATCAATGACACCAGGAATTCACCACATTGTTGGACACTAGAAATAATTTTCAAGATAGATTTTCGGTAAATGTTTGGTGTGGTATTATTGATGACCGTCTCATTTACGTTTCCTGGAAAATGACCTTCCAACATAAGTGGATGACGTTTCTTTTCGAGTAAAATTACTTTCGGATGAGACTGAAGCTGTGCGAGCGATAACATTACAAAAATACTGAACACCTTAAAAACATTGAGCAGTCGCAGCAGTCGGCAGCGGGAGCAATGTGCGTACAAGACCACTACGAAACACACAGATCGAGCGCCTGGTATCGACTGACAAATAATCGATAAACGTTTGTGGCTCGTATAGTACACGGATTTATACTACTAGCTGTTTCTCTCATTTATGAGGTGTCTCTCGTTCTAATTACTGAAATGTGTTTCTGCGCTAGTCTCATCCGAAAGTAGTTTTACTCTAACGTGAGACTACGAATGTGGATACAGCACGATGGCACACCTACATACTTTAGTATACAAATAACAGATTTTCTTAATAAAAATTATACGAACCACTGGATTGGAAAAGGTTCAACAGTTGCCTGGCTAGCAAGGTCACCAGACTTATATTCTTTAGATTATTTTTTATAGGGAAGGCTGAAAAATTTGGTTTATGCAAAGAAACATGAAAACAAAAAACAACTTGTTGCTGGGATTATGGATGTCGCAGAAACTATTCTTGCTTATCCTGAGACTGTTAGCAAAGCTATCTTTTCAATTTTAAAAAGAGCTAGACTATGTATACAGCAAATATTATTGGGTGAATATTTTGAACAACTAATTCAATAAAGTGACTTCTTTTTACCTGCTTTTCAATGAGATTTTTTTTGTAGCCGTTCATTAATAGGGCTATGTAAAACTTAAAATGCTTATAGCTTAGTTACAAAAGTTTCCAAGGTTTTGGAAATTGTGCTCTAATTAAATAGCGCAAAACTTATAGGCAATACTTTTTTTTATAGACAAGTCTTGACCTGTTTATGCAGCTATCCAGTGCAATATTGTTCATTCTGATTTAGGTGTTCGACCGATATAGCCGCATTTTCGTTTCACTGTTTGCGTAACTATGAAAGACGTGGCTAACTCTCAAAGAGCAATAATTTTTTTTTGTGGAGAGAGGTTGTAAACACTTCGAAAATTATTAAACGTCTGAAAGAGGTGTTTGGTGAGTCTGCAGAATATAAAAGTACTGTATATCGGTGGATCGAACCTTTTAAAAGTGGTAAAACATCATTAGAAGACGATCCACGCAGTGGTCGCCCAAGCAGGTCGGTAAATGGAAGAAACATTACTGCAGTGGAGGACCTACTGAAAGAGACAGACGAATAACTATTTCTCAAATTAGTGTACGCCTAGGAATAGGCACACGACAAATTCATGAGATTTTATATGATTGCTTGGAAGTAAGCAAGGTTTCAGCCCGCTGGGTGCCAAGGCTGTTGGGACCGGAACAGAAACTAAATAGGTCTGACACTTATCGTCAACTTCAACAGCTCTTAGCCCGTTACGGTGATGAATTTTGACAATGGATAATAACTACTGACGAAACGTGGATTCTTATTTCAATTCTGAGGCCAAAAGTCAATCCAAAGAAAGGCGTAAAAAAGTAGAAGGGCCTCTACTTAAGGCGCATGCAGTTCCGTTTGTTAGAGAGATAATGCTTACTGTATTCTGGGATTGCGAAAGCATTATTTTTATGGATTATCTGGCGAAAGGTACTACAATTAACGCAGAATATTATTCGAACTTATTATCCGGACCACTACAGTGGGCACTTATCAGAAAACAACCTGGGAAGTTGCATAAGCCTCCGTTATTGCAACAAGATAATGCAAGACCGATCGCCACAAGAAAAACCAAGGATATTTCGAACGATTCCTTATTCACCGGATCTCGCACCGAATGATCTTCAACTGTTCTCAGATTTGTTGTTATAGCTGAATTTTCAGGACTTTGGAAACATCGCTCGTAACTTAAAATTGCTTCAGTAACGCATCCTTAAGCTACGACGGTCATGTCATAGGACACCCGCTTTGTGATTTTAAAAGTTTTCCTACCGTATTTTTTGAGAAAATATAGTCCTTTTAAATATATTAATTGAGAAAGTAACCGAAACCAAAAACAAATACAATGGCAAGGAAATCATAGGTATAGTTACAGGTGTTTTCAATCCAGGCCTAATCAAAAGAATTCGATAAAATCAAAAAGCAATCACTGTACAAAAATACCGGTGTTCTTTTTGTTTCCTCTATATATGTATTAGTTGTTGCGGTTGTGTTATTAAGCAGGTGTTTGAATTGCGTGTTGTATCTATGTAATATAGGCACAATGTATCCTGCATACATTCTACTGACTATTGAGAATTTCAGATTTATTTATACGTGCGAGTACGTACAAGTGGAAAATGCTTTTGCCGTATTTAAACCCTCTGATGCAGTCACGGAAGAATGCTTTCGCATTGTGTAGCTTCCTCTTCGAGACAGCCGTTGAAACATTATTTAAACTAACTGGCGGAAATAAGCGTGACGATATCAACTTTTACTTGATTATGTGATTTATTTTTAAATATGCACAGAGATCTGGTGAAAAACAGTATCTTGGGGAGAATAAAAAAAGACTAAAAAGCCTGTCGCAGCGAGTATGTAATCAGATAAAAATTAGTAATTTATTAAACGAAATATTACGTGCCAAAAACTTAATTTTAAGAACGCCAATTTGGAGAAAATTGGAGTTACTCTAGCAGCCAAACGGTTTTTCCAACCTAGGCACTATACATACTCACTTTAATCCGTTCGATGGACGCTTTAATTTGCGGATAAGAATTGTCGAGCTCTCCGACGCATACTTCTCGAGTCATTCCAGGAAAACCGTAAATTACGAAATTGAAAATGCCAATTTTGCCAAACTTCGCGTCGCCGTGGCGGTCAAACGGTTGGTATTAGTGTGGCACTCTGTATACTCGTTTTAATCCTCGTGACGAGATTTTTAATTTGGCGCAAACCTCGGATGGCGATCGGATGAGAAACGAGGGAGTTACGGTGTTTGGAAAATTTCGCGATTTTTTTGAACCCAAGGCGATGAAATTCAAAAATGACAAAAATGGCGAGTGTCGATTTACCCTGTTTTGATGCCAACCGTATATACACACATCAACATAATCTAAGGATATATCTTATTTGCTTAAAAAAAATAATTTAGTGCATCTTTTTACCCATTTTTGTCTTGAAAGTTAAATGTAAAATAAGCTATGAGTGAAATTAACTTAAATTAATATTTAACACAATTTTAATAATAATTTATTAATTAGAAATTAGAAATTCTACAAAATGGAACTAAACAACAATTCAAAATTAATCTTATATTGAATTAAAAAATTTTAAGATTAAGGAATTAATAAAGAGCGGGACCTCCTCTGGAGTTTAAAACCGCCCTACATCTTTTTGGCATAGACAGAATAAGATTGTCCAAGTCTTCTTGTGGAAGAAGATTCCACGGTTGTGAAAGAAGTTTTTGCAGTTGCCGTCGATTTTGTATAGCGTCCACATGTGACAGGCATCTTCTCTGAAGCATATCCCATGCATGCTCAATGGGATTGAGGTCTGGGGATTGGCAAAACCTCAATTCTTGCTTCATTGAGCCAATCGGTTGCAAAATTAATCTTATATTGAATTAAAAAATTTTAAGATTAAGGAATTAATAAAGAGCGGGACCTCCTCTGAAGTTTAAAACCGCCCTACATCTTTTTGGCATAGACAGAATAAGATTGTCCAAGTCTTCTTGTGGAAGAAGATTCCACTGTTGTGAAAGAAGTTTTTGCAGTTGCCGTCGATTTTGTATAGCGTCCATATGTGACAGGCATCTTCTCTGAAGCATATCCCATGCATGCTCAATGGGATTGAGGTCTGGGGATTGGCAAAACCTCAATTCTTGCTTCATTGAGCCAATCGGTAACAACTCTTGCCACATGTGGTCGTGCATTGTCATGCATAAGGGTTAAATTTCGGCCCAACGCTTCTGCAAATGGCTGAACAACAGGTTCAAGAATATTCTGGATATGTTGCTCAGCATTTAAGAATTGATCTAGAAAAACGAGATCAGTTTTCCTACCCAGCATAATTCCCGCCCATATCATTACAGTACCACCTCGGTAGCTGTGCACTTCTTGGGCATGCTGTAGCCTTGCTGCATTACCAGGCTGACGCCAGACTCTTAATCTGCGAGTATCTGGTCTTAATCCGAATCGCGACTCCTCAGAAAAAAGTATAGTCGACCATTGTTCTCGAGTCCAGTTTAAGTGTTCTCGAGCCCAGTTTACTCGATGTCCTCGATTTCCCCTGGTTAATGGTGGAACCCTAAGGTGGCGTCTGGAGTGAAGATTGACTTCTCTTAAACGACGCCTGATGGTTTGGCTGTGGACTGTCACGTTATGCACTGCCTGGAGACGCGATTTTAACTCAGTAGCAGTTAGTGAACTCTGTCGGCGAGCCTGAAGAGTGATTACCGGTCCTGAATAGCAGTGGTAGCGCGTCTTCTTCCAAGATATTGTTCCCTGGGATTACCTGTATCTCTGTAACGTCGCCATAGTCGGCTAATTACGCTCTGTGTTGTACCTAGCCGCTCCGCTACGTCAACTTGTCTTACTCCAACTTCCAGCATTCCAACTGCCCTATTAATTTCGTCAGGATGCAAATGACGACGTCTATTTTGTTCATTCATGTTTGCTTTTAACGCAATTTATGCTTACACTTATCAATGGGTACTAATTTTTGTGAAACAACGCAGAAATGGTGGGAGAAGTAACACACTAAAGTTAAAATTCAAAACATTTTAAGATTTATCATTAACTGTACTTGTTTTATGGATACTTTTGACAGATAGTTGTTTATAAGTTACCTAGCAACAACAAAAGACAATATTAACGGAAGTAAAATCAAGCAAATAAAATAAAAAATTGATATCCTTAGATTATGTTGATGTGTGTATGTAACCGGACCCGCTGATTACGTTAAAGGTTCGCGAGATATTCACGAAAAAGTGTCGACAGGTCGAAAGTACAAAAAAACAAATCGCGAATTTTAAGCGGAAAATCGCTCAGATTGTCTTCTTTAACGCCCTCGAAAACTTTCGGGTCGATTTTGAGTAGAAATTCGAGATTGAAAATTTTTAAAAATCGCGAAAATTTCGGCGAAATATTACGTCCGATTTCGACGCCTCTCCGTATCTTGGAAACTAGCTGCCTCTATCAGACCTATCCTACACTGACGGGCGAGTTTTGACGCACTGAATCGACTGGTCCAAACCGGAAGGCTCTCCGACGCCTACTTCTCGAGTTATGCCAGGAAAATCGTAAATTTCAAAATCGAAAACGCCAATTTTGCCAAATTTCGCGTCGCCGGGGCGCTCAAACGGTTGGTACTAGTGTGGCACTATGTATACTCGTTTTAATCCTCGTGGCGAGATTTTTAATTTGGCGTAAACCTCGCGGCGATCGGATGAGAAATGAGGGAGTTATGGCGTGTCGGAGTTATATCGGAAATCGCGATTTCTTTTAACCTTCGATTCGGGTTTACCTACATATCTTGGAAACTAAACGCCTTGTGACAACTTCTGACGCAAATTGGCGTCCCGAATCGAATGGTGAAAACCGGAATCGGCGTCCGAAAAACTAGAACAGCAGTTTTGCAAAAATTGGATTTGCTCTAGTGGCCAAACGGTTCATGCTATCTAGATTTAATTCGCTCGATCGGATAAGAGATGGAGAAGTTCTGGTAGAAATTCGCGATTTTTTCTATAATTGATTTTGGTTCACCTCGATACGCTGGAAGCTAAAGGTGTTATACCGACCACTGTGACAACTTCTGACGCGAATTAGCGTCCCGAATCGAATGGTAAAAACCAGAATCGGCTGTGAGACTCGGTTCTCCAGTTACGTCCGAAAAACAAAAAATTCAAAATGAGAACGGCAATTTTGCGAAAATTAGACTTGCTCTGGCAGCCAAATGGTCCATCCTACCTAGTCACTATATACACTCGTTTTAATCCGCTCGATGAGAGCTCTAGTTTTCCGCAAATTTCACGCCAATCGGATAAGAATTGGTAGATTTTAAATTGAAAATGTCGTTAAAATATATTAGAAATGGAATAGAACCCAAAATACTTCCTTGCGTATGGTGCTTTCATTTGTGGTCAAATACACCGTCTGTTACCTACCTGAGTTCGCTTTTCTAATGTTATTTTCAAAGTAAAAAGGTTGTCCGTCGTAGATCTTCCAAGACGGGATCCCGCTTGGTCCTCCTGTTGCTGATCTTCAATGTCTTCTTCAATTAGGTTTCTAAGAATCCGGAAATATATTCTTCCTATTGTTGGGATGACTGCTATACCCCGGTAATTCTTGGGATCGTCTCTTGAACCTTTTTTTATGGATAGTAGATATATAGGAAGTTCTCCATTCAGTCGGTGTTCTTCGCTATCTAAGCATCTTTCAAATAAAGATTTTAATATTCTTATCAGCTTTTCAGTTTCTATATTTGATGAATTTCGTGTTTATCCTTCCAGGTCCAGGAGATTTTCTCGATTTTATGTCTTTTACGGATTGTTGTACTTGTTTTAATTGAAGATCTATATGAGTTAAATTACCTATTTGGCATTGTTCTCCCAGAAATTCATCGCATTTTTCTTCCAAAAGGCCTTTGAAGTGATGTACCCAGTCTTTTTTTGTTATGCTGCTCACGTTAAAACCTTGTTTGTTTGATGCTTTTACCGATTTTATGGCCTTCTCACACTTTTTTTCCAAGATTGATTCTTTTTCTTAATGATTTCGTTTTTTACCTCCCTGTTTGCTCTTCTGTATTCTTCTCTTGTCACGTCGTCGTTCTTTTGAAGAAGTTTTTGGTAAAGTTGTTTTTTGTTTTTAATTTGTTGTTCTAACCCCGCATCCCACCAATCAGGTTTGCTAGTCATCTGCATTATTCCAACAGCCTCGTCTACAGTTTCAAATTTTTTCAAAATATACGTAGACCAAAAAAACTTGATCTGATATAAAAAAATGAACTACAAATTTTTGAAATCAGCACATAGCATTAACCCGAAAACGGTTACAAAAACTTTGACCTCAGACAAAAAAAAATTAAAACGCAGTGTAACACAATCAACTTGTTATATTATTATTATTATTAACTGGATAAAACCTCAGCATTTGTATAAACCAAAAACATTTTTAATGATATCAAAATATGATTTACATCGGAATTAAATTAATTCAAAATTAATGGAATATGTCAAATTCCACTATCTGCTTCAGCACTTTGGATATTAAACTTTTTTTTTTAATTTCTTGTGGTTTTATAGGTAATTTATTGAATTTACAAAGTTTTAAAAAAATGATAAAAATATCAAGTTGTTAAGTAATCATAATATAACCTTATGTATAGCTTTTCGACGATATTTTCTAATCATTATATATAATTACTCCAAGTAATTAAATTTCACTTCTCCAGTGAAGAATTACGTTATATACAGCGACATAGGGATAATAATGTATCATGAAAGAAGACCGCGGTGGTGAACGGTGCGAGAGGAGTCCGTGCGAAATAGGGTGGGGGTGGTGGGTGTCATCCCTGAGTGGATCCGCGCTTTAGGATTGTCTATTGTGCAAGCTTAAAATTGAATCCGTAACGCTTTTAAATCGACAACCGTTTTGTGGTATCATTGTTAAAGGCTCGCTGGTTGTACATGTGTGCGTCACAGTAACATTCTCTCACTCATTCAGTCAGTGAAGCCAGCCCGACCACAACCATAGTCAGCCATCCGCATTCTCATTCGATTTTGATATAAATCTTTTATTTGCTGGAATTCACTCACCGACTGTTAATGCACTTATTTAGTGTTAAGATGGTTCCGTAAATCCTATCTTGTGATTACTTATACATTTATGTATACACAGCGTCCCAAAAATAAAGAATATTATCTAAAACACTCACTCTATTTTATCGTTAATCAAATTTTCTTGTAAAAATTCTACCTGTTTATAATTTTTAAATAAATAAGTGTACAGAAATATAAAAACAATATTAAAGTTCTATTTAAATATGCATATTAGTCTAAACATGGTTAAGTTTATAAATAGCTTCGATTGCGTACATAATCAAATATTATTGTTTAAAAAATTGTGGTGTTAGGAGCACTTCTATTAACGTGTCTATCTTACAGCCGGTTTCATAATATTTCCTTAAAAGGAATTTTATCTAAAAGTCGATTTTGCCTAAAAACTTTTTAAATGCTATATTAAAAGACGGCCGTCAGATCCAGAACCTAATATTTTGTATCGCCTTATACTTATAACGTTTTGCTGATATTGCTATAGGTTTAGTGCTTTTCACAAAATTGGTCTAAATATTATTTTATTGAATATTAATATTACAGGTATGTACTAAAGTAGTATTTTCAGCGAGAAAAATCGATGAAATCAATTTATTTCGAAGTTGCATTTTTTCTATTTTAGCATAAACCATAATGAATAATTCTATGCCCGCCAAAAGAATCGATTACTCGATTTTTTCTAAAGAAGATGAACTTCTTTTAATTGAAGAAAACAGTAAATTTAAGAAAGTTATAAAAAATAAAACAATCGGCAAAATCATGTAATGAAAAGAAAATTTATGTTAGTATTGGTTTTTTTTTTTTAATATAAAATTGTTGTATTATTAAAACTATATTTGAAAATAATTTATAAACAAAAAATATGAAGAACGGTGAAGCACTTCTAAGACGCCAAATTTCAGCACCACAACGTTTGTACAGTCATCCTTAGCGCCTTAGAAAACCCCGGAGTGGCTATTGAGTTGAAAAATTCAAAAATCGCGCTAAAATTGAAACTTGGATTTTGGGCCATCACCGTATCTCCGAAACCAAGCAATCGATGGCGTTCATTCCGACGCCCACTGATGCGAATCAACACCCTGAATCGATAGCTGAAAACCGGAAGGCTCTGCTACTCCCGGTTTTGGAGTTATGTCTGAAAAACCGAAATTTTACCGAAAAAAATCTGCAAATTTTTCGAAAGTTTTGGCCGCTATAGCGACCAAACGGCTCGACCTATGGGGACGCGCCTGAGCTCATTTTAATCGTTTCGACGAATACTTTAATTCACCGCAAAGTTCAGGTTGATCGGACAATGAATGAGGGAGCTACGGCATTTTGAAAATTTCAAAAAGTAAAAAAGTGTCGATTATTGGCGTTCTTATACTTTCATTGTATGTATTTTGAGCCGCTGACTACGATAAGCACAACCGGTGCGGTGCGAATATTTAGAAAACTAAAAGAGATAGACGGGTGCCGTCTATCTCTTTTAGTTTTCTAAATATTCGCAAAAAACTGTGGGCACCTCTAAGACGCCAAATTTCAGCGCCATAACGTGTATACAGTCTTCTTTAGCCGCTTAGAATACCCCGGTGTGGTTGTTGAGTTGAAATTCGAAAAAAAACAAACTCGCAAAAATCGCGCTAAAATTGAAACTTCGATTTTGGGCCACCACCGTACTTCCGAAACAAAACCATCCAGAGCGTTCATTCCAACGTGCATTAATGCATATCGAGACGCCGAATCGATTGCTGAAAAGCGGAAGGCTCTGCTACTCACGGTTTTGGAGTTATGTCTGAAAAACCGAAATTTTACCGGAAAAATCCGGAAATTTTGCGAACGTTCTGGTCGCGACCAAACGGTTATGGGGACGCGCTTGGGCTCGTTTTAATCGTTTCGACGAATACTTTCATTCGCCGTATAGTTCAGGTCGATCGGACAATAAATGAGGGAGTTACGGCATTTTGAAAATTAAAAAAATCAACGTGTCGATTTTCGACGTTCTGACATCTCTATTTAGTAGATTTTAAGGCACCTATTAAGATAAGCGTAACCGTGCCCGCCTCTTTTAGCTTTCGAGATAATCAGGAAGATCTTTGGACACGTGGGCAACCCGAAACCCAAAATTTCAGAATTTCAAATTTCAGCGCAAATTATTTAAGGTTTCTCTTTTAGTTACTATAGTTCAAGCGAAGGAGGAATTTTTCGATTATTTTTGCCAATAATTTAATAAAAAGCATTTTATTTTTTTCTTCTAGTATTTTATTGTTTCTAATATTTTACCCTGAATATTTTAAATATAGACAGAATGCTAATTATTTCATAATTTATTGTATATGTATTCACTCATATATATAGTGGCTTATTTTTAATATGTACGGCTGTTTTATATGTTCTCCACGTGCCAGATAGCGTAGCTTTCGAACATTATTTAAGTGTGGAGAAGTGCGTTGTATGAATCGTACATCTATGTTGATGTTTGCTGCGATAATACGCAGTAATAGTCGGCGATATCTCTATTAGCGAAAGGAAATATTATTAGACGGCGTCGGGCCAGCATAGTTAGCGGTCCTATAAACAGCGGCGGGCTAGCCAAAAGAGCGGTTCCAAATAAAGCGACGAAGCAGCCAAAAGATCAGTTCCAAAAGAAAGCGGCGAACCAATCCAAGGAACTAGAATAGACCATAATAGAATTCGGTCTGCACTAAATTCGAACACGAAGAAAGCCTTCGCATTGATTGTCTTCTCTTGACTACGGCCTAGACGGATTGATTCCCTTATCTTTGAAGTAGTCGGCACAATATAAGCACTGATGTATACTTCTCTATTCCTCGAAAAAATATATACTGGTTCCTACTGGTTCTTAATTTTTTAAGAACTTTAACACTCTGACTTAGTGAACTGTATTTGGCCAGCTCACACACTTAGAAATTTTATCGGAAAACCGTTAAACAGACAAAAACAAGAAAAACCCCTAAGATTTTATGAAGAGCATATCTTCAAGGGTTATACCTTAACCAAAGACGCTTTCTTTTTCAGATTGTTGTACTGAATATGGCAACTTAGCTACTGAAATACGTATTTAGGGTTTATTAATTTACATTGTAGCCATTCTTCTTGTTTCTGCCAATTTTCACAGTCACAGTCTTCGCCAATTCGGAGCTTCAGATACAGGTACGCACACCCGAATCAATGCAGGTGTTATTCTTTTACAGGGTAGCCTATCACACAGCGAGGCCAGCATCTACAAATGTCCCGTATCGTTATGTTCAAATTTTAGGAGTGTAAAGTAGACTTCACTTCATGTAACAAAAACCCAAAACTTGTATATTTATTTTTATTTGTTTCAAAGTTACAGATCTATAAATGTGATTGTCAGATCATGAAAAAAAAATGTAATCCTAAAGTCAATACAAACTGATTTTATTTACAGAAAGTTATACGATTCAATAACAGGCCTGTGATTGTTAACGTCGCATAATAAAATGTTATCCTAAAATAAATAAACACGTGTCGTAGTGCATAGAGTAATTTCTTGGAGATCTACAAAAAAGATTACTGGAAATTGATTTATGATAAAGAAGGTTCTTACTTATTTCGTAAGTGCTGAACCATGAATATCATACAATAAGCAAATGTTCAGATGACTGTTAACGTTGCATCTTTTAATAAACGATTCCATTACGTTTCAGTTCATATAACAGCTTATTAGTGAGTGGACACGTTTTCTTTATTCAAAATGCCTTACCAATTTTCTTCTCAAGAGTATGCGAACATGCATTTTGTGAATGGCTACTGTAACGGCAGTGCGCGTCAAGCAGTTATTGAATACCGACATCGGTTTCACGATAGGCGCATTCCTCATTACAGAACGTTTCTGGAAGTACACAGACAATTTCGGGAATGCGGACTGCGTGATCATTTTTCAACCGAGGAGTAAATTTGCCAGCAGACTTAGAGGAAGAAGCAGTAGCTATTGTTACAAGGGATCCATCTCTCAGTGTACGTCGAATCGCTAGACAACTAGGAGTGTCACGAACGACAGTTTGGCGTATTTTAAAACATGAGGGCTTATATCCATATCACTATCGCAGGGGACACGGTTTGCTTGAGGCAGACCACTATGCTCGTATAGTTTATTCTACCTGAATATTAAGACAGTCACGGCTTTATTTTAATTTCTGCAGTCCTCTGGACAGATGAATCTACGTTCACGAGAAGTGGTGTTACAAATCTGAGAAACCTGCACAGGTGGTCATCAGATAATCTCAAAACTATACGCCCATCTAAATTTCAACATGAATTTTCTATTAACGTTTGGACGGCCCTGATCGATGACTTATTGACTGGTCCTGTCGTTCTTCCTGGGAGGTTAAATGCCGACTATTACCTTCAATTTCTTATTGACGAACTGCCAGGTCTCTTAGAGGATGTCCAACTGAATGTTCGACGAGACATGTGGTTTCACATGGATGGGGCACCACCACATTTCGGAATTGCTGTCCGAAATTGGGTTAACGTCAATTATCCAAGATGAATTGGTCGAGGTGGCCCTGTTGCGTGGCCACCCAGATCACCCAATCTTAATCCCCTTGACTTTTATTTATGGGGGTACATGTAAAATTTAGTCTATGCGCAAGTTTCGAACACAAGAGAAGAGTCGTTAGATCGTATTCACCTGGCTGCCGAGCAAATCCGACAAAACAAGTATGAAATTCGGATATGTACTTCTTCTGTTGGCTTACGGGCACAAGCCTGCATTCAACAAGGAGGTGGACATTTCGAAAATATTATTAATTAAAATAATAAATATTATTATTAAATAAAATCAGTTTATATTGACTTTAGGATTACATTTTTTTTCATGATCTGACAATCACATTCATAGATCTGTAACTTTGAAACAAATAAAAATGGATATACAAGTGTTGCGTTTTTGTTACTTGAAATGAAATCTACTTTACACTCCTAAAATTTGAACATAACGATACGGGACATCTTGTATAACTAAGCTTCCTAACGGGGCTAAAGTCTCTTTAGTCCTCGTATGAATTTTACTATTTAGTACAGACCAAACTTTGCTAATTGTCTGTGCACGTTTTTTAGGACAGCTCTCTGGGTTGGTCCGCCGCTTAATTTAGGACCGCTCTCTATGTTGGTCCGCCGCCTAATTTAGAACCGCTCTTTATGCTGATCCAGCGTCTAATTTTCTAGGATCGCTGGCTACGACGGTCCGTCGCCAATAATTCTTTTTTCTCTTCTAATTGCAGTCTCGCCTAGCAACGTATTTACAAGAAAAGGTCCATTAAACAAAATCAGCAGCAGCATCAACAATATTAATGCGAGACTCATAAATCGCACTTTGACAAACATAAATAATGTTCCAAGGCTACATTATCGGGCAGGAGGAGATCACACATTTCAAAGATAAGCAATATATACATGAACACAACCGCCTCCTAAAATTCCTCCTAAATATGGAAATGCTCAAAACACAATGAGACAAGCAATACCTCTTATTCCCATAATAGCTGGAAACCACTTACAAACTTCTTCAATCGCTATTGTTCAAGAGAACGTCTTGAGAACGTATCGGATTAGATGCCCATAAGATTCGCACAAATAATGAAAACAATTTAATCGCATTTGTTATTTTAAATTTTTCAGAAAACGAATTTAAAATGCTTTTTTAGTTGCAAAGGGGTGTGCTAATTATATGTCCGTGACTATACAAACCAGTACAAAAAAGCAATTATTCCATTTTTTTTATTTCCTTGCATTATAAGTATTATAACTGAGTTATTGGATTTGTGAAAAAGTATTAATTTTTTCTTTTTAAATCAATAGTTAATAAATAACTGTGATATTGTCGAATCAATTGCTTTTTGGAACTATTACCTACACAACAAAATCGTATATGAAAACTTAATGGAGTGGAAGTTATATATAGCGTCGTTTTTCACTAAAAAATCAAAACTTAACGACATAGACATTTATATATATACACACACACATAAGAACAATTTAAAAACTTTTATGAGTTTAGAAGATCCTGTTTCTATTATCTGTACATATGTATGTAAGTATATACACACCGTGCATCAGAAGAAAGCCAGTTAAAAAATACATTCTTTTTTCGTCTCTTTACACATTGTAGCCAAAACGAGGGAGTTAAGTCGAGGGAAGTAAGGGGCTTAATTCAAATGGTGGTAACTAACAATCCGTTACAATTTAAATCCAGTGATTAAGGAACATCTCTATGAATGCGAATGTCGAACAAGCTGTGTAATGGCTTAAAGTCTTAAAACCGATTCCCAGAACACCTATTGATTCAACAAAACTGATTTATTTACCGCCCAAAATGATATATTAACCAATAAATTATCGGAGCAGGCATACGTACATATATGTACATGATGTATTTAAAATGTTGTTATTCATTTAACTATATACATAACAACATAACATACGAATATGCAGGTACTTTCATACATTGTAAATATAATCGTAAGTATACGTTTTAAGTTATTACAAAGTATTTAACCGATAAACCCAAGTTAATAAATCTAGGTTTGTTAAATTAATATATAAATAAATTTAAAATATATTAAATAAAAAATTAAATTTTATTTATGTGCGACTACATTATAAACAGACGCTTTATGATACTGTTTTGCGGCTGTAAAACGATACGTTATTTTACTAATAAAATAATATAATGCAAAAAATACTCTATTATTAGTGTCAAAATAAAAGTTTATTTTTGAACATTATTTGCGATATACCGAGTTTTTCTTTTGTCATTACTAATGAGCTGAGGATGTTTGCGGTACGGCAGGACCGTATGTAGTGCATCCCCACATTTAACTATTTATCTAAATATTCTCTGAAATGATTTGCCGGATCTCATAAATTAATAGAGTGATATTTTAGTATGCACTGGATATTGTTATTATACAAAATCATAATAGCCATTTGTATTTATGGATCATAAATAATAATACGCATGTATTTGTATTTGGTTGTGAATTCAATTTAAACTTAAAACGAATCGTAATATTTTAACGACAAGCCGTCCTTACAATACATGCATTCGAGACAAAGTGTGCAACTCTACGAATAACTTCCATAATTGATCGAAAATGGACATTTTGGAGCTGAAGTAAAGCCCCTATTCTTAGAAAATTTTATTACTGTCGTTAAGAACTATTATTATAAACAACAAAGGCCTTTTATTAGTGTTGAAGTTTTAGTTTCATTGAATTTCCATGTTGTAAGTAGTCAATTGTAAAGTGTTCATTCACAATATTCTAAAACAAGGTGTAAATTTAACTAAAATCCAGTAAAACACATTCTGATAATATATTACTAAATTAGAAGCTGTGTTTATTACTATTTATTATATTATTTTTATAACCAAATGCAATAAAAGCTACGAAAACAAAAGAAACCTCGATTTATTAAAATCTTGTCACACAGCCTTTCAAAGCCTGGCAGCACATATTTTGCATATATTTTATATATACTACCTACTTGAACTAGGTGAATGAAGTTAGAAGTTATAACTTATAACTTCTAACTTCATTCACCTAGTTCAAGTAGGTAGTATATATAAAATATATGCAAAATATGTGCTGCCAGGCTTTGAAAGGCTGTGTGACAAGATTTTAATAAATCGAGGTTTCTTTTGTTTTCGTAGCTTTTATTGCATTTGGTTATAAAAATAATATAATAAATAGTAATAAACACAGCTTCTAATCTAGTAATATATTATCAGAATGTGTTTTTCTGGATTTTAGTTAAATTTACACCTTGTTTTAGAATATTGTGAATGAACAATTTACAATTGACTACTTACAACATGGAAATTCAATGAAACTAAAACTTCAACACTAATAAAAGGCCTTTGTTGTTTATAATAATAGTTCTTAACGACAGTAATAAAATTTTCTAAGAATAGGGGCTTTACTTCAGCTCCAAAATGTCCATTTTCGATCAATTATGGAAGTTATTCGTAGAGTTGCACACTTTGTCTCGAATGCATGTATTGTAAGGACGGCTTGTCGTTAAAATATTACGATTCGTTTTAAGTTTAAATTGAATTCACAACCAAATACAAATACATGCGTATTATTATTTATGATCCATAAATACAAATGGCTATTATGATTTTGTATAATAACAATATCCAGTGCATACTAAAATATCACTCTATTAATTTATGAGATCCGGCAAATCATTTCAGAGAATATTTAGATAAATAGTTAAATGTGGGGATGCACTACATACGGTCCTGCCGTACCGCAAACATCCTCAGCTCTAGATTAGTCATTACGTCATTACACATAGGTATAATGCATTGACTGACTTTCTTTCATTTCCAATTACACATATTGCAATGGATTTTTCCCCGTAACATTGTGAAGAAAACTTTATTTTGTCATTAAATTATAATTTTTGATGACTCCATATGTTTTATGAAATTTTGTTATGAATAATAATTTTATTTTGATTTATTTTTGAATTGTTAGGTTTTGATTAGCGCAGTTCCTGGAAGCCGTGTGGCCATGATATCCTTAGACACGTCTAGATATTCAAGTAAGAGTGTTGTATATTTGAAGATAAAACTTTTTTATCTTTATTTCAATTAATTTCGGTTTTTGTTTTGAATTAATAGTTTCTGTGTTTGCTGAATTCATTACCGAATTAATACGAGTTTGTATACTTCGTATTTTTTATTTTATTAATCTCTTTGACGTGTTCTCAAGGTTATAAGAAAATTAGACTACGTAAGTTTATTTTATAATATTATATCACAGTATTTCTTTATTCAATGCATTCATAATTGTATTTTTGAACAAAAACAAATTGCATGTCGATGCGACAATTCACATCAAGCTTTGATACAAAATCTGTATAATCTGTACAAATCTGTATAAAAACAAATTTGTATTTGTATATGCATGGACACACAGTACGTATTTACCAGCTTTTGCTTCAACTACCAAACGCATGCGTTTCTGTGTAACCTTCGTAAACCTATCATTGACAAAGTGGTTACACAGAAACGCATGCGTCTGGTAGTTGAAGCAAAAGCTGGTAAATACGTACTGTGTGTCCATGCATATACAGATACAAATTTGTTTTCATACAGATTTGTATTATTTTGTAAATTCTAGAACGTTTGAAATTTTTCAAGGTTGGTGTTTTTTGTACATGTGGTATCGCGCATGAGTTAGTAATTTCGGTTTGACAGTTGTATCTGTTTACATTTTGAGTTTGTTTATTCTGGGGTGATAGAAAAAGATATCTTTGGAATTTATTTAGTATTAATTTTGTTCGCGATTCATTAGAGGACGTTTAAATTTGCTTAGCTGTCAACATCAGCAAATTATTTTACCTCTGTGTTATTGTTATACACAGGTCTTTATACTCTATAAAGATTAAAAAAAAATTTAATTTTTTTTTTAATAATAAACAGTTTTTCGAAAATTGTGATTTTTAATTATAATTAACATTTACGTTTATATTCGATACTGGCGCAGAATTTAATGTTGTAGGAGTATTAATACCACGTTTTCCTACTGGAAACCCGGAGAGGAAAGCTGTCTCATTAAAGAAGTTTACCGATTGAGCATTAAAGTTGGACAGTCTTGTGGTGCATAGTGGTTCATTCAACTACGAACTCACTATTCATAGCAATATGCATAAATGTATGGTGGTATATAGTAGGCAGCCAGTTATACACCAATAACATTTTCAAACTGTCAAAAATTTCTGTTTTTTGTTCATACTTAAATCTTAAATTAAATACATTTTATTGAAAAATAATTTAAAACAGTTAATTATCCCAACAGGCGCATAACTTGTGCGAAGAAAATTTTAAATTTTTTTAACAAATTCAAAGAAGATAGTATTTTTTCGAGGTTGAAATATATCTAAGATAGTAAAATTAGTGTATCAAAAAAGGTAGAAAATATAACAAAAAAGTACAAATAGATTTTACCACATAATGAAATTGTAGAACGTTCTCACATTACTTCTAATGAATTACAGAACGTAACTCACGCACTAGAGCCATTTCAGTAACACGATTAAAACAAATAACAGGTCGTGGTATCTTACGAATAAGTGGTTTTATAAAATGAAGAAATTTATCTTAAAAAGCAGTAGTAGGAAATTCTTGCAGGTAATAAATATGTTACTATTTCTTTAATAATCACAATAACATTTGGACTGTACAATTATTTGACAGCATCACTACTGGGATTAAAAATTGAGGAAGGGAAGACACTATACAACAAACTTTTGGAATCTGTTAAAGTTAGGCTATTTTCATATGAAGTAGGATCAGTTACTAGAGTAGCAACTGTTTGAGAACCTCGATTTAAAGAGAAAGTTTTCATAGTACTGAAAATGCTATCGGGGTTACTTCTTTTCTAGATCAAGAAATGTTTAATATTATGAAGAAAGTAGATCCTGAAAATAAAGAACAAATGCCTGTAATCTTAACAGATATTAGTCCCATCAAAAGTCACTTTCATTATTTGAATTCTTGCAAGAAAGAATAACAAAAAGTAAAATCAATTACAGGCGATGTAATAATAACTATAGGGCAATACTTCGAAAGGCCAAATTCAAATCAGGACGTAGATCCTCTTTTATTTTGGAAGGTAATTTTAAGAAAAAATGGTAAATACATTTTTTATTTGGATTTTTTTTAGGTAACAGGAATGGAGCTGAAACCCTTAAAATAATGTGCTAGGAAATACTTCTGTATTCCAGCGAGTTCAGCAGAAAGTGAGAGTGTATAGTACAGTGCGTTTAATAATAGAGCAAAGGTGTGAAAGACTAAAACCGAAAAATGTTAATATGATATTGTTCCTAAATAAAAATATTAATAAGTAAACTAAGTATTTATTTTATTAAAATTACACCCAACCTTTTCCTATTAGCTAAAGATATAACTCAATAAGTTTTCATCTAACTATGCTTTCTAACTATTAAAGATATGAATGTTTAAGCATTCAAAGAGAAATTATTTAGATTGCCGTACAGAATCTACATGAAACTCTTTAAATCTATTTCAAAGCTTAAAACTAAAATTTGTTCAAGATGTTGCTGTGCTAAATTAATCCTTTTAGATGCTAAAACGTCTTTAAAAATAGAAAGTGTTCGTTCCACATCACAACTGGTGATGGGTGCGTGATTAAAATGTTACAAAGTGCACCATACTTCGAATATATAGATTTTTCAATCAGTTCTGTGCAGAATTGATGTAATATATTCAAATCTGGATTTCTGCTAAATATGGATCAACTTTTTGTCTCGGCTTTGAGAAATATCTTTTTAAATGATGAAATTAACTTATCAACATTTGGAAAATGACCCCCGATATATTCACATACTC
Organism: Melolontha melolontha; assembly: GCA_935421215.2. Lineage (NCBI taxonomy): Eukaryota > Metazoa > Arthropoda > Insecta > Coleoptera > Scarabaeidae > Melolontha > Melolontha melolontha. Next base: position 33,347,214 of record OW285244.1, on the reverse strand, counting down.
TGTGTAGTGCATGTGCTGCACAGGTAACGTGTAGCATATTGGAATAAGATTGCTTTAATAACTTCCCTGTTTTTAACATATAAACTGCCGCATCAGTCAAAAATAATAGCATCTTGTCTTTATAGTTGTTATCCGATGACAGAATATTATGAATACATTGATCAATTACTTCTGCAACTGTTTCACCATTTACGACTGGCAATATTTTAGTTGTAATTAAGTATGGTTGGTATGAAGTTGTCGGATGAGGAATACATTTAACACATATCGTCCCATTACATCCGTTGTTTCGTCTACACTTACCCAAAGATAGGCTGGTTCGTATTTTTTCAATGATTCTCAAACAACATTTTGGTAAGTGGTATTTACGTAAAGTAGACTCATCTGGTATATGACGATCAGTATATTTTGTAAGAAACTTCTTGAGGACTGGATTGTTAAGCTTTTTAAATAGGATATTGGCCGCTGAAAGCTTCACACAGTTCTTCGTTAAAAGTCAGATGCAAATGTTATCTTGGTGAGTTTTCGAAGAAACATGTCTCTGCAGATTATGCTTTTGTGGATGCCTTAAACTTAATGAACAGGTAGTGCAATATATCTCGGTATCATTACGAATATGCAACCAATCTATATGGTCTCTAATCCATCCAACCATGGTTGCCCTACGAGAATTCTCCATAGTTAATGAAAATAAAGGGAAATACTAAGAACAGAAAGAAATGGACTAAAAAGAAGAAACGAAAACTACTCCAAAAATAAGGTAATAAATTAAACTTAATATTTATAAAAAATTATAGAATAAATATACAATATAACAATATAAAACGGATTTTTTAAAACACTAAAAGTTATAACTAGAGTGGACCAATCCGGAGCGAAAGCAGAGACGTGACTAACGAATTGGTTCACGATTACTTAGTATGTTGTTCACGGTCATCGTGTGTACACGTATAATAGCAGCAGGAAAGTATATTCTGTGTATTTAATAATGTTGCACAGCTATGTTCGATAGAAGACGCAAGAAATTAGTGTATTTTAAGTAAGTTTGAAAGTCACGCCTCTGCTTTCGCTCCGAATTGGTCCACTCTAGTTATAACCAAATAACACTGAAAGAAACGAAACCAGAAACACGCCACTGTAAAATAGAATTTATGAATAAATAGACACAATAACAACGGAAATAACAATATCTGCTCAACGAATGCAATTGAGCAAGCAAATAGCGGGGCTGCTATAATATGCGTACTATACATGATACCGCCACAACGTTTTATAGGGGCAATTGGTCATTCAATCGCTTCAGTCCGCTCTCTGAAAACTGATTTCTAGGAAGTAACGTTTTGATCTCAATAGCAATGTAGAGGTTTACTGTATCCAGGATTCAACGCGGCATTCAAAAATGTAGAAATATACAAGGTGTTCTATTTAAAAAAACAAATTGGGTGTCTATTTCCGGTATAACCGGAAGTGACACAGCAAATCCGATATTATTTTTAGAATCCTTGAATCTTTGTACAAAGGTATACCCAATTTTATTTAAAACAATGAACCGTTGCAGAGATACTTGCGGGTTCCATACTTTTTACTGATACTGTAAAATAATTGTTTGTTTCTTGTGAAATTATGTCTGGGATGTAGCTTTGTTCCAATAAATTTGTGTTGTCGCATTTTATTATTTTTAAAAGGCGGACTTGTGAGTAAAGTATGTAGATATTGTACCAGATATACATCCTAGGATTAAAAATTAAAAAAAGGTTTAAACCGCTTTCAATTACCTCTTACAATTACATTGTAAATGTATAAAAGACATCAGATGTTGAGAAAACAATGTGTAGTTAGTAATTAATTTGTAATATTACAAACCAAAAATGTTTAAGATATAAATGAATAATATTGAATGAATTTGAGATTAGCAAATAATACAAACTGTTACACATTAATTCCTTTACGTACGTATATATATATGTATATCTAGCAGACGATATTGTTAGACAGAATTCTTGAAAGGCCCGAGGCACGAGCCTCTGCCTGTTGTCACTGATTACTAATTGCCACTAATAGAGGCAGCATGTGCACATTATGACAGTTTAGAACTCACTTCTAAAACCCGTAAGTACTGCGAGTTTCTATCTAACAGATACCTCTTCCCTTTTAAAATTAAACCAACCGACACACAATTTTATCAAACTTAATTAAGGATATATATAATGTATTGCTACAGATGTTCGCTTCTTTTTTACGACAAAATTTAAAAAAAAGTCCTTTTAGACATGAATAGATAACAAAATGTTCTAAAACACGTGTCAATATTATGAGATTATTGTCAAGTATTCTCTGCCCGTCCTTTATTATAGTAATATCCGAACATATTTAATCTAGTTTATAGTAATATGTTGAAAATTAACATTTTAGCAAACTATATCGATAATTTAATATTTTTTTTCCAATTTATAATCAAAAAATGTGAAGGAAAAGCGTTCCAGTTAGTGTAAATAACATAAACTTAAAATGTTTTCGTTGTAGGCGGTAAGAATATAATAAAAATAAGTTTTATTGTCCAATAAATAAACTTAATTGTACATATAAAGTATAAAGGATATAAAATATGATATATATATATATATATATATATATATATATATATATATATATATATATATATATATATACGAGGGTGGATCAATAAATACCCGTGTTAGGAAAGAAGACGCAAGTTTTTCACAAATTTTTTATTTATTTTTCAACGTAATCATCTTTTAGTACAATACACTTTTCCCAACGTTTCTGCCATTTCTTTAACCCCTCCAAAAAATACGATTTGTCAAACTCTGCAAAATACGCTTCTGTCTCGACGATAACCTCCTCGTTTGAGCTGAATCTTTTTCCCCCGAGCCACGTTTTCATGCTGGGGAACAGAAAGAAGTCGCAGGGAGCCAAGTCAGGCGAGTACGGTGGGTGCGGCAGCAATTCGTAGTGCAGTTCATGCAACTTTACCGCGACAATTCTGGATGAATGTGCTCGTGCATTATCGTGGTGAAACAGCACTTTTTTCTTAGCCAAATGGGGCCGTGTCTCCTTCAATTTTATATCGAATCGGTCCAATAATTCACTGTAGTACTGCCCCGTGACCGTTCTTCCTTTCTGCAAAAAGTCCATGAGGATTATTCCGTTCGAATCCCAAAAAATCGTGGCCGTCTTTGCCTTCTTCGGAGCAGATTCACCCCGAAAAATCCATTGTTTTGACTGTCGCTTGGACTCTGGCGTATAATAATGGATCCAGGTTTCATCAACGGTGACGACTCGACGCAAAAACTCCTGCGAATTTCTCTTAAAGAGGTCCAAACACTGCTTCGACATTGACAACCGTATCCGCTTGTTGTCCACCGTAAGCAATCGCGGCACCCATCGGGCCGACACCTTTCTCACCGATAACTTATCATGTAAAATATTAATTGCCGTTCCGTACGACACGCCTACGGCCTCTGCTACTTCGCGCACTTTCGTTCGGCGATGAGCGAGAATCATGTCGTGGACCTTTTCAACGATTTCCTCGGTAACCACGTCTGCCGGGCGGCCTGGGCGCTCCTCATCAAAAACAGATGTACGACCACGTTTAAATTCGTTGAACCAATATCTTACGGTTGTCATAGATGGTGAAGGGTCCCCATAGACAGCATCCAACTTCGCTTTTATTTCTTGGCATGTTTTTCCATCCAAAAATAAAAAGCGAATTACGGATCGATATTGCTCTTTTTCCATTTTATCGAGAAACACGAAACACGTGTGATACAACTGGCTGCCAAATAAAAACTAACCTATGAATCAGTCTGAAATGTATTATGGTGTTCTCTGACAGATGGTAGTACACGACGGTAATGCCAACTTCCCTCAGCAGCACCACCTGTCTTCAAACACGGGTACTTACTGATCTTCCCTCGTATATATATATATATATATAATTAATTTAAATTCGGGTAAGCGGTCTGTCAATTAAAAAACTCCTTTATTAAATAACCCTATATTTCGCAACAGAATTTATTACTTCTTCAGGGAAAAAAAATGTGGAGTTGAAAAATAATAAAATTGACGTACAAAAAAAAATTAAAACATTTTTTTATATTTTTTTTATGTAGTTTTTATAACAGACTAGGGTATTGCTTAGCACAAAACGGGGAGTTATTTGAGTATTTATTGTAATTTATTTTTATTGTTTTCGTTTTTAGTAAATATTACTTCATTACTTAGTACATACTTATTTATTGTTTTAGTATAGAAAAAATGGTAAAAGTAATAATAATTGAATGTCTATGTTCGACATTGAGAGTGGACACCCGGTTTAATTGCTTGAAATGGGTACAACAAAATGAACGATATCCTAAAAAATCAGGAATGTTTGTTGTCAAAATAGTAAAGGCACCTTCCTTGCGGCCAAGTTTACGTGCTTCGCTGCCATCCGTTCCTACCTAAGCTACAGCATTTCTTTCTGGAGTAGTCCGACAGAAGCCATTAAAATCTTTCTACCCCAAAAACGGGCACTGAAGTCGTCTCTATCCAATCTGAAATCAAGCGAGTCCTGTAGAAGCTATCTTCCAAAAGAAGGAATACTTAGCATGGTATTTTTGACGATGAAGCTGACAATGCTCTCATAGTAAATGGGGAACGCTGCCGTGACATCTTAATCAATAAAGCTACAGCAAAACGCGTCACATTTTTGTAAACGTTTAGTAAATATACGTTTTATATAGTGAAGATTAAACAAATTAATTGTTTTGTTTTATTTTACATCGTATTAATATGGATCTTCACCAAGTAACAGTCTCATCTATTCAATTTTTGAAGAAAGCTGAAACCAGCTTTTTGCCTCAATGGTATTTTAAATTACTGTTGAAGCGTGCAGTATGTACTCAGAATCTGTGGTACTTCAGAAAGTGCTCCAAGAATCATTTATTCAATTCTTAAACAATTTCTTTTTCCACCAAACTGTTAACTTGAATTTGCACAACATATGGTTTCAGCAGGACGGCGAAACGTGCCATATTGCGCGTGAGACCATAACGCTGTTGCATTTCTCTCAATTTACTCAATTTCCAGATTGCGTTATCTCTCGGAATTCTGACATAAATTAGCCTGCAAGATCATATGACTTAACATCACTTGACTTTCTCTGGGTTTATGTACAGGGAAAAATGTATGACAACTAGCTAGCAAAATTCAATAACCCCAAAGAAAATATTCAACGTGTTATTCGAGAAATAGAGCCAACGTTATGGAAAATGTTGCTAAGCTAATAAGATCATGTCGGAGCAGTCGGTCGAGATGGCCAGAATGATATTCTTTAAGACACCTTTTACAAGTATGCGTTTCTGTCTAACGACTTTGTCAATGACGTAAATCCGTCATTGACAAAGTCGTTAGACAGAAACGCATGCGTCTGCTGGTTGAAGCAAACGCTGGTAAATACGTGCTGTGTGTCCATGTATATACAGATACAAATTTGTTTTTATACAGATTTGTATTATTTTGTATCAAAGCTTGATGTGAATTGTCGCATCGATATGCAATTTGTTTTTGCTATATTACGCCACCTGGCGACGCGTTAATGGACTCACAGTAATATGCGTATTTTTTCTTTTCCTGTAATAGCTTAGCTATTCGAGAAGAAACACTTTGCACCGGCGTGGTCGGTTTTGTCCGTCAGATGTCATGAGGTTATCTGATGTCATCTGATTGGACAAAATTTGCTACATGACCGCGAAGTGTACCTACAGTCGTTTGTCTTCGTAAATCCGTCATTGACAAAGTCGTTAGACAGAAACGCTTGCGTCTGGTGGTTGAAGCAAACGCTGGTAAATACGTGCTGTGTGTCCATGTATATACAGATACAAATTTGTTTTTATACAGATTTGTATTATTTTGAGTTAAAACATTATTTTAAGATTCTTTTTAAAGGATCATAACACAAAATTGCATAACTAGAAATATAAGGATGATAGAGCAAAACTGCTTTGATGACAAAAAGAATTTAGCAAAAGAAAAATATTTATATTTATCTACATATAAGTTAAAAAAATATTAGATTTTCTTCAAGTAAAATATCGTTACAGTGACAAATTACGTAGTTTTATGTACATATAATATATGTATCTAATGCTAATTCAAGATGATCCCTTGAAATATGGTATAATATCTGTCAATATCATTATCAACATCGAGTGGCCAACGAAGAAGCCCGTAACTCTCCAGGGAGTATTCAGTTTTATCTCCTATGTTTTATGTTTCAGTTGACAGAAGATAAAATATTGCGGTTGACGTCTAGTATAGTACTTTCTATTGCAAGGGGAGATCATTTTTATTCCCACAAAAACCATCTTTTTAATAAACAACCATTAGTCACATATTTCTCTACGAAATTCTAATGCCATAGAAATATTATAAGACAAAGTTGAATGTAACAGAGAATGTAACACTTTCTGTAATTGCTATACATAGAAAATCATTTAGATATATCAATACCATAATACTATTTTTTTTCTATTAAGTATATCTAGTCATCATATACATTATCATTACCAAAATAATATATTATTCTATGCAAAATAAATACAACAGTACAAAAGCACAATTAAAAAACTTTGTAATTGATTGATTGGAACGAGAGGACTATCGAGAAAACGATGACAAATTCATTAATGTAAGCAAAAGAAACATTACTTAAAACGTGATGTGAAGAACTATTAACTTTAAATTGTCTAGAATATGAAGCAGCTAAAATAATGTTTTGTTCATAAGGAATTGATAAAGATAAGTTGTGACAAATAATTAGTTAACAAGCTAAAAAGAAATACTCAGGATTAAAATATTAAGGAAAAGAAATTGACTGAACAGAAATAACTTTTTGATCAAGAATCACTAATTACCAAATCCTAATTTTGAAATAAGTTCCACCGTAAAACATTTCAAGCCCAAATCATCACTTAAAATACTTTAAATTAATCCCAATGATATTCTTATTTCAAATGGCCAACGACCCATACCCTCAGAAAAAAATTGCTTCGGTAACCCCGCAAAATATTCTTCAACAGCTTCTTTGAGTTCTTCATCAGAAGCAAAACGCTTTCCCCTGAGATGCTTTTTTAAATTTTTGAATAAGAAGAAGTCTGACGGAGCTAGGTCGGGGCTATAAGGTGGATGCCTTAACTCTATAAACCCACAGTCATTGATTATCTGCTGAACTTTGTTTGCCTTATGAACCCGACAATTGTCGTGCAGCAACAAGTTTTTTTGTGGATAAGAATGCGAGCGTTTTTCCTCCAGAGCAGTTTTTAAATTTTTAATTGTGTTTCCGTAGGCCTCTCCATTTATGGTAGACCCTCTCGGCATATATTCAATAAGCAAGACTCCTTCAGCATCCCAAAAAACAGTTGCCATCAGTTTTTGTCCAGAAAATTGTGTCTTGCCCTTTTTTGGTGATGGAGAGCCCTTATGAACCCACTACATGGATTCTTGTTTAGTAGGAGGGTCCCAGTAATATACCCAAGACTCATCCCGGGTGATAATTCGAGATAAAAATGTTTCGTCCCTCTCCAACTTGACCAAATTTTCTTGAGAAACTTCTTTTCTGTACAGTTTTTGTTCAGGTGTAAGCAATCTGGGTATTCACCGTGCAGACACCTTCTTCATACCCAAATTGTCATGCAAAATTTTGAGGACACTTGTTTCGGGTATATAGACTTCATTGGCAATGACAGAGATCTTTACACGCCGATCTTTCAGTACCGAATTTTCGACTTTTCGCACAATGTCTTCAGTTCGAGTTTCAACGGGTCGTCCGGACTTTGGGTCATCATTGATTGACTCTCGGCCCCATCGAAAGGGTTTAGACCAATATTTTATTTGGAAATAAGATGGTGTATCTTCCCCATACACAGCAACCATTCTTTCATGAATTGCTTTTGGACCATTGCCTTCTTTTGTCAGGAACTTTATTACGCTGCGATGTTCAACCTTAGTTTCACTCATTTTATCGAGAAATAGACCGTCTCAAATCTCTATAAACAGCACAAACTAAACACAACTTAGCACATATACTTCTAGCAGTGACAGCAATTTTTCAATAATTTGTTTAACATCGTCACTCTTTTGTTTCATGGCTAAGTAGATAACATAAAAATAGACCCTCGTATTAAGGAAAAAAAATTGACTGAACAGAAATAACTTTTTGGTCAAGAATCACTAATTACCAAATCCTAGTTTTTAAATAAATTCCACTGTAAAACATTTCAAGCCCAAATCATCACTTAAAATGCTTTAAATTAATCCCAATGACATTCTTATTTCAAATGGCCAGCGACAACATACATTAAGCATTGTCATTGGTTCGATTTTTGGACATTTTCATCGGTTTTTGATGTTGATGGATGTCCAAGATAGGGATCATCCTGGGATTGGTTTACAACTATTCGAATATTGTTCCTTCATATATCATTTTGGTGCTGCGTTATCCTGTTAAATAGTTTATCCTATGTACAACAGCTCTTGCCACATTTACAAATTAATCCGTAGGCTCCATCTTCTTTCGTTGAAATTAGTTTGTCCTTGGTTCTGAAGAATAACATTGTATCGACGTGTTTTTTCTTCGTCACCAAAAACACCACGAACGAAAGGAAAATTCAAACGATTAATTCACGAATGCGGAAAGACACAGCATTTGCATAATATTTGCAAAGTAACGGACGTAAAGTAAGTTTTGGAAAAGTTGAAGTATTAATTACTAATAATTAGCTAATCGGAGAATCTGTAGAGACATATTAAAGCTTTAACTGAGACACATACAAACTTAGTAACACCTAAAGGAATTTATTATTATTTAAGTTTACGAATCGAAACAGCCTGATAGGAAAAGAGTCTGGCAAAATAAGCCGCGAAGATTATTTTAGCGATAACACGCGAAATTCGAAAAAAGTGCATGTTTTCGAAATTTCAACAATTTAGATTATATCCAAAGATGATAAATAATGTAGAATTGAAATACACGAAATTTTCGTGATTGGATTTGCTTTACGTAAAAATGAAGTTGCACGTAGTTTGCAGTAAAAAGTAATTTAAACTTTAATAAAAATCGCAATTTATTGCTGATATCACTATAATAAACAAGCATTTAAACAATATATGTATATGTAAATTTTAAATGGATATAATTAAATCATTTAAGGTCGTATTTTAATATTTTACTACTATTTGTCCTCTCATACTGAAAACAGATTTACATGAAATTAAAGTCAATTAACAGTAATTTTATCTGAGCCATGCCTAACGATTTTCTAAGAATATCATCGTGTAGGAAAAATGTATATATTCAATTTAATAGCGCATTTCACAATAATAATCGTTCAAACTCAATTATTTTGCAATTGTGTATGTAAACAAGCTATTTACGACAAATTATACATATGCGGCTTCATAGTTTCAGCTCAGACTGTTTTCGAAGGCAACGCACAAATACTGCATAGGGTACTAAAAATTTCCCATAAACGGGATTTACTTACCAATTGGGTCGGTTTTAGGATCAGGACTTTCCGAGGGGTTTCGTATTAGAAATCCGCATACAATCAGATATGCAGATTTTCTTTTCTGTTATCGGTGTCAGGAAACAAATGGTCGGCACTATCAGGAAAACCTCTCAGGCGTAATTTTGGAATAATTCACGGCTTTAGCGATCGCAATTTGTTGAGAAATCCTCCAACCACTTAACTAAATTTCATCCTTATTATAATTTCAGATTTAAACAAGTTATATTTCTAGATTATTATTTTATCTTGATAAATTGTTTTGAAAGTTTTTTAAAAAGGAATTTCTTTTGTTCGAAACTCCTACTTCAAGATATACAGCGACATCTAGGAAACATTTCAAACATCTAACCAATAATCAAATTTTTAGAAAAGGTTTTCTTTTATTTGAAATAATCTTGGAATATTATTATTCCAGTTATATTTCTGGATTATTATTTTATTTTGATAAATTGTTTGGAAAGTTTTTTAAAAAGGAATTTCTTTTGTTCGAAACTCCTACTTCAAGATATACGACATCTAGGAAACATTTTAAACATCAAACCAATAATAAAATTTTTAAAATAGGTTTTCTTTTATTTGAAATAATCTTGGAATAATATTATTCCAGTTATATTTCTGGATTTTTATTTTATTTTGATAAATTGTTTTGAAAGTTTTTTAAAAAGGAATTTCTTTTGTTCTCCTACTCCTACTTCAAGATATACAGCGACATCTAGGAAACATTTTATAACATCAAACCAATAACAAAATTTTTAAAAGAGGTTTTCTTTTCAACTTGTTTAAAAAAACGTAAAATATCCTGTTTCAAAAATTGTATATGTAATTTGAACCTTTAAAATGAATATAAATTAATATACCCTATCAATATCAACTGCTTAAAGTTGGCTGCATTAAAAGCCTCAGATTAGAAAATTTTAATATTCGTAAATTGGCGGCATTGTTCGTCTTTGTAAATGTAGTTGTTTATCTTTTACTGTTGTTTGTTGCAGATATTTTTGTTGCTTTTCTCTGTTTGTGGGTATATTATCTGTTCTGATGTTTTAGGCAATTTTAGATGTTCCGAGTGCATTGAAAAAGCAATTACACAAATATCCGTGCAAAGTATCTGCTTCACACCTCTTACGTGAACAAGGCTTTGAACAATTACAAAATTATTGTCACTTGTTTAACGATACATCTTTTAACAGTGCAAATTTGGATCTAACCCTTTACGGCTAATGGCACCCCAATATTTTCGAGAAATAATTATGGCCTCAAAAGCAACAAATTCTCCTTATAAACATGTACTGGAACTAAAATTTATTTTATAATATTTATATGAGTAGCTATATTTCCAATTCTAGAATTTTTGTACCATGTAATATACAGGTAACCAAAAAAAAATTATACTGGGATATGTAAAAACAAAACTTCTAATAATTTAGAATACAAATGTTTGTACGATATGTTTATACATTTTCAGTTCTTTTTCTTTATGTATTAAACATGAAGAAATTGCTGAAAATGTAAAGATAAACATTTCGTATAAACATAAAAAATAAATACAAAAATAAACTAGAAAAGCAAATTTAAATTTTGGCGGATAAATGCGTCCTCGTTGGACAGTGCCATCTTTAATTCACTGCCCAATTATTAGAGCAGGACGTAATGATCTTCCATTACACCAGGACAAATTTTTATTAGTTGCCGGTTTCGTTGGTCTCTGCAATTATGTTAGTTTAAATGGGAGCTGGATTCTGCATATTCACCTTTTTTTTTTTCTTACCAATAGGGGAAAACGGTTTTGCAAAAATTGGACTTAACATTTTCTCCTTCAAATCGTAACTGGACCCATTCTATCTCTTCACTATAAAACACGAAGGTTTGATACTTGGGAAACATTGAAACTGAAGAAAATTAACTCTACTTTTTCACCTATTCTGTAAATAATAATAAGCCGAGATATTATTTCCACCTCGCAGTCATATTCCGATTTGTCGTCTAACTTTACAATCACATTCCTGTACCAATCCATGTCTAACTATTTTTTAATTGAACCATATTAAAGGTAATATCAAACTAATTAAAAAAATTACATTTTAGTAAAAACAATTAACAAGAAAAGAACATAATTTGCAAAAAATTTATTGGTCGTTTCTCTTGGTGATAAGACCATAAGAACATAGATAAAACATATAATAACGGGTGTTCAGAAACATTCGAAGTCAAAGTAGTCCTTGAAAATATGAAGTCATGTCTGAGATAGATTGATTTTTGACAGACAACAGTTGACATTTAATAATTATTACAAATCAGATACTTAAGTAAAGATATACGATTTTTTGTTCAGAGCCCACTTGACTTCGAATGTTTCTGAACACCCGTTACGTGCAACAAATTAAAACGTTTGCATTTCATTATATTATTTAATATACAAGGTGTGTATAAATTGGCGGACCCACTACATGTGGCGACATTCTTGGTCAAATTTTGAGTTAAAAGTCCTAATCCTAAAACGATGTATCAGGCTTCCTTTGTCTTCAGAATAAATTTGACAGTAGTAATGTATTTGACTAGAACAACATTAGGCTGCCTACTTATTGTTTTACAACGTTGTCAGATGTGTTTTTCGTCAAAATAAGTTAATAAACAAATATTAAAAACAAACTTTAAAATCAAAAAGAAAACTTTAACGAAAGGATAATATCGATTAATAATGCTTATTTCAAGACTGAAAGTCCGAACTTTAGGAACCTCGTGCAAAGATATGGAGCATGGTACAACATTTTCGTATTAGGATTTTGGACTCCGAATTTAACGAAGAACATCGCCGCGTGTAGTGGGCCCGCCAATTTATACACACCCTGTATAGATAAAATATTAGATAAAAACATAAAAATTGGCGACGAGAATATTACAAACTCACGATCCCAAGTAAAAATAATGGAAGTTGTAAAAGGAAACAATGGCGGCATTGCTAAATTAGAACATTTTGATGAGTCGGTAGAAGACATCAATAATTTGATGAGACTAAAGCATTGCAAATTTATTATCACAATATTTATTGTAGTACTAAATGCAAATTCAAAGCGTAATTTATTTATTTTTTAATCTTTTTGTTAATCTAAAATATCTTAAACTGGATGCTATTCCAACACAATATTTTGAATTATAGCAAACTGATTAAGCCTATACTAGAGCATTTTACAAGATTTTTCTTTGCATGTTTCTAATTTTAATTATGTACATCAAAGTTATTTAGACTTTTTCAGCTACCCGTATGTCCAGGATCGTGAAGTAACCACTATGATTTATTTATTAATTATAAACCGTTCTCGAAGCTGCTATTATGAGAACGTTTCTAAATTTAGGATATTGATCTCCCATGTGCAAACCTTTGCATAGTATATAAATCGCATTTCCTCTTCCTCTAGCTAGAATTTACATACTATTTCCTCTATCAAGCCCATATTACTTATATATTTGTTGAAGTTACAATGACCTGTAAATAGGCCTACTATCGTATTAACAGTGAACTTAGGCAATGCCAAAGGAAAGCCCGTTTTATGAACGCTATAGACTAGGCCTATCAAGTCAGTTCGTCTGGCCCAGGCTAATGACACTTTCTTGTAATTATGTACAGAGTTTTAGAACATTTCTTATCAAAATTGAAACAATATACATTAATTATTAATAATAAAAATAATCATAGAAATACATAAACAGTTAAAAGTATCTAATAAATAAATTAAATTAAAATTAGTAAATGTATATTATTTTATATATTGTTTTGAAATAAAAGTTGCTATCGTGATAGTTTTTATTGCATTGAAACATATTCCTAGGTATTTCTTTTTAAATAATGGCCAATACCCTAATCAAATGCAGTAGGTACATAACCAAAAAATAATAAAATCGCTAAAATTAAATTTATGTACTCATGAGTTAGTGATTCGCGTAACAGATTTTAAAATGCGTAAAAGGACTATGATAAATATAATTTAACATTCCATTTTACAATTGCAATAAAAGTCGATATAAAATTGATAATTTTATTGTTAAATGTACAACTGCTCAGAATACGAACAATTAGATGGTATGAACTTTTATTTATTAACAATGAACATGCAACAAATGGTAGCACAAACATGTGTGCTGCAGGTGTAAAGAGAAATGTGCTTAATTTTACACATGTAAGCCCAACCTGGTAGTGCATTTCATTTGTCGTTTCGTTTGCATATTTTTTTTGGTTATTTTTGTGTTTTTCTTTAATTACAATACCAAAAAACATGCATTACAGTAACTGTACAACGAAGGAACATAACATGAAAATATTTGACGATAAATTTGTAATTTGTTACTCTTACACATAGATAGTTCCCTAGAAGGGACTGTGACACATATTCGCTCATAAGACAAATTCAGAAATTCGAAATATACTTATTTTACTCTATATGCATAAATAATTTAATTCGCCATTTTACTTTTAAGTAAATACAGTACATACTCAAAATAAAGTGAGAAGTTAATAGTAGTATTATTTAAATAAGTAACTTATCAAAAGCGTTAGTTTAAAACATGTCAGTTGTTTCTGACTCTGATTCTGATTGTTGATTTCTGATTCTGAGGTGGTTACATAAACACGTTTGCACTTAGTTTTATCAAAATCTCCAGAATAGATAAAGGTGTAAAATTATTTTGCATCTAAGTAAAATGTTAAAACACCGCTTCTTGGATTAAAAAAAACTCTTAAGACACGATTCATATGAACTAAACCTAAGCCGAGTTATAATTATTAAATGAATTTATATTCTATTTTTAATATTGATTTCTTTATTTTTACTTTATCATTGCCATACTACAGATAATTTTATATATTGAAAGAGTTTGTAGAACTAATAGAAATGGATGTCCAATAAGGTGGAAAAATAATATCAGAGGCCTTGAGTAACTCGAAATAAAGGATTGGTCAGATAAATCAAAAGACTGAAGAAAATGGAAAGTAGTAGCCAAAATCATGTGCAACAATTATGGGATATAATTGCAATAAACGCAAGTGCTTGAATAATTAATTTTGTTGCTAAATTAATTTTCAATATAAATAGTAAGTTTCTACTTCAGGATTACTCTTTTTGGCATTGATTTACCTACATTTTAATTGTATCTCGGCTTATTGTAAATAATCATAAAATTTTAATAATAAATTAGTTATACAATCGCAGACAAAGTAATAAAAATACTATTAGGTTATTTTGGTTTTTAATACTTGTAACGGAAAGGAGTTATAAATTTACTTATAAATAGCAAGTATAGATAAATTAGATAATTTATCTTAAATGAAAATTTTTAAATAATTTAAAGTAATAATTAAAATACTACTAATTTACGAAAAGGAAATTATATAACAAAAGAGGTAATAAATACATTTCCGCCACCGTATTTTTTTTAAAAATTTACTCCAGAAAGAGTGGCACTCATGCAAATTCAACCTCAAATAAATAAAAACAAGAAGCCAACTGTAAACTAGAATAATTATAGAAAGTGTCCTAAAATGGCGTCAATGGGTTATTAGTTGCAATAATTACTTTAAGATATCTGCAAAATATTCACTTATTTGTATTTATTGTTTTTTTTAAATTAATGATGCATTTATTAATAAATATTTTTGAAATAAACTAAATTCTGAGAAATTAAGTACCTCTACTACAGAGTCCGTCATTGTATGTCTAATTCTAATTAATTCAGGCATTAATATTACAAATATATGCAATATTATTATTGTTTGATGTACGTACACAGTACAATTATTGTTTTATGAAGTCGGAATAAAAGTCTTTTGCAACAAAACATATTTATTTGTTTAGTAACCAAACGAGTTTGAGTGCCTCAATTTTTACATCTATATCAAAATTATGAGGTGTGTTCTTTGCAATTTGGATATAATAATATAGGTTGTGTTTTAATTAAGTTTATTAAAAATGATTCACCGTATTTACTATCTTTTTAATTATTTTAATCGTAATTTTTTAGTTTTACACCCACTAAACTTTTAATGGAGAAGCAATTTTGCATATTTCTTTTTAAATGTATTTGTATTGGATTAGACGTTTACCTATGTATGTATACATTCAAAACACCTTTAATATTTCCAATACAAACTTTATATTGCGCCAATTTAAATATTATCAACTTAGACTAGCATAATTTGTAAAACGAATTAATAAACAAAAAAAAATACACGATAAAGAGGTATAATTACAAATCGATTAAAGACATGATCTAATTCATAAAAACTTATCCTAATAACACAGACCTAATCTAAAGCATACTTTTCAATGAGTAAAGTAAACTAGGACAACATCTAATTTTTAGCACTGTACATCATTGAGACCGAAACATAAAAGTGCAATCAATAATAAAACAGATAAAATGGTCATAAATAGAATGAATTGTTGGCATTATCACCATTTTCAATTATTTTATTTGTGGTAAACTTACACTAATTTAATGTAAAAATATGTATGCTGTTCTAGTAAATATTACTCAAACCATGTAAATATAATATAGTGATTATAAATTTAATAATATCTTGAATATATAATCACTATATTTCCTTTTCAAACTGTGAATGTATGAGAATTGAAATATACAAAGAACAGAAATAAAAAAAAAATTTAACGTACAAACATAATATAACATAAATGCAATTAATATAAGGCAAAAAAAGACAAAAAAATGTAACCTTAAAAAGAATTAAAAATAATGAAGTAAAAGAACATAATATTCGCAATAATTTTCCATTAACGGTAAAAGAAAATAATCTCAAGCAAAAAAAAAAGTAAAAACGTATGTAATTAAACGAATATAAACATTATCCACACCTCAAATCCTTGCAAATACAAAGTTGCAATTTTATTAGTCAAATTTAACCAAAAAATGTTTACTTACATGTTGTAAACATTTTTTTAATGTATTAATCACTTAACCACACAATTCTTTGAAAGACTTGATTCGCGTTAAAATAACCAGAGAATCAATATTTTCCCAATCCACCTTCTCCTATCACAACAATATTCTGAAAGAAATATTCGGAAATTAATTCAATGACTTTTTATTTAAAAAAAGGTGTAAAAATGCATTTTAAACTCTACTAATATTTAAAAAAATATATTCAATTATATTTCTTTTACCCAAGTCATTAAATTAATTTAAGCAAATTGGTCAACATTTAAAGCAGATGTATTCTTTCTGTTGGACTGCTAAATTAAACACCCAGATTTAGAAACGAAAAATGAGTTGGATAAGTTGATTTGTTTAAGAAAAGGTCTATATTAAATATTGTCTGTTTGTGTCCTTATGCTTATTATTAATCAAATTGAACCAACTAAAATACAACTGATGTATGCGATGGGAAAGTCACACATGTTTTAACATACAATCCAATAGGTGTATGACATATTGCAAAACACGAATTAATGATGGGATGTAAATGGCGTTTAATATTACTGCTTCTGTTAAAGAAATAAACTAATGATCACATACAGATGAGCTTTTGATATTATAACCAAACTACAAGTAAAAAAAGCAAATTAGAAAAATATATAATTGATGGCATAAAAATTCACTACGTTAATTTCTGCTAGAGCTTCATCAGGTGATGAGAATTGTAATACAAAAACTGTAACAATCTTCACTTTTATAGCTGATGGTTAAGTTTAAGTGAAGCTCTTACGGTTTTTATATTACAGTTATCATCACCTGATGAAGCTCTAGCAGAGCGAAATGAACGTAGTGAATTTTAATAAAATTATAATTTGAACTCAAAATGAAATTTTATTTCATCAATTATATATTATTATGGAGTTTAAACATGTAACTCCTCCGTCAATTAATCGATTAGAAAAACAATCGATTTGTGTAAATTATTCTTCACTTTAATCGAATTCAATCAACTATGAAATATCAAACAAGTTGCTTGGATGTGACCAATTGTAGAACTCTATATTATAGAAACAGTTTTAGATATCACAGACAAACTAACAAAGTGGGAGAAAACTGACTGGAAGAAAATTAGGCAAGAAATTGGATTGCATGAAAATATTCGCGATTGAATGCGTATAATCAACTATTATTAGCGAGTCCAATTCTGAAATGAAGTATCTTCCATTATCAGCAAGCTATCACCATTGAAATTAAGCTTGAATACAGAAATTTCATTTCAGAAGCTATCTCTCTGGTTATCACATAAGAACAAAAATAGATTTGTCAGTAAATATAATTGTATACCATAAAACCTGAAATAACAAAATTTAGTTAAAAATCATAAATCAACTCAAATACATTGTATAATTATATTTATATATATATATATATATATATATATATACATATAAATCAAATTAATTAGCGAACAATTATTTACAAATATAGATTATAATTTAAATTTATTAAATTTACAATTCCAATGACATACAGTCAATCCTTCATTAAATGTTTATATATTAATCTGATTTAGCCCTGAATAATTTTATGATAACTTAACTTTTAATTTAAAAATTAAATAATTACTTATAAATTAATATTAAAATTTTTATCAAGTGAATACTAAATAACGTGAGATTAAGGTGGTTTTCTTTTATTTAAAAATTATGTCAGTGCTCACGATATATTCCACATATTTTATATATAAATAACTAAAGTAAACGAAAGAAAGAAATGCTAAAGTTGTTCTAAAAATGGTTTTATAAATTAAATTAATTTCCTAAATTATGACAACAATATCCCAAAAAGTAAAAAATACTAAAATAACTGAAAGACGGGAAACTTACTTTAAATTTAAAAATGAAATCAAATTTAATCGATAATTCAAGTATAAACAAATTAATGAACACATTATTTCCATGATAGAATCTATAGAAATATTTGCAATATCCCCAGAAGATTAAATTTTATCATACAAAACTAACATATTAACAATCGATTTAATTAATTATTATCTATAAATAAAATATAGATGTATATAAATATTCAATCATCATGACATGACTATATGTTAAAACAAAATCAACTTGTGTACAGAAACTGTAAAAAAATAGGGTTTTGTAATCTAAAAATCAGAAATCGGTAACAAAAATTAAAAGGACTTACTTTACATTATCAACTAAAATATTACACTATATAACAAAAAAGTATTTATAGCATAAAATTGTGTAATATATAAATATATATATATATTGCATGGTAAACGAAAACTTTTTTTGATGTTCGTTCTGGTTCATAATGTAACTTATTTAAATTAATAACGCTGGTGTAATTCATAATAAAAATATGTTTTTTTTAGGTACTTCTTTCATTTATATATGCCTTTGGCACAAATGAATCTATAACATTGTTTTTTTCCTCCGTATCTTTCTGAAATACCACCCCATTTTATATCCCGATCAGACCTGAGATTATGTTTTCCAATGTGCTTTTCCAACCTTCAACAATAATACTTTCTTTCTAATCCTTTTTGCTCAATATTAAATGCTCGCGAATATATATTTGAACATTAAGGTGATATATAATGGATGTTTAATGCCAATAAGTTAAGCTACATAAACATTAATATACACATCAAAGGTCTGATAAGAATATGCTAATATTAAATGTATTGCATAAATTCTCGAAAGAAAAAATAAATCTTGTCCGATGAAAAATGATCTTAAAGAAATGGCACACATTTAAAGGTGCAATTGTGGGTTTACAAATTTTTTTTCTCTTAAAAAATGTGGTTACAAACAGATCAGAAGCTCACCGGAAAAGAGAAATTAATTTAAAAATTGACATAAATAGTTATTTACAAAATTACCATACAACTACGGACAGTATTCTAGACCATCTATTGTTTATTTGTACACCTAAAAAACAGCTGCATCTCTTATCTATTTACCCTCCAAAATACAGACACTATCAAAGAAAACAAGAGATATCAACGAATCACATGATCAGTTACAATAAAACTCTCTTAATTCAACTTCTAAGCTACAATAGTTTTATTATTTCCGATTAGTAAATGCCTTGGTAACTCTCCTATTCTTCATGTGTTCTCCAAAATAAACTTCATCTATAATAATTACATTGTATTCATCTTAATTACTTAATATTATTTATTTCTATTTACATTAAATTATTTTTGGATCATAAGTATATATTATATAAATAACTATTTCAATAATTTAAATAAAATGTAGGAGATAATATTGTCTTAGTCATATGAGAATAATAAATGGAAAATGGTGACAAAACCAAGATGAAGAAAGATTATATATATATTTATATTTCTGCATTTAGAAGGGAACAATTCGTTCATAGTTCCGGAAAAATGCTTTTTATTTGAACATTATAGCTAATCCCTGCAATTTCCAAAAAGTTTTGTGCTATTTGATTAACCAAACAGGTTAATTATTTATTAACAATTGGAACTTCACTTTTTAATATGCATTTTTCTTTAATGTTAGATTGAAAATCAAATACAGGATATGTGATAAAAACCCTGATAGAAAAAAAATTTGCTCACAAAGTGTGGATTTAGAAACAGATCTTTGCTGATTCAATTAAAGTTGCTTCTTCATTTATAACTCAACAAAATTAAATTTGAAACTAAAGATGTTCATAATTAAAATATTCCTAGATTAGTCAGTTTTTACCTCATTGCCGGGCTACCACCCTGTTTCATTTTAATTTCCTGATAAATGAACGTCGTTACAAATTTCTAAGCTATGTAGGTTATGTGACTTTTTAAAATTACATTACCGTCCGAGCAAAATTTGCATTAGTTTCAGTGAGGTCGTTGATAAAATTAAAATAACATTAAGCTGCATGAACAATGTACAAAAGAAACGATTACAAAAAGTTGGTACTATATTGAAATCTAACACTTTTAAATTTGTAAAATGAAGTATGCTGGAAATGAATTGTATATTCAAAAAATGATGTGTAATTTTAATATAAAGTTAGAAAAAAAATTATTAAAATAGTTATTATTTGTATTATTATGTTACATTAAGATGTACTTATTGATAAAATAAAAAAATTAGGTTTAGATCTGGCCATAGAATATTTTATGTTCAAAATCAAACGAATGACTAGTGATTAGTCCATCACGGATATTAATTTCTCTTTTCGTCAATTCATTTATTATGGTGTTTTAGTCTAAATACATTTTCCACTTTTTTTTTTTACAAATATTATACTCACAAGGGTACGTAACAAAATTATGTCCTTTATCATAAGATCTATTATCAATATTTACAAAATTATATTTGTATACGTATAAATTTAATGAATTAGATATGGTTTATTGCAGAAAGGTAAGGGATGTGGCTTTTCACATGGTTACTGTTTATATTTTCTGTAAATATTTAATATGCAGTAGTAATGTAAAGGTAAATAATTTTATTACATCCCTTCGTCGATAAAAAATTAATACATATTACGTAGGCATACCGCAAATTAAATACTCCCGAACGAATTTGTTTTCCTTTAGGGTATGTCTATATAAAATCTACAGTACATAATAAATTATTTACCTGACACGATAGAAAAAAAAAGGAATTAATTAATTGCATATAGATACAAATTGATAAAATAAACAAAAAATTTTTAGAACTACTAGAATAATCATAATGATCATATTACACTCACAATACATATACATTATGTATGTAATTAAATGTCTTATATAAAAACTAAATCGTACATCTTTTCTTCTAAGGAAAAAGGTTATTAATCATGGAACATATACTATGGTCACCTTGTTATAGAGTGCTGTTAATAACCATAATTCAAAAGAAGAAGTGTCAGATTTTACTCTTCATTTCGGTCATTCAAAACCAATTAATTAATAATATTTTATATACAAGTTCAATTTGATTTTTTTTTGAGTGCATGTGTGCAGTCGAGAAGTAAACTCGAACTCTTTTCTATCAATAAGGATTTACTTTTGTTATCATTATCATACTTATTGGTTTTTCCTGTTATGCTTTTTTTTGTCCTTGTGTTCCTCTCTCTCAGCAAAAATAATTAATAATAATAAGAGAATGGAACCTAATCCCTACTGATCACTAATGATAGTTTCTTCCGTTTTTACATCGGCTATACTAGCCATCGCTTTGGTCAATACTGTTGCGTCTTTCAATGAAAGTACTTGAAGAACTTGGGGTGGATCGTTTCCAGAGCCCTGTATCATCATGGAATGTGTTGTTAAACCACCCGGTGTTACAGTTAACGTCTCCATATTTTCACCACTACTCGGTTCCACTTTCGGTACTTGTACAACGGGTGTAACGCATACCGTACCGTCACTGTTCGCGTGAAGATGTTGTATATTCGCGACCATCGTCTGATACATGGACGCTGATACAGGAACTGTTATAACTCCACTTACTGAAACATTAAGTAAAAAAACAAACATATATAGATGCCGGATCACTTGCTTATTACATAGGAGTAATTACTTCTACTTGAAATCAATAATTAACAAAAATGCAAATGTACAAATTCAGAGTAAAGAAGTTTGTTTCTATTATGGGTTGTATAAGTGTTTCTCTGCAAAGGTATTAACAAAATACATCTTAATTGAAATGACATTTTCATGATAATACCATTACATTAATAAATCAAAAGAATCTTTTTCTAAATAAGAACTTAACAGAAATAATAGGTTTGTTCCAACTCGCTAAGAAAATCGTACAGTGACGGTCCGGTACATGCGCACTACAGAAAAGGCGTTCCAACTTCATTTCTGACCATACATCGAACGATACCGAAAGTGTTCTAACTAAATTTTAACCGTACACAAACCAGTCACGGGACCGTCAAAATAGTTCACAGACTGAAGCAAGTACCATTTGTACTGACATGCGCATTACATACATCATCCTGTAAGAACTACAGTTCTTCGTTTATTGTTTTTATGTTGGCGATTGCGAAAATTCTGTTGATGATGTGCACGTCTTCGAATCGTGAACGGCGTATACCACAGTGAGTACGTTTATTCCGCAGAAATAATATCCGATCGAATTCTATCCGATATTTTAATCTGAGAAAAATTGCGACATATACCACAAGGTGCGCGCTTGGATAGGAATTATGGTTCCTAAAATTTTGTAGTTCCTGTTATAAACCAACGTGGCGCTCGTATCGATATATATCTAGCGACTTTAGAAATTCAGAAATGTGTATGTTACGTGCCTTAATTCGAAATTTTGTTGGTAGTGTTATTAACCTGTCTTATATTGCAATTGTTTTTGTGTGTTGTAATGTGCCAATTATAGTTTTTTTGCAGTATGGAATTTATGTACAATTTGTGTATGATATTATTGCCATAAATTTGTTTTAAAAATGACATTTACAAAATATTGTATGCAACAATTTCAAATGAAATTCGTTTTGAATATTTAATAAAGTGCAATAGCCACAAGGAGCAACTTTGTGCCTCTATAAGAAAAGAGTTTATTAAATTAATTATTTTCAATTATTTGAAGGGAGAGCTTCCCGTTTTTTATATTTTTTTGAAAGTGTACGAATAAATATTTAAAATCAAAAAAGAAATAATTTCACATTCATGTTTGATAATTTCTTATAAAATCGGTCCTTAATGTAATAATTATTTGTACTAATCAATTGAAAACTACCCGTTTTTCAATCCATGTATTTATGTATTCAGATGTTTGATTCGATTCGATTTTTAATTTGTTAAGGGCTGATGAGCCCTTGAAAGATTCATTTACAACAGTAATGTAGGCTTTTCTGTTCTTGTTAGCTTAAGCAATCTGTTAATCAAATTAAAACTCATATTGTACAAACAATTACTTAAGAAAATTATTTTTATTTGTGATATTTATTTTGTGACAATGACTGAATTTTTAAATTTTTGATTTTAAGTTAAAGGTTTTTTTAATTACAATGATGTATTTTATCATTATAAAAACTTTTAGTTCATTATATACCTATCTGTACTAAAATCTCTTCAAATGTCTTAATTTTGCGAATCAAAGTTTAATCCATGTATTTATGAAAATATCAATAAATCTATAAACATATTTAATTGTATTTTAAGAAATTCAATGAAAGACAAAAGTGCTATAATATACTTTTCATTTAACTTATTTTCTAAATTATCATACAGCTGATGTAATTTGCAAAGTATAAAAATAAATTTCGGCTGTATGTGTCTCTATTTCCGAGCTTTGATTTTTTGTTCTTTTTTCTAAGGTATACATGAATTAAAAGTGATAAAATAGTATATTAAAAAACAAGTTTCATAAGGCACCATTTTGCCGCACGAGATCAGTTTAGAAAACGAGCCGCGATAGCGGCGAGTTTTCTAAAGAGCGAGTGCGGCAAAAGGCCTTATGAAACGAGTTTTTTTATACTATTTTTTCTATTTTGCGTTTTTTACATTAATAAATTGCTTAAATTAGAATTATTTAATTTGAAAGTTCAGAGTTTAATTTTTATATAAAGCATGCAGTTGGTCACATTGATACTTGACATTTTCAAATTTAAATCTTACTATCCGCGAAGTATATTTCATTACATATTATTTATTAATTTTCGTTAACATTACTTGATATTTCATTTAAAAATATAAACATGAGTGACATAGAAACATATATATGTTGTTGTCAATTGTATACAACATACGTTGTTTGTGTAAAATACGGACATATATCATATCTGTCAAATGTAGATAAATTCTTAAAATCAAATGACAGCAATGATATTTATTTCTGTATTCGAACAACGCCAACATTGAAAAATGAAAAAAAGTGTATCGAAATGAAGCTCATTTCGATGAGCTCATAATGAGTTCATTTCGCAAAACGAAAAATAGAAAAACTTCTTTAAAGGTTTGTTCGAGACGTCTACAGCTTCTACATTATTCCACACCGGTGTAAATTACCGTCAAACATATGCTATACATATTACAACGGTGTAGAATAGTGTTAACTGTAGAGGCTACAAACAAGCCTTTAAAATACTATAATTAATATATTACTAAATTTAAAAACCGCGCTTTTTTTTTCAATTGACTGTGGCTCTAACTACAGTTATAACAGGAACTATAAATAAACGGGGTGCCACTTTTTAACGTTAAGTTTCCCTTCTCCTCCTTATCTCTGACATATGTGTTGAATTGAAAATTCGATCAGATTTAGTCTCTTAATTCAATCCGCTAAATTTACGATATTGAATTTGTCGATCCGCTCGAAATAACAAATGCCGACATAAACGCGACAGACAAAACGAATTTAATACGAAATGTTCCTTGTACCTAACATCAAATCATTTTTAAAGTGGGAGATAAAGTTGTGTGTCAACAAAAACTTCTTTAGGCTATGTTTTAAATAAGTAACGTCCATTACAATGTAATTTTATCTATTTGTATTATTATACAAATTGATTAAAAGTATAACGTAATGTCGTGTGGAAATATAAAAATAATAGAAAAAAGAAACGACAATTTTGGTCATCAGAAGTGCGTTTTTTTTTGTGATAAAAACGTAACACTTCAGAATAAAGTTGCATTAGCAAAAACTCTTGTTTTCTCATAATTACAGCTCTTGGCTATAGTTCCGAATGGTCACCGCAGATTTAATTAACAAACTTGTATACAAAAATGGAAAGCTTACGTTTCGCTGGTTTCAAAAATGTGTCTTTTTATGCGAAAATGAAAGGAAAGTATTGAAATTTATACTTTAAAATAGCATTTTGAGGTTAGATTTCCCCAGTTTCCATTAGTTTTGTGTTGCGCAAAATTAAACTTCAACAATTTCTGTATTAAATGATCGGCAACCGCCAAATATAAATATTTACAAATTTGAATATATATATATATATATATATATATATATATATATATATATATATATATATATATATATATACACTTTGCAGCTTTAATGCCGCTTCTCGCATCCTAAGCGCCAACGCTCCTTATCGCTCCAGTCTCCCTCCTGCAGATCTCGTTCTTTCATCTCCCTGTGTATATTTTGCGCCCATCTTTTCCGTGGTCTTCCCCGTTTGTTTCTTCGTGGAGGAATCCATTCCCATACTTTTCTGGGAATCATTTCGTCACTCATGCGACGCAGGTGGCCGTACCACTTTAGCTGTTTTTCATTTATTGTGTCCAAGATAGTATCTGTAGCCCTCATTCTTTCTCTAATGTTCTCATTTCTAACGTGGTCGAATAAAGTTAAGCTACAGCATCGTCTCCAAAAAAGACATCTCTGCTGAAAGTATTTTCCGATTGATGTTTTTATTCATGACCCACACCTCCGACCCATACGCCATAACCGGTTCAATTAGTGTTTGATATATATTTTTTTTTGTTTTTTTAGTCAAGTTATTATTCCACAGGATCGGATGCAGTGCTCTAGTCATATTCTTTCCTCTACCTATTTTCTTCAATATGTCCTTCTCATCCCTTCCATCTTCGCAGAAGGTGACCCCAAGATATTCATACCACTTTCCAATTTCAAATCTTGTCCCCTTCCTCCTATAACCATATACTGGGTTTTTTCCGTATTTACTTCTAAGCCCCATTCTTCTATGAGTCTAGTAAGCATATATTCCATGTCCTGTTGGTCTTCCGCAATTACTACTTGGTCGTCTGCGAAGAGAATTGTGTGTAGACGGCTACTTTCCAGATGTATCCCCATGGGGCTGCATTTCCTACTCCAATGCTTTAGAGCCGCTCTAAGTAGATTTTGAAGAGGGTATGGGACAAGCAGCAACCCTGTTTCACGCCTTTTGTTGGTTGGAAGGGTGCAGATGTCTGTTAATATCCAGAATGAGATTTTATATTATACAAATATTGATTAAATAAGATTTAAGTATACTCTATAATAGTATTATAGTAATTAATATATACTTACTACCATTTCAAAATGTTTATTCATTAGTAGGCAATTATTAGAATTATCAACTTTGACAGCATCCGAAAATGAAGCTTCAGGAATTTCACCGGAAATTTCTTTGTCAATTCTGTTGTTTATTTTGTCTTGAGCATCTAAATTTTTGTCTTGTGCTCTAGAATTTTGCCGACTGATAACTTCCTTTTCTAATTGAAGTTTGCGGCTTTGTTTAATGTTCGTCAAATGTGGTTCCATTAGGTTTTTATCCACGTTTTCATTACTTATATTTTTCATTATAGACGTATCTTGAACATCTAGTTTATTGAAGTATTCGTTGTTTTGGGATCCACAGCTGGGATTTTTATAACCTTTCTTTTATCGGAATTATAAACTTTGACCGCTTCTGAAGACGAAGTTTCAGATATTTTATGGGAAATTTCTTTGTCAATTTCAGTGCTTGTTTTGTCGTGAACTAAATTTTTGTTTTGAGTTTTAGAATCCTTCTCACAGTTTACTTCTGTTTCTGATCGAAGTCTTGTGCGTTTAGTGCTTGTTTATGTGTGCTTCAATTAGATTTTTATTCTCTTTTTCGTGATTTATATTATTCGTTAGAGACTTAGACGCATCATCTCGTTTACCAGGAATATTGATTCTCTTGGGACCCACAGACGGCATATTTCTTTTATTAGAATTATCAACTTTGACAGCCTCCGAAGATAAACCTTTAGGAATTTCACAAGGATCTTTGTCAATTTTGGTGCTTATTTTCTTTTGATCCGTCAAAATTATTATCTTGTATTCTTTTATATTTGGCGGTTGCCGATCATTTAATACAGAAATTGTTGGTGACGTTTTTCGTGCAACACTAGTGAAAACTGGGAAAATATAACCTCAAAATTCGAATTTAAAGTATAAATTTCAATACTTTCCTTTCAGTTTCGCATAAAAAGACTCACGTTTTTAAAATCAGCAAAACGTAATCTTTCCATTTTTGTATAGTTTGTTAAACTATACAAAATTATTAAATGAGTAATATTAGGTTATATTTGAAACGATTAGGTTACGTTCAGAATGTTTTGAATAGGGTATTACATTGACATTAAAGAGATTACCGTGAACATAGCATTAAATAGTTCTCTACTTCTATCTCTTTTACATGTTTTCATTTTTATCTAATTTTAATAGATTCGATCAGGTGGTTTAACGTCGTTTTTTGGCAAATACGCAATTGGCTTGAATTTAATTCGATCGGATGCTATTTCTGCGGAATAAACGTACTCATTATCATGGTACAGAAACAAAGTTGATTATTACAATTATTACTGTTGGTAATACTACAAAATAGATCGATAACCAAACGATCAGAAATGCGTTCTAACTTCTTTATAATTACCACCGGTCCAAAAGCAGTGTAAAACTAACGCTTGGGCTCAAAACGACCACCAAACGATACGCGTAACGAAACTGGTAGTTGGAACAAATCTAATGAATCTAATCCACCACTAATACATATTGTGTAGAACAGAGAAATTATCATTGCTTACACTACCACTTAACATTAGTAATATTATATCCTTAGATGCTATTATCGAATATCCGACTATAGGGTAATTACCGGTAATTTCAGTATCGAAATCCTCCGATTCCAAAATAAAGTTTAACGTCAAATAATAAGTGGTGCTCAGTCATTCGAAATGATTTGATACTAAATTTTTAGTGATAAAATCACATGCCAAAAAGTTTTGACATTTAATTACTACACACTAGATTTCATTCTTTTATAATTTTGTGTGGATTTGCAATCAAATAGGATAAAGTAACAGATGGTAAATGCACGGGCATGTACTGAAGAGAGTGGAACAATCGAAGACAATAAATTTTATAATGAAATGGGTACCAGCAGAAAAGAGAAAAGGTATTCAAAGTCAAGAGAGTTAGATGCAGTAAGAAAATACAATCGGTTAGTTTTATGTAGGCATATTTACTGCGTTGGTTGAATTGTATTGTGCAGGTACTCCACAAAGATTGAAGGGCCTCGACAAACGATGAAATAGTAGATTATACATGGTTATCCATTTTTTGGTTTCCGAAAAAAAAAACGTAAGGAAAACACATATATAATTTAATTTTTCACGATTTTTTTTTTATTATAAAGTTTAGGCCTTGCCATTATGTGTGAAATACAATATCATTCAAATGACCGCTTCGGGATTTGTGGCAACACTCGATCCTTTTGAGGTAATTTTGGACCACTTTTCGGTACATTTCGGTCGGTATCTCGGCCATCAGTTGACGAATGTTGTCTTCCAAATGCTTTAAAGTTAGAGAATAGTTCGCATAAACACGGTCTTTTGCGTAGCCCCACAAAAAAAAGTTTAATGGCGTCAAATCGCATGATCTCGGTGGCCAATTGACGTCGCCAAAACTTGAAATTAGACGGCCAGAAAACTTCTCGTGCAATAGAGCCAAAATCGGTCGTGTTGTGTGGCTTGTTGCACCGTCTTGCTGGACCTACATATCGTCCAAATCCATATCTTCAATTACTGTCCAAAAAAAGTCCGTTATCATTCGACAATACCGCTCCTAATTGACAGTAGCCGCTCTTCCCTCGCAATCTTCGAAAAAATTACGCCTCCAGAAGACTATAATCCGCACCACAGTCACTTTTTCTGGATGCAACGGCCTCTCTTCAATTATATTATTTGAGGAATTTCAGAACTCAAAATGCGACAATTTTGCTTATTTACGGGCCCACCGAGTGAGAAATGCGCCTCATCGCTGAAGAGAATTTTGTTCGAAAGATAATCATTTATGGCCTGTTGCTCAAGGACCCATTTGACGTATCTCCTGCGTTGTTGATGGTCAGCAGGCTTTAATTGTTGGGTAAGCTGGACTTTATACGGATGCAGGTGCAAATCCAGATCAAAATTCGCCATAATGAGCCGTAAAACGGCGTGGATTCGACAAATTCGGTTCTTCGCCCACACTTTCACTAACGGCAGCGATATTTTCAGCAGAGCGTACACTACGATGATGCATATGCCTCCGTTTTTTCATTATCTTGCCAATTACTGGCACAGTAGAAGGATTATGACGGCCAAAGTCGTTTCTAGTTGCGCGAAGCGTGGCTACGTTTGAATCTCCACTTTTGTAGTATGTTTCAACAATTTTAACGCGTTTTTCTGTTATTATTTGATGCATTTTCGTAAATGGCAAACATTCAACTGAAAATTTTACGTTTCGATTAACATAAATATTTGACAGCTGCCAAATGACAGCCCTACGGTTTCGAAACCACGAAATGGATAACTTATTACATGTTCGAATTTATTTTACTGCATGATACTAATACGTCAAATGTTCACTTTGTGTTTGTCGTTTGCATAATCCGAACGTGACGAAAACATCGGCATCCGCCTAAGTAAAACGAATGAACTGTAAGAACTATAAGAATTCAGAACGTGGAAAAAGAAAATTATGGAACAAAGCAAATCGTGTAAAACATGCTTAAGAACTGATCCACATCCACAAACGAATTTAGAAAACTGCTAGAACTAGTACAGAATAAGGTATTATATAATATTTAGGTTTGCAATTAAGTAACATAAATGGATCTATTTGGTCAAAAAGCTTTTTCTTTCATGTTAGGTAATAGTTTAATGTACTTATTATCCAAAAGGGAATAAATAAAGAAAATTACTTTGATGGCAAACTATACTCCAAAACAAACCAAATGATTTCTTTAAAAAATGGTTGAAGATTTATTTAAGGCAATCTAATAAACTCGGCCATGGATAAATAACATATTTTCTTTGCGTTAGTAATTCAAATAAATATAAATTTACTTTAGGGAGTTGTTCTAAAAATGTTATTGATAATTTATGTGTAATTTCTTGCCATAATATTTCTTTTAATGTATTTTTTAACACCTGAAGATTACCGAAAACTTGATAAAAAAATTATATTCAAAAAACGTATTAATAACCTCAAAACTTTTAGTAATACCTTGGTATTTTTCAGAAAGGCTTCAAACAAAAAAACAATACAAACCATGGCCATCTTCTCCAGTAAGAATAATTTGTCCTTCTGTGTTTAACGTAGCTTCCGTAACAGAGTTCAGATCAACAACCTCCCCTTGTGCGCCACCTTCGCTGATGGTTTGTATTGTGTGAACGGGTGTTCCGTCACCTTGTGACGATTGCAACGTTGCCATACCCTGGACGTGCGCCGTTGTACCGTCCGGTAATGTTATAATTGGATTATTCGGGTCAACTTGAACAATACTGACAGATCCGTCTGGATTTGTGATGGTATGGAGGACCGCCGGTGCGTATTGCGTCGTTATCTGCAACATGAAAACAAAAATACACAATGTATAGATTTAAAATCTAGCATGAAATTGGACACCATTCTCGACTACCAGGTAACAACTCAAAAGAACAAAACCAAGCTAAACACACCTAAATAATATATAAACAGATAATAGAAAATAATAACAGTTGAAAAAATAAAAATAGTAAATACTTGCAAAAACCGTCTTTTACTTTTAAAATAATAATGGACGTAATAGGCTTTCACGACCGTTGTCAACTTTAAAATTTTTCAGAATTCTTTCGATTTTATTTTACAAATAACATTTCACGGCCAACCCCAGTGAATTTATACATAAAATTTTATATTTAAAAAAAATATTTACACATCTTAAAAGAGGCTAGGAATATGTTGACAGGTAAATGCCAAAATTTATCTAATTTTTATACTAAAATTCGGATAAAATCAAATAAATGAAACTTACTTGATACATAGATTTTTGTATTACTTTAACCCTCTAATGAGCAAATTGATATAAAAAAAATGCGATTTGGGAAGTTAGTTTTGTAAAAAGTATAATAATGAAAAGTTATAATAATCAAAACTTATTTCCACTTGAAAATATAAAACAATATATATTCATATACATACTGCATTCACGTCAAGGATGCAGTAGTTAGCGCTGGAATCACCACCGGTATTACAAAGACGAAATGTAGGCTGCTGCAAAAAAGCGGGAAATCCAAATGAAAAAAGTTAATAATTATAATACAGCGAACATAAACGAAAATACAAGTAAAAGATATTGACATCTGACAAATGCATTATGATGATAACATAAATTTTGTACGAAAAATTATAATACTTTTTCCCTGAACAGGTTCAACTGGAATATCGTCCAATCACAAGTCCAAATTTTTCGCTTATCTTTTAATAACGCTGCTTTCTTAACGTAAATGAACTATATACAAGGGATTACGGCAATAGTAAAAGTATTTTGCTTTGTTTTTCATACTTTTACAAAATTGTTGGTTTAACTTTTTTCTATCTATTTCACAACCATCAAGATACTATCATTAGAGGGTATATTTGTAATACAAATAAACTTCTATGTATTATTTGAGATTATACATATACGAAAGCGGTTTGAAGAGTGGCTTGGTATGATGTTGAACAACCACAGCTTCTATTTTCCAGAACTCAAAAGCACTTGTCTCAAAATCTCTTCATCTTTCGGATTCCTTTCCAAAAACAGATTTCGTCGAGGTTTTGATGGTAATCGTTTTAAGATTTTATAGCTTCTAAATTCCATTTTCCAGTTGAGACGTTTTAGAACTGTGAGAACTTTGAATTTTGGTAGCAAAAATACTTGAAGGTAATAAAGCAAATATAGAATATAGGGCATCTTGAAAGTTTAATTCAGATCATTTCTAATATCAATTGCCAAAATTCTTACGACGCTCACGTTTAAATTTTTACTAAGAAAAGCAATATACATCCTCTTGAATCCCAAATCTATTTATTGGGCAGATCAATCTCTCTCTAATTATATTATATGCTTTTGCTATTTGATAATGAACCATGGATTGAGATGGAGATACGTACAGGATTGGACTAGGTATCTCGTTAATGGCTTTGAACTAATTCAAAAAATGTGAAGTAAAAAATATAATACTAAATAGCTAATTATACGTTAAATAATTCATAAATTCAGATATTTGTATACCAAATACGGAAGAATGAAAGCATATGAAAGCAAATGCCGTAGATCAAGTTATATGTACGGTTACGTAGTTCTATTCTGTTGTACGGAGAAGTTTCGCAACTTTAAAGATGATACATTTATATTTCTCTGGGTTATTTCCATATTCTTTGCCAGAACGCGATTTACTTTTGCAAAATTGCTCTTAGGGTAGTCATTTGGTATATAAATTTTTTTTCTTCTTCAAAACCAGATTCGTCAGACAAAACTTTTCATTTCTAGTAATAAAACTTGTGTTCAACTTGTTAAGGATCACAGTACTCACATAGTGTCCTGTACAAGATCATTTTTCTAGTTCAACTTTCTACTACTCCAAATGTCTCCTATTATCCAGTATCTCAGTCACACAGTCTTTTTTTTTTGATTCCTTATTGCAAAGTCTGCACCTTACATTTCCCTTCATATATCCCAATTAATGTAACTGTTTCTTTACTAAATGCGTGGCCAGTCATGAAACCTACAATAATTCGTAGCTGGTTCCTGCTTAAGCAACAGTTCTTCAGTTCACCTCTGGCATAAACTATCTATAAATATTCATAATTGTTTTGTTAAGGCAAATTTTCGTTTTCCTTCATCCACTGTTACAATTAGATTCTCCACTGATAAATATGACAAATCAAATTTTATGAATAGTAGCTGAATATCACAATAAAGGTTAAAGAAGTATCAAAAAGTACATAAAAAGACCGCTCTTCAAACCAAAGCCATAAGTGTATAATTGCAATTTCAAAAATCAAATCAAAATAAAAATCTATAAAGGTAATCATTCTAACAAGCACAATTATATTCTGATGTTTGCAATCTTGTTTATCTAACGTCTTTTGTTCAGCTGGATCAGATCTGCCCAAGTACACATATAGATCTGATCAGAGTGTATTAAAATTTCGACAAAAAAGTAAAAAAAAAAGAGAAATTACATACAAAGAAAGAAATTAAAAAATGACGAATTACGAAATTCTAAAACAGAAAAAATATACCTAAATAAAAATAGATTGTAAAAGATTTGTATATATGTAAAACATGACAACATCGATATTTTTTAAGTAACTACGAACATCAACGTCTGAACTATAGCCTGCAGGATCTAGGCAGACCTGCGCCGAGGAGCCCGAGATGACATCGGGTGAAGCAGCTATTATCTGTGGTGAACCATTAGCTTGGATCTGAATCTTATGAGTTGGGACCATACTTGACGAATGCATCTTTAATACACCGACAGAACTACTGACATTTGCGTTCGCCGTAGCGGCCGCGTTCGCTTTCTCGTCTTCTTCAGTAAATGCCGGCAACAGATCTTCCCTTCCGTGATATTTGTAGCAATTGATTACAATCTGCCGTAACGCATGTGTCCAAGATATCTGGAAAAGTAAAATATTACTAAAAGTTGTCAAAATTATTTTCCATCTCCTATTTCTACAGTTTTTTTTTTGTTTTATTAATACAATTTTAAATTCAAATTATCAAAATTAATTTAATTGTCTTCATCTTTAAAAAAATCTACTATTTAAAATATAAAAATAAATATAAAATAAAATAAATATAAAATATAATAAATAAATAAATAAATAAATAAATAAATAAATAAATATAAAATAAATATAAAATAAATATAAAATAAATATAAAATAAATATAAATTTTAATTTATTTTCATATTCCGAGTTTCAAATCATAGTAACATAGCCTTTTCCCATCACATAAAAGTTTAACAAATCGAAAAAACATTTTACAATCATTAAATACACATATAAAATAATACAAGGATATTTTTAATAATTGACATGATCGTTTACTAATACATCAATATTTACGTCTATTTTTCATTGAGAAATTAGTTTTGTAAAACAACTAAAATTTAGTGAACTATCTTACACGCATTTCTATCATAGACGCGATAGTTTCGCTCGCTTTATATTTAACTATTTTTCCGTTTTAAATTTGTTTACTTCATCAATTTTATGTATGTCTTTTCTCTAATTTTGGAGAAGTTTATTCTATTCAATTATTTGCTTTTAGGTAAGAATAGAAATTTGATTATAATTATGTTATTTAATGAAAATTAAATTTTAGGTTACATTGAAATGTATTTCCCTCTTAATCAAGAAATGTTTATTTTGGACGTCTATTTTCGAAATGAATAAGGAGAATGGAAATACTCTGATGTACTTTCTGTTGACGAATTTTTTCACCTGTTTTCTGTTGAACTCTTTATGGGTATAGAATTGTTGAAAGATTTTGACACAGACAAGCATTTCAAAGGAAAAATCGTATGAAAAAAAAGTCCAACAAAACCATAGCATCAGCTGGCTCAAGAAATAAGTAACAATATCTTATCAAATAATATGTGCTGAAATTATTAGTATTAATAATTTCATGGTTGAACGTAGTTGTATCATACAATATTGCTCGTAAAGCTCTGAAAGAAATACTGCACTTTTATCAATACAAAATTTTAAGAATAAAGTCAATCGTAACAGAATTCAGATGAAAGATTAATTAAAAAATGTAACTACAGCTGCTATTGTAGAAATTGAATAATGAAAAATTGAACGACGTTCCTATTCATTTAGAAAGGACTCTAATAAAACCATAGAATCAACTGGTTCAACAAACAGGTAACAATATCTTATTAAATAATCTGTGTTAAAATGAATATTAATAATTTTATGGTTGTGCATAGGTGTCTCATACAGTGATACTCGTAAAGCTCTGAAAGAAATGAAATATTGCATTTTCATCCACACAAAATTTGAAGAACAAAGTCTAACGTAACAGTGTACAAAAGATGAATTAGAAAATACAACTGGTGTTGTAGGAATTGAATAATGAAAAAATGACATTTGTTTTAATTTAGAAAGTAGTCCAATAAAACCATAGAATCAACTGGTTCAACAAACAGGTAACAATATCTTATTAAATCTGTGTTAAAATGAATATTAATAATTTTATGGTTGTACATAGGTGTCTCATACAGTGATACTCGTAAAGCTCTGAAAGAAATGAAATATTGCATTTTCATCCACACAAAATTTGAAGAACAAAGTCTAACGTAACAGTATACATACAAAAGATGAATTATAGAAAATACAACTGGTATTGTAGGAATTGAATAATGAAAAATTGAATGACATTCGTATTAATTTAGAAAGGAGTTCAACAAAAACCATAGCCAACAAACAGGTATTA
Source organism: Melolontha melolontha (assembly GCA_935421215.2). NCBI lineage: Eukaryota > Metazoa > Arthropoda > Insecta > Coleoptera > Scarabaeidae > Melolontha > Melolontha melolontha. The sequence goes on along the minus strand of OW285244.1, from coordinate 33,311,507 downwards.
TTATCATCAAATAATCTGTTAAAATTAGTTTTAATGATTTTATGGTTGTAGGTAGATGTCTCATACAGTGATGCTCGTAAAGCTCTGAAAGAAATACTGCATTTTTTTCATCCACACAAAATTTGAAGAACAAAGTTAAACGTAACAGAACTTATACTAAATATGAATGAGAAAATGCAACTACAACTATTGCAAGGATTACATTATTTGATAATTTGAAAAGAAGAGTTGATGCATGTTTTAATAATGATTGGTGTACAGTTTACACATATTCTTTAAAAAAGTAAGGCATACAGTATTTTAGATATCTAAGATATGAATTAAATATGCATTTTTTTTTTTTTTGATAAATACAATATCTAACTAATTTGTAATTTAAATGTAGATTATGAAGGTATAATAGTGTTCAATAGTCAAATATATAAATAATTAAAAATATATTACACCTATAGATATAGCTTCCTTTGAAACATTATTTAGCTTTGAAAAATGGAAGTAAATAATGATGTACGACCTAAGTAAAGCAGATCATGTCAATCATTCAATATTGCTAGTGATAAATATGATAAAATATAGCATTTTACTGAGAATAAAGTAAATATTTTTTGAAGTTATTATCCCAGGGATTCCTGTATGACAATTCCTATATCTAATTACTCCACAATGTAGGACTATAACCAAGAATAAAGACAACATAACAAATTATTAACTTTCACAATTTCTAACATATCCAACTTATGACTTCGTTCCTCCAGGAGTTACTATTAAATCTTTTTAATTAAATTGAATCAAAGAAAATAATTTGGAATGTGTACAAGTCTAATGAATTTGAAATAAAAAACAGATAAAGGAACGAATGGAACAATTTTCTACAACGAACATCAAACGGAGCCGACGATCAGAAAATTGGAGGAGGATAGAAGACACTTTGGGTTGCAAACAAACCAAAGAAATCGCACAGCAATAAGAAGCATGCCAGCTAGTAATACAAGTAAGGATATGATATATTCTTTCCAAAAAGTTAAAGAATTTGTGTGTATTAATGGGAGGAAATGGTCAAGAAAACAATAATTACTAAAGGTAATAGTAATGCGGAGCGTTAATACTTCTGATAACCTTATAGAATATATCCAGGAAAATAGAAACAAGAATATACAAAACAGTAATTACAGACTGACTGTTACATATGCAACGGAAGCAAGGGTTTTGAGGATGGATGAAGAAAAATTAGTTTTAGAAAAAAATTTATGGGATTAAGAATATTCTTGAAGTGGTAGAAACAGAGCAAGAGGTGGAAATATTATACAAGGCAATTAATTACTATTATAAAGAGGAGAGCTAAGAAGAGATGATGTGATTGTAATTGATCGAATGAAATGGAAACAAGCAGTAAAGATACTTGCAAATCAGTGATTTTTGACTGTGCACTATGTCAAGTCATGTAATACCATTTTCTATAGCTGTAATGTATTTTGTTTTTGCATTTGCCTTAGGCCTATAGGACATTTTAAATAAAAAATAATTTATTCTCAAAATAAAGTGTTATTGCATTTTTCTTTACTACTATAACAAGCATTGTAATATTTACAAATGCTATTTTTCAAAGCAATTCGGATTATAATTTCCTAATAATTTTTTTTACATTGTGATAACATTCAGTTAAGTTTGCCAAATAATAAATATATGTCCAGATAACTTCTAATTTCAATACAAAAAGATCAAAACCAAGCAAAGTGATTCTTGTTTAGTGTGGATTGACGAAATATTTTTTATAGGTGCAAATATTGTAATCAGGAACAAACCTTCTGTTTTTCGTCCTCACTTCTTGCGTCCATCCTTACATTCGCCCAAGGTAATTCCTTCGGCCACCACGGTGGTCTAGTAGACTCTCGTCCCCATCCGGGTTTTCCTCTGCCCGTCGAATATTTAAGCATCAGTGGAATAAAAGCTCTCAACTGGGCTTGGGTCATTTTCTCTACTGGCGTCGGTATACCATCTATAATCAAAGGTGGTAATTCGAAAAGTGTGGGATCATCTTGTACAGGAGGAGGAGCTTGATGAGCCAAAGCGTTCTCTAGTTCTTCCATGATCATGGACCTCAAATTTTTTATGACATCTTCCAATGGCTTAGCTCCAAACACCTTGTAACTAGTGTTTAGTTTACCGGGTGTAGCAACTAATACGACGGCCTGCTGACCGACTCGCGTCGCGAATTCGTCTATCGTTTGTCTCAATTTCCTTAACAGTCTGTTCTGTTGTCTTTTCCGTATGGATGGATTCGTTTCAAAAGAGTGAGGTCTTTTGCGTTTTTTGGCGGACACAATGGCAGCCGCTGCGGCGACACCTACAGGACCTGCAGCTGCAAGTTGTGCGGTCACTTCATCGCCCATAGCGGCTGTCATTAAGTCCGCCCCCTCATCATACGAACTCGGCGATGACGGACAATTATCATCGTCATCGTCCGAGGCACCTGAAAGACCTCCTGGTGAACCTACAACCATGGCTATTTGATCACTTGACTGGCTGCCGTTTGAAGTGTTCATTATAATCCTTCACACCCTCAAAGGATGCAGGCTCACCTTTCCCTACAAAAGTAAAACAAAAACATATATTAATACGTGCATTTTGTACATCAAATAGTGTAAAAGCTTACGTATTACAAACAACATTGCATATGTTCACAACTAGAACAATAATCCAATAATTATGGCTACACTTATTAAGCAAAATACACACATTTTTTCCTGACAACTTAAATTGATTGTTAAATCTGACATTATTATATTTTAGATTGGTTGAACAGTTATCACTCAATACAAACATTTATAATAATTTGTTGTGTGTAAATCTGAACATGCAATGAATTTTTGTGTGGTACCATAAAATCAATAATTGATGTAAAACCCCCTTTCCCCCTTCACATCCAATTACAATATTACCATCAGATTGTGTTTATAGAGACTACTTTATTTAGATAAGTAATACTACTAAATTCATAAACATTCGTTGGCGGACGACGAAACTCAGTCAATTTTAACTTCGTAGAAAAAATAATCCCGCAAATAAATACGCGGGATGACTTAGAGGTAGTCGGTTTCACTAGAACATGGCTTCCAAATTTAGATAACATTTTTTTCGAACATTTCACACTGGACGCTTATACAATGCATGTAACACATGTGTACAAGTAGAATAACAAAAAAAATAACAGAATCAAGACGATTTGAGCGAATCGCGCGTCCACCAAGAGAGCTGAGCAGGCCCAGTTAAAATTATTAGTACGGCTGCGTACGCACCTGCGTGTATGTTGCACATTTAACACAAAAACATGTATGGCGCCATAGCTACCGTTTATTTAAAATGTTAAGTGCACTTTTCGCAATTAACGCGTTCCAAACAACACATTTTCACCAATAAATGTGTACCTATTCAATCAGGAAACTTTTATACGTCACATTACTAAATATCGATCGCAACAGTCGTCGTTGGTAATGTCGGACATTAATTTCAGCTCAGCCATATTATACGAGTTTGCGCATTAAAGTGCTGACAATACAAAGTCAACATACCTGAATCATAAACTTTTTTCTACATGAAATTAATTACTGAATAGTTTCTTTTTATTAATATATAATCATATTTCACAACTAAAAACGCAAAGGGTAGTACCCAACACAGGAAAATAGAGACTTTGATATTTGTTATCAGAGCGCTATCTGTACAAGAGTAGAAAGTTTCTATGTCTCCCAAGTAATCGACACATTTTAATAAAATTATCCATTTTTATTCATTGTACATAAAAGAGTCTTATTATGTTTTGTTCAAAATGACACTCATTTTATAGCATTTGTTTGATTTATTATAAAAGTATTTAAAATTTAAAGGGCATTAAATATAACGGACATTATACAACAGATGGCACAACGATTAAATATCTCGATCGGTAAAATGTAAGGATATTATCGAAAGGGAACTACAAAAGCAGGGAAGCGCAAAAACAATGTTCAGCAAACTTTACTTGCTTAGAAAGCGCTAATCAAATATTAGTTTATGAAAATGGTGGATATTATTATATAACTCTAATGATATCTATTTAATTAGAAAACGGAATTATTTTGGAAGAATTAGAAAAGTGAAACAAACCCAATGACCAGAATATTTTCATTTTATTTACATTAAAATTACATTAATCATTTATATATTAGATATATTATATACATATTATTATACTATAATAAATTAAATTTTTTCTCTATAGAACTTATAAAATTAAGAATACTAACAGGGCAAAGTACGTTGTAGTGTCTGCAATGTTTATGAAGTTTTCCATATTTTTCTGCATTTTCGTATTCCGTTAAATTTTCTGTTTTTGATGTAGATGGACTAAAATTTATAAATAGATTAATTTAATCTTAGAATAAAAACTAAAAATGCGTTCACCAACGATCGAAAATACAATTTATTTTTCCAAATATATCGGAATCTATATATTTGTCCTGTTAATGATTACATCATACATTATGATTATTAATAATTGATTAAAATCATGTTATTCGTAACAATCTAGAATCTAATTCGAAGTAAATTAATGTAGGTGTTCTACAAGGTACAATACCAAGGCCCGATCTATTTTTCAATGTATATTAATCATTTCCATTCCACTATTGTTACCTTGATATCAGTTTATGTGGACATATTGAAAATATAAACATTGTAGTTTAATATTTTATATTAAATAATTTATTTGTTAAAAATGATCTTTTGCATTCGTTAACGGTTGAATGCACGGATCTAATTCCGGGAACTAATTACATAAGTGTAGTCAAGTATAAATGATATTTTAAAATATTTGATACCTTTTAGTAATAAAATTTATATTTATATATAAAAAAAAATCTTTTAAAAATATGTTTTTGTGAAATATTAATGTTTTCTTCAAAAAACAAATTCAGTGTATTACTACAAACATTTAAAATCGGTAGAAAAGTATTCGTTAATTTAAAAAATTCAAATCAACAACTGCTTCCGATCGTTAGATTAAACATAATAAATCTGACCTCAATTTAGCCGTTGGACTTAAAACATATGTCGTAACTGCATTCATAAGTAATTGATAAAAACAATCTCAGGCACATTTGTGTAATTCAAATTCCATGGATAACCTCGAGGTCGGATTTATTTGCATACATTAACAAACTTACGTCAAAACAACATGTAAAATATCGGCTAGCACACCAGTGTGCTGGAAAGTATATTCTGAAGCCTCACATATAGCTCTTAATAAACACGGTTTGCCGATAAATCCGTGCCTGTAATGTTAAACGTAAAAAGTATTTCTTTGATTCGTCATTAAATATTTGTATATTTATCAGAATAATTGAAACATACATGAGTAGGTAAACCCCACCAGTTTTGTATAATACAAAGGTATTTTTAATAATATAAAATATTATTAAACCTTCACACCAGATTTTTAATAATATTTTATATTATTAAAAATACCTTTGTATTTGTATATTTCTCAGTGATCATTTTCTCAACTTTTTTTCACTTACGAATTAATTTTTAGTTCAATTACATCGTAGATCTGCTTTCTAGCAATGTTCATCGCTCTAGAAACTACAGGTGGATATTCGAAAGTACTCTGATTTTCTGGAAGATTATAATTCGCTTCAAAATTATAGGATACAAACACTTCTGGTTCAGGAATTTCTAAAGGCATAGCTATAGCTAAAAACAGCTTATAAATTTCAATCAGCTTAATTATATTTGCTATTCTGTTTACTAAATTTCCCTGCAGAATTTATACATACCCCCATAAACGGTCCGCCATAAGGAAACCTAATTTTATTCCTAATTGTTATGTCTTCTGTACAACAAAAGCGGAAGAAAATCAGTAAGGCTGATACAACAAAACATCTAAAATTATTTACAATTTAAAAATATATTTTAGGAATTGCTTATAAAAAAAGTAAATACCTTGAATTCATTTTAATAATGTAGAACTATTAACTTATTGTGCGAATACAAAATGACAATAACTGGTAAGCTGAAAATACTTCTTTAATTCAAACTTAAATTATGCATGCGATAATTATTAACGGTAAAATATTTTGTATTACATTTTCTCGTAACATTACAATTAGAATCAATTTACAATTCTCTAATTCTTAGTGTCAATACACTAATATAATTTCAAGTGTCAGGTCAAATCGTTTATCATTTTGAGACTTTTATACTAGGACTGACGATAAAGAAAGCTCCTTTTTCTAGTTTAATTTACTTAAAACAATATTTAAGCTTTTGCGATAATACAATGAAATGCCTAAATTCAAAAATATTCATTTTCTGTTTGATTCGTTTAAAATACTTACCTACATTAGCGAAACGTACTTTCAAATAAATGTTGGTAAAATCCTACTTTTTCAGCTTTACATACATATGCATTATATTATGGGATAGATTTGTACATGTAACTATTTAATGTTAAAACCTACTGAGCATGAAATGTTACAAATCTACATGGAACATTTTTATGTATTACATAAGTTTGATGTTTAATTGCTACGTTAAATTGTCTATAACTTCATCAGTTCCAAATCCTTTAAAGTAATGTGATAAATTACTATATTATATGTGAAATATTTTTGAAATGTTTCAAATATTATGTTAAATTATACATACCTACATGTGTCAGTAATTACTTTAACGTAACTTGTATCATGACGCCAATATTTATATTTATTTTGTGACAAAAAGGACTCCAACCAGTGGCTAAGGTAAAGCATACGTTTGCGACCGATTTTTTGCAAAAATAATTATTGAAGCATTTAGAGGGCCTTTAGGGAATCAATTTATCCTAATTAAAGTTTTAAGAGGAAAGGCACCGTTAAACTATAAAATAATGAAATACAGTTTTTTCTAAACCTTACGTAGGTACACTTTTGTCGGAAATATCAAACTGATTTGCAATTAGTTTCGTTCAGATTTTCTTCTATGAATAAATTACGTTCATCAAAATTATATGAATTATTATTTTTAGGCCTGTTAAACATGAAACGCATCCAAATTTATCAAAATTGTTAACCCCGTAAATACCAAGCAGATAATGTTCTTAAGTTTAATTTAATTATCGTTTTTTTTCTCAAGTTTAAATGTTAGCATTATAAGGGGTAACAATCTCTCCTTTACGCAACTCCAATTTAACGGCGAATCAAATGCCAAATAACTTTTGTTTACTATCTATTCCCAGTATGTTGAATTGTATAGTTTTTGTTCTTATATATGGTCAAGCTGTCTGTATTTTATTATATTGATGTTACATTACGTGTCAAAACTTTTGCTTAATGAATAGGTGACATTAATACCAGCGCGACAGGTCAGAAGCCGCTATATGAAATATTACGTCATTTATGTCACCACGTGCCTACATACAGTCACAAATCCGAATCTGTGAAGCGAATATTTCCGTCAATTGTAGATCGTCCCAAGCAATGCGAATGCATATCATTGTGCTATTAGTTATCGGCAGGTTATCGTACGTGGTTTGGCGATGTTATTTGTTTTACGTTTTATATAAATATGTTGAACGTGCAGAAGAGAAAAAACGATCATTGGTTACTATAATTTAGAAGTATATTAGTGAATTTCCTTATTTATTTTATAAAAGCAGTGATACCTAGATATATTGCAGTGCCTGTTCATTAAGTTTAAGGCGTCCACAAAAGTGTAATGTGCAGAGACATGTTACTTCGAAAACTCATCAAGATAACATATGACCATCTGCACCTGACGCTTTTGACGAAGAACTGTGTGAAGTTTGCATGGCGGCCAATATCACATTTAAAAAGCTTAACAATCCAGTCCTCAAGAGGTTTCTTACAAAATATACGAGATGAAACTACTTTACGTAAATACCATTTACCAAAATGTTGAGAACCATTGAAAAAATACGAACCAACCTATCTGGTCATTATATTTGGTTAAGTGCAGACGAAACGGATGTAATGGGACGATATGTGTTAAATGTAGTTGGTATTCTTCATCCGCCGACAACTTCATACCAACCATACTTAATTGCAACTAAAATATTGCCAGTCGTAACTGGTGAAACAGTTACAGAAGATATTGATCAATGTATTCATAATATTCTGTCATCGGATAACAACTATAGAGACAAGATCCTATTATTTTTGACTGATGTGGCAACTTATATGTTAAAAACAGGGAAGTTATTAAAGCAATCTTATCTCAATATGCTACACATTACCTGTGCAGCACATGTACAACACAGAGTATGTGAATACGTCAGGGGTCATTTTCCAAATGTTGATAAGTTGGCTTCATCATTTAAAAAGATATTTCTCAAAGCTTAGACAAAGAGTCGATGCCATATTTAGCAGAAATCCAGATTTGGATATATTATATCAATTCTGCACAGAGCCGATTGAAAAATCTATACATTCGAAGTATGATGCACTTTTGCAACATTTCAATAACGCACCCATCACCAGTTGTGATCTGGAACGGACATTTTGTTTTGAAAGACGTTTTCACATCTAAAAGAACTAATTTAACACAGGAACACGTTGAAAAAATTCTAGTTGTTCATAGTAATGTTTTACACTTTCAATGTTTCACAGAAAATACATTGCTTTGAGTTTTGTTCTTTGTAATTTATTTTTATTCAAAATTCGATACGCAATTCACTTGTCAGCATTACTTTTGTTTCAGCAGTAGTTGCTGCCGGTTACCAAATCCTTTATTACATTCGCTCTGTTGTGCATTGACAGATACATATTAACCGCATATGTAGGTATGTGCCACTTATTAAATTGTTCGAAACTCACGGCTCGCTTACAGAAACAAACCTATTGTGAATAAAAGGCAGACGCCTATAGGCTATGAATCATCAATCGTTCGTGTCCAATCTCTGTTAATCATTTTTGTATTGAAATTGTTAACATTGGGAAACTAATAGTTTGTTCTTTATGGCATTTATTATCTGCTACTTTTGCAATATTTATGCACATGCATGTTTGAACTTGAGAACGGTCTTTAAATTTTGAAATTTAGAGAGTCGGGAAGATAAAAAGATCAAGAAAGACTAAAATATACACATAATTTTAAATTACTTATTTATTTCAAGAATAATATTTATAAATTAATTCTTATTCTAACAATATAATTAAAAATGACAAGGAGAATCAATTAGAAAATTAAATAATATAGTAAGTGATGTTTTTTCAATTTTTTTGCCTTCATCTTGAAATATTTTTTTATTAACAATTACAATTTCTTAAGACGGAAATTAATTTTTCTTGTTAAAGACTTTGCATGTATGCATAAAGGTAAAAGAATGTTATTCGAGTCACTTACTCTTACACGATAGAACCACGAGGATGGATGGGAGGCGAGGAGAGGAAGAAATTAAATTAATAAAAGGCAAAAAGACAAAATATACAAACAAAACAGTCAATTAGGTAAAATTTTGTGCCTGAAATAACACTCTTCCAGCCTTGTTTATGGAGTTGATTTCCAGGGAATGTACATACATACATCCATGCAAGTTACATATTTTGTATACGTATGGGTGTAAACATACATATATATTTATATAAGTATATATTATGTAAAGAATGCCTTAATTATTTTTTTTTTAATAGGCCGGTGGACAATCAATGACGTTGATAAGTGCATTCCGAATATTTGACAAAGGAACCAAAAATAAACAATTATTTAGCTTCTTCCCATGAAACGGCCTGTATATTTTTGTTTAATTTCTAAAGGGTTGTCTCTCTTCAGAGAAATATCTGTAAAATAGAAAACATACATGACTAGCCATAGCCAAAAAAGCGATCATTGGGCAGCGTTGCTTCGGGACAGGAAGAGCTGAACAGACCCACCGCCCGGGTTAGTAGAGTTAAGAAGGAAGAAGAGGCGTCCACCAGCCAAAGAGGCCAGCGAGGGAGTTATTGCATAAAATACTCAGGGTGGTCCGAGTCTTTCTCAAACCTCTTGGCCTCCTCTTGCATGCTTTCTTTTATTTTCAAAATAGCAGCCGATTCCGTTTGGTCCTGCAAGGAAAGCGACCTTTAGTGGTTAATTGTCAGTCTACAGAAGCACAAGCACCGGGCACCATATCAGTACTCACGTTTTCACCCGGTCCTCCAAAACCTGTCAGGTTATAGTCACCCATTCCGCTACCACTGTCTTCCCGTGGTGTACCAGGTCCACCGTTTGCCGGTGAGTTTTTCATTCCGTCCATTCCATCACCATTTAAAACCGGTCCTCCCATTGAATTGGGACCCATAGGGCCCATTGGTCCGCCTTCCGGACCTCCTGACATAGGAAATTCTCCGGGCATACTTCCACCAACTGCGGGTTTCATCAATGTATACATATTTTCACCGCCTGAATTTGACGAATCCTGCGGACTAGGCATTATAGGAGTTCCTGGTCCAGGAGGTCCGGCTGATCCAGGCGGGCCACCATAATTTCCAGGTGATGATGACGAATAATTCATGGGCTGTAACGTATATTCAAACATTAGCACGTTGCTTCGAGAAATTTATTGTTATATCAACTTATGCAGAAATTTCACTTGCCGCCCCATCTCACACATCTAATAATTGGGGCTTAATATCCTCGTTTTATTTTATTTTAGCGTTAGTAGTAGCCAATTTATAAATGCAAACATTACGATAACTGTGAATGGTAAACAATGGTGTTACATTGGGTCAGCAATTGTAATAATTGAAATTCTTCAAAATCGAAATTTCGTCATGGGATTATTAAGTTCCTAATCGTTCCAAAGCAGTGAAATTTCTGTGAATTCTATGTTTAAGTTTCAACGTACGGTTGATGTATTTGGCTGCCATTGTGGTCGTCCGCCCGTCATACTCATAGGTGGCATAGGTCCAGCAGGGCCTAAACTACTATTAGGAGGTGGACCCCTGAGTCCGGGGCCGTAAGAACCAGGCCCCAAAGGACCCATTCCCGCACCTCTAGGCGGATTCATCCTGGGGTTCATTGGATTCATACCTGGGGGTCCTGCAAACATTTTATATCATGTGCTCCTAAACTTTCTCGATTTGATTTTTCCCAACATAAAAATAGAGTTGCATCGTTTATCAATTTATAAAATGATTTCGTGCGCGCAGTTCAATTGAATTGATTATTTCATTATGTTCTTTTTTAAATCTATTATTTAGTGAATATTTTGTTTTATAGCTTAAACTGTAACCAGAACTGGCAAGGCAGTGATTCTTAACATTAGGGGACGCCCCGCCCCGCTAACGCAAAAAATCACCGGGTTTAAAAGAGGTTGAAAATCATATAAACATTTTAGTAACGTGTTTGTTACTCTCTTATAAAACACATTAAGATTTCATAATACTTCTTTCAATCGCTAAATTTTATACGCCCAGGCATTTATTAATAAATCTGATATTTTAAATATAAAACATTCGCTTTTCCTCTTTACAATACCCAATCGATTGATTGTTTTTGCGCAGAAATAATCACACAATTAGACTGTCCTCTTGAAATCAATTTAAAAAAATAACCAGGAAATGGAAAATTATTTTTCTTTTTTTTAGTGGCATGCCTAATAGTGCCTTCACAATAAAATATTTGCGAAAACCAAGTAAAAATTATAGTAAGTCAAAGTACAATGTACAGAGGACATCCTTCCCTTTCTGATATTCGACAATGTTTCGTTTACAGTTCATGCATTTTCTTTGAGGAAATTGTTATCGATATTATTTACTGCAGATATGTATATATATAGGAGTTAGTAAATTGGTAAAATCAATAATGTATTTGAATCTATTATAAATATATATAAAAAAGCTTCGATTTTATTGTGAAGCAAATGTTTTATTCCACCTCCCTGGATAATTTAATGAAATTATTCCTTTCGGTATATAGCAAGTCTATTTTTCAGTTGAAAAAAAAAGTTTTGTCAGCCGTTATATGTGTCATACACGAATTTTAATTAAGAATGAACTACCATTTCTTGCAAAATTCACGCATATATATATTAAAAAATAGTGTGAAAGTTTAATGTATACATAAAATTTATAATTTACTGAAAATGAGTGCGATATTTTAAAGCTATTATTGAAGAACAAATGTTAAGACACTGAAAATTCGATTTATGACATCAATAAAGTACTAAAGAAATTACAAATGAAACAGACATGCGCTACCCACATCTGTATCTATACACATGGACATACACCTCGAATTTTCCAGCGTTTATTTCAGCCAAAGACACGTGTTGCTGTCTCAATAGACTTCGTCAGTTTGGCTAGTGAAGTAAAGTTCGATGGATCACTTCATAGGTACAGCAAATTTTGTCCTATCAGGTGGCACCAGATAATCTAGTGACATCTGACGGACAAAAGTGACTACGCCGAAAATAGCGATTTTCTCTCGTCCAGCTATGCCGGTACATAATATAAAAAAAATATGTATATAGGTGTAAGTCCATTAACACGATGTCAGATGGCAGCAAATATACCAAAGAAATGTCCATGTGTACAGATACAGATGTATGTAATGCTTGTCTGTTTCATTTGTATCAATCAAGTACTTGCATATATAACGGGTGATCTAATTCCAGTTTCCTTTTATTTAAGAAAAAAAAAACAAAAACAAAATGAAACATGATCCAATGGCGTTAAATCGCATGATCTTGGCAGCCAGTTTACGCCACCGCTACGTGAAATAATGCAACCTCTGAACTTTTCACGCAAAACATCTAACGTTGCAAGCGATGTGTGGGAAGTTGCGCTGTCTTACTGAAAACACACGTCTTCAATATCAATATCTTTGAATTGTTAACAAGCTCCTATGGCGCTCACCGTTGACTATTCCTGCCTGACCTTCTTTGTTTTCAAAAACAAAAACAAGACCCAATTACACCGCCCCATATGTGGCAATTTTGTTTATTAACATACCCAGAAAGTTGGAAATGTGCCTTATTAAAGAAGATATCTTTGAAAAAATCAGCATCAACTTCCTGCTGGTCTAACACCCAATCTGGGTAAATTCTACGCTATCCATGAGCTCTGGGCTTCAGTTTGTACGGGTGCAGATACAAGCCCTTATGCCAAATGCGCCAAAGGTAGCCATAAGAAAAGCCCAAAGTCTGAAGCTTGAATTACATTACACTTTTTTCGTCTAGAAACTTGGGACAAGTTTTCAAACTAGATGTACTTGTCGAAACTTTGATAGTGTAATTCAGAAGAAACACATCAAAGTTTCTAAACTACAAAACTAGAACCGATCCCACTTTTCATCCAAGTTTCATACTAGACTTGCGCATTAAACACCATTTCGTTTATGCCAACTGTTCATTTTAAATAAAAATCTTATAATAATTGCATGTTACGTAGTGTTTGTTTTGATTTGGAAATTAATAGAAATTGTGTAAGAATGTCCAGTAACAAAATATGGGGCCCCGATATAACGGTTTTCGAATTCATTTTTTTAATATTTATGTATCTATAAGAGCTAACAAATAACCACAACCCGTCTAAACCACAAATATATAATAAACAGACATTTTTATTTTATGTTGGTAACGCACTCAAAGTTTGGCGCCCTCTATTCAACATAGCATAAATCAAAACTTGTATGAAATCTTGTAGAACTTTCAAGTTTCTAGTACGAAAAAAAGTTTAATGTAACTCACGCTTGAGAACGGCGACGAATCGATAATTCCCGCTCTTCACCCACACTATCACTCACAGCAGCATTACCCTATCCCTAACGCTTCCAGTTTCCTATTTTTCACTACGTTGCGAATTCTTCCCTCAGTAGGACCAATAACTTAACTACAATTTTCCCGTAAACGTGGATACACAGTTTGTCCAGAACTGTTATTGCCGTAGACCAATTGAACAATTTTAACGCGTTAAGCAATGCATATCGTAAATGTGTTGTTTCAAACTAACATTTGATATATCAAACATGCGCCATTAATGATAACTCTCAAATTTACAGTGTAGCCAATATAGGAAACTCGAATTGGATCACCCTTTATAAATAGTGTCCCAAATGAACTTTATAAACAGGCATCTTTCTAGTTATTATCCAATCACGCAGTTTGTTTTACTATAGATCCAATATTTCACAAATACGGTACATTTTTGATTATCCAGATTATTGGTTTTCCGGATCAAATATGTTTTGCATTATGTATGATATTATCCGAAGTGCTTGTGCTTCTGTTATCTGTCTCATCGTGGAGCATATGCAATTCAGCATTCTAAATTTAGTTCCTCTACTTATGCTCAGGTGTTTGAGGGATTCCCCTGAATCTGTGTAGTATTTTCGTGCGTACTATATACATTGTCACAATGTTTATCATCCTCGTTATCTGTTTATGAAGTTTATGTTCCTTATTACCTGTTTATAATGATCTGTTCTTATATGTATTTAAAAATTAAGTGTAATTACAAGGACGCTTTGTGAGTGCTTCTAATAAATGAATTTGATTATAAGGATTTTCGCTTATACGGATTAAGGCATTAATTAATCCAGATAATAAAAAATGTACTGTACTTAAGTCTTAAGATGATGGGTTGATACAGTCACACCAGTAATTAACAAAATTTATCTTTGTTTTTATTTCTCTTATTATAGGTCAGTTTATGAAATATATTCTATTCCATAAAGAAATAGTAACAGTTTTATTGTTTAATAAAAGCATTTTGGTGTAATTTTATCAATTTATAAATCAATATATTTCGATTTAATAAAAATAAATAATATTTATGTAATGGTAGTAAATTTTGAATTAAAATTTGTGATTTTCATTTAGCAACACAAGCATGCTAGCACTATACAACGTTAAAAAAGCGATACAAAGCAAATACAGTGTATGCAAAAAAATAAGTGTATACGAGTGGTGAAGGTGCGCAAATGCCTACCTTGCCAACCTACAAACTCTCCGCCTTCACCTGGAGACAGAAATAGATGCATTACATGAGGCATTTCATGAAAAAATGGCTTCATGCTTGTGCAATTTTCTCATTATTATATTATTATGTTTGTTATTCCATTAATAAAAAAAAAAACTAATTAAATGATTAATTTATAATAAATACGAAGTATCATTAGAAAAATTATTATTATTAATATTCAAAAATTAATTTAAAAAGTAATATAAATAAATTAAAATCAGATTTTTCTCAATTAAATGTTCGAATTGTCCCTTACCTTGTCGAGATGGGTCCATATTATTAGGCATCATGGGCTGTCCAGGAGGCTTTAAAAAATAATGTAATATACGTTTATATAACATGTATACAAGTATCTAAATAGGCAAAACTATTTTTGTTTACAGATTATCACAAGCACATAGGATATATATATATATATATTAATAAAGTACATAGAAGTAGTTCTTATGTATATATACGTTATGTATAAAACTACAACAAATTTACACTAGTGAAACTTACACCGCTAAAATCACTACCGATTTGTGGCATCCGTACTCCCGGCCGAGGGCCGCCTGGATATCGAGCTCCTATAAAAGGCTGCGATGTCATCATTTGCGAATGCGGTGGAGGAGGCTGAGAATGCGGGGAAGGTTGACTTGAGGGATGCGTTGGCGGTGAAGGTCTCATTGTTGAATTCTAAACAAGTGTTAAATACATATTGTTCTAAAAAAATTCAATTGCAAATTTTAAAATACTTACGGGAAAAAATCCAGGGGGTAGAGGACCACCAGGCATACCATCGTTAGGGGGAATTTGGCTGAGAGGGCTTGGAGCAGGTCCGGTATTCTAGAATATGTAAAAACTATGATTTAATTCAATATTCTTGAACGAATTGAAAATAATTTAATTACACCATCTGAATCGTGGAAAATATAGACAACGAAACGAAATGACCAAATACGAAAATGTAATTAAGATAAAACGAAAAACTAAAAAAGATAGAAACAAAATTAATGGAAATACAGTGAAATTCCCCTAACTCGAACCACCTAAATCCCCAAATAAATTTCGAGTTAGAGAAAATTATTACATATTGTCATGGATTTCTCCCTGAAGACAATTTTTTTTAAATTTTAATAATTAATTATGTACATTTGATTTTTGTAGGTCGATATACTGGCTGTCCCGTAAAAAACGCCAACATTCATAATTCCGTTATTTATTGTCCGGTTTTATTTAAACAAAAAGTAAATTTAATAGCATCAAAAACACTATAAGATAGCAGTGTTTTACTTGTTTTCAATTGTTTTCATTAATGTCAAACGACAGTCAAGTTTTTTATTTTAAATGGCAACATATATATTTTTGGCTATATTCGGATTGGTTTTTTTTTCTGAATTCAACGATGTATAACATGTTTATTTTTGATAAACGTTTATTGCCAAAAAAAAACTTTATACATTTCATCTTTGTCTTCCATTATTTATAAATATTCGAATGTGTCATGAAACATTGGAAATGTGAGTATTATAAATATTATTATAAGAAACAAAACACTTTACAATAAATGTTGAAATTGCCCGCCACCTTGTTCAACACATATCGCACATCTCCTAATCACTCCAAAGGTCGCATTTAATAGACAAGCGGCAGGTACTTCTTGACAAGTGTTAATAATTCTTTGTCTTAAAATGTCAACATTTTCTGGAGTTGTTAAATAAACTCGATCCACAACCAAAAATCGAGGGGCGTAAGATCCGGTGAACGCGCAGGCCACTCGATAGGACCGGATGTTCCTATCCACCTATTTCCAAATTGGGTGTTCAACAAATCAGTATTTACTCTGGCGTTGTGCGCGGGAGCCCCATCTTGTTGAAAAAATATTCTATTTAAATTTGCCAAAGGTAATTCATCTAAAAAGTTTTGGAGATTTTCGTGTAATAAAGTGTAGTATTTTTCTTGATTTAAGCAACCATCTATGAAAAATGGCCCAATTAATTGATCACCTAAAATGCCACACCAAACATTTACGTTGAAACGTCTTTGAAAATTATTTTCAATTACAAATCTCGGATTGTCTGCACTCCACTGTCGATGTATGTTTCTATTAAAAATACCGTTGTTGCTAAAAGTGCATTCATCAGACCAAATTATCCTTCTGTAAAAATTCGGGTCTTGTTCTAATGCATTTAAATAAAAACGACAAAATTGGATTCTTCGGCCAGGATCATTTTGTTCTAATGCATGAACTTTTCGAGCTATGTACGGTTTAAGTTTGTGTTTTCTTAAAATACCATGAACTGTAGTTTTTGATACCCCAATATTATGTGCAATTTCGCGAATCGAAGTTCGTGAATTTTGCTGTACTGCAAGAAGAACATCTAATTCCTTATCTTCGGAGAATTTCCGTTTTTGTGTTTTTGGTTTGGTAAATGATCCATAATTTCTTAAATTCTTTTCAATTCTCCGAAATATTTTCGAACCTGGAACTTCTCTGTCCGGAAAACGAGCACTGTACCGACGAACTGCTTGAAGGCGATTTTTATTACATTCAAAGAACACTTGTAACATGTCCGTTAATTCATTGTTATTCATTTTTAACGAAAATACGCTTTTTGTTGCGGCAAAACGTTCAAACAGGATAATACAGAAAACTTAATAAAGTCAAACTGACACTTAAGGCACATTGACATAATGCTAGTGGACTGGGCCAAGTCTACTATAATGAAAGATGAAATTTATAAAGTTTTTTTAAAATTTTTTATTATTAGGAGATGTGCGATATGTGTTAAACAAGGTGGCGGGCAATTTCAACATTTATTGTAAAGTGTTTTGTTTCTTATAATAATATTTATAATACTTACATTTCCAATGTTTCATGACACATTCGAATATTTATAAATAATGGAAGACAAAGATGAAATTTATAAAGTTTTTTTTTTGCAATAAACGTTTATCAAAAATAAACATGTTATACATCGTTGAATTCAGAAAAAAAAACCAATCCGAATATAGCCAAAAATATATATGTTGCCATTTAAAATAAAAAACTTGACTGTCGTTTGACATTAATAAAAACGATTGAAAACAAATAAAACACTGCTATCTTATAGTGTTTTTGATGCTATTAAATTTACTTTTTGTTTAAATAAAACCGGACAATAAATAACGGAATTATGAATGTTGGCGTTTTTTACGGGACAGCCTGAATATATGTATATAAATATTTTGATATTATTTAATTTTATATTTTGGCGTATATTTTTAACCATGACTGTATATTTTGTATGTTGATGTTGATTTAGGGCAGTCCGGATGTCTAGGAAGTGGATCGACCAGAGTTATTATTTGATTTATTTGTACGTTATATGTCCGATCTATTTTTCCGGGCAGAGATACCTTTGTGTTCGAGTGGATCGCATCAGTCTAAGATAATTTTTTTATCTTATATTTTATTAAACTTCGGGTTTTCTTGCTTTATTATATTTTTGTGTTTATTAAAGTCATATCCGTTTTATTACGAGTGTTTGTGGCTCGTATTTTTATTTTTGATATTGAATCCACTTGTTATCTCTCTATATTTTTTAATGTGTGCAAATATTACGCTAGCGTAAGTAAACTTTTGTATACCATTTTATTTGATATATTTCTTTTCATTGTAATTTGTTAGTTATTTGGACAATTTATATTTATCGATTTATATCTATTTTAATTTAGGAGATAAATGGTGATGAAAATTTTCATATTTTTTTAGGGAGTTTTTTTTTACTGTCATGTTCTAGAACAGGGGTCGGCAACCTGCGGCCCCCGGGCCGCATGCGGCCCTTTGCAACTTTTTGCGCGGCCCGCCAAAGCACCAATATAATTTTAGGAAAAATCAACAAACTTAGAGTGTGAGCGTGCCGAAATGTGGCCGGTGACAAAAATGCGCGCTAACAGAAGCATAGTGGGAAACGTAAGTTTAATCCCCACTCCCCAGCGAATACGACGGCTCGCTTAGCAAGTGTAGCATTTTTTTCATTTCGCCAGTTTGCTACTGTATATTCATATGTGCATTTTGCACATAAACACGTTGATATTGACAACCGTATGACGTTTCACTACAATAGGTAATGAGAAAAATACATGTTATTTTTAATTTATTGGTAAAATACTCGTAATTCATATTTTATCGTAGGAAAAATTAATAAAATACCAAAGAAAAGAAAATTAATGAGGAAAACCACGAATTTAATGAAAAGTGGACTTTTGATTATTTCTTTATTAATAATTACAATAAAGCACTATGTTTAATTTGCAAAGAATCTATAAGCGTATTCAAAGAATTTAATTTGCGTCGCCACTACGACACGAAACACAAAAGTGAATATGATAAATTTGAATCTCAATTTAGACAAAATAAAATTAATTCTTTACAAAAATCATTAGAAGCACAACAAAACGTCCTTACATATTTCGAAATTAATTGCTGAACATAACAAACCATTTACGGATGGAGAGTTCATTAAAAAATGTATTTTGGCTGCTGTTAACGAAATTTGTCCGGAAAAAATAAAAAAAATTGAAGATATTAGTTTGTCTGCACGTACAGTAGGTCGACGTATTGAAAATATATCAACTAATATGTTTAATAAATTAAAAGAAAATTCTTCACAATTTGAGTATTTTTCACTAGCACTTGATGAAAGCAACGATATAACTAGCACCGCTCAATTGTTGATTTTTATCCGTGGAATTGATAAACAATTTTGTGTAACAGAAGAACTTGCTGCATTAAAAAGCCTCCATGGGAATACAAGAGGTGAAGATATATTTTTGCAACTATTAGATGTTTTCAATATGTACGATCTCAAGTGGGAAAAATTAAAAAATGTGACAACTGACGGTGCAAAGAACATGACGGGTCACAATACTGGTTTGGTAGGCATGATTAATAAAAAATTGAAAGAATTAAATATTACACAGCCTCTTCTACAACTTCATTGTATTATCCATCAACATGCACTTTGCGCAAAAGTTGTAAATTTGAAAAATGTTATGAATATTGTAGTAAAGTCCATCAATTATATTCGCAAAAACGGTATTAACCATCGAACATTCCGGAATTTCTTAAATGAAATTGACGCAGAATATGAAGATATCATATTTTTCTGAAGTAAGATGGCTCAGCCGTGGGAAAGTTTTAAAAAGATTTTTCGAGTTGATAGACGAGATGGAAATGTTTTTGACAGAAAAAGAAAATAATATACCAGAATTATCGAATTTTAAATGGATAAGCTAGTTAGCTTTTCTTGTGGACATTACAACATACCTCAATAAATTAAATATAACACTACAAGGCAAAGGAAAGTTAATCAACGAGCTATTTACAGAAATCAAAAGTTTCCAGCTTAAAATAAAATTGTTTATTTCTCAACTTGAAAAGAATAATTATTGTCATTTTCCTACTTGCAAACAGTGTCCTTCGAATATTTTTATTGAGTCACTAAAAGTATTAGACGAAAATTTTCGCCATCGGTTTCAAGATTTTTATGCAAAAGAAATGGACATATTAATATTTGAAAATCCTTTAAAATTTGATATTGTAAAAGCACCAGACAATTTACAACTAGAGTTAATTGATTTGCAATCTAACAATGTATACACACACACACACACACATATATATATATATATATATATATATATATATATATATATATATAATTTTGATGAAAATAATTTAATTGCAATTTAGTCAAATCTACCAGAAAATAAATTTCCCAATTTAAGAAATTTTGCAAAATCAATGATTTGTATTTTTTCAAGCACCTATTTATGCGAACAAACATTTTCAAGAATGAATTTCATAAAATCAAAATATAGAACGAGGTTGACGGATGAAAATTTACAAAACTTGTTGAGGATCTCAGTATCCCAAACACAACCGGACTTAAATGAATTATCAAACAATATTCAAGAACAAAAAGCGCATTGAATTTTAATGAATGAATAAAATGAAAGATAAACTATTTTCCTTAATATTTTATATTTACATATTTATACATATGTAATTGTAATTGTATTTTCATTTTTTTCCCTTTTAAGAATTGTAAAATTTTTGTTCTCTGACATTATTGTTATTATAGCATGTCAATAAAAAATAAATTTTTTCTATATTTATTTTTAATATTTATACTCGTATATGATATAAAAGCACTATTTAAGTTACATTTGAATGTGCGGCCCGCATAAAAAATTTTATTTTGGAAATGGCCCGCCGTCTGAAAAAGGTCGCCGACCCCTGTTCTAGAATATATTTGAAATTCAAGGTTTGGAGGGAATTTGATACTTGTGTTATTTGCGCATGAGTGACGGTCATTTTTCGTGTTTAACAGATCGTTCTGTTTACGTTATATTTTTGTGGGGTTAAAGTACATAATTAATAAAATTGAAGATTTTCTAATCTATTTATTTAGCTTTTATTTTTTTGATCGCGAGTAATTTAGAGGTTTTCATTGCGTGCGTGTCATTATCACGTAATCTTTTTCCTCCAGCTTTTGTGAATGTGTTGCATTAGCTGTCTTTACATTTGTAAAGATTTTTTTTTTTTTTTTTTTTAATAAAATTTTATGTGGAATTGTTTCTATTATTAATTTGTATTTATTTCCACGTTCCTTTACGGGAAACCCGGATGAAGAGGAGTCTTTATGAAAAGAAATTTGCTGATCGAGGAGCTACCGGAACATATTGTGGTGTACAGTTGCCCATCTTCAATTATATTCCACTATACATAGCAATATGTATATTAATTATATTATATGTAATAACAATATATAAAATAAATAATTTAAACACAAACTGAAAATACAAACTACATTAGGATATACCGCATGTGTCAAATATTCATTAGGCATAGGGAATACGTACGAGTATATACGATGTATATGTATATGGAAAAGCCGATCCAATGCCGGCGAAGACCGCGATGGCCGGCAACGATTGTTTCGCAAATACAAGTTAGCAGTAATCATTTGACCATCGACATAGGTACTTGTGATGAGTTCTAAAATAACATTTACGAATTGCAAGGGATTTGCTTTTCTTATTTCTTTCAGTAGATGCAGGAATTTTTTAAACTGCGGTGCGTCGCATAAACAAAAGCGTAATTCTAAAAAAATTAAAGAATAATCCTAATAAAATAAATAAAAAAGGATTCTAAAAATTATAATAAATTATACAAGAGGTTCAAAAATTCCTCCTTGCACAGCAAGACATTGTCCTAGGCGGTCGTAGAAATTAGCTCTTACATTTGTTAACATGGCAGTTAATCAATTCGCAGCCTCAGTTATTTTTTCTCTCAAGGCAACTAGATTTTCTGCTCTACCAGCTTCATGAGTATAAACAATATTTTTTAGATATCCCCACAAAAAGAAATAATTTGGAGATAGATCAGGAGATCGAGGGGGGACATTTAATGTTTCCTGTTCCAGTAATAAGACGGTCAGGAAAAGTATTTCCTAGAAATTCCTTTACCCTCACTGCATTATGTGCTGGACAGCCATCATGTTGAAACCAAACGATTTCCTGATTTATTCCAATGTTTTGAATGGCGGGAAGTATTTGATTTTTCAGTAATTCGAGATACTTGTCGGCATTTAATATACCATCAATAAAATAGGGGCCTATAGAATGGTCACCTAAAATACCTGCCCAAACGTTTAGTTTTTGAGGATACTGAGTGCGATTTGCAAAATGCCGGTGTTGATTTTCCGAAGCCCAATATCGAAGAACAGAGAGATTGTGCTTTCCGTGTAATGGAAAAGTTGATTCATCGGTGAAGAGAATGAATATTTTTAACGAAATTTTCATCTCGATGTATCTTTTCCATAACGTCTTGACAAAACTCCATTCTCCGGAAATTGTCCTCGGGAAATATTTCTTGAGTTTTCCAATATTTGAAACATTTTAAACCATTACGTTTCCAAATACGTGAAATAGTATTTCTGTGTTACTTGTACCCAATTCCTCGGCAGCACTTCTAGTAGATCTCGTGTTATCAATTTCCACAATACTACAAATTAATACATCCCGCCGTTCACTTTCCTCAATTTTTTGTGGTGATACCTCTCTTGGTTTGCATTTCGTACAGTTATTGAGACAGAAACAAGTTTCAAATTTATTTATAATATTATAAATTGTTTGTCTGCAAGGTACAGAACGGTCTGCAAAAGTCAGCGCAAACAAATTCATGCACTCCATTGCAGACTTGCCAGCATAAAACCATTTTACTAACTGAAGCTTTTCAGTGGGTGTATAAAGAGCCATTATACATTAATTTTATTGTACGCTATCAAACTGTAACGGCCGCAGCTAGACTGAATGCAAAATCCCAGTCAATCGGTATCGGAGACAACGAGTCGTCGCGGTCTTCGCTGGCATTGGACTGGCTTTCTCATGTACGTATACATTGTATGTACTCATACATTGATTCTCTATGCCTAATGATAGTAATGATATTTAACACATATGGTATGTACTATGTATGAATGTATATATGTATGTAATTAAACAAAAATTGTCCTATGTATATACGCAGGTATTAAATATGTATAGCAAGCGCCAATTAAGGAGGGGGTGCGCAGAAGCCGTTTTTATAAACGTCCACCCCCACTACTCAAGTAATTGTCAGAATATATTTGTCATTGACGATTGACGGAACATAATGTCTTTGCTAGGGGATTATAAAGTGATATGGTATGTCATATTCTGCAGCTATTATCTTCTATTTTATTCCATCATCCACTTTCTTTAATATTTCTAATTTCTGTTCTACTGTCAAACTTTTAAGTTTTCATAACGGGAGCATGTTGATGACAGACACTAACGAAAACGAATGAATAATATAGCGCAACACGCACGTAAATAAGAATGATAAAACCCGTTGTCATTGGTACTTCCACGAATTCCTTCAGTTTGCTGAGGAATCTATACTTATTTAGGCACGTATGATAGATATTAAGATCTATCCGCTAACAGATGGCGTATTGCGTACCTTTGGCGGAAATTTCGAGTTAAATTTGGTCAAATTTTTATCGAGTTAGAGAAATTCGAGTTAAGCATATAAATTTAATAGATAAAGCACGGGATAAAAAAATATTCGAGTTAGGGGAGTTCCATTGTAGTAGAACAAAACAAAAGAGATGACTAAAGGTTTGGAGTTGGATATGGTTGATTAAAAAAGTATACCAAGCAAAGGAATTTGGACGCAAGCGAAGATGGCTCGCAACCGACAGAAAAAAATCATAGAAAGTATGCAGAGAGAATTAAACCAACTCAACTCTACCGTACACTGAAAGTTTACATCGAGAATACTAATTAATCATAATTAGACTATAACCAACCCAAATTTGTGCCTATTTTATGTATTTTAAACATAAAAAAATACTCAACCTTCACGACATTACTCTAGTCTAGACATTATCTTTCTTTGTAGAACAATACTAATAGTTTATCAGTAACTAATGTACAAGTATGTTTATATTACAAACTGGTCACAAAGTCTGGTATTGTTGGTACCAATAAACTGGGAAGTGGACATATTTAGATATTTTAGAACAAGCTAGAGGTGAAAAAATAAAAACTAGATGAAAGAATAAAAGACAATCGTGAGGCTAAATTTTTTACTAAATAAATCAGTCTTTAATGGCAACTAACAAAAATTACAGAAGCGAGGGTTTATAATTCGCCCTGGGTCTCAAAATTAACATAGAACTCAAAACTATGTAAAGTAAGAGAGATGAAAAGATTAAGAATCACAGAAGACTTGTCAATAAAGTGCAAATACTGAAATAAAAAAAGATTAGGCGTGAAATCTGTAGTTGATAGAGTAAGACAAAAGGCGCTGGGATAGATGGCAGAGATATATAGAATACATACATACAATAACTAAAAAAGACTATCGTATAAGTTATATGATGCGCGATATATCGGACAACGCTTGGATGAGTACGGCCAAAACCTCGTGATAGCGATGGGCCAGTCTGCGCATATTGTATTAGAGTGGGTGGAGTGAATGGGTGTATATATGGCACTGAGCTGTTATTAGTGAGCAACCAATATCAGACCGGCAATTAGGCTTATCTAGCTTTACGCCCGCCCATTTTATCAGCGCGCCAATACGATGCGAGCAGCTCTATACGTTTTGCAACCGCGCAATTATCACGAGGTTTTGGTCGTGTGTAATTTCGTGCATCATCAGGTGACTATAGAACGTTCGCTTATGCGCTATAAATGTCCCTTTACTCCCACTTGCTTTGAGAATGATACATTCTTAAATAAACGGCACAAGTCATATGTATACTGTCCTTTAAAACTATTTGGGGGGATGTTATTTTTTTTTAACATTTCTATTTAATTTATTTATAATTATTATTTAGTATGATTATTGTATTAAAGCTTCTTTAACAATTTCTGATATGGCTGCTTTTTTAAATTCAACAATTTTTGTGATCTTTAGTTCTAGTTAGTTTCAATTTCAAGACCGAAACATTTCAAAAAAATGTTTCAAGAATGTTTAAATTAAGTAATTGTATTATGTTGCAATGATTACACCTTGACCCCTTACAAAGTTCAACAAAGTTTCATGGTATGTGTATATAAATATTGCATACTTACATGTGCTATACCATTTACGCCGTAGCCGGAATTTACGAAACCCTAAAACAGAAAAGCAAATTAAACATTTTTACTATTATTGAATGTTTCTTTAATCTCATGAATTCTATACTACATAATCTAAACGTCTTCTTAATCTCAATTAATCACATTAGTTTCTTTCATTAAAATATAGACCTAGAGGGATTATGCATCAAATTATATCATATACTTTGCATAAACTTGACTAGAATCGCTGTTTAAATATAGACCTATACTTAAAATACTTAGAATTCAACTATTGTGACCGTGTTAAACGTCTTCGAAGCATTATTTATAAATGTAATAATAAACTTTGTTCTGTCCTACAATATTGTGTGATATTGCCATTGCCAACTGTAGTTATCACAGAATGAAGTATGTAATGCGCATGTCAGTACAAACGATACATGCTTCAATCTGTGTACTGTTGTGAACGTTGCGTGACTGGTTTGTGTACAATCAAAATTTAGTTGAAATAGTTTTGCTATCGTTCAAATGTAGTGTCAAAAATGAAGTTGAAACGCTTTTTCTGTAATGCGCATGTACCGGACCGTCACTGTACGGTTTTCTCAGCGAGTTGGAACAAACCTATAGATTCGTCAGTGCATGATGGTAAAAACAAGTTTCACAAGAAATAACACCCTTACTGCATACAAAAGTCTAACGTCAATATTACAAGAGTAAATCAACCATCGCTTTCTTCATGACAAGTATAAGACTTGGCCAGGGGTTCCCATCTGACAAACACAGCCGCAACCGATGTTAACTGTATTAACGTGTTTCTACTATACATTGGAACTTCGGTAGTGTAGACAACAAAATAATTTGAAACATTTTTTACTGGATAAAATGTCACCAATTTTGTATCAAATAAAAACTTTTTTCATAATACATATTTAGAAATTTTTAAAATTGCTTTTACTTTATACAAAATAGGCAAAGTTTTATCCACTCAAGTATGTTTCAAATTATTTAGTTAATGAACTTTATTTTGTAGTTTATATTTTAATTAAATATTTAGTGTTTTAATATATTAAACGTAATTTAGATTAATAGAATCAGTAGCTTACAAAAATAAATATCAATTCGAGTTTCGAATTTAATTCACACCCTGTATATATATAACGAGCGCCCTCTATCAGTTACCTGATATATTCTCTCAATCACAGTTAAAATGCATACTTACAACGTTGCCATCTACGTTCACGTATCTACTGTATAAAAGTATTGATCGCCTATACACGTTGTTTATATGCATATCTCTCTCGCTCTATATGTACATATACACGCACTCACACATCTATGAATATTAAAAATATAGATATATATAATAAATGTAATGTATTATATTTACATAGTCATGAAATGCTTTTGCTTCTGATGAATGTTCACAAGTGTCCCTTCTTTCTGGAGCAGCACAATATAGATCCCAAAATACACTATAAAAATGAAAGATTGCTTACGGACAAGAACAATTGAACCCGTTAACAAAACTTACCACCACCACGAATGCAAGAATCCTGGAGGTTCACCCAATGTTATATTCTTTTCCCATCTTATCTGCAAAAGGGGTCTAATAATTTAAAAGCGTATTCAAAACATTTCAAGTTACCTCTGATAAGAACGTCTGTGCAGCTTTTTGTGCCCCCACGTGAAGTAAATATTCATAAACATATAACGCCAACCTAAATCAAATAATAAATGGAAATTGTTATCAGACATTTTATTTTGCAAATATAAATAATAGAGGTATAATCGTTTGTTTCAATATACATTTTTGTTTTATGCATGAATTTAAAAAAATTAGAAGTCGAAATGAATTTTTTCTTATGAATTATAATTTATATTTCTTTCTTAAATAATTATTAAAAATTAAAAAGCAAAATTATTTTTGTTATAAATTATAATCTATGTTTTTCTTTTTTTTTTATCACTAAATGCATGCTAGTGTATTTTATGATTTTTAATTCAAGAAAGATCATTAACATAGAATTTTTAACTAAAACAGCTAATTATTAAATGTAACAAAAAAAAATGTTTTAATTTCTCTTTTGCTTACTTTTCTCTTGCTTGTGCATCAGATGGTACTGTGGATCCTTTTGCTTTCGTATACATTTTATATTAACGTAATTAATGAAAATTTAATCCAGGTTCATGTATAAAATTTTTAATTTAGTTCATTTACGGGGAAGTGTTCCAGCAACATGGTACACACAAACGACAGCAATAACACTCTTATATCTGAGCATGCGTTACACGCCAAAAACCCGTTATCTTTGCTCAACAGAAGAAAATAAATCTATTTCTACGTTCGTTAGACATCACGCACGATTTATCAATAGTTTTTAATAATCTACACTTTATTTTTACAAAGAACGATCCAAATTACAGTGAAAATAACACTTTAAACTAGTACGTAAATCTGAGCAGATGCTCACACGGCAAGAAGAACAAACTAAAATTGGCAACGTCGCACCATTTTAGATTAGGTTTTATAGGACATAAAATTACAATGTACCTGTCGATATTGCAGTAACCATAAGATTTATGACTTGCCTATTCAGTTATAGATGACAGTATGACGTAACAGATGACAACTTTTAAAAATATTTAAATTTATACTTTCCAAGTGTATAAATAGTTTTATTATATGTTATTATTATGTTTACAAATTATTTTGATAAAAAATTAACATAGAAGACTATAAATTCATAAATTATTTAATAACGCGAATGCCTTAATAATTAATTTAGTAATTACTTCCTAAATTCAAATGTATCTATTTAAATGCATTAGTCACAATATTCCATTACTGTGATTTAATTAAATGAAAAAGATTCAATTTCGATCTAAGTTTTTTAAATCACTGAAACCAAGTATTTTTCACTTCACAAAATCACTATATCTATATTCGTTTTAGAGCAACAATTTTCTCCGTTTATGCAGTAGCGGCGGAAGGCTGAGGGGTTCGGCCCGTATCGGGTACCAGCTCTGACGGAGTGACAAAAATTGTCGGTTTTGTATTAAAGCACCTTTTTGTTACATAAAATAACATGTCAAATAATTTACAAGGGCCTTTACAATTGTTAACTGCAGCGAATTCTGTTCCAGCATGTGAGAGGAGCTTTTCGAAACTCAAACTAATTAATGCTGTGTTTACACGATCAAATAAATTCATGAAATTTTTGACCTTGAATTTATTGGAGCGTGTAAACGCTAAAATTGTCGTGAAGTTTTTCTTGTCAAATAATTCGTGAATAAATTGTCGGATTAGAACTCGCTCTAATTTTTCGTCAAGTTTCTAGGGAATTATGGTTACATTTGAGTTTAAAATGTATTGCCAACATTCCCATTGTCTTGTAAATACACGTGTTTGTTCATCATTGAGTTTGTTATTTCTTTTTCTTATTTTCCAACAAACAGTATGAAGCAATTGCCATTGTATACAACGCTACACGTTGTCTTATTTTTGCTTTTTTTGTAATTTTCATATATAAATAATTAATAATACGTTGAACCTAACCTTCAAATGAACGAATGAAAACAAAAGAAATTGGACACAGTTGCTGGAAAACAAATGTCACTATTTGATGGTTGGTCATAATGATTATTGTGAATAAAATGTTGGAAGAACTTTTGCGTTTACACGGTCCAATAAATTGATGAATAAATTCATGAATTTCTTCATGAAGAAATTCGTCAATTTATTCATGAATTTATTTGACCGTGTAAACACGGCATAAGAATTATCTCAGCTCCACTACGAACCAAGCACGAGCCTATAACTTAGCCATTTTGTCAATTGAAAATTGTGTAGCTAAAGGTATCGATTTTGCAAGGCAGTTAGAAAATTTACAGAACAAAGAGTTAGAAAGAAGAGATTCTAGATATCATTCATTAAATTGTATTAACATAGTAATAAAGTTATGCGCTAACTATGTACTATCACTATGAAAAAGATTTCTTACATTGTAGGTATATTAAACTGGCTTATTAATAAAAAGGCATTTTACTTGTTTTTGCTACCTCAATAAATTTAATATTATATTTTGTGGACAGCGGGTAACAAGTTAAAACTCCGCACCAGGTACCACCAGATCTTGCTACGCCACTGTCTTTATGGTTTCTTGGAAGAGTGATATTATTTGGGATGTTGTTTCTTTTCCCTTTATGAAATTTACGTCACAGTTTTATAAATTCATAAAAAAAGGTTTGTGTGGTTTGACAGTTGTATTTCTGTTTTTCCTAAATTGTATTCGAGCAAACAATAAACAAAATAAAAGTTAAAAAAATCTAACAAAATTTTACAAAGCTTTTCAGTATTATTTTTACATTGAAATGATTTAATACCATTGTTTGTTGTTAATATTTTTTGTAGTATTTACACTCATTGGAATGTCGAAAAATAAATTAAACTTAACATTGCCTCCTGGTTCTTTGGACCAGACACCCACCGTTACTCCAACTAGTGCTTTTCAGGAATCATCTGGCCAGTATGTATTAGGAAATATAAAATTAGAATTTATCAGCAATCGCTTGTTGCTGGTGTAATACATTAGTGTACACAGTTCTTAGAGATTTAAAAATTAGTTTGATTGTCGTATACATGCTAATATTTATTCATTTTAGGTCAAATAATCTTGTAATTGGTGATAATTTTGATAATTTAACAGCAAGATTAGAAGAACTGGATATGGATGATATACAAAAAAAACGAATAGAAGTGTTCTTATGTGAAAAAGAAAAAATTGGTGTTGATTTAAGTGATGATGATTTTGAGAAATTAGGAGAGTTGGGATCGGGAAATGGTGGTGTTGTTATGAAAGTTAGACATAAATCTAGCGGCCTTATTATTGCCAAAAAATTAATTCATCTCGAAGTAAAACCTGCTATTAAGAAACAAATAATTCGAGAACTGAAAGTTTTGCACAATTGTAATTTTCCAAATATTGTTGGTTTTTATGGGGCCTTTTATAGTGATGGTGAAATCAGTATTTGTATGGAATACATGGATGCTGGATCTTTAGATTTGATACTTAAGAAAGCATCAAGAATTCCCGAAAATATTTTGGGCAAAATAACATCTGCGGTTTTGAAAGGTTTAAGCTATTTACGTGATAAGCATGCAATCATTCACAGAGATGTTAAGCCCAGTAATATATTAATAAATAGCAATGGAGAAATAAAAATCTGTGATTTTGGTGTATCTGGTCAACTTATAGATTCAATGGCGAATTCATTTGTGGGAACTCGAAGTTATATGTCTGTATGTATATTTATTATATTTAAACTTGTCTTTTTAGTTATTAGTGAATTTACAGCCTGAGCGTTTACAAGGTACTCTTTATTCAGTACAAAGTGATATTTGGTCTTTAGGATTATCTTTAGTTGAAATGGCAATTGGCATGTATCCAATTCCACCACCAGATGCTAAAACACTAGCTGCCATATTCGGGCCAAGAGCTGATGGTGATTCACCTGGCCATACCAATGGTCCGCGACCTATGGCAATATTTGAATTGTTGGATTATATCGTTAATGAACCTCCACCTAAATTACCATCTGGAATATTTAGTGATGAATTTAAGGATTTTGTGGATAGATGCTTGAAAAAGAAACCCGAGGATAGAGCAGACCTAAAAACATTAATGGTAAAGCTATAATTACGGAACATAAAATAAAAAGATATTTTTTTTTTATATTGCAGAACCATGAATGGATTCGGAAATCAGAAGCTGAAGATGTGGATATAGCTGGTTGGGTTTGCAAGACAATGGATTTGCAATCGAGTACAACAAACCGATTTTAAAAAGATATTATCAATAATTATCAAAATAAAGGAAATATCAATTATATAATCATTTTGAAGCATTCAGAACGAATAGATTAAATCCGTCGTTTAAATTGAAATACGACGTTGTGATAGTATAAGTTTTAATAATTTCCAGAGATACACAAGAAAAACTTATTATTGTAAGATAAATTTAAAAAATGAGAGCTTTAAATGTATGTCTAATTATAAAATGCATTCATATTACAATACAGCTTTAATTTGATATGTTTTTAAAGAATTACTTTAGAAAATATACTTTGTGAAAATGTATAATGTGTCTCAAAAGTAATGTTAAAAAATTCTTTGTTAAATTTTGCTAATTTTATATGAATATATATATTGTCATAATTATTTACTTTTTATGAAATAATAAATGACATAAAATATTTAGGAATCAAGAAAAATGTTTGATGTATTTACATAAAATACATTTTTTTAATTTTGAGACACAGTGTATATATATATATATAAGGAGTGAGCCACAAAAAAAGTCTTCAGAGTATGCCATGAATTAAATCAGTTATGTCTTAGATTGTTTAAGTGATCCAACCTACATTTCATACTAATAGTAATAGGTTAAATCGTAACTTGTCAATTTGAGTTATGAACTTATGATTATTTACAAATGATACTTCATCAATTCTCTAAGCTTAGATATGACTTAATATGTCTATCTCAGTCGTTCATGGCCTACCTAGTATACAAATTTTGTGGCTTGCTTGATATATATTTGCAAGTCTCGTTACTGTAAATACACTATAAGCTCTACTTAATTAAAAGTTATTTGTATTTTAGGGTACGTATATATATATATATATATATATATATATATATATATACATATATATATATATACATATATATATACATCTTCTTTTTTATATTTCTTCTGTGAACTTTACATAACATTAAATATATATCAAATAAATTTTATTGTTTTATTTGTTATAATATTCAATTCATAATGTGCTTATAGATATTGCTTCTTTCGATTCCCTTCATAAATAAGACCATGAAATATGATAATTGCTATTGTGTGAACATTAATTGTGCAAAAAAATTTGACCCAGGAAAACAAAATACAGTCAAAAAAACTAATGATAAAAAATACCACTCTATTGCATGTTATATGTCTGGTTCATCAACATAAATATTTTCCTCAAAACCAGTTTGTAATATACTATTTTTTACAAAACTTTTTTGCATTCAAAAATATACAAATTTGAAAATACTCGGTTTTATATTTAGCATACCTTTAATCATAATTTATACATAATACGAACTACTATTGTGAAAATATACATTGATTTTGGTATTTTTAACTATAGTGGGTATTTGTACCTGTTACGCATTGATTGAGAACTCTGTCTAATATGAGATTTGAAAAGTTTTAGTCAATATAAATTCAATTAAAATATTTCTAATTTCCTACGTTTTCTAATTTTTTAGCTTTAAAAAAGAATCATTGCAAAGTTTTAAAAAAAATAACAGATATATCAGTATAAAAATTGTTTCACATTTTGTTAAATTATGGAAATAAGAAATATTTTAAATTTTCAAAGAAGTGACATGTGTGATAATAAAACATTAAAAACATTGCAATCGGTAATTCAGTAATCGACAGTATCTAATGATGTACTAAATGGTTCATGTTGAACTGCAACTGTAGTTGTTTACTGTTTAGGAACTAGTTTAATTTTGAAAAATATGACCAATGCCGTAGTACTTTATAGGAAAACAAATTACATTAGGATGATATGAATAAAAGGAATGGTGTTTTAAAGTGTGGTTGTAATAATATTCGTAATATAAGGAAACCGGGTGCAGGCGCCATGTTCAATAGCCAAGCCCATTGTTTTTTAATCCTTTTTACATTGTTTATTACTTGTGGACAGTGTGTGCGAGGAAGTGCATTAGGTTTGCAATTATGTTTTTAAAAAAACAAGCACAAAGACATTTTCACATCCTTCTTACGTTTAAGATTTCCCTCAAGACAGTGATGAATTAATTACAACAATTGATGTATTAGATGGACAGGAACCAGAATATTTATTATATGGTAGTAATGTTACTGTTATATGTAAAACAAAATTGGTATCTAGTTCTATGTGGTGGACATTCCAAGAGCATAATGTTTCAGAAGATGATGGGTATGTAAAATAATTTGAATATTCTATATTGTTTTAACAATTATTCTTTAAGATTTATTGTTGAAAGAGAAAGTGAAAACATAAATGATGCACAAAAGTATGAAGTTTCCTTTTTACATATAACCAATGTGAACTTAACACATATTGGATATTATAAGTGCCATGCTACGAACAAATCAGATTTGGATTTTGCTCAAACATATTTTAATGTCACATTACTGCCAAGAGTTGTCAAAATATCAGAGAAAGTCAAGACAAAGTTACATTATAATGTTGAATTATATTGTATTGTTTCTGCTTATCCATTGGTAGAAATAATTTGGCATAGGGACTATGAGAAACTTGACCACAAACTTTATACTACAGAGTCAATAAATGAGACACATTTTAAATCAGTTTTAAAGCTCACGGGGGTGACCAATAAATATAATGGTACGTACGTATGTGAAGGAAGGACTATTCGTAATTCTGGTAAGGCAACAACAGAAGTGTTGGTGTTAAATAAGCCAGAAGTAACAATAGATATAGTAAAAGCAATAGGAAAATCGAAAGTATATTTAAATTGGACTATTAATGATGGAAATGACCCAGATCATATAAAATATAGTATACAGTATATGGCATTGGGTGATACCAATTGGATTTATTACCAAAATCCAATTGAAAGTGATGCAAGATCTCATGTAATGGGTGATGTTTTCAAAAGTAATACAAGTTATAGAATACGTATAAAAGCAGAAAATACTGAGGGAGAAAGTCCTCAATGTGAAAGTCAAGAAATACATACGTTGAGTGAGGATCCAGCTTTCGAACCAGAAGTTAAAGTTACTGGTGTTGCAATGGTATCAATAACAATTTCCTGGACAGAACCACCTAAAGAACTTACAGATTATGTTCAATATTATACATTAAAATTATTTAATGCAGATAACTCAAGTGACTTAGCGGAGACTCTAGTATCTGTTGCCACCAAGTATCATATGTTCGTTGATTTGGAGCCTGCAACGACATACAAGTTTCAAGTTAAAGCTTGTTGTGAATATAGTAAAGAATGTGGTCCATGGTCCAAAACTGTAAATGGAACAACAATGGATGGTGTTGCTGGACCAGTAGAGAATGCAACTTTGGAATGTAAATTTGAAAATATAAGTCATACAAGCTTCATTTATGTTAGTTGGAAACCTCCTATAAATCCTCATGGAACTATAGTTTCATATAATATTAGCTTAGAAGCCAGTGCTTCTTTTATAAATGATAGAGGTATTCTGGAGAATACAACTTGGGGACCAAAAGCAAAAAGTATTAGCGAAAGCATTCTAAATACCCGTTTTTATAACGTTTCTGCGAATACAAATTATACAATAACCGTATCTGCTGTCACTAAAACAAAGAAAAATGGTGAAAAGGTCAAATTGTATTGCAGTATGCCACCAACAGTGCCAGATAAACAAAAGCTATCTAGGTTCAAGTGGAGGAAAATTAAAGAACAAGGTCGTTGGGTGTTCAAACTGTTCATGCCTCGTATATCTGAGCGTAATGGTCCGATTTGCTGCTATAGAATCTATTTGGTTCGAATGAAAGCACAACAGAAACTTGCTGAACTTCCTCCACCAGAACAATTGGAAATTGTTTCATATATGGAGGCACACAGAACGGCTAATGGAGGTGCATATGTAGCAGAGATGTTTACAAGGTAATTCGTCTTTTAATCCTAGCAAAAATATGGGTAATAACATTTTTTTTGGATTTCAGTTCCACTTTTCATAATGAAGTATTTTTGGGAGATGAGGAGGTATTTAACCTAACGAGTTCTATTTGCGAAGAATGCATAGGTCTTCGACCTTATACAAGTTTTACTAATGGAAAAAGCTCTTATTTAAACAACTCTACAACCAATAGAGCCAGGCGTGACAATAACCTCCTCAATCCTTTACCACCTGTTGATGGAGTTTTGGATATTAATAGTAACTATACGGGATTTGTTGAAATATTAGGTGGGTTACACTACATATATTGCAAATATATTTATGTGTTCCAATGTTCCATTTTTAGTACGCGATTACAATGGTCATAAAATTATGGCGGTTTACAGTAATTATCTATTGATGATGAATTTAGGACCTGAAGTTGCTCCCGAGTCTGCATCGGTTGGAATCGTCGTCCAAATATTGTGCGGTCTCCTAGTGGTCGCTTTGCTACTAGCCGTAGCTTTGTGTTTATTGCATCGCTATACCAAACAAGCTCATGCACAAGCTGTCGAAATGATAACATTTAGGGCTTCCTTGAGGTACGATACTTTAAAACTGCTATTATGTTTCAAACAGATCTAGTTCATAAAGTTATATAAAATTGGTAGATTATTTAGTAAATGAAATTATTGGTCTACAATCACATTAGTTTATTTCTAAGTTAGTATGATTTTGCAAAGATTATTGTCAGCAGTTATTTGTGCAGGAATCTACGTGGCAGGCAACGGTTGGTTTCATTAAATCCACCTGATATGTGTCCAATAGTAACCGCAGATTTAGCATCTGCTTTTATCGAAAGACACCGAGACTCTGATTATGGTTTTCAACAAGAATTCGAATTGTTACCTGACCGATTCAATGATCGTACGACTAGAGCATCGGATGCAAGAGAAAATGTTTATAAAAATAGATATCCTGATATAAAAGCCTACGACCAAACGAGGGTGAAATTGAATCAAGTCGACGGTATCGCCGGTTCGGATTACATAAATGCCAATTACGTCTTGGGCTATAAAGAACGAAAGAAGTTCATTTGCGCACAGGGCCCGATGGATACAACAGTAAATGAATTTTGGCGGTTGATATGGGAACAAAATTTAGAAATGATATTAATGCTGACCAATTTAGAAGAGTATAGCAAGACAAAATGTGCTAAATACTGGCCCGATAAATCAGAAATCGACAAGGTTTTCGGCGAGATCTCGGTGACTCATGTCCAAGAAACCCGATATTCCGATTATATAGTTAGAGAACTTAAATTGACCAGAAAAGGTTTAAAAGAATCTGAAGAGAGAAAAATTACGCAGTACCACTACTTGGTTTGGAAAGATTTTATGGCGCCCGAGCATCCCCATGGAATTATTAAATTCATCAAGAGAATTAACGAGGTATATTCACCGGAGCGTGGATCAATTCTTGTTCATTGCAGTGCCGGAGTTGGTAGAACTGGAACGCTGGTAGCCCTAGATTGTTTACTGCAACAATTAAAAGAAGAAGGGCAAGTAGCTATATTTAACGCAATTTGTGATCTACGACACCAAAGAAATTTCTTAGTTCAGTCATTAGTAAGTAATAATTTAAATATAAACACTAAGGTAGAACGAAATTGTTTAATACTCATTGTTTTTAATTTAAAAAGTAAATTAAGAGATATTAGCTCTATGTGTAGGAGCAGTCATTGACAGTTGGCAATAGTTTCACGTATTTGATCAGTTACATAATGAAAATTATTCATGCTCTTGTAGATGGCCATCTATATCCAGTTTCAACCAGTAAAATCCTATCAGAAACATACACTTTCTCACCAAACAAGACAATAAAAGTCGTATACATTCTGGTGTTCCTCAAAGAAGGGTGTTAGAGCCAATTATTTGCCTTCTGTGTACTGTAGATCTGCCAACAAGATTGACTACTGTAGCTCTAGTTATGGCGTCTCACCGGTCTATCATCAGTATCAAGGAATCTACATTCTAACCTTGACAAGATTCAGTTAAGTCAAAGCCAAAGTTCACCCATGTGATTTTTACTTTACGCAGAGAAATATTCCTATTTGTGAAACTACAGGCCTCGGTTAAGCCAATATCTTAAGGCATAAACCATAGGTTAAATTCTAAAAGATAATTCACTGGAGTGATACTCTACATATTCCTAGTCATTGTCAAACAAAATGCTTATTACTCATTGACCAAATTACTGTTCAAAGGTATTTTTAATAATATAAAATATTAAAAATCTGGTGTGAAGAACACAAATGCAGGTTCACTATTAATATTTTCTGTGAACGTGGTTCTTTTCTGTGAATGTGTCTGGAAATATCCTTTCTCCAGCAGGGGCGTACCGATGAACTTGTAGAAAAGCGAAATACGTATCTACGTCTCTGGGGATAGGATATATTCGGACACGTTCACAGAAAATATTAATAGTGAACCTGCATTTGTGTTCTTCACACCAGATTTTTAATAATATTTTATATTATTAAAAATACCTTTGTATTATGCAAAACTGGTGGGGTTTACCTACTTATGTATGTTTCAATTATTCTGATACATTACACATGCGGTTAAGCCGTAGTATGAGTGAAGGCACAAACAAAATGCAGTTTTCTAGAGAGTTTGGCTGTGCTAACCTTTGGAAGGGCGTCGTTACTTCACATTAATTATGTGGACGGTATGCGAGGTACTTCGGCTGTCTGACAACAGGTAGCGCCGAATTTACTTCTGCGCTCGGTCTGGATAATTACGGTGATAGGGCGAGGTGGTTCTTTTCTGTGAATGTGTCTGGAAATATCCTTTCTCCAGCAGGGGCGAACCGATGAGCTTGTAGAAAAGCGAAATACGTATCTACGTCTCTGGGGATAGGATATATTCGGACACCTTCACAGAAAATATTAATAGTGAACCTGCATTTGTGTTCTTCACACCAGATTTTTAATAATATTTTATATTATTAAAAATACCTTTGTATTATACAAAACTGGTGGGGTTTACCTACTCATGTATATTTCAATTATTCTGACAAATTACTGTTCACAGTTGACAACTGTCATTAATTCTTCTAAGAACTAGACTATTCTGAATCTAGTCGATTTATTTAATTATAGGACTCTCTTTGTTTTCCAGAAACAATATATTTTTATATATCGAGCATTAATGGAAGTTGCTCAGTATGGGGATACAGAAATACTTTCATCTGAACTCAAATCTTCGTTAGAAAAACTTAAAAGGATCGACAGAGATAAAACAAGATCGCGAATGGAAGAAGAATTTGAGGTAAATTATTTTTTAAATGTTGTTTTTGTTTTTTGAATAATTCGTGATTTTCCAAAAGAACATCAAAAACGCTTTAGAAGATCGAAAATCCTGTTCGGTGGCAAGTGGCGAAGAGAACCGTGAAAAGAACAGAGACGACTCGGTAATTCCTTACGATAGAAATCGAGTGATACTTACACCACTGTCTGGAAAAGAACATTCCACTTATATAAACGCATCTTTCATAGAAGGCTACGATAATTCAGAATCTTTCATTATCACTCAAGATCCATTAGAATCAACGATTACGGACTTTTGGCGTATGATATCTGAGCAAGGCATTACTGTAATTGTTATGCTGTCCGAGTTGGGCGATGGTAAATGTCCTAGATATTGGCCAGAAGATGAATGCGTTTATGAACACATCACAGTGCGATATGTACAGGCCGAAAGCTGTCCGTACTATACTAGAAGAGAAATTTTCGTAAGGAACAGGGAGGGAGAGGAACTCAGTGTGACGCATTTGCAGTATCATGGTTGGCCTACGGTTGATGGAGAAGTAAATTATAATATTCGCGTTTTGCAAATTATGTTTACGTCAATATTTACAGGTGCCGGAAGTCACAAGGGGTTTGATTGAATTAGTAGATTTCGCCCAGTCAGCAGTATCTCAACACGGTACTCCCACTCCTATGGTGGTACATTGTAATTTGGGTGCAGATAGAAGTTCTATGTTCGTGGGATTAAGTATTTTGGTCCAGCAACTACGGGTAGAACATCGCGTAGATGTCTTTATAGTAGCAAGAAAGTTGCGCTCACAAAGACAAGCAATGATTAGTAGTTATGTAAGTATTAATACAAGTTCAAATACTTAATTACACTGTCACAAAAGCATATGATCTTTACCTTCTTCTGGGAGTCAACAAACAAAATGAGGCTTCATTGCTAAATACTACATTGCCCTAATTTCGATCGTAAATTTCCTGTGACAAAAATTACGTTTACTTAATATTTTTTTATTTCATTTAAGTTAAACTAGGATTTTGTCGAAAAATCCTTGCGATCACTTCATACTATCTTATCGTTACAGATATTACACATTCCTGCAAATAAATTATCGACAGTTTGTGGTTCGTTGTACCTCTACCCTTCCTAACAAACAACTGCGATTTTTT
This sequence comes from Melolontha melolontha, assembly GCA_935421215.2. Taxonomy (NCBI): domain Eukaryota; kingdom Metazoa; phylum Arthropoda; class Insecta; order Coleoptera; family Scarabaeidae; genus Melolontha; species Melolontha melolontha. The sequence continues at coordinate 33,271,719 of OW285244.1, read as the reverse complement.
TAAGATGTCTAACAAAGACTGCAACATTCATTCGAGGTCCTTTTGGATAAATGCATAGAAAGTTTACTCAAAAGCATTTACTAATGCGTTACTCATGACTAGAGAAGCCAAATTGAGGTGCACGTCATAGGCGTGTGCTTTATAGTATGGATATAAAAGAAAAAATAACTTCTAAATTTATAAAACGTGGTGGAATCCTTACGATATTAAACATATTCCGTGAAGTCACAAAGTGGATAACATTGGAAAAATATTTGCAGCAAACCAAGTGCGGCGTAGAAAAAGTGTTAAAAATGTGAAAATTATATTGTAAAATACTTGTCTTCCGTCTGTGAAATATTTGTCGTCCTAGGTTCTTTTAAATAAAACTAACGCTAATTTAAAACATACTATATTAATAATAAAACACACTAGTAACACTTAATACACTTAATAACTAATAACATTATTTATTTCAATATTTATTTCACATTTATATTATAATATCAATCCGACGGCAATTACTCGTTGAATGCCTGGTCTCCCTCCATTTCGAGTTCTTATATAGGTATATACACCTTCGAGTATAATCCGGAGGTTCTAGACGTTTCGGGCGACAGCTGGTATGTTCGGCGCATGATGTCATCGCCAGACCGTCGCCTGATGTATTGCAGATGACTCATATGCCAACATTATTATATATAACAGTCTGTTGCAAATCAAATACCCATCGCTCTCAATATACTAATATACCAGTGTCCCGTATCGTTATGTTCAAATTTTAGGCGTGTAAAGTAGACTTCATTTCAAGTAACAAAAACGCAAAACTTGTATGTCCATTTTTATTTATTTCAAAGTTACAGATCTATGAATGTGATTGTCAGATCATGAAAAAAATGTAATCCAAAAGTCAATAAAAACTGATTTTATTTAAAAAAATTCAATTAATAATATTTTCGAAATGTCCACCTCCTTGTTGAATGCAGACTTGTGCCCGTAACCCAACAAAAGAAGTACTTATCCGAATTTCATACTTGTTTTGTCGGATTTGCTCGGTAGCCAGGTGAATACGATCCAACAACTCTTCTCTTGTGTTCGAAGCTTGCGCGTAGACTAAATTTTTCATGTACCCCCATAAATAAAATTCAAGGGGATTAAGATCGGGTAATCTGGGTGGCCATGCAACAGGACCACCCCGACCAATCCATCTTGGATAATTGACGTTAACCCAATTTCGGACAGCAATTCCGAAATGTGGTGGTGCCTCATCCATGTGAAACCACATGTCTCGTCGAACATTCTCTAAAAGACCTGGCAGTTCGTCAATAAGAAATTGAAGGTAATTGTCCGCATTTCACCTCCCAGGAAGAACGACAGGACCAATCCACAAGTCATCGATTAGGGCCGCTCAAACGTTAATAGAAAATTCATGTTGAAATTTAGATGGGCCTATAGCTTTGGGATTTTCTGATGACCACCTGTGCAGGTTTCTCAGATTTGTAACACCACTTCTCGTGAACGTGGATTCACCTGTCCAGAGGACTGTTCTGCAGAAATTAAAATGAAGCTGTGACTGTCTTAATATCCAGGTAGAATAAACTAGACGAGCATAGTGGTCTGCTTCAAGCAAACCGTGTCCCTTGCGGTAGTGATATGGATATAAGCCCTCATGTTTTAAAATTCGCCAAACTGTCGTTCGTGGCACTCCTAGTTGTCTAGCGATTCGACGTACACTGAGAGTTGGATCCCTTGTAACAATAGCTACTGCTTCTTCCTCTAAGTCTGCTGGCAAATTTACTCCTCGGTCGAAAAGATAATCACGCAGTCCGCATTCCCGAAATTGTCTGTAAAACGTTCTGTAATGACGAATGCGCCTATCGAGAAACCGATGTCGGTATTCAATAACTGCTTGACGTGCACTGCCGTTACAGTAGCCATACACAAAATGCATGTCCGCATACTCTTGAGAAGAAAATCGGTAAGGCATTTTGAATAAAGAAAACGTACCCACTCACTAATAAGCTGTTGTATGAACTGAAACGTAATGTAATCCTTTATTAAAAAATGCAACGTTAACAATCATCTGAACATTTGCTTATAGTATGATATTCATAGTTCAGCACTTACGAAATAAGTAAAAACCTTCTTTATCATAAATCAATTTCAAGTACTCTTTTTTGTAGATCTCCAAGAAACTACTGTATGCACTACGACACGTGTTTATTTATTTCAGGATAACATTATATTATGCGACGTTAACAATCACAGGCCTGCTATTGAATCGTATAACTTTTTTTTAAATAAAATCAGTTTGTATTGACTTTAGGATTACATTTTTTTTTCATGCCAATCATGACAATCACATTCATATATCTGTAACTTTGAAACAAATAAAAATAGATATACAAGTTTTGCGTTTTTGTTACTTGAAATGAAGTCTACTTTACACTCCTAACATAACGATACGATAGTCGTAAGCCTACATTGGAGTTGTTTATTGATATATCCAAGGCATTTGACTGTCAATCATAAATATCTGTTGTACAAGTTGGAAAGGGTGGGCATTAGAGGGATTGCTCACGACTGGCTTCGATCATATATAAATAATCGAACACAAAGGATACGTTGTGCAGGCAATACATCTGAGGATGTAAGTATTGATATCGAGGTCCACAGGGTTCAATCCTTGGTCCAACACTATTTTTAGTCTTTATTAATGACATCTCTTCATGTCTTGGGGGAATTAACTGTACAGTCATCAATGAAGTCTACTTTACACTCCTAACATAACGATACGGGACACCTTGTGTAATATCGTAGACGAAATTGTGGAAGCTGCAGATCCGGAGAAAGCTGCGCGTTGACCTGGTACGCCAGTGGAACACCTCTACTTACGACCATGAATGTACGCCCAAATCGACAATTAGTACAATACTAAAATTTTGTTGAACAATTAACAAGGGTTCATCGGTGCCTAATTGCTAAACTCATTAATCGGATCGTATTAGAATGAATCGCTCATACGCTTTTGTGATACAGACATGTGTGCATTTTTATTAAAACTTGAATTTTCTTTGATAGGTTACAATTTTTTTTCAGGGTCAATACGAATTTTTATATCGCGCCATATTGAACTACGCCGAGTTGCACAGTCTGTGTGATCTATAACTGTTGTGGTGGCAGAACTGGCAACCGTTTACATTCCTCTCATGACGCCGGTATTTTCAACGAGCGAAAGCATACGATTTTATTACATGAAGAAATTAAGGATAATTAGAGTGAAGCCAAAAAAAAAATTGAAAACGAAAAACAGGAGCAATTGGGTGTGTCTCGTAGGTTTAAATCCATGTTCAATTAAATAATAAGCGAAAAATACATGTTTTTAACGAACGAATGTATAAAGAAACTGTATTTAGATATTACGTTATTCGAACATTAATTTATTTCATATTACTCATTCGGTTTCGGAAGGAAAGGTAATATTGAACATTTATTTCAAAGCAGTTTCGACAAAATATTAAAATTCTAATGCTAATTATCTATTTTCAAATATTTTTTATACTCGTATGATATAATGGTGAACAAGGTTAACAATAAATACATCTACACTACCGCTCATGAAATTACGGACATTGCACTATTCGGTAGTACAGTGAGTACAAACTGACAAACCACGAACGAATTCATGAAAAAATCTTGGTTATGCGACATGAACTTAAATTTTTTTAAATTATTATTTGACGATTATTTGATCATGTACGCTTTGTATGTTTTCAAATCTTGTAAGAGCACACGCGAAGAATACTTCCAGAATTAATTCCAAAATATAATAATTAACCTATAAATTAGGGTATTCCTTTCTCTAAATTATCTGATTTAAAATCTCTTAATATTCTATGAAATAAATATTACTTTATATTCTAAGTAATTATTGTTTATTTTCAACATTTTTAATGCTTTTATTATATCCATGGGGTAATGAGAACAACTACAATAGGAAATTCAGTTTACAGTTTGCACAGTATTTTAAAGAGAGCAATATTTCGTTTACACTAAATTAAAGTGAAAAAAAAAACATATAATCATAGAGTTTACAGTATTGCATAGAGTTTAGTTAAAGTTTAGTTTGTCGATAAATATTTTCAATTAGATTTACATCTGACGATTAAGACGGTCTATCAATGTTTTTTATCCTATATTTCTACATAGTACAAAGTCTACACTGCACTGTTTTGAATCATTATTCCCAGGTAATGTCTAATTATGCATTTGGTCACGTAAACTGGTTTTACATTCGTCAATATTGTTCGATAAGTTTATCGATTTCCGGCTTAATAACTCGTCGATTTATTGAAAATCTCATGTTTTTTACACATACCAATTTTGACAGTTGATCTTACAACAAAATTTGCTTTTCGTTCAGCTGTTTTCTTAATAGGTTGGTTAAGAGATTTAGATATTTTTTATAAGACTTCTTCACACTATCTTTATACTACTCAACTAGTTGACAGCTAAAATTGGTGTTTATTTTATTGTATTTTTACAATTTCTTAATTTTAAACGTTTCCAGGATAAGGTTATACAAAAATTTCAACTGTAAAAATAATCACAAATTAATAACATTTTCGCGAAGTATTGTGAATGTAAATATTGTTTTCTAGATTTTACGACGCTAATTATTCGATTTTTTTTATAGGCGAAGTTTTTCTATTTAAAGTTCGAATAATTAGCGTCGTAAAATGTAGAAAGCTATATTTACATTCACAATACTTCGCGAAAATTAATTTGCAACAAATGCCGATTACAGGCAAAATATTAACATCTGTTCCTTAATGTAACTTAGGGCTTTCCAATATATTCGGAATCACAGTCTTTAATAGCTCAGGTGGCAGAGCAATGGCCCGGCAAACCATGGACGTCGGTTCGGATCTTGTTTTAGGGCGAATTTTTTCTATTAAAAAAATGTTTAATTGAATATTCACATTTTTTTCTGTGTCTTATTTCCCTCTTTTTTAATTTACAATTTTTTTTTTTCCTTAAAAAGAACAAATTTGTGTGAAACAGCAAGGAATTTTAAAGTAGATGTTCAATGTGTCTGCCATTTGCATAAATACAAGCTTCTAACCGATCGGTAAACTTTCGAAGTATACGTTTTAACACGGCTCGGTCTTCACAGATATGAGCCGCAGCTTGAAAAATACTTTGCCGAAAATCGTCTTTCATGGCCAGGGTCTACATAACTTGGATACAATGTACCGAAATCTCTTAATCTGTACACGGTTTGTAAAATTAAATCATTTGATGGACATCTTCAGTTCGGAAACCGCCCTTCATAAATGCGTCTAGCAGTTCTAACATTTCCACTTGTTTCACCGTATAGCAAGACGAAATCTGTTAAGCGGGGTTTCCACTTGTGCATTTACATGCAGCAACTATTGACGCAGCAGTAAACTGCATGCATTTCTTAATTTACACTGTGCAGTTTATTAAAGATGCATCAAAACATGTACAACTTCGTGATGCACGGAATTAGATCCGTTTCTAATTTTGTGCAGTTAAATGCATGCATTTCTAGTTACTTTTCGTTACCAACATAAATTGTGAATGATTTTATGTTGGCTACAAACACGTGCGTAATTGTATTTGTAGCGGATAATTGTAATCGATTTGCCTAACAAATCTTTTGGTTTTGTCTATGATATAAATTTATCTTTACATGGTAGTAATGTCCCCAAACATAAAGCTACAAACTACTTTGACATGAAAACAGATAATGCCAACGTAAATACAAACATTCAGAATACGTTGGTGAAAACAATTTACTAAAAGTTGCTCGTATGTGTAAATACGCATGCATGCATTAAAAAATGCTGCAATTTTCGGAGTGATATGCTGTATGCAAATGCACTAGTGGAAACCCCGCTCTAATTCGCGGTTTGAATAAGCCATACGTCATGGAAGTTGATAATAAACTTACTTCTGACTTACAGTATGCATCATCGCTTCTACAATTCCCACCATTACACTTCAGTAGGGGTAGCGCTGTAGTTATAAAGGAATACTAAATTTACCAGTCGGCTCGAGCCACGCGTATTTATTAAATATTTTTTTTCTTTGATCTCGTTCGAGATAGAGTTTTTATGCATTAGCATTTTATGCTTAATATTATTACAGGTATTACATATTAAAGTACGTTGCCTTATTTCGTTTACACCCTGTATATGTAGTTTGATTTGACGTCATGTACCCCTGATTGCCGATTCGTAATTATAATTTGAAATTGAAACTTTTAAATCAAAAAGAATTTTTTATGGATGTAATTATAATTTGCACCCGTATTTTTATGAGCGGTATCTACATAATACTATACAAATCTAGTGTATTGATATAGGCTGTATTTTTATTCAAGTTTTATTAATTATACGTGCACGTATTTTTTTACATTTATCGGTTTTTAGCAAACCTATACTTTTGTGAATTGGTACTTCGATATAACACGAGAATGATATATATTTTTTGCCATATTGCGTTTATTGATAATTTTTTTTTCGTTTTATATTTATTAATCTCATTTTTTTATTTAGATTTGTAAATCTCATTTTAGAATCTATTTTTACTGTTTTATAACATTTTTGTAAGATATCATTTTTTATCAACGTCTTTTTTTTATATGAATATTACGTCAAGATTACTAAATCTAGGTAAACATAAATGTTTATAATACCAGTAGGTGTGAAAAAAATTACATTTTCGTATAGCAAAACATGAGTAACTTATTTTATACTGAAGTACATATCATAGACGTTTATTTACATTGGAGAAAATGTTTTTAGTTCTTTTTAGGAAAATATTAATTAATCGTAAATATAAAAACTTATCCAAGGAATAACTACACTAAATAATAGTGTAATTTATAAGAAACTGTCATTTACGAGAATAATACGATATAATTTAGGCATAACCATGATATTAATTTAAATGTTTTAATTCCTATTACGAATATTTTGTGAAACGTATTTTTGAAAACATTTTATTATTTTTAAATGAAAATTCAACTGAACATTCAAAATAATTGTGTATTTTTATACTTTGTATTAAGTATATTGGTCAAACTAAGTATATAATGCATTTATAACTTCTTCACTCGCAAAATTATCTTAATTAACTCAATATCCAGTATTAACTCTATTGAATCCGTGTCTTATCGTATGATACTACAAGGTTACAAAAAAACGGGAACTTTTTTACAATCCAATAAAACTAGAAATTTTATTCCTAGTAATTGAAACCTTAAAATTTGCCATTTACGAAACATCGATGGAATTTATCATTTTTTAAAAATTTACGTCCTTTAGATGGCGTCCTGCTGTACGAATACATCCTTGAAATCTGCTGTTAAGATTCCCCATTGACCGCTGCAACATCTCAGCTGGGATACTGTGAATTTCATCCCGATTTCTCTGTTTTAACTCGTCCAGGGTTTTTGGTCGAGTCGTGTACACTCTTGAGATAACCCCACAAGAAAAAATCACAAACTGATAAATCTGGCGATCTAGGGGGTCAGGGAATGTTACCGAATCTTGAGATCACGCGGTTGCCGAACAATTCTCGTACAGTTTCCATTGATTGCCGTGCAGTGTGTGATGTCGCTCCATGCTGTTGAAACCAGGTTTCTTGAACGTTTGGAAAGTTGTTCAATTCAGGTGTAACGAAAGTTTGTAACATCTCCACGTAACGATCCGCATAGTTATTGTGTTTCTCTGTTCATTTTCAAAAAAATACGGTCCGATAATCTCATGTGATGAAACTGCACACCATACTGTCACTTTACTAGGTGTAAAGGGCGCTCACGAACTTCATTAGGATTTGTGTCTGCCCAGTAACGGTAGTTCTGCTTATTCACATAACCTGTGAGATGAAAATGAATCTCATCTGACATCCACAACTTGTTTAGGAATTCATCGTCATTGTTTATGTTTGTTATCATTTGTTGATAGAATTGTAATCGTAACTGGTAATCATTTTCATTCAGTTGCTGCACTATCTGTAGCTTGTACGGATGAAATTTTAAATCTAAATGAAGAATTCTGCGAACACTCCCGGGACATTACAACTGCAGCTGTTTGCTTACGAATTAAACGACGTGCGCTCCGTACGACAGACTCGCGTACAGCATCAATGTTCTGTGGAGTACGAGCACTTCTTGGTCGTCCTGTTGGTTTCTTGTTTAGGGCAGATCCCAGTCTCTTCAAAGTTATTAATCCAACATTTTATGGCATGTTTTGACGGAACGGCACCATGACGTCCAAAATTATAAAAACGTCGAAACTCCCTCTGCGCTGCTTCCAAACTGTCATTGTTTTTATAAAACATTTTTATGGCTTACGCACGCTGTTGCCGGTTCCACTGATCCATGATTACTAAAATGGCGGAGTGTTTACTTGCTAAATATCACTAACCCGTAGTGTTACCAACTGCTCATGGCTACAAATACGCATTTCAAAAATTCCCGTTATTCTGTGTCACCTTGTATAACTTATAAATTTTCGTAGTATTCACTTTGTTTTATATTCGATGTGAATGTTTTCGTGGTAATATTTGCAGTATCAAATACGCTACTATACTACACGTGGCAAATTAAATAAACGAAATTCAATTTCGCAAATATCAAGTCACTGAATTAAGCAATTTAACATCAACATTGTATATTAAGATACCAATACAATGTACTGACTAGAATCATTAATTGCATCGGGTAGATCGAGGACGATAAGTTAGTAGATGAAGTGTGGACAATGAATACAACAAATATTAACTAATTCTAAAGCAGAAGAATAATACTTTGAAATGGGTGCAAACACATGGGCTCTATATCCTTTATTTTGGCATGCGTTTAAAATTTCACCTATATCTGACGGGTATCTAACAGAAACTTAATCAATAAGTCATTTTTCTTTAAAATAACTTATGGTGGCTTTACACAGGCAAAAAAAATCATGAATTTTGTGACCTTGAATTTATTGACGACAATAAATTCATGATGAAATTCACGAATTAGAACCAGCTCTAATTTTTCGTCAATTTTTTGTGGAATTATGGTTTCATTTTGTTTTGAAAGTTATTGCCAACTTTGGATGTAACGTAATAGTTGTGTTATCGTAAGAATTAGAGGTTATATAGGCATTAGTGGTTATCGTTATAAAATAGAAAATATATCAAGTGAAGATAGTAAAGGTATATAATAATTAGTCAACATTTTCACTGTACAGAAATCGACATACATTTGACATAACCTACTCAACTTATGAGTACAAACACAAACAGATTGGTAGTAAAAAGAAGTCACTATTTTATGGTTGGCATTAACTGGTTAACTTCAATAAAATATTTCAATAAATTCATGAACTACTTCATGGATTTCTTCGTGAATAAATTCATGAATTTCTTTGACTGTGATCTTTAGATATATATACCTTTTATTTTTTCATTTGTTTTCATGTTTGAGTTAATAATTACTTGTTCGAATTGTATGAAAATTGATTTCGATTACTCCGTATAACACCGTTTTATTTGGCGATATCGTTAGTTGTTTTAGAACTTAACCTAACGTAGTTCTAAGTTCATTTACCGTTAGGTGTAGGACTTGTGTTGAGTTGATTTTGGCTTATCATTCTGCTCCTAGACAAACTGATACCCAACTTTTCATAGTTATCTTGGCAAAAATAGAAGACAGCCACTAAGAAAGTTGTTTAAAACTTTTGCGAATTGACATACATTCTACCAAATAAAATATTTTATTTTACAAATAAATATCTTATTTTTCAACTTAGTTTCCATCTTTTTCTACGCCTTTTTATTAACTCCAATTTGAGATTTGTGTGATTATGAATAATATATCTACGAAGGATAATCATGACATTCACTACCTGTATAATTGTGTTTCTGGAGGAGAAGGCTGATCGTAAATATAAATAACATATTAACGATCAAATACAAAAATATTAAATTCAAATCCACCCACATCGTCTACCAATCGCCAACTGTGTATAGCAAACGCCAATTAAGTTGGCGCGAGGAGGGGTAAGTTCGCGCAGGACTGGAAGTAGTGGGAAGATTTGTATGTGGTTTTGCATCAAATGTCAGATAATTCAAACCTCTGAGCGTGTATCACTTTATGATCCCCTAGCAAAGACATTATGTTCCGTCAAACGTCAATGACAAATGTATTCTGACAATTACTTGAGTAGTGGGGGGTGGACGTTTTTAAAAACGGCTTCTGCGCACCTCGCGCCAACTTAATTGGCGCTTGCTATACTTGAATATAACCGATGTATGAAAACCGCCACTTAGGTAGGCAAGCAGCAACGTCACTACGCTGCCTTTACCGAAATAAAAGTGCGCGTTATTTCGAGAAAAATTATAATAGAGTTATTGTAAATGCAGACATAATATACTAAACAACTTACCCAATATGCAATAAAATGTGTGCGACTGAAAACCTGTGGTATAGCGTATGTTTCAACAGTAATCTCTTTGGGATTCGTCCGTTGCAGCGTATATATCTGCTTATACGCAGAAAAAGATCGTTCCACATCTAGCGATGTAATATTCGCGGTCTTTAAATTTGTATCTCCTGAGCCTGTCGCTCGTCCACACCTCTGTGAGCCGACTGAAAATGCCGGTCCTTGCCGACGTATAGCAAGCGCCAAATAAGATGGCGAGAGGAGGGAGTGCGCAGAAGCCGTTTTTATAAACGTCCACCTTATATATTTTACTCTAATAAATTATTAATTTATTAAGTGATAGATGTGTAGTTTATGCCACCTATGGTATCTTGCAAATTGATGTAAAACTAAATACAAAACTCCCCAGTACTTCTAATCCTGCGCTTATCTGGCGCTTGCTATATTATGAATGACTATTCAGCGGGAAAGTCCTGGAACTTTAGCACTATGAAACGTTTTCAATTATTTTAATTGTTTATAATATAAACAATTAAAATATAAACTTTATACGTTAGGGATATTAGTGAGAATTTTACAAACATTTTTACCTTTTGTAATAATATTTTTTCTAATAATAATTCCAGGATTTCGATTTGTATAGGAAAATTAGATATTATGCTAGAATTTGGCTCTTTATATTTGCTTACAATGTGACCGTTTGAATTGTAATATCTTAGACGATTTGATCGTTTGCAATCGCTACATGTCCGGAAGAAAAATAATAATAAATATCATAAAACAGTTTTCGTTGGACAGCATATAAAGCGCCGATAAACACATAAAAAAAGCGCACGACGTTCAACGTAGTACTCTGTTTGAGATGGCAATTTTTCAGCACACAAACGCTATAGGTTTGTTTTTGCAGTCGTTTTGAAACGGTTTGAAAATCATTTTATAATTACTTTATACGCATGCGTCAATTACAATCGTTTCCAATCTATCTCCAATTTTTTCGTTGCTAAAACGAATTTAAAATTTGTGGCTGCTAGTGACATCTACCATACAAATAGTAGAACTTCAGAATTTTCAAATCTATCACATACTTCTTGAGCAACATGTCTGCTTACGCGAATATGTTCTATGAATTCATTGTCTCTGTATTGAGGAGTAATTATTTCAAAATAATTTGGATTCTTTTAATTTTATCTTGAAATAGTATTTCTTCTTCACTGGTAAACTCCCACTTAGTACTATTACTGTCGCTAGTGGATAAACTAAATAAATCCGACATTCTATTCTTTTCATAAAACCACTACAATTTATACAAACCTCTGCACAAAACAGTCAAACAACGAGCGCGATGGAGATTTAAAAAACATTCAGTCAGAGTCACAACGATGCCTACACGTTTTTCCACTTCCCGTGCAAATGAATCGCGCATGCGTCTGATATTCGGTTTCACGAAAATACTCAAACCATTCCAACCGATTGAAAATCATTTCACAACGATTTAAAACGACAAATGTTTTATCAGCGTTTGATTTTAGTTCTATGCCCGAACGCTTTTCCTTCAATGTCTACACTCTTGATACTTCAAATGATTTCAAACGCCTGCAAAAACAAACCTTATATAAACCCCATATAGTCACGTATAGCAAACGCCAATTAAGTTGGCGCGAGGAGGGGTAAGTTCGCGCAGGATTAGAAGTAGTGGGGAGATTTGTATTTGGTCAGATAATTCTAACCTCTGAGCGTGTATCACTTTATGATCCCCTAGCAAAGACATTATGTTCCGTCAAAGGTCAATGACAAATGTATTCTGACAATTACTTGAGTAGTGGGGGTGGACGTTTTAAAAACTGCTTCTGCGCACCCCCTCCTCGCGCCAACTTAATTGGCGTTTGCTATACATCAGTAGCCAATGACAATGCAAAAAAAATTACAATTGTGCACTGTGAACACATTTTATATGCAATCTTGCATATTTAATATGTTCAAATAATTACGTTGCTTTTTAAAATTTAATTAATGTGCTCTGCAGCTCTTATATAAAAACCGCCACTGATTTTCAGTGTAAGGCAAAATGCTGTGATTAACAAAAATATAGAAGAATTGACAACAAGAACTCTGAAAGTTCACAAAATTATAAATGTATTAGATACTAGGTTTGACCTATATACACGAAAAGTATTCTATTTATTTTGTTGATTCACGTATTATTTTAAAATCAGTTTAATCTCTAAGCAATATCTTAATTGTGTCAGTATTAAAAAATACAATTTAAAAGAAAAATGTAGAAACCAACATTTAAGAGTATTTAATTTGATAACCACGTATTAATCATTCCTTACAGTATGACATACTTATTATAAATCAAGAACGATACAGAAGATCTTGAGGTGCGAATGAAATATACAATGTTACTTGTGTTCGTTTTGATATAGTCGTCAAATATCAGCGAATCTAAAATTACTTTAAGTATTTGCTAATACATTAATTCATTGTTATACGTAAACTTTTTGGAATTATGTTAATTAATGATTAACAGAGAGTAGATACATTTATAAACATTTAGTTGCATTCTCTAAATATTTTGTAAAACATTTGAACATTTGCAAAAAGATCCTAAACAAATCAATTCTTTCACAATTAAATTGCTAAACCAAGAAAACATTTGACGAAATTATTTATTTTATGCATTAGTATACCGATCGTTTTGAGTTGTAAGATATTAAAAGCGGAGAGGAGGTCAAGGGAAGTACGTCCCCACCAATATTGTAGAGCACACCGCTTATTCAGATAACGACGAATGCTGTGTGCATATCATCGTGCGTCGTGTTGTGCTTGAAGACATTTCACAAACTATGATAATATGCAATGTAAAAACGTTTAATTTTAACAGTAGATTAACATAAGGCAACTTATTTTTTAAAACATCAAATTAAGTGGAAAAACTTCTCTAAATTAAAATGAAATAAAACTACGTACCATTTAAAACATAAAATTTATTTCGAGCTGAATATTATTATACGAAAAACTTAAATAAGACTTCTAAAAATTAAATAACAGGGCGTACTCTTTAAAATATAAATTAAACTCATTCTGAAAATATCTAAACAAATTAAAACTATAATAATAATTAATTTTATAAATTATAATTTATTAAATTAAGTGTTCGAATGCTTTCCCTTCTTGCATTAAACAGTAACCCATTCTATCGTAAAATTCTCTTCGAACGTTAGACAACAAACCGGGAGTAATATTTTGGCAAACCTCAATAATTTTTTGTCGTAATTCTGGCAAAGTTGTAGCTCGGTTATGACTATAAATTTTATTTTTAATATAACCCCAAAGGAAAAAGTCAAGAGGAGCCAAATCAGGGGATCTTGCAGGCCATCGAATGGTGCCCACTTTCGAAATTAATTTATTTGGGAATACATTTTGGAGATATTGCCGAACATCCCTATGCTCATGTGCAGGACACCCGTCATGTTGGAACCATACATTATTGATATTGTCTGAGACTTCTTCAAGACCTGGTATAACATGTTCTTGTAGCAGATTCAAATACCGTTGTCCATTCAAATTGCCGTTAATAAAAAATGGTCCTATAATGTCATTATTGTAAATACCCACCCAGATGTTTAATTTCTGTGGATATTGCGTACGAGTTTGAAGTACTCTGTGCTCATTGTCTCGAGACCAATATTGGCAAATACTTGGATTTTGTGCGCCATGAATAGTAAACGAGGACTCGTCCGTAAAACATATGTTTTCAATAAAATTATTTATCTCAATATTTTTATCGATTATAGTTTGACAGAACTCCATTCTACGAAAATAATCATCCTCAAAAATCTCTTGGTGGTTTTGATATTTATATGACCGATATTTGTTTTTTTTCAAAACCGCGTACGCAGTTGATTTACTAATATCTAATTCTTCGGCAATATCACGAAGAGATTTATTTTTATTTTCTTCCACAGAAGCACAAATTGCTACCTCCGTATCCTCATCGCGTGGCGGGTTATTACGTCTGCATCGATAGCAGTTAACGACACATCCGTAGGTTTTAAATTTGTTAATAACGCGGGATATAGTTGATATCGATGGCACAGGTCTGTTAGGAAAGGACAAAGGGAATAAGTTTCTAATCTCTTCATACGTGTTCCCTTGAAAATTCCAACTTATAATTTCAATTTTCTCATTTACTAAAAATAAATCCATTATGGACGTAGCGGCCTGTCCTTGTTATACACACTTCGATCCGATTGCTGTGAACTACTGACTGCAACTAACTGCGTATTGTGTCGCCTACTTGCGCTACTAGACCGTGGTATCTAGACTCATAGGTACGCGTCCCCACTTCTTTGCGAATTTTCATACCCCTTACCTCTTCCCGGCTTTATTTATCCTATTTGTCAAAACGATCGGTATGTTTGTTTAAATCTAAACGGATCGATATCCAGGCTTTAAGATCGCGGTTCTTTTATTATAGGATAACTACAAAACAATAAATACATTTTTGCACATACTTCCAAGTTGATTACTTTAAATTTTTCTTAACAATACCACCGCTGTTAAATTGTTTATTATAAATTCATACTTACCCCTTGGTATTGTATCGCGCTTCAAATCATGTAACTTTGGCAACAATGTTTTACAGTATAACCTAAGCTTTCTATATTGAAAGGTTTATTCCTTTTTCTATCCCACTTTATTCATTATCTACATATAAACAAAATTTTTTCCAATATCTTATTAAGGATGCATATTTGTGAGGCAGTGTCGCATTACTGGAAAGCTTCGGAAGGACCTTCAACTTCTCTGTCGTGGCCGTCTCAATGTCGGAAATGGTGTCAAAACGTTTTTCTTTTAGCTCAGTTTTTATTTTTTGGAAAAGCAAGAAGTCGCATGATGCTAAATCGAGAGAGTAAGGCGGATGTGGACATTCAGGAACCTTTTTACGGCCAAAAACTAGCGGATCAGAAGCGAGATAGGACATGGCGCGTTGTCGTGATGAAGGAGGAAGCCATTGGCCCAGTTTTCTGGTCTCTTTCTCTGTACATCGTTTCGCAAACGTTGCAGCATGCTTTTGTAATATTTTGAGCTTAGAGTTGTTCTCCTTGGAACGAACTCTGATCGCACTATGCTCTCACTATCAAAAAGAAACAATGAGTATAACTTTTAACGTTTGACTATGACTGACGTGTCTTCTTAGGGCGAGGAAAGACACTGGCTTTCTATTGGGAACTCTGAATTTTTATCTCAGGATCATAACCATACACCCAACTTTCAGCTCCAGTTAAAATTTTTACCACGAAGTCAGGATCTGCATCAAGACGATCCTT
Source organism: Melolontha melolontha (assembly GCA_935421215.2). Taxonomy (NCBI): domain Eukaryota; kingdom Metazoa; phylum Arthropoda; class Insecta; order Coleoptera; family Scarabaeidae; genus Melolontha; species Melolontha melolontha. Next base: position 33,255,944 of record OW285244.1, on the reverse strand, counting down.
CCGTTTCGTGCAAATTGACGATATCCCTTCTGTTTGTCAGTCAAAAGTCTGGGAACAAATTTCGCACTCGTCTCATTCGCAAATTATCGGTTAAAATGCTTTGCGCGGACCCGTACGAGATGTTCAGTTCTTTGAAACGCTCTCAAATAGTTATGTTTACTAATAATTTTTGCCACTTTTTGCACATTTTCGTCTGTTTTTCAGGCCGAAGGATGTCCCAAGCATTACTCGTCTTCTACCGACTCATTTCCGCTTTTAAATCGCTCATACCACTTGTAAACAGTATTCAGAGTCACCACATTATCGCCGTATACTGATTTTAACATTTCATGGGCTTCTTTGACATTTTTTCGACTTAAAACAAAACCTAATGTTAACGCATTGATCGAAATCTATTATGCGCAACAGGCACGGTAAACACGACCTCACTCTTACGTCTCTCAAAACCGACTGACAAGTCACAACTTGTTCTAACATGGCATTGACTGTCTCAATGAATCAGGCTAGCAGTCAGCAGTTGCTGCTATAAGAATTCATTTACCGCATTTTTTGATCATACCTCGCACTGGGCTTCTATTAAAAAATCTAATATGTGTTCGTTTTACACCAGTTATTTGAAAGTTTCAACAAATATATTTTCCAATAAACATGATATCGTACGAAGTTTTAATACCAGTTCAATAGAAGTTCCTGTAAACATCAAACTAGCTGATCCAAATAGACGTATTAATTGGGGCAAATATTTTTTGGAATCGAAATTATGATGAATTTGCTGGTTTCAGTTGGTTGAAGATTATCTTTGAGTGTGCTTTCGGGTTTTTACTGTTAGCTAAATGCTAATGGTTTCTGAGCGGGTGCTGCAATTTGTTTGAGTGTTGTCTGGAACACATTCATTATGGGATGACATTGATTAACGTTTTTTCTTATACATTGATATGTTATTGTGGGGCCGGTTTCGGGGTTTTTCCATCACGTCAGGATTTTGAAGTGTTTGGGCGGTTTTTCCTTGAAAATGTGTTAAGTTTTAATATATTTGGGTGCAGTTGTGTTTTATTTTAGAAACTTGGGTGCGGGATGTTGCGGGAAGTATTGTACTGCCTGGCATGCTTCGACAAGTTCGACCATATCTCAGCGTTTTTGTTGCGACATATCTGTTCAGCCATGTTTGCTCTATAACGGTTGGGTTGAAGAGTTGATGGCGTGCTCTGTCTGGGGATACAAGAGGTTTCCTGTCAGGCTTAGGGGTCAAAAAGAGGTTTTATCATCCAGCATTGGTCCATGATTTTCAACTTAGTGACCTCCGTCTTCTAACTTTAAAATGTTGCTAAAGACTTGCGTTATTTCAGCACTAAATTAATATCACATGGCAGTAACTTGTGGGAAGCTCCTTTCTAAGCCAATTCTCAGCATTAAGGTCGGGCTAAGGTTTCGACTTTAAGCTGTATTTTCTGTATAATTTGAAATAGATTTCGAATATTTTTCCTATTTGTAATACAAGTATAAACAATATATATTGAATTACGCAAGGGTTAAGAGCGGCCGGACAACGGGAGTGAGGGTTCGAATCTCTAAGTCTTTTTGTTAAATTAGAATAATGCTTCTTCTAGCTTCCGTACGATTTTGACTGATTTTACTTTATGTTTTCGTAGTTACAGGTAGGAACTCGGCTTTAATGATATTTTTGTAGAAATATTTTAATTTTAAATTATTCTCACTATTCTACATAAAATCTGTATCACTGTTTTACCTTTGGGTGTTAAGAGGCCAAACGCAAGGAGCCGCTGTGTTAGTTTTACTCGTCACCCATCCAGTAACTGACCATGGTAAGGTCTGTTTGGCTATGTCATTTGCAAATACCTTAACTAAACTGCCATACTGTTTACACTAACCTATTAACACTATTTTAAAATATTAGTATGCAACAATGTTCATAACTGTGTCTTCTATAAGTTTTAATTGAATTTTAACATATTTTAAAGTCATACCCAGTGTCTATGATTTAACTTTAATATTAGTCAGTTTATTGTGATACATCTCTCTGTTCTGCGTACGTGTAATGACGAATTAATCTTTAAAAGTGCCATGATCTGAAACAATTAACTCTACCTCTGCTCCATAATAACGATATTCTATCCGCGTTTTTTACGTTTTCTTAAGTGTCTATTCACGCACTGATTGTATTCACGATACGCACATTTTTTTTTCTTGAAAAAAAAAACGAAAACGACGACCAGTATATAAGAGATATTAATAAAAAGTTTTAACACAATGAAACAAATGACGACTTGTGCAAATAGGTTCTTTACTATTAGCATTTAAAAATTATTATTGTGTAAGAAACATTTTTTATAAATATTATATAAAAACTATATATATATATATATATATATATATATATATATATATATACAGACACAAATTACACTCACACATACACACAGACAACACACAGAACTCGTGCTTATGTAATGCTTTTTCATTGTGATAATTGTAAAGGTATTTTCTTATTTTTGTAATTGTCAATTCCAAATATATAATGTATACATAATAATGTACATCTATACTAAACTTCTACTGAATTGTTCATTGAAAAATGGTCGGAATTATCTAATTTTTTAAAACACTCGATATATTTATTTTATTCTTTAATATCATTGCGTCTGTTATTTTAATTTGAATATTAATACTACACCTTGTTAATTGAATTTAATCTCATTACTGGAGTTGTGCGCCTTGTCCGGAATGCAATGATGTACTAGGCGCTACCCAGGAATTCCCCGGAATGTGAAAAAAAAAACAATAAATTGTCCTTACAACTTATTCGCTACCATCGCCTTCAAAGTACATATGAATACACCGAGCCCAGCGACTTATCAGACACTGTAGTGTCGTAGAATAACTTAAACACAACTCAATGAATATAAACAAAAATTGTCTGACACAATCTAGCGCTATAGAATTGTACCATCATCTTTTCACGCGCCACATTCAAATTCCTGGAATTTCTGGGTAGTATCTTGTATTGTAGGGACAGCCGACCAATGCGAATAGCGGGTGTGAGAGTAGTTAAGTCCGAGCTATAGTACTATGTGAATTTGCATTTCACAGATCGGTAACTGTTACACAGTACATTATGAGGCCCACATACTGTAGTAAATTATATACTAGACATTTACCCTTTGAATATTTGTTAGCCTATAGTGGAAGAGATCGGAGAAAGAACTGCAGTATCAGGTATGTTTCGACATTTGTTTCAGCGAGGCGTGTTCTCTGGGATGAAAGTATATTCTTATATGCAGAAAATGACCGTTCTACAATGTTGGCAATTGAAATCATCTCTGAAATTATTTATTTATATATTATCGAGTCGGAATATCGTTCATGGCTGTTATTGAGTTCGGCCGGCTGTCCCACAATACAAAAACATCCCTGTTTTCCAGACAAAGTGCGCGACTCTACTCATTACGTTACAAATGTACACTTTTCTAAATGAAACAAAGATATAACTTTATCCGTTGTACCAACTGATACGTACTACAAGATCAAATAATAATTACGGGAGGGTCGTTGCATGATTTTCATTTTGAAAGTTAGGCCGCCCTGATGATTTCTTCCTCACGTGCCAATAAGTTCCTGTTACTACATTTAAGATTCATTGTTGAATATTACCTATAAAGTAGCACAACATGTTCAGAATTAAAAGTAATGCAGTGATAATATAACTTACCCTCTTCCAACATTTAACAATTAAGTACTTATGCGTTATCACTTATTGCAAGGACTTTTTTAGTTTTCCATTGTTAAGTTTGGGTTCCTTATTGAGTGCTTGCATTTAATGCATACATCTCTATCGCAATATTCCCTTTAATTTATAAGAAAATATATGTATTTATGTGTCGTTAACACCTCTAATCTAGTTTCATCTAATAGCTTTTCCATATCTGTTTTTAAGGATGCTGGATCAGTTTTCATTTATGTTTTATTCAGTTTATTCAATTAATTTATTGTTCCTTTGCAGTATTTGCGATTATATCGTCTTGGTTTTTAACACCTCGAACTCCAAAACTAGATGTCAACATTTAAGTATTTAAATTTGTCTAATTCTTCGTAGGTTTACTTTCAACTCAATTCATTGCCAATATTCTATTATTTCTCTGGTAACATTTTATAGATGATTTCCTGTTTCTTTGATATTATTAGAAATCTTTAGAACATGCCGTTATTGTGGCTTGATTTAATTCTTTGCAATATATTTTGTGGCTGTCAGATGATAGTCTGATCGGTGTCATCTTGGTTGACTGCATCTAATTCATACTAATTTATATCCTCTTTCTTAGTCTTGATACTGATTGGTGTTGATTTCAATGTTATCATTATAAGTTTTACTTACTTTTGCAAGTATCACTAATTCCAACATGACTGATATAAGTTTATTTCTGTTTACTGTTTTCAAATGTTTTTATTTTGTATTTTGGTGTTTCCCAATACTTTGCTTTAACAGATACATTGCATCTGTTGTGGATTTTTCTTTGATGAAATCATATTAGAAGTCCTATTAATTATTCGTTGGCTGCATACTAAGATTAATTCAATTACCAACAATTGTAGATACATTTCACATAATATTTTATTACATTTTTAAATTACCGTCCTATAATTCTAACAGAAGTGCTCATTTACTGTGTCCGAAACGGCAGAAAATAAAGGTCTGTGCATGACAAGGATTTCCCACTTTTTTTTAGACTAGAATTAGTAAATATAGATGAAGTGAAAATACTGCTTGACATTCAATATTAATTTATTTGTTCACTTTGTATTTGATATACAGTAGAACCCCAGTTATCCAAGGTAACGTGGGGGTACCCTCCTCGGATAAGTGAAAACTCGGGTAATCCGGATTTATTTTTATTCATTCAAAATATAAACACCAATACTTTAAACGATTTATTAACGTTTTTAACATGTAAATAAGTACATACATACATTATAAAACAGTGAAATAGGTATCTATACGCTTCTGTTTCATATTGCATCGTCTTTTTCTCGCTACCATGATCCTCCATCTGTTAAGAAGAAGCAAATCCGCTGGTGTTGCCTGTGATTGTTGTTCGATATACCTCAGAGCTTTTTCCAGAGAAGCAAAACCTTCTTGATGGGAGATCTTAGTGGGAGGCTGTTCATCCACCGCTTCGTCATCGTTATCGTCATCTGATTTTTCGTTTTCCTGAAAGGCATTAATTATTTCTTCAACACCGATTTCTTCTTCTAAATTATCTGCTGTAACTCATTCAACAACGTCTTGTCTTGTCACATTTTCACAACCTTTTAAGTTAAGTTAACATTTCTCCACGGCTTCTCCATTTTAAAGCTAATTCATTTAATGGCATTTCATCTTCACTGTACATTATAGTTCTCAGTATCCATAACTTACGTCCAAGATTTTTGAATAATGGAACAACGTACAGAATCCCTAGTTTGGTTTACCCAGTAAATAACATTTTTCAGTGTAATCGTTCTCATCCCACTAATAATATCTTCTTCTTTTTCTGTGTATTCTAACAGATGTTCAAGATATAAACGCCTATAATTTTTTTAATGTTTTCGAGGGCGCCTTAATCCATTTGTTGCATTATGCTGGTTACATTTGGAGGAAAAAAATTTACAAGAATTTCGCCCACGTGAAGTCCTCCAGGGTGAGAGGGAACATTTCCATTAACAAAATTGCTTTAATAGGGAGATCGTTTCTGTTCAAAAATTAGTCACAGATGGCACGAACTCTTCTTTACACCAGTTACTAAATAAGGTGGCATCCATTCATGCGCTTTTCTGACTTTTGTAATAAACTGGTAGGGCTTTGGGTGAGATGTCTTTTAAAGCTCTTGGACGTGCAGACTTGCAAATCACCATCAGATGCTTACCAGATGCATTGGAACATGCCATTATGGTTATTCTTTCCTTACTTCGTTTGTGCCCAGGAGCTGATTTTTCCTTGTCGAGATGTTTTTGATGGAAGCATTTTATAATTGAGACCAGTTTCGTCACAGTTGTAAATTTGATCGCATGTGTACCCATAACCCTTGATTTGCTTTTCAAATTCCTGCTTAAAGTTTTCAATTGATGGCATATCAGCAGAAAGTTTTTGTCCACATACAGTCAGTTGTCATACACCGTACAGTTTTTTCCAATGGTCAAGCCATCCAGAACTGCCAGTAAACTTATCTGTCTTTGGGAATTGCATACTAATCATTATTGCTTTTTCTTGTAAAATTGGACCTGACAGAGGCACGCCTTTTGATCTTTGCTGGTTAAACCACATGAATAAAGCTTCGTTAACCTTTTCATAGTCGCCTGTTTTCATTGACTTTCTTCTTGAGGACGAAGAGGCTTGTTTTATACACCACTCTTCTATTCTAGTGCTGTTTCTTTTCCAATCTCCAACTATTACCTAACCAACTCCATTATCTTGTGCAACAACTTTAATTGTCTCCTGCTTCAATTCTTCTGATGGCTTTTAATTTTTCTTCAATAGGAACGACAATTTTTTTACGCTTGTTTTGTTCCATTATAATACGGCAAACGAAAATTCAAACAAAGCAGTTCGTATTACACTTAACTAGAACTCCAACTAAATAAATTATCCAAGTATACTTCTCCGTATTGAACGCAGTAACGAACTGCATGTTTACATGCTAAAAGAGTCCGAAAACATAAATAGGGAAACCCCTCACACGGGCCAAGGGGATCCCACGATTATGAAAATATGTACATTTATATTTTAGAAGCTCGGTTAATACGGAGCTTAGACACGCGTACCTCGGATAATCAGGTCTCTAGATTGGCTCGGATAATCGCAACTCGGTTAATCGGGGTTCTAATGTATGCATAGTCAATGAACTCGTATGTAACATTTGAATCACAGCGCCTTCTATATTTACGGTCTTCAATGGCAGATACTATCGTTGTGATAACATAATTATGATAATTAATTTCTTCATTTTATTCAATAAGAATTTCCCTATTTACCGCATTGTAGATGTTAAATTTTCGTCAATGTTTCAACATGCCCAAATTTCTAATGAAACATTCCATTATTTCTAAAATTTTTTTACTAATAGATAGTTAATGATAGATTAATATTTTAATTTCAGAATGTTGTTTAAATCTTGTAATTCACCAGCATCATGATTCGTGTCAATTATCCATTCCAGTTTGAAGACTTTATTTTTATTATTAAATCCACATTTCCTTGAAAGATTCTTTGAATTTGTAAATACCTACATTTCGTTTTCATTCATTATATTAGCCTGCAACAGACAAAAACAAACAAACAAAATTAAATAATTAATGTCTGCATTAATTCAGACTGCCATGACTACCTGTAATTTGCAGATCTTGCAAAACTTTGATTATTTCGCCAATTAATAAGTAGGAAATATCTTTACGTGTAACAGCGCATTATTTAGTTTGACTTAGCCTCTGTTTCCGCTAGGTATCGATGATTGTATTGTTTGCTAAACTTCTTCCTGAACCGTAAAACTATAAACCACCTCTTCCAAAATTTACATTATTGTTAGTTCCTAATATTAAATAAACAAGATTAAGCTGTTTTCTGTAATCCTTGTAATTATAATTATATTCCTAGTTTTTCTCTAAGACTAGCAAGGCTTTCATAAATATTAATTATTGCTGTACAACATACACCTCTACCAGCTTTTTCTACTCGATTTTATCTTGTTAATCCAGTACACTACTATCCTTTTTAAAATTACTTCTTCATCCTCCACTTATTTTCATTAAAAGAGTGGCAACTCAGAGAAGAAAAATAATATTATCATCACTAACAAATTTGACATCATATTTCTGAATTGACTATATAAATATGCCAAAAAATTAATTCCACAAGTATTAGCAGAAAACACACGTTGATAAACGACATAGTTTTTCAATGAAACATTTTCAGTAACGAAAAAAAAGCGTATACTGGGTGATTTCACTTAGGAATAATATCACTTAGGATATGTCTAGTAAGTAATGATATTTATGATAAGTAACAAGTAATAGTCACTTAAAAGATAGGTTGTATATTTTCCTAATATAATAAAATCACCCTGTATATATGTATGTATGTATGTAAACATACATACATATAATGGTATTTATTTACGAAATACCGTACGTTTTAGGTGTGTAAATATGTTTTAGAAGTAAAAAAAAATTAAAATGAATATCTTTTATGTAAGGATATTTGAATCTGAGACTGTACATGCATTGTAACTTAAAATATTTATTTTTTCTGTATATTTTTTATTTTTTTTTTGTTTTATATTGCATATACATTTTTTTAAATAAAGAAAACCAATTTGTTTAACTTACGTCGTTTTATTCATTCACAGCACCACACTACAATAAATTACTACTGGCTATGGTATTAAATTTTTGACTAACGTGATTATCCCTGGCTAAGATCTCTTTGAAGTCGACTTCTTTGGCTGTTGTATTTGCCTTTTCGATTTCATTTTGCATTGTATTACAGCGCATTTGTATTTTTTATTGGAATACTTGTTTATGTCGTATAATTGTTTACTCAAGGACATTGGCCCAATACGCCTTATTAACCTAAAAAAATTAAGGATTGATTAAACAAGTATATATTCTTAAATGTAAGATTTTTTTAGGGGGCTTTTTAATTTTTTTTCATCTCGTTAATCATGACAAAGATCGATATTCTTAATCGGGTCACAGAGGTCTGGACAAGCGAGAGGTTGGGAAGATTCACTTTATCAACACTGCATGCTATATGTAAAACATGGATAACTTTCACATTAAAATTGCATGCAATTTATTACATCCAAATATAAATTTAACGATTAAAAAGAGTTTAACAGGAATTATTTTTAAACGAATAAATTAGGATCTAGTAATTTTAAATTCAAACTAGAATTTTGTATAAGATCTTGAGTCATTCATCTATAACTTAAATTAAATTATATACAAAATATTTAAATTAAGTATTTTATATATAATGTACATGTAAACATTTCTTTTCGTAAATTAATTTCCGTAATTATCACGGTAGATTATTTTAAAAAAGTGTGGGTGGATCATTTAGTATAATAACATTTGTAAACAAATAGAACTGTTGGGCATTTCAAAAATTATTAAATTTAATAATTTTTGATGAATATTCGTAGTTCTAATACAAATTTATTCGTTTATAGAGCAAAATTGTTCCAATGTATCACAGAATTCTTTTTTTAAGAAAAGAGTCGGTAGGTTTATTAATAAATTGACAGATGGCGCTCGCATGCTGCAATATATCGTTTTAAAAATGTCGCTCTAGTTATTATCGTATTATTTAACTCTAAAAAACTGTCCTATAAAAACCAAGAAGACAGTGATACATTCATGGAAATATTGTTTGTTTTAAAAATATCGGTTTAATTATTATCGTATTGTTTTATCCGAAATCAACTTATACGAAAATCAAGAAGACAGTCATGCATTCACGGTAAGTGTAAATTTCATATATTTGTGTATAAACTACTTTTTGTAACCAACAAATATCAAACTTACTTTACAAAGCGATTATTATGCATATTGAACGCCCTCGCTGTTTTTCCAAATTCGCATGCAAATCTTTCTGAACAATCGTATCCTTCGATGGCCTGGTATATAATTTTCAAAATACTCGTTACTTCCGGTGAATCTTTGGCATCTCGTGGCTTAATTTCACCGATCTTTGGCAATATTAATGCTGAGAGAACGAACATAACTGTCATACCAATAAATCCTGATATCGCCATGAAAAGAGGTTCCAAATTTTTTGTTGGTTTTGAGGGGGCTGGTGGTGAGGGCATTTTGTTCTCTAATATATGTATGCTATGCTGAAAACAGGGGTAGCATGAACTACATCTATCTATTAATTAATTGTAAAGTTTTTTATTGTTATAAAATTGTTGATAATATTTCTATAGGAAGTTTTAAAATTCGAATCAAATATTTTCTTAAACTTTCGTGTTGTCGTGTTTGAGAGTAGTTTTAGTTTTTAGTTCCAAATTAACGCCTGTAGCCTATGACACGCCCCACAATTCGAAATACTTTTACTTTTTCGAGCTCTTACGCTAATTATTACAAGTACTTTCAGCTTTTATTAACTTCATTATGTAGAACATAGTATGTTTGCACTTTTGTCTAATCTACAGTCATTAATAATAAAATGGTATTAATATTAACCTTTTACATATTTGTTTGTAACTTTTTATAGCAAATAGACGTCATCTTAATTAAAAAAGATAAAAATATAGGTGTGAAGTGTTGATTCAGAAGTGGGATAGTCTTTAATAATAAAATACATTAAAACTTCCGGTTGAATGAATTAACTGTAGGCAATATGCATTTCCTGCAATGAACTGGCAGCTTGTTCAGACATACAAAAACTGTTAATGTAATTAAATTAAAGCCATAAAAAATTAGTTCTTTCTAAAGCGAATTTGAAAATTTTATGTACAAGGTACAACTAAATACCTAACTTTGAGGTCATGACAAAACATCAACTACATTTATAGAGCTGTTATTAGAATAAATATAGACGAAAGATTACAATGAAGAATAAGGGTTATGAAACGTGTGGCCTTCAAAAATTTTCAGAAATGACTTAATTTCAAATATAAATGCAAAAACTTAATGACGCAAGCAATTGATTTCGCACCACATATGCAAAAATTTACAATTGCTCATTATTTAAGTTTAATGAATTTTCAACAGATCCAGATTTCGAAGTTGTTTGTTGAGAGTCAAATATTGTAAATATGGTTCAAAATCTAAATAAGGTACTGTAATACTTTAGCTAAAAAGTTTTCTGCACAATAGCTTCCTAATGGTAAAAAGTTCTTTTCGTTTATATCGTTTAGGAATGTATTGGAGCAGGTTCCATCATGTTTTAGTTACATAACGTGTGTTCATTTGAAAAGTCAATCTAGGTTACTTTGAAATTTTGATAGAATAAGACGCAAATATATTAGTATGTGTTTGTTTGTTGTTCCGTAAACGTAAATCCAAATGACATTTGATAATGTCAATCACAAATATCAGTTAGTGCATAAAATAATCGTGCGCCGATTCTGGTTTAAATAAATTGCTTCTCAGTTTTAAAATGGCTTTCACTTTAGAACATAAAATTTGTTTAGTCCAGGCTTATTTTCGAAGTGGTAATAAAATTGATGGTTTGTGGGTTTATTCAGTTCAAGATTGCATGGTAGAATTTCAAGTTGAGTTTCCACATTTTGTAATAGATTATATACAATTTAAGAATACTTTGGATAGAACTTTAAAACTTTTTTCTGAAACTGGTAGTCTCTTATTAAAATCAGGCAGCGGAGCAGTTAAGAAACGTACACCTCAAGTTGTCAATCGTGTTGAAGAAATAATGGAAAATGAACCACAAACGTCTGTTCAACATTTGAGTCAACAAATAAACCTTTCTGTTGGTACAACTCACAAGTTATTAAAAAAAGATATGCAACTTTATCCATACCGTATCACAGCAGTACAAGAATTGTTAGAAATTGATTACCCACGTAGACTACAGTTTTGTAATTGGTTTATAAATATGAACAATAATGGAGAACTTTTGCAAAGAGTCATCTTTACTGATGAAGCATGGTTTTATAAAACGGGATACCTAAATTCACAAAATACAAGAATTTGCAGTAGTGAAAATCCACATGTAATTAATGAAGAATCGCTACATCCAGAGAAAATTGGTGTTTGGGCAGCGATAAGCCAAAGGCGAATCATTGGACCAATATTTTTCAGGGAACGTTAACTGCTCAAAGGTACCGTACGGAAATTTTACAACCATTTGTCAATCAGTTGCATGATGACGAACTTCAAAATGCATATTTCCAACAAGACGGAGCACCTTGTCACTGTACTGCAGAATCTTTGGATTATTTAAGATAATTTTTTGATGAGCGTATAATTAGTCGAAATACTGAAATTGCCTGGCCTGCACGTTCATGCGATTTAACACCTTGCGACTTCTTTTTGTGGCCTTATCTAAAAAATAACATATTTCAAACACCTATATTGAATTTGAATGATATGCTACAGAGAATCGAACAGAAATGCATGGAAATTAATAACAATCCAGTAATGTTGCAGAATATCATAAGAAATTTTGAACGGAGGATTTTAAAGTGCACTGATCTTGAAGAACAACATTTTCAACATTTGTTATAGTTTTCAATAAACCTATTATTTGTTATTTATTTGTATGTATGAAACTGTCAAAATATACGACTTCGTAGGTTAAGTAGTAAATTTAATTTACGACATACTTCAAAATGTTCTCAGCACATCACATGCTACTAGATTGACTTTTCAAATGCACACTTGTTATCTTGAATACCGATTCTAGGTAAAATGTATCTTAATTAAATCTCTGACCTCACATACCAGTGGATTAAAAATGATGAAAAAATACTAAGTATAGAGTGGTAATTAAATTGTTAATAAAGAAAGGCTAAAAATGCGAAAACAATCATCGTTATTTTAAAGTATTATTTGCTTCCATTTATTGAAAAATACTAAGCAAAAGATAATAATTTTCTGGATCGATTTGAAGTTTAAAAAAATGATTGAATTTTTAATGAGTAAACATTTATTTGTTGAAAATCAAACACAGTTGATTAATAGAAGGATATAGGATATATACGACAAGAATGCTCTTCATTGTAACGTTTTCAAATAATGTTTTAAAACCAGTGCCTCTATTAATGATTAACGCTTTATCAAGAAAACTGTTCACAAGTTCTGATAGGAAAAGTTCTGTTCCATTACATCATTTAGGAGTGTGTTGAAGCTTTTACAATTTCCATCGAGTTTTAGTTAAATATCTTTAATTTAACAGGCTTGAACACAAAATAGCGTATTAAGACACAAGTTTGTGATGGGAGTATCTCTTAGCATTAGCGAGTAATAATTTTAGTCGAATAAAAATTACGAAAAATTAAAAAAACTGAGCATAAAGTGAGTGATAATTAAATTCTTAACAAAAGAAGGCCAAACATCTCCTCGAATCAAACACCGTTTGAACAAAGTCCTGTTGTGAAAGAGTCATTGTAATATCCAATCGTTCTATAAAAATGTAAAAAAGGTCATGGTTCAGTCTGAACTATTAGCAACGCAACAGCTTATACTTGAAGCTTTACTTGTTTCTGAAATTGTAAAAGTGTATTGAATAATAAAGCACTAGCTAAAACTAAAAATCGAAATGATATACGAGCTACAATGTCAATGTAATAAATGTTATATTGAACAAATTAGACTCAAAATACAGTGTAGAATAAAAGAATATTGAAAAGGTGCCAAAAACATCTACACCAGTGGCGGTTCTTGATGACGTACGATGTAAGCTGCAGCACGAATGAGACTGTTTTGTTTAAGCTTTCATATATACAAAGACGCAAGTAGCTGCAACCGAAATTGTTCAAAGCAGTCTCATCCGTGCAGCAGCTTACATCGTACGTCATCGAGAACCGCCACTGATCTACACCAAGAAGAAATCCACAACATTTACTATGATCGTCAACGTGTTGTCTAAACGAGAAAATTATTATGAACAAGTGATTAAAGAATAATTGGAAATAGCGAAGAAACTTCAAACGAGAGAGTGGCTACCGATTAAACAACATTTGGAGCAAGGACAGGAACATTAATCTTTAGAAAACTCTTGAAAATGCTGGTAATGTGATAAGCGAAACGCAATACACTTCAACCACAGCTAAACCCGAATAAAGATTCTTTTAACACTACAGTAAATCTCCAATATTATATTATATTATATTTCTGAATAAATTTTTAAGATATTAAGGTGTGTAATTTCTCACTGCTAGTTTTGGATACGCTTTTATTAAAGATTGCGACTTTATACGGATCGATCATCTACTACACGAGGGTCACCTTTTATATTTTTACAAAATCTGGGAAGAAAACAAAATTTTTGGAACAAACTATTTTATTGTTTTTCAAAATATTCGCCTTTATTGTCTATTGCATGCGTACGAACCAGTTCTCAAAACATTTTTGCCACTTTGAAGGTTGTATCTTAGAAACATGGTTTTCAAAGGCTTCGACTGCTTCTTGAGGTGTTGAAAATCGCTGTCTACGTATTTTTTGTTTGACAGTTTGGAACAAAAAGAAATCATTCGGCGACAAGTCAGGTGAATATGGACAATGAGACATTATTTCAACACTTTTCTCCTTCAAATAGTCAACTGTTAGGGAAGTCGCATTGTCGTGGTGAAGAATAATGCGACGTTTTCGGTTATTCTTCCTGATTTCGCCTATAACTTTTGGCAAACAAATTACTGTATACCATTCAGAGTTAACAGTTTTTCGATCCTCTAAAGTCTAAAGGAATTGTTGTTTCATCAGGTGGATGAAATACTGTATTTCATCCACCTGATGATGCCATTGTATGGCGAAACAATATTGTAGTGGTATTTACAATAAAAGAATTTTTGAAACTAGAAGTTTAATTACTTATTTCTTAGCGTTATAATGAAGTTTCTACAAGTATCTCCTTCGTCAATTAACTATTTAAAACTCTAAGAATGCCATTAAAATATGGAGACATAATGAAACATTTTGGTAGTAAATTTAGAAATAATTTTTATAAAAGTAGTGAATTGCTTATTAAACAAGTGAATTGAAATCAAAGGGATGATATTGAAACTAGCAGTTAATTGCTTTCATGTTGTCTTTCTGTCTTTCTATAACAATTAGACAAAGAATTTATGGTGCAATCTACTATTTATTAGAAATCAAGTTTTGTTTTTTATAAAAACTTTATATATATATTTATGTACATATGTTACGCCAGAATTCACCTATAATTTTACAGACGACTTCACATGAAATGACATACATTTTAAAGTAATTTAAAGCAATTTTTTTTATAATTTCGTCGTAAATTTAGAAGAGTCGACTTTTTTCATGTAGCTAATTCAGCATTGTCTTTTTTTAACAATTTATTGCTCACATTAACAAATAATTCTAATAACACTTAATAACTTTTATTTTATTGTTTTTTGATGCTTGGAAAAAACTCAATACTTTTAGATAGGTACCGTTAGACACTATTTCTAATAGGATAAAATGGCTGAAATTATTAGAAAATGCTAGAACCTACAAGAACCGTTGGTGTTTGTTTACTCATGGTTTGAAATGCGGAAAGCGTTTTGCAGCCAATGTAAGCGACTTGGTGCATCCACAATTGCAAACTGTGAAGCAGAACGCGATAATGATGGGCCGTTTCTGTCTTTATTAATGAGAGGAGTAAAATCGTATTTGGGTTTTGCTATAATTTCATATTACAAATTGCACTTTTTTTTTAACGTGCAGCAAAAGTTTTAGGAGGAATCGTGATATCTGTCAGCAGAATTTCCTCGGAAATACAAAAAGGACACGCAATTTGCAGCCCCAAATGGAAACATGACAAAAAGAAAGATGTAAAGTAAAATATTTGAAAAAATTGACTGTATTATAATATCATTGTGGTATAATTATAAAACAACATATTACCCTAACATCTTTAAATACTATACTTGTTGAAAGGGATATTTTTATGGGTGGTAAAACATCTTTATGGAAAGTGTGCGGAACATTGGGTTCCATTATAAAAAGGATGATCCAAGAAGAGCGCTAGTGGAATTACCACATATTGCTCTAAAACGAGTAACTTATTTTTAAGTTTTTGTTGTTTTATAATACCTGGTATCTTTCATTTTCTTTCAACATATATACTGATATAACACAAATGTCTTTTTAGTATTCTATTTATTATTAAATACGTATAAAGTTTTCACCTGTTTTTATTTTGTAAGAGCATTAACAAATTCGGCTATTTATAAATTACAACTAAAGACGGCAGACTATGTGCCCACACTGTTAAATTTAATAATACACATAAGGTGTATTAGATAAAAATGTAGATTTTACAAAATTAGGGCAACTTTTTACCAATACTGAAGATCCATTGTACAGATACAAAGAGCACTTTAACTATGCAAATATAACATCTCTCAACGTCGAACAATCCTTCTCAGTATATAAACATATATATATATATATATATTAAATTTATTATATTATATTAAATTTGACAGTGTGGGCACCTAGTCTGCGGTCTTTAAATTTATAACCTAAATATTGCACGTTTGACATAAGCGTTTAATACCCTAACCTAAAATCTAAACAAATCGATTTTGCCAATGGATTTTGCAAATGATTTTGCAACAAAGTTTTGACATCATTGATGACGTGCACGTCTTCGAATCGTGAATGGCGTTTAGTCACTTAACAATAGGTTTTGCCGCACAAGCTTAAGTTTAGGCCAAAGGCGCAAGCGAAGAAGGTCTTAAAAGACGAGTGCAATAAGTATCTTATGAGTAAAGCGGGGATATTTAGACAGTATACATGAGCGGCGGGCGACATTTTCTTAATAATAACATAAAATATGTTGCTTATTACTAGTCCGGATTAGGTATATGCAAAATATACTTGTTTTAATTGCCTTATTTCATTCAAAAAACATTAAATAAACCTAGAAAACTCATTATTTGGTTGATATACGTTTTAACAACGAACTAATGAGTTTTCTGGGTTTATTTAATGTTTTTTGAATAAAATAAGGCATTTAAAAAAGCATATTTTGCATATAATCATTCATACTGTATTGCGGTATTTATAGTACACTTTTCGTATGTCTTACGATACATGCGTTTTTGACATCGCCATCCGTACCAGCTTCGCTCGCCGCCCATGCAAGCTGCCTAAATATCCCCGCGTTACTTATGACCTAAGTTCTTTATATAATTTTTTTAAATTTGTATCTTTTATGGTCTCTTTTACATAAATACTAGTAATTTTAAAATTTGTGAATTTTCGTGGTTGAAAATACATTATGCGATATATTATAGTATAGTTTAATGAAAAATGAATATACCCTACCTAAAATTAGTGAAATTACTGAAAACTAAATAATTTACTTCTCATTAAATTTCATATCAATTTTATGAAATTATTTTATGAAATAAGGTACAATTATATATGTATTTTCAAATATAACATTCTAAATATAAACCAATCTACTTTATGAATAATTTATTTGTCATTATTTGAGATTTAATTGAGTAGGTTTGTCCTTTATAATTCGATTTTACATTTTTTTACGTTTAAATTCGATACGAAGTTTCAGTTGACTATTCTTGAAGAACTAAATTGTACTGCAATAAAACAGCACGTTTATAGATTGTAAATGCATTGTTTTCGATGTTTTAATGGCGTTGTTTTACAGTTGGAAGTCTAATCAAGTAAAATCTCGATTTATCCAACTAATGGTAAATGAACAATTAAGTTTATCGAGCCCAAAATTATCAATATACAATACTGAAATCTTCTAAGACAATTTTATGATTTAAATTAAATTTTTTACGGTAAAATAAGCGATAAAAATGTACCTGGTGTGTGTGAGTATGAATCTGATGAGAGGGTGGCTTCATGGACGCAACTTCATGATGAATAAATGTATCACTTGGTTCTACCTAATATTATTTACGACGGTCAGCATAATTATTTTCTAGAAACATATTTTGAGCGTATAAATTTTCACTTACATCATGTTCAATCACATAATGTGGCGGTGGTGTCGTAGATGGAGGCCAAGGTTTATGTCCTGAAGATAATTCGTCTACGAACGCTTTCAATGGGTAATAATATAAGTAATAAGCTGATGAATCATCATCATCTTTAGGACTATGCTTCTCGTCATCTTCAATTTCATATATGGCAGCGTCTAATGTTGGTCCACCACCTTCAGTGTGTACTTTAACAGAATCGCCTCTTTTCAAAGCGGATTCGTATAAGTGAGCGAGTTCTTCCTTACTTAAGGAAAATTGCGGTACGGGCGTCTTAACAGATCTAAAATGATCTATTCTTCTTTGAGTTGGGTGTGAATTTAATTTCGATAAATCTTTAATAGCACTCTGTAAATATGTAGCGCTATCTTGCGCGTTAGCGTTTAAAAATAATAAAAATATCACGTACATATCAAACGGATTAAGCGCGAACGTTTTGAATATAATACTAAACATTGTCCTTTTCATTCTTACCGTTCCCGGTTAAACTAACTTTACTAACTATACGTGCAACACAGTTAGACAGACGTAAATCATATACATTTAACGAATCATTAAAGCATAAATACACTGTAAGTGAACCTCAAAAGTCAAGTTCAGGTATATATTTTATTAGTTATGTATTTGACGGTATCGTAGACGGATTGTGCGCGTACTGTCCCAGTGACCAACATTTAGACAACTAGTTTACAACACAAAACAATATGTACAATGATGCCATTGCATAAATATACATACATATCCATACATATGCACATATATTTAGGAAAAATGCATATTATTTCACTCACTACAAAACCGCACTTAAAAATATTTAATTCTAATCGGCCGGTTTGTCGATTTCATGCGGCGTTATTGAAATATCACTAATACTGCGCCCAATCTCCACTAAACTTATGCTTTTTTATTAGAATTAGCCGCTTATGCATATTTTTCAAATGAAAAGCTAGACCGCCGTGTCTAGACGTCAACCGGCAATATGATGCCCGATAAAACTTTTACCGATTATATGATCACTCGAAATAGTATTTTTGGTAGTGGTTCACTAATTCGAACCTGCCCAAACTTATTCGTGTATTATCTGTAAGGTAATATGATGGTGACCGACTTTTTCGCAATACGTGAAAACGAGACTTGAATTTCCTCTTCTATCTTCTTTCTTTTTTTTTGGACACTTCACTACCTACTTTATTTTTATATTTACACACATATTTATTTACACCGGAAGCGTGTGAAATGATACTTACTGGTACTGTATTTAATGTTTATCGTGATATATTACTGCAATTTTAAATCCTAAATAATATAAAGAATAAAAACAAAAAGTATTTTTTAAAAAGAGAAACACATATAATACAGGGTTTTTCGGTTGCCTTTCACGATTTGTCATTTGTAATTCACTAATTCTCAAATGACTTTACCAAGTGTCAAGTTTGTGTCAATTGTAATTCCCTTTTATCAAAACTGTTTCACTATTTGTCAAATGATTTTCTCTATTCTTATGCAAATAAAATAATAGAAAGCAATCGAACTCATGTATATTTATTAGGAACCAACGAAACTTATTATGTCAAATAGACAATAAGTAATGAAATTCTTAAACATTCAAGTACAATTTACGAAAGAATTTCGATTTTTCGTAAACAATCGCCTAAGTAGGACTCCATATGTTGTATGTAGTGAAGGCAGTGTTCGTGAGTGATATTTTCTGATACTCTGTGGATGAATTGATATAGCTCATCCGCATTTCTTGGTTGTGATCTCTTGATGTAATTTTTCCATTGACTAAACAATTCCTCAATTGGATTCATGAATGGGCTATACGCCGGAATAAATACAGCATGGTGGCCATGAGCTTGAATAAGATTTAGTACTTCAGCATTTTTGTGAAAGCGAACATTGTCCATTATAAGATAAGCTCCTACGATATTATCATCACGAAAATGATTAATCAAATTTAACAGATACTCTGAAAAATGTTCCACGTTGTATGGTCTATCCTGTATTTGAAATAAATATAACGAATTAAAATTCATTCCAGCTACAATTGAATAATTTCGTCCTCTAACTTGGGCTTTACGTAAACATGCTGGAGTATTTTTGGTAGATCTACCAGAGGACACTCTTGAGTAAACATTTATACCAAATTCATCAATGAAAAAAATTTTGTCTCTCTCATGCATAATTCTGTTGTATTCAATTGCATAATCAAAATGATTTTGTATTATAGCTGGTGTATTTATTCTTTCTGGTATGCACGTCACTCGTTTCATAGAATAATGGAATTCTTTTAAAGCCCTATTAATTGTTGATGTAGATATTTGCATGTCGGGCCATTGGCAAAGACTCTTTGCTTGTAAATCACGAAGTGTAAGAGTACAATCCTCGTCAATCCAATCACATATTCGTTCCTTTTGAGCTTCATTAAGCTTTTGCTTTCTGTGATCCGGAGGTTGTTTATGTATCTGTCCCGTTTCCACATGTTTTGCATAAATTTTACGCGCGGTATTCGGTTTTACATTAAACTGTATTCCCACATCAATAGAAGATTTTCCCTGATTCATGGAGTTAATAATTAATGCGCGCACTTCGTTACTAATTTTCGCATTTCGCCTTCTCACACGCTCCATGTTACAGTAATGACAGTTCATGAAATTATTTTGACAAAAGATGAAATTCATTTGACAAATGTGAATATCATTTGAATAATGGTGAAATACAAATGACAAATAGTGAAAGACAAATAAAAGAGTGAATGTCATTTGATAAATAATTAATCACAAATGACAAATCGTGAAAGGCAACCGAAAAACCCTGTATTAACAATATCAAAGAATATCTTGAAAGGATTTCGTAAAAATTTACACGTAAAACTGACATATAAAGTAGTAATATGTACTGATCTTAATTTTAAGCATAGTACAGTAGAACACAAATTCTTTAAGCATAGTACAGTAGAACACAAA
The DNA here is from genome assembly GCA_935421215.2 of Melolontha melolontha. NCBI lineage: Eukaryota > Metazoa > Arthropoda > Insecta > Coleoptera > Scarabaeidae > Melolontha > Melolontha melolontha. Next base: position 33,235,279 of record OW285244.1, on the reverse strand, counting down.
TTCTTTATTTGTGTTCTACTGTACTATGCTTAAAGTTATGACTAGTACATATTACTACTTTATATTTCAGTTTTACGTGTAAATTTACAAATAAATTTTACCTCGAAGTGGCCCATGGAAATAATATGTATGCTTAACTTTTTACTTAAGTTCTTAATACGAATTTTGTTGGTTTTATTTTATATATATTTTATCAGTAAAATAAATTATAATTTTGAAAAGGCGTTTCCAACAAAGCGTAAAGAATTAACAAATAACAAGACAGGAAATAATCAGTGGATAACTAATGGAATTAGAGTTTCATCAAAACGACTTAATGAATTATACATTATGACTTTGAGTGGAGATAGCCACATTAAGATTTATTATAATAAATATAAAGCGGTGTATAGAGAGGTTATAAGAAGAGCCAAACTAATTCACAATAACAATAACCTCTTCTATGAATAAAAGCAAAGCAGTTTGGAAAATAATTCAAGAAAATACAAATAAGGAAAAGCATGTGAAGAACGACATTGTTTTGTCTGTAAGTGGCAAAGAGGAATGTAGAGATCCGCTGGGTGTATCTAATTGTTTTCGTGAGTATTTCGATTCAGTTACAACTAATTTAATTGATGAGAATAGAATAACGATAGACTTATCTCATATTAAACAAAATGATAAAAACATTTTTCTTGTTTCCAACTGATGAAGATGAGATTCGAGAGGTTGTGGCTGGACTTAATAATACATATTCATCGGGACCGGATGGTATTAGCACGGTTCTCATAAAGAGGTGTTTAGATGGAATTATTATTCCACTAGCGGTTATAATAAATAACTGCTTCAGTAAGGGTTCATTTATTAGTGACTTGAAAGTTGGGAGACTTAGTACGGTTTTCAAATCTGGATCCACACACCTTGCAAGTAACTATAGACCTATTTATTGAGCATATTTTCCAAAATTATAGAAAAAATAGTAGCTAATAGATTGACAAAATTCCTAGAGCAAAATAATATTTTGAATGAAAGACAGTTTGGTTTCCGCAAAGGACGTTCAATTATATCCGCAGTAACAGCATTCTTGGATGATGTGTACAACAATTTAGAGACAGGACGGACATGTGTGGGTGTATTTATAGACTTAAGCAAAGCATTTGATTTAGTAAATCACAAAGTTTTATTAGAAAAATTAGCTCGATATGGCATCAGAGGTTTGGCCTTGGACTGGTTTCAGAGTTATTTGCAGGACAGTTCAAGTTATGTGGAAGTAAAGAGAATTAAATCGAATTTAAGTGAAATAGGGAGAGGAGTACCCCAGGGAAACATATTGGGACCGCTTCTTTACATAATTTATGTAAATGATGCACCAAACAGTAAAATGGTGATGTACGCGGATGACACGTCATTGCTTGTAACGTGTAATAAATATGAAAATGCTTTGTACTTAAATAATACAAAAACAAAAATAGTCGAATTTAGTGCAAAAAAACGCGAGAGAAATTGTTCACAGTTAATTAGAGTAAATGGTGGTACTGTTGCTCAGGTAGACTCGACAAAATTTTTGGGTGTATATATATAGATGAGAACTTCTCTTTTAATGAGCACATTGATTGCTTGGCAAAGAAATTGACTAGTGTATGTTACGCAATAAGTCAATTGCGTAACAGGGTAGATACGTGTGTCGTAAGAATTTACTATTTTGCTCATTTCCATTCCCTACTCGCATATGGAATACCTGCTTGGGGCGATTCAATAGAAGTACTAAGAATTTTTAGACTTCAAAAGAGAGCGATTAGATTAATGAATAAAGTCAGTGTAAGAGTAAGTTGTAAAAACTTATTCAAGGAAATGAACATTATGACATTGCCATGTGTATATATTTATAAATTATTAATTTATGTCAAGCAAAATTTTAATATTTTCACAAAATTAAATGAGAACCACCATTATCATACACGTAATAGTCAGGTATTGGAAATTCCCAAACATAAATTAGCATTTACTGAAAAAAATCGTAAATACCAGGCAAAGTATAGACAGCTCCCACCTGATTTGTTTGAATACAGTATTAGGGACCTATTCCAAAGTCTATTATTCAGTCCAGGAGTTTGTTCATTACTGTGATGTATAATATTAGTTGTAATGTTAAGTTAAGGTTAAGTTAAGTTAAGGTTAGTGTGAAACTCTATGTTATTGCATAGGTTTTTAATATTTTGTTCCTTGTATATTTTCATTTGTACTCTTCTTAATTTAGTATTAGATATCAATGTTTATTTTATATATAGATATTAACGCCCTTACATATGTAAGAAGAATTGTGACCACGATTAAGATTTTATTTTACTTTAAATTGACTTATCCTATGCTATTGTAGTCAAAGGGATGAAAATAAATTATTATTATTATTATTATAAACTATTAGAATGACATGACAAATGTCAAATAATGTCAAAAAATTAAAATTTTTAACTGAATGAGATACGGTTATTTGCAACAAACAAGTAACATTTTATAAAAATTGTTGAAAGTGGCCACCACCTTGTTCGAGACATTTCTCACATCTTCTTCTAATAGAGGAGAAAACGTTTTGTAGTATCATATCGTCGATTTCGTTAATTCTTTCAGCAATTCTGATTTGAAGGTCTGCAAGATCAGGTATCTGTACCCGAAAAATTGAATTCTCTGAAAAAGGCCACAGAAAAAAATCACAGGGGGTATGATCACAAGATCTTGGTGGAAATTCATGTTCGGTGTTTAAACCTATCAACCGATTTTGATAAATTTGCTGTATCATATTAATTGTTTCACCAGCTGTGTGCGCTCTAGCTCCGTCTTGTTGAAAGTAACACTGATTTATTTCTTCTTCATTAAACTGTTCAATAAATCGCATAATAATTTCCTATCGATACCTTTATCCTGTTAAGGTACCGTTAAATAAAATAGGGCCAATGATTTTCCTTCAACTAATCGCACACCAAACACCAATTTTCTGAGGATGAAGTGAGGTTTCAACATACAAGTCATGTGGTTTCTCAGTATTCCACATCCTTATATTTTTGAGTTAACATATCCATTCAGATAAAACCATGATTCATCAGAAAAAAAAGTTTTGTCAAGAAGGTCATTATCAAAATTATTTAAGAACCACTGACAAAATGTTGTTCTTCTAGGATAGTCAATTTCTTTGATTTCTTGGTAACAGGTCATGCGATATTGAAATAAATGTAAGTCTCTTTTCAAAATTGTATGACTTAGTGCCAATTGATACACCCACTCGTTGAGATAATACTCGTATGGAAGTTCCTGTTGTATCATTCATAATTTGCGTTACATCGTCAACTAGCTTTTCCGTACGTTTTTTCGGCCGGCCACTGCCTTCTTTCCGTATAACACTCCCTGTTTCTCTGAAAACCTTAGTGCAATACCGAAAACTATCAATATCAAAGACGAAGTACGGAAACATATTTCTAAATTCGTCTAAGCATTCTTCAAGAAAATAGAGCCATTGTCCGTTAATCTTACGTCCATTCCGAAAATAAGATTCAACCATAAATGATTTGTCTTGAATTGTGAAAACCATTTTAAATCAATTTTAAATTACAAAGCAATTGAAAAAAGTTCCAACTAAGGATACATCAGAATAAATAGTCTGTCAAATTGACAACTGAATCAAATGTAAATAGTGCAAGTTACAACAAACATTTTTATTGTCATGGACTACTAGGGCTAAAATTTTTTTGAACGCACATTATTTTATTACGCTTCTCCAAAATATTTCACTTAAAGACTTGTAATGTAATAGACTTCTGTGTTTTAAAACGTTGACGTTTGATCATTCTGCGGTAGTGATGAGTAGGGACCGGACACGAGGGGCTCATGACTCATCGCCCACGGGCGTACTATTGAAAATTTGTATTTTTGAAGAGTTTTCAATTTTATTTATATAATTGGAAAATAGGCGGATGGTGATCTACAAAATACGAAATACATTTTTGTTTGTTCATTTTGCAGTTCAGGTTTAGTAAAGGAGTATTAATATTAACTATCAATACTTTTTCAAGTTTCTCTTCTGTAAAATTTGTTCTCTTTGAATAAAATACGTCCTCGTAGATAGAAAACGTCCTTTCTACATCGCAACTGGTTATAGGTGCATACTGGATATATTCTTTTATTTCAGCGTATTTAGTAGTTAAATTTTGAGACATTGTCCCCATACGCAATTGCCGCAATGTTATTAAATCTGGATTTCTATTAAACACTGCGTCTAACTTTTGCCGAACGCCACATCTGAAGTTACTTGGAATAGTTTTCAAATTATTAATAGCCACATCTAATGTGGTTAATCCATCATTTAATTTGAGATTTTGATTTTAAAGTGATTAGTTTTGGCAAATTTCCAAGGTGTTCCTGAAGAAAGTACAACTGGTTTTTAAAATTTGGAATTTGTATTAGCTCCTTACACTCAGAAATACCTCGAGCATCGTCATTTAAACATGTAACGAAATTTTGTAAACTATCGAAATTCTCTGATATCCAGATAGAATAAACTAGACGAGAATAGTGGTCTGCCTCAAGCAAACCATGTCCCCTGCGATAGTAATATGGATATAAGCCCTCACGTTTTAAAATTCGCCAAACTGTCGTTCGTGGCACTCCTAGTTGTCTAGCGATTCGACGTACACTGAGAGTTGGATCCCTTGTAACAATAGCTACTGCTTCTTCCTCTAAGTCTGCTGGCAAATTTACCCCTCGGTCGAAAAGATAATCACGCAGTCCGCATTCCCGAAATTATCTGCGTACTACTAGAAACGTTCTGTAATGAGGAATGCGCCTATCGGGAAACAGATATCGGTATTCAATAACTGCTTGACGTGCACTGCCGTTACAGTAGCCATACACAAAATGCATGTCCGCATACTCTTGAGAAGAAAATCGGTAAGGCATTTTGAATAAAGAAAACGTGCCCACTCACTAATAAGCTGTTGTATGGACTGAAACGTAATGTAATCCTTTATTAAAAAATGCAACGTTAACAGTCATCTGAACATTTGTTTATTGTATGATATTCATGGTTTAGCACTTACGAGATAAGTAAGAACCTTCTTTATCATAAATTTCCAGGACTCCTTTTTGTAGATCTCCAAGAAATTACTGTATGCACTACGACACGTGTTTATTTATTTTAGGATAACATTTTATTATGCGACCTTAACAATCACAGGCCTGTTATTGAATCGTATAACTTTTTTTAAATAAAATCAGTTTGTATTGACTTTAGGATTACATTTTTTCATGATCAGACAATCACATTCATAGATCTGTAACATTGAAACAAATAAAAATGGATATACAAGTTTTGCGTTTTTGTTACTTGAAATGAAGTCTATTTTACACTCATAAAATTTGCACATAACGATACGGGACACTTGTATGCATCGTGAAGAGGGACTTAACATGTCTTTTCTATATCCTTAACTTTTGAATTGGGCAGTAATATACTAACAACTTTCTTTAAGTCACCATGAAAGTTAACCTAATTTGTCTATGTTGAGCATAGTATGTTTACCATTGATAGATGCTTCAATTAATGTTGGACATTTCTTAACCATGGATCCCACTTTATCATTGTAAGATCGCTAGTGTGGAAATTCGAAAAGATATTTCTTAATCCATAGTAATTACTTTTAACTAAATAAATGAAAATGATTGAATTTGTCTTCAGTTCCTTCTTCGATCTTTCTTTCATTCTATCAGAATGAAAATGAGGAGACAATTTCAAAATTGGGAAGAAATCATACGAAACTGTATTTGATAAATTTGGAGTTAGCTAGAATAGTGTTGGCTACGGGTTTAAAACAATGGAGAAGCGTGCGTGTAGGCCCGACAGTATTAAAAAACATTCAAGTTTTAATATCAATAGTACGTAATTTATCGAAAAATTTAGAGTAGGAATTTGAACCGAAAGTCTACAATCTTTTCTTATCAATCGAATTATATTAAAAATATCTTGTTTAATATTGTGGGTTGCTTATTTATTTTACAGTTATTAGATAAAATTTTAATTTCTTTCAAAATTTTCAATTCCTTTCTACTTATAAAATAAAATTTCTTTGTGAGGATAGGGAAAACTGTTATGTTGAACAAACACCTCTATAATACAAAAGTATTTTTAAAAATATAAAATATTATTAAAAATATGGTGTGAAGAACACAATACAAGTTCAAAATTGATTATATTACACAGAGCTAGTTGTTTCGGCTGTTTGTTAATTTGCAGCGCTGAATGTTCTTCTACGCTCGGTCTTAATAATTTCTGTGATATAGCGAAGTTATTCTTTCGTGAATGTATTCTTTTCCGCCAGGATCGTACTGGCGAATCTGTAGAAAGATGAAATACGTATCTGCGTCTCTGGAGAGGATACCTTCACAAAAATATGAATAATGAACTTGTATTTATGTTCTTCACACCAGATTTTTATTAATATTTTATATTATTAAAAATACTTTTGTATTATACAAAATTGGTGAATTTTTTTGCCTACTCAAGGATGCTTCGAATTATTCTGTTAAACACCTCTATCTTAATGTTTACTTACTGAACTGAAGTTTTAGTTTCATAGTTTAATCTCTTTCGGATCTTTCCTTTTTTAATTCAGCAACTAAGGTTCTGAATTAATATGGGAAATTCGTTAATCCGTTCTGCTTCACTGAGTCTAATTGGATCTAATTTTTAAAAAAATCTTTTTAACACACAATTCTCAATACTTAATTTCGAAACACTAGGTATAATACTAATATAAGCAAAGGAATTCGCTCATTTGTTTGTCTATTTAAAACTGTTACTAACATGAGGAAAATCCCTGATTGCCTGCTGTCCGTTGCAGTGAAGATTGAAATTGTATTTCCGCTATTTAAAAGATAAAAAGACCTGTTCGTATAGTGTCCTCTTTTTTACTGCACTTTATTTCTGTCGCTATACTGAAGAGAGAAAGGCTGAAGAAGTAAATGAATTTTTTCCTCATTTATTATACATTATTTTAACGAAATTCTAAATTTTTAACTCGCAAAACCGCTTTATACATAGTTATCTGTTGTGAGAATTCTTTTCCTGTACGTTCTACTGCTGCGTTTAAATAGTTCAACATTCATTAAGAGGTTTTCTAAATTATCTTACTTTGAAAGACTTAATTTTGCAATTAGTGTCATTATTTTTGACCTGCTATTACAAACCGCTTTATCGATGCATTGACTTGTCCTAAATTCTATTCAATACAACTAATTTAAGTTGTCAAAAAAACGTCAATTGGAAATACCTAAGGTATATTTTAATTGAGAGTTTTTTTTAAATATATTTACTTATGTATAGTGATCTAGTTCACGAATTATATTTTTTTTGTGGTAAAATAAATAAAAAAATATATATAGGTAATATAAATGCATATATTTGATCATATTGCTATGAATATTCATATACAAACTACTGTTACTTCTACAAAGATAACTAATATAATACTAAAATAGCACTGCACCAAGCACGTATTAATATTTCATTTTCGGAGCAACTCTTTAGAACAGTTTGGCGTCTTAAGATAATGGTGTTTTGGTTGTATTTGGAAGAAGTAAACATAAAAGGCCTCCACCAATTAGTAGACCAGCAACAATGAATGTTGGAGCCGGACAATACATATCTAAAAGTGTTGCTATTACTATATTTCCAATAATACCGCCCAAACGTGCTGCAACCATAGATATTGCTATACCAGTTGCCCTGTAAAAAAACAATAAATTATAAAATGATTAAAAACTATACAAAATAACCTATTGTAATATTAAAATCCCAACACGACGTATTAAATATTAATTTAAATATGCATCTGTTTACTTTTCCCGTTCGAAGTCACTTAGGGTACTTGTAATAATTGATTCAAAGAATCGTATACCGATAGGTCCAACTCGCAACGGGCCATAGGCAACAATATACGTATGGAACGTAATGGGATGTGGCAACGTCTGTACGATGCCTATATTGGAGTGACTTTCTTAAAATTTAAATTTATTTTGCAGAATTATTGATTTTTTACTTTTATCTTTTAGAAAACGTTATTGTTTTTTTATTACTTAAAATTACTTTATATGAAAAATAGTATACCATAAAAGTGTAAACAAAGACAGTATACATTGAAACGAATATTCATTCAATTGTATTGTCATGAAATTGAATTTGTCAATCGTTGTTAAATTTGTTAGAATGAATAGATATTTATATTTATCGGAAAATACTAATACTTAAAGCAAACAAATTCCATTTCTTCCTGCATATTGATTATGCAGCTGATGCTTTCGTAATATGCTCATATTTGTATTTCTACTATTATCGTGATGTTATTATAATACAGATACCAAAATCTCACGTAATATTTCCATCAGCCTTTTATTAACAATAAACAAGTAAAGTACAACTTCGTAGGTCGACAAACGCTCCAGTCTTCATTATCACTGTATTATACATGAACTGTAGGCTTAGTTTTTCGTAGAAATTGAAGTACGTGTCTGTTCCTTTGTAAAATTATAATAAGGGATAAGGGCAGGGGTTAATTTTATTCTGGCATTTTTAAAAATGCAGAGATCAGTTTTGCGACAGCATTCAGCTAATTACAATCTAAAATAAGCAACATTATAACGTATTTTGGAATTGTGAATATCCGTAGGTAATAAAAAAAAGGAAATACAGTTTAATTACAACTGTAGCTTCCTCCTGGTTTGAAGGAAGTCGATATGTATCGACCGAAGTATAAGTTGAAATAATACAAATATGAGCATATTACGAAAGCATCAGCTGCATAATCAATATGCAGGAAGAAATGGAATTTGTTTGCTTTAAGTATTAGTATTTTCGGATAAATATAAATATCTATTCATTCTAACAAATTTAACAACGATTGACAAATTCAATTTCATGACAATACAATTGAATGAATATTCGTTTCAATGTATACTGTTTTTGTTTACACTTTTATGGTATACTATTTTTCATATAAAGTAATTTTAAGTAATAAAAAAACAATAACGTTTTCTAAAAGATAAAAGTAAAAAAATCAATAATTCTGCAAAATAAATTTAAATTTTAAGAAAGTCACTCAATATAGGCATCGTACACACGTTGCCAAATCGCATTACGTTCCATACGTATATTGTTCCCTATGGCCCGTTGCGAGTTGGACCTATCGGTATATTTACTTATTCAGCCGAATGGTAATTTTAACATTGATTAACATATACATAAAAGAAAACCTTAAATCACCCATGTAATTACAGACAAAATAATCTTCATAACAACTACAGAATGATAATAGAAAGATACAATGGCACTACGAGGGACACCTTTTATATTTTTACAATCGACCACTAGATGGTGCTTTTGACATATGTAATCACTATATTCTTAAGGTTTGACATTTGTCAATGAGAAATCCGCGATAGCTTAGAAGTTGAGTCAGTAGTTTGTTGACAGTGATAGTGAGTTTGTAAAATAATGGAGATTACTCGCTGGATGATTTTTTACGATTATAAAAAAAAGGCCTAACTCCACGGGAATGCATTATACGCTTCGGTCAACTTTTGGTAATGAAGCTCCATCAGAGAAGACAGTTTGCAATTGCTTTGTAGAATTTCGTCATGCTCAGTGAGTGCCTCAGTGAGTGATGAATCACGTAAAGGTCAACCAAAAACTGTTGTGATTCCAAAAAACATCGATGCTGTGCGGAAAATGGTAGAACACGATCGACATGTGACTTACAGTGAGGTAGAGGCATCTCTTCGCATATCGCAGACTGCAATTCATTCGATTTTACATGAACATTTATTTGTAAAAAAAAATATGTTTCAGATGGATTCCACATAACTTGACCGAAGCATAGAAAGCAGCTCGTGTCAATTAGTGTAAAAAGATGCGCAAAAAATTCGACGTAGGAACCGGAAAATCCGTATACAACATCTGCACAGGTGACGAAACATGGATTATATGCGTATGAGCTGGAAACCAAGCAACAATCTACTGTATGGGTGTTCTAAGACGAACCGTACCCCACAAAAGTTGTTCGTGCAAGGAGCACTTCCAAGAAAATGATCGCTTGTTTCTTCGGCCGTACAGGACACAGCGCAACAATTCCTTTAGAGTTTAGAGGAACGAAAAACTGTTAACTCTGAATGGTATACAGTAATTTGTTTGCCAAAAGTTATAGACGAAATCAGGAAGAACGTCCGAAAACTTCGCATTATTCATCACGACAATGCGAGTTCCCCTACAGCACGTCTAACAGTTGACTATTTGAAGGCGAAAAGTGTTGAAATAATGTCTCATTGTCCATATTCACCTGACTTGTCGCCGAATGATTTTTTTTGGTTCCCAACTGTGAAACAAAAAATGCGTGGACAGCGATTTTCAACACCTCAAGAAGCAGTCGAAGCCTTTGAAAACCATGTTTCTGAGATACAACCTTCAGAGTGGAAAAAATGTTTTGAGAACCGGTTTGTACGCATGCAAAAGTGTATAGACCATAAAGGCAAATATTTTGAAAAACAATGAAGTTCCAAAAAATTTTGTTTCTTCCCAGATTTTGTAAATACATATATAAAAGGTGACCCTCGTATACTTGTCATTCTTAAGTTATACAGGGTGTAAATTAAATACGCCGACGCTCGCTGATATAAAAGAGACGTAAGATATCGTTATTTTAAAAAATAGATTACTAACAACTGACTCTATGAGCTTGAAATTTAGTTCAAATATGTCATATGCCATTTCTCAAATTACCTCACGGATGATTTAAACCTTTATATTTAAACTAAATAATTTACCTTAAATTTGTTGGAAATATTTCTGTAATTAGACAATCCAAAGCTGCATTACCACAAGAAATAACACCACTGAATACAGCAGAAACAACAAAATTTTGTGTCTTGTTTGTTACGAAATACATTGATGCTGAACATATACCAGATGTAACTGTACTGAATACTGAAAAAAAAAGAAGTGGTTATTTACATTCCTGATCAAAATGTTTAGCAATGCACATGTCCGTTTTAATTACCTAAAAAGAACTTTCTTCCTAATCTGTCCATTCCTAGCACGGCTATGACGTTAGCTGGTATAGCAGATGCTAAACTTACTAAAGACTCCATAAATACAGCACTTTCAATTTTTCCAGAACATTTATCTGAAGATTGATCCAAATCTACCACAAAATTTGTAACTTCACAAACACCTGCCGATACGCCAGGATGGTGTTGTGAGTATTCGTCGAATCTGTTAAACAACTCCGGAAACCACATCATTAGTCCATAATAACCGATGTGGAACGTGAAATTTATGGTAATAGAAATCATTGTGAATTTCAAAATTGGATTTACGAAAAGTTGCTTGCTGTTATCTACAATATCGACCATCATATTTTTATATTTGGTACTGCGTTTTTGGGGACTCTCAGCGGCAGATCGTGCTTCGATAGCCTTTTGAGTCTCTTCTTCGTCCAAAATGATTTGTTTAATTGGATATAAACTTTTGTCTTTACCAGTATTCAACCTGTAGATTTTTCGAAATATGTCCATAGCCTGATCTGTTCTACCTTGTGATATTAAAAATTTAGGACTCTCCGGCAAGAAGAACAACAGTATGCCGACGATGAAAGATGGTACGGCGCAAATCAAGAGGAATATACGCCATGAGTTGTATATAAAATATGTCGTTGTAACGCCAATATTAGCTGGGATTATCAACCAAGCTAAACCGGCGACGAATAAGTTACCCAAAGTCCAGAAAGCCGCCATGAACGACAGCATGGAGCCTCTTTTGGACTTGGGTTGAAATTCCGCAAAGTAGGACCATATCACTGGTCCGCTACCCCCTAATCTGTAAAAACAAAAAAAAGCACAAGTTAGGCCTATTTACTAGAAACAATAATAATTTATGTTTTTTTCAAACATTTTCTATCAAAGTTAGTGCATAACATAATAACCATAATATAAATTTGAGAGAAAAATTATACCACAAGCTTGGAGGAGTCCAAACTTGTCCCGTATATAAAAGGCCGCATTATATGCACTTTGCATAAATTTGCATATTTGCATTTTGTATATTATTTGCATATTTTGTAGTAATTCAGCATTTTTGCATATTTTAAGCATCCGAGTTTTATTTATTTACTAAATTAAATTTATTATAGGCATTACTAAAAATATGTCGTGGATGTAACAAACAAACAAAAATTAAACAGCCCTCTTTAAATTAAAAATAGCATTTTATTAAGCTTCTTCCCGTTACTTTTCCGATAAGCGTCTCCAAGAATTGATTAATGCTCTTCCCATACATCCAGGCCGGGACAAAATTCCAGGAAAAGCTAATACCTTAAAACTTCTAAATAAATACAAAAATACATTTTACCAGAAAATTAGGAGTATATGTGTTTCTTTGCTATTCGGAGAAATTTTAAGTTTATTTCCTCTTATTAATTAATTAATTAAGTTTTTAATTATTCCTTTATCTTTTATTAACATTTATTTTATAAGAAAACAACCGATGATGTGAGAGAAAGTTCCAAGTCGACCAACATATGAAAACTCCATCTCATGCTGCAAAACTAACAAAGATGAAATTGGCGAAGAAGAGTCAGCAAACATTACCGCAATGTTTGCCATCAACTTCCAAAAAATGGGAACAAGAACAATTTAATGAAGATTTGTGTCAAATGTTTGTGTCGGCAGATATTCCACTACATAAATTAAACAATTTAAATGTGAAGTTATTTTTGCAAAAGTACATCAGCAAATATAACATTTCCGACGAGGCACGTTAAGAAAAAAATATATTCGCTGTATCTATGCAGAAAGATTGAAAAGCATTAAGAAGGTGGTTGTAAACAATTATCTTTATATATGCGTAGATGAAACTACTGATAGTGTGGGCCGATACATAGTTCATTTAATGATTGGTATCCTCAACGTATCGGTTTCAGCAGAATCTTATTTAATTTCATCCAAACAGTTGGAAAAGGCAAATAATTTGACAATAACAAGGTTTATACAGGAAGAACTGGCAATTTTCTTCTTACCGGAATCGATTCCAACAGAGAAAATTCTATTGTTTTTGACGGATACTGCACCATACATGGTGAAGGCAGCTTTCAACTTGAAAATCTTTTATCCAAATTTAATTCACACAACTTGCTTGGCGCATGGACTAAATCGTGTTACAGAAGAAGTCAGAAACCATTTTCCCTTAGTAAATACTTTAATTAGTAGTGTTAAGAAAGTATTTTTAAAGGCCCCATTACGAGTTCAGTTTTATAAACAACATCTACCCGGTGTTCCGCTTCCTCCTCAATCAGTAATCACACGATGGGGAACGTGGTTGGAGGCTGCTATTTTTCATGTAAATCATTATGAAGAAATCAAGACAATTATTATGGATCTTGATAGGGATGCACAATCTGTGATAGACGCCCGAAGGTGTATTCGAGTAAAGAAATACCTCAACAGTTGGCGTTTATTAAATCCAATTACAGTTTTATTTTCCAACATTTAGGCTAAAGCTTCTGCATATTTATGTACATATTTTCAGTTTTTTTTTTGCATATAATCCGGCCTTTAGTAATCAGTATACTTTATTCAATGACCGTATAGTTCATTGAATAGGGTATAGTGCAAATGTCGAAGTTTTTCTCACTTAAAATATGGGCTTAATGATAGAAGAAGGGGATATTCGGTTGAAAATTTAGAAAAACAATTAGTTACTGGTTTATTTAGAAATGAATTGTATGTGTTAGTTCCTTGTTCCAAAGTCCAAATGTCCTTTTTTTTGCCATTTTATGTGCTTATTTTGAAAAGATTATATGCGACTTTTTAAGCGTTTTTTTATGCTTATAAATCGCACTCTATTAACGACATACCAAAACATAAACTAAATATTCCATTGTAATAATTTACATCCAAACACAATTTATTTTTTATGGATTTGGGTTATTTTGAATATATACAAAAAGTAGGACAAACTAACATGACCGATTAATTTTTTTGGGAATTTCTTTTCTAATTAATACATTTAAACCTTATAATGTCAGTTAATTTATCGCCTTCATCTAAGATTTCATTTTTAAATATAACGGTGTTCAACTTAAAAAACCAATGCCTGCAAAAAAATATGATTAAATACCCGAATTGGCAGTAAGTTCTTCAATATTAATAAGTTCAAAGTATTTATTTATAGAAAACGGAACACATGACATCTTCCGAAATAAAAAAAAAATGTTTCTGATCAATTTCTCTAATACAGACGGGTTAATTTTATATAATAACTCTATTAAATAATCCACTTGTCATTAATATTTATAAATGGTTGTATAATTTCGATTTATCTTTCAGAAAAGTATGTACATATATCTTTTTTACTAAACTTTCTCAACATTCCTCAAGTGATATTTTGAAGTAAATATATTTAAAGATATTTTTAAAAAAATATGACCTGAATAGTAATTAAAATTGACTAAGTTTAAATTTAATATAAAAAATATAAATGTTTTAATAAATAACTGGAACTGTTTGTAGAAAATATTATTTTTGTCATTAAATTTAAAAATCGATTTACATTAAAAATAGCACAGAATTTGTTTTATTTCATTTATATTTTCATATTAATTTCAACATCATTATGGGAATGAATGAACAATGATTTTATTAATTAACTCTTGCAATACGAACTGTAAATACTGTAAGTATATGTACGTACATCTTTAAGAAAATATGTAAACAATTCATTTTAAATAATACATTTTTCCCTCCTTATTTCCTTCCTACTTCGTATCTTCCATCCAGAGGTAGGTATAAAATTATCAACTTGTATTTCGCAATTTTTCGCTCTACCAGAGTATCAGGAGCGCAGAAATTGTAGGAGTTCTAATGCGAATGCAGTCAGCAATAACTGTCGCTTTTAACGGAGGCTTAATTTTTGTCCTACTTTTTATTAACATGAAACAAAGATTCCTTGAAACAACAAAACCGATTGATTCTAAGTGATATGTTTGGTTTAAATAATTACACAGGCCTGCATAAAATTTGTGATGACGTGATTTTTGTTTGTTAAGCTCAGTTTTTATATAGCAATAACTAATTAAAATACAGTTGGTCTCCACCACCCACAGATTTTTTTTTGCACAAAAGAAAAAGAAAAAAATATTAAAAAAATCTTATAATAGGCGTTTTAATACATTTTAAAATGAATGTACTACTTCAAATTCTAGGTATTAACCCAAAAATGATTTTCTGTTGTGGTTTTAAAGAAATTTGTTAAATAGACTCTCATTACCTGATGTAAATCTTTTATTACATGTATTAATTTTGGACAAAATTTCCGGGAATTTTTACCTGCTAAATCCTATTTATTATGCTTTCACTTTATTAGTACTGCGAAGAAGGATTTCAAGTTTATCACTCCAAACAAAATGTATATTTTAATGTCATTTACTTCATTATAGCTCTGAGTGTCGATCAGTAAACAAGTAAAATTAATTTGTCTTTAGTGTTGTGCGTGGTATTTGATAAATAAACATTGCTTAAAAACATGTGTAGCCGGTGTTGCAAAAACAAACCAGATGATTTCTGTTATATTTGTGGATATTTCGTCTTGAAAAAGTTTAAGAGACCAATTGGTGAATTTGTGAAAAATGCATATTATGCTTATTTCAAAATCAAATTAGGAGATCAAGATAAAGATTGGGCACCGCACGTTGTTTGTAAGGTATGTGAAGAAGGTTTAAGACATTGGACCAAAGGGAATAGAAAAAGCCTTCCTTTTGGAATACCGATGGCTTGGAGAGAACCGCAAAATCATCATGAAGATTGCTACTTTTGCCTTTGTGATATTAAGGGGCATAATAGAAAAACTTTGAAACATATTTTGTACCCAAACAATATTAAATCAGCTATCAGACCAGTTCCTCACAGTGATCATGTACCTATACCTATACCCCCCAAAGTACTACAATAAGATATTGAAACCTCTTCAACTTCCGGCTCCGTACAGATGGATAGTGATTTTGACATCAACCTCAGGTCAAAACCAACCTCAGCTATTTTCACAAGCCGAACTGAGTGATTTAGTAAGAGATTTGGGACTTTCTGAAGTACTGGGGTCTAGGTTGAAACAAAAAATTTGCTTGCCCCAGAAACTACCTTCATATCTTCCTTTAGCTGAATATGACAGAAAAACAACCAAACGAAGCTTTTCTGAAAAACGAAAAGGTTTTTTTAAGAAGCATAAAGAATAAATAACTACATATTTCTAATAGTTTCTATGTGTATATTTTTGTATTTTTTTAAATATAATATAAAACCAGCTTATAAATGAAATAAATCGTGTTTTTTCTATTTTTTTGATTTTACTGGTTTGAAAAATAACCTTACGTGATACAAAAAAAAATAAAAACAGATTTGAAATCAGCGCTACCCAATTACTAGAAAACAGTTAAAATGTTTAAATCAACATTCAAAGAGTTGAAAATTGCAGGCCTGTGTTATTATTAGATATTATTAACAAGAAAGTTTGACAAAAACAATGGAACAGAAGATAATCTTTCTCCGTTAAATAATGACAATTCAAATTAATGTGTATGGGAGAAAGCAAGAAAGAAGGGAGACGTTAAATATACCTATGTTCGGAAAAATAAAGAAATTTAAAAAATTGGTAAAACTGAAGTAATATTTCAGCCAGAAGATACAAAATGCAATAATTATAGAGATATTACACCACTTTTCACAACACTAAAGGTTTATGAAAGGATATTATAAAATTTTAAAAAATTAGTAGAAGAGCATCTAATTGATATACAAAGCAAATTTAGACCATAATCACCAAAGAGCGGACTGAAGCGATTGAATGATCAATTGGCCCGATAAAACGTTGTGGCGGTATCATGTATAGTATGCATGTCATAACAGCCCCACTATTTGCTTACTCGATTGCATTCGTCGAGCAGATGTTGTTATTTCCGTCGTTATTGTGTCTATTCATTCATCAAATTCTATTTTACAGTGGCGTGTTTCTGGTTTCGATTCTTTCAGTGTTGTTTGGTTATAACATTCAGTATTTTAAAAATCCGTTTTATATTGTTATATTATATATTTATCCTATAATTTTTTATAAATATTAAGTTTAATTTACTACCTTATTTTTGGAGTAGTTTTCGTTTCTTATTTTTAGTCCATTTCTTTCTTTTCTTAGTATTTCCCTTTATTTTCATTAACTATGGAGAATTCTCGTAGGGCAACTATCGTAGAATGGATTAGAGGCCATACAGATTGGCTGCATATTCGTAATGATACCGAGATATATTGCAGTGCCTGTTCATTAAGTTTAAGGCGTCCACCCACAAAAGTGCAATGTGCAGAGACATGTTTCTTCGAAAACTCATCTAGATATATCTATAATCATCTATAATATATGTCCATCTGCACCTGACACTTTTAACGAAGAACTGTGTGAAGCTTTTATGGCGGCCAATATCCCATTCAAAAAGCTTAAAAATCCAGTCCTCAAGAGGTTTATTACACAATATACTGATCGTCATATACCAGATGAATCTACTTTACTATTTACGTAAAGTAGACTTACCAAAATGTTATTTGAGAACCATTGAAAAAATACGAACCAGCCTATCTGGTCATTATCTTTGGGTAAGTGTAGACGAAATGGGATGATATGTGTTAAATATAGTTGTTGGTTTTCTTCACCAGACAACTTCATATCAACCATACTTAATTGCAACTAAAATATTGCCAGTCGTAAATGGTGAAACAGTTGCAGAAATAATTGATCAATGTATTCATAATACTCTGTCATCGGATAACAGCTATAAAGACAAGATGCTATTATTTTTGACTGATGCGGCAGCTTACATGTTAAAAACAGGGAAGTTATTAAAGCAACCTTATCCCAATATGCTACACGTTACCTGTGCAGTACATGCACTACACAGAGTATTCACATCAGGGGTCATTTTCCAAATGTTGATAAGTAAGTTTCATCATTTGAAAAGATTTTCTCAAAGCTGAGAGACAAAAAGTTGATGCCATATTTAGCAGAAATCCATATTTGAATATATTATATCAATTCTGCACAGAGCCGATTGAGAAATCTATACATTCGAAGTATGGTGCTTTTTTGCAACATTTTAATCACGCACCCATCACCTGTTGTGATGTAAAACGGACAATTCCTATTTTTAAAGACGTTCTAACATCTAAAAGAACTAATTTAACACAGCAATACCTTGCACAAATTTTAGTTGTTCATAGTAATGTTTTACACTTTCAATGTTTCACAGAAAATACATAGTTTTGAGTTTTGTTCTTTGTAAATTATTTTTATTCAAAATTCGATACGCAATTTGCTTGTCAGCATTACTTTTGTTTCAGCAGTAGTTGCTGCCGGTTACCAAACCGTTTATAACATTCGCTCTGTTGTGCATTGACAGATACATATTAACTGCAGGTATATGTAGATATGTGCCACTTATGCAGGTTGCCACACGTACCAAATTGTTCGAAACTTACGGATCGCTTACAGAAACAAACCTATTACGAATACAAGGCAGACGCCTACAGGCTATGATTATAAAGACGGCAGACTATGTGCCCACACTGTAAAATTTAATATAATATAATAAATTTAATATATACAGTGTGTATATAAATAATTGAAAGGTGTTTGAATCGCCCGCGCTTTTTTTAATGTATGAAAGTTGGTGCTTCTACAAGCTATGCCGCAAATAATCAGTAGCGTCCTTCTGTTTATTTTGGTTTTCTGCATTTTCGTTCTCGTCTATTTATTTTGTTATTTCTCTCCTTTATTACCAGAAAGGCTTTTCTTATTGCCATTTTTCTGCTGTTACATATTTGTTATTGGTAAGCGATGAAGAAATCACATTAAATTTGTATAAATGTAACAAAGTACGCTTTTAGGTTAATAATGGTTTTCACGGATCTGCACAACAAATTTATTGTTGAGGCATATTTTCGTTCGGGAACACGCAATGTTGAAGGAGTATGGGATTATTCCTATCCAAATTGCCACCAGCAGTTTCAAGAGGAGTTTCCAAAAATGGAATTTACATATGACTGTTTTGTACAGCACGTTCGTCGTGTAATAGAGAGATATCGCACAACAGGGAGCGTTTTAAAGGGAAAATCTACAGGACGTCCTACTATTTGAATTTGTGCTTAAATTTACATGGACGGCATTTTGAACAAATGTTATAATTTTATCTTGAATAAGTGTTATAGTTTTGTCATAATTTTGATAGAGTATGCAAGTCTGAAATTAAAGTATTGTATAGTGAAATTTAAGATACCAGCATTAGAAAACATACATAATTTCATTGTAATTATCTTTCAATAAAATATTATTTATTACTATATTTGTTCCTATTCTAATTTTTTAATGTTACGCCTATGATATACGACATTTGCTTCCTCAGAGATGCTGGCATGCACTTAGCACCAACTTAAACACAAAAAATTGAAAGCGGGAAATTCAAACACCTTTCAATCATTTATATACACACCGTATATGTTTATATACTGAAAAGGATTGTTCGACGTTGAGAAATGTTATATTTGCATAGTTAAAGCGTTCTTTGTATCTGTACAATGGATCTTCAGTATTGGTAAAAAGGATGTTATATTTGCATAGTTAAAGCGCTCTTTGTATCTGTACAATGGATCTTCAGTATTGGTAAAAAGTTGCCCTAATTTTGTAAAATCTACATTTTTATCTAATATACCTTATGTGTATTATTTATTAAATTTAACAGTGTGGGCACATAGTCCGCCGTCTTTAGCTATGAATAATCAATCGCTCAAGTCCGTTCTCTGATAATCACAGATCAACCGGCGATAGAGAAGAAACTAGCCAAAAATAATGAAATATATGCATGTTATGTAGACATGAAAAAGGCATTTGACTCTATTAACAGATATCAAATTTGTAAATGAAGAACTAGTAGAATTCATCTCAAGTATATACAGAGAGACAAATAACTAAATCAGAACTAGTAACAGAATATTTAAAAAATTCAAAAGAACATGTATCGGCCTCTTATTATTCTTGTACGCAATGCACGAACCTATAAAGAAACGTCAGAAAAGCATGGAAAAATGTATAATTGGCTATAAACATTTACAACCAATTACGATAGAATCGTGCGTGCGTATTCGCAGATGCCATAGTCATTGTTAGCGAATATAAGGAAGAAATTGGAACACAATTTAAAAAATGGAAAGTAGTTTTAGAAACCAAGAACCTATTAATCTATACAGATAAAACGGAGAGGATACAGTGGATAACCAAGAAATTGAGTAAGTAAATGCCTGTAAATATTTTGGAAGCCCCATAAACTGCGAGAGAACTATAGACAAAGACAAAATAAATAAAAAAATAGCAGCAAATTAGATACATTATGCACTACATAGGGGTTTCTTAGCTACGAGAAAACCAGTTTAAATATATAAGAGCGTTTAATTACCATGGTTATGCGCGGTGTTCAATGAGAGATAGGAAGGTTACATGTGGCTGAGATGAAATTCCACAAAAGAGTATTGAGGATCAAAAGGATAAATAAGAAAATAAACGACGGCTTCGAAATATACAAAGGCAACTAGGAGCGAAATAGGTCAAAGAAACCCTAAAAGATAGAAAGTTAATGTGGTTTGGAAATTTGATGAGCATGAAAGAGAACAGAGAAAGTAAAAAGAATATAAGAAACAATATCATTAGGAAAGAATAGACTGGGAAGTTCTAGGTAAAAATACAATGGCGCGATAAAAAAAATTAAATGGTTAGAAATAGGAAAGGATGGAATATTTATCTTCTAAAATATAATACTTACGCCGCCCCATTTAAGAACCTGAAGAACATGAACATCTCATATGATTGACTGAAACTTGAAGCCACGATACATAGAGCGTTCATGAAAGATATTACGATCAGGACCTTTTTACGACCCAGAGCATCGGCAACGGAACCCCAAGCGTAGGCTCCCGCCATCATGCCGATGAATATGATCGAATTTAACCAACCCTTGTTCGCGGTGGTTAGGTCCAAGTCGCATTCCGCTGACGGTAGGATGAAGGACATCGAGATGACGTCCATCTCCTCCGACGTGCTTACAAGCCCACATATTGCTAGTAAGATGTAGTGAAACAAACCATATCCAGTATTTTCTATAGCTCCTTCAAAGTCCGCTTTATCGCTAATAGGACCTTTTTCCGGATCGAACGGTTTTTTTATGTCTTGATCTCTCGATCCTTTGAAGATTGTGCTGCTTTTTACATCACTGTTTATCTTCTTGTTTGAATTGGTGTCACCTTCTACCATTCTATGATGTTCCAGATGGGTTGGAAGTTTTTCCTTCAATGTAAAAATAAAGATATGTGGGTTTGTGGCGGCTTGCGGCGGCTTAGGGGGTGCGGTCCTGGTCTTTTTGCGTTAGGGTGACCTGAAATGTAAAAATTTCCTGTTACGTATTTTTATTTCAGAATTCTATGCTTATCAATTGATTGAAATCAATAAACGATGCGATAATATTTATATTAACAAAACAAGAAATAGTTTCTTTTACAAATAAAACAAAAATTTTCAGTCAAAATTAAAATCTAGAAACATAAAGAAAAGCAGTTATTGTTCCGTAGCAAGTTTGTCCGAACATAAATTAATCTAAAAATTTTTTTTTCGTCTCAACAGAAAAAAATTATTAAAAATGATTAACGAATACGTTAAAAAGTCAATTTTATTATTTATTTTCTTAGTATTATAAGCAAAGTTAGCTTTTCTTATTTTTTTTTCTAAATGAAATTTAAAAAAATTCTTATATAAACGAAAATTTTTGCCTTAAAAGAAGCCTGTAAATGTTTTTTTTTTTTATAATATTATACATATGTACGAGGGACACCTTTTATATTTTTACAATCGACCACTAGACATATGTAAAATATATAACGTAGACGTTTATAAAAACGGCTTCTGCGCACCCCCTCCTCTCGAAAGTTTATTTGGCGCTTGCTATATTTTATTTGCTACAGATTTGTCATGCCGAACGTTCAATAAATGACGTGCACGTCTTCGTATCGTGAAAGACCTATAATAATTTGAATATATCGGGTGTTTTTTTTAGCTGCATGAGAACTATCGATATCGATAACTATGGTTTCACAGCTGAGAATGTAAAACTGTGTTGACATTTCTGTTCAGTAAGGTTTGGCAAGTCATCATGAATCGTTTAACGCCAGAACAACGCTTCCAAATTGTGGAAATTTACTTTGAAAAAAATAAATCTGTTCGCGAAGTTCATAGAGCACTCCGTCCATTTTACGGTCAACATAATCGGCCTAGTGAGCTAGCAATTCGTGCAGTTATTGATCGTTTTCGCACTAATTTTACTCTTCTCGACTCAAAACCATCAACAAGACAAAGAAATGTGCGTACCGAAGAGAATATTGCTGCTGTAGCGCGAAGTATTGAAGAAGACGCCGAAATGTCGATTCGTCGTCGTTCTCAACTTGTGGGCCTTTGCCCTTCGACTACGTGGAAAATTTTACGTAAGGATCTAGGCTTACGTGCCTATAAAATACAGCTCGTGCAAGAATTGAAGCCAAACGACCATCGTTTGCGTCGCATTTTTGCTGATTGGACTCATTTGAATCTGGCCGAAGATGAGCATTTTTATCAAAGAATTGTGTTTAGTGATGAAGCTCATTTCTGGTTAAATGGCTACGTCAATAAGCAAAATTGCCGTTTATGGACAGAAGACAATCCTCAAGCCGCTAACGAATCGCCATTACATCCATTAAAATTGACTGTTTGGTGCGGTTTACACGCGGGCGGCATCATCGGTTCTTATTTCTTTCGAAATGAGCAAGGAGCTGCCGTTACGGTCAATGGCGAGCGCTATCGAGCCATGCTGACTGAATTTTTGTTTCCAAAAATTAATCAGCTAAACATCAACGACATTTGGTTCCAACAAGACGGCGCAACTTGCCATACAGCGCGCTCAACAATCGATTTATTGCACAATATTTTGTGACAGCTTTCTTTCCAGAAGTGGTCCTGTTCACTGGCCCCCTCGTTCGTGCGATTTAACGCCTCTGGATTACTTTTTATGGGGCTATGTTAAGTCATTGGCTTATGCCGACAAACCAGCAACTCTTGAAGCATTGGAAGCCAATATTCAAGCCACCATTGACGCCATACGGCCAGATTTATTGGAAAAAGTAGTCAAAAATTGGTCTGATCGAATGGACCATGTAACTCGTAGCCGCGGCGGACATATGCCGGAAGTCATATTTAAAAAATAAATGCCATGAAATTATGTGCCAGATTATAATAAAAAAAATTTCATTCCAACAATATTTCTGTCTTGTATTATCATTTTAAGTTCTCAAGCTCTTAAAAAAACACACATTATAATATTAAACTTTTTTATTTATAACACTATATTTTACTTGGTTCTTGTAGGTTCCACGGTATACACGCAACTACTAAAATCATACTTGTCGCCGGCATAGAATATCTGGACTTATAAAGGCCCCCATAACTCAAATAGCTTAGAGCCTTATCAAGTCTAAATCCGACACTGATCTCATCCTCACATTCGCCTAATCTGTTCATATGATGTTTTTTTCTATTCCCGAACCCGAAAAAATTACTCAGCGGGTAGAGATTCACATTGAACGCGATCATCAGCCCTTTTCTTCAAAGATCCCATTTTTTTGGAAGCCATACAAAAATTACGACTATCGCTGGTTTACATGTATAAAATTGAAAGGCAATTATGTAAAACAATAAAACGAATTTTGTGCTAACAATAAATTTTCAGAATAATTGAAACATACATGAGTAGGTAAACCCCACCAGTTTTGTATAATACAAAGGTATTTTTAATAATATAAAATATTATTAAAAATCTGGTGTGAAGAACACAAATGCAGGTTCACTATTAATATTTTCTGTGAACGTGTCCGAATATATCCTATCCCCAGAGACGTAGATACGTATTTCGCTTTTCTACAAGCTCATCGGTTCGCCCCTGCTGGAGAAAGGATATTTCCAGACACATTCACAGAAAAGAACCACCTCGCCCTATCACCGTAATTATCCAGACCGAGCGCAGAAGTAAATTCGGCGCTACCTGTTGTCAGACAGCCGAAGTACCTCGCATACCGTCCACATAATTAATGTGAAGTAACGACGCCCTTCCAAAGGTTACAACTCTCTAGAAAACTGCATTTTATTTGTGCCTTCACTCATACTACGGCTTAACCGCATGTGTAATGTATCAGAATAATTGAAACATACATGAGTAGGTAAACCCCACCAGTTTTGTATAATACAAAGGTATTTTTAATAATATAAAATATTATTAAAAATCTGGTGTGAAGAACACAAATGCAGGTTCACTATTAATATTTTCTGTGAACGTGTCCGAATATATCCTATCCCCAGAGACGTAGATACGTATTTCGCTTTTCTACAAGCTCATCGGTACGCCCCTGCTGGAGAAAGGGTATTTCTCCAAACAAAATGCAGTTTTCTAGAGAGTTGGCTGTGCTAACCTTTGGAAGGGCGTCGTTACTTCACATTAATTATGTGGACGGTATGCAGGTAGCGCCGAATTTACTTCTGCGCTCGGTCTGGATAATTACGGTGATAGGGCGAGGTGGTTCTTTTCTGTGAATGTGTCTGGAAATATCCTTTCTCCAGCAGGGGCGTACCGATGAGCTTGTAGAAAAGCGAAATACGTATCTACGTCTCTGGGGATAGGATATATTCGGACACGTTCACAGAAAATATTAATAGTGAACTTGCATTTGTGTTCTTCACACCAGATTTTTAATAATATTTTATATTATTAAAAATACCTTTGTATTAATAAATTTTCATTTAAAGCCACATTCCCATAAAATTAGTGTACATATAATACATAGAGCCATAAGAAAACAATTGAGGTAGTATTGAAGAGATAATTGTCCAAGATCAAATAGGTAAAATTCAATTAAAATTAATTAGAACTATAAATACATTATACAGCATCTTTGTTTTTATTAACCTTATTAAGCCCCCCCTATGACGCAAAAATATATGCCAATACTTTTTTTTGTAATTAATATGATTATTTAACTGAAAAATTTGTCTTAATATCTTATATTTTTATGCACTATAAGAGGTAATAATAATAATAATATTTATTCGTCCAACAGCAATTGCTACTTACAAAACTAATGGAGCATATAATGTGTGGTATATTTTAACAATATTACATAAAAACATGTAGCAATAAATAAACATTGATCTATCGGAAAGATAAGATACATGCAGAAAGACACAAAAAGAAAATATACATAACTGATAATTAAATCAATTTTTTTTGTGTATATGAAAATAGGCAAGAATTAATTTAACTAATCACTGGAAACCTTGACAAAATTCTTACACATAATATACATACATAGCTGACTTTAAAAGTGCATTTGTCTTCGCTCTGGGTAATCTAAATGTAGTGCATGCTAGTCTTAGAAATGGGTAGGTTATAGTCAATATAGACTAGTATTGTTGGGCAATCGATTTCGTTTGATAAAAGATTTAGTAAGAATTTAACGCTATACCGTGTGTCCCAATTTCGATGCTAACCATTGGTATTTCGGTTATTAGAAGATATAGAACAACGGTTAAATGGGGGAATGTTTTGCAGAATTCAATACTCGCGGCAAATCTCATTTCAAATTTGACCTAACTTTTTAAATTTTTAAAAAATATTGTAAAATCAAAAATTTGCCGATTTCGTTATTCCTCAATAACTCGATAACGCTTAGTCTGACCTCTTTTAAAGTTTTACATTGTTGAGACACTTTTTTAAAACAAATTATTTGATACAAACAGAAGCCCCCGATTGTCATTTGTTTTTAAGTTATTACCACTATCTTTTGTTTTTCATATGGCGGCCATATTGGATTTTGGGTTTGTTAGGTAGTCCTCAAAATGTGCTTTTCAACCATGTATAACATGCCTAAAAATTTTTATGTATAAGGAAAATATTAATAAAAACGTAAATTAATCTTTAATATGAAATTAGTAGGCTGAAAAATTAAACACCAATGTCAAATGAAAGTGAAAAGATATTCTAAGTAATACTGTAAACAAACGAAACGATAAAAAAATTATAGAAATAAAAAGTAAAGATACAGAACTTAAAGTTCACATTCACTTAAAGAAAATGTTCAATATGACGACCATTCTGTTCCACACAATTTTGACACCTTGCTCGAGTAGAGTTACAAACTCTACGTAGCGTGTTTCCGTTTACTGATCGTAGCACATCTAGTACTCTTTGTTCTATAATTTCCCGAGTTTCTGGCGGTTCAAAATCAAATACTTCGTTTTTAGTGGTACCCCATAAATAAAAGTCAAGCGGGGTAAGGTCGGGTGATCTCGCAGGCCATTGCACGGGTCTATTATTTGAAATCACTCTCTCATTAAAGTTTCCTCTCAAAAAATGTTGCACGTTACGAGTGTTATGGGCCGGGCAACCATCTTGCTGGAACCAGATGTTTTGCATGTTCTCGGGATTAATAATTTGCCTCAAAGCAGGCATTATCTCGTTTGTTAGTAGCTCCAAATATCTGTTACCAGTTAAATTGTAATCAAAGATGAAAGGACCTATTAACTGATTATCTAAAACGAAAAAAAGAGTTTAAAAAACAAAAAAAATGTAAACAAAATGTCACACCAATTAAACCGCACCAGACATTAAAACCAAATCGAACTTGAAATCTTCTTTGATTTACCAAATGTGGATTTTCAGTAGACCAATGATGATAGTTATTCCTATTGAACACTCCACAATTGGTAAATCGTGTTTCATCTGTCCATAGTATTTTCCTAGGAAAATTAGCGTCATATTCACATTTTTGAAGGTACCACCTGCTAAACTGTAATCGTCGGAGATTGTCATTATCACTTAAACCTTGTACAATTGTTGGTTTGTAAGGGTGATACTTGTTTTTCGTCAAGGTTCTGTGAACAGTAGATTTTGAAATCCCTGTTTCTCGTGTCACACGACGAACTGATGTGCTGGGATTGTTCCTAACGTTCTGCAAAATATTATTTAGACGTGTATCAGCATCATTAACTTCATAGTTAGCTCGTTTTTGTTCGAAGCTTCCAAAGTTTTTTAATTTGCTAACTAGTCTTCTAAAAATTGTCCTGTGTGGCTGTTGTCTTTCTGGAAAACGCTCTGCATAACTCGTGCACGCATTTTTAGTGTTTCTATTTGCTTTGAAATACACTTTCAACATATCAACTTTTTCTTCATTTGAATATGTATGTGCCATTATCAATACTTATAAATCTTAATACTTGACAATAATTACTTATCACTAACTACAAGTAGTTTTAATTAACTTATCTCTGCAGCACTAATTGTACTTTGACAGATTATCGTTTTGTTTCATTGTCAGAATACATTTGTCATTGACGTTTGACGGAACATAATGTCTTTGCTAGTGATACACGCTCAGAGGTTAGAATTATCTGACATTTGAAGTAAAACCAAATACAAATCTCCCCACTACTTTTAATCCTGCGCGAACTTACCCCTCCTCGCGCCAACTTAATTGGCGTTTGCTATACTTAGAATATCTTTTCACTTTCATTTGACATTGGTGTTAAATTTTTCAGCCTACTAATTTCATATTAGAGATTAATTTACGTTTTTATTAATATTTTCCTTATAAATAAAAATTTTTCAGGCATGTTATACATCGTTGAAAAGCACATTTTGAGGACTACCTAACAAACCCAAAATCCAATATGGCCGCCATATGAAAAACAAAAGATAGTGGTAATAACTTAAAAACAAATGACAATCGGGGATTTCTGTTTGTATCAAATAATTTGTTTTAAAAAAGTGTCTCAACAATGTAAAACTTTAAAAGAGGTCAGACTAAGCGTTATCGAGTTATTGAGGAATAACGAAATCGGCAAATTTTTGATTTTTGAAAATATTTTAAAAATTTAAAAAGTTAGATCAAATTTGAAATGAGATTTGCCGCGAGTATTGAATTCTGCAAAACATTCCCCATTTAACCGTTGTTCTATATCTTCTAATAACCGAGATACCAATGGTGAGCATCGAAATTGGGATATATCTCACAGCGATAAGATAAAGATTGCATACGATGACTCCAGAAGACCACTATAGTAGTAGAATAAGTTCCGAGATACCAATGGTGAGCATCGAAATTGGGATATATCTCACAGCGATAAGATAAAGATTGCATACGATGACTCCAGAAGACCACTATAGTAGCAGAATAAGTTCAGAAACCTCTTCTGAATTCTCTTAACAGAAATTTGTGAATAGGTGTAATAAGAAAACCATACTAAAGAGGCATACTCCAAATTGCATCGTACTAAATTCTTAATTAATTCCAGCAAAGTTGCTTATATTTCTACACGACCTATTAGGAAAAAATAAGAAGATAACCCAATGATTTTGAAGCTAAAACACAAATCCACGAAACATGTTGATTCAGACTTCCTAGTCGCTTTGATTTAATAGAATAACCAAATATTTTTCGAGTATAAGAAACAACACAACATTTTGAAATACATATTCAGTAATATTCGATTATGGGTCGATTATTCTTCAATTAAAGAGAGATTAATTTGTAATTTAATACAATCGGAATGTGTGCGGATAATATAGATTTTAAGATCAGCGTACCCTAGATATTAACAGTTTAATTTATCTAAAAGATCATTGATAAAAACGTTAAAAAGCAGAGGCTCGATTTAAAGAGATAAGAAACAGCAGAACTCATTTTATCATTTTATATACAAATTAATTTTAATATTCCTGAAATCTAATAATATCTCATCAAAAAGAAGAGAATTAATAAAGCGTAAATATTTGTTTAAATTCTATTTTAAACAAAGACAAATTTATAAAATTGCAAAAAAAAATAAAACAACATATAGCACAGAATTATTCTTTTTTTCCCGTTTCATTGAAGTCAGCGTCACTTCATTGTCATCATTGAAATGTGTAACAACATGACATTAATTAATAAGACTAATTCAACATATTGCTTAACTGACTGATACCAGTTGTTATTAAGTAAATTTAATGAAGATAACGTCCTTTAGAGACAAATAAGAAATAAGGTAATGGAATGGTTTTTGTTTATTATATGTCGTATGTTGACATTACTATGAAAGAAAGAAATTGTTGGAGATAATAATATGCATTTATATTATTTAATATTTTATTTCTTACGAACTCGACAACAGCAACTTTTCAATTCTATATTTTTTAAGGAATACAGAGGCATATAAAAATATAAGATTTACGTTCATGTTTTGTTACAATTATCTTATGATATTGTGAATGTGTAGAACAAACTCCTTTCAATTAATATTATAAAACATATATTATGTTATTCGTTGCATTGTTCTTTGCAAAAATACGAAAAAGCACTTGTTAAGACTAAAACATTCATATATTTTCTTAAAAATGAAATATTCACATTTAAATCTAAGATAAATTAATTAATCCCTAGAAATTTTATCTAAGTAAATTACAAAATTAAATGAATTTACGCGTAAAATTCTTTGTTTAATTAAGATTTCTTTTCTAACAATAAATACAAGAATTACTTTTTAAATTTTAGATATAATTTCAATCACTAACTTGAATCTTACAACTTCAGTAATATTTTTATTCACTTTGCTAGAAAATAGACTTAAAACTATAATTAAAATTTTAATTAAATATAAAAAGAAAGAGTATTATTTTGAAATTTAGCCTCGTCTTATGTTAATAATGCATTAAAATATATGTAAAATTAATACATACCTAGTAAGGTCTTCAGAAGTGGATACCTTTTCTTGAACACAACAGTGGGGCTGCAAGCAACCTCCACAGTATAAATTAAACACATGTCCCCAAGCGCTTTATATACTGCTTTTAACGTTAATTAAAAAGTAAACAAGCTAAGATGTATTTTAATTTATAACGCCTAATTATTCTGTATTCTGTATCGTACACACATCATATTTGTCACTGTTTTATCGTTTACGTTGTACCTACATTATGTGAACATGTTTATTATATTTATTCATATCTAAATGCGTGATTTTAAATATGTATATATAAAATACGTATGCATCCCGTATATTAATATAATTATGTAGTTATTATATATATATATATATATATATATATATATATATATTCATATGTATGTATTATTCATATATTTCTTCTAGGGAATATTGTTTCAATATAGTGTAATTTCGACTTAAAAATTGTGATGTCATATAGCAGAAGTTCCAAATTAATTAGTTTCACAAAATTATATCGCGTCAATTGACAGTTAGTTACACAATATAGTCTTGCTTTGTTATGGAACAGATATATACACATAGGCAATGTATGTATATAAACGGTTTATACATAATAACCATATACACTACCACTCATAAGTATTTACCACCCCGATTTTCATCACACATCTCAAATATTTACTTTTCGTTTAAATCAAGACAATTTGCATTAATTAAATTACTATACACAAAATTACACATTTACATCAAAGAATCCCAAAAAAATATCACATAGATGTGCACTAGAATTGAAGTTATTTCAAATGCGAGAAATTGGAAATCTTAATTTAATATTCCTCCGACTTGCCGAAGAGTAAAAAGCATCATGCCGTATCGGATTCGAACTTAGTAAACGAAAGTTTAGTTGTCTCAGCAGATAGGTACAACCGATGCTATTGTGCAATAAATTATATAAGAATTTAATACCACAAGTTGTACATCTCTTTTCAAGTGTCGCCATATCAAGCATATTCAGTAATATTCCATAATCCATACCATATTCTGGATAAATTCCGTCTTCTACATACATAAGCCATTTTAAGGATATTGGTTGGACCGATTCAACTACAGTAATTTACTGCGTAAATAGGACACCGCACCATTAAACCATATTCCAATTGAGATCTTGCAAAACCATCGCGTATCAATTTTAAACAGTGGGTATTGTTAAAATCTCTACAATTCCTGTATATAAAATCATAACTGCAATAGGCATTCGCTATAGTTTGTGTTATGTACTCCGTGAAAGTAAATTTCC
Organism: Melolontha melolontha; assembly: GCA_935421215.2. Lineage (NCBI taxonomy): Eukaryota > Metazoa > Arthropoda > Insecta > Coleoptera > Scarabaeidae > Melolontha > Melolontha melolontha. The sequence goes on along the minus strand of OW285244.1, from coordinate 33,204,056 downwards.
TGACAAATACCATGCCCAGATCTTTGTATATCTCACAACGAAGCAGTTCCTGACCATCGAAATTATAATTGTAAATTAGAGAAATATGTTTCCTGTAATATGTCATAATTATATGCAGTGTGTATTAATTAGCATATTTGCATAATATATGCATTTTGTATTTCATTTGCATATTTGGTACTAATTCAGCATTTTTGCATATTTTAAGTATCCGAGTTTTATTTATTTACTGAATCAAATTTATTATAGGCATTACTAAAAAATATGTCGTGGATGTAACAAACAAACAAAAATTAAACAGCCCTCTTTAAATTAAAAATAGCATTTTATTAAGCCTCTTCCCATACATCCAGGCCGAGACAAAATTCCAGGAAAAGCTAATACCTTAAAACTTCTAAATAAATACAAAAATACATTTTACCAGAAAATTAGGAGTATTTGTGTTTCTTTGCTATTCGGAGAAATTTATTCCCATATTCGAAAGTAATTTTATTTTAAACGTCATTCTACGTTGGCTTTTCGAAGTGTAAACTTGTGAGTTGTAATATATAATAGCAAAAATGCCGAAAATAGCGACTGTGCCTGGATAGATTGCACCTTATTCAAAATTGCGTATGGAAGGAGAAAAAACAATTTAATGAAGATTTGTGTCAAATGTTTCTGTCGGCAGATATTCCACTACATAAATTAAGCAATTTAAACGTCAAGTTATTTTTGCAAAAGTACATCAGCAAATATAACATTCCCGACGAGAGCACGTTAAGAAAAAATTATATTCGCTGTATTTATGCATAGCATTAAGAAGGTTGTTGCAAACAATTATCTTTATATATGCGTAGATGAAACTACTGATAGTGTGGGCCGATACACATAGTTCATTTAATGATTGGTATCCTTAACGTATCGGTTCCAGCAAAATATTATTTAATTTCATCCAAACAGTTGGAAAAAGCAAATAATTTGACATTAACAAGGTTTATACAGGAAGAACTGGCAACTTTCTTCTTACCAGAATCGATTCCAATAGAGAAAATTCTATTGGTATTGACGGATGCTGCACCATACATGGTAAAGGCAGCTTTCAACTTGAAAATCTTTTACCCAAATTTAATTCACACAACTTGCTTGGCGCACGGACTAAATCGTGTTGCAGAAGAAGTTAGAAACCATTTTCCCTTCATGCAAATCATTATGAAGGAATAAAGACAATGATTATGGATCTCGATAAGGATGCACAATCTGTGATAGACGCCCAAAAGGTGTATTTAAGTAAAAAAATACATCAACAGTTGGCGTTTATTAAAGCCAATTACAGTTTTATTTCCACTTCTATATTGCAGATGGAAAAACAATTTATGTCGCTAACCGAGAGCGTTGAAATAATAAACAAATCTGAAAAGTCATGTTTTGATGTTAAAGGAGGAATGGGGCAGTCCGTTTTAAGAAGCTAAAGGACATTGCTAAAATCTTGTGTGGTGATTCAGTAGAAAATATTGAGTTGACAATAGATAATATTTCTAATTTGAAATATGCTCCTATAACAAACGTCGACGTAGAACGAACCCTTTCACATGTTTTGAGACAAGCGTCGCAATTTTTCTGTTGAAAACTTTGAGAAATATGTGATTGTAAATTGTTTTCGTAGTTAATTATGTTGTAAAATGTTCTAAATAAACTTGCAGTAAACATAATAGAATATTTTTTTCTACAGTATTCCATTTTCTAACATTCCTCGTTTTTTTTTACCTGCATATTTTCATAAGGAAGTGCATATTTAGGCTAAAACATCTGCATATCTACGTACATATTTTCAGTGTTTTTTTTTCATATAATCCGGCCTTTTAGTCATAACCCTGCATTTAGAGATATTCAAAGAAAGTTGTTCTCTTTATATCATACGTCAATCGCATCTAAGTCTCTTTGCAATTACTCGCAATCTTAGATTTCAGTAGATTCAATTGTATAAAATATCGTCATATCAGCAAAGAAAAGTTTCTCACAAGAGACCATTGCACACTAAATATTAAAATCATCTGTTAGTGTAGCAATATGAGATGGGTTCGATAAATCCATGTAAAATCTACACCCTTCAGCTGTTCCTCAGGGTTTAAATTTGAGCTCTTTACTTTTTGTCATTTATACCAACGATATTACTGCACAGGCCTTTATCTTCATTGATTGAAAATTTCTGTTTTCTACTACATATTTGGTGGTTTTATTCCTATATTCTTTATTTCATCCATAATACGTAACAGTAAGAGACTTAATACGCTTTTCTATCTTATCTCGCAATTGTGAGTAAAGATTCTTAAAATTTCATTATCGATTTTTCATTATGAAACAGACATGTAAAAAATTTACATATCTGTAACTGTATACTTGGACAATACCTCGTATTTTCAGCATTTACTTCTGCTTAAGACATATGTTTCTGCCATCTATAGGCGTCGTCAGTTAAGCTAATGAAGCAATGTATACAAATGATACAAATCTTTATAAATAGATCTGTATCTGTATATGACATTAAAACGAAACCGCCTATTAGATAAAGCAAGTTTCATCCTATAAGGTGGCACTTATTTATAAGTGACATCTGACGGACGAAAGAGACTTTGCCAAAAAAACGATCTTTCGATTGACCAGCTATGCTAGTACGAACCGAAACAATACGGGTAGTCCTTCAAAAACGAGCCAGATGGCGGTAAATATACAAAAAGGTTTTAAATATATCTATACGTTAAATGCACGTATAACGCTTTTGTTTCATTATGAAACAGACATGTAAAAAATTTACATATCTGTAACTGTATACTTGGACAATACCTCGTATTTTCAGCATTTACTTCTGCTTAAGACATATGTTTCTGCCATCTATAGGCGTCGTCAGTTAAGCTAATGAAGCAATGTATACAAATGATACAAATCTTTATAAATAGATCTGTATCTGTATATGACATTAAGCCGAAACCGCCTATCAGATATAGCAAGTTTCATCCTATAAGGTGGCACTTATTTATAAGTGACATCTGACGGACGAAAGAGACTTTGCCAAGAAAACGATCTTTCGATTGACCAGCTATGCTAGTACGAACCGAAACAATACGGGTAGTCCTTCAAAAACGAGCCAGGCGGTAAATATACAAAAAGGTTTTACATATATCTATACATTAAATACACGTATAACGCTTTTGTTTCATTATGAAACAGACATGTAAAAAATTTACATATCTGTAACTGTATACTTTTTTGGCAAAGTCTCTTTCGTCCGTCAGATGTCACTTATAAATAAGTGCCACCTTATAGGATGAAACTTGCTTTATCTAATAGGCGGTTTCGGCTTAATGTCATATACAGATACAGATCTATTTATAAAGATTTGTATACATTGCTTCATTAGCTTAACTGACGACGCCTATAGATGGCAGAAACATATGTCTTAAGCAGAAGTAAATGCTGAAAATACGAGGTAGCTATTGTCCAAGTATACAGTTACAGATATGTAAATTTTTCTGTCTGTTTCATAATGAAACAAAAGCGTTATACGTGCATTTAACGTATAGATATATTTAACACCTTTTTGTATATCGATTTTTATTTAATTGATCGTATTTTTGTACAGATTTTTAGGAGTTGTTATTAACTGTTCCTAAGCCTTTATTTCTTAAACTGTACCATATTCTCTTTCTACTAACCATATTGAAAAGTGTTTTTTATGTCGCAGAATATGGTTTTAACTTTTACAAGTGCTTTTTCAACTATTTACTGCACTTTTAGGATTTTTACGATTTATAGGAGATATTTACAGACGGGTAAATACTTATGAACTGTTCTGTACACACATACCAAGCATATATGTATAGGTTTTATACTGGTTTGAATTAGATTTAGTGGATACAGTTCATTGCATTGTCGAATGTTTAATTGGAATGTGGAACATACTGAAAACTGTATTGATTCAGTTGTAACAATAAGAATCGTCATTGTTCCTTAATAATGATAAAATAGTAATGATGATAAATACGAAGATATGAGAGGCATTAATTTGAATCATTTCTCCAATTGTTTTTAATTTTACATCTGTAGTTTGTACAGCAATATGTAGTATACAAAATGTGTATTATATTAAAAATAATAAGTAATGTAAATACGAAATACCAATAACAGGAGAATAAATAAATAAACATTTGTGCGGGATAATAAATAAAATTAAACAATAAACACAAAACAATTCAAAGAAAATTTTAATCATTTGATTGGTCAATTTTACTTACAATTGGTTGTGTTCCAGGTACCCTGTTGGATAGTTAGAAAAGCTGTTGCTCGTATGAAAATAATTCGTTTGCAAGAAATGCAACAAATTAAAATGCCTTGAAAAAGCTAAACAAAGACAAGGAATGGAACGTAGTGCAGAAAGTAACTCCGTACGTGAACAAAAGCTCTCTGGAATACGAAAATTTTCTAGGTTAAGTCGCGAAATTATGAGTGAAAAGTCGTCTGCATTTAATACATAAGCGTTCTCCAAATGAGACTGCCAAGCAAGGTAATCATCGGCTCAGTTTAGTACGTGAAAGATTAATAAATGAAACTGCCAAACAAACTGTACACGGTGCGAACCCGTAATCGACTTAAGTAACTCAATTTCAGAGCTCCTTACTTACATGCTTTGATACAGCAGGCAATGTATTTGCCGATGTTCCTTAAGCAAGAAAACTTTATACCAACAGCAGTGGTACAATATTTGTATTGATAATTTAGTTTCTTTCCTGTCATAAAATTTGTCAGACCTAAGAAGCATTGTACCGTGTTCTCGATGCTCGAATAATCTTAATAAACGTATATTTCCTGCTCAGGCAATTTAGAATAATAAAATCTACAGTTTGCCAGTTCCGATTATATTGACATAGTTCAAGCCACATGCACACAGTGCTGATCTCATTGATCTACTACCGACACGCGACAAGTTACTTATCAAACGCATCCAGAATCATCAAAATCCGTAACATCTCTGAGATATCGATTTCAGTGGCGGCTGGTACTAAAGGGCACAAGGGCACGTGCTCACCCAACCACCAAGATAAACACAGAAAGAAATTCGCATGTAATTCAGTGCATTATTTTATTTTATTATTTTTACGTATTTTTATAACGATGGTATCAAAGTTTCCTTCAGCACCACAGACATTATGCCAACGCCTTGCCAGCGCCTTGCATGCCTTGTGACTGTATTGTTTTCGGCGCATATCACACGTGTATGATTTCAAAGGCTTGAAGTGACGTTTATTATTAATGATAGAAGTTAACTGTATAACTTCCATACCAATAAAAATATATATGAAAAATATTAGTGGATTTGGGGATGTTCATTAACAAATAAACTATTTTGTTTTATCTGCTTAATTTTTAAGAAAGAGGTTAGTGCGTGGAATTAACAATAAACAATAAACAAGGGTTGAATGATTTAAAGCATATCGCAGACAGGGCAAAGAAACACGAAACTTCCGTTTCTCACATGAATGCATGCGTGGATTTTAGTGTTCTAGACAAAGTGGACATACGTGAACAGTTAGAAGTGCTTATTTGCGACACAAAATTAAGTACAACGAAGATGTGGAAAAAAATCTTCATATTTTGCGCCGGTAATTATGCGTATAAAATTTTGCGGAGCTTTTGAATTGGCGTTACGAGGCCATGATGAGACATCGACGTCGGAAAATCCAGGTATTTATGTAGGCTTAATCAACTTTGCAGCTGAATTAGACGCTGTGCTTACAATTCATGTGAACATATGAAATGTTCACGAGTGTTTAAAGGCGCCTCAAAAACTATTCAGAACTAATTGCTAGATGCAATGTGGCAAATTTACAAGCAGGAAATATTAAAATAAATTAAATCTGCAAATTTCATTGCTTTGGTGGCCGATGAAACTAGACACCTCTAATAATCAGCAAATGGTTGTTATTATTCGATACTTGTTTAATGGACAAATTTGAACGCTTTTGGTCTTTTTTTAAGCCGGTTGGACATAATGCTGATGTATTAGCAAAAACATTGCTAAATAAATTGCAAACTATTTTAAATTCTCCTTCTGGGTCTGATAACAATAAACTAATCGCTTAAAGTTACGATGGGGCGTCCGTGATGAGTGGTAAAACAAATGGTGTCCAGGCTATTATTAAAAGAACATTTCCACATACACATTATATACAGTGTTACGTGCATCAATTTAATTTAATTATTGAACGAGCGGCACAATGCAATAAAAATGTAAAAATTGTCTTTGCAAATTTGGAGTGATTTTCAAGCTTTTTTTCTTGATTGCCAAAACGAACGGTAATTCTTGATGAAATAGTCAAACGTAGATTACCAAGCGCTGCTCCTGCACGCTGGATTTTCAAAAGTCGAACTGTGAACACATTATTGGAACACCAGGATTCTTCCAAAGAATGTTTAGACAAAATTATTGACGAAGATGGGATGGATTCAGTTACTATTAGTGAAGCAAGTGGTTTATTGAAACATTTGAATTGCCCGGAATTTCTCTACTGGTTGAAAATATTTTATTTCATCATGTCATATGTTGAAATATTATTTAATCAGATTCAATTGACAGTGCTCAACTGCAAAAGGCAATTGAATAATTCCAACAGCCAATTATTCACATTAGAAATTTCAGAAATTCTACTGACAAAGACAATCAAGAACGCAATAATGAAGAACCTGCAAGGAAAAGACAAAAAACGACAGCTGGAGATAACAGAGCTGTTATTGCAAAGAAAGTATGTGACACTATTTTAAGCCAAATTAGCGACCGATTTGATTTTAGGGATCATTTAAGTGCAGCAAAATTATTTGATTCTCAAAATTTTAAAACTTAGTCATTCATTTCAACAAAAAAATTTTGATGAAACTGTGAAATCTTATCCCATGTTGGACAGTGTAAAATTGAAAAGTGAACTTTCAGTAATTTATGAGCGCGATGACATGTGTGACGTAGGTGGGGTTTTGCCACTTTTAGTGTTCATAACAGACAACAACCTAAAAAAGGTTTTGACGGAAACATGCAAATATTTGGATATTATTTGTACAACGCCCATGTCGACAGCAGAATGTGAACGATGTTTTTCCACCCTCAAACGCATTAAAAGAGAAGCACAATGTCAGAAGATCGACTGAACGCATTGGCGGTCCTATCAATAGAAAAGAAGTTCATCCTGTCTATCCCGGATTTTGACAACAAAGTCATAAACGTCTTTTCCAGCATGAAAAATATGAGAATGGATTTTATTACAAAAAATAGGTAAGTTTTTTTTTGTGCCCACCCTCTTTCATAACTCACGAGCCGCCACTGTATTCTCGTAATAATACACTTTGTGTCGATATGGTATTGAGCTAGTAATGACTCAGTACTAGCTCAATACCATATCGACACTACTGTAAGATGAACTAAGATGAACCTAGATATCATTTAAAGTGAAGTATTAAAATGATAGAGAGAGCTGTTTTTAAGAATATTTGCGCATTTATACAGATTGGATCAGTACTGGCTCAGCATGAAACCGACATTGACATAAAGTTATAATAGGATAAACTCGTGTATAATTTGTAGGAATTATCAGAACACTAAAGCTGTTTATGTTGGGGAAAATCGTTAATATGTAAGCAAACCAATAGATAAAAAGTGATTTCATTTGTATTAGCCTAGTACTAGCCCGGTACCAGTTGACAATGATACAGAACTATCTAGGATGCAACCTCTATCAAACAATTCCAGAATAATTAAAATCGGTCAAGCCATTGACTAGTTTTCATTGCACGTAATATTAACACCACCTACAATTTTTTTTTAAATATTTAACCTTCATATTTCATAATGTAATTTAATTCTGTAATTTCTTAATAAATTTTTTGGAAATGTTAGATCAATCTTCATGTGATTACTCCATATTTTTTCTAGATGTTACCCTGCAAGATATGCTCTATAATATTTAAATCCAGACTCTGGGGTGGTCACATCATTGTTCGCAACTTTACGTCTTTCTTGGTTTTTATTTTAATTTTTTTTTGCTGATTTGGAAACATATTTGGGATTATAATTGCAAAATCAAATTATTGCGTATTAAACGATGTTCAGAAGGCAACATGTTGCTCTAGAATTAACCGATACTTTTTACTGCGAATTTGCCTTAGATTTTTAAAATTACACCAACTTGAATGATAAATATTGGCTAGGAGAAATTTATTCGCAAGGAATCTATAGGTTCCGCTCCAGAAAGACTACGTCTTGGTGATGAATTTTTTTAAATTCATTAAATAAAAATTGCTTTGCAATTTTCGTTGCATACAATTTTCTTGCAACAATTTTTATTGCACGCATGCGCAACCCAGCCATTTTCGTCAGCTGATTACAATTTTTCTTGCATTGCAAGTAATAGAACATTTTCCTATTTTTATTGCAAGCTCGCTGTTCTAGTGTTTTTTTTTTAGTGATTTTATCATAGCCAATACATGATGAAAATTCCCGTCTTTTTACAAATACTAGGTGGCGCAAAATTAATCACCCTGTCGGAAGATGTTATAACTTTTGCAAATGGCGTCATACGCCAATCATATTTGACATTTGTGAACTAGACAGCTGCAGAATACAAACAGACAAACAATGGAGCGCAAGAGCGTGAAATAATTGTGTCGATTTGTTTTACCAATAATCGGTCGGTGGTGTTAGCGCAGCGTGAATTCCGTCGTCGATTTCCTAATCGTGTCGCGCCAACTGGACAAACATTACGCCTCTTAGCTGCTCGACTCGAACAGACTGGAACCACAAGAGATCTTCCAGGGCGTGGCCGCCACCGGACTGGTCGTTCTGTCGAGAATATCGCGGCTGTGACTGCTGATGTTACTGAGAACGAAGAAACATCAACTAGACGACGTGCCACGCAATTGGGCGTCAGGAGACGGAACCTACAGCGAATTTTAGTGAAAGACTTACACATGTTCCCATACAAAGTGCAAACAGTGCATCAGTTAATGCCTGCTGACCTTCAGTCGCGTGTGAATTCTGTAGAGCCATCCTCAATCTCAACAACGAAGTGAACGATTTTCAGTCGAAAATCATCATGAGCGACGAGGCGCATTTTCATTTAAGCGGTTACGTCATTAAGCAAAATCTTCGTTTCTGGGGCACTGAAAATCCGCATGTGATGCACGAAAAGCCATTACATCCACTCAAGGCTACTGTATGGTGCGGTGTTCACGCGGGAGGGGTGAACCGTATTTTTTGAGGACGCCATCGGCAATACGGTTACTGTTAATGGCGAACGCTACAGGGCCATGATAAACGACTTCTTACTGCCAGAATTGAATGAGCGGGGCTTGGTGAACATGTGGTTTCAACAAGACGGTGCAACCGCACACACAGCAGGAGCCACAATGGATATTGTGAAGGAAGCATTTCCTGGTCGCGTAATCTCCCGTTTTGAAGATTTGGCATGGCCAGCAAGATCGCCCGATTTAACCATCCCAGACTTCTTTCTTTGGGGCTTCTTGAAGTCGCGGGTTTATGCCAACAAGCCTCAGACAATCGCAGCCCTTAAGGAGAATATTCGACAGGAATGCGAACAGTTATCACCAGAAATCGTGCGGAAAGTTATGGAAGATGCGATAAAACGGGCACAAATGTGTATCAATACGGGCGGCAGCCACTTGGCGGATATCATATTTTCTAATTAACAGAAAAAATTGTAAAGGTCCAAATAAAGATTTTCACCACTCAAAAAAAATTTTTTTAATTTAATAAAAAAGTTATTCAAAAACAAAATTGGATGATTAATTTTGCGCCACCTTATATAACCTACATTTAGTGTTTTGTCGTGGGTTGTTATAGGTATAGCACGTGTTTTCCAAACAAAAACAAAAACTAGTATTTGAATTGTCCCTTTGAAATATTTGAAGAAAACAGGAGTTGTTTAAAAGATTAATTATTGAATGATGATTTTTGTCTCTCATAAATATTTGTATTGGTCAATCCGATTGACAAATATAATTTCACGAACTTGCACGTAAAAATTGCAAAGTGTAAAAACATCTAAACTGCTTGGTATTTTAAACAGTTTTCATATATTATTTTTACATGGATTTGAGTAAAGGTCGTAATTATATTTTGTTTTTAAATAGCGATACACATAATTTATTAGATTTAAATTTATCTCAAGATTGCTATATTTATTTTTATGAAAAAATTAAGTGATTAAGCAAAAATAAATACAAAAGGAACGTCTAACAAAAACGAAATTTTTCTCAAATATTTAATTAGGTTAGTATTATCGTGTTTAATTTCAAATTAATTACAATAGAAGCTAATATTTTTAAATACATAAATATTAGACAAGTTCTTTTGACCTACGTATGTTTATAGTTTACCTAATGCTTTTGTTGTCAAATGAATTTGTTAAATTTTATAAGCTGCAAAAGGGTTTCTACACAGATATAATTTATTTAAGAAATATACAGATATAACTGGTACACGACACGTCACTTTAATTGCACGAAATTTATTTCTAATAAATTAGTGACTAACGTCGCAATTCGTAGAATTCCACATTGCGTTGTACGTTTAACAAATGTATTTCTTAAGTTTACTTCTAATAACATTTACTTAGAACAAACAATGAATAAATATCGTGGAAAATAATTAATTAAAATCTATGTTAGAAGGAAGAATATAGAAAAATATTTTGTTTTATATATGTATGTCAGCATTGTCAGCTATTTGTAAATAAATAATACATCATTTAAAAATAAGTAAAACAAATTGTTGGTCAACTTAAGGAAGCAATTACTTATAAATAACGGCTATAAAAATATGACGGAAAAATAATCGATATTTTTTATGCCAGTAGGCTTTATATTTGTCATAAATTTGATACAACAGTAATTATTTCTGCTGCCTCAATCAAAGTGGTTAGAGAAATTTTATATTCTAAACCAACATGTCTAGTATCAATATAATTTATTAAATTAAATGTTTTTATTAATAATCATTATTAGAATGATATTTTTTAAGTTTTGTTACGAAAATAAAATAATTTATTTCGTTGTAAATAAATTGTCTGTAGTTCCCTCTGCTTGTGAATAGCAAGATTATTCCCTGCACATACTTAGTGCAGCGCCACCTACTTAGTTGAATATAAAACGCAGTTTATTCTTAGGAATTTCTTATATGAATTTCCTATTTCAGTTATATATTTCTGTCACGGAGGCTAAAATTTCTAATAGAAAAAATGGAAATATAAATTTAATTAAAATTATTATTAACGAAATTTTATAAACAATAAGAATTTTGTCCTTATAAAGATTATTCCAAGAGTCATCTACTTTTAAGTATAAAAATTACTAGAAACTAAAGTTGGACGCTGTAATACCGAATTTCTGGATTATCAAATTTTAGTTGTGCATTTGTATCTTAGATGACGCCACAATTTAGAAGAAAATTATTGAAACATAAATACCATTCAAATTATATTAAAAAAATATTCTTGAGATAAATGACAAAATGAAATAGTTTACACATCAAGCTACTTAAATATAATAAAAATAGAAGTGACGTATTTAATTTATTAAAGCTAATTTCAGATTGTAAATATATTATCGCTATATTCCGGTTGATATACGAAGTTGTTTCGTTTCAAACAGTTGTAATGTTGAAATTGAAATAACCTACAGAATAGTTTGTATATGCAATGAGTATCGTGAAAGTAGTGTAGTTTACAGAAAAGAAAAATACGGACGAAGTTTCAAGACAGGATTAGATGTCGTCACAGAAAGCTGCAGTTAATTTTAAGCACGTTTGCTTCTACATATTCGGTAGGCGTCTATAGCTTTTAATTTGGAATATTTCATTAAACACCATCTGCGTTTTTTAATCGTTGATAGTATTAGTGAAAATAAATTTGAATTATCAATTTATTTGAAAAATAATATTATTTATTTTATATTATAGGCAGACCTTATCTCATTTGTTGTATATGTATTTCAAATTACTAAATTGATTGCATAATTTTAATAGTTTATAACAACACGGACATGACGACCTGTTGCATCCGTTTAAATGAATTTAAGTTTAATTACTCTATTTTTGCGCCTATCATTATAATTTTTATATTTAGTTTTTGCCTGTCAGAAGGGTAAGTTTTAAATAACTCCTTAGTATAAATAGATTCCAAGATAAATGACCTGCAGCTGTGGACAAAAAGTAATAAATGACACCGTTTGTATTTGTACGGTACATTGAAAATAAAATTTGCTGTACTCAGGTAATATAATCCTTTACAAATGACTATGTATAGAAAAATAATTAAATTCGTTTAAGTTTTCTGTGATGAAATTAATATATTTGAGTTATGTTTGTGTTTTCAACAATTTTATATTTGCAAGAATCTGTCATAAAAACCGGTTTAGTATATATATTTGGGTATGTAGATATACCTTTGAGTATGCAAGGACAGTGTTACTGCATTTTAAAGGATTTATCACTAGAATTCCTATATGTATTTGTTTTCTTCAAATACATATGCTAAATTATTTACGTTACGAAATGAGCGACGTTACTTAAATATTTATGCTACTCCTAACATTATTTATTTTTGAAATTAATATTCACAATTGTTCATTGTCGACCAGTACTGAGAGCGTTTGAATGTAAATATGAGTTATATAATATTTATAAATAACTTTCAGATTACGCCATACCGTTTTGTACATTTGAATTTTTTTCTCAGTATAATAACCTGTAAAACACTGCTGAGTGTAAACAGATAAATATTTCATTATAATTTATACGTGCTAATGTTTTTAATTATGTATTTATTTGTTTTTGATAATTTATTTTTCATCATTCAAACGTTCAAACTAGTTTTTTAATTAAAAAAGATGTTCTATTATCATTCAAAAAGAATTTGATATTTACTTTGAATGATCTTGAACTAAAAAATTATATTTTGGCAAAGAAAACTTTCTAATTATTCAAATTACTTCCATTTATATTTAAGATTTCGTATATCATGTAAAAACCTTTCAAGTGGCTCTTCGAAAAGGACATATTTTTCAATTCATATCTTTTATCGATAACTAAGTATATTTAATCATCCTCTAAATGTAATGATCCTCTAAACAATTCAGTTTTTTAGGGTAAAAGTGTTAAAGACTTCTTAAATTTTCGTAACAAGCTTACTTAATTCCAAGATTTTTTCGGTGTAGGTATAATAATAATAATAATTTCTTCCTCTAGACTTGTAGTGGAGTATAGAAGACGTAAAATCAGTAAGAAAAAAATACATATACACTAATCGAATAATGAAAATTATGAAATATCATCTAAAATTTTGTTATTGAATTTCATATAAAAATTCTTTGGTTATATTTTTAAATCTCATATATGGCAATGCCACTGGTTTGTAACTGTCTGATAATATATTTATTAGTTTTATAACTTAGTTTTATTACACCTGGCAAGATAGATGAGGCCTAGAACTAAGAAGTTTTATAGCTAGACATTGAGAATTCTTGTTACTAAAACTTAATCTAGGTTTGGAATTTCTAATGTATATGTATTTCGATTGTACCTAATCATCATTTGGCATACAAAAGCAAGACCCAAATATCCTACAGCTAGTTCTACAGAATTTCGGGTCATTATGTGTTTGTTTTAGAAGTTTGAAAGCTCGTGTCATATCTGTAGATGATTACCGTGCTAGTATGCCATACATCATAACCGAATGAAAATGATCACTGGGAAATCAACCTAATATCTTAGTTAACTTAAGGCAAAACATGTTTCTTACATAAAATCCCTATATGATCTTTCCAGTTACACATAGAATCAATTGTTACACCTAGAAATTTAGTATTATCTAACATAATTTGCTTTAAATAAATACGGTTTTCTTGTTATTTAATATAGGCTTATTATTAGAGCTGAGGATGTTTGCGGTACGGCAGGACCGTATGTAGTGCATGCCCACATTTAACTATTTATCTAAATATTCTCTGAAATGATTTGCCGGATCTCATAAATTAATAGAGTGATATTTTAGTATGCACTGGATATTGTTATTATACAAAATCATAATAGCCATTTGTATTTATGGATCATAAATAATAATACGCATGTATTTGTATTTGGTTGTGAATTCAATTTAAACTTAAAACGAATCGTAATATTTTAACGACAAGCCGTCCTTACAATACATGCATTCGAGACAAAGTGTGCAACTCTACGAATAACTTCCATAATTGATCGAAAATGGACATTTTGGAGCTGAAGTAAAGCCCCTATTCTTAGAAAATTTTATTACTGTCGTTAAGAACTATTATTATAAACAACAAAGGCCTTTTATTAGTGTTGAAGTTTTAGTTTCATTGAATTTCCATGTTGTAAGTAGTCAATTGTAAAGTGTTCATTCACAATATTCTAAAACAAGGTGTAAATTTAACTAAAATCCAGAAAAACACATTCTGATAATATATTACTAGATTAGAAGCTGTGTTTATTACTATTTATTATATTATTTTTATAACCAAATGCAATAAAAGCTACGAAAACAAAAGAAACCTCGATTTATTAAAATCTTGTCACACAGCCTTTCAAAGCCTGGCAGCACATATTTTGCATATATTTTATATATACTACCTACTTGAACTAGGTGAATGAAGTTAGAAGTTGTAACTTATAACTTCATTCACCTAGTTCAAGTGCATATATTTTATATATACTACCTACTTGAACTAGGTGAATGAAGTTAGAAGTTGTAACTTATAACTTCATTCACCTAGTTCAAGTAGGTAGTATATATAAAATATATGCAAAATATGTGCTGCCAGGCTTTGAAAGGCTGTGTGACAAGATTTTAATAAATCGAGGTTTCTTTTGTTTTCGTAGCTTTTATTGCATTTGGTTATAAAAATAATATAATAAATAGTAATAAACACAGCTTCTAATCTAGTAATATATTATCAGAATGTGTTTTTCTGGATTTTAGTTAAATTTACACCTTGTTTTAGAATATTGTGAATGAACACTTTACAATTGACTACTTACAACATGGAAATTCAATGAAACTAAAACTTCAACACTAATAAAAGGCCTTTGTTGTTTATAATAATAGTTCTTAACGACAGTAATAAAATTTTCTAAGAATAGGGGCTTTACTTCAGCTCCAAAATGTCCATTTTCGATCAATTATGGAAGTTATTCGTAGAGTTGCACACTTTGTCTCGAATGTATGTATTGTAAGGACGGCTTGTCGTTAAAATATTACGATTCGTTTTAAGTTTAAATTGAATTCACAACCAAATACAAATACATGCGTATTATTATTTATGATCCATAAATACAAATGGCTATTATGATTTTGTATAATAACAATATCCAGTGCATACTAAAATATCACTCTATTAATTTATGAGATCCGGCAAATCATTTCAGAGAATATTTAGATAAATAGTTAAATGTGGGGATGCACTACATACGGTCCTGCCGTACCGCAAACATCCTCAACTCTACTTATTATTCATGAAATAGTCGTTTAAACGAATAGACGCTTGGGCCTATATTTCTGGAATATTGTGCAGAGACTAAAAGCGAAACATCAGCGTACATTACCATGTCGTCAGCTGGAATATCATTTACATCGATAGTATAGAATAGAGGACTCCATCCACTGCCCTGAGGCACTCCACTTTTTAAAGTGCATTTACTCGATATGACGCTATGAATTTTCTCATATTGACTGCGATTTTCCAAGTATCTTTGAAACCATTTTAACGGTCTACCTCTAATTCCGTACCACGATAATTTTTCAATAAACAATTAATTGAGTAGAAGAGTGTTGGGGGAGTGTCTAGAAGTAACGCGTGGCACCAATACATTTATTTGTGCTAACGGCGATGCTGTGTAGATCCTATTATTTCGAAGATTCGCCACTAGTAGTGCGTTCTTCCAGTCTTCACACCGCTAGCATTTCCAATCCATGCATATTATTTCCTATTATTATTATTATTCCTATTATTTCGAAGATTCGCCACTAGTAGTGCGTTCTTCCAGTCTTCACACCGCTAGCATTTCCAATCCATGCCTCCCAAACAAATCCTCGTAGTCTATATTTCGTTCTGGATAGACCTCGTCCAGCCTATAACTCAAATACTACTAAAAATTTTAGCTGAATGCGTTCAATTTGATTACGTGTAGATCACAGATTTCAGCGTACGGACCATTAACACTAACACACTTATTCCAGCGTTTCTTTAATAACGTTATGCCTTCGAAATAATAATCTATTGACGATTCCAGATAAGGCATGTGATAGTCAGTAATATCAGGCGTGAAAATTTAAATACCACAAGTTGCACTGTGATGATATAGTTTGTCACCTACCCTTTGCGACGTTGTCAGAGTGTTATATTCACATTAAATTTCATTTAAATTTACAAACCATAATCTAAAAAGCGTTCGATTGATAAATATTAACAAAATTTAGCAACGCTGCGTGACACAAATACACTACACTGTTCATTCAATAATTTATATTTCTCCATCAATCTTATTAATCTATTCGCAAACAGTTTCTCTAAAACTTTCGCAAATATACTTGATAGGGAAGTTGGTCAATAATTTTCAATTATTTTCTTTGACTCCTTTTTAAACAATGGTTTAATTTTCGCAGTCTTTAATTGTACTGGAAAGATACCTTCGCTAAAAGTATTATTAATTATTGCCCGTAAACCAATCTCATCAACACAATGTCTAAGGAGATTTAAACTTATTAATATGCTCCTGAAGAAAGTTTATTCCTTAAACTTAAATTACCTTGCGTAGTTCGAATTCATCATGGCTGTGGCATTCATGTGCTTCCATAGCTGTGGCATTCATGTGCTTTCATAGCTGCGGCATTCATCATGGTTATAGTATTCATGTTCTTTCATAGCTGTGGCATTCATCATGGGGCGTATGGCCGAGGAGTTATATATTTTCCATATTCCTTTATTATCTGGGGTACTCCTGATCATGTCAACTCTCTGCTTTCTACTACATTCCTTCCTTCTTCCTTTTTTCTAGGTTTCATCACCAGTTGCGATGTTATAAATTGAATTTGAATTTCTTTACTCCATTTGACGCGGACTTTTTTTAAGCTTCGGTTAAACTGCAACTGCAGGAGTTTCCTGCGAGTATAAAGCTTTTTTACAATCAAATGTTCATGCAAGATCTCATGTATTTTGTTTCATGTTACTGCTTATGGATGTTTGAATTTCACAATTTCACTATATGTTACATGTCGGTTTATCAATTTCATTTCTCTTAGAGCATCGATGTTCGTTACAACAGAGGTTAGTGGAGTTTTTCGAAATTCATAACTAAGGTTTCTGCATTCACGCTTGAATCCTTCAAACTAGCTGCAAACAATGCCTGCATGAAATCGATCGATGCATTGTTGTTGAGTTCACAGAAAATTCGTTTTTCCCAACATTAACTGTTTTAAGTGGCTTGTTTTAATCTGTGCATGGTTTTTAACCTACCTACGTATCAATAACAATTATTGTCTTCATTCAAGGAAATTGTTTAGTGGAAAGCAAGAAGAAATTTTCCAACTTCCAACTTGAAGTTTAAAATAATAAAATATTAAAGGCACAAACATTTCGCCATTTACGAAGGGTTTTATAGTTTTTTTTACGTAATAATTTTGCCAAAACATATTTAGTTTTGTACTAGAAGACATAATATTTGAACAAAAATAGTAAATATTACGGGCGATAAAGTGTATTTGTACACAGCAACATAGACGGTATTATTCTATTATCACACCTTATCATAAATGAATTTCAGCAAATACATTTATACATCCGACACCTCATGTATTATAATGTAGTTTCGAGATTAGATTATTCTGATCCGAACGTATTATATTTTCAGTGATAGCGAGTTGTTGATATAATTGCAAGCAACAGAAACACAGACATGCCCCTGTCTTGTAATTTATCCGCCAGCAATCCTAATTGTAACAAATTCGGTGAGTATATTATTCCTATTTAAATGTTTATAATTAAAGAAACATTTTATAACACATTGTATTATTTAAAGGATATGAATTCGAATGGTATCAATGTAATTGTTGCCCATATGGGTACCACATCGATTTGGACTTCGTCCGTTATTGCGATTCCATCGGGCAGACTGAAAGAACAGCCTCCATCAAACGGAGAAAAGATCGGCGACGACAGAGACAGTCTATGGATGTCATGTTGGGTTTGGCACCTCCGATTACTCAAACAATCAACGAGCCAAAGTTACCGAAGATTGTGAGCTGCTCTCAGGAAAAGTTAGATTCGAAGAGATGCGCCCTAATTCAAGACACTACTTTGAACGATGCTGTTATCGATTTCGAAAGGACTTTTCAACGATCAAAACTCAATCATCATCAACACAATTTACCTGATGTAACTGCAGTTTCTGGTAATGTAATATTTGTCGTATCTAGCCTTTAAAAGAGAATCCATTAATAACGCATTGAATGAACTTATGATATTAATTCTCGGGATAGTGTTGAGGGTCGTGGTCATTTCCGCTTCAATGTTTTCATTGGTGTGATATCGTTTTTTTTATGATCAAATGAAGTCGATGAACAAGAGAGAATTTTATTTTTTGTGGATAATATCTTGGAGTTGTAAAGACAAATTTGCATCCTTTACATGAAACCTACATTTTTTCAATACCAACTTTTGGTGTGTTTTTTTTAAATTTAACTCTTTGGACGCTTGGTTTCAAGTTCGCGAGGTTCTCTCTCTACATGTTAATGCAAGTATTAACAATTGGATGATTCATTTATTTTCAATTATTTTGGCCCTATCTATTGAGTGTAGATGTCTTAGTACATATTTCAGTGTTATTTTGGTAAGAAAGACCTTTGGTGGTTAAAACAATCCATTAAAGGTTGATTTATAAACTTGACGTTGCTGTTCCCGTCCAAAGTTAGATATACGGGAAGCTATAGAGCCATTTATAAACTTCGTTACCGTTGTCGTTTGACGTTGAGCTGTCGTTCGATTCCGTTCGTACATAACTAACTTTTATCTTTCGTCGTTGTCGTTGGACGACGTCGAACGGCAAACCAATCAACTCAATGTCACATGACCAGCGAAGTAAACAAACACGCAGCAGTTAGGTTATTGTTTTAATTATTCGTACTTGAAAAACTTGTGCTCTATTATATCCATTTTCGACAACAAAGCAATAACTAGGTTATGTGTACTTTATTTAGTTATCAACTTTCAACGTTTCCGTTAGCAGTTAGCACGAACAGAATGTTTATAAATCAATTTTAATGTTCTAATTCTCCCTTTGCAATTACGGCCGGTTTCATAATCACACGCTAAAAGTACTTTTACGAAATGAACCAATTACCGTACTGGACCAATGAGGGATGCATCTAATGTACCGACATTCCATAATCAAGATACTGGCTTCGTTAGCTAAAGTTTCAATTTGCAAATTTATTATACGTTGGCTGCCCTGAAAAATAGTTCCTTTTATGTTCAGTCATACAAATTGACAATTGGCGCGAAATATCCGGCATTTTTTAATGTTTGAGAGGTTATATCGCGGTGTTTTCCACTATTTTCGTACATTTGATCATTTGAAACAAGTGTTCCTGTTATTCTTGTTTTAAGTTTTCTTGTAATTGTTTTGTAAAATTTTATATTTTGTTAAGTTTCTTGTGTCCAAAATTTTTTTTTTGTTAGAAAGGATAAGATAAAATTGTAAAATTATGAAACAATGTAATGACAATTTCTAAATATTACAATTAATATTAGATAATAATGTGTTCACAACTAACAAACTTTACCAAGGAGGAGAAATTATCATTACTCGAGGAAATAAAAAAAACACGAAAATATAGAATGCAAAAGAACAAACAAATTCTAGATCGTCGAGTAGTTCAAAATAATTCTAGCGTTCTTTGTAAATTTTACGTCTTCTAACAACTATTATTTCATCTTCTGACGAACTGGTGCTGAACGTATCAGTTCGTTATCGAAATTATTCATTTTTATCAACGTATTCGTT
This sequence comes from Melolontha melolontha, assembly GCA_935421215.2. Taxonomy (NCBI): domain Eukaryota; kingdom Metazoa; phylum Arthropoda; class Insecta; order Coleoptera; family Scarabaeidae; genus Melolontha; species Melolontha melolontha. Next base: position 33,183,946 of record OW285244.1, on the reverse strand, counting down.
GTAAAATAATTTACTACTATCAACGTGTCGATTGGTGTCGGTATATAGGTTATATTTGGTTGTGATGAATTGCCAAACACAGTGTTAAATGATTCTTTAAGGATTTAATTGGAAAATATTTGTACATTAGTGCTAATGGACCATTACCAATACCTTAACCACCAAAAGAACGAAATTTGGAAGAATTCGATAATTGAGATCAGATGTGTATTCTAATTATTACAAATACAAGGCTCGGCTATTTATAATAATAAAATTATTTGATAGATAATAAAATAATTACGGATGCTGGTGAAGTTCCTTCAAAGGTCCAGGACGTGCGTGGTATTGGTTAATTAAAATAAATATACAACAACTTAATACATAAAATAAAACACAGCGGCGTCCTTAAATTTTGTATTTATATTTACATAATAAGAAATTGAAACTCGTATATTTAAATAAAAGAAATTGATGTATGTAAAGTCATTAAATTAGTAATATATACACAAGGGGCGATAAATTAGTAATCGAGAAATTAATATAAAATATCGGAAATGGAAAGGTGAAACAGTAATAAAACAAAGTACTATATACACGTGGAGTGGTGAATAAGTAGATTAAAATTAACACAAAAAATACTCTGAAACGAACGTTAAATGGGGTAGTAAATTAAGGGTTAATTAATATGTATATAAAATAACCTCTGTATCGAAGAATACAGAGCTTACCTTTTGATTTGCGGCGATGGTGGCCACGTGGTCTTCGAAGATATACCTTGGTCAAGTATATGCAGAGCGATGTTTTACCGGGGAAATAAGAAATTAATTAGTTTAAATTAATTTGGATTCACTTAAAAGAGTAATGTATAGAACAATACAATTTACCTTAGAAACGGAAGAACACCTGGTCGGCGTGATAGCGTCGTGACTTGGACAGCCCGATGAGCGATGTGTGTATTTACGAAAGGTTCGAAAGAGAAGCAGGAACTATTAGTTTTCGTGTCGATAGAGAAGTCTAGAACGGTTGGTTTTATGATGTATCGAAGAGGGGGTCGATATCTTGAATTATAGTTAATTAAAAGCGCGACCTGAAGACCTGGTCTGTCGATGTCAGAATTATTCTTAAAATAACTATTGTTACATAAGCTTCCTAACGATATCAAACACGATACATAAAAGAAGATGTAAATAATATTAATTAAAAGAATTTAAAAATATGGAATTTATCTAGAAGAAATTCGACCGTTAACGTATCGGTTGGCGGTCCTGAGAGTCAGGTAGAAAGAAGGGTCGTCGGCGGTTAAGGAGGTGACAAAAGAAATACTTTCTCTTTGTAACGAAAATGAAAGTTTGTACAAATGAAGAAAAATATCTTAAGTTAAATATAATTAAATGATATATTTAAAGACGAAATATATGTATTAATTAAGTGAATTAAACTTCTATACGCTAGGCGTAACATAATAAAACTTCTTGTTCTATTCAAACAGATCCAAATCATCCAAATAACTTATTGCAGATAGATTCGATTACTTGAAATGCCTCGTTAGAACATTTCCTCTACTCCTGTCCTTTTAATTAAGCTTATAGCTTCGAGTGTAGGAACACGTTCTTGTCAAACCTTGGCACTGGCATAGTATATAAATCGTCATTTCCTCTTCTTCTTGACAGAATCTACATACCGTTTCTTCTGTCAAGCCCATATTATTCATATGTTTGTCGAGGTTACAATGCCCCGTCAATAGGCTTACTATCATCTTAACAGACTTTTGATCTCTATTCAGTAGGTCGTTTATATACCGTTCATTCGGATCAAATCTAGTTACGGGACAAAAAATCAAAACATTCCATCAAATATTCCACCCTCCTTCTTCAATTAAACCTACACTTCATTCAAGACTTTTTAAACCATTAAAAGAATGGAATTTGAAGAAATTCTAAAAGTCATTAGATGAACGTTCTGATAACGTATCTCTATGTTATTTTCTAATGGATTTAGATTATCTAAATACGTCGTATCCAATAGCTGGATTTTTTTCAAAACAAAATGTCCCAAAAGCATTTTATTCTTCTCTCTTCATTTAGGTCTGCACTTTACCAATATCTAAACTAGTGGTGGAACGATTATCACTTAGCGATTAAGATTATCAGCCACAATAATCAACGATTTACGATTATCGCAAAATTTTGTATATTTTAAATAAAACATATTTTAAAGTTAAGGAAATGTGTATTCAAGTTGCTAAAATCAAAATTTAAGTATTGCAAATTTTTATTCAGAAAACACAGTATTTCTAAGTTTTCTGCAGTCATTCTGTTTCTTTTGTCTATCTGAATCAAGCTGGTAGTAGAAAACAATTCAAAACAACCTCTCCGATGCGATACTAGATGGTTTTAAACACAAATATTGTTTTGCGATTTCTCTCAAAACGGTATTGTGTGGCGGTTTTCCAAAACCGAATCTTGTAGTAGATTGGGTGATTTGATATAGGAATATACTTCTTCTTTGACTGGTTTTCTTGTAAAAAAAAGCAGTATGAAACAAAAATTTTACCGATTAGAGGTGAAAGAGGCTCATCCATTTCTGTGTCATCAATTATCTCCTTGCAGATATTCCAGATACTTGTTTTGCTGGTGGAGGGCTGAGTAACAGATGCTACACGGCTCAACTTTGCGTTTTCAGTCCCAGTACTAATGCGCTCTGAGCAGGAAATGTATAGGGCTTCCTTTGCCTTCTGCGGGGTCGAGGCCTGCCTAAAAGTATGAGTTTTAAATCTTGGGTCCAGAGCTATGGTTATTACACAAGTCATGTTTTGCTCAATGTCTCCAAATCCCCTTTGTAACGCCTCGTATAATGCCTTTACACACACTTGTTGCTTCTTCATTCTGACCTTTTTGCAGAAGTCGAAACATACCAGTAACCACTGGAATAACTTCAGACAATGTCGCAGTATCTTTGCTTAGAACTGATAGTAATTCTGTGATTTCCTCGATTATTTTCCATTCCTAAGTACTGTCGTAGTTACAATTATTTTTTAACAATACTGCTTGTAATGCAACTCGCTGTTCATACAAACGGTTAAGCATGTAATATGTAGAATTCCACCTTGTGGTTACATCTTGTATTAAGACATTTTGAGGCATATTGTGCTCTTTTTGGCTCGCTTCTAGTAATTTTCCCATCTTGGTAGAGTGGCGAAAGTGACCTACAATTTTTCTTGATTTATCTATGATCTGTTTTATCAATTGCTTTTGAATAATAATAATATAAGCCATCCATCAACATCAATTGTACTGTATGTATTGCACAGGGAGTTTGTTGAATACCAGGAACGTCCTGTTCTAAATCTTTGACTGCATTTGAAATGTTTCTGGCATTATCAGTCACAATGGCCTGAATTTTGTTTGCAATTTGCCACTTCAATATAGCTAAGTGGATATTGTGTGCTATATTTTCAGTACAATGAGTTATTCCCTCAAAGGGCATTACTTCTAAGCACAGATTTTGTTTCAAAGTCATCTGACACAGCGTGAGCTGTGAAACTCAAGAAATCATTTCTTACATTCGATGATGAATCGCTTGTTCACACATGTTAAGTTCACACGCTGTTAAGCAAATGAACGGTAAGGGCTTCAATTCATGCATAAGACGATTTTTTACTTGTTCGTACATATCAGGTATAATTTTTTGCGCAAAATGGTTTCTAGACGGTGTTTTATATTTAGGACAGATTTTGTTCAGCAATCTACTGAATCCCATATGCTTCACCAAGTTCATTGGCTGCATATCCACGCATATCATTTCTGCTCTAAATTTTGCAATAGCAACCGCTCGAGGGTCGTTTATCTCAAATTGAATGTTTTTCTGAAAAAAATTCAACTACTTTCGCTTGTTTTTTTTTCAGGAGGCTCGGTAGATATACTAGGGACTCTAGGAACTACATCTGGAGATGTTTTTGAATCTCGATAGAGTGAAAGGTCTTGGCATGGTTCCACATATTTTTTGTATTTTTTCCTACACAAGAAATTTTAGCATTACAGTACATCATTTAGATTTTTGGAGGGTTTCAGTCGTCTTTTCAAAATGCTGCCAAATATCACTAGTCATCTTGCATTTTGATGACATTAGAAGTACTAATAAGTTAAAACACCAAACAAAATTAAACAATTACCAATTTTCTCACAAAACAGGTTTGCACCGGCGGTATTCAATTCTGTTACTGTCTGTCTCCTGTATTCACTTGCTACCGCGGCTGGGAACTTCCCAAGCCATCAAAGTGGAATTCCCAAAATTTGCGTTCGTGTACATCCCATGAACATGCAATCTATTAAATGCGTTTATTAAGGTTGTTAAACGAGAATTTAAACAAAATTTATTTGAAACTATTTTTGGCAGATAATCGACAAATAATCGCATGATAATCGACGATTACGATTAATCGTTAAATATTGATAATTGATATCATTACTAATCTAAACCACAGAATGGAACTTTTGAATTTGAAGATTTATCAGATGAGTATTCTGTAAATGAATTTACCATTTCTTTTCAAATGGATCCAGATTATCCGAATACATTTCCTCATTTAATTAATTAATACAGGAAATTATTTTTTCTTATATTTTTCTGACATATTAAAAGGTGACGGCGGAAGAAAACTGTTACCTGTTTGTAATTATCAGAATTCAATTCGCCATAATCATTTATTTTTACCTTCTGGCAAAACATAACAAGTTGCTTTTGTTATCTCGTATAATGTAGATAAAAAAGTTTTCGTAAATAAATTGTAACAAATTTTTTTAAGCGTTGATATATTTTGTGCAGTGGTGTAGTTTGAATGTAAACTTAATCATTGTTACAATCACCGTAAATTAATGTAGGAAGTCGGAATAAAACGGTTTATGCACGGTTGCTTCTGTTTATAGAGAATAATTCATTTTACGCTCTGCAATATATTCATGTAGTAAAATTATGATTTTTAATAAAAGGAAAGTGTAGAATTTAATCTATAACACATGCTTTCGCTTTTGTAAAATTCTGCGTTTGCGAAGGTAATACATATGTCTATAGAATTTTATCTTAGATAGTACTATCGCTTGTAATTACTATCGTCATTAATGTCATTATCAATTGCAAATATACACACGTGAATCGTTAAATAACGCTACCGCATACATAGACTGTTTAACTTTTTTTTTCAATGTGTAATATGTAATTATCTAGTGATATTTTGTTTTTGTTCTTTATGTAGTGCTTTTGTTGTTGTTCTGTTTTATTCATTATTATTTACACGTAAGTCATAAAAAAATTCAATAATACATAATTAGCGTTTGCGCAAAATTGACATTGACTTCACTGTGAATTTAAAATCGCAAGCCATAACTTTAGTCTGTTATCAAGTCAATCACAATAAACATAACCTCAACATAGCCTATATATTCAAGTTATTTCGCTATATTATGTGAAAGATTCTGTAATTAAAGATGTAACTGTTGGCGATGTTAAATTTACATTTGATGTCCAAAAATTTGTAATATTTTCCTGTAAAATTTGGAAGCAGAAGTCGATTTCACGCAAAATATAAACTATAGTCCTCTTAACGAATTATCGAAGCTAAAAACATATTACCGAACTTCTGAAATACACCTTTAAAAAGAATATACATATTGGAAGCTAGTATAGTCTTCAAATTCTCTCTTGCAGTGTTCCCATTTCTGGAAGCAGACATAGAACTTATTCTCCGGAAAATAGTACTTTAAAGTTAGTGTCGCTTTCAAAGTACTAACCTTTTGCATCTATACTGACCTAAAAGGTATTACATTTTCTGGAAACAGGTTTGGAACTCATTTTATTTCATTTATACTGTTGAACAGCTCTCGCATTCGGTCGGATATCTCTACTATCAGAAAAACTTTTCGGAAAAAGCAAAAAATTACAGGGAGCTAAGTCAGAAAGATTAATTAGGTAATTACATTTTTTGGTTAGAAGATTTTTACCAGTGACTTGGAACACTGTCATAAATAAAGATCTGCTACCAGGGGTATATTACAGGAGAGAACTTAAAATAACTTGTAGCGGGCCGATCTATTGTTTAGGTTTATTAGTTACTTGGGTTCTGTTACTTAAATATGTGATGGACAGCGTCACAGCAATGTATGTATGTAATCTACTTCCATATAAGAGAAATGCAACAACTAATGAATGAAAAGCACGATATAAATAAAGAAAAAGTGTTATTATTTGTAACAGATGGCGCTGCTTATATGAAGGCCTCTGGTTGGCTTTTACAACAAACAGTAGTATGACGTATATCACATGTTTCGTAGATACTCTTCATCGAGTATCAAGCATATCAGGAAATGCTACCCAAATGCAGATAAATAGATATCTTCTGTCAAGAGAGTTTTCGTGAAGGCACCTGCATGCAAGAATTTATTCCGTAAAAAACTACCACATGTGCCTCACCAGAACCTATTTCAACGCACTGGCGCATATGGATAGAATCTGCTTCCTATTATCACATGCATTTTGACGACGTTAAAACTATAATACAGCTACTGGATCAGATTGATGCTGTTTCTATTTTACACGCTCAGCAAGTATTTATGGACCCAACTATCCAGGGTAGATAATAAATGATCTACTTGTCATTCAACATTTCGGATTTTTTCTTCGAACAGAATGAGGTAATTTCGTAATTTCTTCAGTAATTCTAAAGAGCCTCGTCGGTTGGATGTTTATCCCTGTTTATTATATTCTCAGTGGATTATTCCTTTATGATCCAAGAAAACACATGGTCTTAAATTGCGAGGGGTATTTTTTAAGAGCACGATGATCCGGGAATTTTCATTACGTGTTCTGATAATGAAGGGTTTTCCAAAAATAACTATAGGATTTTGTTTCCGGTATCCTTATTTTAAAGCAAAGTAAAATGGATTACAATTGAACGTGAAAGATTATATCGTTTAAATGTCTATCAAGACTACCGATGGCAAGCATCAATGCGAGAATTGAAATTGTCCATGATTCGTCCAAGCATGGCTTCAATATCCTATATAGCTACTCGAATGTTATTTTTTTAGGGCTTTAATGCCAGCTGGCTTATTAGAGTAGACTTTGCCTTCTAAGTAACCCCATAGACAAAAGTCTAAAGGTGTCAAGTCGCAAGACCTTGGCGGCCAATTTACATCTGCATTCCGAGAGATGACACGTTCAGGGAATCGCGTGCGTAGTAATGCGATGTTGTCTTGTGTTGTATGACACGTAGCATCATCTTGTTGAAAATATACCTCATTAATGTTAATTTCGTCTAGTTGAGGCCATACAAAATTTCTTAACATTGCATTATAACGTTCTGCATTTACCGTGATCATCCACAGAGGAAAATGGGCCGATTATTCCTTCAGACCATAAACCACACCAAACCGTACATTTTTGCGCATAAAGTGATCGCTCATGAATAGTTCGAGGATTTTCTTCTCCCCCAAACACGACAGTTTTGTTTATTCACTGTCCCATTTAACGTAAAATGTGCCTCGTCGCTAAAAATTATTTTATGCGCAAAATGTAGATCTGTTGCTCTTTGTTATAAGATCCAACTAACATAATGGTCCGTCTTCTTGAGTTCTTGCGTTAATGAACTTTGAATGCACGCAACTGCAAATCCTTATTTAAAATTCGCCATAAACTGGTTGGAATAATGCCTAATTCTTGAGAGCGTCGTAGGATTGATGTTGATGGGTTATTTGCGATACTCTCTCGTACAGCGGAGATATTTTCGCCAGAACGTGCACTTTTTGGTCTGCCTGAATGAGGTTTGCCTTAAATTTTTTAAGTAAATTTCTAATTGCTAGTTCAGTAGGACGATTGAAAGATTCAAAAAAAAGACCACTACGATGAGTTTGTTTTATCGACCGACCGTTTGCATAATAAATTTTTATGATTTCAATACGCTGTTCTTCAGAAAGCGGCGCCATTGTTCGATTTCTATAGGACACACACTAGCGTATATGAAGTTTCACCTGAAACAAAATAATTGCTTTAATGCTATAATCAATTAAAATCCTACAGTCATTTGGAAAACCCTTGTCATTATCCAACGCAGCTTCTGTTCATCCGCTAAGAACCAAGGCACAAACTGATTTCATATTAAAGTTCAAAGAAATGCATCTGCTTCCAAACTTTCCAATGGTACTATATACCGGGTTTCTCTTTCGTCATTACCCATAGGTATAATACATTGACTGACTTATTTTCATTTCCAATTACACATGGGCATAAATGTATGGTGGCGTAGGCAACCAGTTATACACCAAAATCTACGTACAAACAATAGATTAATTCTTAAATAGAATGCCATGGAGAGAAAATAATTTTTTTTTAATGTTACATATTTCTCAATTTTTATTCATTACAAAAATCTTAAATTGTATATATTTTATTGAAAAATAGATAATTTATTTAAATCATGGATACGTATAGAAAAGACGAAAAAGTTTCAATGGTAATGTGGTATCAGAAGAATAACAGTTCAAGGACGGTCAGAGACATGTTTCCCGTTAATTATTCTAACAGGCCTATACCTTGTGCAAAGACAATTTTAAATATTTGCAATAGATTCAAAGAAGATGGTTGTCTTCTAAATTCAGACAAAAAAAATAATAAAATCAATCATGTGTTAACAGAAGAAATGAAGCTGAATATCCTGTGTTATGTAGAAGAAGGATCGCTTTTAGATGTAGCCAGGAATTTTGGAGTATCGTACAATGCGGTGTACAGAACGCTGAAAGAATTTAAATATAAGCCATACGAGGTATCAAACCATCAGGAGCTTTTCGAGGAAGATAAAGTAAAACGAACTGATTTTTGTGAAAAATTTCTAATATGTTAAATCAAAACGAAGCAATTTTAAATGAAATAATTTTTACTGATGAAGCTACATTTAAATGGTGAAGTCAACTCTCAGAATTTCCGGTTTGTATTCTACATTTATCCATTGAAAAATACTAAATTTCCTTTCCATTAATCCATTAGGTATTGGTCCCGTACAAATCCTCATGCCCAAAACCTAACCCGAACACAGTACCCTCAAAAATTCAATGTCTGGATTGGAAAAATAAGCGATAGATTTTAGGCCTATTTTTTATTGACCGTAACCTCACTGCAGAAAAATATTTAAATCTCTTACGAAACCACATCATTCCAACAATTGAGATACTATATGTTGATCAATTTTGGTTCCAAATTGACGGGGTTCCGGCACATTCTACTCACGCCGTCAGGAATTTTTTAAGGAACACATTTCAAAGACAGTGGATTGGCAGGTTTGGCCCCCAAGATCAACTGATTTATTTTCAAATGATTTCTTTCTTTGGGGTTATCTAAAAAGCAAAATTTATGACTTGCAAATTCATAACTTGGATGAATTGAAAGAACGTATACTTGCTGCATGTAATGGAATAAATCCAGAATTTATTTGCTTTCAAAATCGCCTTGCTTATTGCCTTGAAAGACAAGGAGGACATTTCGAAAATTTGGTATAAACGCTTTTGTTATGTTAGAATACGTTAGAATAAATTAATTTTTTCATTCAAACTGAGATTTTCTTTCTTTTCTAAAGACATTACCTAATTCTTTGTGGCTTTATTTTCTTTGATATTACCCACTGTTGCCAGTATAAGTATTATTGCCAAACTAGATTCTAGAATACTTTCGCGATAAATTTTAAGTTTTGGAATAGATTTAAAGAGTTTCATGTACATTCTGTATGAAAATTTAAATCATTTCCCTTTGAATGCTTAAACATTCATATCTTTAATAGTTAGAAGGCATAGTAAGATGAAATTCAGTGAGTTATATCTTTAGCTAATAGGAAACGGTTGGGTGTAATTTTAATAAAATAAATACTTAGTTTACTTATTAATATTTTTTAAATTTTTATTTAGGAACAATATTATATTAACATTTTTCGGTTTTAGTCTTGCAGCCTTTGTTCTATTATTAAACGAGCTGTACTATACACTCTCACTTTATGCTGAACTCGCTGGAATACAGAAGTATTTCCTAGCACATTGTTTTAAGGGTTTCAGCTCCATTCCTGTTACCTAAAAGAAAATCTAAATAAAAAATTGTATTTACCCCTTTTTCTTAAAACTTACCTTCCAAAATAAAAGAGGATCTACGTCCTGATTTGAATTTGACCTTTCGAGATATTGCCTTATAGTTATTATTACATCGGCTGTAATTGATTTTACTTTCTCTTATTCTATCTTGCAAAAATCCAAATAATAAAAGTGACTTTTGATGTGGGCTAATGTCTGTTTCGATTACAGGCATTTGTTCTTTATTTTCAGGATCTACTTTCGTCATAATTAGAGCTGAGGATGTTTGCGGTACGGCAGGACCGTATGTAGTGCATCCCCACATTTAACTATTTATCTAAATATTCTCTGAAATGATTTGCCGGATCTCATAAATTAATAGAGTGATATTTTAGTATGCACTGGATATTGTTATTATACAAAATCATAATAGCCATTTGTATTTATGGATCATAAATAATAATACGCATGTATTTGTATTTGGTTGTGAATTCAATTTAAACTTAAAACGAATCGTAATATTTTAAAGACAAGCCGTCCTTACAATACATGCATTCGAGACAAAGTGTGCAACTCTACGAATAACTTCCATAATTGATCGAAAATGGACATTTTGGAGCTGAAGTAAAGCCCCTATTCTTAGAAAATTTTATTACTGTCGTTAAGAACTATTATTATAAACAACAAAGGCCTTTTATTAGTGTTGAAGTTTTAGTTTCATTGAATTTCCATGTTGTAAGTAGTCAATTGTAAAGTGTTCATTCACAATATTCTAAAACAAGGTGTAAATTTAACTAAAATCCAGAAAAACACATTCTGATAATATATTACTAGATTAGAAGCTGTGTTTATTACTATTTATTATATTATTTTTATAACCAAATGCAATAAAAGCTTGAACTAGGTGAATGAAGTTAGAAGTTATAAGTTATAACTTCTAACTTCATTCACCTAGTTCAAGTAGGTAGTATATATAAAATATATGCAAAATATGTGCTGCCAGGCTTTGAAAGGCTGTGTGACAAGATTTTAATAAATCGAGGTTTCTTTTGTTTTCGTAGCTTTTATTGCATTTGGTTATAAAAATAATATAATAAATAGTAATAAACACAGCTTCTAATCTAGTAATATATTATCAGAATGTGTTTTTCTGGATTTTAGTTAAATTTACACCTTGTTTTATAATATTGTGAATGAACACTTTACAATTGACTACTTACAACATGGAAATTCAATGAAACTAAAACTTCAACACTAATAAAAGGCCTTTGTTGTTTATAATAATAGTTCTTAACGACAGTAATAAAATTTTCTAAGAATAGGGGCTTTACTTCAGCTCCAAAATGTCCATTTTCGATCAATTATGGAAGTTATTCGTAGAGTTGCACACTTTGTCTCGAATGCATGTATTGTAAGGACGGCTTGTCGTTAAAATATTACGATTCGTTTTAAGTTTAAATTGAATTCACAACCAAATACAAATACATGCGTATTATTATTTATGATCCATAAATACAAATGGCTATTATGATTTTGTATAATAACAATATCCAGTGCATACTAAAATATCACTCTATTAATTTATGAGATCCGGCAAATCATTTCAGAGAATATTTAGATAAATAGTTAAATGTGGGGATGCACTACATACGGTCCTGCCGTACCGCAAACATCCTCAGCTCTAGTCATAATATTAAACATTTCTTGATCTAGAAAAGAAGTAACCCCGGTAGCATTTTCAGTACTACGAAAACTTTCTTTTTAAATCGAGGTTCTCAAGGAGTTGCTACTCTAGTAACTGATCCTCCTTCATATGAAAATAGCCTTGCTTTAACAGATTCCAAAAGTTTGTTGCATAGTGTCTTCCCTTTCTCAATCTTTAATTCCAGAAGTGATGCTCTCAAATAATTGTACAGTCCAAATGTTATTGTGATTATTAATTATTGTAACATATTTATTACATACAAGAATTTCTCACTACTGCTTTTTAAGATAAATTTCTCCATGTTATAAAACCACTTATACGTAAGATACCACGACGTGTTATTTGCTTTTATCGCGCTACTGAAATGACACCAAAGCGTGCGTTACGTTAGGTAATTTGATACACTAATTTTACTATCTTAGTTATAGGTATTTCAACCTTAACGAAATACTATCCATCTTCTTTGAATTTGTTAACAATATTTAAAATTGTCTTCGCACAAGTTATACGCCTGCTGTATAATTGTTTTAAATTATGTATTTTTCAATAAAATGTATTTAATTTAAGATTTAAATATGAACGAAAAACAGAAATTTTTGACAGTTTGAAAATGTTACTGGTGTATAACTGGTTGCCTGCTATATGCCACCATACATTTATGCGTATGTGTAATTGGAAATGAAAATAAGTCAGTCAATGCATTATACTTATGTGTAGTAACAAAAGAAAGACCCGGTATATTCCTAAATAATTAACAGTAATTTGTTAAAATTCATTTTTTGAATATTGCATTTATAGAGAGCATCCGGCGCGTTCCATCTATATCTTCAATATCATCTACATCGGGATCCAGTGTTACTATTCTTCCAGAAGATGGTGCCATGTCGAAAGAATTTGATTCGGTAAGTATCGAATCAAACGGACTCAGTCCAATGACACTTCAAAATATCAGAGAGCAGATGGCTGTCAGCCTGAAACGAATGAGGCAGTTAGAGGAACAGGTCAAAATAATACCAATTTTAGAGATGCAATTAACCGCACTTAAGGCTGAAAAGGAGCACCTATTACGAAAATTACAAGAAGAAGAGAAACTCCGTTTGAACAACATTAATTATATAAACAATAATATTTATGCGAAATCGAGATCCAGATCGATGACCAATGTCGATACTGTAGATGGAAATGCCACGGCTCAAAGAAACGTCAATAGACACGGTTCGCTTTCGCCAGTCCCTCCCAGAAGAGATTTTGGTGTCATGTGCGGTGTGTTAACGAGGAATATTGGAGTTGGACATCAAACGCTGAAAACGAAGTCGGTATCGACGACGACGACTCGTTTATCCGGTGATAAATGGTTACCTCAAAAATTAGATTTTCTGATAGGCTCGGAAGCTAAATCACGCATAACTATAACTAATGGGACACAAACTATATCGTCTATAGGCAAAAATGTCAATACTCAAACATATATCGCACCTGTTTTGCAAGCAGATAATTCAACTCAAACCAGACTTTATCCACCAAAAACCTTTAATTCCATAGGCGTATCGATATTGCCTAAAACATTCAACGTAAACACACAGACTTCAGTACCTTGTAGAACTATAGGAATCTCTGATGATACCATTAATTCCATTCTTTGTTTGAAATGTCTTTGTTTAAAAGAAGACGTTGGCGTTAACACTGATGATATTTCATATTTGTCACACTCTGTATCACTAGCGCAATTATCACAACCGAAAATAGAGACAGACGGAGCTGCTATTAAAACTAGAACAATAGGATGTCAATATGATTCAAGAGGTAATCATAAACACACGCAATACGAAGTTAATACGTCTTCTAGGAGTTGCCAATACGACTTAATTAAGTTGTTCCACAAAAGTATTCAAAGTGACATTTATTTTGGTATATCAAGGAGTACGGATACTTGGGATTTATTGCATAAAGTGGTTGACCGTGGATGTGTTACGGACGTTTGTGAAAAAGTTGATGTGGCGTGTGGTACTAGTAACTTGAGCATTTCAGGAACTTGCGAGAAATGTTCTGAGGTGGAGAAGGCGGAACCAGTTAAAAGGGATGAAGTGGCAACTCCATCTAGGATTCCGAGATTTCAACGGCAGACTACATATACCAAAATACCAGCACCTGTTCCCCCAGGGTGAGTTTAAACTTTTTAAAAATTACTTTTTAAGTTTTACAATTTTAAATTTCAAATATACTTCAGAATAGTTACGTTTGTTGTTTAACTAATTTCAAAATTGAAATTCAATTAACCCATTAACGCCTGTCGTACTCAGTTGAGTACATGCAGTTTTCTGTAATTGTCGTAACCTTTCATTTCAAATTTAACCTACAGATAGCGGTAGTGGTATCCGAATGGAGATTTATGCATTATTTCGTTCTGTTTTATAAATATCTGCTGTTACAGTTGGTGTATGTTAACCTAACCTATACCTATTTGTGTTTTACTTAAAATTTTCATTATTTTGTTATATTTATTCGAAAAATTGGAGGAACTGGTTGAGGAAAACAGTGCAAGGTGAGTTATGTAATGTATTTGTTTTATCATTTCGTTGCAATTTATGTTTCATCAAAGTCAGGTGTATTCAAATGAGTACATTAGGCGCTTCATAATTTCATCGTAGGTATACCTTTTTAGTGCTTTCCAATGAAGGTACCGCCACGTATTTTTTATGGTTCAGAACAGTTCGAAAGACTGGAATAGCTGTAGACGCACTAAATAATGAAGATAATCCAGACATTTCTCAGAATAGAAGCGATTATGTTTTAGCAATTATTCCTCCAGACCTCGGTGTAGAAACTGATGAGGAACATATCAATGATGACGACCTTAGAGATGATCTGATGCCTGCTGTTGTTTCAGGTTTTATCGAGGTAGAAAGTGACGAGGATCCTGAAGATAATGTATTTTTAAGTGTTGTCAGGGAGAGTATTGTTAGAACTGGAGACGCATCTACCAGTAATCTACAATCCAATGTAGGAGACGTATATGAGTATGAAATATTTGAAGAGCCCAAATGGAAACAAATAGAACCCCAGTATTCTACAGATGTTGATATCTCAAACACACTTACTGAAGATTTCGAACAAATTCGAAATGACCTAAAAAATCCGAACCCTAGACAAATTTTTGAAAAATTATTTGATGAAAACTTTATACAGTTGATTGTTGATCAGTCACTACTATATGCTTGCCAAAAAAATAATCATAACTTTACCATTACGGCTGACGAAATACGTACCTTTATTGGAATTTTACTACTGACTGGTTACCATAGCGTTTCTCAAGAGCGTATGTATTGGTCTAATGATGAAGATTTGGGCATTGGGGCAGTGAGTAGAGCTATGTCTAGAGACAGATATCTTCAAATAAAAAAATACCTACACCTGGCAGATAACAGCGCTGTAGGAACCTCTAATGATCGTATGTATAAAGTTCGACCTTTGATGAACTTATTGGTAAACAATTTTTGTCAGTGGGGAATCTTTCATAAGAACCTGTCTATAGATGAATCCATGATAAAATGTTTTGGTGGTCACCCAGCTAAACAGTTTTTTAAATGAAAACCTGTACGTTTCGGGTACAGAAATTGGGTTCTAAGCAGTTCCTCAGGATATTCTTACGTGTTTGATATTTATTGTGGCAAGGAAGGTAATGGTAAATGAACAGTTCCTCTAGTTGTTCTGAAATTGCTTAGCCATGTGAAAGAACCATCAAAGCACATAGTATTTTTCGACAATTATTTTTCAACTTATCCATTACTTGTAGCACTAAAGCGTATGGGTTTTAGGGCTACAGGTACTATTAGAGAAAATCGCACAAAACACTGTCCTTTGCCGTCCAACAAAGATTATTCAAAATGCAATCGAGGAGCATACAAGTATCAATTTGATACAGTAAATGAAATTTTATGTGTCACGTGGAAAGACAATAGTGCCTGCACAATGGTAACTAATTATGACCATATTGAACCACTCACAAAAATAAAACGATGGTCCAAACAAGAAAAAAAGAAGACTGATGTAAACCAACCTCGTCTCTTTGCAACATATAATAGTGGTATGGGAGGGGTTGATCTTCTTGATCAATCAATTTCAAATTACAGAATTATGATTAGAGGCAAAAAATTCTGGTGGGTTTTATTTACATACATGCTTGATATGTCGTTAGTGAATGCATGGAGACTTCATCAAATAGCTTCTGAAGGTTCCATGAGTTTTTTGCAGTTTCGAAGAAATATCACGAGGTCTTACTTACGTGAAAATGTTCAGTCAAGAAAAAGAGGACGACCAAGTTCTGTACCTGCAGGTTTAGCTACTGATTCTTTTGGTCACTTCCCAAAAAAAATTTCTACTCAACTTAGGTGTTGTCAGTGCAGTGCTAGGGTCTGTTGGCAGTGTGAAAAATGCCTAAAGACTTTATGCATTGAAAGGGAATGCTTTAAAACATTCCATAGCAAATAGTACATTTTTAGTATTAGATACTGCACATTGTCCTGTCGTACTCGTTTGAGTACACCCCCTTCAAATTATTCTAAATATATTTTTTTGAGTAATATGTGCATTTTCTGTCTTATAAAGGTTCTTTTAAACCCCAACATAATATTGTGGAGTTTGATTCACCCAATTAAATTTAGGCGTTAATGGGTTAAATAGGGTGTAGTGAAATTTATTTTGACGTTACCAGCAAAAGTCAGAACTTATAGAAAATTGTTAGCGTACACTGCATGAAATTTAGATAAAAAGTAAAAGCATTTTTGCTAATACAGTGCCTGTATGCCTAAAATGCCTAAAAACTAGTTCACTATATCCAAGGTTTACTATAAAAAGAAAAATAAAATCTCCCATTATACGTGCAACATATTGCTATGAATAGTGGTTTTGCAATTGAATAGACCCCTATTCACAATAAAACTGTCCAGCTAGGATACTCAGTCGGTTTAATTTCAAAAAATGGGACTGCATTCCTCCCAGGGTTCCAATTGGAAAACGTGGTTTTTCCCTTCTACAAATTTATAATGCTCCAGTAAAAGAGTATTGACAAATGTTATAATTATGTCACTTTAAGTTACTTGAAAACTTCTTGAAATAAGGTTTAATAATAGTAAAAAACACAATAAACTTTAAATGAATCTTTAATACAAAAATTAAAAAAAAAAGAATAACCTTTATAAAATATAAAGGTTAATATTTCATCATTTAACAATATTATTAAGGTAAAAATATCGCACGGAAGTGACCGCAGCGTGCGATAAAAAAACTTCCTTTATGACAGCCGATCAAAATTAAAACTAATAAATTACAAAGATGCTTTTATTTCTCCCCAGAGAAACACACTGTATAAAGTTTGACAACGCGAAGCAATCTCTACAACATGTGCAACCACATGAAAAAAAATATGCCCTTGATATCCCAAGCGCACAAAAGTTTAAAGTTATAGAAAAATTTTTTATATTACAAATTTTAAAAAACGTTCTTTGTCATTTAAATCAAATAACTAAAAATAAAATATATATATCAAAATTAACACAATGGAAAAATACACAATTCAATTCATTCAAAATAATGATAATAATAATTATAATAAGATCTTTTAATATAGTTTACTTACGTAAATAAACAATATATATACATATATATTTTTCGAGACACCTGAGGTAGAAAGCTTAAAAATAACAATAACTAGATAAACTAACTCGTATAAAAAATATCGGTAATGAAATCAAACACCAACCACAAATTAATCAAAAATCACGAAGTTACTAAACAAAGATAAAGATTTATCTTATAATAAACACGTCTTTCTACACCCATAGTACATTTGCGTCTACCCCGGATACAGCAATGCAAACGGCGTGCTTCAACTGTCCTAGTCAAAAATAAATAAAAGTTCAAAACAAATGTGCATTCACAAATAATAAAACTTTTCAAAATATTTGCGGGGAAAAATCTATAGCAACATGTATGTATTTTATACGCTTACGTTTAGATGAAGTAAGTTTAATTTCATATTCAGTTATAAATTATTAGAAAAAAACATATTTATGTAATATAAACTACTTGCAATAGTATTTTAGTCTGTACATGAATGCTGGAAAAACTAATATTATTTATGTAGCTTTCAAGGTCACCAAAACCATTCCAAACTTTTTCTGGAACTTCGCGTGATTGCAAAAAAATGCGTGTATCGGTCATTTTCTGTGTCATTTCTTTGATTGAAGGAACACTAACCATAACATGCTCATCAAACTGATTCTCGATCGCTTCGTCAACACTTACGGCCACATTTATCACTAAAAACAAAACAAAAAATAAAAGTATTTAATTTTATTCGAAAATTGCATTAACAGTGCGAGAATATAAGACTGACCTGCTGTGACTGACTGAAAAATTTGTTCGTCTGTTAATGATTCCGGTTGATACAATGTCATCATCGATCGTAACATATTTTTCAAAGTCAAAATCTTCCCATGTTTTCATCATTTCCACTTCAATGATCGTTTGAATGTCCGTAGTATCAGGTTCTTCTCTATGCTTTTTTAGCCACTCACTTACTGGTAATTCGTCGTCTGAATCAAATTCATCTTTTTCAAAAAATCTTGCATGTTTGAAACAGTTTGCAATCGTTTCACCAGTGACCTTCTGCCAAGCCAGATGAATAAAGTTTACAGCATCTAAAATGCTGACTAAAAATTATTTTCCACTGTCAATTGCTTCTACCATCTTCATTAGCATAATTTCTCCGCAGTGGCTTCTTAAAGAATGAATGACCCCTTGATCCATGGGTTGCAGCTTTGAGTTGGTATTACGCGGCATAAACACCAAATTAATTTGTTTAAGGGGAACTTCAGGATGCGCTGGGAAATTATCAAATAAAAGAAAATTTTCCTGTTTTTCTTTTGTAACTCTGCATCCCATTCAAATAGCTCTTCTGTAAACAACTTAGATGTCATCACGATTTACAATTTGATCTGTATTTCACTGGTAACGTCTTGTTTTTGAAACATCTAGGATTGGTGGATTTTCCTATAATAAGCAGTTTTCTCTTTTCCGTTCCAGCCATGTTTGCAGCGACCAAAACAGTAATTCTCACTTTAGACATCTTCCCACAAGCACAGCGTTCACCTTTGAATTTCAAAGTTTCATCCGGTGTCAGTTTGTAAAAAAGCCCGGTTTCATCGGTTTGCAAAATGTCTTTACTGGCATAGTTCATGCGAATATTGGGCCAAATAGTACTAAACCAGTCGTCAACAACAATCATATCAACTGATTCAGACTCACCAACAATTTTTCCTCCAGTGATGCAATGTCTCTGCTTAAATCATTTAATTCAACTTTTAAAACATGTAAATTCTTTTTTAGCAATTTTACTACCCATTTCTGAAGCTTTTGCTTGATGAATTGAGCCACTCAGGGAGCATTATCTTTTCCTTTTTTTGAGTAAACCACTGTAAAAATCCCTTATCCAGCTCTTCATGACCTAATTTTTTCATTATTTTGCGATTAATTAACGTTACCATACAATGATAAAATATATTTTCTTCCAAGTTACGAACACAGTAGCTTTAGACAAACTCATTTCGCGACAAATGTCACTCTGTTTAGTACCATTTTGTATTTTTTGAATAATATACTTGTCTTTTAGTGCTAACGCTTTACGGCTTTGTTTTTCCATTGCGAACGACCAACACGAGACTATAAACTAAACTGATATAATTCACTCTGTTCATAGTAATCTGCAATGCTATTGAAAATAAAATTAATGTACTCCACATCCGAAGTTAAAATCAGGGAACTACCGGACTACCAGGGAAAAGTTTACTATAAACACGTACGTTAAACGGGGAACCCCCGGAAAGTTTACTATGAAAGGAAATGTTATACCTGGCGTGAATAAAATCCGGTTCACTTTATCCGGAAGTTCATTATAAGCGGGATTATTATAACCGGATAAAAAATGTATTAGTCTTATGGGAAAAATTTACGGTACCTAAAGTAGCATTCACTATAGCCGGAAGTTCACTAAAAGCGGGTTTATTATATCCTGACTCCACTGTATATGAAAACACGAGAGAACTTACTTATGTATTTTTACAGCAACCCCCTGTGTAATGAGACATCTTGTTTGTGTACGAGAAATGCCTTTTATATTTCGGGAATAGAGAACAGAAACTAAAATTAATCACCGTACATGGGTTTATTGTTTTTGAAAATATTCTCCATTAAGATCAATACACTTTTGCAAGCGCTTGAACCAATTTTCAAAGCACTTTTCCACTCCGATTGAGGTACCTTGAAAGCATGCATTTTGAGAGCATCAACCGCTTTTTCATGCGTCGAAAAACGTTGACATCGTAATTTATTTTTGATTTGCGGGAATAGAAAGAAATCATTGGTTGCCAAATCAGGACTGTTCGGCGAATAACTCATCAATTCCACTTTTTCAGTTCTCAAAAACTCTTTTGTTTGAGCCGATGTGTGAGAGCTCGCATTGTCCTGGTGGAGAATGATCCGTCTTCGGCGGTTGGTTTCCCTTATTTTTCCGAATACTTCTGGCAAGCTAATGCTTGTATACCATTCAGAACTGACCGTCCGACGTTGTACTAATGGTACAGTTGCCACATGTCCGTTTTTTGCAAAGAAACAAGCGACAATTTGCTTCGAAATGCTCACGAGTTATTTCCATTTTTAGGCCGAGATTAATTTTTTAAGTTACTATAAACAACACAAATATAACCTGTACGTCAAAACGTTCTGAATAAGTATTCCTGTCAAAAATGTCGAGCTTTACAATAGACACATCGGTTGTCACATGCCTATTCCCGAAATATAAAAGGCATCCCTCGTATAGTCCTTCTATCTGATCAATTTATTTTCGTTGGATGTGAGGGCCTAGCTCGGACAGACCTGCAATTTGTGTCTATACGCAAACTAGGTGCTCCATTACTTCATTAGACTGCCCAACATTGATCATTAGCTTATCGTCAATTCCCTAGAACTACCTAGAGAATTAACTAATCTACCATAGGTGTGTCCAGTCCAGTAAGTGGGTGTCATCCAGAAAATAAGGAAAATTTTAAGAAAAAGAATGCACATGGTTTAATACAACCAAGCGTATACAGCGTGTCCGTGAAAGAAAGGGACAACATATGAAAAATGGAAAGATGTAATTCTATAGAATGTGAATCCAAAATATTTTTTCGAAATTCCCTCTCATACGCGAGAAAGAAAATGATATAGATATTTATAAAAGATTTGTCCCGCCACTGCCTCTAAAGAAATCCATACTGAGTAGGTGCCCCTACTCTTTTTTATGTTACGGTTTGTTTGCGTTAAGTATCGAAACAATTGTGCCTCCAATTCAATCATTTGTCCATCGTTACATATGATTTACATGTTCGATTAAAGATAGATTGTTACCAAATTGAATGTGAAATGCCCCGTAGAGCATACATCTTACATCTTTTAATAATTCACATGGATACAAACTAAAAGCGTAAATTTTTAACAACTGACTTTTCGTACGAGGTTATTGAAGCCTTAAGCATACAAAGCTGTTTAAGCAATGTTATCATAACTTCGACAGCTGTTACGCAATGACGTTCAGGTCGTCATTGACTTACAATTTTTTGGATTCATATTCTATTTAATTGCATCTTTGCCTTTTTAATACGTTGTCTCTTTGTTTCAAAGACACTGTACAATTTATTCTGAACCAAAAAGAGTTTACAATTTACTTAGCGATAGTGAAAAGACATTGAACAAATTGAAGAAAATATACCTGAGACTTGGTTAACTATTTTTTAGCTCTTGTTTCCCCAGTTCCAGATATTCAGTGTTCTCATTTGAATTTTGACTACATTTATTCACTTCTTATTTGTTATATCATTTTTCTCTTTTCTTGTTCTTTAGTATTCTTCCTATATTCTGAGTAACACCAGAAACGTATGGTCGACATTCGAATTTTTTAGATGGTTATTTTCCGTCTGGTTGCCTTTGTTCTCGACCATTTTATAACTCGTTCTATTGAGAACATTCTATAAACATAAAAACTTTAACCAATGGGATCATTACAAATTTAGCAACATCTTAAGTAATTTGCTACAAGAGTTCGGTAGACTTAATGAAGTACCAAACTTGGATATCGGTGAAATAAAGAGGTAAACAAAAAAATCAGATCGTAACGAATATGAACAGTGAAGTTTGTTACAACTAGCGTTTTTTAAAACTTTATTGACATTGTTATTATTTGATTTTATATTTTAATATAAATAATTCAACAAAAACACAAAAACATAAATTAGGTCACGAAAGTAAATTTTACGCATGCTTATTACGTCGCGTGCCTCGGAAATCGATTCAAGTTTAAAAGATGATGTGTTGTCCTAGGTTAACGGTCATATGAAAATGACACTAATATAAATATGATTGTAAGAAATCCCTCACCGTTTTGGATCGAATGTTAAATTCAAAAGAAACGAACTCACAACATGCTCATTCAGTTTATATGCATCAACATATACTCTTGACTAGGTAAACGTTTCTTATTTAATATAACTTAATATTTCTTTATGTAGTTTACTCAATAAATTTCTTATTAAATGTTCTAGATTATCAGGACTTGACTTGTCACCTAAGACTAGCGAAGAAACAATCGCACCCTTCGAAAAGCTCAAACACACGTATAGTAGCAGCAGTACTAGCAGGGTAGTTGAGGAATCAACTTCAACAGTTTCAAATGGCGATAATTCCAAAAATACGCTGGTACAATTATCCGAAAGTATTACTCTTAGTGCTCAAATTCGAAGAAGGAAGTGAGTTATAATTTCGTCCTTCATTTATATTCTTTTTAATTTTTATAATTCCACAGAGCCGTTCCAAGTAAAGAAATGCAAGCCGCCATGAAAGTATTAAATGATTCTCTGCAAAAAGGTCAAACAAAAAATATTGAAAGCCAATTAAAGAACGCAATTAGCATTATACTTCAGGAATGGTTTAAAATATCTAGTTTGGTGACTGCCGATCCTCTGGACGTCGAGGACTATTTAGATTGTTTTGAAGATCTATCTTCGGCTCTTCTCGAATACATTGTAAATATGGTAGATTCTAGCGGCAACACTGCGATGCATTACGCTGTATCCCACGGCAACTTTGATGTTGTGTCAATTTTATTGGATTCCAAAGTATGCGATATAAACAAGCAGAACAAAGCAGGTTACACTAGTGTAA
Source organism: Melolontha melolontha (assembly GCA_935421215.2). Classification (NCBI taxonomy): domain Eukaryota; kingdom Metazoa; phylum Arthropoda; class Insecta; order Coleoptera; family Scarabaeidae; genus Melolontha; species Melolontha melolontha. Next base: position 33,160,906 of record OW285244.1, on the reverse strand, counting down.
TGTTGGTATCACTGGCGGAGATGCGATCGGATACGCATGCACATGTTGTCAAGCGCCTCTTTTCATTAGCCGATGTTAATGTTAGAGCAAAGGAGGTAAGACTTTTTTAAACTATTCTATACATGTATAATCGGTTATCTTCTACCTTCTTAATACACGAATATCACTCAGTATCTTCGTTAGTTGTTATTCGTGAATGTATCTTTAGCATTTTATTAGCAAACATATCAGATAGAGCTCGGACGACAAGGTGTTTGTTTAAATCGAATTCGCCTCCTTTAAATTTGCAAACCACATTTTTGCTGGAGTTTCTCAAGATACATTACTTGAACATATTTGCTTAATGCTTCAGTATCTTCTTCAGTTGATATTCGTGAATGTATCTTCAGCATTTTGTTAGGAAACATATCAGATAGAGTTCGAACAACAAGCCTCTTACGCGTTCTTTTCACTTAAAAACCTAAATGTTGGCTTAGATATGTAGACGATACGTTCGACATCTGGCCGCATGGGCGGCAGTCCCTAGATGAGTTCCTACTTTTATTAAACTCCCAGCACCGCGACATTCGCTTACCATGGAGGTGGAATCAGACGGAAGTCTCCTGTTTTTAAACGTCTTAGTGACCCGCAATATCAATGGTAAACTGGGCCATACGGTTTACAGGAAACCGACTCATACGGATCGGTTTCTGAACGGGTTTTTCCCACCATCACCTGGCACACAAACAAGCGGTCATCAATACTCTTGTACTTGCGTTTTCGATCTCAGAACCTAGGGCACTACCCTCTGAATTTAAACATATTTTCTAACACCCTACTCTAGAATAATTATAACGCCCACGACATACACTGTACTATAGTTAGACATCGTAACCCCAAACCTCGGAGCGAACCCGATCCTAACATCAGCACTGTCTTCTTACCGTATATTCAAGGTATCACCGATCATATAGGAAAAATTCTACATAACAATAAAATCAAAACCGTCTGGTCTGGTCCTTCGAGTCGGATCGAAGGACCATGAATATTGGTTAAAGAACAGAACATTCCTTAATGATTTATTTAACAAAAATTACGGTATATATACAATCTATTTACAACTTAATTCTAGCAGTTCTAAAAATGTTATTTTAATGTACATTAAATAAATGTAATTCAAGTCTAGGACATTTAACATTTGTTGCGGTATCGCTGATATATCACCTCGTTTTATTAAGGAGTTTACACAGATGCTTATAATGCATTTTTTATGTTCTAGTACTCGTATTTCACAATATTTATGCGATGACTATTTACGAATAAGCAGAATAATGAACTAGTTTAGATTAAATACCTGACCTGGATATGCGAATTATTTGCGGACAATCAACCTAATAACTATGCAATTAACGTCTTTATACAAACAGTACATCTTCAAATTTCTTTTAGCATGGACAAACGGCTCTTATGCTAGCGGTCAGTCATGGGAGATTGGATATGGTTAAAATGTTGTTAGAAGCAGGAGCTGATGTAAACATACAAGATGAAGACGGTTCGACTGCATTGATGTGTGCTGCAGAGCACGGTCACGTTGAAATTGTGAAATATTTCTTAAGTCAAAAGGATTGTGATTCGACCATAATAGATGTGGTAAGTTATTTATTAATTTGTTAACTACTACTACAAGGTGTCCAATATCAAGTATCAAGTTGGCAATAGAATGCGAAGATTCGACAATGTCTGAGTTAATATGTTTCGCATGCATTGATCAATGATCGCTGTTAAATCAGCGGTGGTACGAGCTCTATTGTGCTGAAAACAGTAAATGGACGATTTTATAAAACCCTATAAGAAGAATCGTTTGGGGCTAAATATAGTAGGCCAAGCAATAGCGCTCCAGACAGTTAGCAAGTCAAATGTAATTTATGGCAATATCTGATATGCTTTGGGCACAAGGTACGATATTACTCTGCAAAAGAAGTAAATATCTTCAATGACAAAGTATCCAGTAATATGGTCCTCTAAAAATCTTGTCCAAACATTAGTATATTGCGGATATTGCGTTCTTACGTCATAAATCGTACGTTTATTTTCCGAAGTCTGATACCGCACAATAGTAGAATTTTCATGACCATGTAGAGGGAAACTGGATTCGTCAGTAAATAATATATTTTTAACAAAACTTTTGTCATTGCAATGATCTAAAACTGCTACACAAATCCAGATCCTTTTGTATTTATCGTTTAGAAATATTCCATTTGATTTTCTTAACTTGTAAGAACGGTATTCATTTTATTAACTCTACGAATGGTATTGCTTGAGAAGGTAAGTTGCTTAGCAATTTTTCTACTAGTTAATTGCGATTGTCTTACTGCAGCACGTTATTGATAATATAAACAACCATAGCTTTCTAAATTATTAATAATGTGACGCACTGTTTGAAATGAACGTATGATTTGACTGACCAAGATGATGACATTTAATAACAAATCGCTTTTCTTCAAGCGGAAAAATGTCAATTACTAGATAAAATCAGTATTAACAGAAATAATAATAAATATGCCGAAAAGAGGAAAACAAGTAACCGTTAACAAAATAAAATACTAAATAATTGCAAACAATAAATAGAATTACGACAAAATGTGACTCTACAATAGATGGATTCCATTCGACAGGCAGTATGAAATTGATGTTGGTCGCATTGTCCATATGTGTGTAGCCATAGTATAAACCTTACCAGTAGGATCATTTTTTGTTTCTTGTCGGCACCTTTGATCTTTTGAAATAGAACCGTAATACGCCCATGTTCTGCATGTTCTCTTTCTCTCTTAAACATGTGCTGCAATAAGAGTAATGGACAACAGACTGTTTAACTTTGTGAATAAGCCGCCCAGTTTACATTCCCTAATTACCAGAGAGCAGACTGAAGCGATTGAATGACCAATTGCCCCGATAAAACGTTGTGGCGGTATCAGATATAGTATGCATGTTATAACAGCCCCATTATTTGCTTGCTCGATTACATTCATCGAGCAGATGTTATTTCCGTCGTTATGAATTGTAGATTGTGTGTATTCGTTCATAAATTTAATTCAACAGTGGCGTGTAAGACGGAATATACATTTATATATTATTTCGTTAGACTGCGTTGAAATAATCGCTCAAAACATTATATCCGCAAATTTCCAAAGTATATTCTCCTGTTTACATGCTATTATACATGCATATACGTATATGTATTTATTGTTCATGAGATAGTATATTTTCTATTCTCTTCTTTAAGGGATTGTTTCTGGTTTCGTTTCTTTCAGTGTTATTTGGTTATAACGTTTAGTATTTCAAAAAAAAACTGTTTTATATTGTTATATTGTATATTTATCCTGTGTATTTTTCTTTATTTTCATTAACTATGGAGAATTATCGTAGGGCAACCATGGTAGGATGGATTAGAGGCCATATAAATTGGTTACATCTTCGTAATGACACCGAGATATATTTCAGTGCCTGTTCATTAAGTTTAAGGCGTCCACAAAAGTGTAATGTGCAGAGACATGTTTCTTCCAAAACTCATCAAGATAACATGACCATCTGCATATGACACTTTTAACGAAGAACTGTGTGAAGCTTTCATGACGGCCAATATCCCATTCAAAAAGCTTAACAATCCAGTCCTCAAGAGGTTTCTTACGAAATATACAGATCGTCATATACTAAATGAATCTACTTTACGTAAATACCACTTACCAAAATGTTATTTGAGAATCATTGAAAAAATACGAACCAACCTATCTGGTCATTATCTTTGAGTAAGTGCAGACGAAACAACGGAAGTAATGGAACGATATGTAAATGTAGTTGTTGGTATTCTTCATCTGACAACTTCATACCAACCCTACTTAATTGCAACTACAATATTGCCAGTCGTAAACGGCGAAACAGTTGCAGAAGTAATTGATCAATGTATTCATAATATTCTGTCAGCGGATAACAACTATAAAGACAAGATGCTATTATTTTTGACTTATGCGGCAGCTTATATGTTAAGAACAGGGAAGTTATTAAAGCAATCTTATCCCAATACGCTACACGTTATCTGTGCAGCACATCCACTACACAGAGTATGTGAATACATCAGGGGTCATTTTCCAAATGTTGATAAGTTAATTTCATCATTTAAAAAGATACTTCTCAAAGCTGAGGCAAAAAGTTGATGCCATATTTAGCAGAAATCCAGATTTGAATATATATTATCAATTCTGCACAGAGTCGATTGAAAAATCCATACATTCGAAGTATGGTGCACTTTTGCAACATTTTAATCACGCACCCATTACCAGTTGTGATGTGGAACGGACATTTTCTATTTTTAAAGACGTTTTAACTTCTAAAAGAACTAATTTAATACAGGAGAACACCTTGAACAAAATTTATTTGTTCATAATAATGTTTTACACTTTCAATGTTTCACAGAAAATACATAGTTTCGAGTTTTGTTCTTTGTAAATTATTTTTATTTAAAATTCGATACGCAATTCGCTTGTCAGCATTACTTTTTTTTCAGCAGTAGTTGCTGCCGGTTACGAAACCGTTTATTACATTAGCTCTATTGTGCATTGACAGATACATATTAACTGCATATGTAGGTATGTGCCACTTATGCAGTAGCCACACGTATCAAATTGTTCGAAACTCACGGATCGCTTACAGAAACAAACCTAATGCGAATACAAGGGAGACGCCTATGAGCTATGAATCATCAATCACTCGAGTCCGCTCTCTGCTAATTACTATCTATCTCGGTTGTAACCTGCTTTTAATAAAGGAATGAAATACATGCACAGATACTGGGCGAGTTACCATTTTATTTCAATAATTTTTAGTAATAAGCTGCTGTTAGTCGTACTGCTTACGTTTCAGGATTAAGACCGGGGGATGGGTACATTTATTGAGGCACTAATTGAGCGGATATATGCATAGTATGATTAATTCATCAAAGGATACTATGAATCTTGGTACTACTGGTAAGGTTTATATTGTGGTTTAGCTAGCTGTAAGCGCGATCTCACTCGCCTCCCTCTATTCCGACTTATGTGACTTATAGGACGCTAGCTCATACGGTATACAAAGAGAAAACAAACACAAATACCACACAAACAAGTACATGTATAGCTCGGTTAACATTTGATAGCATTTACATAGATAACAATTTTAAGACAAAAAAGACATATTTTAGCCACCCCTCGCGCATTCTGGGTGCCTTCAGATATTAACCGAGCTATATACAAATGAGCAATGCCGCCAATCTACAAATATTAAAAATATTCAAATCTAGGGATGAGTTGAAATTGCTCGCTGTATAAAGCTATCGCGTTCAAAATTTTACTTGATTTTAATGCCAAAAGACCTCACCGCTACTACATAATTGCATCTCGATCGTTTCATGTTTAGCATGCTACGGGAATTAATAGATAATCTTACATATATTTTCTAACTAAGAGTTCACTTTCTTTTAGGATGGTAGTACTGCGTTAAAAATTGCCATGGACGCCGGGTACAGACACATTGGAGTTTTATTATATGCACACGAAAGGAATTTACACGGGCCTACTAGACCTAAAAGAAGTAAATCTGCTTCCGCTAGTCCAAAGACACCATCGTCTCCCTTGCCCATTAGGAATATGACCCGTGCCTTACCTTCTACTAAATGAATCGTCTTTAATCTCCTAACCTGTTACCCATTACATAAGGTATCCACAAAGCAATCTGTTATTAACAAAATAATCGTGATAATATAACATTTACATATAAATTTACTGTAGGAATTTAAAACAGTATATGCTCATGTAGGTATTTTTGTTTTTTTGGTTTAAAAATATTTAAATATTCTCTGATAAAAATAACAATACATTTTGTTAGAATTATTAACGTAAGTATTTGATAATATAACAAAATAACAAATAACAAAATGTATACTTGAGGTGTGTTCTAAATGATTAGCTGACAGATTGGTTTAGCATATGTACTTAAGACCATAACTTATAATTTTATGGTAAAAACTAAACAAACTTTCCTCCAAGCTGCTCTTTATTTATTGAACAAAAATAGTTTTAACAAATATTTGTAAATCAACTAAATTTCATTCTAAATCTAATTGCGAAGGAACATCTTTCTAATATATTTTTTCTATATTTTATACAACGACAATATCAGTAGCCATTTAAAAAGGAATCTCCTATTTTTAATTGCGAAATATAATTAACTAAAATTCTATTTGAAGTAGTTGAATCTTTTTTAAACTAATCTTCGCCTAAATATTTTTTAAAGGCAAACTATAGGTTTGTTTCAATTACCGGTTTCGTTACGGTACGCCTATCGTTTTGTGCACTGCTTTCGAACCAGTGATAATTATAAAGAAGTTGGAACGTATTTCTGATAGTTTGATTATTAATCTATTTTGTAGTATTACCAACAGTAATAATTGCAAAAATCAACTTTGTTCTGTCCTATAATATTGTGTGATATTGCCATTGCCAACTGTAGTCACCGGATGAAGTATGTAATGCGCATGTCAGTGCAAACAATACACGCTTCAGTCTGTGAACTGTTTTGACCGTCCTGTGACTGGTTTGTGTACGATCAAAATTTCGTTGGAACACTTTTGGTATCGTTCAATGTACGGTCAGTAGTTGGAACGGATTTTCTGCAGTGAGCATGTACCGGACCGTCACTGTACGGTTTTCTTAGCGAGTTGGAACAAATCTTATATATACAATGAAAATCTATTTCTTTTTTTTTTGGTTGTTTTGGAGACAACGAATTCCTCAAATAATATATTGTAGTATTACAATATTAGCTTTTGGAAAGGTGAAGTAACTTTGATCGTGTTGAAAATAATGTTTTGACTCGCATGTAATTGAAACAAGTTAATTGTATATATAGTCCTTTCTACGATATAACGACCCGACTAAAGGATTAAAACCGTAAAGTCTATTACTACTCTTAATTAAAAATCACACTGATTTTTGGAGACTCATGGGAATTGTGCCAGATCTTCGACGTGGTGAACGGGTATTTGCTTCCGAACCTGTGAACATTTGCTCTTTAGGTATAGTCCCGCATCTTTCTGATGATGAGCAAGGCCGTATTAATAAATTGGTTGAGGGTAATTTTTCCACTTCCTCTAAGAAATTAGGGTGTACGACCTTAGTGGAGCATAAAATTCTAACGCATAGCGCTCCGATCAAGCAACTCTATTATCCTATATCTCCAGCGATGCAGAAAGTTGTTGATCAGGAACTTGACAACATGTTGAAACTTGGTGTTATTGAGAAGTCGAATAGTCCTTGGTCCTCCCCTATCTTGTTGATACCAAAAAACGATAAAACATATCGTTTCGTAGTGGACTTCCGACGCCTTAATGCAGTTACTGAACGTGATGCGTATCCCCTTCCTTATGTTTCAAACAACTTATATAAATTTCGTGATGCTAGATATCTGTCATCTTTAGATATCAAATCGGCGTATTGGCAAATATCGATCGAAGAATCTTCTCGGCCGTATTTTTCCAGTTTCGACGTTTAGCCATAGGTTTAGCTTCCGCTCCTGCCGTTTGGCAGCGTTTTATAGATCAAGTTTTAGGTCCAGAATTGGAACCCCATGTTTTTGTGTATTTAGACGACATTATTATCGTAACCTCAACTTTCGAGAAACATTTAGAAATTCTTCAAGAAGTATTATGAGCACAGTGGCAGATAAGTTCATACGAACGAGCGATTAGAAATATTAGAACATAGCGATACCCAATCTGTATTCACAAAATTACACACTACACATGTATATATATTTTTATAATTATATAAAATAATTATAATCTATAATTATATAAAATTATATAAGGTAAAAATATAATACTAAATATTTATATGCAAGACTAAAGATTCCTCGTGGAATTGGAGCCGCTCTAACGAGCTCATTTGACCTGCTTGTTGATAATGGTTGTTGCTTTTCTTTGCTTCTTCTGCTATCTTCTTCCATTCTGCCCTTTTAGTTATTTTATCTTTCCACTCTAGAATCCTCATACTCCTGATGATATCCTCGATAACTTGATCCTCCCATCATTTTTTGGTCTACCCTTGGGTCTACTTTCTAGTGGCTTCCATTTTAATATTTTCTTTATTATCGCGTTATTTTGTCGTCTAAATATATGTCCGTACCATCGATTTTATCTTTTTTACTATGTTTTCACCTTCCATGATCTTCTCTATCTCAAAGTTCATTAATCTTCTGTACTGGTCTTCATTTATCTTTTTTTTTATTTTTAACATTTTTAGTTTATAACATGAATAAATTATAAATTATAGTAAAGTGTTACTGTTTCCAATCACAATTCTTGTAGCAGAGCTTAAGTGAGAGGTTAGTTGTATAAATAAAATCATAAACATCATATATTAATTAAACATCATAAACATCATAAATATTAAAAATCATAAACATCATAATAAATTAATAAAAACAGTCTTCACTTGCCCGCAATTTTTCCACCTTTTTTTGTAGTGAATTTTCACTATTTCAATTTAAAAAGACGTTTTGTTGAAAGACCCTCTGTATAAAAATTTATTTAATAAACAATAAGGAAAGTAAGGATATTACAATTTAAAAAGTTAATATATAAAATTCATATACATATATTTATTAGAGGAATAAATTATAGTATAGTAAAGTGTTATAAATAAAATCATTAAAAATCATAAATTCATAAAAACAGTCTTTACTGTAACTTCTATAAAATCATCTTCAACGTACACAAGAACGTGTCCATAAGACATGTACACAAGAACGTGTCATAAACATCATAATTATAAATTAATAAAAACAGTCTTCACTTGCCCGCAATTTTTCCACCTTTTTTTGTAGTGAATTTTCACTATTTCAATTCATTGTGTGAGTGCATATCGATCCATATCTAAAAAGTTCCTGGTTTTTACTTGTCAAACGTCATCACAATGACAGTTGAATGTTGACGATTCAAAAATGGCGCGAAATTTAAAAAGACGTTTTGTTGAAAGCCCCTGTATAAAAATTTATTTAATAAACAATAATGAAAGTAAGGATATTACAATTTAAAAAGTTAATATATAAAATTCATATACATATATTTATTAGAGGAATAAATTATAATTGTATAGTAAAGTGTTATAAATAAAATCATTAAAAATCATAAATTCATAAAAACAGTCTTTACTGTAACTTCTACAAAATCATCTTCAACGTACACAAGAACGTGTCCATAAGACATGTACACAAGAACGTGTCATAAACATAATTATAAATTAATAAAAACAGTCTTCACTTGCCCGCAATTTTTCCACCTTTTTTTGTAGTGAATTTTCACTATTTCAATTCATTGTGTGAGTGCATATCGATCCATATCTAAAAAGTTCCTGGTTTTTACTTGTCAAACGTCATCACAATGACAGTTGAATGTTGACAATTCAAAAATGGCGCGAAATTTAAAAAGACGTTTTGTTGAAAGACCCTGGTTAAAAATGTATTTAATAAACAATTTAAAATTCATATCATATATTTCAATTCAATTCAATAAATAAAATAATTTAAAATTTATAAAAACAGTCTTCACGGTAATCTACATAATTTTCAACGTACACAAGAACATGTCCACTACGATTACTTAAAATTCATAAAAACACTTCAAGGTAACTTTTACAACAGTATCCTCAACATACACATGAACATGTCCACTACGATTACATGCCGGTGTTAGCTGCTGGCAAGATATTCTTACAAACTTTAGTTCGATAACTCGAACTATGTCTTGCCACAAAAGAAGTTCGAATTATCGAGACTTCGAGTTGTCAAATAAATTACATATGTGTATAAATAAAAGATATTTTGTATGTATGTATATATGAATTTATTTCAGAAAAAATGTGTTACATATATGTATTACGTAGTTTTTATTTTTGTATAAAAAAGTCGGTTATTTGTGACTGGCGAGAGGATTTTTTATTTTGATTAAAAAAAAAAGCTTCAATGTTATTTAAACCATTGTACAAAGAATCGACTGTATGTTCATTGGCTTTTAAATACGAACCAAAAACGCTCAACGAATTTGCAACCAACTCGCTTGAAGGTGATTGCTGCAAATCGTTCACGAAATCATCCTCTATTGTGTCACTGTCGCTGTCATCTTTATTATCGAGCTGCACAGATTTGGATTCAGATCTGTAGAGGTCGACAATATCTTCATCTGTGGGAAACTCCGAAGTAATAATATCGTCATCGATATGCATAAAATCATTAAAGGTGACACCTGGTACATTTTTGACATTCTCCCAAGCTTCATATTCCATTTGTAGTTGAATTTCGTCCTCACATCTTTCATCCAAGCGTTCCCTTACAAAAATCAAAGGAATTTCATCCTCTTTTTCCGATTCAGAATAATGACCCAAACCGGCTTTCTTAAAGCAATTAGAAATGGTCTCCGGCTTAACATCGATATTCCATGCATTGGTTATTTCATCAACACAGTCCATTAATGTAATGTTGATTTTTTTGTTTTCTTCAAAACATTTTAATTTTAATTTTTTTTTTCAAAATTCTGCGGCGATAATGAGTTTTCACATTTTGTATCAAGTGGTTGTAACTTTGATGTCATGTTCGGGGGAAAAAAAAGCAAGCTTGATAAATTTTAATCTTTGTTGGATGTCTTTAGGATGGGCCGGGTAGTTGTCAATAAAAAGAATAATTTTTGCATCCGAGGTTTTCAAATTGTTTGTCTAATTTTAACAGCCATTCTTCAAAAAGTACTCCTGTCATCCACGCCTTTGAATTTGCTTTATATTCGAGGGGCAACCATCTAACACCACGAAAGCTGCGATGTTGATTACTTTTACCTATCAAGAGCAATTTCAATTTTTCTGATCCATCCATATTTGCGCCAATCATCAGTGTAACTCTCTGTTTACTGTGCTTTCCGCCATGGCACTTCTGTTTTTTAAAAGTTAAGGTGTTGTCTGGGAGGCATTTAAAAAACAAGCCGGTCTCATCTGCATTAAATACGTCCCGTGCTTGATAGTCTTCTAATAAATGGGGTAAAACATCATGTTTCCATTTAACGCAGTCCTCGTCACTTACATCGGCACTCTCTCCACAAACCTTTCTATGACATATGCCCCATCTTATATGTCACAAAAAAAATAAACATTAAATCATAATTTATATATTTTTTCTTTATATGTATGTATATATACAAACACATATGTACATGCATATGAATGTATGTACCTTCGTTTACAATTATCCAACCAGCCCGTGCTTGCCTTGAAATTTGGTTGTCCCAATTTTTGACCAAATTCCAATGCTTTTTCCTTAATTAAGCCTCCAGATATAGGTAAGTTCTGTCTCCTTGGCGATTTAAACCATTCTAAAACTGCTCTGTCTACATTGGCGAACGTTGGATTTGTTAGCTTCTTGGAACTCCCACTTGCACCACTTTCGATCGCAGTGATAATTGTTTGCTTATTTTTTAAAATAGTAGACACTATACTTGCCGGAACACCATACTTCACATCTACATCTTTCTTTCTTGAACCAGTTTCCACTTCTTTTATAAGTCTAAATTTGTCATCAATAGATAATGTTTTTATAGTACGTTTTAATGACATATCAAGAGCAATAAAAAAAAGTAACGTGATAAAACAAACAGGCACAGTATTCTGTCCTCTTATTAACAACTAATAGTGCACGCATATGAACTTAAGTAGCGCAGAAACTGAACTGCCTGCATCGCCTACATCGTTATGTTATAAATGCTAGTATAAAACGAGCGGTTAAAACGGTTAAAAACACACGTAGTTAGAGGATTCCCCTAGAAAATTCGACTTATCAAAGGTGGCGCCAGATATTCTGTTCGAGTTATCAAGATATTCGAATAATAAAAGTTCGAGTTATCAAGTAAAAATTACACATATTTTTCACTCTTGACGCTTACTCCAACCAAATTGATTCGAGTTATCGAAGTTCGACTGTATATATATATTTTCAATACCTTATTTACCGTTAGGTGTTAAGGTTCGAAAAATCTAACAATTCCTTAAAGTTACAGTACATTAAATCAGTAAGTGCAGCCTATCAGAATCTACCATTATTATTTTATTCTAATTTCGTTCCGTATATCATCCTTGCCCATTCTTTCTTGTTGATTGCCATTCTTTTCGCTCTCCCTGACATTCCCTTGGCTCTCAATATGTTTTCCACTTGGCTGTCCCACGAATTTCTAGGTCTACCTCTTGGTCTTCTCTGATATCTTCTTGCTTGCCATACTTTTCTTATTGTTCTCTCCTCTCCCATTCTTGTCAAGTGTCCAAACCATCTTAATTGATTTCGTTGTATATCTTCCTTCGGCGTCCGTACTTTAAGTTCGTCCCTTATTTTGCTATTTCTTACTCTGTCTCTCTTAGTAATTCCCATTATTCCTCTTAAAAACCTCATCTCCATTGCTTGGATTTTGTTTTCCATTCGTTTCGTCAATGTCCAACTTTCGCTTCCGTATATCAATACGGGCTTAAATATAGTTTTGTAAACTGAGGTCTTAGTTTTCCTTGACACTTCTCTTCTTACCAGGAACGAATTGTTCAAGGAGTAGTAAAGTGCTGATGCTGCATCTAACCTGTCATTCAATTCTGTCTCCATGGTTCCTGTTTTGTGTATTTTCACCCCTAGGTATTTAAATGTTTCTACTTGTTCTATTTTAGTGTCGTCAAGTTTTATTTGTAATTCATCATCTTTTTTCCCTATTACCATAACTTTGGTTTTCTCTGCGTTTATTTTTAAATTCTTCTTTCGCAACGCCTCTGCCCATATATCTAGATTACGCTGAAAGTTGAGCTTATTTTTCGCATAAATCACCAAGTCATCTGCAAATATGCTCTCTGCTATTTCTACCGGTTCCATGTTGTAGTGTCCACCTTCATTTTCTTTTTCATTTTCGCTTCTTTTGTTACATCATCCATTATTATATTAAATAATACTGGGCTAAGGTTGCATCCTTGTCTTAAACCCCTCCGTCGTTGCAAATTCTTCAGATCTTGTGTTCCTGGTTCTAACGTAATTTCTTGTGTTCTTATATATAGCTTTAATACAGTTTATTAATTTTTGCCCGACTCCTCTCCATCTTAGACTGTTCCAAACTAGTTCCCTTGGCACGCTGTCAAAGGCTTTCTTGAGGTCTATAAAGGCCACATATATATTGTCATTGGTACATTTCTCTATGAATTGTTTCAGTGTGAATATGTGGTCCTGAACTCCTCTTCCCTTTCTGAAACCACTTTGTGAATCTTCTAATTGTCTCTCCACTGTTCCTTCTAGTCTTTTGGTCAGTATCCATTCATAGAGTTTGGCCAACGTGCAAAGCAAAGTAATACCCCTGTAGTTAGCGCAGTCCCGTTTATTCCCTTTCTTGAATATCGGTATCAATATTCCTATCTCCCAGTCCTGTGGTATTTGTTCCTCTCTCCATACTTTGTTTCGTAGCTTTACCATTATTTCCACAGCTTTCGGTCCTAGGTTCCTATGTTTATAATAAGAACAATATCCCGATTGTATCCTGTGCTCAGTTTCTTCACATTTTTGTTACTTATTATTACCCTTAGATACTTAAAACTGTCTCAAATTTATATTGACCTATGTCTATATGTGTTTCTTTACTTGCTATTTCTCTCCTGTCTATTTTCATATATGTACTTGGTTTTCTTCTGATTAATTTCTAATTCCTCTTTTATAAGCTTTCGGTACTGGTGCTGTTTACTGCCTCTTCTAAGATCTTTCTGTCTCTTACTAAATATTTATAAACAAATTAAATAAATATGTTAAAAGTTTTCATAGTTGTCAGAATCGACATAGTCAGTTTCACGCTACACTTCGACCTTCCTAAATATACCTGCCGCTATGTTCAGGTGCTTGTCGGTAGGTAATAGACTTAACAATTTTAATCAAGTTAGTCAGGTCGTTATATCGTAGAAAGGACTATAATTTAAATTCAGAAAGAGTTCTAGTGAATGAAATTTAAAAAATTGGTACAGCAAGTTATCGTTACTTTTCCAAAGTCTTCTGAATTATTAATTTTACAACATATATCCACAATATGTATTCAATATTATATTAATTTTAATTGACCGTAGCTTTATTTTTACATTCCATTATTTAAGCAATAAATTACTGTACATATAATATATGCAATAAAGTTGTGTGCATCTTTCTTATTCTGTATTATATTTGTAAATATATATAAAAATGTTTTCTTGTTTCTCAAATAAATGTGCTGCATTGAAAGCTCTGCCTTTTTTTCGCCTTTATCCTTTTTTATATTCCCAAAAAGACTTACGAGAATTGCACGTAACAATATCTACAACTAAAAACAGATAAAATGCTTTATTATTGCTAGATAGGTTCATTCTACCGACGGCTCCTCCAAGCGCTTATATATATTTTGTCAGTTTCCGCCCGAACACCGTTCAGAGCTCTTTGCTGGTTTACAGTGATAAATAATGTTATAACGTCACAAGTAGTCAGAAAGAAACCGTTTTACGATATATCTCATAAATTGATAAAGGATTTCCAGATTTAATGTACACTGGCAGTATAATAAAGTGTAAAATGTGTGGTATACCGCTAATGTGTTTAAGGGAAATTTCACTGCCAAAGACACGTAAATAGTGTAATGCATAATCGCAAAAAGTGGCGAGGAATTTTTGTTTCATTTATGTGAAGCTTTCATATTGTGTAATGTACCGTTTAAGTTAATAGACAACGAATCATTTTGTTAATTTTGGAAGCACTACGGTAAAAGAACTGTCTATCATCCCTCCGTGAACGTATTGAACATATGATTAAATCAGAATTGAAAAATAAGAAACTGGTTAGCTGTGAACGAAATAACAGATTGTAAAAAAATTCCGCCAAAATAATTTCAGAGTTAGTGTTAAATAATTGGAAAAGTTGAACTTTCAAGTCAAGTGTTAATGTTTATGAATTATGGTGCCACAAACATGGTTTCTGTAGTCTGGTCTCTAAAAAAAGATTGTGCTTACTTGTTATATATTACGTGTAAAATCCATGCTTTATATCTGGTGGCAGAAATTATTTGTAGGTGTTATTCAGATGTAGATGCATTAATCATTACTGGTGAGGAATTGTTGAAAATTATGGCTGTGTTTCGATGTAATCTTACAGCTAGTGTTGACTCTGTTCCAAGTTGTATATTGGTACGTAATGCCAGATTTGGTCTTGCTATACCATTAACAAAAATCATAAATCTCTCTATTACATCTGCAACCTTTCCCACTTTGTGGAAACGTGCCAGAATTAGCCCAATTTTCAAAAAGGGTGACGAATCTATCATAAATAATTATAGACCCATAGCAATATTGTCAAACTTTGAACAAAGTATTTGAACATGTCATATACTCATCCCTTCTGTTAAATGCTCGTAAATACTTATCTCCTTACCAACATGGGTTTCTTTCTGGTAGATCGACGGTGACCAACCTAGTTTCTATCACCCAATACATCAGTGAGTGTTTGGACAGACGGAAGCAGGTGGACGTAATTTACACTGACTTGTCAGCTGCCTTCGATTCTATCGACCACGGAATATTATTGGCGAAGCTTGGTAACTTTGGAATGGGTTCCGCTTTCCTTAATTTAATTGCATCGTATCTGAGTAATCGATCGAACTATGTTTATTATAATGCATTCTGCTCTTATGAGTTCGTCTCTACATCTGGCGTTCCACAAGGATCTAATCTGGGCCCTCTGCTCTTCTTGACATACATTAATGACCTTCTTGATTGTAGTGAGTGTCATGTACTTGCGTACGCTGAGGATGTCAAAATTCATACTTCCGTCAAGTCTGAGCACGACTCTGTATTTCTTCAACAAAATCTTGATCGTTTGACTGGTTGCTGATTTTCTAACAAATTAAAAATTAATGTTTCTAAATGCTCTATTTCATTCACGCGAAAGCTAAATTCAACCCCTTCTTCTTATGTAATACATAATGAACACTAATCCTGACATACTTAAATAATTCCCTCTTCTTTGCATTCGTTGCTAGCAGTTTGGAATATGCTTCTCCCGTCTGGTCACCTTACTACGAACTAAATGAAGAACATTTAGCTGTTTTTGGTCAGGGAGCTGTAGTAGTCCAAAGAATTTCGGAATCAAATGTAAATCTCTTCTTTCATAATTATTTTTCAAATTATAACTTACTACAGTTTTTGTGTCGAAAACAAATATATGCAACTTGTACTGCACGACTGAATAGATTCGCAAATCCGCCAGTTTCAGCTGACAAAGATATAAAAAATTTAGGACGCGGATCTTTTGAAGAGGTTGTGTGTGGTGACGGCGAAATAATTTTGACCAAATGGTTCGACAACAAAGCGGTTATTATGGCTTCCAATTATATAGGGGTTGGAAGCCAAGACTTCTGCAAAAGATGGGATAAGAAGGTGAAAAGATATTTAGAAGTTCAACGGCCTGAAGTTATTAGATCCTACTAGGCGCGGCTCGTGATGACGTATTTGGGAGTGCAAGTACAATTATGCGAGTGCCTCGTGTGTTTTCGGTGTTTACTAAGAAAACGTTACAGTTAGTACACGAGATACACGAAGCACTCGTATCATTGTACTTGCACTCCCAAATACGTCATCACGAGCCGCGCCTGGATCCTACAATCAGCATATGGGTGGAGTAGATAAAATGGATTTTTTGATTACGGCATATCGTACGTTTATACGATCTCGAAAATGGACACTACGTATATTCACACATGCCATTGATATTTCGTGGACTGGATATACACAGCAAGCAAGGCATTTGGGGATACCAAAAGCGAAAGTATTAGATTTAGTACACTTTCGAGCACCAATCGCCGATTCACTCATAATTCATAAACGCTAATAAGACAATATGTAAAAAGAGAGGCAGACCATCTTCGTCAACCAGAGGATGATAAGAAGTCGTAGTGCGACGAATAAAAGTAGGCGCTGAAATCAGACCACAAAAAGATATTCGACTTGACAATATTGGTCACTTACCAAAATATACAGAAAAGCAATTTGCCATGCGTAGTAAATACCCTAATTGCAAGGGAAAGTCTCGAATTTTGTGTTGTAAATGTAAGGTACATTTGTGTTTAACCAAAGACAAAAACTATTTTTTTAACTACCATAATTAATCTTTATAAATAAGAAAAAACAAAGCTTTTACAGGTACTGTAATTTATTTACCGTTTTCTCACGATGTTCACATATGAGGACATCTTTTTTCTTCAATGTGTATGAGCTAGTAACTTCCAAATAGGCATGAAAAATCATTAAAAAAATGTACCTCCTCATGCTCAAAGTTTAAAATTTTTAGAGCAATAGATACGAAAGGGTTAAAACATTTAAAAATTATTCAGAACAATGACGTCGGACGAGTGGAAGCAAGAGAATAATTTGAAAATCCTTCGGTGTCATTAGTGGAATCTCTGCAAATAGTACATGTTCACACGGTAGAAGACAAAAAAAATGTTTGTGGCGTTGTTGACGCAGAGAAGTTGTTTTAAATATTATTTTAATTATGCAAATCTAACATCAGTAGATGTTCAACGCTTATTTCCTGCATATAAACACATTTTTTCTCCGCAACGCGCTCTGTGGAAACACATCTGATATTGCAAATATTTAACCGATTTTACCCAGTTTGTGACTTCACGGAAGACGTTTAGAATGGTAAGTGTTCCATCCGGCCTGGTTGAGCTGTATTGATCAAACCATAGATAATTAACAAGTTATAACAAGTAGAGAATGAAAGCTCATGGAACTGTCACGGCGTCTAGAATGAAGTTGTCCTTAAACGTAAGATGACTCTTATCTAGCAAATACAGAAATCTAACGAATAACTTAATTATGTTACACGTGATAGTGACACAGGTGACGCTTTATTTTTAGGTCGTTTTTTGGTTAGGATCAGTATTTTGTTATCAACATCACAGCCAAATAATACCTACCATATAAAACAGTGCGGTCATAAGTAGTAAGTAAAATATTGTTTTAGTGTTTAGTTTCTAAAAAAATTGCTTGTAGTTTTCGAGTTTGCAAAGTACGACGAAGTGCAAGAAATGGCTATCATTTATAAGGAACAAACAACCTCTTGAACTTACTGATGAATATGTTTATACGCACTATAGAATTTGTAGCAATTATTTCTCAAATACTGATATTGGACCTAATAGAATATTTAAAAAAATGGTTTACCCTAAACTGTTTCTAACAGGTATTGAATATGTTTATGTATGTATGTTAATTAAATTGTATATTATGCAAGAATTACAAATATAGACTAATTATTACAAAAGTGAAATTAATAAGCTTCACAAAATTGTTGATCTTTAATTATCCGAAAGGTGCAAATAGAATACTTAATGGAAAGAATCGCAGACCCAGTAATGTTACCAATTTTTACAAGTAAGCTTTTTCCATTAACAATATAGATAAAATACATATTTGTTTTTGATTTAATTTTTACTATTACATTTGTTTTAAATTAGTTCCATTGAAATGATTGTAAACCATACAAACTTTTAAGATTCAAAAATCTTATATAATGAGTAGAGTCTGGATTGCAAAATATGCTTCTTTTAATTGCCTTATTTCATTAAAAAAAACATTAAATAAACCTAGAAAATTCATAATTTTGTTGATATACCTTTTAACAACAAAATGAGTTTTCTGTGTTTATTTAATGTTTTAGGAATGAAATAGGGCAATTAAAAACATATTTTGCATATAATCCGGTAGGTAATAATCAGAATAATTGAAACATACATGAGTAGGTAAACCCCACCAGTTTTGTATAATACAAAGGTATTTTTAATAATATAAAATATTATTAAAAATACCTCTAATAATCAGTATTTTTTTTACAACTTTGTTATAAATGTAGTATATAGTAGTATATTTATTTGATTATAAAAATATTTTGATACTAATTTTATAACTATGTTGTAAAAAAAAATAAGTTATGCAAAAATATTTAAACAAAATTCAGAATTCAAATTTTCCCGGGAAACGTTCTCCTTAACCGGTAGATGACTCTCTTTATGGGCTCATCATTTATAATGGGAGCTTACATTCTCTACCAGTGTTGCCAGAGCTAGGGAAATTTCCCTAGACCTAGGGAATTTAGGTGGGTGCTAGGGAAAAGGGGAATTTTTACGAAATAAGGCTATAATCTAGGGAATTATGCTGTCACAATATTTCCAGTATATATGTTGGGGATTCCCTTAACGTAGAAACTTTAAATATTGTGAATCATGTAAGGAAACCTCGATATACAAAGATCCCAAAAATTTCGCATAGTAGTTGTTAATTGCAACTCAATAGCGAGTGGTTTTTATTTTGAAAAGCACCATTCCAAATTTATACGTTCATCTTATACCTACAAACCCATCTAATTAATACCGAATTACGATGTGGTTACTTTTATTAACTAATCAATAGATTTTTATAACCCGTAATAATGACACACATACTCATATTTTATGTGTTAAAACTTGAACAAGAAGTAACTTAGGAAAATTAAATAATTAAGATTGGAATTCCTATTTCTAGAAGTGTATGTATATTATTGTTTATGAAGCACGACTATTCTACAAATTTAGTATGCAAATGTTCAAGAAATAAATAAACGTATTGTTATATTAAATATATAAAGCAAAAGAAAATACCCTTTGTGAACTACATTTTTAAAGTAACACGTGGGAATTACAATATATACAAAAGAGGATTTTATAGTAATAAAAACTATAAATTATGGGTAATATAGGAATCACTTCAGAGTAATAAATTCCTATATGTACATATTTACATATATTTGTAGATATTATTTTATGGTACGGGGCGGGGCTATTTATGAATTTATAGATAATGTATATTGTTCTAATAAAAATACAATAGACAAAATAATTATATCTTTATTACGTTCTAGAAGTATATGTTAGCACTTTAAAGTAACACGTGCGAATTCTATACACAAAAGAGGATTATTGATAGTAATAATATAAAACCCCGAATTATTGTACATTTTTTATTTATGAGTATGACATAAAAGATAACCAGCTGATGGCAATAAAACTAAAATAGGTATATTATGTACTTACCCCCAAATTTTACCCAATATTTTTATATATTCAATCCAAGAATTTTATTTGAATTTTTAATTAGCGGTCAGTATCAAAAATACATTGACTAGTTTCAGTTCAGCCTCAAAGAACAGTTTTAGTATTTTAAAGAATACACTTATTACTATCTCTTAAATAAAAAGTTTTTTTCTAAAGCAGTGAATCAAAAGTGCGCTTCCATTCAAAAAGGTGAATATTTCAGATTTTGCTTTTATTTTAACAATTAATTAAAATATATTTGTAATTATTTTTATGCAGTAAGTAAAGGATCAATATGTAATCAGAGGCCGGGCCATCTTCTGTGAAGGATATATCTGAATTTTCATCAGCCTCTTCGTCCGAGGAGGCACAGAATATATCGAAGAAAAGAAAAAGAAAATCCTATGCACAGAAATACAATATTCGGTGGAAGCAGAACCCGCAGTTTAAAAACTGGTTGCGAAGCAGCGAAAAAGGACAAAATTATGCATACTGTAAGGCATGTAAAAAGCATTTTATATGTGGCAAATTAGAAATATTGAAACACGCGCACGGAAGAGCACATACAAAATTAGTAACTTCTGTAACTAAACAACAGTCTTTGACTGATATATCTTCTTTTTTACAAACAGTCGATCTTCAAAAGAAAATTAAAACCGCTGAAGTAAGATTCGCCGCTTTTGCAGCCGAGCATAATATTGCGTTAAATGCATTAGATCATTTATCGGAAATTATAAGAACCACATTTACCGACTCTGAGATCGCAAAAAATTACAGTAATAACCGCACAAAAGCAACTGCAATTGTTAATAATGTTATCGGTTCTTATAGTTTTGATAAAACTATAAATTTATTAATTTGTAATAAATTTTCACTGATTGTCGATGAATCTACCGATAAAGGATCCATTAAACATTTAGCGCGAGTGTTTGATGGCACTAGCATCAAAGACTTATTTTTCGGTTTGTTGAAAGTGCCTAGTGGTACAGCAGAATCTTTATATAATAGCATTACGGAATATTTTGTTAAAAATAATATTAACTATAAAGAGAATTTGATAGGCTTTGCTGCCGATAACGCAAGTGCAATGATGGGCAAACACAATTCACTATCTACTAAGTTTAAAGCAGATATCCCAGATTTATTTATATTTAATTGTGTTTGCCACTCTTTTAATCTTTGCGCTAATTATGCTTGTGAAAAGCTACCTTCTTCTCTTGAGGAACTAGTCAGAGATATATACAGCTATTTGCAATACAGTTACAAAAGACAGAGTGAATTCAAAGAATTTCAAGAGTTTTTAGCTTTAAAACCCCATAAAATACTACAACTCTCTCAGACTAGGTGGTTATCTTTATTATCAGTTGTTAGACGATTTTTAGAGCAATACGATGCTTTAAAATTGTATTTCACAAATGCACAATTAAGTGATAAAGATATAACAGCGAAAAATATTTTCAATGGTCTCAACAATCCCACTATAAAATTATATTTTCATTTTCTAGAATATATTTTACCTTTTTTCACAAATTTAAACACAGAGATGCAGTCTGAGGGCGTTAAAATTCACATATTATATAGAAATTATGTAGAAACTGCATTAAAATCTTTACTAGATTGTTACTTAAAAAGGACTTATCTCGATAGAACGCCAACTGAAAATGTAGAATATAAAAATCCAGACAATTTTGTTAACCTGGAGAAAATTAATTTAGGTGCCTTTGTTATGGGTAAAATAGCTAATAATACCCATGGGCTAAATATAAATGAACTAGCGAACTTTAGACGGCGATGTTTAGATTTTTTAATAGAAGACTATTTTGCCTTTTGACCAATGTGATTTTGGATTCATTTGATATGAAATACTATCATTAACATTGAAATTTTGTTCAAGTTTTGAACTTTTATCATAGTACAATTTGCTTTTAAAAACAGATTTTTCAATTTTATTATCATATTCATTATAGTCAATAATTTTAGGTTTAAGTAATTCATTGCTAATAGGCAAATTATCACGTAAGTGTCTAGACATTAATAATTCTGCTGGACTGTATTTAGTATTCATTATTGGTGTATTACGGTATATGAGAGGAGCCAAGTTTATGTCTTCATTTTCATCTGAGCATTTTTTTATTATTTTCTTTACTGTTTGTACTGCTCTTTCAGCCATACCATTGGATTGTTGATAATAGGGTGAAGAAGTTGTATGTTCAAAATTCCATTCTTCAGAAAATTGTTTAAATTTTACACTTGTTAGTTGTGGGCCATTATGAGAATTTATTATCCGTGGAATACCATGCCTAGATAAAATAGTTTTAAGTTTATTTATAACATTTTCAGCCGACATGTCATTGTTTAAGTTCTCAATTTCAACAAATTTAGAATAATAATCAATAACTAATATAAATTCTTCATTGTTGTACTCAAATAGATCTATACCAACTTTTTGCCAAGGTAAATTTGGGATATCATGGCTTATCAAAGGTTCCTTTGGTTTTGAATTCTGATATTTTTGACATGTTTTACACTTACTCACTACTTGTTCAATATCTTTATTCATACCTTGCCAGTAGACTGAGAAGTTTGCTCTTGCAATGCATTTATTTCTTCCTAAATGTCCTTTGTGAATGTTTTTTAATATATTTTTACGCAAAGCCTTAGGAATAATAACTTTATGTGTTTTGTAAATTAAATTGTCAATAATAACTAGTTCATGTTTGATTTTTTCATACCATCTAATACTTTCAGGAACGTCTCTTTTGTTTTTAGGCCAACCATTATTTATGTATGATCTCAAAATATTTAAATCTTTATCGTTATCAGTGAATTCAATTAGCTCTTGCATCTTCTGATCCGTAATTTCTAAATGTTTTTTTACAATACAAACATGTGATTCTAAGTCTAAAGTATCTTCATTGACTTTCTTAACAGTAGCACGAGAAAGAGTATCTGCAACAACTAATTCCTTGCCCGGTTTGTAAATCAATTCTATATCATATTTTTGAATCGATAACATCATTCTCTGTAGTCTTGCAGGACAATCATTCAGAGTTTTCTTAAATATTGTTAAAAGTGGTTTGTGATCCGTTTCTACACGGAATTTTCTACCATAAACATACTGTGAAAATTTATTTATTCCAAAGCATATGGCTAGGACCTCTTTTTCTATTTGTGCATAATTTTGCTGAGTCTTTGTCATTGCCCTAGATGCGTATGCACATGGTTTGTTTCTTTGCAAAAGAACAGCTCCTAAACCTGCTTTTGCTGCATCGACTGATATTGTAACTTCCTCCTTTATATCAAAATAATTCAAAGTAATATCATTTATCAGTTCTTTTTTTAAGTTATTGAAAGATTCATCTTGTACCTCACTCCAAATAAATACATTATCATTTTTTAATAAGTCTCTTAAAGGCTTTGTTTTTTCTGACAAGTTGTTTATGAATCTTCCAACATACGTAATCATACCCAAGAAACGTTGCACGTCAGTTTTATTTTTTGGTTTGGGCATTTCTGTAATGGCTTCTATTTTATCATCATCAATTTTTATACCGTTATTTGAAATTTTATATCCTAAATATTTTACTTCATTTATACTATATCTACATTTATTTTTATTAAATTTTATATTATTCTTTTTTGCTATTTCAAAAACTTTTTTAAGTCGCACATCATGCTCCTCTTGATTTTTTCCCCAAATTAATATATCATCTACATAAACCTCTACACCTTCTAGATTGAAAATGTTCTTAAATCTCTCCTGAAAAACTTCTGTCGCGCATTTTAATCCATACGGCATTCTTAAAAACCTGTATGTTCCAAAGGGAGTACCAAAAGTACATATTTTGCTACTTTCATTGTCAAGCGGAATGTTCCAGAACCCTTGTGTGGCATCGAGGGTCGTGAAAACATTAGCACCATTTAAATTAGACATTATTTCATCTAATGTAGGTACTTTAATTATTTTTTTTTTAATTACTTTATTTAGATCACGTGGATCCAGACACAAACGTAAAGAATTGTCTTCCTTTTTTTACCAAAACTACAGGGTTTATCCAGTCTGAACTACCCTCTACTTTCTGTATAATTTGTAATTGTTCTAACTCAAGTAATGTTTTCTTTAAATTATCTTGCAAAGCAAAAGGTACTCTACGAATTGGATGAACAACAGGTTTGGCATGTTCTTCCAATTCGATGTGATATGGTTTTCCAATCTTTCCTATACCTTTAAATATGTTTTCAAATTCATTAATTAGATTTTTGTTTATATGCTCATTACTAACTATTTGACCAACTTTGTCTACTATATGAATTCGCTTAATTAGGTTTAATTTAATACAGTCATCACGACCTAGTATTGGCTCATATTTACCTTCTATTACATTAAATTCTAATTTGAATGTTACATTATTGTACCTTATATTAGTTTCAAATTTACCAATAATGGGAAGATATTCACCTGAATATGACAGCAATTTTGATCGAATTGGTTTTAAATTGATTTGATAATTTTTTATTAAGGTGGCGCTTAAAATAGTGGGGACTTTCAACAAACAAAATAGGTACGATGCCTCTGCATTGTGCTGGTATCTATGTTTGAAAAGTAGCATCAGGCAAATGGTAGCTCCAAATCAAGTACTTGGTGAATGGGTTGCCTATTATGTAACATCAACCAAATGTAGAATTTAAATATATTATTTGGGATCCGATGTTTACTGTAGTTTTTACACGATACTTCAACACGAATGCGTTGCGTCAGCAACATTTTGAATTGTTAACAAATTCTCCACCAAATTAATGGTGTCTTTTATCGTGATACTAGGGAATAAATTAGTAATGTCGAATGATATTAGCTTGGCATTGTCTGGAAGTTTAATATCTTTTATTTTGTTAACTAGCTCTAATGAATTTTTAATTGTAAATTTCGCTGAAAATTTAGTATTTTCTCTAATATGTTCTAAGATTTTTTTGGATAATTTATATGAAGGAGCTGTGACAAACGACACGACTGGTCTGATAGGATTATCTTTTTTATGAAGTTTGATTAATGAATATAATTTTGGAGCTTGTGGATTCATATTGATAAGTTTACCTTCCTCCTTATCATTAAATAAACTTTTACAATTCTGTATGCACTTCTTAACTGAAGATTGAAATTTCACTGTGGGATCTGATTTTAACAATTTATATTTTGATGGGTCTAAAAATTGCATAGTTTTATTAATATAATCGTTTTTGCTTAATGCTATAACTGTATTTCCTTTATCTGCTTTTGTGAAAATAATATTATTGCTGTTTGATTTGTTTATTATTGATTTTAATGTAAACATTTCATGATTTGGACTCGAATTTACGGAAGATTCAGCTTTTAAAAAATTTGATACTACATATTTTTTATCTGTGTTATGCAATGTATTTTTTAATGCAATTTCTGTATCTATTGCTATATTGTCTAATTCTGAGGCTGATTGTTTCGGCTGTAAATTATATTTGAAACCTTTTTCCAATAAACGTTTTTCTTTGTTAGAAAACTCTACTGAGGTTAAATTTTTAAATTTGTCTGAGAATTGATGATTTGAAAAATGACTTATGTTTTTGCTCACATTTCTTTTTTTATTATTAGTAATCAAATATTCTAGTTTATGTTTTTGTTTAATGTATTTTTTGTTAATTATTGAGTTTACTTTTTCTCTAGTATTACTATCTAACATAATAAATTCTACATAATTTAATTTATATAACAATTCTGTATGAACAACCTTTAAATATATGTGTAAATTTCCTCTCTTCTTGAATTGTGTTTTCTTGTCTTCGGTAAGCCATTTTTCAAGTCCCTTCTTGTGACCTAAATATGCCGGTCTACTGCTATTGTTCGTTTTTAGTTTCATGTAATTCGGGAACACACCCTTCTTGGAACACTGGTCAAAAAACCATAGATTCTGAGAACACTTTGCACATTTGAGTAGTAATTTAAAATACAATGGGGCCAGGAAACTTATAGAAGCTTCTTTAATAAATTTAATTGAATCGGCCGATACTTGCTGGAAATCCATTATATGTAAATGGGATTTAAGTAAAACACTTATTTAATTATGAAACAGATATGTAAATAAATTTACATATCTGTAACTGTATACTTGGACAATACCTCGTATTTCGGCATTTACTTCTGCTTAATACATATGTTTCTGCCATTTTATAGGCGTTGTCAGCTAAGCTACTGAAGCAAATTATACAAATGATACAAATCTTAATAAATAAAATCTGTATCTGTATATGACATTAAGCCGAACCGCCCATCAGATATAGCAAGTTTCATTCTATAAGGTGGCACTTATTTACGAGTGACATCTTACGGACGAAACAGACTATACCAAAGAAAGCGATCTTTCGATTGACAAGCTATGCTCATACGAACCGAAAGGAATACGGGTAGTCCTAAAACGCGCCAGGTGGCGGTAGATATACAAAAATGTTTTAAATATGTCTATACGTTATATGCACGTATAAAGCTTTTGTTTAATTATGAAACAGATATGTAAATAAATTTACATATCTGTAACTGTATACTGGACAATACCTCGTATTTCGGCATTTACTTCTGCTTAATACATATGTTTCTGCCATTTTATAGGCGTCGTCAGCTAAGCTACTGAAGCAAATAATTTGCTTCAGTAGCTTAGCTGACGACGCCTATAAAATGGCAGAAACATATGTATTAAGCAGAAGTAAATGCCGAAATACGAGGTACTGTCCAAGTATACAGTTACAGATATGTAAATTTATTTACATATCTGTTTCATAATTAAACAAAAGCTTTATACGTGCATATAACGTATAGACATATTTAAAACATTTTTGTATATCTACCGCCACCTGGCGCGTTTTAGGACTACCCGTATTCCTTTCGGTTCGTATGAGCATAGCTTGTCAATCGAAAGATCGCTTTCTTTGGTATAGTCTGTTTCGTCCGTAAGATGTCACTCGTAAATAAGTGCCACCTTATAGAATGAAACTTGCTATATCTGATGGGCGGTTCGGCTTAATGTCATATACAGATACAGATTTTATTTATTAAGATTTGTATCATTTGTATAATTTGCTTCAGTAGCTTAGCTGACGACGCCTATAAAATGGCAGAAACATATGTATTAAGCAGAAGTAAATGCCGAAATACGAGGTATTGTCCAAGTATACAGTTACAGATATGTAAATTTATTTACATATCTGTTTCATAATTAAACAAAAGCTTTATACGTGCATATAACGTATAGACATATTTAAAACATTTTTGTATAAAACACTTATACTAATTTCCAGTATATATTACACTTTATTATATATTAATAAAAAAATTAATAAAAGCAGATAAAGGAAATGCAGTTATAGCATAAAGCAAAAACGATTATATTAATAAAACTATGCAATTTTTAGACCCATCAAAATATTGTGATGACTCATCCTACGACTAATAGGCGCGTCATACTTGTCTGGTGTTCTCTTCAGCCTTCTACATCATTCGAGAATATATGAACGATATATAAGCCGCGTCGAAGAAGGGATAGGCAGACATTCGATACCCAAGTCTCGCGAAGAATACATAAATATAGTTACATAAATATAAAATAGATAAATGTACTTATTGTTGTTAATAGTTAGTTTTATATGTTTATACGTTTTAATATTAATATAGTGTGTGTGTCTAAAGTTATTGTTAGTTTTATTTAAGAACCCAATAAGACAAACGTTACAGTGGTATTCAGGTGTGGACTAATTAATAAATTATAAACTAAGTAGACAATTAAGTGTTAATTAAGTATTCGATTAAATAAATATACAGTGCGGAAAGACGTTATTTTAAATATCGTGATGGCTAATAGAATGAAACTGTCGGAATTAAAAGTGTCCGAGTTAAAACGAGAATTAGAAGAGAGGGATGAGGATACAACTGGCAAAAAGTCGATCCTCCAGCAACGGCTTCGCAATGTGTTGATCCAAGAAGGCGAGGATCCAGAGAATTATGTCTTTCAAGTTCCAGGCGGAGATGCTGACGTGAATTTGCTGTTAATTCAAATGAAACAAATGGAGCAGAAAAACCTGGAATCTTCTGGAAATTTAGCAAAAACTCTAGAACAAATGGAACAGAAGAATCTGGATAGTGCGAAAAATATGGAACAACGAATAATAGATTCACAAACTAAAATGGAGCAGAAGAACCTGGAAACTTCTGGAAACTTAGCGAAAACTCTAGAACAAATGGAACAGAAGAATCTGGATAGTGCGAAAAATATGGAACAGCGTCTAATAGATTCACAAACTCAAATGCAACAAATGGAGCAGAAGAACCTGGAAACTTCTGGAAACTTAGCGAAAACTCTAGAACAAATGGAACAGAAGAATCTCGATAGCGCGAAAAATATGGAACACCGATTAATAGAGAATGCGCAAATACAAATGCAACAAATGGAACAAAGAAACCTAGAAACCGCTAGAATCCTCGAGAAAAATCTGGAAAAGAAATTACTAGAAAATTCTAGAAACTTCGAAAAAAGTCTGGAACAAGTGGAGAAAGTTCTAGAACAGCGATTAGCGGATAAATCAGAAGCGTTAAAAGAAGAGGTTTTCACAGCTGTAGAAGAGAAAATTGGAGAACATTCTAGACTTTTAGAGGCAATAATGATTGAGATGAAATTACCCGCTATCACGAGTCATTCTGATCCCAAGCAGGTCAACGAAGAAGTCATACCGCGGCCCATCGAAATAAAAGAAGAATTTGTGGCTATTTCAAAGACCAGAATCAAGCCACCAACCTTTGATGGAAAGACGTCATGGGCAACTTACCTGACGCAATTCGAAGCGGCTGCAGAAGCAAACGCATGGTCTTCTGCCGAGAAGGCGACTGCTTTAGTCATAGCATTGAGGGGTGATGCTAGTGATATTTTGCAGACATTGCCTCCTGAGCAACGTAAAGATTATTCTCAACTCATTAAACGCTTGGAGATGAGATATGGCCATGCGCATTTGGAGCAAGTATACCATACCCAACTGAAGAATCGATCACAGAAGAAAGGCGAGAATCTTCAGGAATTTGAGGCAGATATTGCTCGTCTAGTTCGACTTGCATATCCGATGGCACCAGATAATTTCATGGAACACCTAGCGGTCCAGATATTCATAGATGGTCTCCGGGATATTGATACGCAGCAAGCATTAAGGTTGGCAAGACCGAAAACCTCGATTGATGCTTTGGCGTACGCACTTGAATTTGAGACTGCAAGACAAGCCTCTTTGAACAATGCTCGTGGCTGTTCTGTCGACGAACAGGAAAATGAGGAGTTCATGGAGCAGGTGGTTAGTCAAGTCCTAAATCAGATCAAATCAAATAAAAGTGCGCGGCCATGCGGGAATTGTAGAAGAAACGGTCATATCCAGAATAAATGTGATAAAAGGACCAAGAAAGAATCCGCTGAGAATCCGAAAGTCCCAAGGACTGCCCAAATCGCATCCTTGCAAAATCAAACCAATGGCCTGTATGTGGATGCTATTATGGAAAGAAGAACCTATGCTTGCTTGCTAGATACTGGATCGACGAAAACCATTGTACGACCCGATTTAATATCCAGGAATAAAGAATTACTTTCTAGTAAATGGAGACTAAGGACAGCTACTGGAGAAGCAGCTTCTGTGGCAGGTGAAGTGGATGTCAACTTTATCATAGGACCAACATCAGTCCGACATCGTGTTCTCGTAGCGGACATAGAAGAACAAATAATCTTGGGATTAGACATCATGAACACCTACGGCTTCCAGTTAAACATGAAAGAAGGCACTTTAAAAATAAATAATGAGGAATTGTTTCTTCATGGGAAAGATTGTGGGAATGTACAAGTAATTACTGCAGAGAATGTTGTTCTGGATGCAAGAAGTGAGACATTTTTGACGGCGTGTATGGAAGGTGATTATTTGGACGGAAATGTTATAATGTTGGAACCAAAGGCTGATGATGACGAGGTGGGCCGAGGAATAGTAGTTGCCAAAATGCTGGTTAAGACTCAGAAGACTGTACCGATAAGGGTAATGAATGTGAACCATTACCCTGTTTCATTGAAGAAGGGTACTATTCTGGGGTGGTGTTCGCCAGTGTCGGCCGTCGTTCATCGCATAGAGGCGAAGAAGAATGGATTCGTGCAGGTTCCTGAGAAATTGTCCAAGATAATCGACTCCGCCTGTCAAGGATTGAGCAAGAAGGAACAAAGTCAAGTTAAGGATTTAATCAAACATTATGAAGACGTCTTTGAAACTGAAACTGGTACGAAAGGAAGAACCAATATTGTAATGCACAAAATAAATACCAGCGATGCAAGTCCAATTCGACAAGGACCAAGAAGGTTACCTCTGGCAAAACGTGAGGAAGCCAAGCAAATTATACAAGATATGGAAGGCCAAGGAGTAATTGAACCATCGAATAGTCCATGGGCTTCACCAGTGGTCCTTGTCAGGAAGAAGGATGGATCTACCAGATTCTGTGTGGACTATCGTCGTTTGAATAGTGTGACCAAAAAGGACAGCTATCCTCTCCCAAGAATAGACGATACGCTAGACACC
The DNA here is from genome assembly GCA_935421215.2 of Melolontha melolontha. Lineage (NCBI taxonomy): Eukaryota > Metazoa > Arthropoda > Insecta > Coleoptera > Scarabaeidae > Melolontha > Melolontha melolontha. The sequence goes on along the minus strand of OW285244.1, from coordinate 33,130,098 downwards.
TTGGCAGGAGCAAAATGGTTCTCCACTCTCGACTTGAAGAGCGGTTATTGGCAAGTGGGAATGGATCCCAATGACAAAGAGAAGACTGCCTTCAGTTTAGGTACAGGACTCTGGCAATTTACAGTCATGCCATTTGGACTGTGTAACGCCCCAGCTACCTTTGAGCGACTCATGGACACTGTACTGAGGGGATTGTCTTGGGATACCTGCCTGGTATATCTCGATGATGTGATTGTGGTAGGGAAGACCTTTGAAGATCACATGAAAAATTTGGAAGTAGTATTCCAGAGGTTGCGAGATGCCAACCTGAGATTAAGTCCAAAGAAGTGTCACCTTTTCCGCAAGGAGGTAAATTACCTTGGACATGTGGTTTCCGGAAAAGGAATTGCTGTGGATCCAGAAAAAGTAAAAGCTGTGGAAAACTGGCCGGTACCCAAAGACAAACATCAGCTAAGAAGCTTTTTGGGATTATGCACATATTATCGACGCTACGTTCCTGGATTCTCCAACATTGCAAAACCACTTACTCGCCTAACAGAAAATCGAGCATTCATTTGGAACAACGAATGCCAAGCGGCCTTTGAGTTGTTAAAAGGTACGTTGATCAGTGCACCCGTTCTGAACTATCCGCTGCCATCTGGGAGGTTTGTTTTGGATACGGATGCCAGTAACGTCGGGATTGGTGGCGTGCTCTCTCAAATCCAAGATGGACAAGAAAAGGTCATTGGATACTTTAGCAAGACCCTGTCCAAACCGGAGAGGAACTACTGCGTAACCAGGAGAGAACTATTGGCAGTAGTTAAGACCATTGAGCACTTTTACAAGTACCTGTATGGGCAGAAGTTCCTGATCCGCACTGATCATGCCGCCTTAAAGTGGCTCTTGCAATTTAAGAATCCAGAGGGTCAAGTAGCTAGATGGATTGAGAGGCTACAGGAGTATGACTTTGTCATTGAACACAGAGCAGGCCTCAAACATCAAAATGCAGATGCCCTTTCCAGAAGGCCCTGTCCAGAAGACTGTCGATATTGCAACAGAATCGAAGACAAATCGGCCAACGCTCTTCGAACCACCGTTGTTGATGACCAATGGCAACCTGACAATTTGCGCGCAGATCAAGAAGCTGATCCGGATCTTGCAGTCCTCAGGGCTTGGAAAAGAAATGGGCAAAGACCGACCTGGCAAGAAATTGCTCCCCATTCACGAGAATTGAAGTCATACTGGGCACAATGGGATTCCTTAACCATAGAAGACGATCTCCTGAGACGTGAGGTCGAAAATCACGATGGAAGCGAGCGGAAGATGCAAATGGTGGTTCCCAAGAACAGAATACCAGAGGTATTGCGAGAACTCCATAATGGTGCTTCTGGGGGACATTTTGGAGTCCATAAAACACTGGAGAAGGTGCGCCAGAGATTTTACTGGGTGAATTGTTCACGAGATGTGAAGGAATGGTGCCGAAAGTGTGCTAATTGCGCCGGAAGCAATGGTCCCCAGAGGCGTCGACGTGCACCCATGCGCCAATACAATGTAGGAAGCCCATTTGAAAGGATCGCCATAGATGCCGCCGGCCCTTTTCCAGAAAGCGACAAAGGAAATAAATACATAATAGTGGTCATGGATTACTTTACCAAATGGGTTGAAGCATATGCTCTACCAAATCAGGAAGCTGGAACTGTAGCAGACGTGATTGTGAAGGAGTTCGTCAGCCGTTTTGGTGTACCCTTGGAACTTCATTCCGATCAAGGACGAAATTTTGAGTCCAATCTATTCGAAAAGATGTGTGGACTTTTGGGCATACGGAAGACGAGAACAACTCCCTTGCATCCACAATCAGATGGGATGGTAGAGCGAATGAACAAGACCATGATCAGACACTTATCCAAAGTGGTCTCCGAACACCAGAGAGATTGGGACGAACATTTACCATTATTTCTAATGGCGTATCGGGCCTCCGTTCAAGAGACAACAGGCCAATCACCAGCAAACGTGCTATTCGGGAGGGAACTCCGATTGCCCTGTGATTTAAAGTTTGGGAGCAAGCCTGGTGAAGATCTTGCCGGAGAAGATTATGTCAACACGCTCAGACGACGACTAGATAATATCCATGAACAAGTCAGACATAATATCCAAGATGCTAGTGACAGAATGAAAGAGAGCTATGACATCAACGCCGAGAAGAGTGGTTACCATGAAGGCGATCGGGTTTGGTTGTATAATCCACAACGCCGACGGGGCCTATCTCCAAAACTTCAAAAGAATTGGGAGGGGCCATACGAGGTGTTGAAGCGGATCAACGATGTAATATACCGCATCAGGCGAACACCTCACACTAAGCCAAGAGTCGTACATTTTAATCGATTAGCCCCATACTCTGGAGACAATAATGACGAAACCGCTGACTTGCGCCGATTGGATAGCCAATACCATGAACTAACCTTCGAAGACTTTATGCAAGAATATTCTGGTTCGAGAAAAGCGCGATTTGGAGTAACCATCGAGAAACAGCAAGATTTGTTTACAGTACCGCCAGACTACGCGCTTGCTCATTGCGTAGCCCGAGATCTGCGAATGGCCAAAGGGATTGCCAGGGAATTTAAAGAGAGATTTGGCAGAATCGAAAAACTAAGGCAGCAGGGACCAGCAATTGGGAAGAGTCTCCAAATAATAAATGAAGGACAGCCCATATTTTATTTGGTCACGAAAGAACTGTCGTGTCTAAAGCCAACCTATCGTGCCTTATGGGAGGCCCTGACCCACTTACGCGAACAAATGTTACAGCAAGACATTCTGAAATTAGCAGTTCCAAAATTGGGTTGTGGATTGGACCGCCTGGACTGGAGAATTGTAAGGAGCATGTTGGAAGTAATCTTCCGACATACTGGTATGGAAATTCTGGTATGCAGTTACCGCCTTGAATATTCCTGTCCATCCAGGCAAGATAAAACCGTGGACTGTTATTTCGATATGACGTCACAATGTAACAAAGGCCCTACCTGTCGATTTCGCCATCGGTTGAGGGAATCAAAACTTGACATGTTTCGGGACGAAACTTCATTCTTAAGAAGGGGGCAATGTGATGACTCATCCTACGACTAATAGGCGCGTCATACTTGTCTGGTGTTCTCTTCAGCCTTCTACATCATTCGAGAATATATGAACGATATATAAGCCGCGTCGAAGAAGGGATAGGCAGACATTCGATACCCAAGTCTCGCGAAGAATACATAAATATAGTTACATAAATATAAAATAGATAAATGTACTTATTGTTGTTAATAGTTAGTTTTATATGTTTATACGTTTTAATATTAATATAGTGTGTGTGTCTAAAGTTATTGTTAGTTTTATTTAAGAACCCAATAAGACAAACGTTACAATATAAATTGTTAAAATCAGATCCCACAGTGAAATTTCAATCTTCAGTTAAGAAGTGCATACAGAATTGTAAAAGTTTATTTAATGATAAGGAGGAAGGTAAACTTATCAATATGAATCCACAAGCTCCAAAATTATATTCATTAATCAAACTTCATAAAAAAGATAATCCTATCAGACCAGTCGTGTCGTTTGTCACAGCTCCTTCATATAAATTATCCAAAAAAATCTTAGAACATATTAGAGAAAATACTAAATTTTCAGTGAAATTTACAATTAAAAATTCATTAGAGCTAGTTAACAAAATAAAAGATATTAAACTGCCAGACAATGCCAAGCTAATATCATTCGACATTACTAATTTATTCCCTAGTATCCCGATAAAAGACACCATTAATTTGGTGGAGAATTTGTTAATAATTCAAAATGTTAATATATTTAAAAAATTAGATATCATAAGTTCTCTTAAAACTATCTGTTTAGATCAAAACTATTTTGAATTTGACAGTAAGATATATTCATGTAATGATGGCCTAATAATGGGCAACCCATTGAGTCCGCTATTATCAGAGATTTTTATGGATAATTTAGAAAGTCAAATTAAAGAACATCCCAATTTTAAATATTTTATATACTGGCACAGATATGTAGATGACGTATTAGCTTGTTTCAGAGGCACAGATAGACAATTAAACCAATTTTTTGAACACATAAATAATCTACACCAAAACATTAATTTCACCATAGAAAAAGAATCAGATCAAAGTATAAACTTCTTGGACCTTTTACAATTTCTAGACAAAATAATAAACATGTCTTTTCAATATATCACAAACCCTCACACACAGATGTTATCATTCACAATAGTTCCTGTCACCCAGTAAGTCAAAAACTAGCATCATTCCATTGTATGATACACAGATTAATATCAGTACCTTTAAATAATGAAAACTTCTTTAAAGAATTAAATATCATTAAACAAATAGCGCAAAATAATGGATATAACCCAAATATAGTAGATACAATTTTAAGAAAAAAGAAATATAGGAAAGCAATAGAAAATGTGTACCCAATAATAAAAGATAAACCAAGCAATTATAAATTATTAACATACATAGGACCGATAAGTGAAAAAATAGGAAAAATTTTACGAAAAACAGATATAAAGGTAGCTTATAAAACTAATAATTCTTTAGGGAAATTCATAAAAAATAATAAATCCAAGACAAGCAAAAGTAATAAATCCGGAGTATACAAACTAATATGTAAAGAGTGCCCTAAAACATACATAGGCCAAACTGGTAGGAGCTTTGAGAAAAGAATACAGGAACATTTTAAAAGTTTTATTAACAAAAAGACAGATTCCAATTATGCAATTCATTTGTTGGAAAATAATCATAGTTTCAATAAAGATTTCGAAATTTTACAGTCACAACAAAAAGGATTAAAGTTAAATTTACTGGAATCCTTAGAAATAAATAAACTTAAATATGCAGATATATTGTTAAATGACCAATTAGACCTTAATAATTCCCCACTTTTAAACTGGTTTCATTAAATATTAAAATAACAGTAATTTTAGACGATATATCGGTAAGAGACGATTCTAATTTAGACAAGTGCAACCCATTGAAATAGTTTAGAAAAAAGCCATACATTTGTGAAGAGCGTGTTCAGTAGTAATATAAGATCCGAAGAAGCTACATCGTAGCGAAACATGTCATCCATTTATTAATATATAATAAAGTGTAATATATACTGGAAATTAGTATAAGTGTTTTACTTAAATCCCATTTACATATAATGGATTTCCAGCAACTATCGGCCGATTCAATTAAATTTAATTCATTATAATCATATAAGTATCAGTAATATCGCAGGGTATGTCTACTTTTGATGTTTCTATTACGATCGTTGATGACTGACTGCCTGACGCTGTCGCATCGATGTATTGCGCAACTAAAATCCTACATTCGGCCATCCGACTCTGAATCGGACTCCGATTCATCAAGGCCTTCTACCCATGCCTTCATGTATTCTGCGCATGTGGTGGTTTTGATCGGTCCCTCGTGGTTGGGGGTTACGGTGAAATATTTCAACTTTCCCAATGCCTTGCTCACATGTTCTTCTTCTTCTTACAAAGTATACGGAGTTATTGTGTATGCGCTTGATCTTGCTATAGTTACCCACTATTTTCTTTTATAAATAGCTCAAAAATATGTAGAAAGCTTTACAAGAAGTTTGTCTGGCATTTTTCCTTTTTATTTAGTTGCATGCTGCATCGATTGCATTATATTTACATTAATTTATAATTTTTACAAGTGCTTTGTTTAATTAGGTTACGCAAGAACAACAATGGCAACTCGCCATTGCCACCATTGGGCAATTTAATAATGATTTGTATAAGCAAGAAAGGGCTTGCCGCTTGACTGCATCTAACTTTGGGTCTGTGATTAAAAGAAAAGAAAAGACATCTTGCTCGCCATTACTAAATGAGAATGATGTATTCACATTTTACCAACACTGCGATGGAGTACGGCAGAAGGTGTGAAAGAATAGTAAGACACAGATTTGAGGAGTTGTTGCAAGTACTTGTACATGATGCTGGTTTATTTGTTGATGTTGATCATGGCTACTTGGCGGCTTCACCTGATGGTACAAATACTATTGCAAATATCATTGTATTATTCTAATTATCATGTTTTGAAGGGCTGATTGGTGAAGATGCTATTATTGAAATAAAGTGTGCATATAATTTGCATCTTAAAAAGCAGACAATTGATGAGGCAATAAGAACAAATAGGAATTTTTATTTGAAATTTAATGCACATGAGACACCAATTCTAAAGGAAAATCACAATTACTTTTATCAGGTAGCCGAAATTCCCATACTATAGCATTATCAGTTATAAAGTCGTTTATTATTATATTACTATGCCTATAATACTTTCACTATTTTTTAGATACAAGGGCAGCTCAATATAACTAGACGAAATTTTTGTTATTTTGTCGTTTACATAGATGATGATTTTCCCATTTTTATCCAAAAGATATATCGTAATGAACAGTTATGGAAGGAAAAAATGCTGCCCAAATTAAAGAGCTTTTACTTTGGATGCTTTTTGCCAGAACAAATTCAACACTATACAAAGACAAACATACAGTGCAAACATGAAGTTGCAAGTTTTTAGAGCAAGTTTGCAAGTTTTTAGAGTAACTTTTATACAAATATAATAGGACCAAACAATGGTGGAAATATGTATCTCGCAAAAGAACTACACAAAAGAGGAAGGACAAATATGAAGATGACAATAGGACCGCTGACCAGTCATTGCAGGCTGACGAACACATTGCTATAAACTTTTCCCCATGATTATTTTCAAAAGTTTATGAACTTTTGATTCAACTATTAATTTGTATGCAACTTTAGATTTTTTACATTTTAAAAAATTGTTAAACTTTTTGTATATTGTATTATGTATGAATTTATGTTTTGACTAGCGCAGTTCGAGGGAGCCGTTGGACCTACTGGGTAATATGATTTATAACTGATATTATTCTTATTATTTCTTTATTGAATGCATTTAGGGTTTTGTTTAGATTGTCAGATTTTCTATATATATATTTATATTAGTTCATATATAAATGACAAAGATAGTTTTTACGTTTCAAGTAAATTTTTTGTTACGTTACATTCTGGAACGTTTTGGATTTCAGGGTTTTTTTCGCGCATGTGTTAGACATTTGTTCGGTCTGACAGATTTGTCTGTTTACATTAGAGGTTGTTTATCAGGGGTGAAAGTGAAAAGCATCTTTGCAATTTATTAGATATAATTTAGTCCGCGAGTCATTAGAGGACGTTTGCATTTGCTTTGCGGTCAATACCAGAAAATTATTTTACCTCTTTGTGTAAGTTTGTTTTGCACAGTTCTTTATACTTAATAAAGAATAATTTTTTTTTTTTTTTTATTAAACATTTAATTGACAATTGAGATTTTTATTTATAATAAACACTTTCGCCTATACTCTTTTACTGGCGCTGTATAAATGTAGGAGTATTACTACCGCGTTTTCCCATTGGAAAACCGGAGAATAAGTTAACCGACTGAGCATCAAAGTTGGACAGTGTTGTGGTGAATAGTGGTTCATCTTCATTCTAACCCACTATTCATAGCAACATGTACACGATCGTCCTGTCACAGTGTGTGTAGACGAAGAGGAGACTGCACTCCACAGTCTCTGCAATTGTGGTGCCTTAGCAAGGACAAGGTTTGTACTACTATTATTCAACGACTACTTCGAGATCGGTTATCGGTCACTCGAAGTTAGATGATTCGCGATAGCGAAGCCAGTCAAATCGAAACATTTAAAATTAATGAGTTTAAGTGCTTTCTTTTGACTTTTCTTTGTATTTGTATATACTGAAGTCTGTAAATAAATCAAGTTAATTTGTCAATTATGTTGTTTCTGTAAACCTGAACTTTCTTTTTAATCCTCGAAAAACGTTACAATAATATTGCGATAATGGCTTCAGCGATTCAAGTGGCACTTATGTACATGGTACACTAAATTCTCCAATAGCAATCATTAAATCTTCTGGATCTTTGTTTATTTTTGCATATTTTGTAAACTGAGTATTGGAAAAGACGTTGTTGTGTGCTCTGTTTTTTAACTGTAAAACAAGTTGAACCAAAAAGGTAAATGAGATAGCAGGACGTGTTTGTACATTTATTAATTTCCTTTTGTGCCATTTTTACTTCGAAAATGTTTATATACATATGCTTCTATTGTTTACTTCTACCTGCATATATTTAATTGGATAGTATACATACATTTGATTCCAATGTAGTCAACATTTTCTTTCTCCTTTTTGTCTACTTCATATTTTATAAGACCGGCTTTGGACATTTTATAAAAGAAAAAGGAATACATTTTTATGGAAAATAAAAGTAAAGTCACAGCATTCTTTGCTTGTATTCTATATTGCACAATGTAGAATTAAAGGATTCGGTCAGCACAAGAACGAGCTAGGTGACAATTCGGCATTGAATAACATAGTTTTTAAAAACACTTGCAGTAGACAACTTACGATACATTACATCAAAGATCATTTTTAAATTTAGGCGTTAAATTTTCCAGCGCCATCTTTTGGGAAGATGCTAAAGGTTACTTGCTTTGCTCTTTCCATATGTTATTTACAGATTGCTTCTTTATCCCCAAAATCTTATTTCGAGGGTTTTGTAAAAATTAAGATTACTTTGGAGTTTCTGAAAACTTTATATTAATAGCCTAGGTCCTACAATTGGCCCAAGACTAATCTTTTTATTTTTTTAAAATTGTGCAAATTGTGGATGAAATTAATAAAGGTAAAATTGCTTAGGATAATTGTGACAACAGTTGGATTGTTTTCGGTTTTGAAAACATTACTTTTTCTATTTGTATAGGTCAAAACCCATGAATTTGTATTTCGTACCGACTTCGTGCTCTCTACTTTATCATAGCGCCCCCTTAAGTCTAAAGGAATAACTGATTCATCTGCACCTGAATCTATCTTAAATTTTACTGATTTTCCCCATTACTAATAAATCAACATGCCACAAATTTTTACAATGATTATTTCTAATTACATCTATAGTTAATTGCTCATTTTTCAATTAATTCTTCTAATTTAATTTTTCAGTTTGTAGTAATTTTTCTCTTAGATCATTATTTGTTATACCAATTATTATCATGGTTACATGTTGATCTTTTAGGTCACCAAATTCACATAACAATGCTTGGTTTTTTAATTCAGTTACAAACTGTTCAAACGTTTTTTCATCTTGCCTTATTTTAAAAAATTTATACCTTTCATAAGTTATGTTTTTCTTCGGCATAAAATGCTTTTCAAATCTTTCATTTAATACCTTGATTTTATCTTTTTCATTTTCTTCAAATTCAAATGTGTTATATATTTCAACACCTTCATCACCAATTAAATATTTGGCACATTGAACTTTTTCTTCTTTTTTGTTTATTTCATTTGCCTGCATGTAAATTTGGAATTTTTGAAGCCATGCCTTCCAGTTTTGTGCTAAATTTCCCTTAATTTTCATGGGGAGTAACTCTTTTCCACTCATTTTTAAGTTGCTTTTATCACTTTGTCTTTTATTTATCTAATTTAATTTGTTTTATTTATTTAATTTGCAGTGTATTCTTCGTAACTGTTCTGCAGCGCCATGTTGTGCAGAGAGTATGAATAAACAAGAGATGTCAAGTCCATGTTAAAACGTGGAGACATTCGCCCTGTGTGTGTTCTGTTATTTATTTGGATGGGGTCATTACAACGACACTCATCGACATCTAGTTGGTGACTATTTATCTCATAGATAATATACTTCTATAGATTGGTAACTCCTGTTTGAAATATCGTGCATTAACAGCGCCATTTCAGGTGTAGTATGTAACTACTATTTTACAGCGGGCTTTTTGAATTCTAAATGTGCATTATTTTTGTTGGAATTTTTGGTTATTTCTGTTCGAATTTGTGGTTCTAATCAATCGAAGAGCTGTTGCATTTGTATCATTCCATAAAAACGAAAAGCCATCGTTCTTTCTTTAAAACGCAAATGTTACAGTTCTACCATTGCAAATTCGAATAGATTTTTATAAAATATACTTTCATCAGTAAACGGTATGTATAACTAAATAGGTAAAAGGATTTGTTGAAGGGAACAATAAAAACAAATTGATATTCTAATTGATCTTATTTATAATATAAAACTATTAAGAATTGCAAGACATATTTACATTAGAATATTTACTTGAACAATAAACATATACAAATCTACCAATTCTGTAATATTGAATATTCTAGTGATATATATATATATATATATATAAAGATATTGTATAGTTCTATTTTCTATTCCCTTGATAATGGCAGTAATGTCAAAACTATAGTCGCATAAAAGCAAAAAAGTAGTTGTATTTTATGTTATACGAGTCTCTTTAACATTTTAATTTTTTGTTTTATATTGAACATACCTCTTTTGAGCCAGTTTTGCAATTGGATTCAGAATATTACTCTTGTAATATTTCTTATAGTCTAATCCTTTCAAACTTTTATTTATATTTCTTATCCATGTATGTATAAAACAAATTACAATACGTATTAAATTGTATATGTTTTTGCAACATTGAAATACAATAATTTTTAATGTTTCGTTTGTGACATATTTTGGGAAGTATAACATGCAAAATACCAATGCATTCCGAGAAATTAATTAAAAAAGCACTATTTGGGCGAAATAATTTGTTACGGCTATATTCTTTGACTTCTATCAAAAAATGTTCTGGCTTACATGCCTCTTCATTTTTTAAAAAAGTTGCACATTCTAAGCAATTTGAAGTAATTTTTCGAATACTACGCTTTACATAGCCAGCAATGTAGGAATGTACAGCTTGTATTCGAATACGGTTTCTGAGATCTAAATATATAAGAAATATTGATTACATATGTGAGCTAAATATTATAAAAATTAAGGACAAAACATATCTGATGCTATTCTTACAAAAAAAAACATGGAACAATCAGAAGTATATTAAAATAATTAATTACCTTTCCTAGATTTAGGTGTTTTCACATTTCGAAAAGACAGTGAGGTAATACTTTGCTTAGTGGGTGTAGTTGGAAAGTTTGACATAGTACCAATTGATACTGCAGATTCTGTAACACATAATTTATTGATATACAAGTTAAAACGTGGGATTTCTTAAGTAGATACCTTCTTGTGCTTGAACAATATTAGAAGGGCCTGCTTCGCTGTTTTCATTCTCAATGGTTGTAATTGTTGTCCGATATTTTAATAATAAGTTTTGTAATGTGGGAGTTTCGCAAAAAACCTATAATAATTCATTGTAAAGCACATATAATATATAAATAAGGCTATTTATGATTTACCAGGAAGTAAGACTGATGGTATACTTCTCGCCTTAAGGTCTTTTCATCCAGTTTTGTGAGTAATGCGTACACGGGAGAAATTACTAAAATGAATATCGCAAATTCGGTAATTCCTGTTGACATTAATTGGGTCAATGTTTAACAATTTCTTATTGTCAATTCTGCCAATCCAACAATTGTACAACTATAAAGAAAATGGTATATTACATAGTGTATGACTAAATAAACACGTTATTACACAATTATTCACAAAGCGATAGCAAGTATTTAATTGTTTACTAACCTCTTCATCCAAGTGAGGAAACCGATGCATTTTATAGTCTTTATTTGTATTCTTACAATTTGGTACACAACACTTAAACACCATTTTTTTAAAGTTAAATTACAGCCTTAACTGAACTTAATTACGCAAAACCTACAAAAACAAATGCAATCTATGAATGCAATGAAATATTTATTGTTTACATCTATATATATATCTAAATATATGATACAACTAGCGCCAAATCAGGTGTAGTATTGAACTAAAACAAAATCCGACCTTGGCAATTTACATTATCCCCCATGCTATGTGACTATTTATTTAAGTAACTTATAATAGATACAACATAACACAAAATAGGCAACTCAACCTACATCTACAACACCTGCAATCGCCAATCCGCTTTTAAGTACGTCTTGAAAATTGTTTAAAAATTCTAGGGAAATTTTCTGCAAATGTCTAGGGAATTAAAAAAATTTCCCCTGGCAACACTGTTCTCTACTTGTTATAATTATTTATTTATCAAATTGATTGCAGCTGATATACTTGCATATTCTGACAAGAACATTAAATTCACAAAAATGGAAAATATCTATAATGGCTATGAAAATGTAAGTTGTAAACATTATTGAAATCTTAATATTCTAATTTTGTTTACTTTAAGGTTATGGAATTCTATGTTGAGAATATATATGAATCGAGGATGCTCTTGAATGAACATCAAGAATTATTAACTCAGTTTTGGAGGACTGTGGATTCAAATGGATCTAAAAGAAAGATGTATCTAATGAGTGCAGGTTTAGTAGTTGGATCTGTAATTAGTATTTACAGGAAATCGGTTGTACCAGGAGTAACAGCAGCAATACCATTGGGAATTGAAACGTGTCGTACACTTTTAACGAAATATAACGTTAGATTTTATAAAAATTCGTTTTTGTCTTTTATCAATGCTCTGCAAGATATTTTTGCTCTAGCTAAAAACCTAAAATATTATTACCAGATTCGCAGATTTATTATTAAAAATTTAAGGTTTGTAATGTTACTTATTTGAGAATTTATTGTGAAATAACATTTTAGTGATGATACGAAGAAGTTAATTGAAGATATGATAGTAGGTAAAATGTTGAAGTTATTATCAGATGTAGCGAAACACGTGTTTGAATTAATATTATTTTTGAAAACTAATCTGGCACAAATTGGAAATGTAATTGATATTGGTGACTTAAATTTTATGTTCACTATTACTATAGATGAAGAAAGTTTTGCAATCGACGAAAGCAGTGAACAAACTATATTGGATATGTATGAGGTATGTTTCTGTAAAATAAGTTATTTCAAAAAACAAAATTTGTCTCAATTCCAGAAAATCAAAATGGCTTATGTTTATGTAGCTTCAACATTTTTCTGTGGCTTGGGATTAAGTTTCTGTGTAGGTGAATGGAAATCAAATAATATGGAATTTATGAAAATATTTTCTGTTATCATACCTGATTGTCTGCAGTATGCAAAAAATTTGTCTGAAGAGATTACTAAGAGTTCTGCTTTTATGTTTGATTCTCTGCAAGAACCCACTGCCAATAAAAAATTGATTGAAGCAAAACAGAAGGGAGATAAACATCTTTTAAGTACTGTAAACACTTTAAGAGAACGTGTGCAAGTTTCTTTTGATATTATAAGTTCTGTGGAATATCAGTTAATGTCTGTAAGTATAATAAATGGAGAACTTATCATAATACTTATCCATGACTATTTCAGTATGATGATGAAAAACTCTTAAAAGGCTATGTAGATGACTTAGAAAATATTTTCAATGAATGTAAAGAAATGCTGAAAACATTACATTATACGGTACATAAAGCATCTACTGTTAAACAAGAATCCCTCCAAAAAACTGATGAAAATGAGATATCTAATGATGATGATGCAGTTACTATAAATCCTGAAGATGAGGAAGAAGCTATTCAAGATGAAGAATACAATTTATCAGTTCATGGTAAATATTAGTGTTATGGAGTTATTTTTTATACATAGCTGTGCCTTGTTAATTTGTGTCATCAGACCTACTCTCTTATATTTATTTAATCCATGTTTCTTTTTTATAACATCCTCATTTTTTATTATTTAATATTATCTTTTCTTAAAAAAGGAAGTGATAATTCTGATGAAATGGAAACATCACATTTGGATCACGAACAACTCTTGGAATATGTTAAAGCACAAAAATTAATGATCAAGGAACTAAATGATGAACTAAGAAAGAGAAATATTATAAAACAGGTTGGTATATGATATTCAAGTTATTGTTTGCTTGGGATGAATGGAGTTTTAATTAAAATTTGATTGCTTTTTAGACTGATATTACACTTAATCCAACTAAAGAAATTGACAGTAATAACAAGGTAATTTTTGTAAATATATTTTTAATTTTTGTTACATAAAAATTTTTAGGCCACTGCTAATACAGCTCAGGCTTTATTAGAACTGGTGGTGCCCCCACAATTGGTAACCGAAAATATTGGTACATGTAATGAAACTACCGATAATGTTGCAAATATGGACGTTAATGAAAGTACCGATACTGTTGCAAAAATGGATGTTGATGAAACTGCCAATAATGTTTCGTTTATGGATGTAAGTATCCAATTTTAGTTATGTATAAAATTTTTCTACAATATTTACATATGTGTAGTGACATTTAGAAAATTTGGCTACTGTTCAGATCCTTACAAACTCCTATATCTTGAAAAAAGCTTTAGGAATCATTAAAGGACCCTAAAGGAACTAAATTTGCCTTATAAAGTAATGGGGGTAAACGTACGCAAAAAAAAAAAAATAGTAAATTTAAGCTTAAATTTAGTATATTATCAATCCAAAACACGCCAAATTTCTAATAATCGTGTTATTTATATGCGCCAATGTTTAATCACTTTAACCCTAAACGGCGCAATTTTTTATATTAGGTAATAAAAAATCATAGTAATATGTATCTTATATCTTATTAATAACAGCAAAATTATTTAAAAAAATCCGTTTTCTTAAATTTTGAGGAAAAATGGTGTTTTAGGTAGTGTATCAAATATGATACATGGCGCTTTTGAGACATAAAAAATACACAATAATAAAAATACAACCCTGATTGTTTATTATATGTTTGAATTTGTTTACACGTGAAATTCCTTCAAACAACTGTGGGATAACACTCCCACTGTGTTATCCCACTGGCGATTTGGTGAAGAGCATATCTTCTAAGGTTTACCTTAGCCAAAAACGCTACGTTTAACATTTTTCAGTTTTTAAGGTTATTCTACTGAAGATGGCAACTTAGTTGCCGAAATACGTATATAGAATTTATTGATATATATTGTGGTTAGGGTGTTTTTCTAATTTCTGTTTGTCTTAAGTTCTCTTTTTTGTGAAGATAATGCTTGATTGTCTTGGACAGTTTGGGATATAATACTTACTGTCAATATGCCCATATTCAATGCAGTTCCTACACGTTATAATAGATCATGGATTTTATTTGTTTATTTAAATTTAAATAAAGCTATATACTTTTTTTCTAACAGCAGTGAAAGGTATGATAGGACCGCCATTATCGCGTTCACTTTCAAAGTATTTCATGAGAGAATTGACCATTTCTCTCGCTTATTTGCACAATGCTTTCGGAATTTTCCGATAAACTGTGTACTGGGTTACTTCTGAAAAGAACTGTAAATTATAAAAGAGCAAGGAAAACTGGAAAACGATACAAATAAGCAACCAAAATTATACTGTCATCAGCTGTCGTGAATAATAAACAAAGCCTCACAAACAGTGCTGCCACCACCACAAAAAACGTACTGAACCCAGAAAAATGTATCGATGACCTTCTTTTAGTCTCAAGGAACAATAAAATACCTACATCGCTAACATGTGTAATGTACAGTAGAGCCTCGGTTATCCGGGTCGACCGGGACCTGGAGTTTGCCGGATAATCGAAAACACGGATAATCGAAGCACGTCGTTATTTACATTTTAATGTTTCTTATATGGACAAATAAATAAAGAAACATCATTAAAAATTTATGGTTATAGTGAAAACATAAGAACATTTGCTAATAGAAAAGTGTTGTAGATATTAAATAGACATTATGCAAATAAATAAAAAATTAAATTAAAAAATTAATTAATTAAATTAAATTAACATACAATTTACTACTTGAAAAAATTAGTAATTTGTTTTTGCTTTTGTGATTCGTATATTCTAGTCCTTCATTTTTCTAAGCTGAAGAATATCAATACCATTAGGTTCAGGTTGCTCGTTAAAATATTCGAATGGTACATTCACTGCATCTCTTGCTTCTTGATGACACAGTCACCATTATCATCATCACTGCTAGTATCAGAGTTTATTTCTGCAGGAGTATTAGTAAGATCAGCATCATCACCCATAATCTGGTATCCTTTTTCTTCGTGATCACATCCTGTCCATTCCTGTATTTCTTATTTGCCTATTCCTTGCAAACCATTGATTTCTGACACTATGGAGGTTATGTTATCAATTGATAATAGATCTTGATCATTCAAATCATCTTCATCTTCCTTCTCAACTGCAGTCATTATTTTATCTAATGCGTTTCTAATATTACTTTC
Organism: Melolontha melolontha; assembly: GCA_935421215.2. NCBI lineage: Eukaryota > Metazoa > Arthropoda > Insecta > Coleoptera > Scarabaeidae > Melolontha > Melolontha melolontha. The sequence continues at coordinate 33,113,884 of OW285244.1, read as the reverse complement.
CTTCACACTATTCCAGGCACGAGCGACGGCATAAATTGTTTCTTTTAAATTCAGACATTTTCAAAACCTCATGAAGTCGTGTTCCCCCAACAATTGGGACATAAAGTCTTTCCTATAAAGTCTCTTCGTGGCCTCTATAACCCCTTGGTTCATTGGCTGGGCAATACATATAACATTCGGAGGAAAATATACCACGAATATGTTTCCATCTTCTGTTTTTAGTAACTCTGCATCAGGATGCGCCGGTGCATTATCCAATAGCAATATGGCTTTTGGTGGAAGATTATTTTCTTTCAGGTAAGTTTTATTCTGGAGAATAAATTTATCGAAAAAACACTTTCTAAAAATTACTCGGTCCATCTAAGCAGTCTTTTGATTATAAAAGCCAACATGTAAATCCTTGACTTTTATATTTTTAAATGCCCTGGGATTTTTGGGTTTTCAAACAACTGTATATGTTCCTGATGCATTAACACAGCATAATACTGTTATACGATCCTTGCTTGTTTTGAAACCTGAAATAAACAAAAGTTTTAGTCTAAAGTTGTTTAAAACGAAGATAAATAAGAATTACCTGGAGCACTACTTTCTCTCCCGGCAGCGAGTGGTTTTTTAGGCATTGATTTCCAATATAGTCCAGTTTCGTCTGCGTTTTACACTTGCTCGCGCCTTATGTCGTGTCCTTTTATAATATTTTCCAAATCATAGCAAAATTATACCATAGCTACATCATCAGCACTCAATTTATCCCACTGAATGACTAATTCTCGTATTCCATGTAGCTTTTAAAACTTGTGCACCCAACCAGAAGACACAGAAAAGTTTCTTTTCATTTTCAACTGTTTCAACTTTTGTGTCAGAAATAGCTTTTGCACTGTCTGCTTTAGCTACAAAGCTCTGTAATTCGTCTTTTTTCCTCACAATATCACGCACCGTTTGCTTGCTTATACTATATTCTTTAGCCAGTAGTGCAACACTTATCCTTAAATTGTTGAAATATATTGATTTTTTGCGTTTACGCATTTGACGCTGCATTTTGTCAACTAAACTATACACTACACATTTGTTTTCCGTTCGTAACGCGACTATTTCCCCGAAACACTTGAGTTTCTCCGAAAATCAACCGTTAAAACAGTAGCGTGGCTACTATCAAGCCGCTGTTGCCAGCCACGGATAATCCGCGCACGGTTGACCTATCATAAATTTATGTACGGATAATCCGCCGCCTGGATTAACCGCACTCGGTTAATCGGGGTTCCACTGTATTTACATGACGTACTAAATTTGTAAATTGTGTACTGAATTCGGTACAATTGTACTGAAACGGCAGCACTGCTCACAAAAATGTGCCTGGTGCCAACCATGGATATTTTAACGTTCTGCCATTTGTTAAACCAAAAAAACACTAAAATATTATTACACTGAATATGCAACAAAAACCTATACATAATTGTTTTTCGTTTTCAATCTTATTACTAGAGACCGGACACGAGAGGTTGATGACTCATCGCTACGAGCGTACTATTAAACATTTGTATTTTTAAAATTTTTAATTTTTATATAATTATACTTATAATAATAATAAAACGGGTATATATACGGCTACAAAATACGAAATACATTTTTATTTATTAATTTTGTAGTTCAAGTTGAGTAAAGGTGTATTAATATTTACTAGCAATACTTTCTCAAGGTTCTCTTCTGTAAAATTTGATCTTTTTGAATTAAATACATCCTTGTAAATAGAAAACGTCCTTTCTACATCGCAATAGATTATAGGTGCATACTGGAAATATTCTTTTATTTCCGCGTATTTTGCAGTTAGATGTTGTGGCATTGTCCCTATACACAATTGCCGCAATGTTATTAAATCTGGATTCTATTAAACACTGCGTCTAACTTTTGCCGAAGGCCACATCCGAAGTCACTTGGAATACTTTTCAAATTATTAATAGCACATCTAATGTCGTTAAACCATCATTTAATTTGAGATTTCGATTTTCCAAATTAGTGATTAATTTTGGCAAATTTCCAAAGTTTTCCTGAAGAAAGTACAACTGAAATTCTCCGAGCATCGTTATTTAAACATACAACGAAATTTTGTAAACTATCGGAATTCTCTGCATAAAAACTAGTAGCTTCCAACCATGTCCCCCATCTAGTTACTACTCGAGAGGGAGGCATTGACAAAGATGGCAGTTTTTCCCTGTAAGGAGCTACTCTCAATGGTGCTTTTCTGAAAACTTTTTTAAGAGCGGATACAAGTCTATCAACTTCTGGCAAGGTTTCTCTGATATATTCACAGATTCTGTGGAGAGCATGTGCTACACAAGTAATATGCAACATATTAGAATATGTTTCCTTTAATAGTCTGCCCGTTTTTAACAAATATACAGCACTGTCACTTACAAATAAAAGTACTTTTTCTTTGTCCTGTCGTCCGAATCAAGTATTTTTTGAATATTCTTGTTATTGGTTTTAGCAACTGTTTCCGCATCAACTGTATTTATAACTTTTGTTTCTATTACATATGCGTTATATGGAATAGTTGGATGTAGTACACCAGCTACAACATTTATCACACAGCGTCCTAATATATCGACAGCTTCGTCGGCACTTATCCAGAGGTACCGATTTGAAAGATGGCTTCAAATGCGTTCTACTGCTTTCGTGTAGCACTTAGAAACATAATATTTGCGTAAGGTGGATTCATCAGGAACATTTCGACCAGTATATTTTTGGAGATATATTTTGAAAGTGGGGTTGTTAATTTTATTTAATGGAATATTAGCCGCCATAAAAGTTTCACGGAGTTCTTCGTTAAAATTGTCAGATTCCAACGGTTCCAATTTCTGTGTGCATGTGTTTGCGATATCAAGTGACGTTGTACGTGCGATTTCATGGAATTTTTTAACAATATTTTACAGATGTTGCAATAAATTTCGGGATCACTGACAATGTTTATTAGGTGGAGTTTATTTGTTTTACGATGTCGTTCTCGACGTTCTTCCGTATCATATCTAAAAAAAGTAACTTAAACAATGCTTTAGATCTAAATAAATGAAAACTAAAATGTATGCGTAAGTTATTGAAACTGAACGAAATTCAATGCACACTTACGTCGAAATAATTGGGAGAAGTAGATTCAATCAAACGATATTAAACAGGATCTATTACAAAAATTACGATGTAATTAACAGTTAAAACTATGAAAACAAGAAACTAACTCACAGCACTTTATTTATCTTACGAAATATAATCTAAATAGACTAAATTATTAAAACTCCACACGCTTCTTCTATCTACGCCCATGAAAACAGAAATTTAATTGTAAATATCCAACAAAGAACGTCGCAATTCTCGATGAAAACAGATGTGCGCGCTAGCCAGATCAATAGTGCATTCAATAACTGCGTGATGCACTTACAGATGTTGTTGACTATTTATATCGTCCGTCGTAATGACGACGTTATTTCAACCCGAAGTATCCGGTCTGCTTATTACTCACTAAATGTAATTTAAAAGGTATAGTTGTATGTCTTTTACAATAGCATATCATTTATTGAAATTTAATTTTTAGTGAATTTGCTATTGGGAATTTACATTAAGTGACACGCCACCACGGGGGTAAATTTTTGAACTAGCGTTGTAGGTATACAATTATTGTTTATTGTTCTATTGTGTATAAAACTGTATTGTTTTCATCTTTTCCTTGGTATTTTATATTTTCGCTCTTGTTTTACAATAAATTTGTCTTTCTAAACATCACAGTTTATAAGGCATGTTAGTTCCTTTGAGGTCCTTCAATGATTCCAAAAATGTTTTCAAGATACGGGAGTTTGTAAGGATCTTAACTTGAATTTAGTTTTAAGCAAATTACAGTAGAAATGTTCAGAACTTTTTAGATCAAATTCGTGCCGCTGCGAAAAGTAGAGGTGTAAATGAAACTACTTTTGGAGACGAAGTAACTTCGTCAGATGAATCACCTGAAGATTAGAGAAAGATTGTGGTAGATGTATTCCAAAAATTGTGTCAATGTATGTGTATTTAAATCTAAATATGGATCTTGATGTCAATAAATGTATACTAATCTGATGTCTGAACACTGCATGCATTAATTTTTATGTATACATGTCTGTCTCTTCGGAAATAGTTCTTGGAACAAGAATTCTAGAATAAACCCAACAATACTCACAGCATGAGATTATCCCCAACAAACCCTTATCTCTCAACAAGATACTAAGAAATAGTTTCTTCAGATGAATCAAGTGAAGATTAGAGAAAGATTGTGCCAAATATATTCCTAAAATTGTATCAATGTATGTGTATTTAAATCTAAATATGGATCTTGATGTCAATAAATGTTTAAACACTACATATATTCATATCGATACATACACATCTGTCTCTTGGGAAATCTAGGAACAAGAGTTCTAGAATAAGCCCAACAATACTCACAGTATGAGATTATCCCGAACACACCCTTATTTTCCAAAAAGATACTAAGAAATAGTTTCGTCAGATGAATCAAATGAAGATTAGTGAAAGATCGTTCCAAATATATACCAATAATTGTGTCAATGTATGTGTATTTAAATCTAAATATGGATCTTGATGTCAATAAAAAACTAATTTGATGTTTGAGTACTATATGTATTAATATTTATGCATACATGGCTATCTCTTGGAAAATAATTCTTGGAACAAGACTTCTAGGCTTGTATTAGAAGTCTGTATCATGGAAAATAATTCTGGAAACAAGAGCTCTAAGATAAATCCAACATGAGTATATCTCCAACAAATCCTTATTCCTGAACAAGATACTAAGAAATAGTTTCATCAGATGAATCAAATGAAAATTAGAGAAAGATTATCTTAGATATATTCCAAAAGTGTGTTAATGTATGTGTAATTAAATCCAAATATGGATCTCGATGTCAATAAATATATATACTAATTGGATGTTTGAACACTACATGTATTAATATTTATTATACATGCCTATACATTGGGAAAAAGATCTTGGAATAAGAGTTTTAACAACAGTATGAAATTATCCTCAACAAGATACTGAGAAATAGTTTCATCAGATGCGTGAAGTGAAGATTGCAACAAATATATTCGAAGAATCTTGTGAGTAGAGTGTATCTAAATCTAATTGTGGATTTTGTTGTCAATAATATACTAATCGGATGCCTGAATGCTGCATATTTTTAATATTTATACATACCTAAACATGCCTATTTCTAGGGAAATAATTTATGGAATAACAGTGCTAAAATAGGCCTAACAATATACAGTATTAAATTTTATTATGAGATTATTCCAACAAACTCCTATTTCTCAACAAGATACTAAGAAATAATTTTGTCAGAAGAATCAAGTGAAGATCAGAGAAAGATTGTGTTAAAATCTATTCCAAAAATTGTGTCAACGTATGCTTATTTAAATCTAAATATGGATCTTGATGTTATTAATGTATACTAATCTACTGTCTGAATACTATATGTGTTAATATTTATTCATACGTGTCTATCTCTTTGGAAATAATTCTTGGAACAAGACTTCTAAAATAAGCCCATCAATACTCACAGAATTTGATTGTCCCCAACAAACCCTTATTTCTCAACAGGATACTAAGAAAGTTTCGTCAAATGAATCAAGTGAAGATTGCATTAGATATATTCCAAAAATTGTATCAATGTATGTGTATTTAAATCTAAATATGTATCTTGATGTCAATAAAAATATACTAATCTGATGTCGAAGCACTAAATGTATTTAATACATATTTATAAATACCCATCCCTTAGGAAATAATTCTTGGAACAATAGTTCTAAAATAAACCTGACAAGACTCACAGTACTATTGTTTTTATGAGATTTTACCAACAAATTCTTATTTCTCAAGAAGATATTAAGAAATTTTGCAATACTATATATCACTAAGATTTAAGTTTATTTTGTCCAATTTTATTTAGTTCATAAAATGATGAATTTTTAATAATTCAATAAAAATATAAATTTTATTGCATATTAGTCATTGTTTCAATTTTATTTTAAAAATTTTAGTGTGCATAAAATAAAGATCACTTTCTAAGAATAGATACATCTAACTGTTTGATTGATGATTATTTCGAGTTAGTGTTTCAATCATCCTATATTTTTTTAATACATTAAAACAAAGAAAGTTACTTACACAACATTTCATCCTTTATTTACTGCATTTTTAAATGCGAGTCACATTATTTGAGAGTAATCAAGCACTTAATTAATGTCTATATCTTCGTTGTTTTTATTTGTTTAAACAGAGAGTAGGTTATAGTTTCACTTTAAATGTTTTCTCATGTAGCAACCATTTATTAAATATGAAGGAGAAATGTGAAAAACACCAAATAAAAGAACTTTTTGGAACGTGTTAAAATGTCTCCATACAATGATAAGGATAATTAGTATACGTAAATTAGAAATAAAAGAAACGTGGTAAATCCAGAATAGTTTAGTCTAAGGAAAATCTCAAGAATCTCCATAACACAACATGTAAAATGAAAGCCAACTATATGCCTCCATAAATTAGTAGCAAATTTTATTTTCTCTAGAAAGGGATCTATTATATTACGCTTTTAAATTAAAGAATAAATAATTGCGATTCCGATTCAATATTTGCATAACACTATTGAATTATAAGTTTTTAAATATAACATAACGGGTGTTCAGAAACATTCGAAGTCAAAGTAGTCATTAAAAATATGAAGTCATGTCTGATATAGATTGATACATTTACTTAATACAATTTTATAGGTTATCAGTTATCATACACGCATATACGCTGTGTGAGCTCTAGCACCATCTTGTTGAAAGTATCCCAAAGCTAGTTCATCATCACGAAGTTGATTAGAGAAAGGCAATAGTATTTCCTGTCGATATCTTTCTGCAGTCAAGGTACCATAAAAAAAATTTGACCAATAATCCTTATTCTACTTATAGCGCACCAAACACCAACTTTCTGAGGATGTAAAGGAGCTTCAACATAAAAATTATTGGGCTTTGTATCACTCCACATTCTCATGTTTTGCGAGTTAACATATCCACTAACATGAAACCATGCTTCGTCTGAAAAGAAAGTTTTGTCTAGGACATCATCATTAAAATTATTTGTAAACCATTCGCAAAATACTACTCGTCGCGGATAATCAATATCGAGGATTTCTTGCAAACAAGTTATACGATATGGGAATAACTGTAAATCTTCTTTTAAAACTTTATGGCAAGAACCAACTGACAACCCGGTTTGTTCAGCAAGAGTTCTTACTGAAGTTTTAGGGCATCAGTCATTATTTCTCTAACATTCCCAATCACTTCTTCTGTCCGGACTTTTGGTCGCCCACCACCCTCTTGGCGTCCCACACTACCAGTTTGTCGAAAAACTGGAACAATTCTGATTAGTGTACACTGAAAAGTATTATAATCAAAAGCAAGGTTGGGAAATTAATCTCGAAATTCTTCCAAACAAGCTTGAAATAACAACAAACAACGAAATAATAAGAAACTTAACCAAATAATAATATTAAACATACAGCTGAAATAAAATAAAAAGGGAAGTAAAATTTTACCTATTTTAAATTGGGTTTTGTTTGTCAATTGTCTACTTGATAATACCTATCAAAAATATTTAAATCAATGCCATTAAATTTCTACTAACTTGTGTAATGCTTCATTTAAGCGAAGTAGATAAAGCCAGAATCGTCTCTCACCTGAAAAATGGTAGGACAATTATGAACAATCCATCTCGTTCTAACAATTCTGATTAGTGTACACTGAAAAGTATTATAATCAAAAGCAAAGTTGGGAAATTCATCTCGAAATTCTTCCAAACAAGCTTGAATTGAATACTTCCACTGGCCATCGATCGTTTGACCATTTCGAAAATATGCTTCAACCATGAATGCTTTGTGTACATTAGTAAATACCATTTTCAAAATTATTAAAGAAATTTTCGGCATAGTTTCTTTCGTCCGTCAGATGTCACTTATTAAATAGTGCCACCTTATAGGACGAAATTTGCTATTACTCGTAGGCGATTTCAGCGTAAATGTATATACATTTGTATTACATACGAGACGTGTGGTTTCACATGGATGGGGCACCACCACATTGCGGAATTGCTGTCCGAAACTGGGTTAACGCCAATGATCAAAGATGTATTGGTCGAAGTGGTCCTGTTGCATGGCCACCCAGATAACCGATCTTAATCCTCTTGACTTTTATTTATGGGGTACATGAAAAATTTAGTCTACGCGCAAGTTTCGAACACAAGAGAAGAGTTGTTGGATCGTATTCACCTGGCTGCCGAGCAAATCCGACAAAACAAGTATGAAATTCGGATAAGTACTTCTTCTGTTGGCTTACAAGCACAAGCCTGCATTCAATAAGGAGTGGACATTTCGAAAATATTATTAATTGAACTTTTTTAAATAAAATCAGTTTTTATTGATTTTAGGATTACATTTTTTTCTGTAACTTTGAAACAAATAAAAATGGATATACAAGTTTTGCGTTTTTGTTACTTGAAATGAAGTCTACTTTACACTCCTAAAACGATACGGGACACTTGTATATATTTAATCGAGAACACTTGGAAGCTGTTGAACAACCGTTTGATAAGTCTTGAACTTGTAATGTAATGGCGGCTGGTAATTTAAGATGATCAAGGGATAATCACTTACAATATAATATTTGCAAGAGGGTGTTTCCATTGTTCTATCTGCAGAGTAATATGCACAACAGTTTTCAATTTTCATTCAAGGTGAGTACTAAGACAACTGATTGAGGAATATAAAAAAAAGGTAAAGTCAGTCATTATTATAGTATCTTCGTCAGTATTCTGATGATGGAGTCATATTATCTTAAAATATGTATTTGTGACTTATTAATCATTTTCCACTCATATAAACAATCAAAGTTCATACTTCTATAAACTCTATAATAAGATTACATTGTAAATAAACTTATCAAAACTATTTTATTCAAACAAATGTATACACAGAGAATTAAACTAGAACTAAACTACCAAATTAACTTTTGAATATACTTAAAATCACTCCAATAAATATCTTTCGTAAAGAACACAGACAGACTCGCCACATTTATAACAAAGTACAATGATAATTCATATGACAATATTCTCATTGAATTACATTGAATTCTAGAACGTAGTATTATAAATGGAATCAAAAAATATCGAACTTCGATCATTTTTTGTAATATTAAAACTAGCATAGTACAAGGCAGGTACACAAGTATAAAAGTTATATCGTCTTTTGAATAAGTACTCCAAATTATCGAATACAAACCAAATAAATAAACTGGTATTATTGCATAGCGAAAAAGAAGTATTTTTTCATAAAATCTATTCCAAATATAAAATGTATAATGTCTATTATCAGCTAATAAATAAGGATGAACTAAGGTATTATAATGGACAATTGTAGCTATTATTAACATTATTATCATTGAGCAGAAAGTATTTTTCTTTAGGTGATTTATGAATGGAATGATTAACTGTAAAAAATGTGGCCAGGCAAATACTAGACAAAACAAGGAGAAATAAAATATTTGTGGAATGTGTATCACAGCAACATGGGCAGTCTTATCTCCTACGACGATTCCTCCATTTATAACTAAGAAAATTATAAATATAAAAATTGAAATTAAATAAGCATAAATATTAAACCAAATTTCTCTAGGTATTCTATGTAAAACAAATATTCTTCTTAGATGTCTAATAGTAAGTCTCTTAACATCCTAAAAATTAAAAACAAAATTAGTTACAAGGAAAATTAATCCAAACACAAACATTACGTCTTCAGTTACTTCATACGAGTCACTCCTTTTGTTTTTGACTTTTATACAGTAATAGTGAAACTCCTGGAGCATATATTCACCAAATAACATAACCACCCAAATAATATTGGTTTGTCTTATAAGCACAGAAAGTAAGCCTAAATATGGAAACATTTAAAAAATATATTTTGCAATAATTTTTAACTTACCACAAACAGAAGCATGTACATGTTTATTTAGTCTATTATACACCATTAAAAACATAATAAACATAATCGAGACAACATCGGTATAATAAATATTCGTAAAGAAGATCAGAGGTGGTAACAGAGCTAAATTGAAGCTCGAAAATAATGATAAAAACCTTATTTCTCTGTTAAGCTAAAATAAAATTAAGTAAAATATTGTAAGAGATAAAATACAGATATATTTACCCTTTTTCTGGATATGCAAAATAATACAAAAAATAAACACAAATTTATTATTCCTGCTACGTAATTTATAAATCTCAAATAATATGTATTACACAAGGATACTGGTCCAAGGAATAATTTTATTGGTAACGAAAACATGTTTAATAATCCTATAAATCCAGCAGATAATATGTACAGTCCAGGTAGTGTTGTTATTTTGGGGTCCCACTGAAAAATTTTAAAAATATCTAAAAACCGATATTGCAAGCATAAACACATACCGTCGAAAAATTGAAATTGCAATATGCTAATCCTTGCGGTAAATGAAATTCTTCATCAATAATTTTAGGTGCCTCCAAGTATATGTACTTGAAAAGGAAATATGATGCTGTGCAATAAAATGATAAAACAATCCAAACGTAATTTTTAAACGATTCCATTTTAAGGTTATTTCGAATTATCTATCTTCGTTCAATTACATTTCTTCAGAAATATAGAAATTAACGAGTTTTTATTTGAATGTATTCAAATATAACGGAAATATAGTAATTTGAATATTACTGACAATACAAACAAACGTTGCCATGTGCTTATATAGTTACTTGCCGAACTACTATTATAAAATCCTACTTTATCAATTATGTTTGGAAGTTAAGTATTACAATAAGCTATTCATATGAAAGATGTCGCCACTAATTCAATGGAGTAGACTCATTATCCATTTTTATATCATTACCCACAACGACATATAATGCGTAAAAATAATTTTATTTTACTGCTGAGGATGACAAAATCGTAATACTTTTCAGTATTTACCAATTCTTGTGTGCATAATATTATCCAAATGAGTATTGATTGATATCAGTTGCTATATAGAACCTATACAATTAATTAATATATTTTGTACAAATGAGATAATTTACGAAATTATCTCTATGAGCTTAAGATGGAATTTTTCAATCTTCCATTCGTCTGTAATCGACATCAGGTGTTTAGGCATAAAATCTTATCGTATTTGACATTTGGTTATAATAATTTAAAGGAATACAATTAAATATATTCTCAACACTGGATTAAATATTTTAATATATTTACATCTACCCCTCACTGTGAGGGCCTCACAAATAGTTACACTCAACACTACTGAATTTCTATCAGTGCTTTGTGTAGTACTTTCTGCAGAATATTAGGTTTGTGACTTATACATGATGAAGTGAGGCCAAAACGAGAAAAGAGCATACCTCGTTTGCGAGATGATCAATCAAAACAAATTTTGAATTTAAATTATTATTTGTACGCGCGTTAACTTTCCAGGCAACACCGCCCTCTTTGACAATTTAAAGTTACGAATAATGTAAACTAACCTAAACATACCAAACTATTTGCAAATAAAAAGATGGAGTGACAAAATTGTTAAAAATTAATATATTTATTAATTGCAATGTTAAGAACTGTTTATATGAAGACATTATTTAATATTTCAGTATTTATAAGCTTTTTGATAGTTTTTCTGTGTACGTTCTCCATTTTAGATAATATCAAATTTAAATATAATAACAAATATGAAAACTTAACATTTGCTTTTAATAGCAAGTACGGACAGAAAATAATACAACTGGATGATGATTACAATATTTGGTTAATATTCACCAAAGTTATAGATAAGTCTCCTTTGATGTATAATTTTAAGAATTTAGTTACAAATCTCTTAAATGTTAGCTCAGTTCCACTTCATTTTAACATTTTTGTTGATAACAATTCAGAAACACTTGCTAGAAAAATACTTTCAGAAGCAAATTTGAGTAGCACCAATTACAGATACAGTTTTTATGATGTTAGTATATCTGCACAAATAATAGAAGATATTGTAAACATAATGACTCCACATTTTAGTTCTAGACCAGGTAAAATTGAAACACTAATAAATAGTATGTTTTTCATTAACTTTTTTTAAGGTACATATTACAGTGATTCTTTGTTCTATCTGTCTTTGGGTCTTTATCGAATTGCCCCTCTTAAACAGAAGCAAGCTGTAATGTTAGACTGTGATTTATACTTTAAAGATGATATTATAAAGCTGTTTCAGGAGATAAATCAGTAGGTAATGTAAGTGATTAAAATTCTATGTTTGAGAGAAAAATTCTAATTTACAGATTTGGTAAAGAAACTTTATTTGGGTTAGCTCCTGAATTAACCCCAGTATATAGACATGTTTTATATAGTTATAAATTAAAGCATAATACTTCACTTGGAGATTACTACCATGAACATAATATTGCAACAGGTGCATATTCAAGAGGTTTTCAAGGATATAATTCTGGTGTAATTTTATTTAATTTGACTGCGCTCAGAAATTCGAAATATTACAAGGAAGTGTTATCAAAGGAATATGTCGATGAATTAGCGAATAAATATAGTTTTAAAGGTCATCTTGGTGACCAGGATTTTTATACATTACTTGGTTTTGAAAAACCAGAACTGTTCCGTACTCTACACTGTGGCCTTAATCGTCAGTTATGTACATGGTGGCGTGACCATGGTTATAACGATATATTTTATAATTACTTTAAATGTAAGCATAAAGTTGTAGTGCTTCATGGCAATTGCAACACCAAGATTCCGAAGTAATAGCAGCATTTTTTTATATTGTTTTTATCACTTTTATAATTTTTTTTGTTGTATTATTTTAAATACTCAAATATAATTTAATAAATAAAAATATTTCTGTTTATTAAATAAAAGAACCCTTTTATTGTGATAAGAATAAAGATAATCAGTTTTAATACAAATTAATGTAAAGTAAATATTCAAGGTAATATTTTTAAATTACTTGAATACAAAAATTGGTAAATATAGTTACAATGTTATAAATTTTTTATAATTTCAACAATACAGGTAACAACAAAGATAAGGGTAACAATTTCAAAGGTTAAAAAATTAGGTTTCTATATAATTCAAGGCTAAGTAGATTTCTTTAATTATGTACATTTACAATATTTTATTAGTATATTTTTTAAATTTAGTTTTCATTATAAAATGTATTGGTAGAACTGCAGAATAGGTCTCTCATTTACGCATGCGCATAACTCAATAAAGTATGGCAGCGTTGCCAAACCGAGCATCTATAACAAATTAAAAAATATTTGTAAACAAGACAATTTCAGCTGTTGTTACTTTAAGCGGATTTCGCTAAAATTTTTAAAAATCTGTGATTGTATATAATGAAAAATCTAGCTTTAGGGGAAGGATATGTATTAAAATAATACGTTACGTTTGGATTAATTACATAATATATAAACTAACCGCCTTATGCATAGTCGCGAAGTTAATAGGGTGTTAGTACGCTATTAGTTAGTAGCTACTAAGAGCGTACTAAGATGCTTTTATCTTTTCGTATTCATAGTCGCGTATTTCATCATACTTAGTGGCTACTAACTAATAGGATCTTAGTAGAAAAAAATATGTGGCAACCGTGAAAATGGAGTTCGCAGGCATGCGCATTTTGCATGAAGGAGACATTTAAAATAGTTTACCTATTGGAATTGTAGGTTATTTTAAATACGTTTTAAATAATCTTATTTGTTTTAATAAATTTTATGATTTTTTGCTTTTAAATTTGATATAAGAAAAATGTAAGTGTAATATATAATCTTACTTAAAATTTGTATTACTGAATTTATATAATTTTGAAAGTATGGAAGATCTAGTTGATATACAAGCTGAGTTGCAAGAAGTTGAGGAAGCACGGGTAGATATCATACGAAATCCCAAGCTTATGGTGATGATATAGGAATATACATATTTAACTGGCTTTGTAACATATTTATTACTGAATTTATTTTAGCGGAACAACATGGATTCACATGACAATATCCACAGCAATTTATTCCGACAACAATTATATATGAAGATATTTTAATTAGTAGACTTTAACAATGTTAATACATAATTTATTATTTATTGAAATACTTTAGGGATATTTTGATATAATTTTTATTAGTATTAAATATAGTATATACATTTATAAGTATCCACATGTAATATAATTGATTGAGGTCTCGCTAGGCACTTGGTGAAACATATTAAATGATAAAGGTAAAGAAAATACACACTTGGTTATTTGTTTCACTGCAATTTTATTTACAAAATACGGACAAATTTGTTTCGAACTTCACAGTTCATTCTCAACTGAACAAGAAAGGTTTACTTAAAATACGAATAGATAATTTGAAAAGTGGGAGTAACACTGTGAAACATAAACGTGAGTTATGTATTATGGGGGTTTTCCTAGTAATTAACGAGAAACAGCCTTAATAATAGGGGAGATTACAAACTCTGTTTGTTCATTTACTATATTTAAAGATTTGTTTATTGCTTTAGATATTTAATAAACAAATCTTTAAATATAGTAAATGAACAAACAGAGTTTGTAATCTCCCCTATTATTAAGGCTGTTTCTCGTTAATTACTAGGAAAACCCCCATAATACATAACTCACGTTTATGTTTCACAGTGTTACTCCCACTTTTCAAATTATCTATTCGTATTTTAAGTAAACCTTTCTTGTTCAGTTGAGAATGAACTGTGAAGTTCGAAACAAATTTGTCCGTATTTTGTAAATAAAATTGCAGTGAAACAAATAACCAAGTGTGTATTTTCTTTACCTTTATCATCCACATGTAACAAATATTCATACCTACTTTATACATGATGCAGTATTTACACGTAACTTAGATATAATTATACCTACTTTATTCTATATTTTAAATTACATCATATCATCCTATTGTCATACTTATCTAATATCATATAATAAACATATTCAATTATCATTTTCACTCAATAACTTCAGCTCCAGTTTCAAGTAAACTTTTTCCAATACTGACTGATATTTTTCAGTGCTTGCATCTGCATCTGTTGCCAATGTTCTCGAAGATGCTTTGAATCTTTAACAAATCCTGTAATAAATATATCATATTACTTCCCTTAAGATAAATGATTCATTTATAGCCAACAAAGTGACATATATATATATTAAATATATTACATAAATACATTTATATCACACCATCCACCTGCTACAGAACTAATATTTGCAAATAAAATTTGTAAATAAATCATACCATAAATACATATTAAACAGACTTTTTCTCATCAGTTTGCTTCATTGCATCTCATGGGTACTTGGAAACAGCATTCAAAAAATAATTAAAATTGATTAAAATTTTGTTGATAATGAAATTATAATGAGACACCATGCACTTCCATTATTATTAAAATTGCTGTATGCCGATTATCCGTATACTTACAGTTAATGAATTCATTGTTATGATTTTTACTCTCAATTTTGTATCATTTCGTTATGTTTTGACAGTTTGCGCTTTTTCTTTTTGTAGGTTAGCTTTAATAATTAATAGACACTTTAAACACGGTCTCAAACGCTATTAAGGATTTAGTAGCCTACTAACGTTAAAACGTTGTTAGTACGCATGAAACGCGACTATGAATACGGAAATTCTTAGTAGGATGTTAAAATGGTCTTAGTAGCGTGTTAGTAGCCACTAAAACGACTATGCATAAGGCTGTAAATTAATAAAACTAAATTAATAAACAACCTTTTCCTCACGAATAAGTTCAATTTCCATTATTTCGTCTTCCTGAACAATGGTGTATCCTGCAATACCTCCTCTACTTGCCATTTTAATAGAAATTATGGAAAAAAAACGAATTAATACAAATCAATAATAAGTATAAAAAACACGTTTCAATGACAAAATGCCAAGTAACCGAAATTTGTCAACGTTGCAGCTGGTTCCGTATGCTAGTGGCGGGAAATTCGGTTGGTGTTGTTTTTGCATAGTCGTTAACAACTAATTCTGCAATAACAGCTAATTTTCACGATTTTCGATTTGTTGTTTAGGTGTTATTGGTTATGGTATTTACTATTTTCAATATTTTTACGTATTTAATTGTTATCATTCCTTTCTTTGTTGGATATATCTAATACTACGAGTTTTTTGTTATCGTTTTAATAATTTTTTTGAGCGTAACGTTCTGAAGTTTCTTTTATTTTTTTATTTATTTTTATATATATTTATAATTAGTGATTAATATTTAGGCATCTTGAAAAATATGTAAGTATAAGAATAAATTAACGTTTACATCAGTGTATCTTCTTTAAGTCCTTTGTAGCATGGCAATGGTTAACAATTGGGGCGCCAGTATGAATACGTATTGATATGTATGCCACCATATATACAAATGTGTATGCGTGTGTATTGTGCGGTGTACAGCGATGTCAAATCTAATTAGGAATTATAAACCATATTTAAGTTGCGCTTTTATTTGACTACTTATTTGTTGCATAATAAATTAAGGAAATTATTCTAAATGAATCCAATTTTATTTTAAATCTGTTGTTTTTTAAATAAAATATTTACTTAGGTGTTTTCTTTTGAAATACATATTTTTTTTTCTATAAATAAAATATATGGTTAGCTATATTGCTAAGATTAGTATATATTATCCCG
This sequence comes from Melolontha melolontha, assembly GCA_935421215.2. Lineage (NCBI taxonomy): Eukaryota > Metazoa > Arthropoda > Insecta > Coleoptera > Scarabaeidae > Melolontha > Melolontha melolontha. Next base: position 33,097,098 of record OW285244.1, on the reverse strand, counting down.
TTAATAATTAAATCCCATATATTAATTAAAATATTAAGTATTTTTTTCATTTGATAGTTTTTTAAATAAAATATTTACTTAGGTGTTTTCTTTTGAAATACATATTTTTTTTATATAAATAAAATATATGGATAGCTATATTGCTATATTATATTAAAATAAAATCTATTATACCTACCAATTTAAATTTCTACTGATTCCAAATTACGTGTTATGAGTATATTTGACAACGCTGTTAATCGCAGAATACATACACGTGATACACGTCTGTACACATGGTTGCATACAAATACTTGTTGATACTGGCGCCCCAATTGTTAACCATCATAAATCATAATCATAATGATTCCTCATTGTACAGTTCATGGTTGTACTTCTAATAGAGGAGATACAATTTTACATAAATTTCCAAATTTTGAAAAGGCACTAGATGAATTTAAGCAGTGGGTTAGATTATGTAGCAATGCAACTTTATTACAAGAAACTCCCAAATCAATACTTAAATTAAGAAGAATTTGTCATAATCATTTTGCTATGGAGGATGTAACTGGGAAAAAATTAAAGTTGGTGTAATTCCAAAATTTAACTTGCCGTCTAGATTAATCCGTTGCATTGAAATATTGACCGAAGTTGGAACACAATATCGTTGCCGAGTATGAATTCGGATTAATTTTAAATACTCGGAATCATCCGAGTAGTTGGATATTCGGCATCACCGAGTATTTTCATTCGGATTATTCCATCACTAATCATAATCATAATGATTCCTCATTGTACAGTTCATGGTTGTACTTCTAATAGAGGAGATACAATTTTACATAAATTTCCAAATTTTGAAAAGGCACTAGATGAATTTAAGCAGTGGGTTAGATTATGTAGCAATGCAACTTTATTACAAGAAACTCCCAAATCAATACTTAAATTAAGAAGAATTTGTCATAATCATTTTGCTATGGAGGATGTAACTGGGAAAAAATTAAAGTTGGTGTAATTCCAAAATTTAACTTGCCAGGTAAGTTAAAATGAAAACATACTTATATAAGAACCAGTTTTGATATAAATTGTTTAGATTAGTATTGTGCTTTTATGTGTTTATTATAGAAGGTAAAGCAAAACTATACACTTTACATGTTTAATTTGTAGATCCTGTTTTAATTCCAAATTCTTGGGGCTTTGAAATCCTGGATTAGCCTCAGTGTCAACAACAAATTAATAAAAATCTCATACAACCCAGTATTTCTGAAATGTGAGGAACATCATATACTTCTGTAGAAGAGACAAAGTCCAAGGGAAAAAACATTACCCAAAAAAACCGATTTATTACTACATTCTGGTAAGCTAGAAATTCAAATACTTAATTTTATCCTTATATATCTTATAGATTTTTATAATTTTTATATTTTTCCATATGGAAAAAGTGTGTAGGAGAGTGTATGAACATATTGAGCCAACTACGACAGCTATGGAAACAGAGCCATCAACCTCATTCAGTTTCGTGGAACAACCTATCACACCTATGATGCCAGAATCATTACTTTTAGCTAATAAGAAATATGTGAAACCAAAACGGATACATTCTCCCAACGAAAATAAATGTATGACATAAATTTAATAGCAAATATAAAAAGTGTAATAGTACAAGAGGTAAATTTTCATTTTAAATTCTGTGTCCATGAAGAAAATTTGAAACAAATCATCTTAGATAAATTTGTCAAGTTGCTAGTGTATAATTATATTAAAAGATTAAATAATTTACTAATTGGTAAAGAAAGTGAAGTTAAAAGTCGTGTGTATGATATCATACAGAAGGATGTACTTCAATATTACAGATCAACAAGACATACATAAAATGTTTCAACCAATTATTTATATGATTTTATTTGTATCGATACTATTTTTGTTGTGCATGAAATTTGTTGAGTGTTTACTTAATTACATTTCGTATCTGTCTTGTGTCTTCATTAGTAAACTATATAGCTTACAAACTACTTCTACTACTTATTTATTACTTAATAAATTTAGTATAATAGTTTTGTAATGTTAGTATATACACCATTAGGTACTTGTTAAAATCGCAAATTTAGTTTTATTTTCTTGTAATTTGAGATGGTTTGAATAAAATTGTTTAACTGATATTCTAATTTCATTTTCCTTGTTTATTTCGAAGTAGATGATTAATTATGTTGAATTCTTTGCTTATGATTTAATCTTGGTAATTTCTTTTTAAATCATAAGCAAATTAACATTAAAAATAATAATTAATTTTAAAACCGTAGTGCTTCTACATAGAAGAGTTTCTTTATCCCCACGATAGATGGCGCTCTGAAGCAATCGAACAATTTTCCATTAAGATAATTATCGTAGGCAGACATGTATAAAGAAAGTATGTGTTTAATATATTGTAAACATTTATTACATGTTCAAATTTTTCAGAAAAACATCTTACCTTAAAAACTCTAAGAAATGTTTTGGCAACGAAAGAATTTATTCATACGAGTACAACTTCTTTAGCAATATTGCTTAAAGATATTGGTTTTAAATACAAGAAAGAATGTAACAGAAGAGCACTCACAGAGAAATTAAATATAGTCTGCATGAGAAATGTGTTTTTAAGGGAATATATGAATAACTTAAACTCAACTTTACGTCAGGTCGTGTTCCTTGATGAAACTTGGATTTTTTCAAAAGGGAATAGAATGAAATCCTGGCAAAATGATAATATCAAAAGTGTTAGGAAACCCGAAGGCTATGATGGTAAACGGTTTATAATTATTCATGCTGGTACAGAAAATGGCTTCATTAAAGGAGCTAGTCTGATTTTTCCATCAAAAGCAATCACTGGTGATTACCATGGAGAAATGAATGGTGACTCCTTTAAGCAATGGGTAAATCATCAGCTTATACCAAATCTTGAAGTACCATCACTAATAATAATGGATAATGCTCCTTATCATAGTGCTATTCAAAATAAACAACCGAATACCTCCTCAAAAAAAACAGAAATTATGGAATGGTTGAGAAAAAAAGATATAAGCTATTCACCTGCAATGTCTAAAAACGAGTTAATTCAATTAGTAAAATATCATAAAGAAGATAAAATATTTATTATAGATGAAATAATAAGAGAAAGTGGACATGAAGTTTTAAGGTTACCTCCCTACCATTGTGATTTCAACGCAATTGAAATGATTTGGGCTAAAGTTAAAAATTATTATAATTCAAATATTGGAAGAAATGGTTATTCAGATGAAAGAGTAAAAGAAATGTGGAATGAAGCTCTGCAACAGTGTAATGAAAATACTTGGTATAATTGTGTTAGGCATACGGAAAATTTAATTAAAAAATGGCACGAGCGCGAGCAATTTCTTAATGGGGCAGAGATTGCTCCAATAATAATTAATGTAAATGACTCTAGTTCTGAGTCAGAATCAGAAACTGACTAGTTTTCATTTATTTTTGTAATATATATCCCATTCACGTTAAAAATATCATATTGCAAATAATACAATTAATATTTTCGGAGTTTTTATTTGGTTGAAACAATCAAGTTTACTTCTCTAAACATTAATAATCAGGTAACTATCTTATTTTGGCAAAATATTTTTGTATTTATATTTTGTAGAAAATTGACATAGTAACATTAATATCCATAAAAATCATCAATGTGCATCATTTGCATGCACATAATATGGAGCTAAGAAGAAATTACTGCCACTGGTTCAACGAAACATTACATGATAAAGATCTCGAGGCAACATTTTTTATTTGAATGAAGTTTGTTTTTTTTATTATTTGTAGTGCACTAACTTGCAAAATTATCAAATGAAGTTATCAGAAGATCCTTATGTGTTTGTTAAATATGATCTTCATCTAATAAAGTATTAATTTAAAAGGGAAGCAGAATCCCTTAATATTTCTAGTAGAACGGTCTACACTATTAAACATCGTAACATTCAGTATCCAGTCTTATTGTATCCTAGCAAAAAAGGTCTTGTAAGAAGCCAAAAACTAAGGACTTAGCAGAAGCAACTAAAATGGAAGTTCGAATTACTGTTTATGACATGTATAAAGAAAGTATGTTTTTAATATATTGTAAATATTTATTACATGTTAAAATTTTTCAGAAAAACATCTTGCCTTAAAAAATTGAAGCAATGTTTTGGCTATGAAAGAATTTGTTCATACATTTACAACTACTTTAGCATTATTGCTTAAAGATATGGTGACTCCTTTATGCAATGGGTAAATGATCAGCTTATACCAAATCTTGAGGTACCATCACTTATAATAATAGATAATGCTCCTTATCATAGCGCTAGTCAAAATAAACAACTAAATACCTCCTCAAAAAAACAGAAATTATGGAATGGTTGAGAAAAAAAGATAGAAGCCATTCACCTGCAATGTCTAAAAACGAGTTAATTCAATTAGTAAAATATCAAAAAGAAGAGAAGATATTTATTATAGGTGAAATAATGTGAAAGTGGACATGAAGTTTTAGGATTACCTCTGTACCATTGTGACTTGAGCGCAATTGAAATGATTTGGACTAAGGTTAAAAACTATTATAATTCAAATATTGGAAGAAATGGTTATTCAGATGAAAGAGTTAAAGAAATGTGGAATGAAGCTTTGCAACAGTGTGATGAAATTACTTGGTATAATTGTGCTAAACATACGGAAAATTTAATTAAAAAATTGCATGAGCGAGAGCAATTTCTTGATAGGGCAGAGATTGCTCCAATAATAATGTAAATGACTCAAGTTTTGAGTCAGAATCAAAAACTGACTAGTTTTCATTCATTTTTGTAATATATACTCCATTCACATTAAAAATAACATATTGCAAATAATACAAGTAATATTTTTAAGGGTTTATTTGGATGAAACAGGGAAGTTTACTTCCATAAAAGTTCACTAAACATTAATAAGCAGGTAACTATCAAGGTAACAAAATATTTTTGTATTTATATTTTGTAGTGTGCATGCACATAATATATAGCAGCGAAGAAATTACTGCCACTGGTTCAACGAAACATTACATGATAAAGATCTCGTGGCAAAGTTTTATTTGAATGAAGTATGTTTTTTTTCTTACTGGTGGTGGATTTTTTTTTATCGGTAGTGTACTAACCTGCAAAATTATCAAATGTAGTTATCAGAAAATCCTCATGTGTTTGTTAAATATTAACTTCATCTAATAAAGGATAATATGGATTTGGATTGTATTATTATACCATTATTTTTTTAAGAAACAATAAAATATTAAATGTAGACTATATAAATGTTTCTTTTATTAATTTGACAACATATATTTACAACTTTCAAAAGGTTTTAATTCTTTTTCAAAGAGTTACGAACATAACTTTTACATTCTATTCCAATATATTTAAATTTATTTAAAATATAAACAATATATAAGTTAAGTAGAAATCTAAATTATTCATCAAATTAATACATTCCCAATCTTCTTAACCTAGATATATGCAAGAAAATGATTTCGGTAGGTATGTCCTTCTTAATAATGCAAACATTTTTAACACCCCTGTATTCACTTAGGCTCGTAATATGATATAACGTACCATTATGCTATAACGAAGACTTATATACACGTTTTTGTATTCATAATACTTCGTTACGTTAAATCGCCTGTTAAATGCATCGTTAAAATAACGTGAAGTTTTTGGCAAATTAAACGAATCTTTATATTTGCTGTAGATAATAGTGATTTCTGTTTAATGTTTGTTTAATTTATATAAAGATAAAAGTATAACATATATTCATAACATAATATACCAATTTCATAGTTCAGCATGTCATCTTCTGAAGATTCAGATATAGAATTTGTGGAGGAAATTCTAGTTGCTATGCCAAGGCCCAGACTTATAAGAGAGCGAAACAATCCCATGGATATGTTTGATAACATAGAATTTAAAATGCGATATCGTTTTGATAAAGCTACAACTAACGAGTTAATTAATATTATTGGCCCACAACTGGAAAGAATGACACAAAGAAATAAAGCTATTAGTGCAAGAAATCAAATTTTAATTGCACTGAGGTTTTATGCATCCGGAAGTTTCCAGCAAATTTTAGGTGATCATTTAAATATCAGCCAACCCACTGTTAGCAGAATAGTAACCAGAGTATCACAGGTAATTGCACAAATGCGACCGTTTTACATCAAAATGCCACAAACCAGAGAAGAGATATCCAAAATGTTTTTTATCAGATTCGACGCTTTCCTTGTGTAATTGGAGCTATGGCTTTTACACATATTCGAATACAATCAACAGGAGGAGAATATGCTGAACTGTATCGAAACCGTAAGGGATGGTTTTCATATAATGTACAATGTATTTGTAGCGCAAACTTAAAATTTATGCATATTATAGCACGATGGCCAGGATCGGTCCATGATAGTACCATCTTTTATAATTCATTATTAAGTGTGGAATTTGAAAATGGAAATTTCCCTGATTCATATTTGCTAGGAGATGGAGGGTATGCATGCAAACCTTATTTACCGACTCCTTTACAAAACCCTGCAAATGAGAGAGAAAATAGGTACAATGAAGCACATATTGAAACAAGAAATTGTATAGAACGTGCATTTGGCATCTGGAAACGCAGATTTCCTTGTTTATCTGTAGGAATACGTTTGAAGAAAAAAAATATATTACCTGTTATAGTAGCGTGCGCGATATTACATAATATTGCTATTGGTTTAAATGATGATGTACCAGACATGGATCTTGCCGTTGAAATACCCCAAGAAGCATATGAAATGGTTCCCATACCTAATCACCATAATGACAACACAAGAGTTCGTCAAGCTGTGATAAATGAAGTTTTTACTGTATAATTTTGTTAATAAATATTTTTTTAAAAAAAAAACTAATTTATTTAGTAGCACTGTAATACAAATTTCAAAAAAGGAACATATAAAATATAAAATAAATAAATTCATATTCATGATGACAATTTACACAGTTCTATTTCTTGAAGTTTTAATTTGTTGGCTTGCATATTTTCTTCTATAATGGCACACCTTAATTTTGCTTGAAGAATATTTTCATCCAATTGTGCATTTCAAAGTTGTTGTTCTTGAACTTCAATGGCCATTTCGTACTTTCTTTTTAAATAAATTATGAACAATGTCATTTAAATTTGCATATACGTCACTTGCACTTGTTCTATTTTGAAGATACTGTCTTTTTCTGTTTACAGGTAGCTTTGTGGTATTGTTTATATTTTCATATGCACCACTTTATATTAACAATGCTTGTTTATTAGTTTTGTTATTTGAAAAGGATGTACTAGGTACATTATTTTGGGTTTCAAGTGAACTACTTTGTAGAAGTTGCGACTCTTATATTGGCAAATATATATTCACTATTAACACAATTTGGATTATTTTCTTTACTAATACTGGTTAATTCGCTTAACTCAATGATAGCATCGTTGTCAGCTTCTACTACAATATATAGAGGATCTACAATGACAACTAGTTGAATACACCGTAAATATAAACATATAACTTTACCAGACTCTATATTTTTGTGATAGCATGATTCACTGTCAAAGTTATTGGCATCACATTCGAAATGCTTCTTCAACATGCTTTGGAGACGTTCTCCATTTTCTCCTAGAGTCTTTCTAAACGTCCCTCTACCTGTGAGGTACAGATTAGCCTACATTAAATTTATTAAGTAATGAACTTATATTGTGTAATTTACAAAAATTCACCTTATCATCCGCCTGTTCTTTCCTACTTTTTCGTTTAAAATTATCATAGAACACTTTCAATTGATGTATTGTCCTATGTGAACCGCTATTAGAGCTATTGAAATTACGTGTGATTTCTTCCCATGCTGTTGTTTTACCCTTCGATGTGATGGCATCGGTCCTTTTATTCTCAATAACACCGATATGTGATTCTACAATATCCAGCAAGAGACAAATCTCTCTGTCCGAAAAGTGTTTACCTTTTACACGTTTTGACATCTGCATTTTTGCAATTTGCTGTGATTTGATTACAGTGAAGTATGTTTTTCCCAAATAAATTCGTTAAAATTCCATAGATCGATAATTTCGTAATGATCTGTTAAAATATTCTTTCTAATGTTTATGTGCTATTTCATTTAATGACCATTATAATTAAAACGACCATTTCATAATGAACCATTATTCCGTTTTCTGTGAATACGGGCCTAAAGATCTTTTCAATACCTATGCATTTCACAATTGATATCTGACTTGAAATATTTCTTTTTAAATAAATTTTTGATCGAATATTATCGTGAGTTTATAATTATAAATAACATTTAAAAAAATTTGTTCGAATATTGAAGTAATAATTTCCGCACAGTTTCCTTGTGTTGAAAATATTTATATAAAACTAGAAAAGAAACAATACTTTTGAACTATTCATGTTCCCACTTTACTCATTATTTTGACATGTAGGTTATGTATTTGCTTTCCTTGGTTTATTGCAAGTAAAACTGAAATTTTGACAATGTTTGCGAAACATGACATTTATATTTTATGATGACAAACGGTTGTTTCCGCGACTGAATACATGACTTCATTTGACTCCGCAGTACTGATTTGAATCATATGCTTCGAATTTGACCTTGAACTGAAAACTTATACTTTATGAACTGTACATAACGATGTTCATTTTAAAAGTCAATCTAGTAGCATGTGATTTACTGAGAACATTTTGAAGTATGTCGTAAATTAAAATTTACTACTTAACCTACGAAGTCGTATATTTTGACAGTTTCATACATACAAATAAATAACAAATGTGATTGACATTATCAAATGTCATTTGGATTTACGTTTACGGAACAACAAACACATACTAATATATATGCGTCTTATTCTATCAAAATTTCAAAGTAACCTAGATTGACTTTTCAAATAAACACACGTTAAAAATAATCAAAAACGATGGAAATGTTGGGATTCTCTACACAGAACTTTATTGCAATATAACATTTGCTTTGAAACACAGATGGAACCATTGATGATTGATATATTACTATTTTGGGTATTATGTAGTCGTTTTAGTCTCATTAGTTTTATAAATAATACTTGTTTTTTTTTTTAATGTTTTAGATCCTTAATAAAAAAATTATGAAAATACAATTCTACTGATTTTAGTAGATATTGCGTCACACATGCAAGTATGAAATGAAAAAACAAGGTATCGTAATATTATCTTTTTATTTGAAACAGTATTAATATAAAATAGTACAAACCATAAACAATATAAAACTAATGTTAAAAGTATTAAGTAAATATAAAAGTTATTATGTATGCATAACAGCCTTTCTTATAAGGAACTTCAATTAAATATTACCACCTGTATTAAATACGTATGTATTTTTTACTAGATGTTACTTTTACAAATATTAAATTATGAGTAACAATCTTAACAAATGCTTACATATTAGAATATGTAAATTATCAAAATAGTATGGCAGGTTGTTTAATACTGAGCATAAACATTTATAATACCCAGACTAGAAATATAAACAGGTACGAAAAAATAGGTTAATATAACTGAGGCAAGAAAAATAATTAAAACAATCTTATAAGAAATATAAATTAAAACTAGCAAATAAAATTAAAATAATAAAATGTAAATTCAAAAATTATTAGTTTTGCATGGTGGCGCTATCTGCCAAGCCCTAGAAAAATAAAAATAAGAATTAATGAAACCAAAACACTATGATTTATTAATATTTAAAGTTTGTACATAATTCTAACTACAAACGTAAGTAATTTGTTAATATATTTATGTAAAAATTTCACTCAAAAGAAATCAGGTATTGTCAAATTAGGTTATATGTTATTTTTTTATTTATACCCTAAAGACATTTCTCTTTCGATGGTGTCATGTATGATGTATAAAAACTAGGCTTAAATTCAAAACATTGAAAATGTATTTATTAGGATGTGCATGTATACATTTTAATAGGTATAAAATATTTTAAAAGTTAAGATTTCTACACCTTCAAAGTTAGTGTGATTTGTTTCAAGCGTTTATTAAACAAAATATTTCTGAAATTGAGATTTTGCAAAATATTGTAAAGCAAGATAATTTAAGAAAATTGCTACTTCGCATGTTATTTTGTTAATATTTGACAACTGTCGAATAAATATTTTATAGTTGTTCTTCACAGGAAGACTTCAAAAGCTAGGGACTTTATATAAATTATTAAATATATGCTATAGTGTCAATATATATTAAATTTACACAGCGTGGTTTTGAAGATATTTTAAGTGTATAGAAAAAGTAAGTAAGATACCATTCTTTGCAAAATATTTGAATATGTAAAATTAACAATTGCCCAATTACCAGGTAAAGATTCAATCAAATTTTCTTTTCTTTTCTTTGTATTATTTATTTCATATTGGTTTTATTCAATTGCAGAAACATTACATAAGTAGCACTTGATCTTTCTGTTTATACTTTTTTTTTAAAGCAAATACATAAAGTTGACAACAAATTAAAAACAAAATTAATTTATTTATTAAATATATATTTCCCCAAAAAGCAAAATGTGAACAAAAATATAAATATTGGATTTAGTTAAAATATTTATAAAAGGTACAGTAGTTTCAGTTTATTATTAGGAAGAATGTAACTTTGCTTCAGTGGTAACTGAAAGAAATATTACAAAATCATAAAACAGCTTGTGAATACTCTCTAAATGAGACATGATTCATTTAGGATACCTGTGAAACAAACCTCATATCTGATTTTCTTCTCCAATAATTAAGGACGTGCTAAAGTAGTTGTACCTATTATTTGAGGTTTACTGAATACGTTGTGCGACGACATTATTTTAATTTTGAATTCTACAGTAATGAGTTAAGAATTGAAGCAGTTAACAGAATCTAATAGAGAAATCACATTTTCATTTAGTTTTATTTCAAAACTCATCTTATTTATAGTATCACTAGGATCACAATGTAAATAGGACATGTTGAAATCACATGGTTTGCTGATATATTTTAAATAATTTGTTAATAATTTATTCTGCAAAATTTTATCCTTCAAATACAATTCTAGATTATTTATTATTAAAAATAGGGCTACTTTTGAATCTCGAATATGACCACTTGTTAAAAATAAGTAAATATTCGATAATTGTTTGTCATTTGTCATGATATAAGTTAATGAAAATGTTATATATAAGAAATTTAACATATTAATATTATACGTGTACAAGAAATTTACAACATTTTCCATTATATTAGTAATTATATCAAGCTTATTCTTTGAAATGTTTTGTGGTATTAATAACGTGTAACTTTCTAAAATATCATTTACGATTCTAACATCACTTTCATCCCATTTTTCTTTCTTACATATAATCAATACAATTAATTCTTGAATAATAATATCTACATCCTTTACTGATTGAATATGGTCTAAATATTTAATGTCTTTTATATTTTCACCTAAATCACCAAGAAAATTTATTATGATTCGTTTGACATCAAATATTACCTCTGGGATTAAATTATTCTGATTTATTAAATACTTAAATAAAATTGTAATGAAATATGAGCCAGAAACATTCAGGAAGGGTGATTTTTTAATAAAATTGTCAATATATTGAAGATAACTCAAATAGCTCCTACAATTTACCTCGATAACATTGAAAAAGAGTGTATCATCTGTTTCTTCCTCCTCATCTTCCAATTGTTCTTGTGGCACGAAAGACAGTTTATTGGGTTCACAGTTTGGTACATAGCTCAATGCCTCTGCGCTGCATTTCAACTTACGCAATAATTCGCGTTTTTTAGTCATGACGTTTTTGTGCTGCCCGGAATATGTGTAAGTTTCAATATATCTTTTGGTGAATCTAAGAATAACGTAAATTTCGTTGTTGGTTTTTAGCTCGCAAGTATCATTAAGGTTGAGGAGTTCGTACTGATTAATTAGAACATTGTACAAGTGGTTATTAGAGCAACAAGCAATGTATGCTTCGACTGCATATCCACAGAATTGGTGGCTTGCGAAAAACGTTTTTAGACGTTCCGGGTTGAAATTAGATTCCAAAGATCTAATATGACCGTTTTGGTTGGATTCGGCTAGAAAACATAAGATGGATATCTTGACGTCTGCAGATGTTTCTTTTTCGAAAAGAAACTCTTCTATGAGGGCACCGAGTTCAGGATAGACTACAAAAACGTCCATGGCAGAAAGCTCCCTTTTACCACTCTCAGATAATGGTCCCAATAATCTTGTTGTAATTGCAGATATTAACTGTATGCTTGCATTCCTAAACAAACAAAAAAAAACGTTTTAAAGTACTAAAGCATATTAAACATGTAAACTATTAATATGAGAACTGTGAAAGTGAATATATAATATGATCTTGACACTCCAAACTTTGACTATAAGTTGAGGTTTGGCACGCCACTGCTGTTATAAACAAGTAAAAAAATTTGGAAAGTGTTAGTGATCGGATATGCTAGATATAGGTAAAATATTAACAATAAAAATGGTATCAATTCATTGTATAGACAACACAAATTACAGTTACATCGACGGTGATAATGGAGGAAATAAGCGGTATTTAAAAAGAATTGAGAAGTGAGAAGTCTTTTCAATCTATTCATATCTCTTTTAATATGAATAGATTGAAAAGAATATGGCGAGGAAATTAGGAATCGAAAAATGGAGAATAGCGGACTGCAGAAAGCAGGTCCCGTTTGTACTGAGATGTGTATTACATACTTCATTCTGGAAAAGTTCAGTTGGCAACAGCAATATCACACAATATCATAGAACAGAATAAGGTTGATTATTACAATTATCACTGTTGGCAATACTACAAAACAGATTGATAACCGAACGATTAGAAATACGTTCCAACTATAAAATAAATACGCAAACTGCAATTAAACCAGTAGTTGAAACAAACCTACTATATAAAACGGAGGATCGTATGTTGAAAATTAAATCTTTTCCCATGATTTTGGTTTTACTCTAAGCTTTCACAGCCTAGCAACATGATTAGTGAAGTGTCGATTATTACAACGATCACGACAATGCCCAAAAGAATATTATGTTTATTGTTTTTTTATAGACTTACTTTGGGAACTTTTCAATCACACTATGTACAAAAGGTGAAATAAAATCAGAAACTGAACCATTCACGGATCTATTAAGTGAGTGGCTGTTAGATCTTAATATCTGTCATGCCCAGCATAACTGTACAAAACGATTTTTATAAATAAGAATACTGTAAATGTACTTACTTAATAATAAAATGTTCGCTCTCCAGGTTCATTAAGGCCTTTTTGAAGACGGATGCCACGAACTTCTGGGTTCTATACTTTAAGTCGGTATCTGATATTAGACATTCTAAAAGATTGAGCTGAAGATTCAGCTGATCGTTATGTGTGGCTTCAGTTTGGATTAAAGCTTCAATTTCACGCTCTAAAAAGTTCTGGAAAAATGTGGATAGTGGTTATTAGTATGCAGTTAAAATAGTTATAATATTTATCGCAGTTTTGTCTTCTATTCACTTGCTTAAAGGTTGTCTCTGTTCATATTAAAAAAAAAAATAATTGCAATAAATATTAAATTTGTATGTAGAATACACCATCAACTTCTGGGCTGGCATGTGTCGCTCTTGGAATTTTGTAAAGTGAATACCGAGACCGAACGGGTGAGTTCAATTTAAAATTATGGCGTCTCAATCGGAAAAAGAACCATAGCAATAATTCTTTGGGATTCTGAGGGAATACTGATGATTGATTTTAAAGAAAGAAACGATTCAGTAGTATGCTTATAAATTTGCATAAACTGTAAGATATCAGTAAAGAAACTGACTAAAGGTGTGTGACTTCTCTACGATAATGCACCACAGAGAAGTTGCTGTTAGAAGTTGCCGCAGATTACCCACTCAGACCTGATGTGGATCAAAGTGTGAGATTTACTTATTCCCGAATCTTAAAAAAAAATACTGAGAATGCCATTTTTAAACAGGCGATGAAATTAAAACAAGTCTGGTGAAGTATTTTGATGCTAAATCCAAAAATTATTTTGATAAGGCATTGAAATGGTTATTAAACATTGTAAAAATTGCATTTAAGTTGGAGGTTATATTGAAAATTAGTTAAGAGTTGTTTTAAGCTAGAAGCTCGCAGCGTCTAATTTAGTTGAGGTAAATTTAAAGAATCTTGAAAGCTGTTAAACGGAAAATTTAATTGTGATTATTTACTTATATTGCTGATAGATCAATATTGCCTTTAACTCGTACTGAATACATTTCATATACTTACTGATCTCTTTATGAGCTTGAGTATGACGTGCATAAAATGACGAATTCCAGCAGACTTTCGTAGATTTAATTGCGTCCCTTCAGTCAAACATTTAGCTTTTTCTATTTTATAGAATTCTATATATTTGCATTCGTATTGAGGAGCCGCGATTAATAGATCACGGAAATATTGGCTGGCGGTAACTAATACCTTTTTCATTGAATTATTAGCTAATAAAGAACTGCAAACAAATAATACTTGGTCGATGCACATTTCGATGTTACCTGCAAACTTGACTCCAAGGAATACAAGATCGAGCATGGCCTAAAAAAAATATGTGCATATTATTTATAAATCTATTTACTTATCTAATTTACGGCTAGATTATTCACAGATAATGTAAAACAATACAGTCCCTGACCATTAAATTAGGATTACTTTCCAAAAAAATTCTTTCACTGTGGAAGAATTTTGTTACTGTAATTACTAAAGATTGACAATCTCGGTCGCCTCACAGAGGCCTCTACCAGCGAGAGATTCGGGAGAATCACATTACTAGCGCTTCGCGTGTTATATGTATGTAGTACATGAATAGTTATCATTGTGTGAAGCTGAAACGTTGTTTATAGACGTATTTACGAATCCGCGTAGGTGTAATTCGAACGGAAAGCGTCTAAATAATACGCACTTTTATTGCAGTAAAGCCAATGTAGTGACGTCCCAAAAAAGGCCAAGACAGTTTTATAGGGGGAAAAGGTGATATAGGTCTTTCGCGATGCGAAGACGTGCACGTCATTGATGAAGTTTGCACAGTGTAGCAAGATGTGCATCTTTGTTATGTAATGAATATTGATTCTCGAATATAGGTTATATGTATCAAATAATTAGCATGACATGGAAGATATATAGGTTATGTTGAAGTCGTAATTCATAATAGAATATATACAAATGAAGTGGATTAGTTAATACATTTATTGTTTATACTGTTAACTAAAAAATAGAAACAAATGAAACTTATTTATACACAAATAATACAATATGGACTACATTTTATCAATATAATAGTAAACAAACGTAGAGAAGGATATTAATGATCATTAATTGTATTAACAAAGTTAAAAACACATCAGTCTAATAAACTATCTTCATGGTCACTTTTATCTCCAACATTAACAAAAAATTCAGGAGTACCTATATAGTGTGATAAAAACTTCACACGTTTTAATACCATGTGAGGTAACTCCACCAATGCTATTTTAGGATTTTATATTGAAAACCTGTTTTGTAGCACTTTCCACAGTGATGTGCAGCCTCCCATAAAAATTTCTGTTTCACAAAGTACCGCTCTCAAAAACTTTAGCGTAATATGTTGTTCTGCACATACACAAGAATTATATTATGGTAATGTATGTATATTTTGGAAAACTAACTGTTCCCGTAGATGTTGTACACGGTATGCCTGATAGCACACTCAGTAAAGTTGTCAATAAGAACTTTCTTTCTGTCATGCTTCCATTTAGGACTGACTGGTGTATTGCCCTTTTCAATTTCAGTAGAGATTCTACTAACAGTAAGGCTTACACCTAATGTTGGAGATACACGCTATAAATAATGTAATTCATTATAGATATAGTATTGTATTAATAATAAATATAATTCACCTCACGTATTGCCGTTAATGATAACAACGACCTGCCATTATCACGTTCATCCTTGAAATACGCGATTGCAGCTGCAATTAGCGATTTACTCCGGCTAGAGAACGGTTTCGGCATTATTGCGTAAGCGGATAATTCCAATTTAGTTATGCGAATAACTGTTATAAACTGTAATAAAGACGAGATAAAAACATACATACGACAAGGAAAATAGATGACTCAAATGACAGAACACATTTGTCAAATGACAGAACAAATTTGTCAACAGTCTTTCTCAGTCCTACAACTTTATATAGTGATATTAACGTTGAATTTTGTCAGGTGTACATAGGTTTTTAATTTGCAACAGATTTGTCATGCCGAAAGTTCAATAAATGACGTGCACGTCTTCGTATCGTGAAAGGCCTGTAGCATCGGTATTTTGGGATGCAAAAGGAATATTGTGGATAGACTATCTTCAAAAGGGGAAGATCGTAAATGCCGAATATTACACAAATATTTTGGATCGTTTGAAGGCAGCTATCGCTGAAAAGCATCCGGGAATGACTAAGAAGAAAGTGTTCTTCCACCATGACAATACATCTGTGCATTCCAGTACGGTTCCTGCAAGAAAATTAAAGATTTAAGGTACGAATTGGTACCGCATCCTCCATATTCGCCTGACCTAGCACACCTGACTTTCATCTATTTCCTAAATTAACAGATTTTTACGGAGGGAAACAATTCTGCACAAATGAAGAGCTAACTTCAACAGTGGACGATTATTTTGCGATGTTAGAAGACTTTCGAGACGGAATAAAGAAGTATATCGATGATAGTACTTACTTCAGTATGTACCTGATGAAGCCATTTTGTTGGCGAAACAATTGTGGTTTTTTAGATCAAATATTAATATAGTGAAGTTTTAGTTCTATTTTAAATTATGGATCTTAATCAATCTAATTACTTAATAAAAGTTAAAAAGTTAAAAAACTATGACGACATTAAAAAATTATAAACAGCTGGTGCATTAAATCAAACAACGGTTACATAAAATATTAGTATATCTATGCAGAAATACCGTTTCTGAATACAATAATCCAAAAACTTAATCTTGTATTTTACAGTAAATTATAAATATGTTGTGATCCCAACTTAATGTCCAGGTATTGTATAATAAAATAATTTATATTTAATTTTTTATAATTAAAAATATATTTTGAATAAATACTTACAACTAGAGAAGCTTCAACACTTTTTCTAATGCATTTGGTTCTGAAGAGTTGTTGCTGATTATACTTAGAAAAAGCAATCACAATTCTATCAATGTGACGGCTAGTCCTCTTGCATTGGTTGAAGCAGTTTACTTGATCTAATGGTATTACTTTCATAACAGTTATTATCGTTTTAATATGCAAAACAAGTTCGAAGTAATCTAAGTCTTGTTTATTTTTTACTGCTGATTCCAACTCAATAACAACTTCTTCAATTAAACTGTTTACTAGCCCGTCAATCATTTGCAAAATTCTATAGCGTTTGCGAGCACATAAGCTTACAATCATTAAATTCAAGATGTGCAATGACTTTTTTAAAGTCCAACGTGATCTATTCGCCAAAGCCATCATAAGAGTATCATATAATTCTAATGCTAAAGATTCATCGAACCAAATACAATATCTACGTATTAAAGTCTTGGCAATTACTGGCATATCTTTTGTGGATTGCATTAAAGCATTTAGCAAGAAAAGTAAAGTTCCGTAATCAAAGTCACGACCCTGAACATCCCTTAAATCCATATACAATGGGCATAGTTCATATTCAACAGCTGGGGTGTACGGGCAAACTAAATGATTCGATGAATTTTGCAGTACCTCATGCGTAAAGCAAAACATTTCTGATATTATTTCTCCATGGAGTGAATTGCTTAATAAGTGTTTACTTAGTATTGCGCACATCCAATCATAAAAGTTAAGAAACGGCGTTATTTTCGCAATATTTTTACCAAGGACATAATGTATCACCATTTGGCTTACAAAATATTGAATGGAACGTCGTATTGTTGGAGTTATCACAGGAAATTTATACAGCATTGCTTGAAATAGGGATATTTCATAATCAGATACTTCCACTCTTGAATTATGAAAATGGCACAATAATTGAAACCCCATAGTGATGATATCTATGTCTTCACTTGTAGCTGCTTGCTGTATGAATGTCATGTAGTAGTTGCGATTCTTGAGATAACATTTTGCAATATATATATGTTTACAAAAAGTTAATTTGTAATATAAATGCATATTTACTGTGCATTTTGTCAGACCTGCTTTGTATTTTAGAGCACATAATGGAACGATATATTTAGTAAAGCTTGTTGCTAATGTTCTAGAACTGAAAAAAAATAAAAGTATATAATGTAAAGTATATTTGTACAAAGCAATTGTTTTACCAATTGTTTGGATGTTGATTAAACAATTTCCCCATATGTATGTTAAAGTAACAAATAAAGTTTTGTGAGTCTAATGCTTGAATAAGTGTGTCAAACAACAATGATGCTCCGAAAGCCAAATTATTATCAGAAAAACCTTGCACAACATATCGCATAAGCCTTGAAATATATGATAATTGTAGATGTCTTGAAATTACTTTAAACACACTGCTGCTAATTAAGAACTCGGCCATTCCAAAATTAGACAATTGAATTAATTCCTTCATAATATCAATCCAATCGTTTTCTCCTAAATATTTCTGCATGGTTGTTTCCAACACCTTCAAAACCCACTTTTCACTGTGTTGGTCACGAATATAGCTTATCTTTTGTGAAAGATCCATTATGGAATATCCATCTGTGAGTTTAGTGTTTTCCAATAGTAATTTATTAATTACCTTCAGAATATCCACAATGTTATCCTCAATATTAGTACATTTTATGAGCTGTTGATATACCGATCTTACTATGGATATGTCAATATTATTGTAATTGACATTTTGTAAGTATTTGTAGAGGAGCATTCGACGATTTGGCGTGCTTTCTACTGGATACCATTCACCACTTCCAGCAATGTAATTTTGTACTAGATTATCAGTTAATATATTCATAACATTTGTCAATGTATTACATATTTTTCCATCTGATATGAATGTCAAAGCAGCAGCAAAATCTTTATAAGCCTTATAGGCTTCATTTTTCTTTAAAATGTAGCTTTGTAAAATGGATCGTGCTATATCCAAGTCCTAGAAAACAGGAAATTTAAAAGTTATAATACTAGTCAAGTGTAGTAGTATTATAATTCTACGTTAGGTGTCTTCTGTTAGAACCGAAAGCTTTTAGGGGTTACTTATTGAACATTAGTAATTTATCTTACCATGAAAAATATTTTTTTAATTTAGTCCTATTAAAAAAAAAATGGAAGACTTGTAAAAGAAAATCTAGGTATTGCATGCATTTTTGCTTGTAAATAAATTCTGTATATTGCTGGTTCATTTCAGCCTTACAAAATATGGGCATAACAAAATCTTGTGCTATATTAGTTTACATTGTGATTAAACTTCAAATTCAAAAATACATATTATGTATAATATAAAGGTTATGTTGACGGTGTCGAGGTGACCATTAGCGACATTTAATATTTACTAATAGTGTGAAAATTATTTCAAAATATAAAATTGAAAATTGAAAATAAAATTCCTAACTTAGAATTTAAAATAAAAGAATTTATATAAAAAATTATAAAGAAAAATTGTAATAGTTATTTTATGATGACATCATAGGCAGCTATGGTTTATGTATGTCTATAAAATTAAACAAAATGTAAAAATGTCGAATTTTAGAATTTTCGTTTTTGTGTTTTATGAGGTAAGTAGATTTCAGAAATTTATTAATTATTTTAAATGTTAATGACTATAATAAAAATATATATCATTGTGATATATTTATAGGTTTTTCTCGTAGAAATTGCTAGTGCTTTTCGAAAGTTCAAATAATGTAATCAGTATAGCTCTTACATATTGAGTGTTTTACTTTGCATTTAAATTAATAATAAATGTATAACACTGTTTTTAAACGCAGGATATCAAAATAGTATTTAAAAAAATAGTATTAATTATTATCCTGTAATGTAATTTAAATGAATAATATATATATATATATATATAAAACGCTATTTATAAACTCAGAATATTAATACAGTATTTAAAAAAATGGTATTCAATATTGATATATTATCCTGTAATGTAATTATTATACATGTGTTCAGTTTTGAATTATATTTTGAAGTTTATTTGTATTTTAAACTAATGAAACATTTCAGCAGTTTTCAATAATTATTGCCTTCATACACAACGTAGATTACACGACTTAAATGCAGATGTCGCTGCATACTTGAAATCGGTAATTAGACATAAATATATTTCTTTTAGGAAGTAAAATTTATGTAGATGTATTTGCATTAAATAGTCATATAAAAAGTTAAAAGAATATTAATGTGTACGTTTTTTTTCTTGTCATAGTTGAAATATATTGCTTTCTTCCTGATATAATTTCTACAGTTAATTTGTACATATTAAGTAAATACTTAATGCCGAATAATTGTAGAGGGGAGTTGTTTAAATCTAGTTGGTCATTTAAAGCTAATCCTAAACTATTGTATCTATTAATTTCTAAGTTTTCTAACAAGTTAAGTTTTTTACTTTTTTCTTGAATGTGTAAAATTTTGAAATCTATATTAAATCTATGATTGATATCTATACAATGATTTGGGAAAGTTGAATCCGTTTTCTTTTCTTTATGAATTTTTTACGCTATTATCTATCCCCTTCGTCGAATAGAGTTGTTCCCATATTTATGTAAAATAAATAATATGTGCAACATGCATATTATTATTACATGTCCCATGATATTTTTAACATATTACCCATTCCGAAAAATACTAATCTGTTAGAAACTGTGTGATAGATATGGCCATTGCTTGTGGGAATTCCATTTAATAAAATGCACAAAACACTTGAAATAAAACACGTGTTAGAATTTCCAAAATTTGTATTAATAAATATATATTGTATCTATGTCTTTGTTTACAATGAATACATTTAGAAGTGGGGAGTTGGATATATCTAAATGGTTGTTTAATAATAAGTTTGTGGTTGTGAATTTATTCAAAGTCATGTTTACATTTTAATAAATGTTTGGCGTAATGAGAATCTGTTTTTTTGTTATGAAAGGACGTCATCTGTCCTTTTTTTCTTTGATTCTTGTGTTAAAAGAGCGACCTATTTGGCATACACATAATTTTTGGCAACTCTAGTCTATAAGCTGAACTGTGGGAGTTGCCAAAATTCTATGTGGGCCAAACGGGCAGGGCCGCTCTTATAATACAAGAATCAAAAAACAAATGAGGTTCTTTCATAACAATTCTTATTATGCCAAACATTTGTTATAATGTAAACATGCTTTTGACCCCAATTTCAATCTGCATACACAGATAGAAGTATTCTCTTAAATAATTTAGAAGCTTTAGAAATTAATAAATTCCAAAACACGAACTTATTATTCAACAACCAATTAGATATATCCAACTTCTCACTTCTAAATTTATTAATTGAAAACAAAGACCAATCCCATTTAGGTTAGGTAGGTACAATGTTGTAAATTCAATAAGCACCTAAGTTTAGTTAGTACTATATACTTGATAATCCACAGTGTGTGCGAAACATGTATTTTTATTAATACAATTTTTTTAAATTCAAACACGTGTTTTATTTCAAGTGTTTTGTGCATTTTATTAGAAACTTATTAAAAATTTTATTTAAACTAAATAATTATTTATGCAGGCATAAACAGTTGGTAAATTAAAAGTTAACATCTGTTGAAATATAAAACTCTATGACCAGTTTAAATAAAACACTGTATACGAATATACCAATTTAAATATATATATATATATATATATATATATATATATCGTTTTACTAAAATATTTTTTAGACATATTGTCGCTTTAGTAGAAAATAATTGTCATATGGTAACTATTTCTAATTGGATAAAAAGCTAAAAGCAATTTTTACAATTTCTTGAACGAAATTTGAAAGGCCTGATCATAAATATCGACATTTTTTTTAATAAAAAGAAGCAACATTATTGTGAAAATAAGAAAAAATAGTGAGTAAAGCACAAAGCTTAATTCAATATAATATGAGGTGCAACTGAGTTGTGTTATATTTACGTCATACTGACTACTATCACGTTTAAATCTATTTAAAATCGTCTGAAATTACGAATTGTTCGAAGATTAACGTATTGCCAAAATAAATATCCAAAAATATTTGATATTTTACTAAATTATTGTTGTTGTAAGTTGTATGATTAATAACTAAAGGAAAAACAAGTATGATTTTGCTCTCCATTTCAAACAATTTTCAGTATTCGATTGAAAATTAAGAAAAACCAAGAGACGCTTCAAGAAATATCAGCCATACTACTTAAACGTTATTTATTATTGGGATTAACCAATTGAAACAGTAGCGCTGTCAACTGCACTTCGTGGCGGGAAATTTAAAATAGTATTTTAAATTATAATTTATATGACGATTCATATTTATTATCATGGAATAATTAATTATTTTTTGCTAATTTCTAGCTATAAAGTTATTTAATATACATGCTGTGCATCAAATATAGGTGTATAGAGTTTGTTAAATAATACTTTACGGAACCAACAGAGAAGGTGAACTTTCGAAGCACAGTATAGTTAATTGTTATTCAAACATCTTTTAGGCTACTATCCCTTCGCTGAATAGAGTTCTACCCACATTTATGTAAATTATATAATATATGCAATATACATATTATTATTACATGTACTTATGATATTCTTACCATATTACCCATTTCGAAAAATACTAATCTATTAGAAACTGATTAAAAATTCAATTTAAACTTAATCTTTATTTATGCTGGGCATAAAGAATTTGGTAAATTAAATATAAATATAATAAAACTATGAAAATTAATAATAATAAAATCATAATACGTGTAGTTATGTGCTGTTGTTAGGCAAATACTTGAGAAGAGTTCCAATTTGTTCTCCTATTCTATATATTATTGAATTTGAATAAAGAAGGCGATTTAATATTAATTCTAAGAAAGCATTTATTGATATGAAATTTTCTGTTCAAGATTAACTGCGAGAATAACTAATATTGCCTAAATACAGTGCTTTTTTAAAGATTGACTGTAGGTTTTTACATGTTAATTAATATTTCAACAACATAGTTATAAAGTTATTTAATATAGGTGCTTCGCTTAAAATATGAATGTCTTGAGTTCGTTAAATAATACTTTACACCAAAGTAAATACAACTAAGAGAAAATGTGGACTTTCGAAGTACAGTATAGCAAAGTGTTCTTAAAACATTTTTTCCATTTTGCGTTCGAAATGAACTAAGTATATTTGATAGATATGATATACCGGGTGTATTATGAAAAACCTTTGGGGCTGTAGCTTCCTTATATTTTATCTGATTTTAATGAATGATATGTCAAACTAAATCGTTTTTAAAGCACTGTAACCTGTTTTTTAAAAAAACATTTTTTTGACATTTCGTTTTTGACAGACAGTAGTAAATTTTTTTTTTTAAATTGTACTACATATTTTTTTTTACTTATTCTAATAAACATTTATTTCCTGAAGACACCTCCATTAAATTGAGTGACAAATTTTTTATTATTAAAAAACAACTACGAAATTTACAGAAATCAAGCTATCATATATTTTAATGAATCAAATGTTCGAAATTGGCCCCATTTTGTTCCAGACACCTTCTATTAACTCCAACTGCTGCGTTTAATATAAGATTTGGTGGTATTTCATGACATACTTGTACTATCCTTCCTACTAAATCATCTCTGGTATCAGGTGGAGTCAAATAGACATGATCTTGAATGTAAGACCACAGAAAGAAATCCAGTGGATTCAGATCTGGCGATCTAGCAGGCCATCGAATAGGTCCGTAAGTGCCCATCCATCTGACGCCAAAATAATTATTTAGAAAATCAGTATTCATTCGTTCATTATGGGGTGTGGCACCGTCCTGTTGGAACACCACCCTGTTTAACTCAGCAAGTGGCAACTCATCTAAATAATCGCCTAATTCATTTCGTAACAAATTATTATACTTTTCTTTTTAGATTACCCTCCACAAAAAAAGCCCTACTACTCTATCGCCTAAAATGCCACACCATACATTTACACTGAACCGATTTTGAAAATTGTGTTGCATCACAACATGGTTATTTTCAGTGCTCCAATGGCGATGATTATTTCTGTTGAATACACCATTTTTCCCAAAAGTGCATTCATCTGACCACCACACACGACGATAAAAAATTGGATCTTCCCTTAGTTTATACATGAAAACCGTGCAGAATTGAACCCTTCGTTGAGGGTCGTTTTCACCGAGAGCATGCACCTTCCGTGGTTTATAAGGAAAGAACTTGTGCTTCTTCAGAATGTACTGAACTGTAGAATGTGATACCTGCATGTAGTGAGCAATTTCTCGCGTAGACGTATTAGGGTTTTCTTCCACATAGAGCAAGACACTTAATTCTAAATTTTGATCTTGAATTACACGTGCGTTTATTTTCGGTTTTTTGAATGATCCAAAATTTCGTAAATTTCGCACGAGCCTTCCAAACTTATCGGCACTTGGACGCAGTCTGTCAGGAAAACGATTTCCATAAAGTCGCAAAGAAGCTGCAGAATTTGTTCCGCATTCAAAATATGCTTGAATCGCATCCACACATTCGCCATAATCCATTTCAATAACAAAATTTAGAAATAAATCGTTGAAAATGTTATAATGAATGTGTGACTGACAGATGTCACAGCTCTCTTCGAAAATTTGGAATGCAATTTTATCGTTCAATATAACTGCTTGATTTTTAAATTTTTAAAATAAACACTGTAAATGTTGTTGTTGACCCACTGCTCACTGATAACATTGGTTTGTATTCCTTTATGGGCTATATAGTATTGAATGTAAGTGATTTTAAAAGGTACACACATTTGTTGGTAATAAAATGAAATAGAGCATTTAAAATGCATTTAAGAAATCTCTGTGTTCGGAAAAACCAGAATAAATCGAACTAAAAAAAAACCTTCAATTTCTCGATTTTTTTTCATACAAGGATATCGTTGTTTACAGTTTCATATTCAGAAAAAGTAATATATTTGAATAAGGAAAAAAAAAAGTATATGCAATTTAAAAAAACACAGTTTGCAGCTGTCTGTCAAAAACAAAGTGTAAAAAAAAAAATTCAAAGCGGATCACGTTACAGTGTTTTTAAAACGATTTAGTTCGACGTATAATTTATTACATTCGGATAAAAAATGAAAAAGTTACAGCACGAAAGGTTTTTCATAATACACCCGGTATATTCGTACGCTACACAAATAACGTATATTGTATACAATAGACGACAAGATATATTAGTTTCTATGTCACTTATGTTTATATTTTTAAATAAAATATCAAGTAATGTTAACGAAAATTAATAAATAATATGTAATATAATATACTTCGCAGATAGCAAGATTTAAATTTGAAAATGTCAAGTGTCAATGTGACCAACTACATGCTTTATATAAAAATAAGACTCTGAACTTTCAAATTAAATAATTCCAATTTATTAATTAAAAAATGCAACATAGAAAAAATAGTATAAAAAACTCGTTTCATAAGGCCTTTTGCCGCACTCGCTCTTTAGAAAACTCGCCGCTATCGCGGCTCGTTTTCTAAACTGATCTCGTGCGGCAAAATGGTGCCTTATGAAACTTGTTTTTTAATATACTATTTAACGCTGCTATCCCCATTGTTAAATAGAGTTCTTCCCACATGAAGAAGTTAACATCTGGGTTGAAATATAAAATATAAAAACTTATGCCCAGTTTAAAAAAAGCACTGTATATGAATATACCAATTACAAGATATACGTACGCAAAACAAAATATAGTTTTAGCACACTATTTTACTAAATTTTTTTAGAATAAACAATATTGTCGCTTTAGTAGAAAATAGTTGTCATATGGCAGTTAGGTATGTTTAATTGGATAAAAAGCTAAATGAAATTTTTATAATATCTTGAACGAGTTTGAAAGGTCTGATCATAAAAATCGTTTAGTAAAAAGATACAAAACTATTGTGAAATAAAAAAAAATAGTGAGGTTATTACAAAATTAAACAGTAAAAGCACAAAGTTTAATTGATTAGAATTTAGAATATGATATAACCAACTGAGTTGTGCTATATTTAAGTCATACTGACTTCAATCGCATTCAAAACTATTTAAAATCGTCTGAAATTATGAATTGTTCGAAGAATAGTAATGATATGTTTGACTAAAATAAATATTCAAAAAATATTTTATATTGTGGAGGATTTCACTCAATTATTATTGTTATAAGTTGTTTGATTAATAATTAAACGAGAAATAAGTAAGATTTTGCTCACCATTTCAAACAATTTTTGGTATTCGATTGAAAATTAAAGAAAACCAACAGACGCTTCAAGAAATATCAGCCATACTACTTAAACGTTAATTATTATTGCGATTAGCCAATTGAAACAGTAGCGCTGTCAACCGCACTTCGCGGCGGGAAGTCTAAACTAGTATTTTAAATTATATTTTATATGACGATTCACATATTTATATCATAGAATAATTCATTAATTTTTGCTAAATTCTAGCTATAAAGTTATTTGATATACGTGCTATGCATCAAATATAGATGTATAGAGTTTGTTAAATAATACTTTACGGAACTAACAGAGAGGGTGAACTTTCGAAGCACAGTATAGTTACAATAAGTGTTATATTCAAACATTTTGTACGCTGCTATCCCCTTCGCTGAATAGAGTTCTACCCACATTTATGATATAGTATATGCAATATACATATTGTTATTATATATACTTTGATATTTTTAATATATTACACATTTCGAAAAATACTAACCTGTTAGAAACTGGTTGAAAATTCAATTTAAATTTAATCTTTATTTATGCTGGCATAAACAGTTTGGTAAATTAAATATAAATATAATAAAACTATGAAAATTAATAATAATAAAATCATAATAAGTGTAGTTATTTGTTATTGTTGAACAAATACTTGAGAAGAGTTCCAATTTGTTTCTCCTATTCTATATATTATTGGATTTGAATAAAGAAGGCGATTTAATATTAATTCTAAGAATGCATTTATTGATATGAAATTCTCTGTTCAAGATTAACTGCAAGAATAACTAATATTGCCTAAATACAGTGCTTTTTTAAAGATTGACTATAGGTTTATACATGTTAATTAACAATATTTCAACAAGATCTTGCTATGTTGTCGACATTCTTTTAGAAAAATATTGTTAATCAGAATTTAGCAGCAACATAAGTTCTTCTACAGAAACTGTCCTAGGTTTACAAACTGGTTTCTAAATAAGGGAAAGTTAAAAATAATGCGTGGTAACTTTTTTCGCGTGTTAGTAAGGTAAGAAATTCTCAAAGGAAATAGGTGAGAAAAATTTGAGAAAGGAGTCTAACATTCGATTGACCCCCATACGCAGGGGGTCATTTTGAAGATTTGATTTAATGTTGAAATAAGTTTTCGTTAAAAGATTTGTTATAATGTTTTGTTTAGAGAATTACAATAAATATTGTCAATATAATGATATTTTGTTACTTCAGTAACACATGAAAAATGTTTAAATCTTACCACAGACAATTCTTGTATTCTTTATTTTTTATAAATTCGCTAATAAATCCAGGGCAGTTTTTCTGGTATAGCTTATGCTGCTAAATTCTGATTGACAATGTTTTTCCGAAAGAATGTAAAATTCCCTATAAAATAATGGTTAATTGACTGAAATAATTTTAAATTATAATTTGTTCGACGATTCATATACTTATATAGCTTAATTCATTAATTTTTAGTAAATTCTAGTTATAAAGTTATTTAATATAGGTGCTATGCACCAAATATAAATGTATTGGGTGCCTTAGACAATACTTTATTTAAAGTAAATACAACTAACAGAAAATGTGCACTTTCGAAGTACATAATTGTTAAATGTTGTTAGAACATTTTTTTCAATTTTGCGTTCTAAAAGAACTCATTATGACACCCAAAACAGTATCGAAATGAGCTTTTTTCGATACGCTTTTTTTCATTTTTCAATGTTGGCGTTGTTCGAACACAGAAATAAATCCGAAATTGGTGGAGACTGTGGCTTGTAATCTGAAACAGAAATAAGAAAAACACCCTAACCACAATATATAACAATAAATACTATATACGTATTTTGGCAACTAAGTTGTCATCTTCAGTAGAATAACCTTAAAAACTGAAAAAAAGAGTGTTAACATAGCGTTTTTGGCTAAGGTAAACCTTAGCCAAACACTTATATACTACTTAAACCTAGCGTGAAGTTTAGGGAACCGTGAAGCGTGAATACATGAAGCGTAAAAATAATGCTATTGTCACAATAAGTCCAGTTTGTATACCTTATTGTGACAATAGCATTCTTTTTACGCTTCATGTATTCACGCTTCACGGTTCCCTAAACTTCACGCTAGGTGTAAGTAGTACATAAGTGTTTATTTCGTTATTAGGAATTTAGTGTTATTTCACTGGCGATTTGGTGAAGAGCATATCTTCTAAGGTTTACCTTAGCCAAAAACGCTACGTTTAACACTCTTTTTTTCAGTTTTAAGGTTATTCTACTGAAGATGGCAACTTAGTTGCCGAAATACGTATATAGTATTTATTGCTATATATTGTGGTTAGGGTGTTTTTCTTATTTCTATTACAGAAATAAATATCATTCTTGTCATTTGATTTTGAGAATTTAAGTACATTTGACAGATATGATATATGTATGTACGCTACACAAACAACGTATATTGTATACAATTGACAACAAGATATTTTAGTTTCTATGTCGCACATGTTATATTTTTAAATAAAATATCAAGTAATGTTAATGAAAATTAATAAATAATATGTAATATAATAAATATACTTCGCGGATAGCAAAATTTAAATTTGAAAATGTCAAGTATCAGTGTGACCAGCTGCATGCTTTATATAAAAATAAAAGTCTGAACTTTCAAATTAAATAATTACAATTTATTAATGTAAAAAATGTAAAATAGAAAAAATAGTATAAAAAATTCGTTTGATAAGGCCTTCTGCCGCACTCGCTCTTTAGAAAACTCGCCGGTATCACGGCTTCTTTTCTAAACTGATCTCGTGCGGCAAAATAGTGTCTTATGAAACTTGTTTTTTAATATACTTTTTATTGCGTACGTATATCTTGTAATCGGTATATTCACATACAGTGCTTTTTTTAGACTGGGCATAGGGCTTTTATATTTTCTATTTCAACCCAGATGTTAACTTCGTCATGTGGGAAGAACTCTATTCAGCAAACGGGATAGGAGCGTAAAAAATGTAGTTTTAGTTCAGTTTTACCAAAATATCTTTGGAATAAACAATATTGCCGTTTTAGTAGAAAATAATTGTCATATGGTAGTTATGTCTAATTAGATAAGAAGCTAAAAGTAATTTTTACATTTTCTTGAACGAAATTTGAAAGGCCTAATCATAAATATCGATGTATTTTAATAATTAATAATTTAATAAAAAGAAGCAAAACTACTGTGAAAATAAGAAAAAATAAGTTAGGTTATTACAAAATTAAACAGTAAAAGCACAAAGTTTAATTCATTAGAATTTAGAATATGATATAAAACCAACTGAGTTGTGCTATATTTACGTTATACTGACGACAATCGCGTTCAAAACTATTTAAAATCGTCTGAAATTACGAATTATTGGAAGAATAGTAATGATATGTTTGACTAAAATAAATATTCAAGGAGTAATAATCATATTGCATTCATTTATGTTACTATATCAAATTAAACCAAGCTATTACCCCGCTAAATACTGTACGTATGAAGTGACGGTTGGACAAGCTAATATTTGGAGATACCCCAGTTAATATTAAACTAGCCGTTGTATAAATAATTTAAATTACGTAGTTAAAAAAGTTGATCGTTTATGCTATTAAATCGCGATTCCTCGCTAAATATTGCACGCTGTGAAGTGACGCTTGGGCAAACAAATATTTGTAGATTACCCCATAAATATTAAACTAATCATTAGAATTAAGAAGAACTACTAACTTAAATTACATAATTAAAAAGGATTATCTCACCATTTTGTTGAAATTTCTGGAATTAGGATCTAAATTCCGAAGACGCCGAACGGTGTTTCTAGGAAGGGTTGCCATGTTGAAATAATTGTTCATTAAAACTCTATCGGGGTTATTAAGAATTGCAACCGGAAATTGGTAATAGCGGTAAATTTAAAAAAGAGCTTTTTCTATTATTTCGGACTTTTATTAAAATAAGTTGCTAAGGCGGGCTTTTTAAAAAAAATATCTACATATATGAATTCGAGTAAGTGTTTGAATTCTTATATTTTTAACAGGTAATTTGGGAGTATACATGAGGTATTTGGGGTAGATATTTGGAAATCAAATTGCACTCATATTTGTGTAGCCTGGCTAGTATCTTTGGCTAGAAATATGATAATTAAAATGAAAAATAAGACGCGATTTTTTTATTTCCCTTATTCCACCCTATTATTTTTATGTAATCATTAGAGCCGTTTAAAATGTGGAATTCCGGTATCGGCTTTAACGCGGTCAGTTAATACGACTCTACTTATAACTAAAGGGGAATATTTATGCAGCTCGCATGGACGGCGAGCGAAGCCGGATGTCTCCGCCAGTCTATGCCGTCACCGACGTATATCAGGCGTTGCGTTGCCAAAAACGCATACATCGTGAGACAGACGAAATATTAACAAGCAACATGTGTTATATGTAGCTGGTACCAGGCCTTTACAACTATTTTTCAGTTTTAATTGTATTTTACTATTTTTTTCTTTGTACTTTACTATTTTCTGTCTGTGTCTGTATTTCTCGGGTGTCGTTGCGTGATGTTACTTTTGTCAGGGTCTTCATCTGAATACAGTTTCATAATCTTCCGGCCAATCTACTTCGAAGCATTTGCCCTCAAAAAAATATTTAATAAATTCGAATTATTCATTTCCGATCCAATTCACTTTAAATATTAATTTGAAAGTTTCGTTTGCTACATTTTCTGCACCTTTGAATCAACCTTCATTACCTATTTGTACAATGAAGACTTTGTATATAAATTAGATAACAATTTTATATTTAGAATAAGGTGTTGGCATATGCCAATGATTTGATTATAATATCAAGAGGTCAAAAAAACCTTACAGAAGCGATGTTGAAATTGTTAGGATATGAAAATTGATGAAGAAGCAATGATTGCTAGTTTGAGAGTTAAAAAAGTAGGTCGCAAATTTGAACAGAAACTTATTTAGGAACAGCAGTTAGCAACGAAAATTAGGTAAGCCAAGAAATGATCCAAAGGATCTAAGCAGGTCACATATAAGCTATATTCATATAAAGAAGGTTTGCAAGTCAGCGGAAATGATGATATTAACAAATAAGGAAAAATTAAAAGCATTTGAGACAAAGATGGTAAGGATATTAGTATAGGCCAAAAAGGACAGAAGCTGGGGAATTCAAAAGATTCATGAATATGTAAGCTAGAGAAATGTTAAAAGGCGATGGCAGTAAAAATAATTAAAAAAATAACTTTTCACAAATTTCGATCGTTTTATCATTTAATTGTTAAATTTCATATTAATTATAATATTATTTTTGCTGCAAAGTTTGAAAAAGCGTTAGGAGGAGGTTTACTAAATTGTTTTAATATTTAAACTGTTTCTCATTAAGTTTAATCGATGAAGATTTTTAGATTTAGGTGCAATGTAACATTAATTCTTACAAAACGAATTTTATTAACGTTCAGTACAAAACGATTTTTCTAGACTACAAAACAGATTATTTCGTGGCAATAAGAAAATCAATTACAGCGTGGAGTTAACTTTATTAAGTTTTTCTTTTGTTATATAGTAAACGAAACTGAAATAACAAAACTCGGCTAATAATCAGTGTAATAAGTCATGACGAGTGAAATGTTTAGCACAGCTGACAGCTCCTATTTATAATTATTTATTTATTCGATTTATTTATAACACGTCAAGCCGTGTATGCGACTAACTGGTGCACCTACATAGTTTATTACCAACTGCTTATCATCGATTGTTCGTAATAATAATTTATAATGCGCCAGACAGTTAACCAGTTAACAGCCACTGTATTAATTAAATGGATTCGTCCAACTTTATCATTAATTTTACGATTTAACAGCTTTGTCCATAAACTATAACAATGGGAAATTCAAAAAATATCGTTTTACATTAAAGTTAATATTAATCAAAATACTATTTTGAATAAGAAGTTCATATAAATATTTTATTTATATAATTTTGTTTGTCATAACTTTTGGAAAAGTCTCGATTATTAAATAATTGTACACTTTCTAAGATTTATAGAAGAATATAGGATTAAATTTTTATATATTAAATAGAATTAAATTATGAATGGTTTTGTTAAATTTTCTATCATTTCAAAAGATTTATATGATTTTCTAGTAAAGTAATACACATTTTCCCTCTAGTCACTCTAGTGAATGATTTTTGCATTCGTAAAAACTAACTATTTATTTATTCAAATAATTAATTCATCTAATTTATGATATTCATTCTTGTTGTTAATTATTTTATCATCAGAAATGATGGTAATTTTACTTAAGCTTAATGAGTCTACCAAAATGGGCTATTCTCGTTACCAATGAATCGGTTTTTTCGTAGTCACGGCATGCATGTATGTGATAAATCTAGTTTCTTTGCAATCTGACGTATTGTGTTACAATGATCCGCATCGACCACCTCGTTGAAATTTAGAAGGGCGTATAGCTTTGGGATTTTCTGATGACCACCTGTGCAGTTTTCTCAGATTTGTAACACCACTTCTCGTGAACGTAGATTCATCTGCCCAGAGGACTGTTCTGCAGAAATTAAAATGAAGCCGTGACTTTCTTAATATCCAGGTACCTGCCTCAAGCAAACCATGTCCCCTGCGATAGTGATATGGATATAAGCCCTCACGTTTTAAAATTCGCCAAACTGTCGTTCGTGGCATTCCTAGTTGTCTAATAATTAATTAAAAAATGCAACGTTAACAGTCATCTGAACATTTGTTTATTGTATGATATTCATAGTTCAACACTTACGAAATAAGTAAGAACCTTCTTTATTATAAATCAATTTCCAGTACTCTTTTTTGTAGATCTCCAAGAAATTACTGTATGCACTACGACACGTGCTTATTTATTTTAGGATAACATTTTATTATGCGACGTTAACAATCACAGGCCTGGAATTGAATCGTATAACTTTTTTAAATAAAATTAGTTTCTATTGACTTTAGGATTACATTTTTTTTCATAATCTGACAATCACATTCGTAGATCTGTAACTTTGAAACAAATAAAAATGGATATAAAAGTTTTGCGTTTTTGTTACTTGAAATGAAGTCTACTTTACACTCCTAAAATTCGAATATAACGATACGGGACAACTTGTACATAAGCGGCTAATAGCGCAGTGGAAGACTTATAGTGCGGGGGGTACCGGTATTGAATCTGGCTGCTGCTGTCCGAGGTTTTCGTGATTTTTCTTCTAGTCCAAGGTGAATGCTGATAGTCAAATATCTTAAGCGGACATTTTCAAACATAAAACGTGTAAATGGTGTAAGTTTGGGATAATAATATTTAGCGAATAGAGATGGCGTGTGTAAGTTGATTATTTCGAATTTAGTAGGTGTTTAAATGGCAGTTGTCGCATTTGTACATCTCTTTTCTTTTTCTAATGCATAACCGGCCATCTTCTATACAATTTCATTTACTTCGAATAATATATTTTTGCATTCGTGAAAATTAATTAATTATTTAAATAATTAATTAATTTGATTTATTTTGTGATGTTAATTTTTGTTATTAATTATTTTATCATTAGAAATTACGGTAATGTTACTTAAGCTTAATAAGTTTACATTAATCGTTCCAATATTCTCGTTGCCAACGAATCGGTTTTTTACATAGTCAAGGCATGTATGTATGTGATACATCTAGTTTCTCTGCAATCTCACGATCCGCATCGACTACTCCTTTGATTTGGTCGTTATCAACTTTAACTGAATTACCAGAGCGTTGTTCATCTTTGAGTAAAACATCACCAGAACGAAATTTCATTCTTTTAAACCTTCCTTACTATATATAAGCGGTTCATAGCGCAGTGGAGGATTTATAGTGCTGGGGGTACCGGTATTGAATCTGGCTCCTGCTGTCCGAAGTTTTCGTGATTTTTCTTCTAACTCAAGGTGAATGTTGATAGACAAATATCTTAAGTGGACATTTTCAAACATGAAACGTGTAAATGGTATAAGTTTAGAATAATACTATTTATCGAATAGAGATGGCGTTATTGTTGTTCAAAGTGTCTGGTGTTAGAGTGAATAAAAAATACTGTACGATATCATTTCATAAAAATTGGCATAACAGCGTTATAATAACTGTTTAAAAAATACAATTTAATTGCAGCTTTCTCCAACAATAATAAGTTACGACAGTGTCTAAAAACAAAAATTGTTAACACAGATGCGTTGAAAGAGTCGGGCATTTACAAAATAACTTGTAATTCTTGTCCAATATTATACATCGGGCAAACCAGAAGAAGTGTTCAAACACGATACAAAGAACACATGGCTCAGTTGAATTACACAACATTACACAACATAGAAAAGTCAGCATTAGCTCTATATCAAACAGATACAGATCACAACTTCAATTTAGAAAATGTTAGTTTAGTTAAAAAAAGCAGTAATAGAAATTTAGACATGTGGGAAACTATATACATGAAAAAACACAAAAATTATTATCTTCTAAATAATAATATTTCACCCCTCAATAAAAAAACTGTTAGCTTTTGTACCGACATCATTAAATACTTAAGACATCTTGTAAACATGTACTAAACACTTCATTCACATTAATATTTTATATTGTAATCCCTAATCCTTTTGCCGTTAGTCCAACCCGATGCCTCCCTTTTGTTTCATAGATATTTGGTATTTGCCCATGAACTCATTGTCAGAAATTATATTAGTTTTAAGATTCATTGTAATTTTTCATTAATTTGTTTTCACCCTACCTCTAATTTTTCTGTATATGATGTATTTTCATATTATCTATTGTCTGGTAGATATGTTTAAACGGTACTACTGATGATGTGTGCAGAGCACACGAAATGTACATTTAGTTTATTAAAACTATTTTTTTCTATTTTGCGTTCGAAATGAACTCATTATGAAACCCAAAACAGTATCGAAATGAGCTTCATTTCGATACGCTTTTTTTCATTTTTCAATGTTGGCGTTGTTCGAATACAGAAATAAATATCATTGCTGTCATTTGATTTTAAGAATTTATGTACATTTGACAGATATGATATATGTCCTTATTTTACACAAACAACGTATGTTGTATACAATTGACAACAACATATATATGTTTCTATGTCACTCATGTTTATATTTTTAAATGAAATATCAAGTAATGTTAACGAAAATTAATAAATAATATGTAATATAATATACTTCGCGGATAGCAAGATTTAAATTTGAAAATGTCAAGTATCAATGTGACCAACTGCATGCTTTATATAAAAATTAAACTCTGACCTTTCAAATTAAATAATTCCAATTTAAGCAATTTATTAATGTAAAAAACGCAAAATAGAAAAAATAGTATAAAAAACTCGTTTCATAAGGCCTTTTGCCGCACTCGCTCTTTAGAAAACTCGTTTTCTAAACTGATCTCGTGCGGCAAAATGGTGCCTTATGAAACTTGTTTTTTAATATACTATTGTGAACAAAGTGTTTTGTTTTATTTCGTTATTTCAATATTTCACAAGTGCTCAACATATAATACTAAGAACTTGATTATTCATATCTTTGTAGGTTTATTAAGATACAGCAATAAACTAGAAAACTTATTCAAAAATATTACAAGACTAATATGCATATTACAGATAAGCGTAAAAATAACATAATAGTCTTTAGAAAGTGTGACTCAAAACATTTAGAAGATTCATGGGTTTCAAATATGTGTTTTAACGAAAGCAATCGTTTACAATAAAAAATAAAATGCAAATAGTTTCAAAATAACGGCAAAATTCTAAGTAAACAACGTAGCTGACAGCTGACAAAGTTAGGTTATGTCGGTAAATCACTGAAATTTCAATCGTTTGTAACTGAATTTTCTTTAATTTTAATCAGCCAATCAAATAGCTAGTTTTTGGGATCAGGATCTGAACACGCATTTTTTGCACTTTTCTGTTGGGCGAATAGAGTATAACGTCATATGCGTAAACGGTATGAAAAGTTTAGTATAATAATATTTATCGAATAGAGATGGCGTATGTTGATTATTGTGATTATTTCGAATTACGTAGGTTTGTTTTGGCAGAGGGAAATTAAAATGTATAGAAGATGACCAGCTTATGCATTAGATAAATAAAAGAGATATATAATTGTGACAATGCCATTTACAGTGGCGTGTCGTGGGGTTTGAGTTTGGAGGGGCGCACCAGAAATCAACTACCAAATGACATATAGGCAAATTGCGCGAAAAAGTATTTATAACATTTATTTAAGTTGAATAAATACATAGGAATTAAAAAATATTAATACCTACAATAACGACAAAACAATAATAATTGTAAATCAAAACGGAAAAAATCCAAAATAAGGGGCTCATTTTAAACAAAAATCCACCAACTTTAAAATTAAAGTTTGCAAAAACGAAGAGCTGGAACAGCGGAATAGTTTTTATAATGTCATAAAAAATCACTTCACAAAGTAGGTAGCCACGGTTTATAAGTAGGAAAAAGAAATAACAACATATTTACACAGATAAACTAAACAAAATGGGTGGGTGTCATTTTTTTTTAAATAAAATCCGCTATGCGGTCCTTCATTGAAATGAATTTTTCCATGACTTTATCATCAAAATTGTTTATTTTGTGCACTAAATTTCGATTTATGGACATCATAGCTAAAGCATTTAGTCTGTCATTAAGCATGGTATTTCGCAAAAATGTTTTTATGTGTTTAAGCGTCGAAAAAGTGCGTTCTGCTTCGGCTGTTGTCATTGGAGTCGTAACGATAATTTTTAATATTTTCGATAAATGTTTAACTAAGGTTATTTTCCATAATAAATAAAAGATGATTCATTGCTCCAACAATTTCTTTTAAATCTTCTCTCGAGTAAATTACCTCCAATTCAGTTCTTAATCTTGATTTGCTCAACATCGGATAAAATGAACATACATCGTTTAAAACAGTCACAGGGAAATTTTTTGAAAACTCTGAATATTAATCTTTGTTAAAGAAAGAAAAGCTTTCCTTCATTTGTCCTGCAATTATATCACAAATTATCATACGGTATGATGGTCCCGTAGACGGCACTGAAACACTGGCCGCTAGATAACTGCGCCGTAAAATATCCTAAATGTTTTTATGGAATCGTGTACTATTGGCCAATATCGGGTCACATTCACAAGGAATCTATAATGATTTATGCAGGCCGCGGCGTATTTGCGCCTTAATATAATTCTGTGGGTTCTAACAACGCTAGACAACGAAAACAGAGTTCAGTTTTTTGAAATTTTAACTACTTATATGAATAATAATAATAATAAAATGAATAGTAATAATAAATATTTAAATAAACATTTAAATTGAGTGTTATATTAAAAATTCTAGAAGGGGCGCGCAGCTTCGCGGCCTTATACAGCTACCGCCACTGTTTCCTCCGAATAAAGAAAGAATAAGGGAAATGAACAGACATTTTGGTACAAGTGACTCTAAAGATTGTTCTGTTTCTATAGGCATTTTTGAGCATCTGTTACGAAATTGTGACTGACCAGTATTACAAAATGTAATATTTCTTGTGAATAAGTTGTTTGTTCATACTACTTTCAATAGAATTATTTTTGTATTTATTGTATTTCTGTTAATTTTGAAATTTGTTTAAATTAATTTTTATGTATAATATAGACTTCTAGAAAATACTATAATGATTGTGTTCAGGTTAGGGAGAAGAGAAGTAATTATTTAACAAATTAATTTCGTTTAGTTGAGTTAAGTTTCACTGTCGAAAATTTACAATTAAGCAATTGACTTTAACTCACTAGGTGGTTAAAATTGCCTAGTTGTCAATTATTGTGGTAAATTCGTTTTTGGATTTATTGTTCTTGCAAGTAGCTTATCTATGTCTGCATTAGTCCGGATGTTATCGATGCAGGGTTCGGAAACAGCTGTTGCTCTATAATCAGTAAATATGTGCTGTACATTGTACGAATTGATTACGTTCAATATATTTTCTAGTGACAGGGATTGCTACGAGAAGTCAATATTGAAGTCTCCTACAATGAAAATACTTTTTATAACGATATCATTATTTAAAGCTGTTAATATTTCATTTAGCTGAGTCATAAAAACCATAAGGTTGCTTCCTGATGGCCTATATAACGATATTATTGAGGTGTTGTATTCCATTAGCTGTCACTTCAAAGTTCATTTCCACAGAAAACGCAATTAAGTCGTTTCTCTCAAGAAAAGTCATTCCATCTCTCAGCA
This sequence comes from Melolontha melolontha, assembly GCA_935421215.2. Lineage (NCBI taxonomy): Eukaryota > Metazoa > Arthropoda > Insecta > Coleoptera > Scarabaeidae > Melolontha > Melolontha melolontha. The sequence goes on along the minus strand of OW285244.1, from coordinate 33,058,406 downwards.
ACACTAACACCATGCGAGTATTTTTTCCAGAAATATGCACTTGCTATTTTATATCCTTTGATAGATATGTTTCTCATAGTTTCTTCGCTGAGCCAATATTCTCTTATGCACGCTATGTCTATTTTTATTGTTTCTAGTTTGTTACTGAGAACGTTTGTTTACTATAGACTGAATATTGGCGCGATTTGACGCCATATTTCGTTTTGTACTTTTATCTGTGTTGGACGACATTTATACTTTTGTGTGGTTAATCATTAAAAATGAGAGAACTTTTACATAGCATTACTGAAAACTGAAAGTTTTCTATCGTGTAGTGTATATGTTTGCGTGTGTGTTTGTGTTTAATCTCCTGCCAATTATTTAAGTAAAATATTTTGAATTAGTTCATATTTAATTACCAGAATCAATTCAGTTTTAATTCGTAGTAATGTTTTTGCTAAATTGATTGCAGAATTTATTGTTAGACATTACCAATTACCAAAAAATAAAAACGCAAATTGAAAATAACAAAGTTGTTTTCATTTAATTAATTCAGTTTATCGATTGTTTTGCTAGGTGTAATAGCCAATGTAGGCACAGATGGTATATACACATTAAAGGCCATATATGTAATAGTATTTTTTGACGATAGATAATTGAACGGGTAAATTAGAAATTAGCGTAGTATATCATCAAAACGTTTCAATTCTCATAATTTTCCAATTCGAAAATGGAATTATTTAAATATATATTATATCGCCATAATGTTAAACAACTTTCATTGTAAAATATTTAACAATGGCTTGCTTATTGTTAAAAACAAAGAATATCCGAGACTAGTGTGTTTAAAATATGTTTTTAGGTTCTAGATACGAGAGTGGATGTCCTTGAAATAAAAAGACAACGCATGGAAAATGAATTGATATATATATATATATATATATATATATATATATATATAAATATATATACAGTACAAATCTCTTCCCTATAGTCACCTACAAACGTGTATTACGTATGTATGCGTTCGAAAGCGAGGAGTGGGGACGCACATAGCATGTATGTATGTATGTATGTACTGTAGATCAGTTTGGATGTAAGCAGTAAGCACATACATACATAGTATAAACGTCGATGAATGTGGAACTACCGTCAATAATAGGGACTTTATGTAATAATAAATACAAATAAGTGTGGACTTTTTGGAAGATTTTAATATTTTTAACGCTTAAAACAATGTCAGATATACCTATAACAATAACAATAAATAAAGCGGTAAATCATAATAACTTCTATATTCTATACATAATAAATAAAACTAGAATTAAAAAAATAAAAAGTAAACTATTTAATGTATTGTATGCTCAAAACGGTCTCCTAATGCAAACAAGCAATGTCCTAATCTGTCATAAAAGTTTCTCTGAACATTTAAAATCGTTTGCGGTTGAATATTTAGGATAGATCCAACTATTTTCGCCCGTAATTATCGTTTCAAACGCAATGGTACGTTGAAAGTTAATTTGAAATACCCGTGCAATTTCTCTTATGCTGCGACCAAGATGATACTGTTTTACGACATATTTTTTTGTTCAAGGGTAAAAATATTCATCGTGAATACGGACTATTCGCAAAAGTTGAGCAAACCATCCAACTTTACAAGTAAACTGTAACTAAAGGCATGTATGCATCGCTTCGTGGGCCCCAACTCCTCGCTTTTTGAACGCACACATACGTAATACACGTTTGTAGGTGACTATAGGGAAGAGATTTGTACTGTATATAATAATGTCCAAAATATTTTCCTAAAATTCCCCCTTATAAGCGAGAAAAAAAACGTCAAATATATTAAAAAAAAATTGTTTCGCCACTGTGCGATCGAATATAGGTATTATAAAGAGTATTAGAGATGATATTTTAAAGCTGACAGATAATAATTAAACTATTCTTTTTGTTATTGTCTGAAACGATTGCGCTTTAAATATCCTCCCAATTCAGTCAGTTGTCGACCGTTACTTACGTCTTCGATTAAAGATGTATCAGTGGCGGCTCGCCAGTTATGAAAGAGGGCGGGCACAAAAAAACCGACCAATTTTTTTTACATAAAATCCTGCTATTTTTCATGCTGGGAAAGACGTCTATGACTTTGTTGTCAAAATCCGGGATAGATTGGATGAACTTCTTTTCTATTGATAGGACCGCCAATGCGTTCAGTCGATCTTCTGATATTGTGCTTTTCAGAAAAGTTTTAATGCGTTTGAGGGTGGAAAAACATCGTTCACCTTCTGCTGTCGACATGGGCGTTGTACAAATAATATCCAACAGTTTGTATGTTTCCGTCAAAATCTTTTTAGGTTGTTGTCTGTTATGAACACTAAAAGAGGCAAAACACCACCTGCGGCACACATGTCATCGCGCTCGTAAATTACTGAAAGTTCACTTTTTAATTTTACACTGTCTAACATAGGATAAGATTTCACAGTTTCATTACCATTTTTTTTGTGGAAATGAATGACTATAAGTTTTAAAATTTTGAGAATCAAATAATTTTGCTGCACTTAAGTGATCGCTAAAATCAAATAGGTCGCTAATTTGGCATAAAATAGTGTCACATACTTCCTTTGCAATAACAGCTCTGTTATCTCCAGCTGTCGTTTTTTGTCTTTTCCTTGCAGGTTCTTCATTATTGCGTTCTTGATTGTCATTGTCAGTAAAATCTCTTAAATTTCTAATGTGAATAATTTGCTGTTGGAATTGTTCAATTGCCTTTTGCAGTTGAGCACTGTCAATCCCGTACATTTGAATCTAATTAAATAATATTTCAACATGTGACAGCATGAAATGAAATATTTTCAACCAGTAGAGAAATTCCGGGCAATTCAAATGTTTCAATAAACCACTTACTTCACTAATAGTAACTGAATCCATTCCATTTTCGTAAATAATTTTGTCTAAACATTCTTTGAATGAATATTGGTGTTCAAATAATGTGTTCACAGTTCGACCTTTAAAAATCCAGCGTGTGCGAGCAGCGCGTGGTAATCTAAGTTTGACTATTTCATCAAGAATTACCGTTCGTTTTGGCGATCGAGTAAAAAAAATTGAAAATGACTGCAAATTTGCAAAGAAAATTTTTACATTTTTATTGCACTGTGCCGCTCGTTCAATAATTAAATTAAATTGATGCGCGTAACAGTGAATATAATGTGCATGTGGAAATGTTCTCTTAATAATAGCTTGGACAAAATTTGTCTAACCACTCATCACGGACGCCCCATCCTAACTTTGAGCGATTAGTTTATTGTTATCAGACCCGGAAGGAGAATTTAAAATAGTTTGCAATTCATTCAGCAATGTTTTTGCTAATACATCAACATTATGTCCACCCGGCTTAAAGAAAGACCAAAAGCGTTCAAAAATTTATGCATTAAGCAATTCGTTCTGAATAGTTTTTGAGGTGCCTTTAAACACTTGTAAACCTTTCATATGTATTGTAAGCACAGCGTCTAATTCAGCTGCAAAGTTAATTAAGCCTACATAAATACCTGGATTTTCCGACGTCAATGTCATCATGGCCTCGTAACACCAATTCAAAAGCTCCACAAAATTTTATACACATAATTAACCGGCGCAAAATATGACGATTTTTTTCCACATCTTCGTTGTACTTAATTTTATGCTGTTCACGTATGTCCAATTTGCCTAGAGCACTAAAATTCACGCATGCATTCATATGAGAAACGGAATTTTCGTGTTTCTTTGCCCTGTCTGCGATATGCTTTAAATCATTCAACCCTTGTTTATTCCACGCACTAACCTTTTTCTTAAAAATTAAGCGGTAAAACGAAATAGTTTATTTGTTAGTGAACATCCGCAAATCTACTCATATTTTTCATATATATTTTTATTGAATACTCTATTGTAAGTTTGAGCTTTAGTTGTGGAAGTGTAGTTTATTTGAAGATCAGGTATAGGCCTTCCTTTCTTCTTAATTAAAAGTTTTTCCTCAAATGATAGCGGGTTTTTTAAAAGATTTTGCACACAGTTAACGTCCATCATTAATAATAATAATAAACGTCACTTCAAGCCTTTGAAATTATACACGTGCGGTTCGCGCCGAAAACAACGGCATAATCGCATATGGCGAAGTTAAGCGCAGCCGGCCGATTCATATTTGGAATAGGTACATCTGAAATCGTGCCCCAGAACATAGTTTTGAGCTTTGGCATAGGGTCTGTGGTGCGGAAGGAAACTTTGATACCATCGTCATAAAAATACGTAAAAATAATAAAATAAAATAATGCATTGAATTACATGCGAATTTTTTTCCTGTTTATCTTGGTGGTTGGGTGGGCACGTGCCCTTGTGCCTTTTAGTACCAGCCGCCACTGAGATATATTGCTACCAAATAGGACGTTAACTGCCCGTAAAGCACACATATTACAACTTCCTTTAATACATATTCTTTAAAAAATTAATCGAACACTTATCATACAAAGCGGTCTATACAATGCTATTTAAAGATTTTATAAACATAACCATTGCATTCAATAGTGGTATTTTTTATAGACATTCTAGATCCATTATATTTGATACTTCTCGTAACAAAAAAATATTTACGTAATACACGTAATACGAATTTTTTAAATTTTTAATAGTTCATTTCAATGTATGTTTGTGTGTAACTTCAATAGAGGTATTTACATTCTGAATATTTTGAATTTATAGGCGTCACGTAATGTAATTTTCAGGGGATTTTTTGTTTTGGGGTTTGCATTTGTAATTGACACAATATTTTGGATATTCTATATAATTGCATCTTTCCATTTTTCATACATTGTCTCTTTATTTTAAGGACAATCTGTATACGGTCTCTAACACAATAATATAAGGGGAACTTTCCTGATAAATTATTATAGTGTGACATGGTCTTTTACCACAAAATATTTATTCGAAATAAACTTGAAGTATGTCCGTTAAATATTCAAAATTAATATTTAGTATAAAATAATAGATATTAATAATAAGCAAAATAAAGAAAACTACCACATAATTAGTTATTTATTATTACCGTTAATAGTGCTTTTTGAATAATGCTATAAGATTCACGCAAACAGTGCCAGTAAATGTCAGTGTGCAACTTCCTGCGTCAACTCATGGCCCACTGTGAGTGACAAAAATTTTTCTTTATCCACGTATGTGTATTACGTTACTGGAATCGGTAGAAAATTTTCTTTTGTAAAAATTAAAAAAAAAATTAAATTTGAAAGGGAAAAATAACTGTTCTGGGAAATTATATGTGACAAAAAGACAATTCGCATTGCTGTATGTAGTCTTTCCGAAACCGTTTAATTTCATGTATAGATCATTAAAATCAGATAACAAATACAGACGTTAAAGCCTTTGGAAATTTTTGTGAACACGCGGTATATATTTAGATATATGTAATTAATTAAATTAAGTAAATTAATGTGTTGAGGTGCATTAGTAAAGTAAGTTTTCCCATGTGGTGTGTCCTTTAAAACATTGTTCACATTATACATATAAAGTTTATAATAATTTAATAATTCATAATTACTACAAAGCCTTTTCACATTCAAAGTTACTCAAAACTTTCATATTTAATTTGTTTGTATCATGTTAATTTACTGGTACAGCTATCCCTGTGAGAATATTCTGTATATTATGAAATAAAAACAAGAGCTTCTCTTTTTTGAATACGAAATAATCTATCGTTAACGAAGTAAATTAGTTAGTCTTACAAGTTCATTGTTCATTATTTTATAAATGCAGTACCTACCCGTTGAATTGATATTAAATAATAAATAAAATATACTTTCTTACTGTCTCAAATAATGTTGCTTCTAAACTTGCATATTTTCGGAAACTGATTAGCAGTACTACTTTAAGAATGTAATAAGTTCTTCTGTTTTATAATCTTTTTAATTTCTTAAGTTTTGTGACACACGAAAATTTCCAATATTTTAAATTTACACTTTTTAAACGTCCGTTAAAGGAGTACCTAAATGTTTAATATATATATATATATATATATATATATATATATATATATATATGTGTGAGAAATCTTGGTTTTTGGATTTCTTTCATGTTGTAGAGGTTCTTTGGTTTGATGACGAATCGTTAGCTTCTCGATGTTTTAATGCTCTCGCTGGCATCTTCCTCTGGAGGTCCTATATAAGCTAAAATAAATCAAAAGCGGGCAAGCGGCCTGTCAACTAAAACTCATTTATTAATTATCTCTATATTTCGCAACAAGTTTGTTGCTTCTTCGGGAGATACTACAAGATTAATGAAAAATAACATTAAATAAATTAGTGTATAAAGCAGTAGTAAAATACTTACAAAATGTAGAGTTCACACAGACATTAAATTTAATCAATCTTAATGTCTGTGTACGCAAATTTTTTTTGAACTCTACATTTTGTAAGTATTTTACTACTGCTTTACAAACTAATTTATTTAAGTGTATTTTTTTTAATCTTGTAGTATCTCCCGAAGAAGCAACAAACTTGTTACGAAATATAGAGATAATTAATAAATAATGGAATTAATTGACAAGCCGCTTGCCCGCTTTTAATTTACTTTAACCAATATAGTACGGTCGATAATTTCTTTTAAATTATATATGTACATATATATATACATATATACAAGTGTCCCGTATCGTTATGTTCAAATTTTAGGAGTGTAAAGTAGACTTCATTTCAAGTAATAAAAACGCAAAACTTGTATATCCATTTTTATTTGTTTAAAAGTTACAGATCTATGAATGTGATTGTCAGATCATGAAAAAAAATGTAATCCTAAAGTCAATAAAAACTGATTTTATTTAAAAAAGTTCAATTAATAATATTTTCGAAATGTCCACCTGCTTGTTGAATGAAGGCTTGTGCCCGTTAGCCAACAGAAGAAGTACTTATCCGAATTTCATACTTGTTTTGTCGGATTTGCTCAGCAGCCAGGTGAATACAATCCAACAACTCTTCTCTTGTGTTCGAAACTTGCGCGTAGACTAAATTTTTCATGTACCAACATAAATAAAAGTCAAAGGGATTAAGATCGGGTGATCTGGGTGGCCATGCAACAGGACCACCTCGACCAATCTACCTTGGATAATTGACGTTAACCCAATTTCGGACAGCAATTCCGAAATGTGGTGGTGCCCCATCCATGTGAAACCACATGTCTCGTCGAACATTCAGTGGGACATCCTCTAAAAGACCTGGCAGTTCGTCAATAAGAAATTGAAGGTAATTGTCCGCATTTAACCTCCCAGGAATAACGATAGGACCAATCAACAAGTCATCGATTAGGGCCGCCCAAACGTTAATAGAAAATTCATGTTGAAATTTAGATGGACGTATATCTTTGGGATTTTCTGATGACCACCTGTTCAGATTTCTCAGATTTGTAACACCACTTCTCGTGAACGTAGATTCATCTGTCCAGAGGACTGTTCTGCAGAAATTAAAATGAGGTGGTGACTGTCTTAATATCCAGGAAGAATAAACTAGACGAGCATAGTGATCTGCCTCAAGCAAACCGTGTCCTTTGCGATAGTGATATGCACGTTTTAAAATTCGTCAAACTGTCGTTCGTGGCACTCCTAGTTGTCTAGCGATTCGACGTACACTGAGAGTTGGATCCTTGAAACTGGAAAATAAAAATGGATATACAAGTTTTGTATATCCATTGAATGAATTCTACTTTACACTCCTAAAATTTGAACATAACGATACGGGACACTTGTATATATATATATTATTAGATATATATCGCCCCTGATTTACCGATCTATTACTAGACACTTATAAGTAACAAAGAATATGTAATGGGTCGATTTTAGTAATCTCCGTTGACAAGGATCGAAGTTCTTGATACATTAAATAATGGTTTATGTTACTTTTAGGATGATAAAATTTGATATTCACAATTCTCTATTTGACTATTAATTGTGTTACGTACTAACATAATATGTTAACTTCGAAAATATCGTTTTAATCGTTTTATTTACAATTCGAACGGTTGTGAAATCCATCATAATACCAGACTACTAAAATAGTATATTAAAAAACAAGTTTCATAAGGCACCATTTTGCCGCACGAGATCAGTTTAGAAAACGAGCGAGTTTTCTAAAGAGCGAGTGCGGCAAAAGGCCTTATGAAGCGAGTTCTTTTTACTATTTTTTCTATTTTGCATTTTTTACATTAATAAATTGGAATTATTTAATTTGAAAGTTCAGAGTTTTATTAAGATGGGATGAAACAGACAAGCCAAGCTCCAATATTTTTTGCTTGTAAAAAGGAAAACATTTTCCTATTAAATGTGAGGCGTTTTTCATCCAAGCTTTTTTGTACACGCTGCAATTACTCCCGCCACTTACACGACAATATTTTGCACCTATGAAACTCAACTCTTGGTGTCGGTTATGATGGAGATTTATCTCCATCAATTAACAACTGCTTTTTGATTTGATCAATATATTATTCATTTCTTATGACATATTTAAGAAACGAGTCATTTCTCTGTTATCAAACTATCAAAACTTCTCAGTAAAGATGTACAATATTTTGTTCTTTTCATTAAGAGTTTTTACAACCGAAACACCTAACTTACTGACTTTCCCCATCTTTTCTAAATGGAGACATATGGTGAATAATGATTTTAAATCTTCTATCATCAAAGTCTTTTGAGCATCCCGATCCGAATTCATCTTCCAATGAAATTTGAGAAACTAATTAATTGTCGATAAATTATGATCTCTTCACCATACATATTACATATTTTTTTAGATGTCTCTGTAGTGTTTTCACTTTGTCTAAACAACCACAACATTACGTCTCGAATATATAGTGTCTTCCTAAATTAGTTATAAAAAATAGCATTTAATTGTGAAGAGAGTATTAATTTGAATGAACTGAATAATAAAGCTAGCAATTCAGCAAAACAAGTTTCATTTATAAATATTCGATATGACTTCCTCTTGTAACACGGCATGTATCTAATTTGTAATATTGAATTGAATAATAATGATTTTAAATCTTTGTCTAGCAGACGTATAGTGAACTTGAGGATATGGCGGAACTATTGGGAAGTTTAGTGCTGACGTAAAAAAATGGTAATGTATATAAAGCATGCAGTTGGTCAAATTGTTATGTAATAATAAGTAAAAACGTTTATTTCTTGTAAAATATTGTCTAAGAATTACATTATTTCTGAAAGTAGTTACAGTATCGGCCTCCTGTTAGGTGATCTAAACGTATAAATGCTTCAAATTCTGTTTAATTTCATTGTTTCAATTCCCCAGAACGGGTCGTAGCAATAATATAAATTAGAAATTTGTTACGTAATGGCAAAGAAGTGTTAACAGGTTTGAAATTAGAATAAAAAAGTAATTTAAAAAAATTATATTTTACTTGTGGTGAAAAACAGTTAAAATTTGTAGACTAGTGATATTTTTTTTATTATAAAAATTACCTTTATCATATTATAAAAACCCTTGATGCTACCTTCCGATCTGCATCATACATTTGACTTTTCCTTCTGTCTATAAACGTTAACAAAAAAAAGACCGCATTATGAAATATTTATAAGCTGTCGAAGAAAAGAGTTCATTTATTAATAATACATCAATTAACTTTTTCAATTAGTGCAAAACCGAATATTCAATGTACATCAGGGCCTGCGTAAATAATTTCTTCGGCAAACTCAAGTTAGGGCGAATATAAAATTAGTTTTCGTGTTGACCATTGCGCCGGAAACTTTCTCGTTAAAAATGTTTCTTCCTAAAGCTAAACGATCAAACTCAAAATGTTTAATAATGTAATGAAAGCTAATGTATTCCAGAAATAGTTGTATTAAACTAGAGTATCGCATAAATTAATATTATAATCATCTTCATCGACCAATCACCATCATCTATCAAACTATTTGTAAATAACAATCCGAAGGTCTCACAATAAATCAATAAACTGGGATGAAAGCCTTTGATTTTGCAGCTTTATTCCGTAATATATTATATAACTTCGTTAATGCTATTAATTAATCATTTACAATTTATGCAACAACTATGATTAAAAGTTTTTTTTAAATGTATTTGATAAAAATGGTGAAAACGAATGGGTATTAGGAAACTTTGGAGTATTATAAAATTTGAAAAGTATGAAAGGGCGTACTGCATAAAGTAAGAAAACAATGCACAAAGTTATGCATAAATTTTCTGAAATGTGTATTGGAAATAATATATTAATAATAAATAAATAATAATATAAGAATAGTGATTCTTGTGTTGTCTAATTATTAGAGAACGGATGCAATTTCCATAAAACGCAATCGGCAATTTGAATTGTGTATAACGTCGCTCAGTACATCCCGGCGTAATTCAATGAAGTATTTGTTTGACTTACTCGGACACCTGGTCTCGCCGCGATAACAATGGACAAGCCAGCTATTGTATTCGGAGAATATAGTGTTTTTTAAAGTGTTTTCATGAGCGTAGATAGAAGCGGGGTTTTTATAATGTATTTTATTTATTAGTTTATATTTCGTAAGATAAATAAAGTGCTGTGAGTAAGTTTCTTGTTTTCATAGTTTTAACTGTTAATTACATCGTAATTTTTGTGATAGATCCTGTTTAATATCGTTTGATTGAATCTATTTCTACCAATTATTTCGACGTAAGAGTGTGCATTGAATTTCGTTCAGTTTCAATAACTTACGCACACATTTTTAGTTTTCATTTATTTAGATCTAGAGCATTGTTTAAGTTACTTTTTCAGACATGATATGGAAGAATGTCGAGAACGGCATTGTAAAACAATGGCGAGTTGGGTTGACGGTCATACTGTTTGTATGTCCATTGTCAGAAATTCCGAAATTTATTACAAAATCCGTAAAATATCGTCAAAAATTCGTCACTTAGGATCGCAAACACATCTGAACTCTGTAAAACTTTTATGGCGGCTAATATTCCATTAAATAAACTTAGCAATCCCACTTTAAAAATATTTCTGAAAAAATATACTGGTCGAAATGATCCTGATGAATCAACTTTACGCAAATATTATGTTTCTAGGTGCTATACGAGAACAGTAGAACGCATTAGAAACCATCTTTTAAATCAATACATATGGATAAGCGCCGACGAAACGGTGGATATGTATTACATCCAACTATTCCCTATAACTCATATGTAATAGCAACAAGTGTTATAAATAGAGTTGATGCGAAAACAGTTGCTGAAACCATTAAGGAGAATATGCAAAAAATGCTTCACTCGGACGCCACGTACAAAGAAAAAATACTTTTATTTGTCAGTGATAGTGCTGCATATATGTTAAAAACAGGCAGACTTTTGAAGAAAACATATCCTAATATGCTGCATATTACTTGTGTAGCACATGCTCTCCACAGAATCTGTGAATATATCAGAGACATTTTTCCGGAGTTGATAGACTTGTATCAGCTTTTAAAAAAGTTTTCAGAAAAGCACCATTGAGAGTAGCTCTTTTCAGGGAAAAATTTCCATCTCTGTCACTACCTCCCACTCCAGTAATAACTAGATGGGGAACATGGCTGGAAGCTACTAGTTATTATGCTGAGAATTTCGATAGTCTAAAACATTTCGTAACACTGCTAAAGGAGGATGCTAGAAGTATTGGTGAGTGTCAGGAGCTCATACAAATCCCAAATTTAAAAAATCAGTTGTACTTTCTTCACGAACACTTTCGAAAATTGCCAAAACTAATCACTTATTTTGAAAATTGAAATCTCAAATTAAATGACGGATTAACCACATTAGATGTGGCTGTTAATAATTTGAAACGTATTCCAAGTGACTTCGGATGTGGCCTTCGGCAAAAGTTTGAAGCAATTCTTAATAGAAATCCAGATTTAATTACATTGCAGCAATTATGTATGGAGACAATTCCACAAAATCTAACGGCTAAATATGAAGAAATAAAAGAATATTTCCAGTATGCACCTATAACCAGTTGCGATGTAGAAAGGACGTTTTCTATTTATAAGGATGTACTTAATTCAAAGAGAACAAAATTGACAGAAGAAAAACTCCTTTACTCAATTGAACGACAAAATGAACAAATAAAAATGTTCCAATTATGGAAATAAAATTAAAAACTTTAAAAATACAACTTTTCCAAAAATACATGTGTATTTCGTAATTTTATAGATCACCACCCGTTTGTTTTCCAATTATATAAATAAAATTAAAAACTTTATAAATACAACTTTTCAACAAATAAATATGTATTTCGTAATTTTATAGATCACCACCCGTTCGTTTTCCAATTATATAGATAAAATTAAATATTTTAGAAATACAGCCTTTCGCCAGTACTGCACTGGGTGATAAGCGTGTCCGTTCTCTACTAATTATAAACCCATCTATTTTTCATCTATTTTCTCAAAGGTTTTTGAGTCTAATTTGTTAACAAAAATATATTAGCATTTCTTTTTAAAAATAACATTTTAAGTAACGAAATAAAACAAAACACATTTTACAGAAAAATAGTTTTAATAAACTAAATGTACATTTCGTGTGCTCTGCACACATCATCAGTAGTATCGTTTAAACATATCTACCAGACAATAGATAATATGAAAATACATCATATACAGAAAAATGAGAGGTAGGGTGAAAACAAATTAATGAAAAATTACAATGAATCTTAAAACTAATACAATTTCTGACAATGAGTTCATGGGCAAATACCAAATATCTATGAAACAAAAGGGGGGTATCGGGTTGGACTAACGGCAAAAGGATTAGGGATTACAATATAAAATATTAATGTAAATGAAGTGTTTAGTACCTGGTTACAAGATGTCTTAAGTATTTAAACAAACAGCTACAAAAGCTAACAGTTTTTTTATTGAGGGGTGAAATATTATTATTTAGAAGATAATTTTTGTATTTTTTCATGTATATGGCTTCCCACATGTCTAAATTTCTATTACTGCTATTTTTAACTAAACTAACATTTTCTAAATTGAAGTTGTGACCTGTATCTGTAGAATGTAGAGCGAATGCTGACTTTTCTATGTTGTGTAATTTAACATGAGCCATGTGTTCTTTGTATCGTGTTTGAACATTTCTTCTGGTTTGCCCGATGTATAATTTTGGACAAGAATTACAACTTATTTTGTAAATGCCCGGCTCTTTCAACGGATCTGTGTTAACAATTTTTGTTTTTAGACACTGTTGTAACTTATTATTGTTGGATAAATTGCATTTTTTAAACAGTTTTATTACGCTGTTATGTAAATTTTTATGAAATTATATCTTACAGTATTTTTTATTGTTGTTCAAAGTATCTGGTGTTAAAGTAATTTTTGAGTTAGTTTTGAGCCTTTTCTTTTCTAGTTTGTTTTTAATTTTCAATACTAATTGTTTGTCGTAACCAATCGATTCTGCAACTTTAACTATGTAGTCTAATTCTTTCTTAAAATTCATAGGAGATAGAGGGATTGACAGTAATCTGTTGATTAAAAAATAAAAACTGCTCTCTTTATACTTGTGAAAAGTGTACGAATGTTTATGAATGTAATTGTCTGTATGTGTTTCTTTTCTGTGGATGTCAAATTGAAAAGTATCGTCTGATAATGCAGTGATACCCGAATCTTTCAATACGGAGGCTTTATTAAATATTTTAAATAAACAATATCCTTCAATACGTTTCACGCACGAATTAGAAAAAGATAAAACTTTACCCTTTTTAGATTTAAAAATTTCATTATCAGACAATACTTTTCAATTTGACATCCACAGAAAAGAAACAGTTTACGGGTAATCAGAAGCAGAAGTAGATAGTTATCGCAGACCTGAAGATGGCAAATGTGATTTTTCCGAAACGTCGTCCAGAAACCAGCACCGGTCTTTACGAAGACCAAACAGTGGATACGCGGAAGAAAACTCGGAATCTAGTTACAACACATACTACTACCCACGGAAACCTAAAAGAAAACATATATATATATATATAGATAGTTGATTTAGATATTCGGCGATTGAAGGTCTGTTTTACATTAATATGTATATATTTAACATAAGCTCTTACGTGTTTCGGTAAATATTACCGTTATCAAAGAATTATAAATGACAGATATTAATGTCAAAGTTATATAAGTGATGTAGTCATGGTGAGAGATACAAATTCATAAATACATTCAATTCAATTAATAGTAATTTATGACGTAGCAAAAGTATGATATCAATTATAAAGAGAATGGAATAAATAAAATACCCATTAATGACTATATAGCTAGCATTGAAACTGGAATACAAAATTTACCACAAGACAAACAAAACGAAATACGTAACAAAATCTGTAATGTCATAAACTATAAACATAAGAAAATAGATAATAAAAAAAATCAAGTTTATATATAAATAAGTTCATTTCTTTAACCTATGATAGACAGGGTACTGTTTATACAAATTGGTACAACAAACCCACAGCTTCTTTCCGATATATGAATTACCACTCAAATGCACCTACAGTATTCAATAAAATGATTATAAATAATCTGACTGATAGAGCAGTTAAACTATCACATATTCAATACAGGAAAGATAACATCAAGAAAATTAAAACGATCTTAACTGATAATAACTACCCACCACAACTTATAGAACAAACAATTAAAAAAAGAATTCACCAAAGATACAACACTGCAAACACCAATAATAATTTCAACAATGAAACAACATATATCACGATTCCACATGTACCACAATTATCAGAGAAAATAAAATATACTTTAAAAAAATATGATATAGCTGCAACATATAAACTTAGCAATACAAATAAACATCTATTTTCAAAATTAAAACCTACAATAGACAAAAATCGAGAAACACATGTTGTCTATAAAATACCATGTCGCGACTGCGACAGTTACTAAATAGGTCAAACCAAACAATATTTATACAAAAGAATACAAGCTCACAAATACTCCAAAACATATAAAACTGCTTTATTTACACACACACTGCAACGCGATCACCATTTCCACTTTGAAAACACACAAATAATTGGTAGAGAGCAACACACAATGAAAAGAGAAATTAAAGAAATGATTAATATTAAACAGGAAGAAAATTCAATTAACAACAGAAGTCATATAAAAAATCTAAGCAGTATCTATTATAACCTAATAATGTAACCATCTGCAATTTACCATCATAATATATATTGCTTATATCATATGTTATTTAAATATCTGTACATTTGCTTATCATGCTGACAGTTCCGTATTTAGATCCTTTACTGGCTGTCCGAGTAGGTTTTCGTGGTTTTCCTTCTCGTTGTAGGCGAATGGCGACAGCTTTATATCTGCAGTCGCTCCACGGGCGCAAGTGTAATAATAACTCATGACTTACCATTCTCTTTATAATTGATATCAAACTTTTATTATGTCATGAATTATTATTAATTGAATCGAATGTATTTATTAATTTGTATCTTTCACCATGACTACATCACTTATATAACTTTGACATTAATATCTGTCATTTATAATTTTTTGATGAAGGTAATACTTACCGAAACATGTAAGAGCTTATTTTAAATATATACATATTAATGTAAAACAGATCTTCAATATCTAAATCAACTATATTGTACAAAGGTCAAGAAATAATTATCTTTATATATATATATATATATATATATATTGTTATGGTTCAAACTGCACTCATACATCTGCATTTGAAACGGAAAAACAGATAAAACAATGCATATAACAATTATAAAAAGGGTGAAATTGGCGAATTAAGTTTGTAAAATTAGTATCAACATGTATATAAATTAATACAATGAGAACAGTAATTCAAATTAACTTATTTTTATTTTTTATAACTTACTTTTATATTTCTATTTTAAATTTCATAATTCAAATAATTCGCGCGATACTACCGGTATCTAATTTATCCACATTGAAATATTGTATTGATACTGATTAGACACGCCCTCTTTTTAAATTTAACCTAAATACGGAAGAATGCAACTTAGAACACATAATAATGACATAACCTACATTTAAAAGTAAACAAAGTGTATTTGAAAATTATTTAAAAAATTTTATAATTTGATTAGAAATGTAATATCAATTTAATTCAAAACACCAGCGATGTTCTGATAATAAAGTTTCGAGGCTATTTGCCAATATAAAAATAGGCCATGAAAAATAAATGAACGTAAAAAAACAAGCCGAAAAATAATTTTACAATATATGGCCGCGTTTGTGTAATTATCCAAGTTAAAAATTAAATTACCATAATCAAACTTAACAGATCTCGTCGAAAATATATATAATTGCAACGCAGAAAATTAGCCAACATTTTTAAGTAAAAACCAGCCTCTCATCATCGAAGATACGCCGAATATTGACGATAGCATCATTACAAGTATCCAAACTGCAACGCGTGGGCCATTTGGACGATCAAACGACGCCAAACCCATATCAAGAATCCTAACGCCGTACTTGGTGCTGCACGACTACAACGCTTCCAGCTTGACCCAACACGCAAAATCTTGGAACACAGGTTCTTGAATGACCAATTTATAATTTCATTGCCTATAAAATTTACATATTAATAAACAAGTTCATAATAACCTATATAAACTTTAATAAAACTTCTATACTTATTATCTATGCATCGTTTACCCTAGCGTAATAAATACAAGCATAAGTTAACATCCATATAACACCGCAGTACTTACCAAATTCGTATAAATAATCCAATATATTCTTTAACTTAGTTTTCTTTGTTCACCAACACTATATTTAGTAATATTATATTTACACATGTTTAGATCGTAATTCTCTTTATAGACACATGTCTATGTTATGATAATTGTTACAGTTCTCTAATTTTTATTTCAATATATTTTATTTTTATCACTTTAAACTGTTTTTATTTGTTAGCATTTAGTTGTTGAGTTAAACATATTATATAGACACCTAACCACAATTAGGGAGGTAATTCACAGACCGACTTTGAACCCTGAGGTATTTTATTATCTAATCTATTTTATAACCATGCACTGCTGTTAGTGCATTTGTATGTACACAGAGGACGTAGTTATATTTGTGATTAATTTAATCACTGGCGCCCATTATATGAAAATTCAACATTTACAACATTACATATCATTCATTATTATAAATAATTTAAAAATCGCCTCCTAAGTAGTATTTCAATATATATATATATATAGTTACTTATTATTTTGTAACAAAACATTAAGGTATGTGCTTTCATATATGTATACAGTTTACATCGTTAAATGAGTTTCAATATAAAGAAATATATAATGCAGATATAGGTATATAATTTTCGAATAACTAGAAAAATTCCATATTTCAAAAGGAGATTTGCAAGGGAAATGCATATGTTTTTGTTTAATAATATACTTTTCTGTACGAAGAATACATATACTTACATTTTTACTTCGATTTTCCAAAGACTTGCCTCAAGCAATAAATGGGGATGCCAGAGTAAATTGTTCTTTTATACGAAGCGTCTCCTCCTATCAATAAAATACTTTGCTGTTTGTTTGTTTATTTATTTGCGGAATAATAATAAAATAATAAGAGGATATACAATATTAAACGTGAAATTAAAAAACAACACTGAACAGTATATCGTCGTTCCCGAAATTCGTTTATTTAACGTAGCTTATTTGATGAAAAATAAACTCATTTTAGGTAATTTTCTTTCGTTAATAAGAAACTACCTCCGGGCGATATAAAAGTATTTGTAGAATCTCGATATATAAAGTATTAAATTTCAAAACTGTGTAGATTTTAGTATTAATCATAAATCCTTATTATCCGATAGTCAAATAATGGCACGAGTGAGGATGTATTAATGTATTAACGTAAAAGTAATTTACGAACAGTCAACCATGTCATATACGAAGGCATAAATTAACTAATTTATAATCGAAATTAATGAATTTCAATTTAGTCTCTTAATTATATTATTAGATGTTCTACTGAATGTTATAAGCTTACATATTTGCTTTGTATACTAGTGGCATACACGTATAACATTGTGTAATAACACTAGTTTACAAATTTAAGTTTGTTCACTGGGGTTTGCATTTTAATAGGCGATATTGACTGAATATGTTGTTGCGATTTCAAACATGATTTAGATTTTCTCCTATCACATCCAGATACAACACAAATGACGAAATAAAAAAGTATTGGTTTTTACGAACGTATACCGTATGTGTTAAATATCATTAGGCATAGAGAATCAACGTATGAGTACATACAATGTATACGTACATGAGAAAGCTAGTCCAATGCCAGCGAAGTCCGCGACGACCGACGATTGTCTCCGATACCGATTGACTGGAAATTTTGCATTCAGTCTAGCTGCGGCCGTTACAGTTTGAAAACGTACAATAAAATTAATGTATAATGGCTCTTTATACACCCACTGAAAAGCTTCAGTTACTAAAATGGTTTTATGCTGGCAAGTCTGCAATGGAGAGCATAAATTTGTTTGCGCTGACTTTTGCAGACCGTTCTGTACCTTGCAGACAAACAATTTATAATATTATAAATAAATTTGAAACTTGTTTCTGTCTCAATAACTGTACGAAATGCAAACCAAGAGAGGTATCACCACAAAAAATTTAGGAAAGAGAACGGCGGGATGTATTAATTTGTAGTATTGTGGAAATTGATAACACGAGATCTACTAGAAGTGCTGCCGAGGAATTGGGTACAAGTAACACAACTCTTTCACGTATTTGGAAACGTAATTGTTTAAAATGTTTCAAATATTCGAAAACTCAAGAAATATTTCCCGAGGACAATTTCCGGAGAATGGAGTTTTGTAAAGACGTTATGGAAAAGATACATCGAGATGAAAATTTCGTTAAAAATATTCCCTTCACCGATGAATCAACTTTTCCATTACACGGAAAGCACAATCCCTCTGTTCTTCGATATTGGGCTTCGGGAAGTCAACACCGGCATTTTTCAAATTGCACTCAGTATCCTCAAAAACTAAACGTTTGGGCAGGTATTTTAGGTGACCATTCTATAGGCCCCTATTTTATTGATGGTATATTAAATGCCGACAAGTATCTCGAATTACTGAAAAATCAAATACTTCCCGCCATTCAAAACATTGGAATAAATCAGGAAATTGTTTGGTTTCAACATGATGGCCAGGAATTTCTAGGAAATACTTTTCCTGTTCGTCTTGTTACTGGAACAGGAAATATTAAATGGCCCCCGCAATCTCCTGATCTATCTCCAAATGATTTCTTTTTGTGGGGATATCTAGAAAATATTGTTTATGCTCATGAAGCTGGTAGAGCAGAAAATCTAGTTGCCTTGAGAGAAAAAATAACTGAGGCTGCGAATTCATTAACTGCCGACATGTTAGCAAATGTAAGAGCTAATATCTACGACCGCCTAGGACAATGTCTTGCTGTGCAAGGAGGAATTTTTGAACGTCTTGTATAATTTATTATAATTTTTAGAATCCCTTTTTATTTATTTTATTAGGATTATTCTTTAATTTTATTAGAATTACGCTTTTGTTTATGCGACGCACCGCAGCTTAAAAATTTCCTGCATCTACTGAAAGAAATAAGAAAAGCAAATCCCTTTCAATTCGTAAATATTATTTTAGAACGGTTTTCTTTTATGCACAGACACAGGGTTGTCTCTTTTTAAACACCAACAGTAGTCGAGTATCATGTTTGCATTCCACCTTCCCTGGTATCTCTGCTCCATTTCTTTTATGTCGTGATGGAATCTTTCCTAGTTCTTCGCTTGTTTCTCTAAGATTTTCGGGTAAGAAATCAGATGGGCCTGTAAAAAATGAATTTTAATGCTTATATTGCAACCTAAATGTTTTGAACAACTTTTTCATAATCCTGTGATTTATTATTTAGAAAGTTTTCCATTACACTTTCGAAGACGGTAGTTATAGTATTAAAGCGACTGTCCAAAACCAATTTTCTAATTTGGAGACCTAGTGAAGATACCCTCCTTAATGAACGTAATACAAGATACTTAAAAATGTACGTTGTGCCTTATCAATATTACAGAGTTATCATAACGAGGATTCCAGATTCTATATCACACTTTAAGAGGCTTCTAATAATATCTCTGCAGTGGTTAAAGACTTCAAAACGGCTTTATATTTCTAATTAATAATTCAAAATGTTTGTTTTCCCTGACATAAGTTGTTGCAATATCCTCCTTTAATACTACTCTAAACTGGTTGAAAGATTCTACTCCCTCCAATAGAGTAATCCTGCAATTTATATAAGGATGATTTGACGTAAGCACTTTAATTACGGCAACTATTTCTCTTCTAATTTATCAACATATTCCCGTTCAACATTAATACACTTGGACCAGCGGTGCTTGAGCACCATTGTAGCAGTTCTGTTATGATCAGCATTAAGGTCGTCCAAATACTGCTTTTCTTCTGCAATAATTTCCGCGCCTGTCTTGAATTTCCTCCCGGCGGGAAACAGCTTGAGTTTTGGAATTAAGTGGAAGTTTGAACGGAAGTTAGGGCATGATTTGGAATTGTAATTCAGCCAGTTTCTCCCGAATAATGGAACTGGTATGCCACGATGCATTGATGTAATCGAGTACCAGTTTAGTCTTCGTTCGAGCCGTTGCGAGTATTTTCTCGGGAATGGCAACTTTCACTTTGTCCAGAAGGGCGGCATAATGTGTACCGTTGATAGTTTGACCGTTGCAAGTAGTCAAAATATCGAGGTCATTACGTTTTCAGCCGAAGGAAGCCTCTTGGTCTTCTTTAGCTGCGGACTGCCACACTGCCACCGCTGCTAAGATTGCCGTTTCGATTTTGGTACGTAGTAATGGAGCTAAGTTTCATTAACCGTAACAAGACGAAATAAAAAATTTACTGGGTTGACGTTAAAGAACTTCAAATTGTCGTTGGAACTTTGCACTTATTCACGTTTTTTACCTATATTCAGTAAACGCGTCATGCACTTGGCAGAGAAATTAGACATGCCTAACTCGATATGTAAAAATGTGGTGTACTTCTTCAGTAGACATGCTCGTAGTCTTGGTAATCTCCTCCATTCACTTTTCATGTAATGTGACATCATGAACTTTTTCAACAATTTCTGTAATTGTAGCATATTTTGGTGGTCTAGCATGTTCTCATTTTCGAGACTCATGTGGCTATGTTTAAAGCGAGCGACCTAGCAACAAATAGTGGCCTTTGAAGGAGTTTTGTTGCCCAATCTTTGCCAAAATCTTAGTTGTCTTCAGCTTCTTGAAATGCAAATTATTGAATTGAATCACCAATAGCGATTACAACTTTCACTAAACAAGTTTTCTTTAAGCATCTGTCAAACTAAACGCCAAACGATAGGGAACATTTAAATAGCTTCTTGTAAAAGCATAGCCTACTCGGAAATAATGGCACAAACAAACACTCATAGGCGAGTTTCGTCTTCCATCAAATCATCCTTGTAGTTATATCGAGAATGATTATTTTGCATTTTGAAATTGACAACAATCACTTACAATCCAGTACTATTTGTAACAAAGCACATTTCTTGTTGAAGATTTTTGGATTGTCAGCGTACAAACGACAACGCGAGCGAATTAAAGATGGTAAGCTGTTAATATAAAGTACAAAATAACAAAAGTCCTGGGACAAAGTCTTGTAGTGCGACAGTAGTTAATTTAAACTTTCAAGAGTTTATGCGTTCAGATTCGACAAAATTTCGGCAATTTCGAAGGGATTAGTGAGCAAAATTGAGGGGTATTTGGTGAATTTTCTAAATTTAGATGTTACTATATGGTGTAGTATTTTATCAAAAACTTTCGGAAAGTTCAGCTATATAGAATCCATTTCCAAGCATTTATTTAGAAATTTAAATGTGTGTTGTTGGACTACTACTTCTGAACCTAGTCAGCTTGTAGATTTATAGATTTCTTACAATGTAGATAGACACCATGATTTTATATTTAGCGTAAAATTTGCTTAAGGGTTTTCTTTGGTCGTTGCATTTACATTGGAGAAACGAGATCGTAGTAACTTGAAAAACGTGGGAAGTGAGGTGAGTTAACGATCACTTCTAAGTTGTTACTTTTTCAACATTTGGACGCTTACCATCTAATGAAAGGGCGCATTTTCTTGAAGGAAGAACACAGTTGCTATCTTTATTAAACGTTTTTCTTGTAACGTTTGAAGAAACTACATAATTTTTTCAATAAACGCGTGGCAGAATTTTTTATTTTTCCATTTAATTCATTTGATTTTTCTTCGAATTCGTTACCATCATTAAAGTAAATAAAAGGTTAAATAAGGCAACACAATAAAACATAAAATGCACGCCACTGTTTTGTTAATTTTCAAGCCAATAATGCGAAAATAAAACTTTTCTTTCATCAAATTTTCATTGTTATTCGTTATTAATATCGACTCGGGGTCATTTTTGCAAAAGCGTTGTTATACATCAAAATTAACATGTTTAAAATTCTAGAGCGAATTTGAGCGAGTTATATTGGCGGTTGGGGCCGATATTTGCAGACATTGATTCCCACGCTAGAGTTCTTCATCCTCGGGGCAGTTGCAATTAGTACCTGCGAATACCCTGTATACTTTCTGTCTTATTTACGCGATCGGGTTTTACATAACATGAATACATTAGGGAGAATCACTGAAATGGTTACCTATACTTTGAAATAATGTAATAGATATGTTTTGCAAAAGTGATTTAAACTTTTATTTTCTGTTGCGTATTGAATACGAACTTAATAATAAGAATTATTTTTATAAAATATAACTCATTATGATGTTCTAGTTTTAAACAGTATGCAAAGTATGTGGATATAAATATTGGCTATTTTGTATACAGGATTTGGCAAATTTGTGCATACATTCTAATATCTTTGATATGGCTACTTAAATTTTAATACGACTTTCCACAATTAATTAAATGCAAATCGGGGATTCGATGAGTGTATTTATATCCAAATAGGAGTTCTGGTTTAGCCGGAAACGATGTTTACTTTTTTATTTTAAATGAAACACCTGTATATTTTTACGAATTTCAATAGAGCTCTGCTCTGACACTTTAGCAATAATAACTTTTGGCATTCTTTTACTCAACAACGACAGAGATACCTATTTAAATCTACGAGGGGTCGTTTTTATATTCCCGGACTAGACATTTTTAAATTTTAATATAATTTCTCATTATAGTGCTTTAATATCATACATGTTTTGGTAACGACTTTGACAATTTACAAAACAATCACAGCAGTATTAGTTATAATGTCTGTTAGTTTGTGTTGTCACGTATCAAAATGCGCAAACTTGAATATCGAGCAGTTATAAAATTCTTGATAAAACAAGGAAAATCTCCAAAAATTATTCGTGAAGAAATGTTGCCTGTGTACGGGGATGATTGTCCTTTAAAGTCGACTATTTGCGAATGGTCAAAATTGTTTAAACATGGCCGAGAATCACTGGATGATGATCCCCGTCCAGGTCGGCCTGTTGACGTGATCACCTCCGATGTTATTGAAAAAAACCAAGTGTTTGGTACTGGAGGGTGCAAGGTGTAGGCTTCCGCGGTCGTTCTCTAGATGTAGATCTCGGTTTCCGGGTTGGAACCGAGATCTACAGCTTCATTAGGAGTTTCAGAAAGCACGGTTTTCAGAATTCTATGCGAATGCGTTGGAATGACAAAAGTTAGTGCAGATGGGTTCCGTGAATGCTGTCGCCATTCCAAATGCGTGTGCGGATGGAGACGTGTGAGCAATTTTTGGCGCTTTGTGGAAGACGAACCAGGTTTAATTATCAATCGATTTGTCACCGCAGATGAGACCTGGATCCATCATTTTGACACTGAGTCAAAACAAGAATCAATGCAGTGGCATATTAGGGGTTCTAGCCCCCCCCCCCAAGGAGTTTAAAGTCACTCCTTCCACAGGAAAAATAATTAATAATTAATTCTCATTTGTAAATTGACTTGTTTAAAAGTTTTCTCTTAATATTATGAAGATCTTGGAGGAGTTTCTATGGTCTCTTTTTACGGTTTCCTATTTACTTTTTTCTTAGTTTGAGTGGTGTACCACAAGGGTCCAATTTGGGCCTCTATTGTTGATTTTTATAAATTGTCTTTTGGAGCTTCTGGATTGTAGGATTGATGATCTTAAAATGTTTTTAATTATCACTTCTGCAACAGACAACGCCCGTCTACAAAATACGTTTCATAATTATAAAGTTTTATAAAATTATAATTATTTCAACTTCATATTAAAGTTACAAGCCACTTCAAATAAAAATTTAATTGAAACCACATTACATCTACTACTAAGGAGTACAGGAAATAATTAAAATTGCGAAAATCTGTTCTGTTAAAAAAGTTATTGTCTATAATATCTGGGGGAATGACTGCCATCCTTTTGAAACTAGATAGGATGTATAAAAACAATTAAAAAGCTTAATAAAATGTATGGAAAAAATCAGTAGTTTCCACGTAAAAAAAATACAAAGTTTTGTTTTTCTAAGGTGCTTTATTTATAATAATAATGCATATTTTCGACTTTTTGAGTTTTATACAGTGAATGCAGAAACAGAATACAAAAAAAACTTATATTGCTGCATAATCAACCATTTCCCTGAAAAATAATGATAAAAAGTTTCTATATTGTCGTTCCGACAACATGACCTATCTTACTTAAATCTTTATTGGGGGCTCGTTTATTTATTTTTACTCCGTTGACCTCACAATAATATTCGTATGTATAGAACTGTTCAATGTGCAATTTTCAATCCATAAGAACTGTCGATTGCACATTTTCTCTATTTGTATTTGTTGTTTTTATTATTTAAAATGTTTACGTGTTAGTTTTATCATTTAAAAAATAGTTATTTTTGTTTTATGTGTTTAAATTTAAATTTAATACAGAGTTGCTTCCTCTTGCCGTCAACTTTCAATTTTCGAACACTTTTGTGGCTATCATCTTACCATGATCTTATTACACACCCATTTTCGAATATTCAAGTCTCATCCAAATATACACATTGCATTGAATTATCAGCTTGTAAATTTTCCTTAGAAAATTGGTTCGAGCCAGATTGTGTGGTATGTGTTTGTTCCATTAATTCTCTTCGTGGACAATCTTTCTCATATTTAAAACCAATATCTGATAGTACTCTAGCAGGAGAATCAACAGAACCATCAAGAACCCTCAAAGATATGACGCTCCCTAAGTACTTAGTACACACTGCTGTCAAATAATTCGAATCCGACAGTATCATGTAAATGTTTTTTCATGATGACCAACATCTAATGTTAATATCCTTAATAAAACTAGTTGAAATGACGGCAAAATTAATATTTTAAATTAATGTTATTCATCGAAAAAATCCTACAATTACTGGTGTATACATAAGTCCTTCTTTAAAATACTTCGGCATGTACCGTAATTTCTTGGCACAGACGATTCAATGGCTTTGTTTGTTCCATCTCCATACGATGAAGAACGTTTTCAACAACCACTTCCGTCCGAACTGTGGGCCTACCAGCTCCTTTTTTATGCAATACGCAACCAGTTCGCGAATCGGTTTAACACAGTTCGAAACTCACGCCTAAAAATCTTTCAAAATTACTGCTAAATTTAGAAAGTGATCACAACATAAGCGCTGGTTATAAACTCAAACACCATTTACTTCCACTACATTTCGAAAATATGTTTCTAGCATGAACAATTTATGTTGTGTTATGAAAAACATAAATTGTTTGACAAATAAATTTGACAATTTAGTATATAATTGATATTAAGCTAAGATTGGCGTAGTTAAAAGTAGATATTTAGCTTCAAATTCACACACATATACATATACGTATATGTATAACAATTTTCAAGGATACTGGTAGGGATGGCTTTCAGTCACGTAGTGGTGTATGCGAAGAGCGGGGATGACATTTGAGTACCGTCTATGCTAAATTTTGTACATTTCATTTAGAATTTTGTTTCGTTTTTTTATTATAATTTTTTTAAAATTTTTATTAATAATTTTATTTTAGTTACAATTTTTACAGAATTGTATGTATGTACTAATCGCGTATAGTGTATATCTACACTTTCATTCTGCCGTACTAAACACATATTAAATACGGACCGAAACTGACTAATGTATAGCCACTATTGTAACTAAACTACGTCTACGGTCATTAGAGTCACATGTACGTGTAAATATTCGTGCACTAGCGTGTGAAATACGCTTCGCAATTTCCACCGTTACTTCAGTCAATCTTTATATGTTTCTTACCAAGACCTTCTTCGACTAGGATAATTTTTGATATCTCGGTATGCATTCTAATAGAGATATTTTGGATTTTGTCTACATGGTGAATATCTACAAATTATTGGAAGAACATGTCGACTTTTTAATGAAAGATACCATTTACCAGCAATGCTTTTCGTAAATCTGTCAGATGGGGTACAAACCAAGTTACAACCTTTTTAAAATGTAAATGTTCATGAAATATTGATCTCTCTTGCGAGGATCCAATCTTCAGTTTGTACTCTATCATTGCATAGGTAATGCGGTTGTCCTCTTCCACCATCTTCTTCACTGCAGCAATATATTTGGGATTAACAACAGGTCAAGGAGGGCCAGCTCCTTTTCTGTGTACAACCGAGTTACAACCTCGTTCAAATTCTTTATATTATCTATAAACAGTAGCCAATGATGGTGTTAGATCCCTAAATGTCGATTTTAAACTTTCCTGACACTCACACGCCCTCAGCCTTTCTTGAAATCATAGTAAATCATTATCTGAAAGTTTTCTCGCGATAATCCAATTTTTTCGATAACGGAAGCGTATTCTATAGGTTACTTCTCAGACACTATTCAACCGAATTGCACAAACTAAACTGTATTTTACAGATAAAATAATGCACTATTTAATAAACAACAATTTGTTTTTCATAGGTAGATTTTTCTATTCTCAATAACTATAGCTTATCCCTCGTATCTATTCCTACATACATACAATACATACGCGAGAGATTGTAGGATTGCCACCTTTTCTTTACGCGTTCAAAATACTGGTACTGGTTCGGTCTAGACGAAAAACTCATTTATACATTTCGTTTTATTCAATTAAATGTATATTTTTAAAATGGCAGGCATACTTGTTACAATCTGAATAAGAGGATTGCCAATATTAATTCATATTGTGAATAGGACTTTCTTAATAAATATTTAATTAAATTCGGTGCTTATACAAAAATTATACACGTTCCTAATAATACGTTATACAGGGCAATCCAAATTGTGTGTTCACCATTGGTAACTTTGTTATTATTAAAGATACAAGATTGTCTAAATTAGCAAACTAGTAGTACTTTTAACGCTATTTAAGATGGAAGAATTAAAAAAACAAATGAGCGGCGCGTTTTCGAGTTTTCCCGAAAAATATGTTTTTTTCAAATGGAAACCCCTGTATATTATACCATTTTCTGTTAGAAATTCAATTTTTAAACAAAAAATCTTATAAGAACTTTTTTACTGGGATTAAAAACACTTGAGTTATAATGTATAAACAAAAACAGCTAAATAATTTTTATAAACTTTATTTTATACATAAACATATCATTAAAAGAAAATAAAAATCACTGATTTTTTCATAGAAGATGTTCAAAAATACCACCTTGTTGTTCAATACATTTTTGAACACGTTTCTGAACTTGTCGAACTGCTTTTAGTATGGTCCTACCATCTATTTGGTTTATCTTTTCACTAACTGCAATTTTTAGGGCGTTTACGTTTTCGTACCTTTGCTTATAAATCTCTGTCTTTAAATAACCCCATAAAAAAAAATCAAGCGGTGTTAAATCTGGCGATCGGGGAGGCCACTGAATAGGACCATTTGTTCCTATCCATGAATTGTTAAAAATAGTATTTAAAATTTGATGAGTACCTCTGTAGTTGTGCGCAGGTGCGCCATCCTGCTGAAAATGCAGATTCTGTCTACTTATGAGATCAATATCGTCTAAGAAATTATTCAAAATTTCAGTAAAAAATTCTATGTACCTTTCACCAGTTAGAGTGCCCTCATAAAAGAAAGGACCAATAATCCTTGAACCAATTAAACCGCACCAAACATTAACACTGTAACGGACTTGCGGGCGTCTTGGATGTACTAAAAGAAGATTTTCCTTTGACCAGTAATGATGATTTTTTGTATTGTACATTCCAGAATTTGAGAAATTTGATTCATCGGTCCATAAAATATAACGAAAGTTGTTTACATTTTGGCGACAAAAGTTAAGATACCAGTGGCAAAAAAACATTCTTCTCTCTGGATCCCCTGGCAAGAAAACTTGAACTGGTTTGTACTTATAAGGAATGAATTTGTGTTTCTTCAGAATCCTATGCACAGTACCGTGACTCAAATCAGATTCCTTTATAATATCTAGTATGGAATTCTCACGGTTGGCCTCAAAATATGCAAGAACTAGAATTTCCGTGGCCTCGCTTATTATAAAAGTCCTTCTTGTTCTTGTTTTGGCAAAAACACTCTCATTGCCTCTCATTTGGTTGTGTTCGGAGTGGATATAATTCAGCGTAGTGTTCTTTTACCCTCCTAGAGGATTTTCTGCACACTAAATAAGATTCTAACATATCACACTTTTCTGCATGGGTAAAAATCATTTTTTTGTCAAATTAATAACTAGCAAAATGAAATTTATGAGTGAAAGACTAATAAAACTGTACTAATATTTGACGTTTACTAGAAAGAATTAACGTCGTTATCATAGAAACATAGAAATGCACTTGACTTAGCTGTTTTCGTTTATTCACTATAACTCAAGTATTTTTAATCCCAGTAAAAAATTTCTTATAAGATTTTTTGTTTAAAAATTGAATTTCTAACAGAAAATGATATAATATACAGGGGTTTCCAATTGAAAAAAACATATTTTTCGGGAAAACTCGAAAACGCGCTGCTCTTTTTTTTTTAATTCTTCCATCTTAAAGAGCGTTAAAAGTACTACTAGTTTGCTAATTTAAATAATCTTGTATCTTTAATAATAACAAAGTTACCAATGGTGAACCCTTAATTTGGATTGCCCTGTATAGAGTCATAAATTAAATTTTCAGATTAAATATTTAAAGTTAAAAGTAAAAGTTTAGTTAAAGAAATATTCCGTCGAGAATTTATTACATCTCCAAGTCAATCGATCTTACTTTATTTCTTATATTAATTAACATATTAAAGGCGACAATGGAAAAAAAAACTCAAGAAAAGGTTTATTGTTTAAAATATATAATCATTAATCAAAACATAAGGTTAGAAAATAAATGAAAAAGATCACAGACCGATAAGAGTTATATATTACGTGGAGTAGAATTAGGGTTCAACGAATGCCAACTACAAAAGCTCTAAGGGTTATAAAACCCCTCTTACATATAAAAGTATATGTAAAATAGTGAACAGTATACGAACATTTTTTATTTATTAGACGAGGGTTGAAAATAAGAGTTAAGAAAATATATAATCGAATGCATATTGCAGATGATAGGTTATGAGAACACAAAAAATATATATTTTTTTATATACGAGGTGCTACACAGAAATTCCCGGAATTTGAATGTGACGGGCAAAGGGGTTGTAGTACAGCTCTAGCATTAGTTGGTGCGAGCTACGTCTATAGTAACAGTTACAGTGACTATATTTAATACAGTGACGACAACTAGGTGTATCAATTTTGATTGGTTGTTATGATCACATGGTACCAGACGCCATTTTGAGGCAAATTATTCTATGAATTATTCGAATGTTATATATTTTGAAGTAATATGTTTTCTTGGTTTTATGTGCTTATTTTTGGAATTTTCAAATAATAAGATTATTAAGTGATAGAATTTACATTACAGGTTATATTTGTGATTATAGGATATTTTCTGTATTTATTAAATTTATTAGTTTGCTTTAAGTAAGTATAATACGTCGGCAAATGCAATATTTATTTATAAAATTGAGTTTTTAGTTGTAGAATAAATCATTTCAAAACATTTTTAGAAATAAATTTCAACAACAAGATGCCTACAGACTTACGAACAAGACCAAACTTCTAATTTATAAAAACACTATTCATAATAAATAAGAACATAATCAAATATTGAACAGATTTTAAATTTATTTTGTTAAATTTTTTTGTGTATTTGTAAGTATATTTTGTGTGAAGATTATAGTTTTGTAATTGATTTAAAAATAAATTATTAATGTACGTACTACGTAGAAACAATCTTAAAATTAATTATTTTCTATTGATTTTGAAGTCAATTCCTTGTTTTGACATATATTTCAGAAAACAAGTGAGAAATTGAATAATATAACTAGAAAATGTTCCATAGTTGCTATACTCGCAGATTTGAATTTGCCTCAAGATGGCGGCTGGACGGGACTTAATTTGCACTTGTCGTCACTGTATTAAATATAGTCACTGTAGTAACAGTAAGTCAGTCTGTCAAACGGTACTTTGCTAGGTGGTGACAAACAGTTTTTGTGTTTATATTTGTTGAGTAGTATTTGAGTTATTCTGCGACACTACAATGTCTAATGCGAAAGAGCAAAAAACGTCCATTCAAATTCTGCTTCAAACTTGGTAAAACGGCAGCGGAAACTCTGAAAGTACTTGTGAGTGGTACACCCGTTTCAAAAATCGTGTGTCGGTTGATGATGGTGAGTAGGGCGATGTTTTCGGTATCATGTAGCGATACCAATCGAGGTATCGATACTTAGCGATGTATTGGGTCTGTGCACGGTATCGATTCTGAGTACTTGAATCGGTAAAGTATCGATAGGTATCGATGCTTTGGAATCGATATTTTGGAATCGATACCTTGAATCGATACCTTGATTCGATACCTAGGAATCAGTATTTATAACCCGTTTTCTAGGTATCGATTGTTTGGTATCGGTTTCAAGAGATATAAAATTAATTTACCAATTCTACCATATCTACGGTATGAAATTTGCAATATAGTGATATTTTTTTTTTGTAATAATTATAGTTATTATGTTTATGTTATAGTATGGATATTTGCTACGCATAATATAAAATTCAACAACATCCTTTTAAATATATACTATATAATATACAGGCTGCCCATTTTCTATCTCCGTATATGGGTAACTCTCTTAATATTGAAGATACCGGATCGGTTAAATTAGCAAAGTTACTCAGATTTTCGATAAGTATTTGATGGCATTTTCAGATTTGTCATGTGTTGTCAACTTTTTGAGATATTTAAGGAACATTGAAATTTGACGAAATTTTCAGTTGGGCATATCGTCGTAACCATTGAAGACAGCGCAAAACTAAAAATGACATCTAATAGTATTTTTATGTAGAATTTAGTAATCTTTATTAAATATTCATGGAACACTTGAATATCAAGATATAAAAGAAACTTATGTTTTTCTAAAGGGCAATCATAGTTGGCCATGACTTCATTAAAATGCTTATATTGTTCTGATTTCATAAATATAAGGTTTTATATGGTTATCTTTTTTAAATCTTTATTATAGAGGAAGTAATTCAAATACTATTAGTAACTAAAGAAATAATACCCAAGTGGACTTTTTAAAAACTACTTTAATGCAGCAGAAATTCAGTTAGAAGTGGTCAAATGTATTTGTATTTGTGTTCTAGTGAAACAAAGTATAATATCGTCTACATATCTATGCCAAAAGAAAATATGCTGTCTTAGGGGATTATCAGAAATGATGGATTCTAAGTGGTTTATTAAACTTGCTACTGGAATTCGTCAATTCTATTGATAAAAATATTGAATTTACCATGGAACAAGAAGTGAACTATAGCATAAATTTTTTGGATCTAACTATCAAAAAAATCAACAATAAATTAGAGTTTAATATTTACCATAAAGAATCTTATACTGACATAACTATACATAATTCGTCAACACATCCCATTCAACACAAATTAGCGAGTTTCCATAGTGTTTTACATAGATTAATTAATTATCCACTATCCAAAAAAAATTATGAAAAAGGATTAAATCTAGTCAAACAAATAGCTATCAATAACGGCTACACATTCTTTAATTGAAAATATGCTGACAAAAAAACTTTTTAAAAAAAGCAATCTCTATGGTATATCCTGCAATAAAGGATAAGGAAAATTCAAAATTTAGATTACAAACGTATACTGGGATGCCTAATAAGCATATTTCAAGTTATTTAAAAAAACTTAATATGAACACGGTTTTCAAAACTAATAATAATAATTTATCCAAACATATTAAAAACAATAAATAAAAACAGATGAAAATAAGAAGTCTGGATTAAGTTAATGTGTGGATGCGGTAAGATATATGTTGGTCAAACAGGAAGATCGTTTGAAAAACGCATTGACGAATTTCTTCGTTTAGAAATAAAAAAATATTACACTTTTGCGAATCATCTATTAGAAGAAAACCACACTTTCAATAAAGATTTTCAAATTCTGCATTTAGAAAACAAAGGCAATAAATTAAATTTACTGGTTTAGAAAAGTTTAGAAATCAATAAATTAAAACACTCATAAATTTTACTTAATGACCAATTAGATTTATAATAACTCGCCTTTGTTAAATTTATTCACTTAAAATCTGTTTAGACGATAATAGAAATGTATTTTTAGTTTATTGAAACAAATTTTATGCGTAACCATGTTCAGTACCCTATAATATAACATTAGCGCCGACCAGATGGGCCACATTTTCTCACTACCGACAATACTTGTGTAAATTCATAGATTTCTTTAAAAACGTTGTAAAATAATACCAACCTTGTTGATTTTATATATTTTTTTAATTTAGTTTGTAACGTACTCTTTAGCTGTAAGTACCTGAGGAAGCCACTGTACTGGCGAAAAAGTGAAGATTTGAACCGTAGTTTTATTTCTATTTTAAATTATGGATCTTCATCAAGTAAAAGCCAAATCAATTCAGTTATTAAAATTTCTTTTTTTTTTGACGAGTTGTGGAAGTAATAAAACCACGGACACAATACTTATGCAAGAATTGTATATGCAATATAGGCATAATTTATTTTTGAACTTATTTCATGACTTACCTTATTGTTGTCTCTAAAATATGGCTGGTAATTCTTAAGCCGTTAATACACCATCATAGAAATACGTCTAAAAATTGCAGTGCTTGTTGCCACAATATACGTTAATATTTAGAATCAAGGATGATAGAGGGGAATGAGATTTTGTTGCTGGTAGATAGTGAAAAATATTGGCAGTACCTGGAGTAATTTGAAATAACTTTTTTTGTCTTTTCTTTATTAATTTATTGTCAGTTTCTGTATTAAAAAACATGAATGAATCTTATGGAGTAGCTGCTATTACTTTAATA
The DNA here is from genome assembly GCA_935421215.2 of Melolontha melolontha. Taxonomy (NCBI): domain Eukaryota; kingdom Metazoa; phylum Arthropoda; class Insecta; order Coleoptera; family Scarabaeidae; genus Melolontha; species Melolontha melolontha. The sequence continues at coordinate 33,024,951 of OW285244.1, read as the reverse complement.
AATAAAGGCCGGATTATATGCAATTTGCATAAGTTTGCATATTTGCATAATATATGCATTTTGTATATTATTTGCATATTTTGTAGTAATTCAACATTTTTGCATATTTTAAGGATCCGAGTTTTATTTATTTACTAAATAAAATTTATTATAGGCATTACTAAAAATATGTCGTGGATGTAACAAACAAACAAAAATTAAACAGCCCTTTTTAAATTAAAAATAGCATTTTATTAAGCTTCTTCCCGTTACTTTTCCGATAATCGTCTCCAAGAATTTATGAATGCTCTTCTCATACATCCAGGCCGGGACAAAATTCCAGGAAAAGATAACACCTTAAAACTTCCAAATAAATACAAAAATACATTTTACCAGAAAATTAGGAGTATATGTGTTTCTTTGCTATTCGAAGAAATTTATTCCCATATTCGAAAGTAATTTTATTTTAAACGTCATTTTACGTTGGCTTTTCGAAGTGTAAACTTGTGAGTTGTGATATATAATAGCAAAAATGCCGAAAATAGCGACTGCGCCTGGATGGATTCCACCTTATTCAGAATTGCGTCTGGATGCAGAAAAAGTGTTTTGCGTAGCATGCTGCAAGATTGTGAGTAAAATTTTAAGTTTATTACTTTTTATTAATTAATTAATTAAGTTTTTAATTATTCCTTCATCTTTTACTAACATTTATTTTATAAGAAAACAACCGATGATGTGATCATTTTTTTTGCAGATTACAAGTGAGAGACAGTTCCAAGTCGACCAACATATGAAATCTCCATCTCATGATGCAAAACTAACAAAGATGAAATTGGCGAAGAAGAGTCAGCAAACATTACCGCAATGTTTGCCATCAACTTCCAAAAAATCGGAAGAAGAACAATTTAATGAAGATTTGTGTCAAATGTTTGTGTCTGCATTTAAATGTCAAGTTATTTTTGCAAAAGTGCATCAGCAAATATAATATTCCCGACGAGAGCACGTTAAGAAAAAAATATATTCGCTGTATCTTTGCAGAAACGTTGAATAGCATTAAGAAGGTTGTTGCAAACAATTATCTTTATATATGCGTAGATGAAACTACTGATAGTGTGGGCCGATACATAGTTCATTTAATGATTGGTATCCTTATCGTATCGGTTCCAGCAAAATCTTATTTAATTTCATCCAAACAGTTGGAAGAGGCAAATAATTTGACAATAACAAGGTTTGTACAGGAAGAACTGGCAACTTTCATCTTACCAGAATCGATTCCAACAGAGAAAATTCTATTATTTTTGACGGATGCTGCACCATCATGGTGAAGGCAGCTTTCAACTTGAAAATCTTTTACCCAAATTTAATTCACATAACTTGCTTGGCGCACGGACTAAATCGTGTTGCAGAAGAAGTCAGAAATCATTTTCCCTTAGTAAATACTTTAATTAGTAGTGTTAAGAAAGTATTTTTAAAGGCCCCATTACGAGTTCAGTTTTACAAACAACATCTACCCGGTGTTCCGCTTCCTCCTCAACCGTAATTACACGATGGGGAACGTGGTTGGAAGCTGCTATTTTTCATGCAAATCATTATGAAGGAACAAAGACAATTATTATGGATCTTGATAGGGATGCACAATTTGTGATAGACGCCCAAAAGGTGTATTCGAGTAAAGAAATACCTCAACAGTTGGCGTTTATTAAAGCCAATTACAGTTTTATTTCCTCTTCTATATCGCTGTTGGTAAAAAAATTATGTCGCTAATCAAGAGCGTTGAAATAATAAACAAATTTGAAAAGTCATGTTTTGATGTTAAAGGAGGAGTGGGACAGTCCGTGTATGAAAATTTTTTGAGTGTAATAGGAACAAATGAGTGTGTTAAAAGCTAAAGGACATTACTAAAATCTTGTGTGATGATATATGTTTTCAGACAAGTGCCACAATTTTTTTGTTGAAAACTTTGGAAAATATGTGATTCGAAATTGTTTTCATAGTTAATTATGTTGTAAAATGTTCTAAATAAACTTGTAGTAAACATAATAGAATATTTTTCTAACATTCCTCGTACTTTTTTTACCTTCATATTTTTCGTACGGAAGTGCATATTTAGACTGAAACATGCTCATATTTTCAATTCTTTTTTTGCATATAATCCGGCCTTTAATTATTACTTATTTGAGATAGGTTTTTGGGGGTTGTAAATAAAAGAACTTATCAATGTAACTGTCTTTATTTCAATTCCATTTTCTACTATATAATAACCTAGGTCTGTTTCATTTTTATATATATATAATATATATATGGGTGCGTTCCCAATTTTTCACGCATTGTAGCCTGTGATATAAAACACTTTTTTTTATACAATTGTCACCCTGTTATCAGTCAGCAAAGGTCGTTATTTGATCTAGCTAAGTTTATAATAAAACTACTTGAATCACCGTTTTTATTTTTGTAATATACCTTTGCTGCTGAACAATTTTTATATATTCCTACAGAGTACTAAAATTAAATAAAACAAAATAATATGACATTTTGATTTTCGTTCTTTTTTTTCAAATAACAGTGCTAATGCTACGAAAACAAAAGCGATCTCTAGAATGTTTAACAAAAATAGGTTACAGGATGTCTAGTATGTATAAAACCGCTTTCGCAAAGATGTTAACTATAAAAATTTGGAATGTCTGAAGGAAAAATACTCATCGTCAGGAATTAAAAACGAATTGTTGTCAGCATATTGTTTCGAAATTTTGAATAACGTACTATGTATTTACTTTTGTAAGTATATTCCAAATATTTATATATAATGTATATATATAAGGTGGTTCATATACATATGGGATACCCTGTACATTGATTCTTTATTTTTTTTTCTTTCATTCCGTCAATTTCTTTTCCACATAACTTGTTTGTTTAATATTATAATTTCTATACACAAAAATATTTTGGCCCATTTAGTTTCTTGTAATCTAGGAAACGTTAATATGGAAATGAAATCAAGCACACGGATATATTTCTGTTTTTTCTCCATAATTTTTTTATTCCATTTAGATTTTAAACACAGAGTATTTTGAGAAAATTTCAATGCACAAATATATCTAGTTTTGTATAGCTTAAAATGAAATATTGACAAATATTCTTTCATCTTGATTTGTTTTCCTTTCCTTAACGCATTATTTCTCTTTAATTGAGGTAGCACTTCCACAGAACCAACACGAATGTATAGTGAAAACGTGAACAGACAAACACACACATTCACCTTTGATATGTTCTATTTATATCATTCCACCAATATATTCGAAATATTTTCTATTTCTACGTTCTATACATTTATATATTTTCTTCATAAATAGATGCCTACGACGTTTATATGGATACATAGACGTTCGAATTGGTTATATGCAAGGCGGGTAACCCAGTCAGCATTTACAAAACAAAAAAAAAACATAATTACATATTTAGTTCTTAAAGAATATCACAGAAAATTGTTAAGTTCAATGCAATAATTATAACCATAGAGATCGAAAATGAACATCAAATTTTTTCTTGCGTAACCTATTAAATTCTATCATGTGTTCAATTGAAGAACATCTAGTCTACTTTGACATTTTGTTAAAAGAAAACGTAGCCAATAGAGGGCGTCGTGTTTTCTTTTCTCATATGCACAAATTCGGGTGATATTTCTTGTAATTTTCAAAGGTAGGGTAGCTAAGTTCAATTTAAGACATATTTAAAACCATCCAGAGTACATCGAAAACATTTCAATTGAACACATGTTATTTGTTTACAGATTTTTTCCCCTTTTATAAGTGTTGTAATTCGTATTGTGATGCCATTAGAATATGTATATTACATGCATACACTTAATTAATTGGGATAAAAATATATAAACACGAAGAATTGCGAAGTCCAAATTCGCATGATTACTTACTTCGCTATACTATTATCTAATACTAATAGTAATTATATTAATAAATACAGTAATAAAGATTAGTGATAACATCTATAACAAATATAACAACTAATGGTAATAGTAATGAAGTTAAATTATGCAGGTATTATAGTATGTAGTGTTGTGATGTTCAATATGTCCATTCTTAATCTTTTTTACCATTCAATATAGTATATTGACTAGAGTAATATTGCTTAAAACCAAAACCAAATCCAGATAATACCCAATGACGTGAAAATAGCATTTGTACTATTTTACATTTTTTTTTTAAATATAGTAAAGTAGTAATAAAAACTACAAATATTTGATTTTTATTTGTACCCTTTATTTATTAAGAATAAAGGATTTATTTGAAATTTAAATTTACGTCATTATTGTTAATATGAATATTGCTTTCTACATTTTACGACGATAATTATTCGAATTTTTTAATTAAAAAAATTCGCCTTTAAGCAGGATTCGAACCCACATCCGGTTTGCCGGACCATTGCTCTTGTAATAACGCAATATAGTCATGTATATGCATAACACTCTCGGCAAGGCTACAACCTCGCTCTTTTTAATACAAACGGTAACGTGTTATATAAACACGACCGTACTCTGTGTATATTGCATACACAAGACTATATGTCAGGGTTTGTGTTATATTCTAGAAAAGATTACAAGGATCTTCTCTAATATATATAGACAGTAATTTAAGTAAGAGATATTCACATTCACATATACAGTCATAGTAATAGTAACTATACGTTAGAGAGTTACAACCAGCCAGTGGTACGAACGGTGTTGTACTTAATAACCACGTTCTACCCTGTCTGAGTTGGACATAGTACTCGATGTAAATACTTTGTTAACAAGTTGTAAGTGTTAAATTAATTATAATATGTTACCCGAACTTTGTACGTATCATTTACTACGATAAGTCGCCCTAACCTGCTATCCAATGTGGCCGACCAAACGGCCCACATTACATGCCGATCCTCCAGGCACATAGGACCTTATCACACAGGGCCCTACATTATTACACTCTGCCACTAAGCTATTAAGGACTGTGATTCCGAATACATCGGGAGGCCTTAAGAATTTTTTCAATTAAAAATTCGAATAATTAGCGTCATAAAATGTAGAAAGAAATATTTACAATTAACATTACTTCGCGAAAATGCAATTAATTTGCATTATTTTTAATACTTTCACTATTTTATTTTTGGAATATGCTAAAGAAATTAATTTTAGTCAGCGCTTGCGATGTGTTGAATATAGGATAACTGCAAAGTGAAGTTAAATCTAGGGGGAGTTGTTATTTTTTTACTATTATTCAAATATATTAAATAAATTAATTATATGTAATTTATAATTATTTTATTATTATCCATTAAGGCGTAACATAATATTTGTTATATTAATGTTACCAATTTATATATAAATTGTATATAAAAAGCTTATTCGTTTTATTCGTGTTGGCAAAATTTATTTTTATTGATACATCATCAGAACTGTAAGTCTATTAGACCTTGGATTCCATTTTTTATCTTTCTTTACCATTTTCCCCTGCCTTTGAAATTTTCTTTCCAGTCCATTATTTTTACCTCTCTTTACCTAATTTAGTTTCTTACAACTTTATTTTTCTGGGGTATCCTATTCTTTTCTACATTTTCCCCCCAAATAAAGTTTACAATCAATTATTAAAAATAAAATATTTTCGTACATGTAATTTATAATAATGTTTTTATTATGATACAATTAACTCCGGGAATTAATTATTTAATAATTTATTTTTAATGGGTAACATATCCTTTGTTGTATTAATATATCTCCAATTTATATATAAATTTTATTTAGAAACCCTATTCGCTTTATTCGTGTTGGTACATCGATCAGGATTGTATGTCTATTAGCCCTTTTTAGTTTCTTCCAACTATATCTTTCTGGGGTATCCTATTTTTTGCTATATTCTCCTTCCAATAAAGCTTATATTTAATTACATATTAAAATTAACATTTTGACACATATGTAATTTATAATAATTTTATTAATATTATACAATTAACTCCGAAAATTATTTATTTTTTAATGGGTAACATATCTTTTGTTATATTAATATATCTTCCAATTTATATATAACTTTTTTATAAAAATCCTGTTCGTTTTATTCGTGTTGGCAAAATTTATTTTTGCCCATACATCGATAGGTCTAATAGTTATTGGCCTTAATTTTTTTATCTTTTATCATTTTCCTTTGTCTTAGGTATCTTCTTTTCAGTGCATTATTCTTACCTTTTAAACCCTTTTTAGTTTTTTCCAACCATATCTTTCTGGGACATCTTATTTTTTCCTATATTCTCCTCCCAAAAAGCTTATTTAACCCATCTATTTTCACACATACTGGTTAGATATTTCTGTCATTTAGATCTTTGAGTCCTTACTGTTTAGACAATACTTTGATTTAGTCATGAGTACCATATCGTTGCGTAGACCAGGCGTCGATATCCGCTTCCGTACATGCCTTTTGTCTTTACAGTGCTTTGCTTGAAAATCTTGGCGTTGAGCATTGTAAATAATGTCTTTGCTTGTCTCGTCTCTCTCTGATGTTCTTCTTTCCAGTGCAATTTTATTTTCCGCCTTTTCTAAGAGTCAACTTTATCAACCTGTTCAGCTAGCTCCTTATTTCCAATTTTTTTCTCGGTTTTCAGCTAGGTTCCCATCAGCTTTTTTAACTTGCTTTTTATTTTTTATTTTCTTTTCTGTTTCTTCAAGGGTCATCTACACTAGCTTCCTCAAATTATTCTTTATTACCAATTTCTCATTATGTGACGTATTTTATTTACGATTGTACGTTACCGGTAAATTTGTAAAGTTGTAAATTTACATTCTGTTCGTAGGTACTGTCCTGGAGATTTGAATCCTCTCTGGACATGCAGGAGCATATCCAGACTTATAGGAATAAGTCGTGATACTTTTTTGGCCCTACACTATCTTGGGGTTAAATTAAGACCTCATCCCAATCCTCCAAAATGGTTATTATCATAACTTAGAAACATCCAATTCATTTCCAGTGCTCTCATGGTCCATTGTTTTTATTGGTTTACATAACGAAGCAAATTTTATAGCTTAATGCTTAATTTTATCATTTATAGACAAATTAGACTGCAAAAAGGTTGTGTTTAGTTGAAAAAATAAAAGTTTAAAAATTAATATTAATTTTTTTAATATAGAATTTAGAATGTTATGATAATTCGTTAATTTTAATGCATATTTTGTTTCAAAATTCGAAATATGTACATGGTATTTTTATTTTTTAATATTTTAAATTTAATATTTTCTAGTAATAAGTTTTTAATTATTTTTACATTTTTTCGGCAGAACTTGGCGATGTATATTTGAAATTATCCAATATTCATCACAGCTTAGTTCAGTTAATATTTATGCGCCGTTAATGCGATCTAAATTGTTACTGTTAGAGTATAAATCAGGTGTAAAATTCTGCATTTTATTTGTGTATTTTTCCACTTTAACCACTGATAAGAAACTCGTTATTATCGACTGAATTTGATTTTGTCTAAGAACATTTTATAACTTTGACTGGCAAAAAAGAAAACAGATTAATGGTCCTGGATAGCTGACCAGGCTACAGCTTGAGTGATAGTGTTCCATTGGTAGTTCCAAGAACGAGTCTGCTTTGCAAGATTACCAAGATGCGATTTTGGTTTTAATTGACTATCGTTTTCTTTTCAAACACATAGCCCTCTATCCTGGTCCAAACATGCACATCTATGACACCGTTTTTTTTATTTATTTTTACATACTTTTAAATGATACGTTAACAACCTTAATTTAATTGATATTTGTACAACCATATTTAAGGGCAGGGCAAATGGTTCGTTTACACTTATAACACTAATACAGCCGGTACATATTTTGAGGTGCTTCTACAATTAGCGTGCAAATTTATATTTATATAGTATTTATATGTATATATATATATAATTTTTATTTATTTATTTATATATACTGTCAGTAACGAACATATAGCTATTTATAATAATATAAACGCTAAATAATACTCGTTTTTTTCTATCTATGTTTATCCTCATTTTACCTTTATTATTATTTATAGACTGCGGTATACTTTTTAAATTTTGTATCAAAACTTTTCCTTCATTCATATTTATATTATTATATAAAATGTCGGATTTTTTGCGATATCACGTTAGTAGGCTATGTTTAATATTTTTTTAAATCATCGCGATTTCATATTCTAAATACGATTTATTTTTGATGGTGCCGGCTCCTTACAATTGGTCAGGCTGTATATAAGGTGACTCACCTGACAGATGCCGTTTAAGCACACCTAATGCTACTAACATCACATGACCGCATTATAATGCGTTTACTTTTCTTTATTTACAGTAATATTACAGTATGTACAGACTGTTTCAAATGTGCTGCTCACGATGGAGACTATTGGGATATATGATAACTATAAACTATTAAAAATATACGTTACTGAGGTAATGTTGGTACTAGCATATTGTTGCTTATTTAAGATGGAATAAAATTAGCAACAATTAATGTGAAATATTAAAAAAATACGATTTTCTTTTCCAAAACGATTAGCCCATTATATTTAATGGTTATTTATGGCTAAATATTATTATTAAGTTTAATATATTTAATATACTTTAAGATATTATAATTAAGAATGTAATTTTTATTATATTCTCGGTGTTTCCTGTATGATGGGCTAATGTTTTTATTTATTTTTCTCATTTTGATATCATTTAATAATAAATTTGAATTAAAAATATAATTTTCTTGATTTTGGTGTTTATTATGTAAACAGTCTGTATATAAAAACTGATTTGTTGAAGGAAAATGTTAAAAAATTTAATATTGTATTTTGTTTGATTTTGGTTGTTTTATTCGGGTCATAATTCCTTTAGAGTTCCATTTTATTTATGTAAATTTCATTCTTATAACTTAAATAAAAAAAAAATTTATCCAAGCGAATTTACAGAAACTATAGTGTAGCTGTAATACATAAATAGATTTGTACTTTTACTAATGATTACTTGAATATTAAATTAAATTTTTTATATATACATTAAATAATTAGGTGTTGATTGATTAACTGAAATAAATAAATGCGAAAGTATGCGGATTTGAAACAGCGTGTATGTGATACGGTGACCTTTTATGACGATATAAACATGAATAAGAGAAGTAACGAAGAATTTCTTAGTTGCATTTTCTGTTATTATTACATTTAGAGAATAACTTGTATTTATGTATAAAAAAATACAATATTCATGGAGAAACATTGCTAGCACAAATACACCAGACATCGTTGTAAGTACGCCAATCTAGGTCACCTGTATCTATGAAATTTTGTCACTTCAAATAACTACCATACTATTCCTAGCCTACTTATATTTGTACAGGTCGAAATGAAATTTAAAACAAAAATAATAGAAACAGAAGCCGTTTTTGGCCAAATCTTTACAAATATAATAAACTCTTATAGACTAACATGTTTAACATGTAAAATGGTTTTTTATAACAATACCGCATGAATATAATTAACTTAAATAATATTTAATATTAACGCAAAAAAGTATGATTGATCAAAACAGTTGAAAAGCGGCCGGCAAAATGTGCGCTGCTGAAGTTGGACGCTTCACCGCTTCAGTATATTTTTGAGCCGCCAAATTGATTAAATTTTTTTCCATAATTTTTTTTTCGAGAGACTCTTCAAACCTTACCATCACACTAAAAGGCTAGGAGCCAACCATTCTTCATCAGCTAACTGCTAACAGATGTTTATGAGCAGGGTACACTTGTAGCCACGCACTCATGCAAAATCCAGTGTACTAAATTTTGTTTTGTTTTTGGGCAGGAACATAAGCTAGTTATGGTTTTACACATATATGTGTAGATGTACATGAATTTTTTTTTTTTGAAAACCAAACTAGTCATGCGCAGTGCAGGGTCCACAACCTCTCAGCATTCACTCCAACACAGTGAGATAAATTAATGGTCGTCCCCTGAAGTATATATATATATTTTTTGACTAACACATGGATGGACTTCAATAATCTTGTGTTACATATATTTTTATTAATGAAATATAATAATAACTTTAATATTCGCTTGACTAAAAAGGAATATATGAAGTTACATTTTCATTCTGATGGAATATTTCAATTTTTAATTTTGTAAATTTGGCACCGCGTCAATATTGAACTAACAAACTGAGAATTCTTGAATTGTATTAAAATATCACTATGTTGAGTTGGTGACTAATGTGTGTTTCATTGCGCCTGAAAGAAGAAAGAAAGAGGCTGTTTTAGATAATGATGTCTACTATTCCGTTTTTTTTTTTGTTATTTCTTTTACTGTTAAAACTAGGTACACCCTCGAGCAACGGTGTAGTTTATATCGGCGGAAAAAATAAAGTAAATAAAATTTACCAAGCTACTGTTATTAAAAATACAGTCTTTTACAAAATTACTATATTTATTGGGTTAATTGTATTATTTTTCTAATTAACAATTAACCAAATAAATTAGGTGTTATATTACTTATGTAATTAACTAACTTTCGAAAAGTTTTCAGTTATTAAAGGATATCAATGGTTAACATCTTAGCGTTATTTGATTCTTTTATCAACAGAAAACAACTATTTCGTTGTTTTCTGTTATTTTTACTAATTTTTCACATAATTCCCTTCCTTCGTCATATAATATTTGAATGATTATGTATGTACGGTCCTTTCACTTCATCACGGAACATAGGGCTTTCACGAAGCACCTCCATTCAACTTTGTCCTTCCTTTTCCAGACTAAGATCTCCTTCTCTGCCCTTCATTTCCATGTCGTCCTTGGCTTTCCTCTGTGCCCCGTTACTGTTGATCTCATGGCTTGTTAAATTATATCCTCTTTGCCTTTTCGCGCAGGCCATGGTAATACATTAATATTATGCTCCTCCAGCCAGTTCCTCACAATTCTTGAAGTGTGAACAGGACAATTGTCCTGTTGTAATGTAAAGTTATTTCCATGAATTTGTGTTACGGAAGGAAGCATAATATTTTCTAATATATTCCTATACATGATGGAGTTGAAACTATTCTCTACTCTCCAGCATACACCTTGGTTTTGTGCGATAATCCATCCCCAAACATTCAACGAAAAACGGCCGCTAAAGCAATTACGATTTAAATATTAATCATCATACCTACAATTACACGAATACGACCGTTCTTATGGGACTGAAAAACTTTTTCGTCAGTGAAAATGACATTATCCCAGGAATCTTGCTGCATGTTCAGATATTGATTAGAAAATATCATTCGTCGCCTTATACGTTCTTCTGCTAATTTTAATTTATAAGCCGTTGCATAATTTTTTAAGCCATAGTCTCTAATACGACGCCGTGCGACGCAAGCAGATAATGGAAAATTTGTCATCTGAACAGCTTTACTGGCGGTATCAAAAGGATTTTCTAGTAAATATTGAACCAAATTCTGGTCCTGTTCATTTGTAGAAGCCTTGTGACGACCTGAACCACGTTTTCTAATGAGCAAGTTGTTATTTTGCCATTTACGGTTAATCTTGTGACTGCTGCTTTTACTAACATTTAAATCAGCGGCCACCATTCGCAAAGACCAACCATTATCCAGTAAAGTAACTGCTCTTGATATGCGTTCAACACTCAAATGCGTTCTCATAATGAAAATTATTCGTTAAATGACAAATACAAACTGACATTGGTGACATTTCATAAATTGGCAAATCATCATTTTATTATGACGTAGACATTACAATGTACAAAAATAAGTGCTCCTTAAATTACGATCGCAACCGTACGTCCTATCCATTTCCACTTTCGCTTTAATATTGCTTTCTTTATTGGTTCTTGGTTCATTCGAGGCCACAAATCTTCATTCAAGATTGTGTTCGGACAGAAAAATCTTATGAATACCTGAATTCGTTTTTGCTATTCCTCTGTCGTGGACTATGCCTCACATCCGTACAATAACACAGACTTATCGTTGCTGTTCAAGATTTTCAGTTTAGTTCTTCGATCAATTAGTGTCGACCTCCACACCTTCTTCAATCAACTATATGCCTATTGTGCCTTCCATATGCGATGTTTTATATCTATTTCTAATTCCCACATTGCATTAATTACCTGTTTGATCTCTTGGTGGCTTATATAAAACTTCTCCTCAGCCTCTTCGCCTCCTGGTCTCATTTCCTTTGTTTTAGCTACATTTATTCCCAACCCTATTTTTGCAGCCTCTTTTTCTAATTTCAAAAGCATATTCTTCATGTAATATGTGACATAAGGCAGATAATCCTTTGTATATTCTAAGCTTGCCAATTTCTTTCTGAGCAGGTGGTTCCACGTTATTCTATCCTTTTATCTTCTATTACTCTTGTTAGTTCGTAATTCAAGCACATATTTAACAACAGTGGCGCTATCGTACATTGGCTTGATCAGCTGTATTCGTTTTGAAGGGATTCCAGTACATCTTAATATTTTTCACAATATAGCATGGTTCGTACTATCGAATGCCCTGGTAAAATTTACAAATACCAAATCAAATGTTTTCTTCAATGTTTCTTCTATTATCAGCCTAGTTGCAATTTGGTGGACACAGGATTTTCCTTTTTTAAAACCTATCTGTTGCTGGTGCGATGTTTTATCAGCGAATGGGTAGGACTATTGTTTTCTTGGATTGAGAGTTTGCCCATTTCTTATGATTATCTCTCACACATTTTTATTTACGTATTAGTGAAAAATTAAATTTAAAGGATCCAATTGATCTCTTCCGAAATGTTTCTGTCTGAGTCTCTTCAGTTCCTCATACGTGCATATTACATGAAGGCTAGTTTTCTCCTTCTATACCAGGGCTCGCTAACCAAGCCCATATGGTACAGTTGGTTCCTTAAACGGCAAAGTTCGGTTATCAACCCGGTAATAGTCTTAATTTCTTTTTTATTACAACGAATTAGATTGGCTGAAAGCCAAGCATTCAGCTCCTCTGATAGTATATTAGTGTGGACTTGCCCTTTCGTTAATCTTCCTTTATTTTTATTCTCTTTCTAGCCATAATCAGATCTCCGTTCTAACGGAATCCTTGGCGATTCTACATACAGGTTCTGGTCGTTGGGAGTTCCTTTTTGACCCCTTCTTGGCCAGTTCATTGCCTTTAGTCACTTCATGTCCTTTCACTCATATCACTGACACAGTATTCTTGTGCCAATCTGTTGAGGACTTGTTTATAATGTTTCAGCAGTTTAGACCTAGTAGATAGTTCATAATAACTTTAATAGTCGCTTGATTATCAGAGTGGTTATGTTAATCTTTTTTCTGGAGTATTTTGAACGAAATTTTCATTTCTAATATTTTGTTTTATGTTTAAATTTGTTTTAATTGATATTAATATAGATATAAACCAATCTTTTCGCAATTGACCTTCTTAACGGGCGTGTAATACATTTAATACGTAAAATGTAATAAATATAATTTATATCTAATTATGTATCATATTTTAACGGGTTAAATCACTTGTATTTTTGCCTTCATCTGGAGTGCCATTAGGCTCACAATTTTGACCGTTCTTATCTATGCTTTTTTTGAAGTCTATTTACTTAATAAATTTTGTTTTCCACGTTCCTACACTGATGGATATTTTCTTCCTATTTCTGGCGTATTTGTACGAATATTTTATAATTTACTTAGCAATTACTATTCCGTTGGACAATACAAGCTATCATTATTGTATTATTATAGAAATGTATTCAGATCATTTGTTCTCGCATTATCAGTTCATATAAGGTTTGATATAATTTGCTAAGGTTTTTTTTTAATTAACCATTAGGTACCGAAAATAGTCAAAATTCTTTTGAACGATAGTGGATTTAATTCATGAATTTTTATCGAATTTTTAATAGGCAGGAAAAGACGTAATCCAAAAACTCTATGTATGAGAAATGGTACTTTTCATATATTTTAATTACTTTTTAGTGTTCGTCAGTAAAACTTTTTTTGTACTAAACCAGACAATTTAAACCAAAAATAATTTAAATTTACGATAAAATTTGTAAGACGAAATTTATATATTTTTTTCTCTAAAGCGCGTCTTAAACGATGTCTATTTTGCCAGAAAATTTACCAGATAATATGTGTTCCATAAATAGACACCCTGTAAAACAGACATTTTACATCTAATTTATTGGCAAATTTGCTGACTGAAATTTAATGGCTAGTTGGTATTTATTTTGTTAAAAATTATAGATTTTGAATTTCTAAAAATGTCGTGGAATCAGGAGCAAGTGTCGACGTTGATTGACGAAGTACAAAAATATGCTTGTTTGTACGACGTAAGAAGCAAGGCTTATAAGAATAGGCATTTTCGGCAACAATGTTTGCAAGCGTAATTCGTTTATTATTAGTAATTAGTCATTCTTTAAACTGTTTATTTGTCATTGTACATTAGGGGATCTTATACTAACAATTCGGTGTTTAGTATGTTTAAAATTCTTTCATTCTGTAATCTTCTGTTGATCCAAGGCTTCATCTATACATCCCGTCACCGCTTGCTGCGTTTTTTTAAATAACTTGCGATATTATTGTCGTTGCTAATGTTGTTGCAACAGCTCCTAATACAATATTAGTGGATGTCATCTCTAACGTACTAATAATTATAATTATCCTATTTTACAGATACGTAAACTGTATATAGTTATTAACGTTATAAATCCGGCAAATGAGGTTTTACAGTTACGAGTGAGAATTTTCTGGACGAGGCGACGAAGGAGCCGAGTCAAGAATTTCGAAACGAGTATTGTGGAAAATCTTTTGCCAGACGTATAGCGTACAACGTTTTATTTCATCCCGTGAGCAATATCGTTTGAAAAAACTTGGAATTATTTTTTTATTAAATGCCACAAAATTATTTTTTAATTCAAAACAAAAATGTTTAGTCCAGTCATTATGTACATTTGAATTGGAACGAGATCCCATCAAGCCAAATTTTTTATATGTTGTTGGGGAGGGCCTAATTTGAAGTTCTCGAACGAAACCCTTGTAACTATTTTCCGCTATTTAGAAAATAAAGGTGGATTCTTGTTTCCGTTGTAACGCGGTTTCTCGTCCTTCAACGGGGAAGTTGTGTTGTTACTTTTTGTTCTTTTTTTTTATTCTTACAATTAGTGTCATATGACTTTTTCATCTAACATCGTCCGTTCTCGAGATATCGGCGAAAATAGGACAAAATTTGCGGTATGAACTCGGTTCTCATTTTTTTTCGTCACGCTTAGCGAAACCTATAATTTGATATTTTTATTTTCTCTCCATATTTAAAATTACGCGTTCTAGCGCGCCGCAAAGTCGACAAGTCGGCAAATCCGTGCGAAGTTTCTATTCTATAGCTTAGATATGTTGTAACGGATTCACCGTTCTGAATAGAATTATTGAAAGACAATATAGGTAAATAAGACAGTGAAATTATGAATCACACGTATAAAATTTATTATGCAAATTTGTTTTCTTCCGGTACAAAAGATATTCATGTCTTCCTTCTTTTCTATGGTCCTGCGCGCTAGAACTCGCGATTTTACAGATGGAGGGAAAACAAAACTATCGAATTGTAGGTACGAGCGTCCTCTACAAGTTTGACGATAAACATTTTTTCACTATGCGTGACGATAAAGAAGAAAAAAAAAGAAATCCGAGTTCGTACCGCAAATTTTGTTCTATTTTCGCCGATATCTCGAGAACGGACGATGTTAGGTGAAAAAGTCATATAAAACAAATTGTAGATAATAAAAAAAGGAACAAAAAGTAATAATACAACTCTCCCGTAGAATAACGAGGAGCCGAGTTACAACGGAAACAAAAATCTACGCTTTCGAAAATAGTCACAAGGGTTTCGTTCGAGAACTTCAAATTAGGCTTGATGGGATCTCGTTCTAATTCACGGCCTATTTCCGGACAGAGTGACTGGACTAGTTCCTTTTCCAATTAACATTGATTAACATTAATATTTAATGTATTTTTGTTTGTATAAATCTGAAAAAATCTTGTAAAAATTGCAGTCTGGTAAAGTACATTAATGCTATAAAGTTTAATTTTCTGGACTGAAATGAGACCGGGAAATCAAAGAATGAAATAAATATTATTGCGATACGTAAAGGTATGTTTGAGTTTGTGTTCATATGTAAGTGTATAAAAATAAATACAATAGATGGCGCATCATGTTCTGCGCATCGAAAAATATCACTATCGCGTGGATTTCTTTGTAATTTGGATAAATAATATGGTACAAGTGTAAAATATAAATTTGCAAGACGTCACTAGAAATTTGCTGTCTAACTTACAGGCAAATTTTCTGGTAAATTTTTTGACAAAATAGACATCGTCTGAAACGGGCTTAATAGTACAATGTTAATATATCTTTTGATTCAGATAGGTTACTAAGAAAATGAAGTTTTGGCAGATCAATAAACTTTATGCTAAATTGAACTTGAATTTATTGAATTTATATAATACGTTATCGATTTTCATTTAAAGCAATGATTTCCATTTTCTTGTGTGAAACAAGTAATATTAATCAAACCATTTATTTCTACGCGGAATTTGTTGGTGAAATACATTATACTCGTATATATTGTTATATGAACGTATCGTGTAGTCCAAGAAATTTATAGTGTCTGCTAATAATAAAGGTTTATTTATTATAATGCTTTGGAGATTTTTGGAAAGCAGAATTTGGGATAACATTTATATATTGTATTTCTGAGTGATTAGTTAAATATACACTAACCACAAGCTATACCCATTTTGTAATTTTAAAAAAGACGTTTTAAGAAGATCATTACAATCTTTTTCTATGTTCAGTGCTAATCGGAATAAAACGAAAAGTAGATTACTTAATGAATATCTCCGCGATCTATTTTCAATGATACCATGCGAAGATCATGAGCAACAGTTTGCAGGATGCTTTCACAAAAGGTTCCAATATTTAGCCAAATAACAAAAAACAATTTTTGTTTATGAAATAGTTATCGGAAATTGGTGGAGACTGTGGCTTGTAATCTGAAACAGAAATAAGAAAAACACCCCAACCACAATATATATATCAATAAATACTATATAAGTATTTCGGCAACTATGTTGCCATCTTCAGTAGAATAGCCTTAAAAACTGA
This sequence comes from Melolontha melolontha, assembly GCA_935421215.2. Classification (NCBI taxonomy): domain Eukaryota; kingdom Metazoa; phylum Arthropoda; class Insecta; order Coleoptera; family Scarabaeidae; genus Melolontha; species Melolontha melolontha. The sequence goes on along the minus strand of OW285244.1, from coordinate 33,007,807 downwards.
AAAAATGTTAAACGTAGCGTTTTTGGCTAAGGTAAACCTTAGAAAATATGCTCTTCACCAAATCGCCAGTGGGATAACACTAAATTCCTAACATCGAAATAACACTTATATGCTACTTAAACCTAACGTGAAATTTAGGGAACCGTGAAGCGTGAATATATGAAGCTTAAAAATAATGCTATTGTCGCAATAAGGCATACAAACTGGACTGAGGGATTGGTCCATTGTCAGAATTCATTAATTTATTCTTATTTCTATATATATATATATATATATATATATATATATATATATATATGTATTTATATATATATATATATAAATACTTTCATAACTATCTAATTCTCTATAATTATTAACAGTTTTAATCAACCTAAGGTTATTTGCCGGTACAGAATGACCTGTGTCAATAGTTCCATGAAAGAGACACTAGTCATCAGTCAGTCGTTTGAGAATTTTAATAGTGAAGAATTAAAACTATTAGACAAAGGCCTAAAATATTGTTTGCCAAGCCGTGGGGTTCCCATGGATGAGATAGTTGCGGGCATTGAGACCTCTATCAAAAATTTTGGGGATTCTGCAAAATCTTTCGTTAGAGAGGCCTGCACGAGTCGTATCCGTGAGAACGTTCAGCAGCACAAACATATCGCGGTCAACAATGAATGGAATATCATTAATAATCTCAGAAACAAAGACTGCTTTTACTTAAAAGCAGATAAGGGGAATAAATTGGTAATTATGGACAAAACCGACTATTTTAATCGCGTTAATCACTTAATATTGGATGGACCTTATGTCAAATTAAACAAAAATCCCCTCCCTAAGATGATTAGAGAAACTAAAAGCGCGTTAAAAGACTGTCCACAATTAATAACTGCTCCCCTCAAATTTAAACTAAACGTAAGCAACCTTTTTGTACCTAGAATGTATTGTTTACCAAAAATTCACAAACCAGGTAATTCGATGAGACCTATTGTATCGGGTATTAACTCACCTACGTACTTGATTTCAAAATGGTTGGTAAACGAGTTTAAAAATTTACCCGAGAAACCAGAAAGTTTTTCAATTCAAAATTCGTTGGAATTTATTAAAAAAATCAGAGATTATAAGCTGGAACAAAGTGAAATTTTAGTATGATTTGATGTCAGTTCATTGTTCCCTTCTGTACCTATTCCTGAAACACTGAAATATTTAGACAGTTTATTGCTTAAGAACAATATTGAACGCGAGAAAATAAATGAATACTTGAGGTTGACAACTTTATGCATGTCTCAGAACTGCTTTCAAATTGAAGGAAACTTCTATGAACAGCGGCATGGCACAGCAATGGGCAACGGCTTGTCTCCATTTATGGCGAACTTGTTTATGAGTCATTTTGAGATAGAATTTAAGAGATCATCTAAATATTTCCCTAAAGTATGGATTAGGTATGTCAATGATATTTTCGCGGTTTTTAATACCAAGTTGTGTAATTTGGACGATTTTTTAATAGAATTAAATTCGAAATTCCCTACAATTAAATTCACTATAGAAAAAGAAAACAATGAACAAATACCATTTTTAGATGTTTTAGTAATTAAGAATAATAATAACTTAGAAATAGATATTTACCGAAAAGACACCAATGTGAACAAGTTTATAACCGCGGATTCAAATCACAGTTTCCAACAAAAGATGGCATCCTTTAATTTTCTTATCCATCGGTTGTTAAGTTTCCCGCTTACAAAAGATAGATATGAAAAAGAACTTGGATTAATCAGAAGCATCGCTGCATACAATGGTTTCGATTCGAAAATAATAACCAACCTAATTAAGAAACATAGGCTTAGGAAACTTATTTATGATACCAGGAGCTTACTACCTAAAAAAAAAAGACCTAGGTGACAAATTTGTTTGTTTACCGTACCATTTAGCATCTAGAAATCTGAACGCTATCTTCAAAAACCATTCTCTTTGAATAGCGTTTAAATCATGTAACTCATTAAAATCACTTTTAGGTAACACCAATGACAAAATTGAGGTAGAACATAAATCTGGTATATATGAAATAAATTGTAACGATTGCAGCCAAAAATATATCGGCAAAACTAGACGTTCAATTTCAACTCGTTACAAGGAACATATTTCCCACTTTAGATTCAACAGACCCGAAAAATCTAGCGTTGCCCGACATATTTGGGACACAGGTCATTCTGTGCCGGCAAATAACCTTAGGTTGATTAAAACTGTTAATAATTATAGAGAATTAGATAGTTATGAAAGTATTTATATACAAGGTGGCGCAAAACAAACTCCACTATTTTACACAAATATATTTTATATTTATGAACAAGTTAGAAAGAAAATAACTAAACATTTCTCAAGCCCTGGTAATGCAGTTTTAAGTTCTGAATATTACATCTGTAAGATGGCTTCCGTTGTTGGCAGCACATTGCCTTAAACGATTTATAAAGTTTTCGAACACTCTATTAAGAAGCTCTTGATTTATTAAGCGTATTTCGTTCCGAATGCTTTCTTTTAATTCTTGAAGGGTATCGTAGCGATGGCGAAATACCTGCTGCTTCAAATACCCCCACAAGAAAAAATCTGGCACTGTTAAATCCGGCGAACGTGCCGGCCACGGAGTTTGACCAAAACGTGAAATAACATGGCCAAATGTTTCCCTCACTACAGCCATACTTATTCGCGCTGTATGCGCCGTCGCCCCATCCTGTTGAAGATAAACATTTCGTGAGTCAACACCAATCCTATGTAGCTCAGGAATCACAAAATGCTGAAGCATGTTAACGTACCGTTCAGCAGTAACTGTAACGGTACGATTTCCTTCTTCGAAAAAGTATGGTCCAATTATTCTAGACCTTGTTACTCCACACCAAACAGTTACTTTTGGAGAATGCACCAAACAGTTACTTTTGGAGAATGCAGTGGTTGCTCGTGTAAATTCCGTGGATTATCTGTTGACCAAAAGCGCATGTTCTGTTTGTTTACATACCCGGACAAATGAAAATGTGCTTCGTCGGACATCATTAGCAAATTAATATTATCGGGTGTTTCGTTTAACATGTGCAGCATAGTATTGCAAAAAAGTACTCTATTTTGTCTGTCCTGAGGATGTAATTTTTCCACTATTTGTAGTTTATAAGGATGCAATTTTAAGTCGCGCATAATTCTTTGGGTACTTCTTCGTGAAAGTCCTAACTCTAGCACCTGTCTTCGTACCGATAAACGTGGAGCTGCTCGGACTGCTTCTCTAACTCTCTCTACATTTTGTTGGGTGCGTACACTCCTTGGTCTACCATGTTTTTCGTCTAAAACGCTTCCGGTTCTGGCAAATTTATGAATCCAACTCAATATTGTTTTACTAGTGGGAATCCGTTCACGTCTTGGAACTTGAAACCTATTCCGAAAGTGTCGTTGTGTTTGTATGATAGATTGTGTTTCGTAATATAGTTTTACTGTTGTAGCACGTTGTTCACTTGACCACCGTTCCATTGCTATTAGCCCAATGAAACGGCACGATATGACGTTTACACTGACAGGTATATTAAATTCCAATCATACTATCAGTCCTGCCAGTCACACGCTGAAATAATGGAGTTTGTTTTGCGCCACCTTGTATATAGAAATAAGAATAAATTAATGAATTCTGACAATGGACCAATCCCTCAGTCCAGTTTGTATGCCTTATTGTGACAATAGCATTATTTTTACGCTTCATGTATTCACGCTTCACAGTTCCCTAAATTTCACGCTAGGTTTAAGTAGTATATAAGTATTATTTCGATGTTAGGAATTTAGTGTTATCCCACAGGCGATTTGGTGAAGAGCATATCTTTTAAGGTTTACCTTAGCCAAAAACGCTACGTTTAACATTTTTTCAGTTTTAAGGTTATTCTAATGAAGATGGCAACTTAGTTGCCGATATACGTATATAGTATTTATTGATATATATTGTGGTTAGGGTGTTTTTCTTATTTCTGTATTAAATAGTTCTGATAAAATTACATTATTAGTAGGTTGCAGAGATTTATTCACCATTGCAAAATATATTAAAGTAGTTTTCATGGCCCATGGACCACTGTTCAAACAAGAGTTGACAAAAAGAAGCAGTTAACCTTGGGATAACATCTCTTCTTCGGAAGAAGAATGCATTAAATGTTTATAAAAATTTTGCAGAAAGAGAATTCACGGATATATGTTAAGGAAAATACTGCAGATGATATTCTGTTTGTAAGCTATTGCAAGTAAACATTATGGAAGACACTATGTTTATATGAAATTTGAGTACGTAGTTGTTTGAAAGAAATATGGCATCAAGACTTTGACACTTAACATATTTTTGAGAAATTGCAGAGATAACGTCAAGGGAATATGCTACCAAATTAGAATTATTGAATTGCATTTTATGTTAAAAATAGAAATCACGACGAGAAATATGGCAGCTAAAGTATTTTATAATTCTCTTTGATCTCGCTACCTGGTTTAAACACTTTGCATCAACAGATCCATAAAAAACTGATTTCGTCTTCGCTTTTCAAATTTGTGGAAGAACTTAGTAGCACACGATAAAACAAATTCAATATTTGTAGATATATAAATTTGCATGATTAAAAGCAATAGTTTCTTGAGAAGTTAAAGGAAACAGTCACAGATGAATATTGAATCCTCTTTTAGACAACTCTCTGGAACTAATTGAAATTCTAAATCAAAATAATATTTTGTTGATCCACACATTGGTAATTCGTACTTTAAGTAAGCTATATAAAACCTTATCTTATAGTTTTAAAGTTTGTTTCATTTTTATGTTAGCAATTTTGCATAAGACTGTATATATATATGATGAATACATAAAAGTATGTATAATATATGTATATATATATATGTATATACCATGCACCGTGCTCGATAGACAGGCAAAACCGAAAAATATCATACAGATTGTATATAGAGTGGATCATTTTATATGAATATAATTTCAACGTTTCCTCTAAGCTAACATGCTCTAGGGTTTACTCAGACGTACTTTCTTTCACACAAGCATCGCAAGCATTTTTTTTATTATGCTCGTGCAGAGGATTATCGCAAAAGAAGCGGGGTCTTACGTACTTGGTATTGTTGGATGGGGAATACCAAGCCCGGCTGTTGTAGAGCAGCTCCGGGTGCTGTTATTTGTTGTGGTGTAGTGGGTATTTGCGGTTGACCTGGTATACCTTGCCAAGTTGTCGGAACTTGCATTCCCATTCTATTAGAAACAAAAAGAAAAAAATAAGAAGATAAAATAATGGAGCAATACAGTACAGACATACCCCATGTATGATTGTTGGTAACCAGCGAACTGTCCGTAAGTATAGCCTTGCATGCCTTGAAGAAATTGACCTTGCATCTGAGCCGCTGCAGTTGTCGGAAAGCTTTGGGGATACCAATATCCCAATTGTTGACCGTATGCTCCATATGGATACTGAGTACTGGTTAATGCCTGCGAAATATTACTGATCTAATAACAGTGCTGTATTAGTAAAAATGTTAATCCACAAGACGATTGTTATAGTTATGAATTAATACTGGAATTTGATTGCACGCAGAGAAATACATGTTTGTATCAAATAAATCTGCTTTGACTCAAGAAATTCTCTGTTTTGTATATCCACAAGACAATATTATCTTGTGGAGAGATAAATATATTCTTGAAATTATTTACTTCATTCAAAACTATTTCTTATTTGAATGAAACATATAAAATGTGTTTGCTTAAGAAAACTTCGTAAATCAAATCCATTGTATTCTTACTTGAAGTATGTTTTGTCGCAGAATATTCTTATGGCAAGACGCTACGTTTTCTTAATGAAAGAAAATATTTTTTATGTGAGAATGTGAATGTTTTGCATAGAACTACCAAATTGTTTTGATTTTTATATACGAGGATACGTTAAAAATAGTTTTCGTATAACTTTAAAAATTATATAATGAATAGTAGACGTATTTTATTACTATTATATTTATTTATTATGCAAATTTAATTCCTTCCACTTTTTAATTGAGAGCTCCCCGACAATGAGTATTCCTAGTTAGGTATGAATTAAATAAAAGTATCAAATTTTCAAGTATCGATGTTAAAAAATTTATTATTAATATAAAACCGTTATTAAATGCAGAATTGATTTAGTAAATCAATATATGCATTGTAATGATAATTTTCTGATAAAAAGGAGCTAATATTTTTATTTTCGTAATTTTTAAAATGCCAAGGTTTAGGAGAGATGAAAATTATACATACATATAAATATACGACAATATTTTATTATTTCTATAACACAGTAATAAATTTTTATAATGTTACATAGGATTCATTTAAAAATAAAGTATGAACAATTGTTGTTTTTCTGGAATATATATCGTTAAGTGAGATTTGTCTCTCCTCTGTAGTAAACTTAACTTTATATGCTCTATAATGCATAGTGTAATCTAATGTTTCTAATTTATTATATGTAAAATAACAGATGCTAGTATTTTCACTGTTAATTAAAATCTTCGTAACTAAACCAAACTGAGGCGTATTATCAATATACTTTATTAAAATTACATCTGATAAATTAAAATGATTGCCATTTACTTCATACCAATTAGTAGATACAGGATGAAATGAAAAATTCTGACGATTTGTCAAAGAAAACTCATCCTCAACTTCGGTAGTGGTAATTCCCACTTTCTTAATATATCACTCACAAATTCGTCCATATTGATAACTATCACTTTAATATAATAATTCATACACATAAACAACGACACAAAGGTAGCAAATGCAGCGAACTTGTGTTACTTGTGTACAAAGACGTCTAACATTGCACCCCTGATCGGGCCTATACGTAAACTCGCAATCGCTAAAAATAGAAATGATATAATAAGTTTGCTTCCACCAAATAGATGTTTTTCTTTATAGAAACATTTATTCAAGAAATTTTTAGTTTTGTTGGAGAAATACTGCTTTTCTTAATATAAGGAAACAGTTTTAAAGGAAACAAACTCTTTTCTAATTCCAAGAAAATAGTAGTAAAACAATATTTTTTCTTGTTCTAAAAATGCATTTCTCTGCGTGTGGCTATAGAGTAACTAATAAATAGGCTTATTATAAATTCTCAATATTAATTAATAGATATTATTATTTTGACTTTATTTTCTAAATTATATATTGAGAATTACCTGTCCTGCGACTGGTGCATTGTTTGGATCTCCAGATTCCTTTCCCCATGAACACTTAACTATTTGTCCATTAATGTCGGTGTTATGAACTGCGACAATGGCATGCGTAGCAGACTCCTTTGTAGAAAAGCTAAAAATAAAACGTTCGTTTTTTACAAAAAAAAAGGGATCAATTCTTGTATATTGGAGTAAGGGTGTTGTAATACGATTAGACGCGAATTAAAATCGTCAGAAATGGAAAATCAAATCGCTTCGTTTGAAATCTTAGACAATGTTTGGTATTTCATTAAACTTGTTCCCTTCCTCTTGTGTTTATTAAAAAGGTAGTATATTTGATAATAAGTATAGGGTATAATCAGAAAGTTATGTTGACTCTAATGAAGGGATGTTGGAAAGCAGTAAATTTGCATTTTCACGAATTTTTACGGCAAATGAAATATATGAAGCGAACAAAGTAAATATTATCCTAATTTATAAATCCCGAAGATTTCTTTTGATTGAACTGGGAAATTTTCTTAAAATCACAATTCGTTATCTTATAAAAGCATAACAAGCACTTACCGAACAAATGCGTAGCCTTTCTCTTTAAAAACGCGAATCTCTTGGATTGTACCAAACGGGGCAAATGTCTTTTGCATAAGTTCCTCTGTTAAGCCATTAGTAATGCCACCGCAGTACACAGTACAGTTAGTAGGGCTGCTTTGATTGTAGACTTCATCGAAAGTTAATGGCTTTGCGTTAACTGTAACAAAAAAAAAATGTTTCAGTATAGGTTAGAGACAATTTTACAACAGTAAGTAATGAAAATTTACGAAATAGGTAAATCGGAATTGTTTATTATATAAAAGAAAATATTTTGGCGGATTTTATTTTATATTAAATGCTTTACATTTGTTATACAAGGTGTCCCGTATCGTTATGTTCAAAATATAGGAGTGTAAAGTAGACTTCATTTCAAGTAACAAAAACGCAAAACTTGTATATCCATTTTTATTTGTTTCAAAGTTACAGATCTATGAATGTGATTGTCAGATAATAAAAAAAAATGTAAACCTAAAGTCAATAAAAACTGATTTTATTTAAAAAAGTTCAATTAACAATATTTTCGAAATGTCCACCTCCTTGTTGAATGCAGGCTTGTGTCCGTAAGCCAACAGAAGAAGTACTTATCCGAATTTCATACTTGTTTTGTCGGATTTGCTCGGCAGCCAGGTGAATACGATCCAACAACTCTTCTCTTGTGTTCGAAACTTGCGCGTAGACTAAGTTTTTCATGTATCCCCATAAATAAAAGTGAAGGGGATTAAGATCGGGTGATCTGGCTAGCCATGCAACAGGACCACCTCGACCAATCCATCTTGGATAATTGACGTTAACCCAATTTCGGACAGCAATTCCGAAATGTGGTGGTGTCCCATCCATGTGAAACCACATGTCTCGTCGAACATTCAGTGGGACATCATCTAAAAGACCTGGCAGTCCGTCAATTAGAAATTGAAGGTAATTGTCCGCATTTAACCTCCCAGGAAGAACAACAGGACTAATCAACAAGTCATCGATTAGGGCCGCCCAAACGTTAAAAGAAAATTCATGTTGAAATTTAGATGGGCGTATAGCTTTGGGATTTTCTGATGACCACCTGTGCAGGTTTCTCAGATTTGTAACACCACTTCTCGTGAACGTAAACTCATCTGTCCAGAGGACTGTTCTGCAGAAATTAAAATGAGGTGGTGACTGTCTTAATATCCAGGTAGAATAAACTAGACGAGCATAGTGGTCTGCCTCAAGCAAACAGTGTCACCTGCGATAGTGACATGGATATAAACCCTCACGTTTTAAAATTCGCCAAACTGTCGTTCGTGGCACTCCTAGTTGTCTAGCGATTCGACGTACACTGAGAGTTGGATCCCTTGTAACAATGGCTACTTCCTCTAAGTCTGCTGGCAAATTTACTCCTCGGTCGAAAAGATAATCACGCAGTCCGCGTTCCCGAAATTGTCTGTGTACATCCAGAAACGTTCTGTAATGAGGAATGCGCCTATCGGGAAACCGATGTCGGTATTCAATAACTGCTTGACGTGCGCTGCCATTACAGTAGCCATACACAAAATGCATGTCCGCATACTCTTGAGAAGAAAATCGGTAAGACATTTTGAATAAAGAAAAACGTGTCTACTCACTAATAAGCTGTTGTATGAACTGAAACGTAATGTAATCCTTTATTAAAAAGTGCAACGTTAACAGTCATCTGAACATTTGTTTATTGTATGATATTCATGGCTCAGCACTTACGAAATAAGTAAGAACTTTCTTTATCATAAATCAATTTCCAGTACTCTTTTTTTGTAGATCTCCAAGAAATTACTGTATGCACGTGTTTATTTATTTTAGGTAACATTTTATTAAGCGACGTTAACAATCACAGGCCTGTTATTGAATCGTATAACTTTTTTTAAATAAAATCAGTTTTTATTGACTTTAGGATTACATTTTTTTTCATGATTTGACAATCAGATTCATCGATCTGTAACTTTGAAACAAATAAAAATGGGTATGGGACACTTGTATAGAACCGAAGGTATATTTTGTAGAAGTGTTCTTTCTAATGCCTTAACTTTAAAATGCGGGGTTCTCCAGGTGTAATATCGAGTCCACTTTTATTTTATATTTACACTGCCCCTTCACATTATTTCATGGTAATTATTAAACTTATGCTAATGATTCGCAATTACTAATTAAGACGCCATTAAGGTGCAGGGCATACAACATTAGTTCTTTGTATTGGCATATAAAAAGTATCATACTGTCTGGAAGATGGATGAGGTAGTTCTGAGTAGTTCTCAACTGATTCAGAATTTGAAATTCGCATGTCGCAAATTTAGAGAAATTCTGAAGCCATTAAAAATAAGAAATAACTAAACTAGCGTTATCATGTTGGTTACAGTCCATCACAATTTATACACCGATTGTACCTCTGTATTTTATACATATAATTCGTTATCATTCGAATAAGCTGTAAAAAGTTTAGGACATATTTTCTAAAAGCAGGGCAAAGAAAAAATTGAATGGCATAGGGCAAGACGACAATATTACGAAGAAAAGTGTTCGAGAAAATCAAAGATGTAGAAATGAAAAACGAATTCTCTACTGTTAACTATAGCTGATTCCAATTTAAATATATAGTTCTTTTGTCTTTTACTTTCAGATTTTTATTTCAAGGAAATATTTATTATTACTATATTTTGCTATACTTTAAGTTCATAATAATAAATTAACGTTTTAGCATTAATTTATTTTGTTTTCAATAAATACATTTGAATGTATGTATACAGGCTGATTCATTTTCGGCCCTCACCATGGGGATCTCTCTTATTATTGGAGATAGAGTATAGGTTTAAATTTGGCAAAGTTGTTAAATTTTGTGTTTGTTATAAATCCGTAAAGAAAATAGACCTGTGACAAATGACCTTCGTTATTTAAAAAGTGGTTTGGCCACCTTAACCGCATGGCTGGGAATAGGCAGGTAAAACGGGTATGGGAAGCAAGAGTTCAGAATGGAAGAGGAAGGGGAAGACCAAGAAAGACGTGGAATGCAGAGCTTGCAACAATTCTCAAGGAAAGAAATAAGCCCTGGTCAGAAGCTGTGTTAATGACGAAAAACAAGAAAGAATGGACAAAGTTTGTGCACCTAAGTGATTTGTAAAATTTTGTATAGTATACTCCTTACACCTTAGGGTAAAAAGGTTACTGATTATATATATATATATATATATATATATATATATATATATATATATATATATTTAAAAACAAAACGCGAAAACCCCATTTTCTTCTTTTACCTGTAGCACCGACATTTGGCATTGTTGAGAAAAAATAAAAACACATCCTTGTGGCCATTTCTAAACCTCTATCCAGTGGTGTACTCTAAATTTTTATACGACGTTTCATTTCTTTCTGGCCATCATCAACTATCTAATTTCTTATAGGCGCCATATTGGATTTAGACATCCTCAGAAATTTTTTTTTTCTGATTTCAACCATGTACCACATGCTGACTAAAGTTTTTGACATTAGGTTCTATTTGAAAGAATAAATTATAAGATTAAATAAGGTAGCCTTTTGAATTTCAATCTGTCAAACATTTCATTTATTGTTCATTAATAATACAAAAATGACATACACTAACGAAGAGAAACGAGATATGATAAGTATTTTTTATTCTTCGAAACGAAATTCAACAGTAGCGAGTACAAGATAACAAAAACATTAATAAAAATACATAGAAATGTAAACAATAAACAATTACAGTAAATGTTCAATTATCTGGCCATCTTCGGTAATGCACAATTGGGCACGCCTTCATGGCATTTTGTATTGCCCTTTGTATAGTTCTTCTAGGAACAGCGTCGAAGTCATTCTGAAGTCTGTCTCGTAATTCTTCAATGTTTTGTGGCGCATCTACTTTATAAATATTATTTTTAACATATCCCCATAAAAAAAAATCTAGCGGACTTAAATCAGGTGATCTCGCAGGCCATTCAACAACTCCCCTATTTCCAATCCAACGGTTTGCAAACTCTTGATTTAAGAAATTTCTAACAACAGCTGCATTGTGTGCTGGTGCGCCATCTTGTTGCCACCATAAATATTGTAATTGATTTAATGGGATATTGTCGTCAAGATAGTCAGATACGTATGTACATAAAATGTTTAAATATCTTTCTCCATTTAAATGTTCTTCATACATAACTGGTCCTAAGAGACGATTTGCCAAAATACCCATCCAAACGTTTATTCCAAAACGATGTTGTGGTCTTCTAGCCCTGTTTTGTCGGGGATTTTGTACTGCCCAATAGTGCTCCGTATTTCTGTTGAACAATCCAGAATTTGTAAATTTTGTTTCATCTGACCAGATGATTTTGCTTAAAAAATTTTCTATCCTTCCTATTAACCAATTACAATATTCTAGCCTTCTCAAATTATCTCCAGGCAGTAAAGAGTGACTAACATGGATCCTGTATGGTTTAAACCTACTTTTTTGTAAAGTTCTCCAAACTCTGGACTGGCACAAATTTAATTCTGACGCTACTTCGCGTGTAGAAATTGATGGACTATTATTTATCTATAAAAATACAAGATTAACATGAAATTTGAAAACACGCTTTTAATTTACCATTTGTAAAATATCTTGTCGATTTTCATTTAAATTCCTGTTGTCTTGACCATTACGCGGCTTAGTAAACGATCCATTCTCGACCAAATTTCTGTCGAGATCTAGAAAAATGGTACGATGAGGCTGTTGTCGTTCTGGATATAATTGTAGATATCTTGTACTCGTTACTGTTGAATTTCGGTTCGAAGAATAAAAAATACTTATCATATCTCGTTTCTTTTCGTTAGTGTATGACATTTTTGTATTATTAATGAACAATAAATGAAATGTTTGACAGATTGAAATTCCATGGCTACCATATTTAATCTTATAATTTATTCTTTCAAATAAAACCTAATGTCAAAAACTTTAGTCAGCATGTGGTACATGGCTGAAATCAGAAAAAAAAAACTCTTTCTGAAGATGTCTAAATCCAATATGGCGCCTATAAGAGATTAGATAGTTGATGATGGCCAGAAAGAAACGAAACGTCGTATAAAAATTTAGAGTACACCACTGGATAGAGGTTTAGAAATGGCCACAAGGATGTGTTTTTATTTTTTCTCTACAAGGCCAAATATCGGTGCTACAGGTGAAAGAACAAAATGGGGTTTTCGCGTTTTTTTTAAAATAACGAAGGTCATTAGTCACAGGTCTATTTTCTTTACGGATTTATAACAAACACAAAATTTAACAACTTTGCCAAATTTAAACCTATACTCTATCTCCAATAATAAACGAGATCCCCATGGTGAGGGCCGAAAATGAATCATCCTGTATACCGGGTTCTTCTTTTGTTATTACACATAGGTATAATGTGCTAACTTTTTTTCATTTACCCTTACACATAGACATAAATGTATATTGGAGGCATAGTAAGCAACCAGTTATACACCAGTAACATTTTTAAAATTGTAAAATATTTCTGTTTTTCGTTCATACTTAAATCTAAAATTAAATATATTTGATTTAAAAATAGATAATTTATTTAAAACGGTTAATTATCTCAACAGGCGTATACCTTGGGCGAAGACAATTTTAAATATTTGCAAATGGATATGGAGTGGCCTTTTCGATCACCGGATTCACCATTCGATTATTTCTCATGGGGCTACCCCAAAGCTAAAGCATACAATGAAAAACCACGGAATCTTGAAGCTTTTGGAGAAGGCATAACTCGAGAAATTCGAGTAATTCGACGCCCTATAATTGAATAGACTATGAACAACTTTTCTACTTGCCTCCAATATTGTCTGCATAGAAATAGACGTAATTTTTCAAAATCCAATTATATACTTTTTGTTTGCTTTACAGCATTATGCATGTAATCGTGTGAAAAAATGAAAATTAAAATTTATTAAAAAAACCTTTATTTGAATGTCTTGAAAACGCGAAACACTTCTCTACCGGACCCCGTATTAAAATTACTAGACCAGTATAAATTCCATCGTGCATGTTATTCCCAGTGACGCTCGATTAATACTTAATTTGATATTAAGGAAGTTATGTGCTTAACAAATTGAATATAACCACATTACTTATACGTAGGTGCATTCACATTTCGCACATGTTAATAATTTTGAAACAGGTTCTTATCATTTTCAGTATATTACACGGTTGATTGATAGTGAACAATATCGAGTTAACAAGTTGTTGAAAACGAAAATTAGATATTTTGATGGATCGAAATGAATAAGCAATTTCGAGTGCCGACTAGCTGGATGTGTGTTTACGTACTTACGGAAAAATAATTTATTAGATTTTTGGTGACACGTAAATCTAGAAACAATAAAATGTTTTTAACTATTCTTAATACTCGGTTTTGAGTTTGTAATCGACTTGCAATTTTAATAATTATTGTTTAAATAAGTTTTACCTAAAGTTTTGGATAGATTAAAATTTGTAGATAATCTAAACAACTATTAAATAAATGACGCTTTATTAATACGAGAAATATTTGACAGAAACATGATTTACAAAAAGGTTTTGTTTAAGTATGACAATACGTTAAGCACGTATAAAGCGTTTGCACAATATGAAACAAACATGTAAATAATTTACATATCTGTAACTATGCACATGGACAAGCCCTCCAGACAAAGTCTCTTTCGCCCGTAAGATGTCAATTATTAAATAGTTGTCTTCTTATAGGACGGAACTTGCTTGATCTATGCGGGCTATTTAAGTAAATTTAAATACAGATACAAACCAGTTGTTTATAACAGGTTTGTATTAATTTGTATACATTGCTTCACTAGCTTAACTGAGGACGCCTAGATGGCAGAAACATATGTATTAAGCAGAAATAAATGCTGAAAATACGAGGTGTATTGTCCATGTGTATAGTTACAGATATGTAAATTATTTACATGTTTGTTTCATAAGAAACATGATTAATAAATGAAAAACTATTAATGACACAAAAAAGTTTCATTTTTTTATATAATCTACCGATGATAGTGATAATAGCCTAGTGATAATGCACTGGCTTATCATACCCGGGGTCCCGGGATAGGATCTGGCGTTCACCTGGTGAAAGTCAAGAGCTGGTGTAATAATAACCCAGCCTGCAAATCAAACCTATTATTGGCGTTAAACTGTTGAGGGATGCTAAGGCATGAATTATTATTATTATAGTCGCTTTTGAACCTCACATATTTAGACCAGCGATCTTCTAACTTTATATGCCTTCCAAAAAGTAGAATGTTTGAAATTTTGGAAAATAGTACTTTTTTTCGGCAATGATTTAATAGTTCGATGCGAATCTCCGCCCCCATATCTTCAAATTCGGGAATAAAACACAGGAGGAGGGGCTGATCAGGTGATTATAGGGGTTGAAATAGCAATTAGAAATATAATCCCATCAAATATGGAATAGTAAAAATTTGAAACGAGTATTTTAATTAGTTGCAATATCGGGGTGAAACGACACTTTTCTTCGTCAAATCTAGTAATTTTTTTCCTTAATTCACCATTTGATTGGTTGAATAAATTAGCATAACATGGTATTGTCATTGTTCATCCTTCTTCTAAATAATCGATTTGGGTTATGCCGCGCGAATTCTTATAAAACCGTAATCATAGCGTTTCCGAAGGATGGAACCACTTTTGACTATTTTGGTCCTCGTTCACTAATGAAAGTCCATTGTTTTGACTGTTTTTTTTTTTCGTTTCTGGCATATTTCGTCAATAGTTAGCAGCAACGTTATAAAACCTGACTTGGATTCCGCTTGTATTTATTCATATACTGCGTCGAAATTATAATGTAATTTCGCTTTTGGCACTCTGATAGTAAACGCGGCATCTATCTTCTTGATAACTTTCTCATACACAAATATTTGTACAGGTCCAGTAGAAATGTCTACAACCTTACCTATTAACACCATATTACTGATGTTTATTATTTCTTCTGTGGCCACTATAATCGAAAAACTGAGCTCAGTGCCATCTATGTTCATATGACTACAATGAAATACATTCTACCACTTTGGAATCATTCCATGCCAAAGATCAGAATTCCTGTAATACCTTTCCTCGGTTTTTAAATTCTTTCGGTGCAAAAAAGTCAGCAGGAAATTATTTTTTTTTTCATATTGACTTGAAATTTTGTGTTCGACTTTGTTAGAGATATCAAATGTTAAAAACGTATCATAATGATTTTGGTGCCTTGTTTCGGTCACGGTTGTCACGGTACTGTCAAACTGAGCTCATATTAACTTTATTTAGTTCACAAATCGGGATCGCGACACAACATTTGCAACTATCGTCCAATATCTATCCTGTCACGCTTTGGGAAAATTTTAGAATCAATTGTATCTAATGAATTATCTTTTCAAGTACGAAATTTCATCAGTTCGTCCCAGCATGGTTTTTGATTGAGTATGTTTCTTATCTGCACGAATCGTTGGACAGCAGATGTCAAGTGAATATAGTGTATACCGATTTTTTCAAGTCATTTGACAAAGTTCATCATAAAACCTTAATTACTAAGCTGGAGAAGTTCGGTGTGCACGGGTCATTGCTGAGGTGGATTGAATACTATATGGCCTTCAGGACGCAGTATGTGACTGTTCACAATTAAAAGTCTGATATGATACGTGTGATATCGGGTGTTCCACAGAGCAGTCATCTTGGACCGCTCTTGTTTGTAATGTTCATTAACGACATCTGCAACTATGTTCACAATTGTCGCGTCTTACTATATGCTGACGATGGTAAATTTGATTGCAGGGTGGGGTGTATTGATGACTGCATTGCATTTCAGAATGCTTTAGGACAACTTGTTTAATTACTGCAACGCTAGTAGACTATTTTTAAGTATTATCAAATGTCAGCCTCTGACTTCCACTTGCAACTTTAATGTTATTGAATATTCATATAAACTCTCAGGTCACGATTTGTCTAAGGGGGATAACATTAAAGACCTAGACATAGTATCTATAACAAACTTTTGTTCGACCGTCACATAGATGTTGTTTTTAAGTAATGCTTAAGAA
The DNA here is from genome assembly GCA_935421215.2 of Melolontha melolontha. Classification (NCBI taxonomy): domain Eukaryota; kingdom Metazoa; phylum Arthropoda; class Insecta; order Coleoptera; family Scarabaeidae; genus Melolontha; species Melolontha melolontha. The sequence continues at coordinate 32,990,959 of OW285244.1, read as the reverse complement.
TGCTGGGATTATTATTTCGTGTCATTGATATCTTTATATTCATCACTTGTGCGTAGCCATTTGGATTACGCACCTGTTATCTGGAGCCCGTGCTATGATGTTTATATTAATAGAATTGAGCGTATTAAGAGAATGTTCATTAAGCATCTTAATTTCAAATATTTAATCCTGGTAGAAATTTTTTCAATGGATTCAGGAAAAAAATCTCTATTTAATTATGCAAAAAAATATATACCGTGAAATTTGAAAAACAAAATTGGCACTTGCTAGGAATTGAAGATGGCACTGGAAAAAGTAAATGTAGCCTCAAACATAGTATGTACTCATAAAAACATTTCATCTGGTACCTATCTCGTGAAAATCGAAATATAAATAACAGAGTTACAGCTTGGGGCGTTTTTTGTGTGACAGCCTGTAGCTATGGAGTAATAATTAGCAATTTCAAACCTTCAAAATTGACATCTGCTTTCAAAACTGGTATCTGCTTTCAAATACTGACATGTGCTTTCAATAACTGACATCTGCTTTCAAAACTGACATCTGCTTTCAATTAACTGACATCTGAATCACTAACAGTGTTACTTTATATTGCATTTCTAATTAACTTGAATCAAGGTCTATCGTGGCTTAATTGGTAAAGCAACGGTCCGGAAAACCATAGAAGAAATATAAATGGTCATTTATATTTTAAATTTCTTTGATAAAGGCATCATATGCCGAAACATGTAAGATTGTTTTAAATATATACATATTGAAGTAAAACAAGAACTTAAATAGCCAACTAATTAAATCTACCATAACATACTAAGTTCAAGAAATAATTATGTATATATAAGTACTGTTCGTTTTCAGTTTGCAGTCACATGACTAACTGTGTCATACTATCTCAGACAAAGAATCTATATACTTTGTTTTTCAGATATATTGAGCTACAAATATTCAGAATTGAAACGTATGTCATTTGATACAAGACATACGTCTTTGAAATTTCTTCGTAGCAAAGACAAAGAAAAATAATATTAGCATGTCTTGTATAAGATGAGATACCGACAACTGTTTTAGTCAAAAGAGAAAATACAATACGTATTTATCGACATATACAGGTTATGTTTAGTGCGCTCTACTTCTTACCTTGTTTGTATTTTTTCGTTGATATTTTAATATTTCTTATTTATAAAATCTGTTCTTCTTGCAACAATAATAATCAGTTTCGAGTAATTAATCGTAAGTATTTAACGTAATATTTTTTAATTAAATTATTTTACTTTGACACTGACAAATAACATTTTTTGATAAATTTATAAGCATATCGCAAAATGTAATTTTCATAATATGAAGTGATATAAAATTTCATGTTTGTGTTCTTTTTGTTGTAGAATATGCCAGGTAAACGTCTAGATTCACAGGCACAAAATATAATAGAGGTCCATTATTGTCTGTTGATTCAGTTTATGAGGTAAGATAACACCAAATTAATATCTTTAGATTAATGGGGAAAAATATTTTTAGAGAGTAGCAAGTGCTCTTAAGATCTCTGTCCGAACCGTTTACAATATCAAGCAACGTGGGACATCATCACCTGGAAAACAAATACCCCGACGTAAACCAAAAACCAATGATTTGCCAGAAAGCTTGAAAATGGAAGTCCGAAATACTTTATACGACATGTTTCATCAAAGTATTCTAAGCAATTTTATTTTCATAAATGATTTATTTTTTAACAATATACTTTTTTAGAAAAACATGTTACATTGAAAACATTGAAGACTGAACTGGAAACTAAACAAATGGTGCAAATAGGAAAAACATCTCTTTCCATTTTACTCAAACATATCGGTTTCAAATATAAACAAGATGATAATAGAAGAGCATTAATGGAAAAACTTGATGTTAGTGTAATGCGAAGTGTATTTTTAAGGAAGTACATTGAGAATACAAATTCTAGTTTGCGTCAAGTTGTCTTTTTAGATGAAACATGGATATTTTCCAAAGGATCGAAAACAAGGTCATGGCAAGATGATACAGTAAAAAGTGTTTGAAAACCAGAGGGCTATGATGGGAAGAGATATATTATTTTACATGCTGGTACAGTGGAGGGATTTATTGATGGTGCTGCTCTTATATTTCCATCTAAATCAACAACTGGGGATTATCACGGTGACATGAATAATGAACTATTTAAGGCGTGGACACAAGATAAGTTAATACCTAACTTAGAAGTCCCTTCACTTGTTGTTATGGATAATGCTCCTTACCATAGTGTAGTTTTAAATAAATCCCCGAAGACTTCATGGAAAAAGGCCAATATTATAGAGTGGCTACAAAACAATACCATTAATTATTCTGCTGATATGACAAAGTTTGAATTACTGCAACTGGCAAAAAGAAACCGTAAAGAGAAAGTTTATGAAATTGATGAACTGTTAAGAAATGCAGGACATGAAATTCTTAGACTGCCACCATACCACTGTGACTTCAATGCTGTTGAGCTAATTTGGGCAAAAGCAAAAACATATTACAATGTGCACATCGGTAGGGATGGTTACACCGACGAAAAGGTGAAAGAAATGTGGAAGGAGGCATTACATACATGTGATAGTAATACATGGAGTAACTGCATAAGGCATACTGATAATTTAATAAAACAATGGTATGAAAGAGAAAACTGCTTGGTAGACTTGGATATAGATCCAGTAATAATCAATGTTACAGAATCAAGTATATATTTTTTATATTTATAAAATACCTAAACCTCTTTTGACTGGAAAGTATCGACTAGATTGATACTACTAAAAATAAATGAAAATTGATCATGTGACTGCAAACTGAAAACGAACAGAGTGTATATATATGTTAACTTACACATTGTGTTATTCGGGATTATGATTTAGACAGTATTTTCTTTTTGTATTTTATACTGTGTTATACTATTATTGGGACTATGTCCTGTTGTATAACATTCACTTGTTGAAATAAATAAATAAATTTAAATGAAAGTGTATTATTTCGCGTTCAAGGCAAGGAAAATAAGAAATAAAGTTTTATATCGATTATGAGTGTAAATACCAATAAATGAATTAAATACTTGAAAATTAATTCGCTCTAATTAAATGACTTTAATTGACTGAATTGAATTTTTGATAAAAAGATGACTAACAATCTTATTTGGCAGAAATACCTCTCGTGAGTATGATTTGTTGTTGTGAAGGTTGTTTTCATTTTATTTGCCTTTTTTCTCACTAATTAATCATTGGAGCCAATTATCGAATTTTACTAAAAGCATTAACGGATGAAATTATAAAGTGACGCTAATTAAGAACATAAAAGGCAGAAGAATATAGATATCAAAACATAAAAAGTGAAGAGTTTTACTCCAAGTTGGAAAATATACAATGCAAAAATTAAAGCGAAATGAAAGAATCGAAGCGAAAGCAATGATTAAAAGTGGTGAGCAACTAAATATAAAGATTGAAGAATTAAAATTGAAAGAAATAATGTGTATTGTTGCGTAAATAGGGAGACGCATTACGTGTTACGAAAATAAAATACCTTAGATGAGTCAAATACGTTATTATAGTGAATAAGTTCAGATATGTAGAAATAAGGCTGGAACTAGGAGAAAAATTTATTTCGAAGGTAACAAATCTGGTGGGGATACTAACATGGAATGAATAAAATGTAGGAAGCAAGAAAAAGAGCGAAAAAAAAGAGGAAAAGTTGTTTTGTCCCCAAGAAAATTGGAAATATATTTTCACTGGCAGGTTGTGTCGTTTGAGGACATGTATTGAAAACGACTTTTTCTAGTATGTACATGTTATGATGACAAAATATCTTGGTATTAAAGATTGAATTATGAAATAAATTCTGCGATTATTATCAGTAGATACCGCTTGTTTAGTATGGCTGTTATATGTGTTTGCAACACGTAACACATATTTGAAATACGGACTGCGTGTGCTGCCCAGAATTTTGAATCTTAACGATGCTGCCCTCACCTAACGCTTAATCACGACTGAACATCAAACCATGCTTGCAGTAAAGGCCGATCGACATTGTTGATTAAATATTTGCTGTGAAATCCATTAGTTAGAGTTGGGATGCGAATTAAAAGCGAAAATTCGGGTTTTCATGAATTGTCGGGATATTCGAATTTATGGAGGAATTTTTGAAGCAAGTAATAACGCGGTGGGAAAAATCGGCCTTCAAAGATTTGCATCTTTAGAAAATCCCGTTAAGTGTTTGGTAGAGTTGGAAAGACGTGGTATTTTCAGGACTGTTCTCACGTAGTCAAATTATAGATTCGAATGAATATTGTTTACAGTTGGACAAATCGAAGCATTTAGAAACAAAATAAATTCTTTTTTACCAATACAGCGCTAAACTAGATACAGTCTTGGTGACCAAATAAACTTTAATAAGCTTCGGATGGAAAAGTATTTACTGAACTTGGCACCACCAAATTATAATCTGTTTTTGTATACGTCCAAGGCGATGATAAAGGTTTGGATACAGTGGATGACATTAAAGAGTACTTCAAATGATTTCTTCGAAAACTTTAACTAAATGTTGACAGAAAGTAGTCGAGCAAAATGGACAATAAATATTTCATTAAGTAAACGATTGAATTTGAATTTAATTTCATATCGAAGAAACCGTAAAATTGATTTGTGAATCCAATATAACTAAATTATGATAAAAATTTACTTTTCAAAGTTCATTAGTAGAATGAACTACCTTTCTTGTAATTTGTTATACAGGCTGATTCATGTTCGGCCCTCACCATGGGGATCTCGCTTATTATTGGAGATAGAGTATAGGTTTAAATTTGGCAAAGTTGTTAAATTTTGTATTTGTTATAAATCCGTAAAGAAAATAGACCTGTGACAAATGACCTTCGTTATTTAAAAAAAAACGCGAAAACCCCATTTTATTCTTTTACCTGTAGCACCCACATTTGGCCTTGTAGAGAAAATATAAAAACACATCCTTGTGGCCATTTCTAAACCTCTATCCATTGGTGTACTCTAAATTTTTATACGACGTTTCGTTTCTTTCTGGCCATCATCAACTATCTAATTTCTTATAGGCGCCATATTGGATTTAGACATCTTCAGAAAGAGTTTTTTTTTTCTGATTTCAACCATGTACCACATGCTGACTAAAGTTTTTGACATTAGGTTTTATTTGAAAGAATAAATTATAAGATTAAATAAGGAAGGCATGGAATTTCAATCTGTCAAACATTTCATTTATTGTTCATTAATAATACAAAAATGTCATACACTAACGAAGAGAAACGAGATATGATAAGTATTTTTTATTCTTCGAACCGAAATTCAACAGTAGCGAGTACAAGATATCTACAATTATATCCAGAACGACAACAGCCTCATCGTACCATTTTTCTAGATCTCGACAGAAATTTGGTCGAGAATGGATCGTTTACTAAACCGCATAATGGTCAAGACAACAGCAATTTAAATGAAAATCGACAAGATATTTTACAAATGGTAAATTAAAAGCGTGTTTTCAAATTTCATGTTAATCTTGTATTTTTATAGATAAATAATAATCCATCAATTTCTACACGCGAAGTAGCGTCAGAATTAAATTTGTGCCAGTCCAGAGTTTGGAGAACTTTACATAAAAGTAGGTTTAAACCATACAGGATCCATGTTAGTCACTCTTTACAGCCTGGAGATAATTTGAGAAGGCTAGAATATTGTAATTGGTTAATGGGAAGGATAGAAAATGACGAAAATTTTTTAAGCAAAATCATCTGGTCAGATTAAACAAAATTTACAAATTCTGGAATGTTCAACAGAAATACGGAGCACTATTGGGCAGTACAAAATCCCCGACAAAACAGGGCTAGAAGACCACAACATCGTTTTGGAATAAACGTTTGGATGGGTATTTTGGCAAATCGTCTCTTAGGACCAGTTATGTATGAAGAACATTTAAATGGAGAAAGACATTAAACATTTTACGTACATACGTATCTGACTATCTTGACGACAATATCCCATTAAATCAATTACAATATTTATGGTGGCAACAAGATGGCGCACCAGCACACAATGCAGCTGTTAGAAATTTCTTAAATCAAGAGTTTACAAACCGTTGGATAGGAAATAGGGGAGTTGTTGAATGGCCTGCGAGATCACCTGATTTAAGACCGCTAGATTTTTTTTTATGGGGATATGTTAAAAATAATATTTATAAAGTAGATGCGCCACAAAACATTGAAGAATTACGAGACAGACTTCAGAATGCCTTCGATGCAGTTCCTAGAAGAACTATACAAAGGGCAGAACAAAATGCCAGAAGGCGTGCCCAATTGTGCATTACCGAAGATGGCCAGATAATTGAACATTTACTGTAATTGTTTATTGTTTACTTTTCTATGTATTTTTATTAATGTTTTTGTTATCTTGTACTCGCTACTGTTGAATTTCGTTTCGAAGAATAAAAAATACTTATCATATCTCGTTTCTCTTCGTTAGTGAATGACATTTGTATACACTAACGAAGAGAAACGAGATATGATAAGTATTTTTTATTTATATGAACAATAAATGAAATGTTTGACAGATTGAAATTCCAAGGGCTACCTTATTTAATCTTATAATTTATTCTTTCAAATAAAACCTAATGTCAAAAACTATAGTCAGCATGTGGTACATGGTTGAGATCAGAAAAAAAAACTCTTTCTGAAGATGTCTAAATCCAATATGGCGCCTATAAGAAATTAGATAGTTGATGATGGCCAGAAAGAAACGAAACGTCGTATAAAAATTTAGAGTACACCACTGGATAGAGGTTTAGAAATGGCCACAAGGATGTGTTTTTATTTTTTCTCAACAAGGCCAAATGTCGGTGCTACAGGTAAAAGAAGAAAATGGGGTTTTCGCGTTTCTTTTTTAAATAATGAAGGTCATTTGTCACAGGTCTATTTTCTTTACGGATTTATAACAAATACAAAATTTAACAGCTTCTCCAAATTTAAACCTATACTCTATCTCCAATAATAAGAGAGATCCCCATGGTGAGGGCCGAAAATGAATCAGCCTGTATATTAATTATAAGGAGACTTTTGTTTGATAGTAATGTTATGATAAATGATTTTTTTATTAATCTTGGGAACAGAATTGTCGACTATAGAAAAAACACGGTCATACTTTATGATCTGTCAATGTAAAAACGTCATTCAAGATTTAAATATTTATCATGGCGTAGTTCAGGAAGGAGCAGCTTTTGGAATTATTAAAAATTACTACCGAAATTCTGAGTCGATGGTTGCAACTTTAAGAGCTCTTACTCCAATTTTCAGTCATAATAATCGTCCTACCAGACAGACTGTGCATGCTATAGTGGATAAATTCCAGTCAACATATTCATTATTGAATGTTCCCGTGCTACTGAGACAATGCACCGGTCGAAGTACCGAATATATAGCAGCCGTAAATGCTTCAATTCAAAATGAGCTAAATCCACGCCATTCACAGGAATTGGGAATCTCTCAGTCCTCATTGCGGCGAATTTTGCGTAAAGATCTTGGCTTACACCCTTATAAGATCAAAGAGTCTCTTTATTATTTGAAGTGCTGAAAATTCTCCGATTGGGCTCTGCAAAAGTTTCAAGAAAATTCTGAATTTCATCGAAAAATCGTCTTCATTCTTTCATCTCATTTTTGGGTTAATAGCCTTGTCAATAAGCAAAATACGCGTTATTGGACAGCAACAAACCCACATGTGCTTCAAGAGACCCCATTGCATCCATAAAAAGTGACCGTGTGGTGTGGATTTCATGCCGGAGGTGTCATTGGTCTGTATTTTTCGTCGATGAATATGATCGTCATGTTACGGTCAATGAAGCTCGCTATCGTGCCATGTTGGAAAACTAATTTTGGTCAAAATTGAATTGACTTGGTATGCGGTTCTAACAAGATGGTTCATATGCCACACAGTTGGTCCAACAATTGATCGATTGAAAGGGAAGGTCGGTATTCGTGTAATCTCAATAAATGATTCGGCCGAATGGCTACCTCATGCGATTTAACACCGTTGGATGTCTTTTTATGGAGTCACGTTAAGTCGTTGGTTTATGCCAACAAGCCAGCAATGTTAGAGGAGCTCAGGAGCAATATCGAACGCGAAATTGCCAACGTTCCGGCTGACAAGTGTGGAAGTGTTGGAAAATTGGCTCCAAAGAATCGATCGCTGCAAACGTACTCGCACGTACTACGCATGGAATAAATTTCAGCCCGATATATCAATTATTTTGTGTTTTATTTAAATACAAAATTGTTATGTCCCTATTGAAAAAACCGCTATATACTATTATTCTAAATTTGAATGATTATACCGATAAACATCAAGTTTATGAATAATATTACATTTATAAAATATTACGGAGAAATAAAATATTATTAGAGATACCATCAAGATAAATCATGTGGTGGCCTACCAAGTTTTACGTGACATAATAACAACTAGCGGGCCGTCTGGAAAAAAGGCGTTGAAAAAGAGAAAACAAGCGAAATTATGATGGATAGATTCTCAAATGTTGAAAAATGGTGAATTTCCGAAAGATGGTCCGTAGCGATGACTTCGTTAGCAACGGCGACTTACCCCAAAATCCCAAGATCACAACAACGTATTCGGCTACATAAAGAGCAAAATTAACGGTAGATACAGTGTGCCTGTTTGTTCGCTGCAGTAGGAGCAAGCAGGCAAGCCCGACATCAATTATCTAAATCAAAGCCTTTATCTTAACTTTGTGTTTAGTAGGAACAGTAAAAAGGAGGTGGAAAGATGTGGAGGACGAGTACAAAACGGCGAAGAACGGTAGAATAGAGAGGGCGACCGGCAAACGACGTTATAAAACGATATCTGAGAAATACAATGGAGGCATTAAAACTTGAAAACACAACAGGTTATTATCAGAATGCTGATTAGATGTCTAGAATAGACGTGCAAATAAGATTGTGTGCTCTAAAGCGCATCCCCCTTATGGCATGGGCTTTTGTATCATGATCACGGGGCACCAAATGAACAATTTAGTCGCGTGTTTGGTTTTGTCGTGCGAATAGCATACGATACACGAATAGTCACGCACATGCTCCTGCTGAGTTTCTGACCGTTGCAGAAATCAGCGGCGTAACCAAATGAACAACACTTGAATCTCTCTCTCAATCTTTTTAATATATTGCATTTATATACTAGATTAAATTACGTTCTGAAATATATTTTTAAATTATTACTTTTATCTCGTTTATAATCCATCCTCGTTTATACGTATTATGTTAAAATTAAAAGTAGAATGGAACATTAAATATGTTTTTAAGTACTGAATTGAAATAGTAATTAGAAATTATTTATTAACTGCACCAATAGTGCACAATAATATTCATATATTGTGCTCTAATAGTTAGAAATAGTGTCCTGAAGTCTTTGCCATTTTGGCTGTAATAAAATGTAAGTAGAACAGTTTTCTAAATAAATGTTTCATTTTTGTACTCTGTCTCGCTCTCGTTATTTTCTCGTTATTTTCTGACATTTCCTCGTATATGTATAAGTTATTAAAACACTGCAAAGATAAAGCCCTTAAGGTAACGGCATGCCACAAAAATCTAAAACTAATACGAATTCAAAGTTGAATATATGCGAATGACATAGTACATAGTAGAAGGATGAGGAAAATATACAAAGAACAATTAATAAATGGGAGAAAACTATAAAAGAAATGGGAACGGAGGTACATACAAAGAAGGCTTAGATAATAAAAGTCAGTGGAAAGATAAAGATTCCAGAAAAGATTAGGTAGGGAGAGGGTATCCTGGAAGAAGTATCTACATTGCAATATTTGGGAGCAAGTATTAGCTAGAATAGCGAAGTCGTCACAGAAATATTAAATAGAATAAGAAATCCGAACCAAATATACGGGTATTAGCAAATAAATAGAACCCTACTGGAGAAAAAAAGAAATAAAAGAAAAAATAAATGCAGTATTTGTACCAACGATAACCTATCGAAGCAAGACAGGCCAGTTACAGTTACAAGTAAACAAAAAAACAAAGTAATAGCAACAGAGATGAAATACCTACAAAGCATTGCTGGCAAAACATGTGAACAGATATAAAATAGGTCTAAATAGATAATGAACAGGTTTATCTTTTTATTACCTGTTCGAACCTGTTTTATATCTGTGAATATTTGTTTAATATCTGTTCATTATTTGAATCCATTCACCAGGTCTAAACTGGTCAAACATTCTATACAGGTCCTCAATAGATTGGCACAAGACAATAATGTGTCACTGATATGGGTGTCAGAACATGAGGAGATTAACGACATTGAGATAGCCGACGAACTGGCCAAGGAAGGTTCCATGAGAAACTTTGTAGGACCAGAATCTGTATGTGGAATCATCAAGGATTCCGCTAGAAGGGAGATTTAGTTATGGCTAGAAAGAGAACTTAAAAAGAAATGAAGGGTCAACACCATACCAAAATACTACTAGAGGAGCTGAACGCTAGGATTTCAGTCAACCTACTTCGAAGTAATAGAAAAGAAATAAAAATGATTGTCGGCTCGATAACCGCACATTGTCCTTAAGGAAGCATCTGTACAGCATGGGCTTGGTTACCGAGCTCTGGTGTAGATGTGAAAAACAAGAGGAAACTAGCGTTCATGTAATATGCACATGTGAGGAACTCATACAGAAACATTTCGGGGGCGATCTATTGGATCTTACGAGGGTACTCAAATTTTCCCTGAGGATGATATCGAAGTCACAAACAGAGTGGAACTGAGAGATCTATTGTGGTTGGTACAAAAAGTGTGTCTGGATTCACTGGCGTCTAAACCAAAGAAGTAGAAAGACAGATATATTTTATCCTGGGCGTTTGAATTTTGCGTGTGCTGCGATGTGGTCACGTGAAGGGAAAAAGTGGGGGGGATAAAATGTAGAAATTGACTCCTATGTTAAATCTTATGGGATTTAGCTCCAATACTCTCTTAGCTATACTGCTTAAGTACTGTCAATGACATCCAAATTTACATGCTGCAAAGCTAGTTTTGCTAGTTTTTGGTTAGTGAGAAATAAATTGCTTTTCAATAGACCACATATAGATTCTAAGAAAATTCTTAGAACTGTGAGAAATGTTACCATATTCACAATCAACGAATTGATTATTATAACGACTACACGTACCTATTATTTTTTGTTATTATTGTGGCATTCTTTAAATATATTTTCTTTCTTCCAGTTATAAACCTTTTTTTATTATTCACTCCTAATTCATATTAAAAATATAGTTTGTTGATGTCTATTCTTATATACATTATTTTGTTTGATTTAAATGGTTTTACTAAAAGAAATTACAAGAAAAAAATTTAAAAAAGACAGAAATTTCAACATTAAATCAAATATTAACAACGTCGAATTTCAAAACTTTCGAATTAAGCAATTTGTTCTGAAATATTTGATTGAGTGATTTTAATGAAATAATAAACACATCAATTATTGAGTTATAATTTAATTCTTGACAAAGACTTTTGCCATTGTATCGGCGTCACGTCAATATAGCCCTTCTTTGTTTTGCTTCGCCACTTATTTCTACTTTCCATTGCTTTGTAACAGGTGTTATAAAGTAGGTCGTGGGAAAACGGCGTAAAAATTTTGGCAAAATCGAGCAGGAACCATGTGAAAGCTGTCAGCAGCGTAGTTATCAGGTATGAATAAAAATAATGACTATGCAGGTTCAAGATCTTTAAAAGGCTATTAATTATTGCTTTTAAGTTAATGGTTTAAGACAAGTTAAGTTTGCGTTAGTATAATCTTGAAATCGTACATATTTTTCTTTTAAAATTACAATGGAAATCTACGTAATTCACATGTTCGCTTGGTGAATTTTCATTTACTATTTTCTTTACGAATATTAGTTCATTTTTCGAAGTGTTGATACATTTTGAATGCAGCATTTATAAGAGATGGTAACGAAAGGAGAATTACCCATAAAAATGATAAGAAAGGCACTAAAGGAAGAAGCAATCTCAACGCACTGAGATGTAAGGTTGATACTAAAATCCACAAAAACGGAGACAAAAAGCATCATAAGAACCATTATGTTATATATGGATGAAATGATTAGAAAATGCAGAAGTGGAAAGAGTTAAAGGTTCATGAGTACATTACAAGAACTTGAAAAAAGTTGATATATTAGAATGTGCCTTTTTTGATAACGTAATCTTTGTAACGGGAAGCAAAGAGAATTTACAAGTAGGTTAAGATATTTGGAATGGTGTTTTAGAAGAGTACGGTGTGAAATTGAACGCTTACAAGACTAAAGTTAACTTACAAATTGGAAATGTTAATATTGATCTAACAATCATAGAGTACTCTGCAAGATGTGGAAGTGGAAATTAATAAAAGAGTTGAGAAGGCATTTAAGCATTATTGTAATATAAACAATAGTCTTATAAGCAAGATATACAAGGGAGACCTTTTATATTTTTACAATCGATCACTAGATGGTGCTTTTGACATATTATTGTGGATTTTTTCCCGAAGAATAATTTTGAACAATTAGTGATTTAATTACATTTATTTGTTTTTATTACATTTGTTTTATATCAAAGTATATTTAAATGTTTATATGGATTTATTGTAATGACTGTGACTGTACGTGTATTTATTGTACCGGAAATAGATCGATTTGCGGATTTATTTTGTATTATATGGACCTGATGCCCGATCGTGTGTCCGACTGAGGTCAGAGATATTTGGTTCTTTGCTTGATACTGTTGGAAGTAAAAAACATCATTTTTTATTTCTAGATTTGATTTAAATTCGGTTTATTTGGTTTTGAGTGTATTGATGTATGTTTAAATATCATTTTCGTATTACGAGTGGTTGTTATCTCGTGTTTTGATTGTTAATTAAATTTATACCTGATATCGCTCGTATTAGTTTTTTTTTTATGTGTGTGTGAAAAAAGTGTTGCGTACGTAAGTACTTTTCACAGTTGTTTTATATAAATTCTTTTCACTATAATTCTATGATATTTGTACCTATTTGTAATTTTGAATTATTTTTATAATAGCTTATAATATAGATAGTTAAGAAAATTATCATGTTTTTATGAGGGAGTTTTTTTGTCATGATATTCTAGAAGATTTTTGAAAGTCAGGTTGGAGGGGAGATTTTTGTACTTGTGCTAAGTGCGCACGAGTAAAGTAAATTACGAGTTTGACGTTTAGTCTTTTTACGATTGAAATTTTTGGGGTTATTTATTTAGATTTTTGAATTTGAGAGTTTTCTTAATGATCTATTAGATATTAATTTTGTTCGCGATTCACAAGAGGCTTTTCTTTGTGTGCGTGTCATTTATCACAAAGATTTTTTCCTCTAGGCTTTTGTTTATTATTGCATTAGCTCTCTTTGCACTTTGTAAAGAGTATTTTTTCCTTGTTTTTTAAATAATAAAATCTGTAAAATCAAATTGTGACTATTATTGATTGAATCTTTAATTTTCCACTTTCTCACTCGTGGGGGAGTGAGCCCTAGATGAAGCTGTCTCAAGCATGCAAAATCTCCATCTGAATTAGCACGGACATATTGTGGATGAACTGTGGACGACCATTTAAGCAAACCCACAGTTCACAGCAATATGTATATATGTCTTCTTAAAGTTTTGTCAATGAGAAATCCGCGATAGCTTAGAAATTGAGTCAGTAGTTTTTTGACAGTGACAGTTTTAACACAATGAGTTTGTAAAATAATGAAGATTACTCGTGAAGGTTTTCGTTGGATAATTTTTTACGATTACAGTAAAGGCCTAACTCCACAAGAATGCATTATATCGCTTCGGTCAACTTTTGGTAATGAAGCACCATCAGAGAAGACAGTGTACAATTGGTTTGCAAAATTTCGTCATGGTCGTGCCTCAGTGAGTGATGAATTACGTAAAGGTCGACCAAAAACTGTTTGTGTGTGATTCCAAAAAACATCGATACTGTGCGGAAAATGATAGAACACGATCGACATGTGACTTACAGTGAGGTAGAGCACTGGCACATAGGTCTTGGCACATAGCAGACTGCAATTCGATTTTACATGAACATTTATTTGTAAAAAAAATATGTTCCAGATGGATTCCACATAACTTGACCGAAGCACCGAAAGCAGCTCGTGTCAATTGGCGTAAAGAGATGCGCAAAAAATTCGACGTGGGAACCGCAAAATCCGTATATAACAGCATCACAGGTGACGAAACATGTATATATGCGTATGAGCCGGAAACAAAGCAACAATCTACTGTATGGGTGTACCAAGACGAACCGAACCCCACAAAAGTTGTTCGTGCAAGGAGCACTTCCAAGAAAATGATCGCTTGTTTGTTCGATTGTACAGGACACATCACAACAATTCCTTTAGAGGATCGAAAAACTGTTAACGCTGAATGGTATACAGTAATTTGTTTGCCAAAAGTTATAGACGAAATCAGGAAGAACAACCGAAAACGTCGCATTATTCTTCCCATACAGCACGTCTAACAGTTGACTATTTGAAGGAGAAAAGTGTTGAAATGATGTCTCATTGTCCATATTCACCTGACTTGTCGCCGAATGGTTTCTCTTTGTTCCCAACTGTGCAACAAAAAATGCGTGGACAGCGATTTTCAACACCTCAAGAAGCAAGTCGAAGCCTTTGAAAACCATGTTTCTGAGATAAAACCTTTAGAGTGGAAAAAATGTTTTGAGAACTGATTCGTACGCTTGGCAAAGTGTATAGATCATAAAGGCGAATATTTTGAAAAACAATAAAATAGTTTGTTCCCAAAAATTTTGATTACTTCCTAAATTTTGTGAAAATATAAAAGGTGACCCTTGTAGATATCAACGAGAAGGAAATTGAATGTGTACAGATGATATATAAGCTAATATTGATCTTCGATTGCGAAACAGACGTAAAGACAACAGAAAAGCAAAATCCGGGGAGCAGAAATGTAGTATTTGCGGAAAGTAAGAAGGAATTAGTAATTAACAAATAACTGATTTAAACGTGAAGTTATTACTGAAGCTTGTTGAATAAAGAAAATTCAGTTGGTGGTCACATCTGCGGAGTATGTCCAACAGAGGATCAGTCAAGGAAATATGGGAGATGGTGATATAATAGATGAATGTCAAAAGAAACACAGAATTCTGAAAAGGGATATGAAATAGTAACTCATTTGAACATGTAACCATTGTTAAAGTTTATTAAACAAAGAAAACTTGGCGCTGAAGTTGACGGGAATATTTGCAGAGAATATGCCAAAATTAGATTGAGGCATGGCTAATAACAAAAAATAAGAAGGAACTGCGGAAATTTGTGTACGAACAAACACGATTATATATAATATTTCATGTTCTATACATTAGCACTACTTATCAATTTTAATTATATTTTTTATTTATGTTAGGGCGTTCTAAAGTTTACTATGATTTGCTGTAGATAATACTATGTAATACCTGCAGATACTAGACTGACTACGCCACTGTAATGGACCTCAAAGCCTTTAACTGAAACCGTATTTCAGGCATGAACGTAAACATGGCCGTACAGTTCGCATTGTCAAGCTTGCATCGGTACGCATTGCAGATATCTCGGCCATGCTTTGACACCAGTCGCATGCCCATCGACGGCTAACCGGACCTAGCCAGAGCTGTTACCAAAATCCGTTTTCGGAGTGGTATGAAAACGGCGGCGGTAGGGTGACGGCGGTGGCACAACGGGTAAAACGGGGAACGGGAACGACATGAGAGACGAAATACACACGTTTTAAGCATTCGCGATCCTTGCGATAAGCGATTTAATACTGGTAATCAAATCTGCAGCGCGTTATAGGTGCTCGAACATTCGTGACTATAAATTAGAATTACTTGACAGCCCGTTTTGTATCCTAACTTCGCCAGAATACCAATTCTGAATAAATTACTAAATGTATTGTGAATTAACTGAACAATATATCATTTGCAAAGAGAGTGTATATATATATATATATATATATATATATATATATATATATGCCATCGTAACATCTATTTTTAAAAATTGGTAAACTGTTTGATTATAACGTAATAGTATCTAATATACTTTATTTTTAATTTTTAGAGGGTTTATGTGGGTATATAAGCATCATTTTATGTCTATTAAAAACTCAAAATCAGCCGAAACCCAATGATAAAAGTTTTAAAGTCAAGCTGTGCAAGTAAAAATTAAATTAAGTCTATGTTATTGTATCTATATTCATTACTTTTGCAATTAATTTATCGTAAGTGTTTGATCAAACATTAGTCATAATAAGCATGATTATACATATACAATGTGTCCGGGAAAATGTGGGAAATCTCTCGGATTCAGATAGAACGTTAAAAAATAAGATGACAAGTTCCCATATTTTTTTTCCTAGCGGCCCTCCCTACGGAGATATGGGCTCCTAAAGGACGCCCCTGGAAATCAATTTTTCTTGAATAACTTTTAAATTACTTATTATAATTTAATGAAAATTTAATATTGTAAACAGTAGTAAGGACCTCTTAAAATACTGCCCTTAAATTTAAATTAGCTTGTTTAGTTTACCAGAGGCGGACTAGGTTGTACATTTTAATGCTTACATTTTTAACACCCTGTATGATAAGGAGTTAAAAAAAATAAATTTGGATACCTTGAACATTAGGCTAAAGAAAAGGTACTCTTGTTCATTGTCGATAAAATGAACCGTTTTCGAGGAAAAAAAAATTGATTATTTCTAATTAGCGTATTTAGGTTCAATCGTTGCAAGCTTTAGTGAGTACATTTATAAACATAATTTTTGTTAAGGTGCCTTTCTGGGACAAAACTGCATTTCTAAGAATCTTTGTAATTTTGTCGTATTAAATAACCTAAACTAAAACTTTTTTGTTCCTGGAATGACTTTTGTATCACACTTTGTTGCAGACAAAAATAAATAAAAAACATGGTTCTTTTTAATAGAAATAAAACATTAATTCTGTTATTTTTTTTCCTCGAAAACGGTTCATTTTATCGAGAATGAACAAGAGTACCTTTTCTTTAGCTTAATGTTCAAGGTATCCAAATTTGTTTTTTTAACTCCTTATCATACAGGGTGTTAAAAATGTAAGCATTAAAATGTACAACCTAGTCCGCCCCTGGTAAACTAAACAAGCTAATTTAAATTTAAGGGCAGTATTTTAAGAGGTCCTTACTACTGCTTATCATATTAAATATTCATTAATTTATAATAAGTAGTTTAAAAGTTATCCAAGAAAAATTGATTTCCAGTGGCGTCCTTTAGGAGGCCGTATCTCCGTAGGGAGGGCCGCTAAGAAAAAAATTATGGGAACTTGTCATCTTATTTTTTAATATTCTATCTGAATCCGAGAGATTTCCCACATTTTCCCGGACACATTGTATATATGGTAAATTCAATCAGTCGGCGATTAAAGGTCTGGTTTACTTCAAAGTATATATATTTAAAACAACCCTACATGTTTCGGCAATGATGCCTTTATCAAGGATATAAAATATAAATGACAGAATACAAATATCAAATAATTGGGTTGCTATGGTTTAAATTATTCAAAGAAATTCCAATTGAATAATAATAAATTATGCCTTAGTATTCCAAAAACAGATAGCAAGGTGTGAACATATGTGTTGTTCGCTGCTAGCAGCTTGTGTCTCTTTCTGGGAATGAACTTGTGTGTTGGTTGCTGCTGGCAGCTTACGTCTCTCTTTGGGTGTGTGGTTTTGTGTTTATGTGAGAGCGTAATTACGCTCTCACACAAACAAAGTAGTCTTTTGGTGATACATTGTAAATAGTGATATATTTAAAGAAATAATGATTAACCATTATTAAAAAGACAAGATGACATCTTGCATCTTTGATCGAGGTAAGGTGTCAGAATATCGAACCAAATTTGCTACCTTTACCCACTGATATCGATAAAGCTTGAGAATATAATTTCTTAGTTATATTTAAGCTTTGGTAAAACATATTATTAACAGTTTTTGCACTAGGCTGGCTCATGTTTATGCATTGTAAATAGTCAAATATTTAATGAAATAATAAATAACTATTATTAAAAAGACAAGACGATATCTTGGCTGTTTGATTGTGATAAGGTGTCAGAATATCGGGCCAAATTTGCTACCTTCACTCACTGATATTGTTGAAATTTTTGAATATAGTTTCTGTTATATTCAAGTTTTGGCAAATGGTATCATTAATTGCTTCTGTAGTCGACTGTTGGTGATACATTGTAAGTAGTCAAACATTTAATAAAATAACGGTTAACCATTATTAAAATGGAAATATAATATTTTGCCTCTTTGATAATGGTGAGGCGTCAGAATATCGGGCCAAATTTGCTACCTTCACCCATTGATATTGTTGAAGTTTTTGAATATAATTTCTCGGTTATATTTAAGTTTTGGCAAATGCCTACATTAATGCTTTTGCAGTAGCCTCTTGGTGATACATTGTAAATAGTCAAATATTTAATGAAATAACGATTAACCGTTATCAAAAAAGACATATGCCTCTTTGATAATGGTAAAGTGCCTTACCGAATATGTTAGAGAAATCTACCGTAAAAGTCAATTTCGTTTTAATTATTTCTAATACTAAGTTTTTGAACAACTGGTACATCGGGATCTTTGGACACGTTAGAATTTCAATAAACTCAACCCAAATCATTTTATAAAGATCTGTTATTTTAGTGTAATTAATTTTACTCAGCATATTACTGAAGCAATTTATAAATATGTTCAAGTGGTCGTTATTTATACTGATTTTTAAAGCCTTTGACGTAATTACCCATTTATTAATGCTGACTGAACAACATTCTGTTGGATTTTTAATTTTTTTTTTATTTGATCAACAGATTTGGCTCGCTTCTTACAACAATTTTGTAACTTCTTCCAGAGTTTTGCAGGAATCGAACTTGGGTCTTTTGCTCTTCAATATATTTACAAATTTCAATTAATTGATTGCTACATACTTGCGCCAATTACTTTAAATTACATTTTAAAAAGTTACAACAGCATTTTATTTCACTGGATTGCTTGAATTTACAGAAATATGTGCATGATTAGAAATTGCACCATATATTAACAAATATACGGTTGTTTTATCAAATTTTACACTCCTCTCGTCTACAGTTACAACCTAAAAGAAATTTCAATACCAAGAAAGTCTATATATAACGATTTAAGCGTTCTATTTATTTCTGAATCAAGGTTTCTGCTCATATTAATGTTTTAAAGGCTGCTACAAAATCACTTGACTTTATTTTATTAAACGAATATGATGCAATTTTAATAATATAGACGGTCGATAGAGCAGTGGCAAGTCAGTGGCTTATCATGACTCTCGGGATCAAATCCGGAAAGGTTTTCGTGTGATTTTCTTTCTTGTTTAAGGTGTACGCCAACAGCTAAATATCTTAAATCTTTTTTTAGTACATTTTCTAGACGATGTTCTATTATAATAGAGAAGTTGGTTGAAGTTGGAGCCTTTTCTTCAAAATTGCTTGGTCACCTATTGCTTCTATTCTTACAACAAAGAAACAATGTTAGTTTCATAGAAAAGGTCGCCAGTGTATTCTGCTTTTATAATGCGTAATCTCTAACAAAATCTTCTCAAATAATATTTAAGCAATAACATAGTATTTAGATATATTAATACATTTTGAATGATCCAAGGTTTTTAATGTACAACTTTCTGATTTATTAGTTTACAACATTTCTATGGCCTGCAATTTTTGGATGACTCTGTATACTTCAAAATGTCACAGGAAAGGTGCGTTCGCATGTACCTGTTTTGAGTTCAGCATATATTAATTCATCCAAATATGTAGCTAAAAATTTCAATTTCTGTAAAAAGCAACCCATCCAGTCTACGTGAATTAAATAATAACCTACGATCAATCAAGTCTGCGCGAAATTACGCGGGGCACATTGCTCGATGCTTCTCTTGGAAGGTTTTCATATTTTTTACTTGGAAGATCACCGCACCCTATCTTGTACGAATTTGTTGGGCTAAATGGGACGAAAACAATGAAAAGATATACGCATCAGACAGGACGGCCCGAATGGAGATTCCGTAATCTAGAAATATTCATCGGAAGTTTAAAATCCTTTTTTCTTTGACGTAATTTAATGAAACATTGATACATTGTTATCCTATTCAAGTGCTAACATTTTATGTAGATATAGATAACCTACAAATTACAAAGGAAATGTTAAAAATTCGAAATATTATTTCATATATAGGTGGGTTGTCTTTAATATTTTGAATATAGAGCTGGAATAAAGCAGTAGATAGCTTTTAAAGACATTATTGTTTTTATGCGCTCGAACCTACTTTGAAAGCAGCTATTTCCTCGTTTGTTGGTACAGTCAAAATTGCGTTTTTGGAGGTATCGACTGCTCCTTTTGACGACTGTAACCTTTGACCACGCAGTCCGTCATTGATTTTCGGAAAAGTAAAGAAATCGTTGGGACTTAGGTCGGGATTGTACGGAGGATGGTATAACAATTTGACGTTTAGTTGCGTTAAAAATTCAATTGTCTTGCGAGCTGTGTGCGAACTTCCGTTGTATTGGTAGAGGATGATTCGTCGCTGTGGGTTACTCTCGGACCTCAGCGATAACTTGCGGCAAACATATAGCTGTATATCAATTGGTAGTAACAGTTCTTTGACCTTGTAGAGAAGTTGTTGCTACATGACCTGCTGCGACACAGATATCGTTTGTTTATTATTCTTTATAAATGAGTATTGGTTTCAGTTAAAAGTTAAAGACATTTGATGATAATTGCGACGTAATGTGTTAATATTAATCCTAGATCGTTAAAATACTTGCTCTATTTCTGCAATAACTTCCTTATCTGTTGAATTTCCTTCTGGCGAGAAACGGCTTGAGTTTTGGAAATAATTAAAAGTCCGAAGGGTGGTTTGAGCATAATCTGGAATCGTAATTTTAGATTATTCCATCGAATAATGCAACTGGTGTGACGGGGCATTATTATGATGGAATACCACTTTCCTTCGAGTCCTTGTAGGTCTTTTCTCGAGAGTGGTAACTTTTACTTTGTTCAGAAGGGCAGCATAATATGTCTCGTTGATAGTTTGGCTCTTTGTGAGATCGTCATAGGAAGTATTCTCTACGAATCCCAAAATATCATGGCTCTTACTTTTCCAACCGAAAGAAACGTCTTGTCTTTCATTGGCGGAGGACTGCCCACGATACCTTCACTGCTGGGATTGCCGTCATGATTCTGGCATGTAGTAATGGAGCTAGGTAGCATCGCTCGTAATAAAGGGACGCAAAAAATCTATTGGTTTAAAAGGCTTCAATTTGTCGTTGTAATTTGTAGTAATTTGCGCAGAGAGCTTAGACACGACTAATTCGACATGCAAAATGTGATGTACACGTTTAGTTGACATGCCCACAATCTTGGTACTTCTCCATGTTCACTCTTCGATCACGTAATACAACATCATGAATTTTTTGAACCATTTCTGGAATCGTAACACATTTCGGAGGTTCTTTATCTTTGAGACTCATGGCGTTGTGTTTAAAGCGCTCAAATTTAGTAACAAATCGTGGCCTAATGTTTGCGGTGCATTCGCTAAAATCTCAGTTGTTCATCTTCTTCAAGAACAATATATATATATATATATATATATATATATATATATATATATATATATGCACCGCAAACATTAGGCCACAATTTGTTACTAAATTTGAGCGCTTTAAACACAACGCCATGAGTTGAGAAAATGTCTTAAGTTTAAATATTTTAGATCGAGATATTTAAAGAAATATAGATTATTTTTTCTGTATATTCGTTTCCAAAGAGAAAGCATTTCTTTTGTTATATCCTAACCGAGACCCTTCGTTTTCTACCTGACCGTCAGCAACTCTAACGTTACTGTGGAATTTCTATATACATTTCATTTTAAATTGTTTTAATTTAATTACATATCTTCTTTTATATGTTGTGTTTCATATCATTAGAAAGCTTAAGTCACAAGCGATATTTTAATAATATTTATGCCATTGACAGAACACATCTTCAGGTCGCGCTTCTTATTAATTATTATTCAAAATATCGACCCTCTCTTCGACTCAGGTCATAAAACAGACCGTTTTCAAAAACCAGTGTTCTATCGACACACTATCAGTCAATCTTCTCTTTAGAACCTTCGTGAGTAAAATAACTCCTCGTGCTGTTCAAGTACACAATGCAACTCACCACGCCGTCCGGCCTCTTTCGCTTCTAAGGTAATTTTGTATTGTTCAATATATATTATTCTTTTAAGCGAATCCATATTAATTTAACTAATTAATTTCTTATTCCTCCGGCCAAACATCGCTCTGCATATCTGTCCAGGTATATGACGCACCACGTAGCCGCCCATCGCCGCAAAGCAAAGGTAACCCTGTATTGTTCGATACAGAGACTATTTTATATTAATCGTAATTAATTAACATTTAATTTACTACTCAATTTAACGTTCGTTTCAGTGTATTTTGTGTTAATTTTTAATTACTTATTTACCGCTCCTCGTGTATATATTACGTTGATTAATTACTTTTAAATATACGAATTTAAATTTCTTCTTATGTAAATATAAATACAAACTTTAAGGACAACGCTCCTGTGTTTTATTTAATAAGTAAGTTGTTGTATATTTATTTAATTAACCAATATCACACACGTTCTGGCACTTTGATGAAACTTCACCAGCACCACTAATTATTTTATTATCTTACAATAATTTCATTATTATTAGCACGGCAACACATCCATATCCCAATATCCACCAAAGCCGCCGTTTGTAATAATATATATAAAGCGTTAACAGGTCATTGGGCGCATAGCTTAGAAATTCCTCTCCATTCCTCTCGACTTCTGGCCCTCGTCCTCCAGTCGTGTATATTCTTTTCCCGTAAGTCTTTTTCGACAGCTTGCAGCCACCTAGTCCTTGGTCGCTCTTTTTGTCTATTGAGCATAGGTCTTATTTGTATTATTCGTTTCACCAGGCGCTCTTCTTCTCTCCTCTCGATGTGCCCCAGCCATCTTATCCGTTGGGCATTTGCAAAATCCGTTATTTTTGGTTCTTGGTACAGCTCGTTGTTATTTCGTCTTTCCCACCCATCTTCCGTCTTTTTTTCCACCAAAAATCCTCCTCATCATCTTCTTTTCCCACGCCTCCAGTTTTTCACTCTCTGCGCTGTTCAATCGTCTTACACAAACGTATTTTCGATTTTCTAGACACATTTTTTGGTTTTTATAGCTTGCTTAATGACCCCGCACATCTATCTCGCTTCATTATTCCCGCTGCGGTTTCTTTGGCGTCCTTACCATTGTCAATCAGCCACGCACCCAGATAGATAAATCCTTCCACTCTTTCTATATTAATTCTCTTTCCTCCTTCTAGATTTATTACCAGCTCTCTTTGTGCCACCTGGCCGCTCCTCGGCCCTCGCATACACAGATACTTCGTCTTTTCTTCATTCATTTGTAAACCTACTTCTCCTGCTGCTGTTTCCAATGCTTTTTGCAGCTGTTTCTGTGTTTGCGCCGTTGTGACGATGTCGTCCGCACATGCTAGATATTGATGACTCTTATTTATTATCGTCCCAGAATAATTCACCCCACTCCGTCTAATAATTTTTTCCAAGACTAAGTTAAATAATGCAGTAGATAATGGGTCTCCTTGTCTAACTCCGTATGCTATTTTGTAAGTTTGCGATTGCAGACCGTTTACTCTAACTTTGTTATTGGTCTCCTCTGTTGTCATTTTTTTTAACCTAACAAGTTTATTTAGTACTTTAATTTCACTCAAGGCATCATATAATTTATCCCTCTTTATTGAGTCATATGCTCGTTGAAAATCTATAAAAATCATATGCATACCAATGCTGTGCTTGTAGGATAGTGTTTGCAATTCTTTTATTATAAAAATTTGGTCTATCGCCGATCTATTTCTTCTAAACCCACATTGGTAATCGCCTATAATCCTTTCAGAATATTTCTCTAATTTGTTTCGTGTCAGTGTTGCCAAAATTTTGTACTTAGCGTCTAGCAGAGCGATTTCTCTATATTTTTCTTGCATGCCGTCTTATCACCTTTCTTGTGTATCGGTATAATCACTGCATCTTTCCACCTTCTCGGCATTTTCTCCTAGTCCCATACCTTTATTATTACCTTGTGTATCTCGCCCATTACCTTTTCTCTGCCGTGTTTTGTTAATTCCACCACGATTCCATTTCCCCCCCGAACTTCTTCTGTTTTTAATTTTTGATATTACTTCTTCAAGTTCTTCTATTGATGGGGTAGGTATATCCTCCTCTTCGTTTTTCTGTATGTGGTTTAGGGTTATTTCTGCATCGTCTACGATGCTGTCAAATTTTGGGTTTAGAATTTCTATAAAGTATTCTTTCCACACTCCTATTGCTTCCCTGTCATCGCCAATGAGTTTATGAGTTTTCCATTTTTATCTTTGCAGAAAAGGGTTCGTGTTTGTCTTTCCCCTCTTGCGTTCCTTATTTCTTGATAAAAATTTTTAATTTCTTTCTTTGCATAGTGGTCCTCTATATTTCGTAAGTTGTTTCCAAGATAGTTTCTTTTATTTCTTCTGTAAATACATTTTGTTTTTTACCTTTCCTGAAAAAATATTGGTCCAATGATTCGCCTTTGGCTTATCGCTGCCCAAACACCAATTTTCTCTGGATGTAGCGATTCTTCATTAATTACATGTGGATTTTCACTACTCCAAATTCTTGTATTTTGTGAATTTAGGTATACCGTTTTTTAAAACCATGCTTCATCAGCAAAGATGACTCTTTGCGAAAGTTCTCCATTATTGTTCATATTTACAAACCAATTACAAAACTGTAGTCGTAATCAATTTGTAACAATTCTTGTACTGCTGTGACACGCTATGGATAAAGTTGCATATCTTGTTTTAGTAACTTGTGAGTTGTACCAACAGAAAGGTTTATTTGTTGACTCAAATGTCGAACAGATGTTTGTGGTTCATTTTCCATTATTTATTCAACACGATTGATAACTTGAGGTGTACGTTTCTTAACTGCTCCGTTGAAGTTTTGAAGTTCTATCCAAAGTATTCTTAAATTGAATATAATCTATTACAAAATGTGGAAACTCAACTTGAAATTCTACCATGCAATCTTGAACAATAAACCCATTAACCATCAATTTTATTACCACTTCGAAAATAAGCCTGGACTAAAAAAAATTTATGTTCTAAAGTGAAAGCTATTTTAAAACTGAGAAGCAATTTATTTAAACCAGAATCGACGCACGATTATTTTATGCACTAACTGATATTTGTGATCGACATTATCAAATGTCATTTGGATTTACGTTTACGGAACAACAAACACATACTAATATATTTGCGTCTTATTCTATCAAAATTTCAAAGTAACCTAGATTGACTTTTCAAATGAACACTTGTTATTTGTTAACGTTAAAGCAGTTATTAGTTCAAATATTTAATCGTTATTACTTATGACTTATCTGTATGAATATTACAGAATAAGTTTTAAAAATGAAAGTTTGTCATCTGTTATGTTTAATTATTATATCAAAGCTGTAAATTCAAACTAACTTTTTCCTATTTTCCCTTTTTGTTTGTTGTCGTAGAGATATGACTTTGTAAAATGTTGAAAACATATTTTCCCAAGATTTAATAATTATTTTAAAACTAGACAAAAGCATATCACAAAGTTATTACATCAAAAATAAAAATCCACATAAAATTATGTTAGAGCGTATTAACGGGAACGCCTTAGGCAAGCAACAAAGAGGAAAAAGTTTTTCCTCTAAGCTTGTCTTCTGCAAATATAAAGAAAATTGCCTGTAGTAGTTCGCTTCCATCCATCAAAACGTCTAATTTATTCGCCCAGCAACTTTTTGACTGATTATTGTCGACTATCGAGGTGAACAATGCTCGAAATGATCGAGACACGGTATGAAAATTATTTATTAAAGTTTGAACGACGTATCGACAGGTAGATTCTGTTAATTCTCCGTTTTCTTCGCCTGAAGTTTTGTTTGGCGTAAACAAATATTTACATAATATTTATCTGAACTGATGTTGATAGAAGGTGACTTAATCATTTATTGAATTTTTGCGTACTATAATAAATTAATGTGAAATTTAATTACAAGTAAATAATAATAAGTTTAATATCAGTTCATCAAATTTCAATTTGATGAACTGATATTAAATACATATTAAATACAAAATATAGTGACGTTTTCCCTACTCGAGTATATTTCAAATTATTTTGAAATATATTTAAAGTGAATATTACTTTAGAATAAAAAATAATTCTCTATATATTGCATGCATGATTACAATCATTCATTTTATGCTTAATCAAAGGATATTATTACGACCTAAAAGAAAATGTATTTTTAGCGAGACTAAACTAATAATAAATTACACACAGGCTATTTAGGGTTATAGCATGGTTATGACTTTCTATTCATCTCAATTTCCTTGTTCATTCCTGTTTTATGTAGGTTCTTAAATAATCGTACAATGTTAAGCAATATTTTTTAGTCTATGCTTGTGGTTTATACACCTGTGTCTTCCATCTCATATCTACCATTCTTTCCAGATGTTCTAACAACCTCAGATTTGCAGATTTAACTACGTTCCTAATTCTTGATTCGAAAAACAAATTTTTTATTTGTTCTTCTTACCCATGATTCTCGTTTTTTCCTTCCGACAAACATCCCCCTCATTTCCTTCTTCCACATCTCAATTTTGTTTCCTTCTTTTGTCTCAGTATCCAAGTCTCGCCATGGTACTTGTTTGGCTGGCTGTACCATCACTTTCGATATTCCTCTTACCTCCTTAATGAATTTTGCTCCTATTTTATTGCTTTCGTCAGTTTATTTTGTAATGATTAGTTCTAGGTAAACTTAATTTTTTGTTTATTTTAATTATTTCGTCTTCACCTCTTTTCTTCTTGTGCTGGGTCCTTTCTTTGAGTACTCTTACTTTTCTTAATTTACTCTTAGACTTATACCAGTTCAATGGTTTCAATCATTTCAAGGACAAAAAATATCTTTTTTCAATTAAAGCTCATGACTAATTTCAAGTATCTTCGAATAGTTACATTATTTTACCAATATAATGAGACAGTTATATCGCCAACATGTCTTGTCTATCTTATATTTCTGGAACTTGGTGCGAACCGAGCTGGTAGTCCAAAAGTGCTGGGTTGGTCTTTTTTCGATTTCAACTCAGACTTTGATAAAAATGAGTACGTAGAGGTAGCTTTTGGACTATCTCTGGTCACGATACAGTCCTAGTGTATCAAAACCCACCCTCTCGTAAGCCCACAGGCCTTCAAGGCTAATTTCCGTATTCAGGGCGCACCATAGCGATAACGGTGAACACTTAGAGATGGATAATGGTAAGATTTTTAAGAAAATATATTTGAGGGAGGTACTGGTTGTCTACAATGCCATCGCCATACATTTATGCCTATGTGTAAGGGTTAATGAAAAAAAGTCAATGTGTGATGACAAAAGAAAAACCCGGTATAAATAAGTCCATTTACATCTGCTTAGTTAATTTAGAGTTAAAATGATATTTTTTAAATTAATAAAAGTTAAAAAAAATATAATTTCCTTCTGCATTATAAAATCAGTTTGAGCAATGTTTTCCACTTATTATTGTTTTTTATTATTTATTTTTATGAGCCCTGAAATGGCTTAGCGGATATAATTGCTATTGTTTATGTTTAATTTAAATTTTGATTAATAAAACTTAACGGCAGCGGAACATAATTTAAGAAATATCCATCTAAATAACCGAATTAACTTTAAATTTAACTTATTAATTATTTCCAAGGATCTTCTTTGTTTTGTCCTCCACCACTGGAGTTGGTGTTTTAGTTTTGTTCGCATAATGATGATAAAATTACATAGAATTCCTTCGCCCGTCGGCGCATTACACTGTTCAACTGCGAAATATTCTTTTCCGAGCGACTGTATTACGGTTTCATTTCGACTTTACCGCGAAATAAACAGAAAGCGAGAGAGAGAGAAATAAAAAAAGAAAGACAGAGGGGCGGGGAAAAAATGAAACGAGAATTGGAGAAAGAGAGCGTACAAAAGGAGTAAAAGGGCGCATTTGAAAAATTATTTTGGCACAAAATTTTAGTTGCATTATTTCACTTTTAATTACTGCAGATATACATGAAAGAACTATAACTGCCGACGGTTATATTGGAAACATTTCGCAATTGATTTATAAATTGACGTATTACGTTTTACAATACTCTTTTTTGGAAATCGGCTCTTGCTGTACAACATTTCCATGTGCACATGCAGTTTTGTTGGTAATAATTTTGTAGATAGCTGCATTCTCATGCAAATAAATCGTTTCATAGGTAAAACCTTAGACTTTTTTGTTAAGCCGAAGAAGATATTCATTTAAATTTATTTCAATCGCATTTAAAACGGTTTGTAAATACGAGGATAGTCTGCAATGTTTTGAGCCTGAACAAGAAGATGAAGTTACTCGCCATAACCATTCTGGTATGCTTTGAAAGATGCTTTAAAAGATGTTTGGAAAATTTCAATCATTTTGGATCCTCAGTTTTTATTTGACAATCGTTTGTGTCAGTCGACGTCAATTTTTTTGTAAAAATGATTAAATTCTTGCATTTCAAAGGCAATACGATTGCGCAAATTAAAACTGCGTTGGACGCTGTTACCGGGGATTCTATCCTAACATTTGCCACCGTGAAAAGATGGTCAGCTTAATTTAAACGCGGTTGTACCAACTTGGCTGATGATGAGCTTCCAGGACGCTTAAAAACAGCGATCACCACTGATAATATTGAAAATGTTCACCAGATGGTACTGAACGATTGTCTAATTAAGGTCAGAGAAATAGCAGAGGCTATGCACATATTGAAAGAATGTGTTTGTCATATATTTAGGGAAGAATTGCATATGCGAAAGTAACCCCGCGTTGGGTGTCGTGCTTGCTCACTTTGGACCAAAAACGTATTCGAATGGACATTTCCAAAGTTGGAGAGGTTTAAGTGAAATTAGTTTTTCTGCGTCGATTCATAACTAGACTCGGCAAAGAGGGGCAATTTCCAGTACAGTGCCGAGAGCAACGTAGAGGGGAGAAGCGCGCGGTATGGAAAATCAAGCGTCCGTATCAAAGCACACTTGTTCAGTATTATTCCGCTGATCGTTCTGAGTGCATGGCAGTGCATGTCGCATTTAGGTACGTTTTGGACACGGCGTATTTCGACGAAACTAGAAAACGTAATAGCGATTATGCCGGATTTAGAATACGAAGGCGATGGAATTAAATGTGTAAGGTGCGACGGCTATTTGACGTGTACCAGCAGGTGGAAGTGTGAACGCCACCTAAAAAGTATAAAACACTGTTCTGCAATCCGTGGCAAACGATACACCGATCAATTAACATTTGATATAGGTGTTTGCTTTATTATATGTAATCTACCCTTCACTTTGCTGGACCAAACAGTATTTGTCTCTTTCTGGAGCAAGTATTCGGATTATACATTACCAAGTCGGACATTGATAAGAAACGTTATGCTACCTGCTCTTGACTATGTTGAAAGAAGAATTAAAGCAGAATTGATAGATAAAAAATTGTGGTTATGTGTGGACGAAACAACCGATCGGAAAAGAAATTCTGTGGTGAATGTGATGGTACAATGGAAGAATTTGAACCGTCATCCTCTATCGTGCTTGCTTCCAAAAGATTTGCAAAATGTACTAGCGATGAAATTTTAAAAGTGGTGTTGAGCGCACTGAACAAATTTCAAGTTTCAACAAACTAACTTTTAATGTTTATAAGTGACGGTGCCGCTAACATGCCTTAGGTTGACATCTTAAAGAAGAGAGTCGCAATCTGTTGCATGTAACATGTAAAATCCATGCTTTAAACCTTGTGGCGTAATTGATACCTAAATGTTATCCACGAGTAAATGTTTTAATAGCTCATACGAAGGCAGTGTTACTAAAGTCCCCAAAACGAACAAGAAAATTTCACGAACTGTGTCCCAAAGTGTCTGAACCACCACAGCCGGTTACTATGCGCTGGGGCACATGGTTAGAGGCTGCGTTTTATTACTGCGAAAATTTTGAAGGTGTAAAGAAGGTATTTTTACAATTCGATCCAAGACACGGCGAAGCTATCAAGAAAAGCTAGAAAATGTTTCAAGATAGGCAGATAAAAAGTGATTTAGAAACTATTCGCAAGAACTATTATGGACTAGCGGAGGGAATTCAAAAATTACAAAATGATTCGATGTCGTTTGTGGATTCTGTTCAAATTGTGAATGATGTTCACTCATACTTATGTGCGGCGGAAGGCAAAAGAAATTAGTGTGTAATACGAAAATTTGAAAGTGTTATTGACAAGGATTCAGATTTTCTTATATTAAACAAATTTGTGAAGGTGCGTCAAAAGATCAATTAAGTTGTCACAAGGATTACTTTAAATTTACAAATATAACATCACTCGATGTGGAACGGAAATATTTATTCCGCACGCCGTACTCATTTGACTGAAACAAGTGTGGAAATTTAGTGATTCAAATATTTAATAGATGCCACCCAGTTTGTGATTTCATGGAAACCTTTTAAAGCAGTATGTGTTTCAGCACGTTATATTTTTTATCATTATTTTATGTGTTAACATTCATGCGTCCGCATCGCATATGCTCACTCACGAAAGTCATAAATAATGCGAGTACGTAAATGTTACTCAACGCTCGCCTTGAAACGGCCGCTAGGCCCCTCCACATTGTTTTCCGCACTGCAATGAGATTTTTCTATCTTTGCCGACTCTATTCATAAATGTAGATGAAACTTAAATCCACCACTTACACTTCCGAGACGAAAGAACAGTCAAAACAGTGGACTGCAAAGAGTGAACTTGTTCCGAAAAATGCGAAGAAGGTTCCGTCGCACAGTGCGAAATTTAGGAAGTTTAGCGGAACTATTCAATTTTTGAAATACGTAGAAAGCATAAGATTATTTATTATTTTGTTAGGTAAATACCCCGCCTCTAAAACCTCATACTCAGTTTGGGGATTTACCCTGCGAAAGAACCGCAAAATGCACCTGAAATTCGCATTACTTATTCAATCATACTTTTTGCATATAGAAAGCTATTCGATTTGTTAAAGTTAATAGAGTGGTACATACAAATGGCAAATCAGTAGGCCATGATTTTTTCTTCATGTATTTTATTAGAAAATTGTCAATTATTGGCATTTAATTAATTGCAAAATCTTTCCTTGCTCGTGTGTGATTTGTTCGTGGAAAAAGTGATTTTTAAGAAGTAAGTTAAATTTACATTTTTAACTTTAGTGGAGATTTTAAAAAGTGATACCACATAATACCAGCTTGAAACGCACAACATTTTAAAGTTTTTTTTCCCTCTGTTGAAAACTGAAAAGATCTTCTGCGATATTTTGCGATCTTCTTTTAAATGAAACATTTTCCAGAATGACTTTGCAAGTTTCATATAACTGTATATTCCAAAAGTGGAAGGAAGAACCGACATCGGATGCCATCATTGGTTTTGTTTTGGAAAAAATAGGCTCACCAATGTTAAGATCTGATGCTCTTTGCAGTTTAAAGGCAACCCTTCGCGCACTGGTTTGTAAAATACGAAAAAGTTGGAGGGAATCCAGTCGAAATTTAGCATAATTTGTGAATAAAAATGCTGTCTGGCTTGAAAATAATGTAAAGTTTTCAAATACTGTAAGGGATGCTTGCCCAGTGGATCGAGGACCAATGCAGGCAGACCTAAAAAATAATTTAAGTATTGTCATCCTAAAGTTCAATACAGAAAAGTGCATCATCTTTTGAAGTCCGGTAGTCAAGACGAGTTAGCCAAAGCAACCGTAACAAAGCTATACCAATCTGGAAAACGAAACTCTGCAGCGATTGTCAAGGAACTGGCATCTGCTTCTCCAGAAAGGGGAAGCAAAATCAAAATGGCTCGCATGTCTTCTTCAAACAGCCCACGAAAATTAACTCCGGACCAGGCTCTGGCGCTACTTATTGATGCAAACTTATCGTCAAATCAATACAACATTGTTCGGGATCAAGCAAAACATCACGGTTGCACTTTGTATCTACCTTATTATGTTGTAAAGGAGGCAAAGAGGTTATGCTATCCAAAGGACATAATAATAACTGAAGTTTCAGCTGAAGTATCAGTTCAGTCGCTTATAAATCATACCATAGCAAGACTTTGTACAGGGCTAGAAGAGACTCTTAGAACTTTGTCAAACGTTAAAGCACTAAATATTATCGTAAAGTGGGGTTATGATGGGGCGGAACAAGTTAACTATCGACAAAAGTATATGGACAAACATAGCTCTGATGATAGTATGTTTAGTGTATCAATGGTACCAATCCAAATGTGCTCCGTAAATGATAATGGTGATAATCAATCACTAATTTGGAAAAACCCTGCTTCTTCTTCCACCCGGTACTGTCGCCCCATTAAGTTCGTTTTTACCAAAGAAACAGTCAGTGTAATTACCTCAGAAGTAAACAAAGTGAAAGAACAAATATCGCAACTTACTCCAACCACTATACTTGTAGATGGCAAGCAATTTCAGGTTACAGCAAATATGATCTTTTGTATGATTGACGGTAAAGTATGCAATGCTGTATCATCCTGTGCATCATCACAAACATGCTACTTATGTGGGGCTAAACCTAGTGAAGTGAACAACATCTGCGATATACCTCAAAAAAATATAAACGAATCCTTTTTATCCCTTGGACTATCGCCCCTCCATGCATGGATAAGGTTTTTGGAATGTATTTTACATATATCGTACAAACTTGATATTAAAGCATGGCAAGCTCGTGGAACAGAAAATAAAAAAAGTTGCAGAGAAGAAAAAATACATTCAACAAAAATTCAAAGAGGAGCTTGGCTTGCTTATAGATATGCCAAAACAGCAGACCGGAAACACAAACGATGGTAATACCGCGAGGAAATTCTTTAGAATTGCCGAAAAGTCTGCCGAAATAACTGGCGTTAACTTAGAATTGATCAAACGTTTTCATGTGCTGTTAAAGTGCCTAAATTGTGGTCTCAAATTGATTCAGAAAAGTTCGGCGAATATGCAAGAGAAACTTTGGAATTGTATTTGAAAGAATATTTCTGGTACTCAATGCCCGTAAGTGTGCATAAAGTCCTTTGTCATGGACAGGATATTATAGCCTCTTGCATTCTTCCGATCGGAAAATTTTCTGAAGAAGCTCAGGAGGCAAGAAATAAAGACTGCAGAAAATATAGCGAACTTTTTACTAGAAAAACGTCAAGAATTGACACAAATACGGATTTTATCGACTGCTTATTTCGTCGGATCCGTACATCGCTAGTCTTCGTAAAGCACCCAAAACCAAGCATAGTGAAGTTACGCCAGAAGTTTTAGTGTTGTTAGAAAGATTTGCAGGCCCGTGTAATGATTGCGAGTCTTCAGACGATTGCAATGAGTCTGAGTAGTTCTGAATAGGTGTTCAAAATGTTGTTATAATATGTATGTTTTTTTAATTGTTCTAGAATAAAAAACACAAATAAACTCAAAAACTTTAAATAAAACATATTAATTTTTATTAAAAATTTTAAAAACCAACAAATAGAACTGTTTTACTGTTTTGAATAATTAAGTTCCGGTAAACTCAAGAAATTTCGCACTGTGCGTCGGTCGGGAAGGTGATGGCCACTGTATGTTTTGGCATAGTCGCGGAATTGTGTTCGTCGACTATCTTGAAAATGGTAAAACAATAAAGGGAGTGTGTTACGGATCATTACTTGATTGGGTGAAGGCAGAAATTGCAAAGAAACGGACGCATTTTAGGAAGCTGTTGTATCAAGAACAACCTGTTCACATTTCGACAGTCCGTCGTGTCCAAAATTCACGAATTGCATTTCGAATTGTTTTGCCACCCACCACCGTATTCACCAGATCTGGCCAACAACGACTCTTTCCTGTTTCCTGCGCTCAAAGTTTTAATCGGAGGATAGATATTTTCATTGAACGAGGAGATCTTTTCCAACTGCTATTTTAAAGATGAAAGAGGTTAAAGCATCGCTGGGAAAAGTGTATGAACTTAAAAGGAGACTAACGTTGAAAATTTATGTTAGGTTTGAAACATTGCAGACTACCCTCGTAGACACTGATTTGAATGAAACTTAGCATGTTTCATAACGCCCTACTTTTTAGCAGTTTAGAAAATAAATTTATATTTAAAATTTCAATAATTTTTAACAAAATTATAGAGGAGTTGCTTTTCTGTCCGCTGTGACAAAAATTTCTGACAGAGTAATAGAAAATAGGTTGATCAAAGTGGTTTTAGAAAGGAGCATGCTATATAAAGCCATGTATTTTCGATTAAATAGGTTAACGTAAGAAGTTATTAAAGTTAATACGAAGTAAACTGCAACTATCGTTCCGGAAACTTCCGTTACACAACATATTTGTTATAACAAGGAAATCACCGGACAATATTCCTGATAGTCCGCGGCTTTGCTAAAGAGAAAGGAAGTGAGACAGACCGCAGAGGCGTTGACGAGATGTTAATCTGTTTGGTGGTATAGGGGCATTGGACGATGACGAGGGAGAGATAAATTAGTAGGGAGTTAGATAGCAAGTGAAGTAAGGTTGTGTTAGGTTGTGTAAAAATAAGGAAAAAGCGAATTTAAGAAATTATAAATAAAAGGAAATCTACCTCTCGCAAATAATCACAGATTGCGCAAATAAAACCTAATATACTTAAATTTATGATAGAATAGCACCTGTTGTGTGCGACACTATCTCAGAATACATGGAATGGAATCCAAAACATTTATCAGCGAGCAAGGCTAAGATGGACAGAATCGGTTACGCTATAAATGTATCTGATTTTGTTCATCTCAATAGTGGGCCAAGTTATGGAAAAAATCTTCGCAGATAATTAATTGGTGTAAGTTTTAAAAGATACAGGAACGTGTATAGAGTATCTGTAAGAGAATGTGCTTTTGTGAATAACTTAATTATCTTCATTTTTGATGAAAAATACATCTAAGATATGAATGTGTGAAACAATACGCTGAATGCAATAAACACGTTCCAGAAGAAGATGCCAGCGAGAGTATTGAAACGTCGAAAAGTTCTTGATGTTCTTTAGGAAGTATAATAAGAATTTGGTTTTTGTCAGAATGTGAGATGTGTCCTGAGAGGGATCGTTGCCTCGACGTTTCATCCAAGTCGCATTCGTCATTTTCTAGAGTTTCGTCTCTGACTGGAACTTGAGATCTTCTAGGAGAGAAGATCTTAAGCTGCGCTTAATTTAGAATTTGAAAGATTAATTTAATTTACTTGAAACAAAACAATAAGAAGCTAGAAATACAAAGTTTTAAAGTTCAGAAATTAAATTTTGCGTTTAAAAGACATACCTGAGATTTATTTTAAATTTCGTTTGGAAATTAAAATATATTTTAAATTCTTTGAGAAAGGCATCACTTTCCGAAACATGTATGATTGTTTTAAATATATGCATTTTTAAGTAAAACCATACCTTAAATCGCCAACTAATTAAATCTACCATATATATATATACAGACGGGAAAATAAGAGACATTTTGCCTAATACAAAGGACAAGATAGAACTAGAAAACCAAGGGGTCTACGAAATACCGTGCTATGAATGCGAACAAACATACGAGTACATAGGGCATACTAACCGTAAAACCAGCGTACGGAGGGAAGAGCACAGAAATGCGGTAGCTAAAAAAGAAACAACATCATCCCTAGCTAAGCATGTGCTACATACAGGACACACCATCGACTTCGACGGTACAAAAACTATAGCACGCAGTACGAGGTTAACGTACAGGATTATAAGAGAAGCTATAGAAATTGAGAAACGGCAAAACTGTATGAACAAACGTGACGACGGACAGCGTTTGCCTGACACATGGAAGCCGGCCTTGCTCAACAGGCAGATTACACACAAGCGACGTAATGATAACAACTTACCACAGCCCAGTCATACTAACTCGGACCGAACGCAAACCGATCGACCAATAGTCGAAAGCGACAGAACAACCGACGGACCAATCACGAGGAGTCAGACACGCGTCCCCACTACGACGGGACCATATAATACGAGCGGCACAGGGAATCGACGCACTCTTGAAGTTACCATCGCAACGAGAAGATCCTCTAGAAAAAGGTCAAAGTGATGTCGCCGAAACGTCAGGAAGAAAGTTGTCCTTCTCAGGACGAAATCATCCAAACGCGGCGAAATATCCCGAAGAACAACGCTTCATATATATATATATATATATATATATATATACATATATAGTAGTCAAGATTATATTAAAAAAAATAAGAAAATGAATGCATAATAAATGAAATTTCACCAAAATTTGGATAAAATCATATTATGAAACAGGTCATTTATATAAAACTATACCATAGCCTAGTAAATAGGAATACAACACTTATTTGCGCGAGGATAGTATATCCAGTTTATTTACAATGCAGGTTTCTCTTTTGATTACATGTCATATACTTTTTTTGTATGTATACGAGCTATATATATAGTTAACATATTTTTTTTTCATCTCTTACCTTCCTCAGATAAAAGTATTTGTAGTTATAAAGAATCCTTTTCGGATCAACGCCTCATAAATGGTTGTGTGCTTTATATCTACTAATAAGAGAGTTTTCTTGGATTTCCTGTGTTATCGCTAAGAACAAAGTCAGGCAAACCAAATTACAATATTACTGAGTATGTTCTTGTGGTTAAAATCTGATAAATTGGTATTCCTGGTGATGAATCGCGTTGGTAGCTTGCTTTGAGAAGAAGGGTTGTGCCGACGTTTTAATGAACTCACGTTCATCATCTTCTGGACACAAAACGTTATAGCGATGGAACACATGAATGATTTTCCCAACATAAAAGCAATAGCTAAGGATTGAACATCCGACAAACAGAATTATTGCAGCGATCGAAATAGAAAGTGGCCTCGTAGTTTGAATAAATTAGATAGTTATAGATTGAAAAGCGGTTTTAAATCGCAGATGAGTAACTTCAGATTGTAGCACACATATAGCGACCACTAACGAAGGCCCACTAATTCGCCAGACGCGACAACCAATTAGGAGCGCTGCTAGTGACTGTATAAGATCAGGCAGTCAGGACGTAGTGTTGCCACAATGACTCTGCTTAGAAATTCGAGATTGATGCCTAGAAGATGATGATTGTGAGTTCATTGAAATAAAAATATACGATTTTGCCAAACCCAGACATCAATATAATTAGAATATTACAGATATTATGACGACGTTAATTTACTAGTATTTTAAGAATAAGCTTTATATAATAAGTAGGAAGTGTTGTTCTCTAAATTTCTAACAAAAATTTCATTCAGCGCCTACTGTGTATATTACATCGTTTCTGTAAAATTAAAGACTAAAATAATCTGTGATAATCAAATACCGAATCAGGAATAGTTAAATTAAAATCTCCAGGAGGAATTTATTCTATTTCCAGTTTTGGCAGTCAGTAGAAGTTTCAGCTTCCCTCAAATTCCCCGACGTACCTTTACACCGGAAAACAATTTCATTTTCAGAATGATGAGATTCTTACATTTGTTGTTTTAGAGATTGGATAGCACAAAGAAACCGGCCAACAATTCTAAGAATATATCCTTACAATAATTATACTCATATTTACGTCTATTATCTCATGAAGCAAGGAATCGTAAATAAGTTTTCAAATTAAATGTTCCGTTAGGAAAAATGCATAACATATTCTCGTAAGATAATATCTACCAAAGAGGATCAATTAATGGATAAAACAAAACACTTTTTTCACAAAAATAATTTTAATAAACTAAATATACATTTCGTGTGCTCTGCGCACACCATCAGTAGTACTGTTTAAACATAATATACTGCGAGACAATATATAATATGAAAATACATCATATACGGAAAAATTAGAGGTATGGTGAAAACAAATTAATGAAAAATTACAACAGCGCAATAAAACTGTTTAAAAAATACAATTTAATTGCAGCTCTCTCCAACAATAAGTTATAACAGTGTCTAAGAACAAAAATTGTCAACACAGATCCGTTGAAAGAGTCGGCCATTTACAAAATAAGTTGTAATTCTTGTCCAAAATTATACATCGTGCAAACAAGAAGAACACATGGCTCATGTTAAATTATCCGACATAGAAAAGTCAGCATTAGCTCTACATCATACAGATACAGCTCACAACTTCAATTTCGAAAATGTTAGTTTAGTTAAAAAAAGGAGTAATAGAAATGTGGGAAGCCACATACATGGAAAAAACTCAAAAGTTATCTTCTAAATAATGATATTTCACCCCGCAATAATAAACTGTTAGCACGTATACCGACATCATTAAATACTTAAGACATCTTGTAAACAGGTACTAAATTCCTCATTCACATTAATATTTTATATTGTAATCCCTAATCCATTTGCCGTTGGTCCAACCTGATGCCCCCCTTCGTTTCATAGATATTTGGTATTTCCCCATAAACTCATTCTCAGAAATTGTATTAGTTTTAAGATTCATTGTAATTTTTCATTAATTTTCACCCTAACTCTAATTTTTCTGTATATGATGCATTTTCATATTATATATTGTCTCGTAGATATTATGTTTAAACAGTACTACTGATG
The DNA here is from genome assembly GCA_935421215.2 of Melolontha melolontha. Lineage (NCBI taxonomy): Eukaryota > Metazoa > Arthropoda > Insecta > Coleoptera > Scarabaeidae > Melolontha > Melolontha melolontha. Next base: position 32,952,110 of record OW285244.1, on the reverse strand, counting down.
ATGTGTGCAGAGCACACGAAATGTACATTTAGTTTATTAAAACTATTTTTGTGAAAAAAGTGTTTTGTTTTATTTCGTTATTTCAACATATAATAGGATTAATTAGCGTTGTTATTGATGTAACTAATTATTATTATTGATACATGCAGTGCATTGATAAAGTCACTATATATTATTGAATACAGAGTAAATATAACAAAGAACAAATTAAATTTTTAGCAAAGGTGTTTTTAAGCGTAAATTTCTTCTTCTAAGAGTCGTACGAGGATGATTCAAATTTGGCCAGCATTTTATATTTTTCTGGTCGATACAAAGTAGAAATTAATATTATATATGCATCATTTTTCTAAGTAACAACCCCTCTTTAAAATGCACTTGTCCCAACACTTCGGTAGCTTCTGTATTCTCGTCGAAAAAAAACGGTTGACTACGTAGACAATTTTGCACCGCATCCTCCACTTCCTCATTAGAGGCAAATCGCTTGCCACCGAAGAAACTGTTGAGTGACCCAAAGAGATGATTGTCCTTCGGCGCCAAGTCTGGACTATATGGGGGGCAAGGTAGTACTTCCCAATCCAATTCAGCTGTAATAATCCCATCGCTGCCACCATTTGTAACATCTGGTCAGACTTCTTCTTCCGAGATATAATGTTCCAAGTATTTAACTTTTCTTGAAGCGAATTGGCATTTAGACAGTTTCAGGTTTAAGTTGATTTTTCGTAATTGATCGTACACATGTTTGATGTGGTTAATATGTTCGTCAAGGCATTTGCTGAAGATAATAATATCATCTAAGTACGCTAGACATTCCATTCTAGTTAGACCAGATAAAGTGACGTTCATGTGTCTTTGACATGTACTTAGTGAATTAAGGAGTCCAAAAGGCATGCGTAAACACTCCAAATGACCGTCTGGTGTTGAAAAAGCTGTCTTCTTAATATTTTACTCTTTTATTTTCACTTGCTCTAGGTCTAGAGTCGAAAAATAATAATTGATCCAATGTTTCCTGAAGATTTGGTAACGGAAAATAGTCTCGCTTTGTTATTGCATTGGGAGCTCGATAATCTATGCAAACTCGAATGTTATTTTCTCCTTCCTCTGCTTTCTCTGATACCATCACCATTGGTGCTGACCATTTGTAATAATCTCACTTTTGCCACCTTTTGTAACATAGCTAATGTATTGTTCGTTAGATAGGCTGTGTGTGAGCGAGCGTCATCGTGTAGGGGAATAACGCCCTTGCCTAAGAGACCGAGTCTTTTTGTTCGTATGGCCAGCTTAATCTTTTCCAAGAAGCTGTAATAAGCTGAATTAATCGTTTCTCTCTCTTATACTCGTTTCGAAGATGCAGTGGAGCAAAAAGCGTTGCCTTTGTCGATTTGTCAAGAATTCGTTGAACGCATCCAAAACGAAGGACAAGTTTGGATGGAAACCGATGGCATGGGAGACGAAAGTCGGATGTTCCAGTATGACCCCGAAACTCGGAGACAGGGTAAGTGGGTAGAGGAGAGAGAAAAGCGTCCGACAGAAGCTAAAATGTCACGGTCTCAAATCAAGACAATGGGAATTTATATTAGGGGCGTCATCCATAAAGAGTTCGTGCCACAGACTGGGACTGTTAACCTTGTTGTTCTAAAGCGTTTGTGTGATAAAGTTGCTCAGGTGAGACTAGAATTTACCAAGAATGGATGGATTCTGTATCATGATAGCCCGGATCTGGCTCCTGTAGACAAAGTTGCTCAGGTGCTCCTGTAGACTTTTTCGTGTTTCTCAATATGAAAACTCCGCTGAAAGGCTACCTACCGTTTTGATACGATTGACGATACTGAGAAAAGACGTACGACGGAAGTTCTGAAGGAGTTAACTTCAGATGATTTTCGACGATGTTTCTAGCAATGGAAGAACTTCTGGAACAGGTGGAACATACTCGAGGGAGACTATTGTGAAGGAATAAATGATTAAAGCCATGTGATTTTACTTAATAAAGATTACAGGAAAAAATTCTCGTTATTTGATTAGCTCTATTCTAATTTCGTGGTAAAAATAGCTTAATGCGCTTATTTATAGATGATAGCTTGAAAAAATTCAATTAAATTACTATAGATCTGTCACCTTTTTGTATATTGAGTTAGTTTTGAAATTCTCAAAACAATAGATTTTGGATAAATTAAATGTTTTACACAGAGTTACTGCAAGAACCGAAGAACAAGCCTAGGATTATGATCTTAAATAAGCATTTATTTTATTTAAATATAGGTAATTCACAACTTTATCATAAATGTAACTATTACTCAACTTATTAACTATTAAAAAATTCGTATAATTAGCGTTGTAAATGTAGAAAGTAATATTTAGATTCACGTTACTTCGCGAAAATGCAATAAATTTGCGCAACTACTGACTACGGGCGAAATATTACATCTTTTCCTTAATGTAATTTAAGGCCTTCCCACAAGATTCGAAATCACAGTTCGTAATAGCTTAGTGGTTAAAGCAATGGTCCGGCAAACCATGGACGCGGGTTCGAATCCTGCTTAAGGGTGAATTTTTTCTATTAAAAAATTCGAATAATTAGCGTTGTAAATGTAGAAAGCAATATTTACTGTAACTATTATTATTATAGAATTTAATGAATTTAGTATTTGGCAAAATTTTTAAGTTGGTTTGTAAAAAACAAGAAAAAGTTAAAAAAAGAAATTTTTTTTTCAATCTAGTAAAGAAAATGTACCCAATATGAAAATAGTCCCAATATTTTCGTTCGGGTCGAGACATATTTATGTAAACTACATATATATGTGTGTCTTTCCGAGCTAGACATATCCGAAAATAAATAAGTCTAAATAAAAATTATATGTTTGATAAAAGTGTGGTCGTCGAGGATGTGAAGCGAATGCGTCTCGTAAGTGAGTTTGAAATTTCGGCACTCCCAGAGGATGTCGTTCTTTACGGCCGTGGGCCTGCTCCTGCAAAGGCAACTTCATACAGTTGACCCAATCAAGTAGCGATTCTGTATGTGTCAAGAGTTACTTAGGTTTTGTGTCGTCGTTGAACCACACGTGACGGGGCTTCTTCATATTACATACTGGTGTATCAAATGAAACATTAAGGGATCGCAATATAATTTAATAATTTCTATAATTAAGTCTTTCAAATTATCGATAAATATGTATATAATAAAAATAATTTGAAGAGGAAGTTGTTTAATAATGCTTTTTGCTCAATTCTATTCCCTCTTGTGTATGTGATTACTATAAATCTTTGTAAAAATACTGAAGTATATATTAATTGTGACTGTCGTTAAATTTGTAAATAACAGGGTTAAAATGTCAAACTAAATTTCTGGAAAATGTTATGGCCTGGTAGATAGGTTGAGCGGAAAGAGATTAGACCTCAAGGAAAAGACGGTACAACTAAAAATTATTTTAAATTATTCTTGAAACTTCTTAGTGTTATAAGTAGAGCAGACCAATTTCCGTGCGCGCCATGTGCACCGATGTGAGGATGATTGTATTGAATCAGAACTAATAAAAAGCATTCAGTAAGTGTTTGGTACTTGCTTAGACTGCATGTAAGTGTAAGCATACGTAATAAAATGTCGTCGACACATAAATCGAGAAAACGACCGTTGTCAGACGAAGTGAATAAGTTTATTATGGATTTCCCGGACTTAATATATGATGGCTCAAAAATTAAATGTTTAGTGTGCAATACATATCTAATGTGCTGGTCAAAAACACATTGTAAAGAACACGTAAGCATTTCGAAGCACAATTATAACAAAATTAATCGACAACAGTTTATACATGAACTATGTGTAATTATGATTGTGTGTACACTGCCGTTTACCTGTTAAATAATGATTCATTTATTTCATTTTGGAATAAATACGTGAATCAAACATTACCGAGCACGACAACGTAACGAAGGAATTTGCCATTGGTGCGTAAACAGGTTGAAAATAAAATCAAAGCCGAACTGAAAAATAAAAAACTGTGTTTATGTGTGGACGAAACAACTGACAGCAAAAAACAATCTGTAGTTAATGTGATGGCGCGTAATATCGAACCACATCAACCAACGTCTTCAATTTTATTAGCATCCAGACGACTAGAGCAATGTAATGCCGAAAATATTTCAGAGGTGCTATTAGATACTTTGGAAAAATTTAAACTTTCGAAAGACCAAGTATTAATGTTTATGACCGATGGTGCCGCAACACCATGTGTTCTGTAGGCCGATCCTACAAATATTGTCATAACTTGTTACATATTACTTGTAAACTCTATGCTCTAGAACTTGTGGCAGAACAGGTTCGTAGATGTTATCCAGAGGTAGATGCTTTAATATCGAGTACAAAGGCAGTATTCCTGAAATCTCCAAAACGTATTCGGAAATTTCACGAATTGTGTCCCCATACCCCTGAGCCACCACAGCCGATTCTGACACGTTGGGGTACATGGTTACGGGCGGGGTTTTACTATCATGAACATTTTGAAAAAATTAAGGACGTGGTTTTATCATTCGATCCGAAAGAAAGTGCAGCTATCAATACAAGCCAGAACAAATTTCAAGATGCCCAGATTAAAATGGATTTACAAAGTATTCGTGAGAATTACTTGGGACTAGAAGAAGAAATAACAAAATTAGAAAATTCGTCGCTGTCGTTAGAGGAATCACTGCAAATTGTTAAAGATATTCGCGCACAACTGTGTGCTGTAGAAGACGCAAAAAGTGAAAGTGTTCTAATTAAATTTGAAAGTGTTTTAGACAGAAATGCAGATTTTGACACCTTAACACGTATTTGTGAGGGCACGTCTACAGATGCGTTAAGTTGCTTAACAAAGTATTTTGATTATGCGAATATAACATCACTAGATGTAAAACGCTCGTTTTCCGAATATAAACATATTTTTTCCTCATGGCGGACATGTTTTTCAGGAATAACCTTAGAAACGCACCTGATGTTGAAAATATACAATCGCGTTTCTCCAGTTTGTCAATCCTTGGGAGACGCTTAAAACGGTAGGTGTTTTTTTAAATCCTCTGTCGTGCATACAACCACTGATTTCATACATTTTCCATTTTATTTATAGGTACATACAACGCTGCTATAATATGTACTATTCTTATTTCTCGTGTGTTTATGCATATTTCTTTAATAGCAGAAAACCAAATGTATATTTAATTATTTCTGATAGAATAAATGTCTCTACTTCTATACTTATATCGGTAACACGTAATTTATTCTATAGATTGTGTATTATAAATAGCGACTAAGGAAACTAAGCAAGTAAATCTGACAATTAATTTACACCCTAGAAAATTGCGGTATTAAATATTATTAATTGGTCAAATGCGATCAGCTGTTTGCTCCACTATGCTTCAAGTAAACATAGCCTTATTTTTAAAGGTTTATATTTTGCGTGCTTGATAATTTGAATTATGAAAATGTCAGATTGATCGGTTTCATCAGTGTCTTTAGTATCATCAGTATCAAAACACACATTTCAATATGTTTTTCTGAACTATCTCTATTAATTTGAATTTTTCTTTTTCGGTATAATTTTTGTAACGTTCCCTTTTTTATCTTCCGACATTTTATAAATACACTAAAATACATATAATATATGCAATAAGAAAATTAATCTCATATCACAGGCAAGTGTGAAACCACGTAGGAAACATAAACACAACATAAAAACAACTAGTCAACAAATACAAACAAATTTTTTCTATTTTATTCAGTGCTTCCATCATTTATCGAAACGCTAAATTACAAAATACATAGCAATTCAGAGTTAATTCGTCAAGTTGTTATTCAGAGATTTATTCGCTGTTTATAATACCGGTCCTTAGTGGTTTTGTCAAAATCAGGTCACTTTCAGGAAATGTCCTCAAGAACCCAAGAACATATTGCTGTGTTCTCTTCTAAGCGAGATAAATTGAAAAATTAAATAAAGCTGAAAACAGCAATGAAAAATTTAAAACGGGTAAATTTTGGATGCACCCTGTATGTGCATCGATATAACAAATCTAATGTTTATTTTGTGTAGAGTTTCTCATCATTTTATGTAAAAAGTTTTAATATACAACAATAAAGATCGTGCTAAGAAAAACACATTTGTGTATATTTAGTAAATTTGTATTATACGTCAAATGTCATGTAGATTATTATATCTCTTTACGTTTCAGTTTATAAATATTAATAACTTAAAATTTAAATCATGCTATACCTACCAAGATGTAAAAGGATATTTAAAGTACTATAGTAATAGTAAATTTCATAATAAATACTTGAATTTTGCAAATTTCTTAAATACATTAATATTGTTTATTGTAGATGTCGGTTTCCAGGTTTGGGACCGCGTCGAGTTAGGCGTAATTGCCAACGTTTCGTCCACTGTTACAAGCGACATCTTCAAAGCTGTACGTAGATGTTCGTCGATTCGCAATAGTTAGAACAGAGACCGTCACAACTTATATAGGGGGGACAGCGTTAGATGGTGGCCTGCTATTGGCGTGGGATTTCGTAGTTGAATTCAATAGAGTTTGCCACGATGGATGTAACGTATAGCCATCGTCTCGTTACAATTACGGCTAATTCGACGCGGTTCCAACCCGGAAACCGGAACATTTAGAAAACGACCGTGGAAGTCTACACCTACGTTTATCACCAGTAATTATTTAGAATATAAATCATTGTCATGTACCAGAAATTTTTGTTTTTACGCGCAAGGAGTTTCAGACTTGGATGTTCTGGACTATGAGCGAAGTCTTAATTCACCAATCAGTGGTTGATGTAGACGGTGAACGAGTGGAAGTATTGACTTGTAGAAAGAATTATTATTGGCAAATCATTAGAGAAACCAAAGCTACAGAAAACATCAAGATTTTAACCGAGAGAATGGTTAAAAACTAAGTAACACCCGAAATAATTTCACCATAAGGTCACTCACTTGAAGGTGTAATGTATATAAAGAAGAAAACAACGAAGAGTCTGATAGTAGATCCTAGAGAAGGTCACAGTATAAACAGCGAAACGTTGAAGATTACAGCGACCAAACGATGGGACTTGGAAGAAATGTTATTAATTCCTTGATTTATCAATGGCAAATTTTCGTTTTTTTATGATATCATATGCCTCAATGTCTACAGAATTTGCATACTTATCATCTTGTATCAGTTTCGTACCACTTTTAAATTGCTCTGTTTATCGTACGTTCTGTCAAAAATTAATTTGATTTAAACTAAAGTCAACGATATTTTAAATATCACAGATATACGGCATTAAACACTTGGATTATATAAAAAATTTCCTTTGTAATTCAGAAGCGGGGGTTAAAATTTCATCTCTAGTATATTTTCTAATTTGTAAAGATTAATTTTATGTATATCATCTTTCCTTAACTAAAAAAACAAACAAAATGTATTATATAAACTTATTTATATTTTTTTTTACAACAATTTTGTATATTTTCTCAAAGGCAAAAGCTATTCACAAAATCTCCTTATGTTCAATATATTGGAAATATATGTACGGACTTATAGGATTAATTGGTAGCTGGTATAAGTAACTTTTTTCTTTCATTGAATATATCATCTGGAACACAGTTATAGTGTTTTTCGTCCTGTGTATTTCTACACCTGGATGATCTTCTCTTCTTTTTGACGTCATTGCGTATGGATTCTGAAAGTTTTGGATCAGTTTTGTCATATTCTGCTGTTATATATTGAGAAATTATTAATAATGTTAATAATATCATCAGTATTTTCATGTTTAGCAAAGAACACTTGTACTAACTACACACAACGTGTAAATGAAAGACATTTATGGAAAATGTAATTATATTCTTTTATCGGACTTGCTTATTCACTAGAAAAATAAGCTATTGTTACCTAATCATTTTAATTATAAATTCTTTGTTTTAAAGCAATATACGAGATTTGATATATAATATTTTAACGGCCGAATCAAATCACAATCAGATGTATAGAAAAAATGATTGCAGAATTATACGTTGTATGTAAAAGTATTTATTTTTATTTATTTAAACTATACATCCTTATACCGTTAGGTGTCGGATTTTATTACTACATTTCAAGTTACTGTTGCATTTATTCTTTCCTTCCACAAGTTTCTGTTCTGTGCCAAGTTCCTTGTTTCACACCATTGCATACCACGTTCTGGGGCTGCCTGTCGTACTTGTTCTTCCCATTGTATTCTAGGTCTTCCTATTCTGTTCTTTCCCTGTACTCTGGCTTCATACACCTGTTTTGATGGTCTATTTTCGTGCATCCGGTGCAAGTGTCCTAACCAATCCAGCTGTCTTTCTTCAATAATTCTCTTAACCGGTTTCAGGTTCCTTCTTTGTAGTATTACCTCATTTCTAATTCTGTCCTTCCTTGTAATTCCTTCAATTTTTCTCAGGAATCTCATTTCTGCTGCTGTTATTCTGCTTTTGTTTCTATCTGAAATCGTCCAAGACTCACAACTGTATATGAAGGTCTTACTACTTTTTTATATATCTCTGTTTTTATTTCCTTTGATACTTCCTTTTTTCCAAAAAATGTATCTTTAAGCATGTTAAAAATTATCCCTATCTTTCCTATTCTCTCTGCTATTGCTTTATCTATCCTTCCATTTTCTTCTATTACTGTGCCTAAATAGTTGAAACTTTTAACTTGTTCTAGTTGTCTTCCCCCTAAGTATATTTTGTGTATCTTTTCCTTTCCTGCCATTATCATCGTTTTTGTTTTGCTTATGTTAATTTTCATGTTTATTTTTCTGAATTCTGATTGGTATATATTTAGATTCTGTTGTAAATTCTTTTCTGAATCTGCTACTACAATCATGTCGTCTGCGAACAATAATTCGCGTAGGGCACTTTGGTGCATTCTCCAGCTACCCACTATCAGTTTCTCACATCTCTGTTTACGATTTTTTATAACATCGTCCATTAATATCGTGAATAGAAGAGGGCTAAGAACACAACCCTGTTTTAATCCTATTTTTGTTTCAAATTCTGTTGATTCTTCGTTATGTGTTCTAACTTTATTTTTATTACCTTTATACAGGGCCTTTATTGTATCGATAATATATCCTTCTATCCCCCTGTTTTCTAGAGCTTTCCAGATGTATTCTCTTTTAATTCTATCGAACGCCGTTTGTAGGTCGATAAAGCAGATATGTATTTCTTTTCCTTTTTTCAGAAATTTCTCTCCCAATTGTCTAACTATGAATATTAGATCTTGTGCACTTCTACCTCTTCTAAATCCATGCTGTTGTTCTTCTAGTGTTGGTTCTATTATATCCCTTAGTCTCTTTTCTAGTATCCTTGTTAGTACTTTTCCAGGTATACTAGTTAATGCAATTCCCCGATAGTTTGCGCATTCTCTCATGTCTCCTTTCTTATAAAGTGGTAGTATTATTGCCATGTTCCAATCTTTCGGTATTTCCTGTTTTGTTAATATATCGTTCAGCAGATTACAAAATTCAGTTGTTGCTTTATCTCCCATATATTTTATCATATCTGCTGTTATTTTATCCTCCCCAGGTGCCTTTCCCGATTTCAGTTTATTAATGGCTTCTATTACTTCTTCTTTTATAATTGGCTGAATATTTATTTCTGTACTATATTCTACTTGTTTGTTTTTTTCTTTCTCGTGCGCTTCGCTATTTGTTTCTGTTAGTTTTTTGAAGTGCTCCCTCCATCTTCTCATTATTAGTTTTTCCTCTGTTATTATGTTACCATCCTTGTCCTTTATATTTTTCAGTTTTATTTGTTTCTTTTGTCGTAGGTTCTTCAACATGCTATAGAACAGTTTCTGATTTTCTGCGTAATTTTCCCTCATCTTCTGACCAAATTCTTCCCATGACTGTCTCTTTGCAAGCTTAACCATTTTATTTACCTCAGTCCTTAACTGCTTGTATATATTATGATCCTCTTCTGATCTTGTTTGTATGTACATCTTCCACTTTCTTTTCTTGTCCTTTACTTTTTTCTGAATATTTGGTGTCCACCATTTGCTTTTCTTTGTGCTTATATTTGCAGTTCTTATTACTCCGCATCCAGCTTTTGCCGCCTGTAAAATAATTCCTTTTAAATTGGGTCCATTTATCATCTATATTCTTTGGGGTATTGATCCTATTAGCTATTTCTTTATTTATATATTCTTGATATCTTTCTTGTACGTTATTATCTTTTAGCTTATAACACTTTATTTTGTCTTTTGTTACCTTCTTCCTCTTTTCTTCCTTAGCGTCTAGTGTAATTATCGTGAGTTCTAGTTTCACTAGGTAATGGTCACTGCTTATTTCTGCATGTCTTTTCACTCGTACATCTTTTACCTTTTTCCAATTATCTCTGTTTATGATGAAGTAATCAATAATAGATTTCTCTTTTCTCGAGTACACCTTATTTACACTTATTAAATAATAAAATTCGAAAATATATAATATATAAAAATTACGAATATCTTTTTAAAAATAAAATTCATAAAAAATTATATCTGGGACTAACTTTTTTCGAAACAAAAAAAAAACGAAATAATCATGTATGTGTATGTCAAACATATTCCTCTAATTAGTACACTCAGTTAACGCTAGAGAAATTTTCATAGTAATTCAAAGAGAGGTATAGTTCCGTTGGCGAAGTATAGATGGCACTATTTATATGTTCGTAGATTTACCGGATTCGGAACGTTTTTAGTGCGCTGTGTGCGCAGTTAGTATTTAATTATTAAGGAAATAAATCGACAAGTATTTTTTGGGATAGAAATTTTGTTTACCCGCAGGTTTCCAAGTTACTTATGACAGCTTCCTAATAACTTCAAATCAATTAATATTTGAAAAAGAAAAGCTTTTTAGAGAAATGTATTTTGGGATAGAAATTTCGTTTGTCCCTAGGATTCCAAGTTACGGATCAAAGCTTTCTAATAACTTCAAACCCAATTAGTATTTGATTGCTTCTTGGATGGGGGGCTGGAACTGTTTGGCTATAAAGTAATTTCATGGCATTCGTTTTAGAATTTTTAAAAATTCTTTAAACTTAATTGTGCTTTTGAAAGTTATTAATTCTAAACTTTGGGCACAAGCTTTGTAATATTGTACAGAAAATATTATATTGGGTTATCCATTTCGTGCTTTCAAAACCATAGGGCTGTTTTTTGATAGTAGTCAAATATTTATGTCAAAAAATGCATCAAACAATAACAGAAAAATGCGTTAAAATTATTAAAACCTACTACAGAAATGGGGATTCAAACGTAGAAACGATTACGACTGCATAATCGTCCTACTGTGCAAGCAATTGGCAAGAAAGAATTTGAAGAAACGGGGACAGTGTTAGATATTCAGAGGCATGTTCATTTTCGTAATGTATGCTTTGCTGAAAATATCGCCGCCGTGAGTGAAAGTGTGACCGAAGAGCCGAATTTGTCGATTCCACCGCGTTCTCAGCAATTGGGTTTGGCTTACGGCTCATTATGGTAAATTTTGGATCTGTATTTACACCTACATCCGTATAAAGTCCAGCTCACGCAACAATTAAAGCCTGCTGACCATAAACAAAGCAGGACCACAAACAGGCCATAAATGATTATTTTTCGAACAAAATTCTCTTCAACGATGAGGCAGGTTTCTCACTCGGTGGGTACGAAAATAAGCAAAATTGTCGCATTTTGGACCCTGAAAATCCTCAAATAATTGAAGAGAGGCCATTACACCCAGAAAAAGTGATTGTTTGGTGCGCATTATGGTCTGGAGGCGTCATAGAGCCGTATTTTTTCGAAGGTCGCGTGGGAAGAGCGGCTACTGTAAATTCGAAGCGGTATGGTCAAATGATAAAAGACTGTTTTGGACTGCGATTGAAGATATGGACTTGGACGATATGTGGTTCCAGTAAGACGGTGCAACAAGTCATACAACACGACCGATTTTGGCTCTATTTCTGCACGTCTAATTTCATGTTTTGGCAACGTCAATTCGCCATTGAGATCATGCGATTTGACGCTGTTAGACTTTTATTTTTGTGGGGCTATGCAAAAGACCGTGTTTATGCGAACAATCTTCTAACTTTAGAGCATTTGAAAAACAACATTCGTCAACTGATTACCGAGATACCTGCCGAAATGTGCCGAAGAATGGTCCAAAATTACCTCGAAAGGAGCGGCTATTTGAATGATATTGTATTTCATACATAATGACTTTTTATAATAAAAAGAAATCATCAAAAATTAAATTTTATGTTTTTTTAAGTTTTTTTTCTGAAATCTAAAAATGGTTAGCCCTTTATTAATATTCAAATAATTTCAGAATTAAAATGGCATGAGAAATTAACTAATCTATCAAATTGTGTTTTACCAGATTCACTACTTCATTTTATTTGATTTATAATGAAATGGTATAAATTCGTCATTTTAATTTTGTGTGTAGGGAAGTTAATTCGCGTTTATGTAACCCCACACTGTATTAACTGAAATTGAAATTATTAAAATAGAAAGTTTTAATAGAAAGCCTTACCTTCGTTTTTAGGAGCTGGTGGTTTTCTAGTGGCCCAGTTGGTCCTGATGCTACGGCTACCAAGCCATTGACCATTCATGGCTGCGATAGCGCTCTCAGCTTCCTGTAACAAGCGAATATGGAAAGTAAATTTATAGTATTTTTTGTATAAAATATTTCTCATATATCAAAATTATTTCTTCACACAGCTTTACTTAAGTTGTTTTTGTTTTTATAAAATAGCTAATTTATTTTAGTTATATTTAGTCGTACTATTTACTATTAACGAAAATAATTATTGTTTTATAAGAGACGCTGAAAAAATTAATATTTTTAAGAATGTTAAGTTCTTCCGATTTATAAATGCAATGCCACTTTTATCAATTTGGTGCTATTAAAACGCGTAGATTATCTAAACAGAAAAAGCCAAGGTCAGGTCAATATGGTAGTTGATGAATAGTTTTTGGTTATAACTGGTAATGAAACTATTATCACTTAACGATTACGATTACGATTATTGCAAACAAGAAGTATGAAACGAACATTTTACCGATTAGAAGTGAATACCTGTTTTGCTGATGGAGGGCTGAGCAACAGATGCTACACTGCTCAACTTTGCGTTTTCTGTCCCAGTACTAATGCGCTCTGAGCAGGAAATGTATCTTTTGCCTTCGGCAGGGTCGAGGCTTGCCTAAAAGTACGAGTTTTAAATCTCGGGTTCAGAGCTGTGGCCATTACACAAGTCGTGTTTTGTTCAATTTCTCCAATTCTCCCCTCTAACGCCTCGTATAATGCCAAAGCAACGTCTTTTACACACGCACTTGTTGCTTCTTCATTCTGACCTTTTTGCAAAAGTCGAAACATACCAGTAACCACTGCAATAACTTCAGACAAAATCGCAGTATCTTTGTTTAGTTTGAGTTGTCTTAAAAAGCTGATAGTAATTTTGTGATTTCCTCGATTATTTTCCATTCCTGAGTACTGTCGTAGTTAAAATTAGTTTGTAATGCAACTTGCTGTTCATATAAACGGTTGAGGATATAATATGTAGAATTCCACCTTGTGGTTATATCTTGTATTAAGACATTTTAAGGCACATTGTGCTCTTTTTGGCTCGCTTCTAGTAATTTTTCCGCCTTGGTAGAGTGGCGAAAGTGACCTACAATTTTTCTTGATTTATCTATGATCTGTTTTATCAATTGGTTTTGAAATAAGCCATACTTCAACATCAATTGTACCCTATGTATTGCCCAGGGAATTTGTTGAATACCAGGAACTTCTTGTTCTAAATGTTTGACTGCATTTGAAATGTTTCTGGCATTGTCAGTAACAATGGCCTGAATTTTGTTTGCAATTTGCCCACTTCAATATAGCTAAGTGGATACTGTGTGCTATATTTTCAGTACAATGAGTTATTCCCTCAAATGGCATTACTTCTAGGCACATAGATTTTGTTTCAAAGTCATCTGACACAGCGTGAGCTGTGAAACTCAGGAAATAATTTCTTACATTCGATGACGAATCGCTTGCCCACACATCTGCTGTCAAGCAAATGAACGATAAGGGCTTCATGTACTTTTTCGTACATAAAAGGTATAATTTTTTGCGCAAAATCAGTACTAGAAGGTATTTTATATTTAGGACAGATTTTGTTCAGCAATCTACTGAATCTCACATGATTAACCAAGTTCAATGGTTGCATATCATTCACGCATATCATTTCTGCTATAAATTTTGTAATATCAACCTCCCGAGGGTCGTTCATCTCAAATTGAACGTTTTTCTGAAAAATTCAACTACTGTCGTTTGTTTTTGTTTTCCGGAGACTCAGTAGATGTACTAGGGATACTAGGAACTACATCTGGATGTTTTTGAATCTCGATAGAATCAAATTTCTTGGTATGGTTCCACATATTTGTGGTATTTTTTCCCACACAAGAAATTTTATCATTGCAGTACTTACATTTAGATTTCTTGAGGGTTTCAGATGTCTTTTCAAAATGCTGCCAACTATCACTAATCAGCTTGCGCTTTGATGACATTACAAGTATTAATAAGTTAAAACACCAAACAAAAACAAAACAATTACCAATTGTCTCACAAAACAGGTTTGCACCGGCGGTATTCAATTCTGTTACTATCTGTCTCCTGTATTCACTTACGACCGCGGTTCCCAGCCGCTTTAAGTTTAAATATGTTAACACCTTTTAGGTTCTGTTCGTAATACAACTCCATCTGAAGAAGATACTGTGTGTCGAAACAATTATTATGGTATTTTACTAATAAAGTGAAATTGTTTTTTCGTTATTATTTCATCGAAAATATTGTGTCAGTTGCGCGGGAAATTTCTCCTAATCAAGCCAATCTATTCAAAATATGGTGCCAAAAACAAAAAGAAACGAATACTTTTTTTAAATTTAACAACAGTTTTTATACAAATGAAACAGACATGCAATATACATACTGTAACTGTACACATGGACAATACACCTCGTATTTTCAGCATTTACTTCTGCTTAAGACACGTGTTTCTGCCATCTATAGGCGTCATCAGTCTCTAGATGGCAGGAACACGTCTCTTAAGCAGAAGTAAATGCTGAAAATACGAGGTGTATTGTCCAGTTGTACAGTTACAGATATGTATATTGCATGTCTGTTTCATTTGAAACAAATCCGTAATATGTGCATTTTGCGTGCGTATTGATATACTTAAACCTTTTTGA
Source organism: Melolontha melolontha (assembly GCA_935421215.2). Taxonomy (NCBI): domain Eukaryota; kingdom Metazoa; phylum Arthropoda; class Insecta; order Coleoptera; family Scarabaeidae; genus Melolontha; species Melolontha melolontha. The sequence goes on along the minus strand of OW285244.1, from coordinate 32,936,888 downwards.
ACAGTTTGTATAATGTTAGATAAACTTGATGATTTGAAAACTATAACTACGTTATTGGAAATCTTATAAAGCCTATTTATTTTGTGTGTGTAAGCAAAACCATCAACAAAGCAAGTCTATTATTGTATGCTAACTAGGGAAATTATTGATTTGCTTTGATCGTATTGATGGACCCCAGCGTGGTCCAGTTTGATAAATTCAAAATTCAAATGAAAAATCTGTTCATGTTTCACATTTTTATATTAAAGCAAATTTTTATAAAAGAAAAATATTTGTTTGTTATAAGGTTTTGGTTAAATTTCAGTTTTCAAAGTATTTGAATAAATTATGCCATTGCGGGTACATTTTGCAAATAAAGAAATTAAATCAAAATAAGAAGTAATATTCAAAATACGTTCGTGTATATCTTGTGTATGCAAATGTTTGAAATAATAATAAAAAGGCAAGTCAATGTTTAAGGCCCTCCGCACAATATTTAAAATTTTAGGGTCTGACATAAGATAAACAGGGAATTCAAATCAATCCTCTGCAGACTGAAATAACATTCAGTTTTTAATAATAAATGAATGCATATGTTGAGAGTTATACTGTTTTTTGTTCGTTCTTAAAAACACGGCAAATAGAAATATATTATCTTTATTTTGGAGAGCTCCAGACTTTCATTAATATTTAATGTACATATGTCGTTTGAAGGTGAATCTTGTAAAGATTTGTAATGATTAATGATATTATGATAGAATTATATAAAGTGCTTCAATGAGATTTGTTTTTTCTTGGTGAGTTTTCGAAGAAAATCTTACGTCACGTCAGCCTTGATATCGAGGGGACGATATAGCATAAAATCTCTTCACGTTACCCTTCAGATATCTGTAGTATCATTATTAAGGACATACTGAACTGAAATTTATTTATTTATTCATTTATTTATTTATTGGACATTACAAGAAACAAAATTCCAAGTAATACAATTACTTAATACAAAATAAAACGTGAACAAGTTTGTAAATTATAGTTATAAATGTTATAAATAAAGAAGAATCAAGGAAACCGCTAATTTTTTAGGAATTGCAGAAAGGCTTGGTTTGAAATGTTATGATTCAGTTTTAATAAAACTCGATCCATGGGGTTATGCTTACTGTATTCAGTTCGATGGAAACGAACATGAAACGTGTCACCCGAGCGAGCACGAAACAGTAGAACATGGAAAAGCAACAGAGAAGGAAGGGCAGAACATTATGTTATTGTGTAACAGCTTATGTCCAAGCTTAGTAAATGCTTTATGCCTTCTATTCTCCAGCAATTCAATACCCAGTAGTTGTAATTTCTCCGCGTAATTATATAACTTTTATCAATTTTTAATTTGAAGAGTATAAAGTTTGCCATTTTACGCTGAATTCGCTCAATCCGATCTGTATGAACTCCATGATAAGGATACCATACCACACAACAATACTCGAGAACAGACCTGACCAGGGCGTTATAAATTTGTATAATATAGATGATGTTCGTGAAGTCACTGCATACACGTTTAATAAATCCGCATAACTACAAGAATTTATTTATAATATGATCTATATGTAATGTAAATGATAAATTATCATGAAAAATATCATCCAAGTCTGTAACGCGGTCAACTCTTTTCAGGGCAGTACCTTGCAACATGTAATTAAAAACATAAATATTATTTTCTTTGAAAAAATGATAATATGGCATTTACCAAGATTAAGAGTCATATTGTTGCTTATACACCATGCCGCTAGCAAATCAATATCATCCTGAAGCGCTCTGCCGCTATTGTAAGAGTCCACACATTTAAATATTTTCAAATCATCTGCGTAGGCCAAGAAGTTGGAAGAAGTGAAGTATTTATATAAATCATTTATAAAAAGCAGAAAGAGAATTGGTGCTAAGTGGCTGCCCTGAGGAACACCGGAAATAACCGATATAGGTCTGGATGTTTTCGGTGACAACTTAACTATTTTAGACCTATGAGATAGGTAAGAGGCAATCAAGCTACCACCAATTTCATAAAGACCAAGTTTGTCGAGCAACAGCTTGTGATCAACACGGTCAAAAGCCTTAGAAAAATCCACATTTACGGTATCAACGTGAGATCCTCGTCATTTATATAGCAGCAAAACTGCAATAAGTTCGTTTGGGTGCTACGGCCAGTTGATTAACGTGAATTACTTCACGGTAGGTGTTATAGGTAGAACTAGATACAATATGCTCAAAAACTTTTGAAATATTTGATAGTAACGATATTGGACGGTAATTATTAATAAGTGATTTGTCACCAGACTTGAAAACTGGAAAAATGTGAGTAAATTTCCATTGATCGGGAAAACATCTTAATTTTATAGAGAGCTGGTAAATAATTGATAAAGGGAGAGATAAAGTACAACTGCATATTTTGGGTAAATATTCCAGTATACCATCCGGTCCAGGACTGAAACAATCTTTCAGAGGGAAAGTTAGAAAACACAATGTCGCTGTCAATGATTACAGTGTTAAGAGTAAATGGATTTGTGAAATGAAACAGATCAAGTTTAGAAAAATTAGTGGCCGTATCATTATGGCTAACATATACTGTTCCAAAAGAATCTGTAAACAAATCATATACTCCTTCAAGTTTGAAAGAAATACATTTCATTCTTAGCCTACTATTGAAACAATTTAAAGTTGGGACTTAGAATATTTTATTATTCAAGGTAGAGATGGTTGCTCTGAACCGAACCTGTTCCTTTGAACCTAGTTCGCGTGCCGGAGCAGGTGCACCTAGTTCGCATTTTCCAAAAGAGTAGATCCGATTGAAACGATTCCGAGTCGTACAATTCTGATTCCGATCGTTCAAGTCGGAGCGTCCGAGAGTTGATCTCGCAGTTGCACCTACATATTCGCATCGTATTATGTAAAAGAGTAGGTCCGCCTGGAACGAGTCCGACTAAGCGAAGCGAAATATGTGAAATAAACGACGCAACTACTCCTATATGTATAAATAAATACAACTGGCAATTGTAGTTGCTGCGATAATAATAATAATAATGCTGCGAATAATTGTATATAGCAATTGTGCAACCAAATATATTTATTTTTTAATAATTAGTATGATTTCTAGTCATATGAAAAACTAAATTTTTAGCTACACAAAAAAATATATAATAAAAAGTAAAAATAATAAGAACTAATACATAAAAAATAGTTTAAATTTTTGTATTTAAATCTAAATGAAGTCATCGTTCATATTCAGGAAAACTAGTTTTTCTACTTTACTCGCACTTAACCGTGTTCTTCTTTCATTTAAAATATACCCCGCTTTAGAAAAAAGTCTCTCGCATGGAACTGAAGTAGCCATTGCACAACAAATTTCCTTTACAACGATACTTAGATTCGGGAATCAATATTCACTGTCCTTCCACCCACCACTGAAATGGATCCTGATTTCGATTAGCCATTTCACACAACTTTTGTAACACATTCTTTGGCCACATAAATTACATTTAGCAAAGTCTTTATCAACTACAGAAAAAAAATTCCATACAATACTGGTTTGCCTATTAGAACTCATTCTTAAATATTTATAAAATTTAAATTAAATTCCACAAAACTACAACCGACAACGACAATACTTATTATGCAACTAATCGAAATATATCCTATTTAGTAAAGGAAGGTAGAGAAAATACAAATAAACCAAGTGATGTGTTTATTTTAATACATCATACATTTATAGTCTTCACTTTTTTGTAACAGTAACATTATGTCTCTCGACTAGACATTATATTTTTTGTATTAGAAATAGGCGATAATACTATATTTATGGTATTATTTTTGTGATTATTTTTTTGTGTATATCGTATGCACTTTAATTTAAAAAAAAATCTATAAATTGCAATCTGACACCTGACACCTCATTTAAAATGTAATAAGTTAACTGCTATTTGTATATCCAAGCTGTGTGCCTAAGTAAACATAAAGATTACCCTGACTGATCGGACGCAAAATATGACTCATAATCGGTCGGTGTCGGAACTGATTTGTGCACCTAGTTTGCCGCACCTAGTTCGGAACTGAAATCCGGGTAGGTGCACCTACTCCGCTCAAGGAGTAGGTTATATCATCTCTAATTCAAGGTAGTTTCCCCTTAAATCAATACACTTAATACGGCGAATCAGCAACGCCTTTTTCTAAAAAAAGATTCTTTTTTGTCTGCAAACTAGCTCTCTACAACTTCTGTTACCTCTTCGTTACACAAAAATTGACGTCCTTTTTTTTTCAATCGAGGGAACAGATAATAGTCTGAGAGGGCAATCTGAGGAATAGAGCAGATGTTCCAGTAATTCGAACCCTAGATTCCGAATTGTATTCATGGTAATGCAATGACAATGGGACCATATCTGCTGCCTGCATGGTTAGATGGTCGTGTATAGGATTTTTCTGGAACATACTTTATCAGAATTGCTTGAAAATGTCCCACTTAACATTCGAAGAAAAATTGTTTTTGAGTATAATGGTGCACCGCCATACTTTGGATTAAATTGCCTAAATTATCTAAATGCATAATTTCCAAAAAGATGGATCGAAAGGGGAGGGCCGATTTCTTGGCCTGTACGTTCACCAGATATGACTCATGTTGATTTTTGTTTTTGGGTCATATTAAATCACTGGTTCATGAGGCATCTGTTAGTACAGAGGAAGAGTTAGCAGCTCGTATTATTCTAGCATTTGATGATATTCGTCAACGTACGCAGCTATTTCGAAGAATTCGGCAGTCGATCGCACATCGTTACAACTTGTGTATCGAAAATGGTGGGCGTAACTTCGAATAATTTTTATAAAATTTGATGCAGTATTATTTCTAATAAAATCTTCCCTAACTCGTTCCTGTTGTAATTGAGATTGTTTGGAAAAATTTCTAGTTTATCTTGACACTAAATTTCCAAACATTACTTTATTAATAAAAAATGTTTATAGTGCCCTCATTCCTGAAAATTAGGAATAGTTATTCTGTGACAGCCTGTATAAAATTCTAGTCCAGTGAAGTAATTAGGTAAATGCTAAAGAAAACACTCTTTTGTTTCACAAAATATATTTATTAGATCTCTAACATATGTTTCGACTTTTCAGTCATTATCAAAGAGTTTTTAAACTAAAATAAAAAGTACACTTCTACCACTATTTATTAGTTTTTAAAAGACTTTATTACGGCATCAATAGTAGGGGTGTTGAAAAAATCCAGCTGTGTATTTGTGACATGTCTATTAAGATTTATGACTTTTTTAATTTCTAATATTTCGAGGAAGTCGAGCCTTTTTCCTTTATTAAGTCGCAACAAGTTTAGCGACAATTGCATGTGAGAGGAGATTTGAATAATTGCTATTTCTCACTCCAATTAAATTCAATATAATTCGTACATATACACGAAAGTATAATAATAAAATCATGTCTAAGTCAGAACATCGTGTACTGATGATCTGTAACGACAGTGAAATATCGATATATGCACGTTTCTGGACGGATGTGGTTTTTTTCATACAAATGTTAATTATCCGTACAGTTGGATAGCTGACGTCGCGACGTGTTTGCGTCTACGTTCTTCGGCAGGAGTAATCTTGTCAAATTGTAGAATCAACGCAACAAGTTTAGCGACAATTGCATGTGAGAGGAGATTTGAATAATTGCTATTTCTCACTCCAATTAAATTCAATATAATTCGTACATATACACGAAAGTATAATAATAAAATCATGTCTAGGTCAGAATATCGTGTACTGATGATCTGTAACGACAGTGAAATATCGATATATGCACGTTTCTGGACGGATGTGGTTTTTTTCATACAAATACAGAGTGCCCTGGGAAATCTCTCGGATGCAGATAGAATATGAAAAAATAAGATGACAAGTTCCTATAAATTTTTTTCCTACAGGCCCTTCCTACGGAGATATGCGTCTCTGAAGGACGCCACTGGAAATCGGTTTTTCTTGATTTTTTTTTGAAATATCTTAATATAAACGCAGTGGTGTCCCAGGAGGCACCCTAACGAAATTATTGAAAAATTTCAGAAGAGGGTTCAAAATGAACTCGGTGAAGTCTGATACACTCGCGCACGACGAATTAAGGACTGTTGCACCTGCAACAATAACCCAACTGTGTTCCTTATCACATCACAATGAAACGTGATTCTCTGTAGAAGTTCCTCCCTAATGTCGACCGGAATGGGATTTACCAATTTTTTAAGGTGTCCCCAAGGGTAAAAATACAACGGCGTTAGGTCGGGAGATCGAGGAGACCAGGCAATAGGTCCTCCTCTACCTATCCAACGGTTTGGATAGACGTTATTCAGGTGCTTCCGCACACGAACGCTGAACTAAGGTGGTGCGCCATCGTGCATGAAGTACATGTTTCGGCGGGTTTCAAGTGGTAAGAGCTCTATTTAATATCGAAAAGCGTTCTGAAGGAACTCCAAACAAAGTTGTCCATTCAATCTTTCTGGCAATACGAATGGTCCAATCAAAAAAATTGTCAATGATTCCTGTTCAAATATTAATTCATTGGAACTGATGTTGATGATGTGAAACAATAATGGCATGAGGATTTTCATCAGCCCATACATATGTGTTGTGTAAATTGGTGATACCATTTTTGGTAAACCTTGCTTCATCCGTGAAAAGAATAAAACTCATGAAGTTTACATTATTTACTTGCTGATGCAATACCCAGTTTGCAAACTGCATTCAATGAGGAAAATCTTCAGGAATGAGTTCATGTATTTTTTGCAAATGATATGGATACAACAGCTGTTCACGAAGAACTTCATGTACTATTTATTGTTTTCGAAGTATTAAACTGTGCTGATAATTGTCGAGTGCTCGTTGATGGATTGTTATCTACAGCATTTAAAATATGTTCCTCTAATCGCGGCGTACGTGCGGTTTTTCTCACACCAGCATCATTACTATTTTTTCCAAACTTTCCTAAAATTATGAAGAAAATTAATAATATGTATCACATTATTAACTGGAATCGCCCACCATTCTCCCTTAGACGTTGGTCAACTCGTTGAAATGTCTTCTGGTTTGGCAGAGCACGATTAGGAAATTTTTCGTGATATTAACCTTCTGGCTTCTAAAGCATTGCAAGACGCAAGACCGAACATCAGATGCATATCTGCATACTCAATAAACGTGTATTCCATACTTCGAATAAATTCACAATTAAATTCACTACGAAATCGAAAAACTAAATTAATATTGAATAAAGGATTAATGTGTCAGCAATGTGAAAGATGACAAGTTCTAAAATGTCGGATATGTTATTTATTTTGTACTACAGTAACGTTTGCAACAGCAATAGGTTTTGTTGATGCTGATAAAAACTAAAACGCATTTTTTGCGAACATAGGTCGAAATTTTTCTCGTAAACAGTTCATTTTATCGATAATAAACAAGAGTAACTTTTTTTTAAATCTAAGGTTCAAACTATCCAGTTTTATTTTATGAAATCTTTATAATATAGCGTGTTAAAAATTTAGGCATTCAGTTGTAAAGCTTAGCCCGCCCCTGGTAAACTAAAAAAGCTAAATATATTTCAAGGACACTATTTTAGGAGATTATTACTAGTGTCCATCACATTCTATTTTTATTAAATTATATTAAGTACTTTTGAGAAAAATTCAAGAAAAATCGATTGCCAGCGGTGTTCTTCAGGGACGCATATCTCCGTAGGAAGGGCCTGTAGGAAAAATAATTATACAAACTTGTCATCTTATTTTTTCACATTCTATCTGCATCCAAGAGATTGCCCACATTTTCCCGGACACCCTCTATATAACCTGTACAAGCCAAAAACCGTTTCAGAAAACAAGAAACGGCATGTAACACATCATAGCCAAAATATATTGTGTTTAAATCATCAAACTAGAATAGAATATATAACTGAGACATTGTTATGCTTATCCTTCAGTAGAAATACACAAAAATACAGTCCCCTAGTAAACAAAATCAAAAAATTTTGAGATCTTAAATGATCATTTCAATAATAATAGGAATAACAGGGGAAATTCTAATAAACTTTTATAATCCGTTGTCGAATTTGTAATTTCCTAAAAAAATGCATTTGAAAAAATTCTTGAACATCCATTGAATTATCTGAATACAGCGCATATCCATAATGGCCATATTACACCGTAATATGCCACTATATTGTGTGTAATAGCATCACGTTCGGTTGAGCCCACATCGACAGATTTGTGGGTTGGGTGAAACATTTGCTGGCGGCAAGGGAGACGAAGTGTGAGAGAAGTGGCCAATAATAATAATAATTAATCAAGTATCTTAACTATTGTGTATTTTCTTGATAATCCGTTACCGGTCGGGAGTTTTGATAAAGTTAACAAAAATATATGGAACACACATTATAAAGTTGTGTTATTTAACCCTTAATTCTTGCAGAACTATTTCATTACTAATAACTTAAATTTATGAATTTAATTACTGGTGATATTGTCGACTGTAGATGTGATAAATTTGATTTACACAAATGTGTATTTGTTGACAATTACATATTACAATTACAATCGATAGTAAAACTAAATACGAATTAGAGGTCAATGTATTTGCATTGTGCTAAACGTATAATTAAGGGCATTAATATCCTCTTACATTAACCTCGTTTTGTTTATTGTTTCATCAAGAAAAGTTCATTACAAAGTTTCGACGAATAAAATTTGAGCACTTCGTTTATTGTATTTAATACAAAAGTATGTTGTTTTTATTTGGTAAAGTAATTAAGGAATGTAATTATAGAAGATGGGTAGGTGCTATATTAACATTTAAATTGGTTTAAATTTGTACAAAACAAGTTTATAAGTTTTGTGTGTGCATGTGTATGCGAAAGAGGGAATTGTTTCCGTTCGGCGAACACAATTCTAACAGAAAGAGTGACGTAGTATCGATGAACTGCGGGGAATTACTTGGAAACACTTTCTTCAGTGGTGGTAATTTTTCTCTATTGACCCGTTACTTAGCACTTAGAGATCTATAAATGTAAATGAGCCTTTCTGCAAAAATACTAGCAATAATAGAGAAGCAATTCAATTTTATCTTTTTAGAAACATTGTTTTTCTCCTCGTATTCAATACCGCAAAACTTTCAATGATTACTAGAATTCGACAAAAGCTAAAGGAAATTATTTTATATTTTATTTGTTTCCCTTTTTTCCAACTATTTTACAAGCAATTTAATCTCTATTAACCGAATAAAATGGTTCTTATACGTATGTGCACGTACAAAAATGCAAGTAACTACATGTGTTTATTATACGACGTGTTGACTTAAATAGTAAACACATGCTATAACCTTACACCTTTCACATTTTACCTCATTTTTATGACACCTGAATTATTTTTTGCTCTCTCTCGTAGGGCCATTACGTTTTACGATATTCTACACGTTTTTTTTCTACTTTTCTACTCAATTTTTCCCACTTGTTTCATCAATTTTTTATTTGTTAACACACAAGATTCTGCATACTGCGTATGTAGAAATATAATTATTTCAATGTATAGCAAGCGCCAATTAAGTTGGCGCGAGGAGGGGGTTCGCAGGAGCCGTTTTTAAAAACGTACCACCCCCACTACTCAAGTAATTGTCAGAATACATTTGTCATTGACGTTTGACGGAACATAATGTCTTAGCTAGGGGATCATAAAGTGATACACGCTCATAGGTTAGAATTATCTGACATTTGATGTAAAACCAAATACAAATCTCCCCACTACATCCAATCCTGCGCGAACTTACCCCTTCTCGCGCCAACTTAATTGGCGTTTGCTATATATATATGTTTAAATTCATATCTTTTAAACACAAATGGAAAATTAAAATTAACCCATTAAAAACCGCGGCAATTTACTTCCAACACAGAAAACGACACAAAAGGCCGGACGAAGTCAAACTCCAAGGTCACACAATACACTGGCAGGAAAAAGTTAAATATCTCGGGGTCACAATGGACTCACAACTAACATACACGGCACACATTAAAGAAATAAAACGAAAAATAGGGTTCACAACACAGGCACTGTACCCGATACTAAACGGCAAAAGCAAACTAACACTGTAAAATAAAATATTAATAATAAAAACGATAATACTCGCGGGCGCAACATATGCCGGAGAAATATGGCATCAAGCCAGCGAAAAGCAAAGACAATCGGTACAAGGGAAAATAAACAAGGTTATTAGACTCGCGATAAATGCACCGCGATACATGACAAACGCGCAGATACATAAAGAGACGAAACTCGAAACACTGGAAACAATAATATGCAAACGAACACTAAAAACAATAGAAACAATAAAGTCACACGAAACCCCACAATAAGGAAAATAATAAACCCAAAATGGAGACTAATTAAAAAAGACGGACTTAAACAAGTTAAAAGACGCGCAGAGGATAACGATATCCAATTAGCCGCGAAAAAAATCAAAAATTAACAGATAAACAGAGGTCAACACAAACACACAAAAATGTAGCAAAACACACAGCATTCCATATAGGATAAACAATCGTAACACACAAACACACAATAACACAAAACATACACAACCCCGGGTAATGAAATTGGAGTGGAAATGGAGGCAACTTCGACCACCAAACAAAATCAAAAGGACTGATATCTTTTAAATTTCCACAAGTATATGGCTATTTCTTTTCTAAGTAATTAAGAAAGTAGATACGTATTTCATCATTTTACAGATTCGTCAGTACGCCGTCTCTGGGGAAGGATGTGTTCAGATACATTCACAAAAATATTAGTAATGCGCTTGTATTGTATTCTTCAAACCAGTTTTTTAATAATAGTTTATATTATTAAAAATACTTTTGTACGAGGGACACCTTTTATATTTATACAATCGACCACTAGATGGTGTTTTTGACATATGTAATAGCTATATTCTTAAAGTTTGACTTTTGTCAATGAGAGATCCGCGATAGCTTAGAAATTCAGTCAGTAGTTTGTTGACAGCGACAGTTTAAGACAGTGAGTTTGTAAAATAATGGAGATTACTCGTGAAGGTTTTCGTTGGATGATTTTTTACGTTTATAAAAAAGCCTAACTCCAGAAGAATGCATTATATCGCTTCGGTCAACTTTTGGTAATGAAGTGCCATCAGAGAAGACAGTTTACAATTGGTTTGCAGAATTTCGTCATTGTCGTGCGTCAGTGAGTGATGAATCACGTAAAGGTCGACTAGAACCTGTTGTGATTCCAAAAAACATCGATACTGTACGGAAAATGATAGAACACGATCAACATGTGACTTACAGTGAGGTAGAGGCATCTCTTGCAGTGGCGGCTCTTTAATGAGAGCAAGTGAGCAATTGCACCCCCTGGAATTATGAAACAAAACAAACCAAGCGGCGACTAACTGTGAAAGTATTTATTTATTATGTATTCATAGTTATTGACGAGGAACGTGTCACGCTAACAACGTACATGCACCGATCGTCGTCACAGATATAATGAGCAAAACCCAACTGTTGCTCCGTTAAGCCATTACAATTACATTGAAGGTGGGGAGAACTGTATTTTGCGCTACTTCAATGTCGTATAATACATAGCGTCGGAGCAAGTGATCCAGTCTGCTCACAGCCGTTGTAAAATAAATTCCGTGTCTGCTTTAGAGAACAACGCGTTTTCGCGGTTAACGTATGATGAAAAAATCGCAGTAAAAAATCTTAAACGGCCGATGCCTCAATTATGTTCAGAAAATAAACAATCTGTTAAAGGTAAAGACGTTATAAGAAAATTTAAAATGGATATTTATCAGAAAAATGACTGAATTTGTGGGTGTGAAATTAAAAATACTTTGTTTTGTTTTCCGTGTCTTTTGTTTGGTGGTGAACCGTCTTGGTCAAAGAGCGGAATAAGAGACTTAATTCATCTTAGTGCTAAAATTATTAAACATGAAAATTCCGAAGGGCATTTGAAAAATATATTTAGTCTAAGAATGTTAGGAAAAAATAACATTCAGAATGTTTTAGATTCATCATATAGAAAAGCTATTCAACAATACAATGAAAAGATAACAAAAAATAGGCATGTGTTAAATTTAATAATAAATTGCATTAGATTTTGTGGCGCGTTTGAACTGCCACTTCGGGGTCATAATGAACAACAAACGTCGAATAACAAGGGCATTTTTCGGGAATTGATAAATTTTACGGCAGAATTGGATAAATCGCTCAGAGATCACATCGAAGCAGCACCGGTTTTTAAGGGATTATCAAAAACGATACAGAATGAGCTGCTTGATGCAATGTTGAACGTGTATCATGAACAAGTTGCCAGTGAAATTAAAGCAACCGACTTCATATCTGTGATAGCTGATGAAACCACAGATGTGTCCAATCAGTTTCAGTTGGTGGTTGTTTTAAGATATATTGTGAACGCGAGACCGGTCGAAAGATTTTGGAAATTTCTTCTGCCTAGTGGACATGATGCTAATTCTTTATGTGCCTCCATCCTTAACAAAATTAGTTTGCTTGTTGATGACCCAGAAAAACTGATTGCACAGAGCTATGATGGGGCAGCAGTCATGAGTGGTGTTAATGGTGCTATTAACGGCGTGCAAAGACATGTCCAAGACCAGTATCCAAGGGCTAATTTTGTACATTGTTAAGCACATCAGACAAATCTAATTATGTCACATGCTACATCGAGCAGTAGTAATTGCAGAATTTTTTTTGCCAATCTGACGGGATTATGTACATTTTTCTCCACTTCACCACAACGAGCTGCAAGATTGGAAGAATTCCTTCAGAGAAAAAGCTTACCTCGTTCTTAAAAAATAAGATGGAACTTCAATTCTAGGACAGTGAATACAATATATGAGCACCGAGAAGAAATAATTGAAGCTCTAGAACAAATCGAGGGAGAAGCTAGTTTACAAACTACCATTCATCAAGCTGGTGCCAATTTGCGAATTTTAGAGGAGGTAAATTTTATCTATTTGTTAACTTTCTTTCATAAAATTTATGCCACATGTGGACATATTGTTTAATCAATTACAAAATGGCATTAAAAATCAAGAATAATTTAGATAATTTTGAACGCGCTTTTGGAAAGATTCGAACCGAAATCGCTGACACAGATAATTAGTTGGTTAAAGAAAATGACCCAGAACTGACTCCTTGACCATCAAAGCGGCGAAGAGTAACTGATGGTAGGCAAAGAAGGAGGGAAACTATTGAAGTGTGCGATATTATTTTGCTGGAAATAAAAACTAGATTTCGGTATACAGGGCACTTAATATTAGCAAACTTAAATTCTTTTAAACAGTTCCCCTCTTTTAAAAAAAAATTTCCGGAAGATTGCCTTAAAGAAGCAGTAAAATTTTATCTATGCCTCAATGAAAGCAGACTTCGAACTGAATTAAGCGTTCTATATTCTAGAGAAGAATTTAGGCAAAATATAGAAGTCGGTGCTGTAGGTCTGCTAGGTCTTCTGCTGGATGGATTAAGCACCTTTAATGAAGTTGTTAAGCTTTTAAAAAATGTCATTACAATCCCAATGACAACGTCCGAAGCGGAACGCCAGTTTTCACGGCTGAAGAGAAATACAATGAAAGAAGAGAGATAAATGCCCTTACTATGTTATCTCGTGAAAAAAATGTATAAATGATTTCCCAAACTTTAATGAAAAAGTGATAGAACTGTTCTGCAAGTCAAAGACACGTGAAATGGACTTCGTTTATCGTCAGATGTAATTAAACTGTGTAGTGTAATATTTAATATTCCCTCAAAACAAACTCTACAATGAACAGTACCTGTCTGGAACAGTACGTCTGTGAAATTTATAAGGATTGGGTAAGCGCTTTTGTATTACACTTTTTAATTTTGAAATTATGCACTCCCTATGTGAACCACCCCGAGCCGCCTCTGATCTCTTGCCATATCGCAGACAATTCATACGATTTTACATGAACATTTATTTGTAAAAAAAGTATGTTCCAGATGGATTCATAACTTGACTGAAGCACAGAAAGCAGCTCGTGTCAATTGGCGTAAAGATATGCGCAAAAAATTTGACGTAGGAACCGCAAAATCTGTATACAACATCGTCACAGGTGACGAAACATGGATATATGCGTATGAGCCGGAAACCAAGCAACAATCTACTGTATGGGTGTTCCAAGACGAACCGAACACCGTAAAAGGTTTTCGTGTAAAGAGCACTTCCAAGAAAATGATTGCTTGTTTCTTCGACTGTACAGGATACATCGCAACAATTCCTTTAGAGGATAGAAAAACTGTTAACGCTGAATGGTATACAGTAATTTGTTTGCCAAAAGTTATAGACGAAATCAGGAAGAACAACCGTAAACGTCGCATTATTCCTCATCGCGACAATGCTAGTTTCCATACAGCACATCTAACAGTGGACTATTTGAAGGAGAAAAGTATTGAAATAAAGTTTCATTGTCCATATTCACTTAACTTGTCGCCGAATGATTTCTTTTTGTTCCCAACTGTGAAACAAAAAATGCGTGGACAGAGATTTTCAACACCTCAATAAGCCTTTGAAAACCATGTTTCTGAAATACAACCTTTAGAGTGAAAAAATGTTTTGAGAACTGGTTCGTACGCATGCAAAAGTATATAGATCACAAGGGCGAATATTTTAAAAAACAAAAATTTTGTTTTCTTCCCAGATTTTGTAAAAATATAAAAGGTGACCCTTGTATTATACGAAACTGGTGAGGTTTTACCCACACATGTATGTTTCAAATTATTCTGTTGCATTACACTTTTGCGGTTATCTCGTAAGGAATCGTGAAGACACTGTAAATACAGTTTCCAGAGATACGGCAGTACCATCTGATGGGAAACAGTTTGCTAGTTCGGCAGTTATTACGTGGACATTTTTGTGAATGTGTCTGAATATATCCTTCTTCAGCAGCTTCTCCTTTCACAATAACCCTAGGAATCAGCACATAAAATTTGTCGCATATATTTAGAATCAACCTGTATATATTATATTATTGAAAAATAAAATGTTTTCTTGTCAAAAAGACTTGTGTTTTCTTTGTTAGGCCTCGTAGTTTCCGAACTATCCTCGTACACCTACTAACAGCGTTAGAACTGATCAAGAACTTTTTAAAGCGTTGTCGTTGCAAAAGTCGTAAACAAAAATTATTTCTGCATAGTAAATAAGTCTTTTGTTTCATAGCAATTTCCATGACTTACAATAATTTCATGGACTAAAATAAATAATTTCGGAAAACTTTATTCCTCGATATCTCCAAAACAAAGGCCAATAGGAAAAAACATTATTTCACATTTCTTGCTTAGAATTCTAACTCGAACATGAATTTTCATTTTTTGCTTCCTAGTATAAATCACCCTATATAATAATATTTAAGTAATAAACTTACTTAAAATATATGACATTATATTTACATTTTATTTTATTCATTTTAGTATTGGCTTAAAATCAAAGCGTTCTGTAATATTAATCACTTACAATTATCCGATTTATAAATACTGATTTCCGAAACTCGCTGCTCTAAATGATGATTAAACACCAAAAAGGAGGAAAGGAATCTATTGTTTTATGTAGTCGGTTAATCTGTAACTTATCAGCAAGTCCCTCAAGAGTCTGAAAAAGGGCTCAATCAATGTAAATTCCGACAAAATTACATCTGCTTGGATTTACTTCCGTTTAGTAAACGGAAGTGAATGTATGCTTATTTTAGGCGGTTTCCGCGTAATTCCCCCGATCCTTGTAGCATTTATTAAATGTGAAATTCATAAATAATGTTTGAGCAGCTTTCCCCTAAACAATTCCCCCGAAACAAGTTTCATCCAGTGCCGTTGCATTTACAATTAATTCATTCAACATAACAGTAACAACAACAACAACAACACAAAGAGACTATAAATTTCGCCGTTAGTCAACATTGAGCTAATTTGGGAAACTTCTGGAATATAAAGTTTCCTCTCTCTTCCGTATTTTATATTCCAAAGTAGCTACATTGGTAATTGATTAAGAAGATTTAAAATTTCGTATTTTATTTATCTAATTATTATACAACGAGCGCAAAATTTAAGGACATTGCATTGCTCTCAGTTTTAGATGTATAGTTAATTATTTGTAATATGATTATTTTAAAAGAAATAGTTCGTCAATAAATGATTAGATTTTATTTAAATTAAGTAAACGCAAATTAAATTTCGCTAATTGCTTATCTAAGTAAAATTTTAATTAAGGAGCGCTATCCTTTCTAAATATTTTTTTTTAACTAATTTTTGAACTTGCAATATATAGAGTCATGTAAAATTACTGTAATTTATAATTTTGGCAAAATTCATTCTTGGGTAATTTACTATTTCTTCCGTCAATTACCATGCTATTTTGTTATTTTAAGCTTTAATAAAATAACCGGAAAGTGGGGAATACAAGATATTACTATATGCTCCGATTACACGTGGGTGAGATTCGAGGATTAGCAGGCAGACCTTGGTAGTGTAAAGTCGTTTAAAAAATTACGAGTGTACATCCTCTTAATGGAAGCTAATTCACGCATCTTTGAATTTTAGTTAATTCATCATTAATAAACGGATCATGTCAAAGGTTGAATTATAATTTTTGGAACAGTCAATTTGCCGTTTACGACTTACGTAGGTTTAAGGAAAATATAACCCAACCTTGGTTTTTGCGTGGCGTTTCATTTCGTCTTCGTAAACGGAAAAAAATAGACAGAATATATATTCTGTCATTTATATTTTGTATTCCCTTGACAATGGCATATTGCCGCAACTGCTTTACTTAATACTGGTTTCCATGCTGTAGGTAGCCAGATACCCAGAGGCTACCAACAGCATGGAAACCAGTATTAAGCAAAGCAGTTGTCAACAAGAAACAACAAACAAAAACACCGCCACCCAGCCAACCCACTCCAGCTACAGGCCCAACGACACGAAGTCGCGCACATACTCAACCAAGTGTAACCAACCAGAACGCTAAGCAGGTATATAACAACCATCTTAAACTCGACTACGTCAGTTTACGAGTAACCAGAAGCAGAAGCAGACAGTTATCGCAGACCTGAAGATGGCAAATGTGATTTTGCCGAAACGTCGTCCAGAAACCAGCACCGGTCTTTACAAAGACCAAACAATGGAAACGCGGAAGAAAACCCGGAATCCAGTTACAACATATATATATATATATATATATATATATATATATATATATAATAACTTCGTGACCTTGGTATGATATGGTAAACCTAATCAGTAGGCGATTAAAGGTCTGTATATTACTTCAAAATATATGTATTCCATATTATTTTAATACATATATTTTGAAGTAATATACAGACCTTTAATCGCCTACTGATTAGGTTTACCATATATATATATATATATATATATATATATATATATAATGAGTGTTGGGGAATCCGGCAATAAAAAACCATTAATTAGTTAATGAGAGTTCTTTATTTTTTTACCCTATATTTCGCTCTGAGGTTTAGAGCTTCACTTTAATAAGAAAAATACACAACTTAGCTATTTAGTCCACTAATCATAAGCAAAAAAAAATCATACTTACAAAAGTGAACCATTTGTTATGAGAAAATTATACATTACAAAAAGTATAACCGGTCGATAAATTTGCCAATTGTCCCACGTTTATCGACCGGTTATGCTTTTTGTAATGTATAATTTTCTCATAACAAATGGTTCACTTTTGTAAGTATGATTTTTTTTTTGCTTATGATTAGTGGACTAAATAGCTAAGGTGTGTATTTTTCTTATTAAAGTGACCCCCGAAGTAGCTCTAAACCTCAGAGCGAAATATAGGGTAAAAAAATATAGAATTCTCATTAACTAATTAATGGTTTTTTATTGCCGGATTCCCCAACACTCATTGTTTTACATACTTGTTTTAACGGCAAAGACTCCTTGTCTATATATATATATAATTAACACATACATAACAATTACAATATATTTTTTGATGTAATAACTAGAGAACGGATGCAATTTCCATAAAACGCAATCGGAAATTGGAATTGTGTATAACGTCGCTCAGTACATCCCGGCGTAATTCAATGAAGTATTTGTTTGACTTACTCGGCCACCTGGTCTCGCAGCGATAATAATGGACAACCCAGCTATTGTATTCGGAGAATATAGTGTTTTCAGTGGTGTCGTGTACGTAGA
Source organism: Melolontha melolontha (assembly GCA_935421215.2). Lineage (NCBI taxonomy): Eukaryota > Metazoa > Arthropoda > Insecta > Coleoptera > Scarabaeidae > Melolontha > Melolontha melolontha. Next base: position 32,918,648 of record OW285244.1, on the reverse strand, counting down.
TAAAATGAATAAGTTTATCGTATTTCGTAAGAGAAATAGCACGTACATTCCGTTTCTTTTCATTTAAGCAACATCTTCCAATTATTTTCACGTAAGTGTGCATAAAATTTCGTTATTTAATTTCGTTTACTTGGATCTAGAATAATCTTACTTTTTCAGACAATGGAAGAGCGTCGAGAATGGCATTCTGAAACAATGGCGAGTTGGATTGAGGGCCATACTGATTGTATGTACATTGCCAGTGATTCCGAAATTTATTGTGAAGTGTGTGAAACGTTATTGAAAAATTGCAATAAATCAACCGTAAAACGTGAGGTAGGATCGTTAAAGCACGAAAAAAAATTGAACCCGTTGGAATCTGACAATTTTAACGAGGAACTCTGTGAAACTTTTATGGCAGCTAATATTCCATTATTTAAATTGAACAATCCAATTTTGAAGACATTTCTGAAAAAATATACTGGTCGGAATGTTCCTGATGAATCAACTTTACGCAAATATTATGTTTCTAGGTGCTATACGAGAACAGTAGAACGCATTAGAAGCCATCTTTTAAATCAATACATATGGATAAGCGCCGACGAAACGGTGGATATGTTAGGACGCTGTGTGGTAAATGTTGTAGCTGGTGTACTACATCCAACTATTCCCTATAACTCATATGTAACAGCAACAAGTGTTATAAATAGAGTTGATGCGGAAACAGTTGCTGAAACCACTAAGGAGAATATGCAAAAAATGCTTCATTCGGACGCCACGTACAAAGAAAAAATACTTTTATTTGTCAGTGATAGTGCTGCGTATATGTTAAGAACAGGCAGACTATTGAAGAAAACATATCCTAATATACTGCATATTACTTGTGTAGCATATGCTCTCCACAGAATCTGTGAATATATTAGAGACACTTTTCCGGAAGTTGATAGACTTGTATCAGCTTTTAAAAAAGTTTTCAGAAAAGCACCATTGAGAGTAGCTCTTTTCAGGGAAAAATTTCCATCTCTGTCACTGCCTCCCACTCCAGTAATAACTAGATGGGGAACATGGCTGGAAGCTACCAGTTATTATGCTGAGAATTTCGATAGTCTAAAACATTTCGTAACACTGCTAAAGGAGGATGCTAGAAGTATTGGTGAGTGCAAGGAGCTCACACAAATCCCAAATTTAAAAAATCAGTTGTACTTTCTTCACGAACACTTTGGAAAATTTCCAAAACTAATCACTTATTTTGAAAATCGAAATCTCAAATTAAATGACGGATTAACCACATTAGATGTGGCTGTGGCTGTTAATAATTTGAAAAGTATTCCAAGTGACTTCGGATGTGGCCTTCGGCAAAAGTTTGAAGCAATTCTTAATAGGAATCCAGATTTAATTACATTGCAGCAATTATGTATGGAGACAATTCCACAAAATCTAACGGCTAAATATGACGAAATAAAAAAATATTTCCAGTATGCACCTATAACCAGTTGCGATGTAGAAAGGACGTTTTCTATTTATAAGGATGTACTTAATTCAAAGAGAACAAAATTGACAGAAGAAAACCTTGAGAAACTATTGCTAGTCAATATTAATACTCCTTTACTCAACTTGAACGACAAAATGAACAAATAAAAATGTTCCAATTATAGAAATAGAATCAAAAACTTTAAAAATACAACTTTTCAACAAATACATATGTATTTCGTAATTTTATAGATCACCACCCGTTTGTTTTCCAATTATATAAATAAAATTAAAAACTTTATAAATACAACTTTTCAACAAATAAATATGTATTTCGTAATTTTATAGATCACCACCCGTTCGTTTTCCAATTATATAAATAAAATTAAATATTTTAGAAATACAGCCTTTCGCCAGTACTGCACTGGGCTTTGCGTCATGTGGTAAGCGTGTCCGTTCTCTAGTAATAACCAATAACTTGGTTTTTATGTTATTTTCATTTGACTGTATGTATTGACTTAAGAACTGCTGCAAAAGATATTTTTTTCAAATCATTCGTTATGTAATTCCCATAATGCCAATAAGATAGATGAGAAATATAGGTAATAACATTATTTTTCTCCAGCTTAAACGGATTCATACCAGGCGATATAGATTTTGCGTAAGAACTGTTCAAAATGTCCTTTCGTAAAGGGTCTAGCCACAAATTTGGGTTGGGCATAGGTCCGGCGAACCAACATATAAATGTCGTTATTTCTTATAAAGGTTCAATTTAGTAGACTTTCCGATACATATAGATTCCGGGTTGCCCTGGTAAAACTCAATTAAATTAATGCGACTTTTAAGCGGCCAAAAGGGCTGCAGGTAAACAACGAATCAATCTGTTTAAAGTCGGATGACGAGACGGAAGTGAACAATGAAACGGATACCTATCTCTCCCTGTCTCTCTTCATGTATTGTCGGTTATCCAGTAGAGTGTATTGTGTGCAGGGTTAAAATGAACTGGTAGCCTTTTGGGAAAAAAATTAACCTAAATAAAGGTGAATGGCAGTGATAGATAAACGTAAATATGCTATTAACGTGATTATCACGATTTATATTTTAATGTGAATACAAGCTACACAAAATTTATTTAAATAATTACTTTAGAATTCGATGTAAGTGATGCGACAATAATCGGAATAGCTGTGACGTAATTGCATTCGGGCTTTACAATATTCTAATTATACGACCGTAAATTTCAAATTGATAAAGCCAGTTGTTAGTTAGCTGTTGGCATAAAAATGGGCGATCGAAATTTGGAACAATATATTAATACTAAGTTTTATGTGAAAATTGGTAAGTGTGTTAATGAAATATTACAACTGTAAGTGGTAAGTGGTGGATGGTGGAAATGCTATAGTGTGTTTGAATGGTATAAACGATGGCCGAGAAGGTATGACCGATGATCCCGAAAGCGAATAACCAAAAACAACAACGGATATTAATATTAATTAAGCCCTAGATGCAATACGATTCCAGAGACTAGTAAATGTGAGATTAAGATAAGGAATTTCAGATTAATAGTGAAGTAGTTAAGAGTATACGGTATTTTAGTGACACGAAACAAATACAATCAAAATTCCCCATTGAACACACACACACACACGTACGTACATACACGCACACACACACATACATACACACACATATATATATATATATATATATATATATACTGACATCTGCTTTCAATAACTGAAATCTGCTTTCTAAATAGGCACCTGCTTTCAAAACTGACTTCTGCTTTCAAACCTGATATCTACATTCAATAAGTGACATCTGAATGATTAACACTGTTACTTTATAATGTATTTCTAAATAGCTTGAACCAAGGTCTATCGTGGCTTAAGTGGTAAAGCAACGGTCCGGCAAACCGTAGACTTGGGTTCAAGTCCCAACGTAGACAATATTTTTCAATAAAAAATTTCGTATGATTTGCTTTGTAATTTGTAGACAGTAATGCTTACATCCTCATTTACTTCGCAATTACATACTAATTTGATAATATTTGTAAATATTTCATATAAAAGCCGAAAAGCTCCAAGAATTTATCAATTGATATATTTAATGAACGTCTAAGAAATTATCTAAGCACTCATATAGCTATGGAGTAATAATTATCAATTTAAAACCTTCAAAAACTGACATCTGCTTTCAAATACTGATATATGCTTTCAATAACTGGCATCTGCTTTCAAAACAGACGTCTGCTTTCAAAACTGACATTTGCTGAATCATTAACACTGTTACCTTATAATGTACATATTTCTAAATAGTTTGAACCAAGGTCTATCGTGGCTTAAGTGGTAACGGTAACGGTCCGGCAAACCGTAGACTTGGGTTCAAGTCCCAACGTAGACAATATTTTTCAATTAAAGATTTCGTATGATTTGCTTTGTAATTTGTAGACAGCAATGTTTACATCCTCATTTATTTCGCAATTACATACTAATTTGATAATATTTGTAAATATTTCATATAAAAGCCGAGAAACTTCAAGAATTTATCAATTGATATATATATATAGATTCAGAAGTCCTATTGAAGCAAGAGCTAAGGAAAATATCAATAAAGTCGAGGAACAAATCTCAATAGATCGATTACAGAAGATGTCAATTATTGTTGTTGAAGTGAAGCTTACTCGGGAACAAAAATTGTGTCGACAACAATTTGTGAGGAAAATTTAAGGATTTTAGCTGACGATAAAAACCTTTTTAAGAAAATTATAGCAGGTGATGAGATGTGGGTATATCACTAGGATCCACTGACAAAACAAAAATCCGTGCAGTTTATTCACAATGGATCCTATCACCAAAAAAGGCAAGGACGAAAAAATCATCTGGAAAACTGATGGTGACGCTGTTTAGGGATACAGATAGAATTTTATTAATTGAATACATCTAGAAAGGCTCTACAATTACAGGAAAAGTATATACCGAAACAATCCAAAATTTTAAATCTTATATACAGCAGAAAAGACCCCAAAACTTTACTCAAAAGATTATGCTACTTCATGATAATTGCAGAATTCACAAGGCTCGTCAAGTTCGAGAAATAATCATGGATTGTGGCTTTATAGTGATGGAACATCCATTCTACAGCTTTGACTTGATACCGACTGATTATATTCTCTTTCCTAAATTGAAAAAGCTTCTGAGTGGGCGACGCTTTCATTCAAATGATTGCCTGAAGGAAGGGATGTAGGATTTTTTGAAGACTCCACCAAAATATTTTTTTTTGGAAGGTATAGCCTTATTAGAAAAACGCTGGAATAAGCGTATAACCGATAGGGATATGTTGAAAGATAGAATTTTTCTTATAACACCTTTAACAGTCACACCACCTTATAATCGATAATTAGGGTATTTTATATTAATTAAAATGTTTCTGGTCAGACATTCTTAGCACGCTATATTAAATTAAAGCAAAAGACATCACCGCTAAAACTTACCATACGCATTAAAAATTCATGGATTGTATGTGCATGATGTAGTTTGCACCTAATTATTTGTTATCTAAATAAGTCACTATTAGTAGCTTTTAAAGTTTATCAGAATCTAGATTAAGTATATACAAATTTCTTCGAAATTGATTACAATACCTAATCACTTAGGAATAAATTAATATCGATTATGATTGTTATATATTTAGTGTTCTTTAACAAGTGTTTCTGTAGAAAAGATCAACAAGTAGGTCATCAGAATTGTTGAATATGTAATACGGGATATGTAAACATACAGTGCGATTAGAAAGAGTAAGAAATATTACTCTGGGAAAACCAAAGGGTAAATGCAGAAATGCCAGCTAGTCGCATTATGGAATACGCGCAATAGATTGCAGCGTTCCGATCGTAAAGTAAATATAAAACAAATGCCTAACCTCCCATGCCATCGAACATCGTCACACGCTAGGACGCCACAGGGTTTGTAATCGATTGTATGCGACGCCGACTATAATGCCGTATTAAAATTAATCAAGAGTAATGATAACTATATAATACATTTAACCGTGGTAAAGTGATGTTAAAATCTCGGTGTATTATTATTTTATAAATTATTAACTGACTCGTTGCTAAGAATTGTATTAAAAAGTTGAATGGTAATTTTGTGTACAAGACAATAGTGTTTTAAGCTTTTCAAGATTATATAAATTCTTAATTATTTACAAGTCTCAACCTTGAGACAACTTTCTTAGTGTTTGTCCGTGAAAGTAGGTTAAGTAAATAGTAGAGATCAATATAATTTTAGAAATATTTATATTTATAAAACGATTAATGGTAAATACAGAATGATTCTCAACCTATTCGCATAAACTTGGGCATTCATTCTTCATGACAAATAATGACTAATAGGTGAAAAAAATTGTAGTAAAAATTTTTTAATTTCCTAGATATCCGTGAAATTTACTTTAAAATCAAGAATACATAGGAATTACGTGAAATTATGATGGCACTAAACAATTTCAATTTTAACAACTGTTATTTAAGTGCGCTTGTGTCATTGTGACAATTAAATTGTGTCATCACATTTAAAGTTTATAAAAATTATGACGCACAATTTGTTACGCGTTAATTTCCCTTTTTAATATCGATTAATAGTCTTCATTATTTATTGATGAGTCCCGGTGTTTATATTAAATACGTTCTTTCGGATACTTGTACCGCTGTCTGTGCTTAACTTTGGTAACTATATTACCCCTTCCGCTTACACGTGGGTGAGATTCGAGGATTTAGCGGATAGACCTTGGTAGTGTAAAGTGTAAAAAATTACGAGTGTACATCTTCTTAATGGAAGTTAATTCACGCATCTTTGACCTTTAGTTAATTCATCGTTCATAAACGCATCATGTCAAAGGATGCATTCTAATTTTTGGAACAGCCAATTGCCGTTTGCGACTTACGCAGGTTTGAGGAAAATATAACCTAACCTTGGTTTATGCGTGGCGTTCCATTTCGTCTTCGTATATAAATTCGTATATAAAATTAAACATATCTTATAGTATAATTTAAAAGAATTCATTCTTGTGAATTAAAGTATTTTTCTTACTTGCATTTAAGGCAAAATTATTCTTTCGTATATTGGAAATTATGATCTAAATTTTGTAGCATATTCCGATTTTATATATTGTACAGTAAATTCTTCTGCGGTCACAATTGTTTTTACCGTGTCGTACGTGACCACAGATATTCTTTTTTTGCATACTTGCAGTTGTCGATAAATGACGACGCATTTTTGTAATTTCATAATTTTGAATTTAGAATTTAAATAATTTGTATTTGTGAGTAGGATATTTTGAGTATCGCTATTTCTGTTTATAAAATTATTGTGAATTTATATCTAATGGCACCTTTAGAAAAAAATCTGCGGGAATAAACTATGGAATTAACTTAAGTAATTATTTTCCATTTACTATTAATAGTATTATTACGTTCAACTTTTGAGATATTATGTTTACCGTACTGTGTTTACCTTTTTGCGATATCTAGTTTTGAATTTTGTATAGAGTTATATATATTTCTTTTTGCCTTAACATACAGTCGGTATAATTATACAGGGTTAAAATTCAAATGATTAATATTCCTTTATTTGATTTTAGTCAATGCTTAAATATAATACATCCATTTACTTAATTATATTATAATAATTTATTTTCCTTTTATCGTGAATATACGAATTATTTGTTCATAAGTTTTTTTCATTGCCTTGGCACTTCCCGTAGCAAGTTATTTTTCAGGTATCCTGGGCAGCAATTTTGGAGTCAGCACGTAGGTACTTAGTAAGTCTAGATATATAGCGTGAGTTTGAGTAGTTTGTATGTGCATGCGCCGAAGATCGCGCAATCTCTTTTCTCAGTTTTCAGTCTGAGCTTCCGTAAAAGCAAAACTGAGTGGCGCTACCTTCTAACTTTTATTTTAGTCACCCACACCCGTCTCCACTGACTAAGGGCATATATAATAAATAGAAGCTCCCATACTTGTGCGATACAACTACAGCTTTTATTTGATCTCGACCATCTTGAGATGCCTTCGCTGCGCCAGCTTCGCGATTAGGTAGCATCCTCTACTCTTTGGACGTCCGCTTTTGGCTTGTGCTCTTAGCAACAGAATATATAGCGCGAGTCTGGTCCTCATCTGCCCACGCAAAAAAAATGTCGACGCAACCTTCAATGAGACTGCCCGTATTGTTACTGGGTACCTCGGGCCCAAGCCAATCGAAAAGCTATACTTTATTCTCCCGATCGCCCCACCACACACCAGGAGAGAGGAGGCTGAAGCTAGTGAAGGAAACAAATAAGAAACTGACTCCCGGTTACCCATTATATGGTTACCAACGTGCGAGACAAAGACTAAAATTAATAGCTTCTTGCAAACAACGATAGTCCTAGTAGACTCCTTATGTTCTAAGCAGCTTAGGGGATGAGAAGCGGAAATACCTGGGCCAATTGTTAACTTAAAAGAGAATCTAGCAACCACCTACCAAAATTTACGTTAGATTGAATGTTACACTGAGCATAACATTCTCCTGGTCTTCTGTAAACCTTTACACGATTGCCAGAAGAAAATATACTTTATCAGAATAATTGAAACATACATGAGTAGGTAAACCCCACCAGTTTCGTATAATACAAAGGTATTTTTAATAATATAAAATATTATTAAAAATCTGGTGTGAAGAACACAAATGCAGGTTCACTATTAATATTTTCTGTGAACGTGTCCGAATATATCCTATCCCCAGAGACGTAGATACGTATTTCGCTTTTCTACAAGCTCATCGGTACGCCCCTGCTGGAGAAAGGATATTTCCAGACACATTCACAGAAAAAAACCACCTCGCCCTATCACCGTAATTATCCAGACCGAGCGCAGAAGTAAATTCGGCGCTACCTGTTGTCAGACAGCCGAAGTACCTCGCATACCGTCCACATAATTAATGTGAAGTAACGACGCCCTTCCAAAGAGGTTAGCACAGCCAACTCTCCAGAAAACTGCATTTTGTTTGTGCCTTCACTCATACTACGGCTTAACCGCATGTGTAATGTATCAGAATAATTGAAACATATATGAGTAGGTAAACCCCACCAGTTTCGTATAATACAAAGGTATTTTTAATAATATAAAATATTATTAAAAATCTGGTGTGAAGAACACAAATGCAGGTTCACTATTAATATTTTCTGTGAACGTGTCCGAATATATCCTATCCCCAGAGACGTAGATACGTATTTCGCTTTTCTACAAGCTCATCGGTGCGCCCCTGCTGGAGAAAGGATATTTCCAGACACATTCACAGAAAAAAACCACCTCGCCCTATCACCGTAATTATCCAGACCGAGCGCAGAAGTAAATTCGGCGCTACCTGTTGTCAGACAGCCGAAGTACCTCGCATACCGTCCACATAATTAATGTGAAGTAACGACGCCCTTCCAAATATATTCGGACACGTTCACAGAAAATATTAATAGTGAACCTGCATTTGTGTTCTTCACACCAGATTTTTAATAATATTTTATATTATTAAAAATACCTTTGTATTATACGAAACTGGTGGGGTTTACCTACTCATGTATGTTTCAATTATTCTGATACATTACACATGCGGTTAAGCTGTAGTATGAGTGAAGGCACAAACAAAATGCAGTTTTCTGGAGAGTTGGCTGTGCTAACCTCTTTGGAAGGGCGTCGTTACTTCACATTAATTATGTGGACGGTATGCGAGGTACTTCGGCTGTCTGACAACAGGTAGCGCCGAATTTACTTCTGCGCTCGGTCTGGATAATTACGGTGATAGGGCGAGGTGGTTTTTTTCTGTGTCTGGAAATATCCTTTCTCCAGCAGGGGCGTACCGATGAGCTTGTAGAAAAGCGAAATACGTATCTACGTCTCTGGGGATAGGATATATTCGGACACGTTCACAGAAAATATTAATAGTGAACCTGCATTTGTGTTCTTCACACCAGATTTTTAATAATATTTTATATTATTAAAAATACCTTTGTAATATACTTTATCTGTAAAAATAACTTTGCCCCATTCATTGTTTGGCAAATTCTAAACGCGCTCTACGGTGGTTCCTGGTAAGGAGAGGACCTTTGGCTGGCACTTGCTTCCCGTAACAGGCCTTGAAGCCGCATGGAGTAGTGACATTGTAGGTTTATTAAGACTTGATATTAAGAAGATGATATCAAAATTTCTGAAAGTTGACTTTATATATAGCTTCCAGTAACAGACCTTGAAGCCCCATTGAGTTGTGACATGGTAGGTTTATTACGACTTGAACCTTACGGTAAACTAGGGTGGTAACATTCATCGACTGTCTATATTGTCCCAGAGTTATTTCGAGTGCTCATTTTTATAAAAATTGAGCTGGGATCGCTGTCACTATTATTGGTTGTACGAGGGTTTGAACCCAGTTCATCAGATCCATGTGACTTACTCACTAGATCAATACGGCCCTGAAAGTCGATTTTACGCATCAAAATATGTAATAGTTACGAGGTATTCATAAAACAAAGTTTTGAAAGAAAACTTACTTCGGTAGAATGTGGAAATTATTTGTAAAAAGATGGAACAGTTTTGTACGATGATTTTTATGTTTTAAGGAAAAAATGTTAAAAATTCTGAGTAAAAAGAAAATGTCTCGAGCAATGAAAGCTGAAGTAGTCAAAATGTAGTTAATTTCACAGTTACATACATATACTCGTAGAACTCGATCATGTAAGTTTGCCAACAAAGAGAAGAACTAAATTTTATTGAAATAAATTTATAATTCATGGTAATAGCAATCACCATAATTAGAGGATCTATTTCTTGCTGTAAATAACCAACTTTACATCCACAATGCATAAAATTTTTTAAGCAAAGGTTTCCAAATATTTATTTTTAAAAGAACAAAATGAAATTATAAGATGTAATTTGATTAAAAAATGTATTCTATGAGTTAGTGTTACCTTAAAGTCGGTATTAATATTATGCACATCTAACAATGTTGATTGGAGTGAAGTTACAGTAACTGAAGAGATTGACAATTGCTATAATAAATTCCTAGAAATTCTAATGAATATTATAGAAAAATATTGAAAGAGAAAGGTTATCGAAGTTTCAGGAAATACAGGAAAATACTGGTTGACAGAAAATATTAAAATTATGTCAAAAATTAAGAGACAACTTTACGAAGCTATGATAAGTAATAGAATACAAAAAACAGTGTACACTGACTACTGTAAGATATTGCGGTGGGACATTTAAGCCTCGTAGAAGAAAACATATTCAGAATACATAATAAATTCAAACAATAAAGCAAAAGCAACGTGGGATGTAGTAAAGAATATAAATGGTATAAAAAAGAAAATGAGTTTCAATATACAAAAATTCTGTAATGGTAATAAAAGTACAGAAGAAGTATTAACAGATCTAAATGAATATTTTATGAACGTTTGTGCAAATATAAACAATAATAATTGCAGACCTATGTATGAAAACATCAAACACATTTCTGATACATGTTCGCTTCATTTAACAGATCTCGACGAAATAAAACAAACAATTTACAGTTTGAACGATACAAAATCTGTAGGAGATGACGAAGTACCTACTACTCTTATAAAATACTGTGCATAGAGTCTAGCAGTACCGCTGCAACATATAGCAAATCTCTCTTTTTTAAACGGTCAATACCCAGAAAAGGTGAAATCTAGCATAATAAAACCAGTGCATAAAAAGGGTGATAGGTCGGTATTTGATAATTACCGTCTTATAGCGTTGGTCTCAAACTTATCAAAAATTCTAGAGAAGCTTATGTTTTCCAGAATGATAAATTTCATTAATAAACATGGAATATTAATTAACACACAGAATGGATTTATAAAAGGCCGATCAACCTCAAGGGCCATGTTCCAGTTACTGGAAGAGATTTCGAGTGGATTGAGCAGTGGAGAAACAACTATCTGTATGTTCATGGACTTGTCAAAGGCATTTGATAGCGTGGATCATGGAGTGCTTCTTGATAAGTTGGAGATCATGGGTTTTCGTCGAAGGGTATTTGAGTGGATTGGTTCATATCTTTCGGGTAGGAGGCAGTGTGTCAGTGCCAATAAAATTTCTGGATAAGATGTACGATCTGAATGGGGCAATGTACATTATGGCGTGTCACAGGGATCAATTTTAGGTCAATTATTGTTCCTTTTATATGTAAATGACCTGCCATCAGCAGCTACATGCCCAACTATACAATTTTCCGATGACTCTTCATCAGTAGTAAAAGCAAAAACAGAAGAAAATGCTGCTGAATTGTTAACGACGCACTTGCCATGCTTTGAGGATTGGTTTACAAGAAACAATTTAAAAATGAATGTAAGTAAAACGAATCTAATAAGATTTGGTGCCAAAAGAACGGAAATTGATATCGGATACAGGGATGTGCAACTTGCCTTTGGCGAGGAGGCCGACTTCTTGGGATGGACCTTGGATTCCCAACTATCATGGAAGGCGTACGTCGAACGGCTGGCAATTAAATTGAGTGGTTTTTGTTACGCTCTGGGAGTGGTTTCGCGTAGTGTTGCGGTGAGAGCATATTATGTCTACGGGCATTCTAGACTTGCATATGGTGTTATCTTTTGGGGAAATTCAGTTGATGTGGGACGAATTTTCGTAATTCAAAAGGCATGTATTAGGATCTATATTTAACATCAACCCACGGGATACTTGTAGGAACACTTTTAGGGATCGAAAAATACTTACCCTACTCGCGGTATACATTTTGCAGTGCGCATTGTTTGTCAAAATGCATTATTCTGATTTTTTTGCTAAATATGAACTCAAGCATAGTTATAGTACAAGAGGGACTTCTGAGTCATATTTGTGTCCTCCACGTTCTCATTTAACAAAAATACAAAGAAATGTACTCCACCAGTGTATCAAAATATACAACCACTTGCCAGAGACTTTAAAATCATTGTCAACAAAACAATTCAAATACCGACTCAAGGAACTATTAATAAACAAAGTGTTGCATAAAGTTCAAGATTTTTTTTAGAAAGAATTATATAATAGGTGCTATGGACTTGAAAATCATTTTATCTAATTTTGACACATAAATTGACAGTTTTCAAAACTGTATGACGTTAGGAAACGGTTTACTTTTCGTAACTAGTTACGAAAAGTAAAATATTTCGTAACTAGTGTTGAAAAGTTCATTTCATCACTAGTTACGAAATATTTTGAAAAAATCATTTCATCTCAAGTTAATAAAGGGGAACGTTAAATGACACAAACTGGTTAAATTTTTATTTTATGCATTATAAACATTTATTACACAATGTGAACAATTGGTGAGGTTAATTCCTGCACACGTAGAATTCATGGCAGGTACTCTGATGTTATGATGCAAAACGGAATGTGCATTAGAGCTTGATTCACCAAGAATATCATTGGCAATCCTTTTCTTATTTTCTATAGAATTCTCTACATAGCCCTCAGCTACAGTATTGGACTTCTAGCCTCCATGTCGTTTAACCTTAAAAATATCCGCACCAGAATCTGCCAAAAATGTAGCCGATGACCTTCTGAAGCAGTGTCCGGTAAATAAGAAGGGATTTGGTAGTTTCAAAAACTGAGCAATTCTTTTCGGTAGATTACCGATTGTATTAATGCCAACTGGCTGTGCTCCGCATTTACCATTATTATATTTGACGAAAAACCTATCGTGATTAACGTTTTGTGGACGCAAAGAAATATATTTTCTAATAAGATCAAGAAAATTTTGCCCTTCAATATTTCCTTCTGTGATCACAAACTCGCGCGTTACTTTTGTCTTTGTATTAGGGATTTTTATTACAAAATGAGAAAACTCGTCTAAAATATCCCCCACACGTAGAAAAGTTAGCTCACTTTTTCGACAAGCACCAGCTATTCCAACGATCAATGCGACCTTTGTCATTAAATATGTTTTATCCTCAGCTTCTGTCATAAACCGGGAGACGTTTTCCTTTGACAAAATATTAGACTTTTTTGCATGGTATCCCTCTGACTGCCTCTTTAGAAATGCATGTAAACTGGCATATTTTGCAATATCAATATTCTTCTTCAAAGACAATTCACTTCGTAACATGGAATAAAGAGTCCAGAGTGTTGAAGCTTTTTGATTCTTTCTTCCCTCGAAATAGGCTAATAAAACCTTCTCATTCACACATTTAATTTTTTTGTCTTTAAGCCACTTCCCAAATTTTTCATAAGCCAAATCGTACTGGGCTTTCGACTTTTGTGGAATCACAGTCGATAATGCACTTTGTGCAGCCTCTTCTGTATCGCTTGGTAGTCCACCTGAATCTGAATCCGACATTTTTACTCGTACAATGCACCGAAATATTTAGCTAATAAAAGTAAATACTTATACTTAAATTTAACAAACACCTGTCAAGTCAAATGAATTATTATCAATAGCATGAAAACTGTCACTAATTATTTAATACGACTTATGACGTTTAATGTCAGATCAACTGGAAAATTATAAATCTATGTTTTGGTCAAAATTAGATAAAATCTTGTATGAAACACGTTATGAAATGTTATTTTGTGTAACTCATGTCATTTTGCAGGATCTCGCTCGCTACGCTCGCTCGTCCTGCAAACATTCCATTTCGTTACACAAAATAACCCATTTCATAACTGGTTACATAAATAGCTATTAATTATATGTTTATTATTTTATATATACAGATTTTGTATTTTATTTATGCATTTGTGACGTTTCGTATACATTTTGTGTGTCTTAACGAATAAAGGTATATTATTATTATTATTATTATTATTATTATTTCCTCCATTCACAAGAACATTCAATTTGTCCTTGGTTGCCAGGGTGTTAACCCATCGGTTCGTGAGAACAAGATGGCTGGCATAACTTTCATAATATCATTATTACTGTTTATTATTTCTTATTTCCAGGTATTTTTCCGTAATCTATCTATGCGGCTCTACTACATATGGCATGCTTCATTCATAGTAAGCAGATAATAACACTTCTCCCATGTAGGGGGGGTTACATTTACTCGGCCCAGAGGGTCCGGCGCTTTAGTTGTTATGTTGACGAAGTGGGTTGAAATGAATGTATCTCAACAACATCCTCGCTTGAGTCTTTTGTTTCTACTGAAGCATGCCATTTTTGTGTTTCATGCCCAATTCGCTGTTTTAGTCCTTATTATTATTATTATTATTATTATTATTATTATTTCCTCCACTCACAAGAACATTCAATTTGTCCTTGGTTGCCAGTGTGTTAACCCATCGGTTCGTGAGAACAAGATGGCTGGCATAAGTATCATAATATTATTATTGTTGTTTATTGTTTCTTATTTCCAAGTATTTTTCCGTAACATAACTATGCAGCTCTCTTCCATATGGCATGCTTCATTCTTAGTAAGCAGATAATAACACCTCCCACCATGTATGGGGGGTTCATTTTCACGGCCCAGAGGGTCCGGCGCTTTAGTTGTTATGTTGACGAAGTGGGTTGAAATGAATGTATCTCAACAACATCCTCGCCTGAGTCTATTGTTTCTACTGAAGCATGCCATATTTTTATTATTATTATTATTATTATTATTATTATTATTATTATTATTATTATTATTATTATTATTATTATTATTATTATTATTATTATTATTATCTAATCTACACACAATTTATTTATATAAGTTTGAAGGTTTTTCAACTATTATAAGCTGATAATAAAATATCTGCTTCTAATCTATTTCAACTTAAAGCGATGTTAATTGAAATGCCTTTTAAAAAGGATAATACTCGTAAATAAAAATCTAAAAATATCATTCAAATAATATTTAGCAACACGTAAAACAACTCGGAACAAATTATATTTTGTGCAGTGTTGTGCAGTGTTGTGCAGTAACGATTTACATTTATCGACTGGGGAATCAACAATAATAATGTACACAACACCGACAGAAGACTGATTTATGTCGTAATGTAACGTGATGTAACACAAAAATAAATTTCCAACTTGCATTATGTAATTGACCAATAATCAATTAATTCTCTTCTGAGCGCTTGCCTTCGAATTTATTATTCGCCTCGCTTTTTTTTCTGTGTGTATTTTTTATTTTGGCATTTCACGTACGAAACAAAGAAAATAGGGATATCGCGAAAATAGCTGAGCGCTCCGTATATAATAAATGAAAAAAAATGCCGTGTGACAGTTCACAAACGAACGGCACACCCGATTTAACAAAGAATGTCTCCCTTTTTTTCCAATCATTAACATAACATGAAATATAGCGGGTATGAAGTTTTTCGTATTTTGAAACTCAAATGCGAGTGAAAATATTCGCGGTTTATTGAGGTTAAAACGATAAAACGTCAATAAAAGTACAGTCATGGAAAAGATGAATGTCATCACTGACGAAATTTACGATAAATATGTCGTAAAGAGAAATGGTATCTCTTAGGCTTTACTGTTAACAATGACATGACTCTGTTCCAAGTTTTGGGTACAAATATTCCAAATTATAATTTTTCACTACTTTACAGAAAATTCTCATTTACTTTCTTTGTCTTCTGTGTTGTATATTTTTCAACTAAGTAAAACTAAATTATGATTGTTCCCTTTAAAAATAAAGATACTTCTATCATATTACACTATGCAGAACTATTGGACTAGTTATTTCTTTAAATATCCAGACGCCTCTTAATAGGAAAAGTAGTTTTTAATCAATAGAAGGTTGCAGCTACTGTCAAAACTTTGGAGATTTTTTTAAATTCTTTTGGCCAAAGTGTTTTGAAACTGTTCAATATTATTTAATTAATAAAATTGACTTTTTATAAACTAACCAATTCTAAATTTTACTTAATAGTTTACCACATCTGAAGTAAGAATATCTAGTCCATGTTTTGCAAAAATTAAAGCCGTGTGCAAAAATTAAAGAAGTTGTATTTAGAATTGAATACTATTTATATAATAGCCTGATTAATTAGTAATTTTAATAGATTGCATCGAAATAAGATAATGAACAAATATACATTATTGGTTGGGGCGCATTAGGATAGTGTCAGCTAGTGTATTTATTTTTTACTTTGCATTATGAACATAAATTCAGCTGGTATTAATGTTAAAACTATTAATAATATTGATTGACTTGTTTTTTCAGTATTTCTTAATTCTTAATTAACCTAATCACCAGGAAGTTCGTTGTCGCGAAAGGGTGTGTTCTGCATACTGGTACAAACTTAGTTTGTCGGATTGTAGTTACGAACGCATTAAATAAGTCGACATTTACATGTAAGAATGTGATTTAATATTCATTAATTCTCACTTGCAGTAAATTCCAAAATGTTAACTATATATACAGAAAGTATAGAAATGAAAAAGCAATGTCCGTCATCGAGGGAATACCGTACATTGAAAAGTTCCAACTAGAACGAAACGTCGTCTGTACGTTTCCTCCCGTTGATTGACTTGTTTTTTCAGTATTTCTTAATTCTTAATTAACCTAATCACCAGGAAGTTCGTTGTCGCGAAAGGGTGTGTTCTGCATACTGGTACAAACTTAGTTTGTCGGATTGTAGTTACGAACGCATTAAATAAGTCGACATTTACATGTAAGAATGTGATTTAATATTCATTAATTCTCACTTGCAGTAAATTCCAAAATGTTAATTAATAATATTGATTAATCTATTTTTCTAAGATTTAGCTCCACCTCAGCAAAATCAAAAAAATTCTTTTGGCTCCGATAAAATTGCAATGTTATTTATTGAGAAGGTACTTGTGCATTTGATAAAGTTGTTAGTACATTCCTTTTCATCCTTATTAATTTACAATCTGTTAGTGGGAGAACAATATGTAAATGTTAGTTTAAGCTAAAAAGACATGTAAGAACAAAAACCTAATTGTTATTCCACATAAATAATTAGTTACAAATATATAAGCATTAATAACTTAGGATCTAAGCTAATTAATGTACATGTTATAATCTACTGGCCAGATCGTATTTATGTCTCGTAATAGGTTGTGACACTAGACTTTTGGTCTAGTCTGTTCGGGTAAATTTCAAGTCTCTATGTGTAACTTTCATTAAACTTCTTAATTTAGTTTTTGGCTCAAGATATTGGTAGATGGCGTGAAATTACACTATTAGGTGATAAACCTTGGAGAGTTAATTATCAATTTTAAGGTTTCAAATAGAAAATTTTCGATGATGTCGGTGTTCAAAGGAGATGCTGAGCCTAATTGTTGAATTTCCTAAAACCAAATGGGTTTGGGAATATGCTTATATATTAGCACTTTATTCTCAAGTGATATTTGAGAGTTCGAAGCAATTATCCAATATACCTATGGAGTATGAAACTCAGTTGTTTTCTTTTTGTAAAGAGTTCTTCTACGTTAATCTGTGAGCCAAATGCATCCCAAGATATTTAGCATCATCTCTCTGTGGTATTTTCTTACTATTGAGAAAGTAATTTTGCAAATGTCACAAGTGCAGATTTTATTTCATTTCGTTTTTAGTCATACGTTTAGTTTGTTAATACTTCTTTGTAATAGTTGTGATGCAATATAGGAGTCTTTATGTAATGTTAGTATAGCTGTATCATCAACAGATGTAGCTGTCAAAGTATTTTTAGAAGTGGGTTAGGTTGTTGACTGTTCATCTTGGTATTTTACCATAAAGTGGGGATCTTCAAGATAGGATTTGAGGATAAGGAAGTAGTTATAGGAGTTTTCTGGTATTAAACAGCTAAACTTTATCGAAAGCTTGATTTATGTCAAGAAATACAAAAATGCAGTACTTTTTATCATTTAGTTATTCTGTTGTTTGTAATGCGTTGTATTTGGGTGATAGTAGCTTGTTCCTTTCGAAATCCAAACTGACTTTTACGTATAATTTGGTGTTCTTCAAGGTTAGGTGCAATTCTCAATTAACGCATTTAGCTTATTGTTCTCTGATGAGTTTTATTTATAAAAACTTAACAATGTGAGGAGTGAATTGTTGGGATATTTTGTGACCGCAGCAGGTCTTCGCATATTTTAATGAGGATATTTTTCTATTAAAACTGTATCGTATACATATAGTGTGAGTTTCCTCTTAGGGGATATACATTAAAATATTTCCATCATTCATATATTAACAGATCTGATATTTGAGTGTATATTACAGAATGTATTAGTGAATTCATTTAAAGGCTATAATCAATTAGCACTCCTCAAGGAACAAAAAAAAACACTAAACTATGTGTTCGGTTAATATAGATTTAATTTATATTTTTAGTTTTATTTAAATATAATCAAATAGATTTAATTGTATTTATTTTATGTATTCAATCATTGGTTTAAATTGTATATTAATTGTAAATATAAAGTGTATAGAAAGGTTTTGGAGTTTCCCACATATTTAATTTTGTTTATTACCTAGGCCTGGTCAGGTATTATATTGCTTTATGCATTGTTTTGTTTTATACGGCCATAAAACTATTTATTCAATACAGGCACAACCTTCTTTTAAATCCGTTCATTTGCTTGTTGTAAACCTTTATAATGGCATAAGTTTTATTGTTATATTTCATGAATTATATTTAATGTATTCATATTTTACGATAGGTTTAGAGATCTCAGTTTATAACATGTTTCCTGTATTCTTCAAATACTGTACGTTATCTCTAGCCCACTTCCTGTTTATTGTAATTTACTTACTTGGTAGATTGCCATTCAATAACTATTGTATTGTGTATTTAGTATTTAATATTTTTTTTGTTTCCCCATAATTAAGGTTTCATGTGCATATTGTTTATTTTAATACATTTATGACGTTGGTAAACTATAGTATACACTTTTCCTTGAAGAAGGGTAAAATATTTGTATGGCAATTTCTGTATAATCAATTTAGTTGTTTTCTCCCTCTCTTGTAACTGGCGGGGACAAAACTTTCTTGGCGAAAATAAGTTAAAACAAAATTTAGTTCCAACCCAGATCTCAGTGATCTCACTACAAGAAAATATTATGTATTAGCCAGTTTCTCGGTCTCTACTATTAAGACCAGATTCAAGCATTTGTATTAAGTTTAACGGAACTCCAAGATTAAATTAATTAATTATCTTCTAAATATATTAGCGTTATTCAAAACTATTGCATTATTTCAACTCAAATAGTTCGGTCGATACATACTGAAAACTTCCTTCAAACGAGGAGGACACTGTGCACGTATGTTGACAACTACATTGTCATATTCAGTAGTGATACTATT
This sequence comes from Melolontha melolontha, assembly GCA_935421215.2. Lineage (NCBI taxonomy): Eukaryota > Metazoa > Arthropoda > Insecta > Coleoptera > Scarabaeidae > Melolontha > Melolontha melolontha. The sequence continues at coordinate 32,898,905 of OW285244.1, read as the reverse complement.
TTCTCAGTTAAAAAAAAACAATTTACGCGATTTACTTCAAATTCTCTTCAGCTCCTTTAACTTGAATTATTATATTTCTTGCTTCATAGCAAATATTATTTATTACTTATTATTTCTTTTAAAATTGATCTTGATATCAAAATATATTTTTTCTATTTTGCGTTCGAAATGAACTCATTATGAAACCCAAAACAGTATCGAAATGAGCTCCATTTCGATACGCTTTTTTTCATTTTTCAATGTTGGCGTTACTCGAATACATAAATAAATAGCATTGCTGTCATTTGATTTTAAGAATTTATGTACATTTGACATATATGATATATGTCCGTATTTTACACAAACAACGTATTTTGTATACAATTGACAACAACATATATATGTTTCTATGTCCCTCATGTTTATATTTTTAAATGAAGTATCATGTAATGTTAACGAAAATTAGTAAATAATATGTAATATAATATACTTCGCGGATAGCAAGATTTAAATTTGAAAATGTCAAGTATCAATGTGACCAACTGCATGCTTTATATAAAAATTAAACTCTGAACTTTCAAATTAAATAATTCCAATTTAAGCAATTTATTAATGTAAAAACGCAAAATAGAAAAAATAGTATAAAAAACTCGTTTCATAAGGCCTTTTGCCGCACTCCCTCTTTAGAAAACTCGTTTTCTAAACTGATCTTGTGTGGCAAATGGTGCCTTATGAAACTCGTTTTTTAATATACTATTCATCAATTGAAAATTAGGTCACAAATAATTTAAAACCATATATAGTTATTCTATATTTAACGAAGAATAAATTAAATAAATAGTTTAATGTTATTGTTATCTCTCATATCAGTTATGAAGAATACACGAAATAAAATAATGCTTCATCCGCAGTAGTCGTAAATAGTGACGTTGCAACCATTTGTTAGTGTTCTGAAGCTATTTGTCGCTTGTAATATACCATACTAAAGATATATGTATGTATGGAAATACATGTCCATTTATTTAGTTAATAATAACGTAAATTAATATTCGAGATATTTTTACGACTGAAATTTTATTAAATAAACGTGTTCTATCTGTTATAGTCACATATGCTTTGTCACGATTTTTTCAATATCTACCGTATATACAATGCGCAGACTGCATATTTTTTTTTAGCAAATGAAAACCACGAATAGCTCTCCAAAAATGTCAGAGCTGACATTGGAACATTAGCGCACTGCAGTAGTTGTAAGCTTGTTTAATCATAAATATATCTCACGTCCTTGCTCAACCCTTGTTGTACAGTCACATGCAAAGTAATAGTTCAATTTTTCTTATGTACTTATTATTTGGTCAAAAATCTCTCTTGTGTTTACCTAATATAAAAGTTATGCTTAAGATGGCCTGGCAATGTCCCCTGTAATTGGTGTTAAGCTGTTTGGGGGATGTTGAGGCATTAATTATTATTATTATTTTTAAAACTATAATACATTCGTGGACAAAAAATTTCGGACACTGAAGTAAATTAAAATTCTTTTTTTTTCACAAGATATGAAGTGTTATCTACACGACGCGATCGTTGTTTACCAACAACAATTGTGTCTCGCCAAGTTGAAGACGTTCACAGTACTGCAGTTTCTGCACGAATCATTCACCGAAGATTGAAGGAATATGGAACTCGTGTTTATTAGTTTTGTGTGATATGGTTAAATCTAGAAAATTAATGCTTTTATTTATTTCTGTTTCTATAGTAAAATTTATTTTGGGGTGAATAGTGTTGATATAATTATGTACAGTTTTTAATTGTCTATCTGAACCGTTAAAGCAAATTAATATGTCATCAACATACCTAAACCAATATACACAATTACCAAACAAGGGATGTGTACTAATTTTAGTTTCTAAATTATTCATGAAAATTTCTGCTAATAAGGGGCTTAGTGGGTTCCCCATTGCTAGACCCTCTGTTTGTTTATAAAATTTCTTTTTAAATTGAAAATAATTTTGTTCCAGGCACGTTTCTAAGAGCTGTAAAATTTCGGTCTTTGTGACAATGTTCGTGTTTCTACGTTCTAGTTGTATTGTACATATTCAGTATTTCATCCACCTGATGAAGCCATTGTTTGGCGAAACAATATTGTAGTGTATTTACAATAAAAGAATTTTTGAAACTAGAAGTTTAATTACTTAATTCTTAGCGTCTTAATTCCTTTGCCGAAATTTCCATATATGGCAGTTGCCTGATTTAAGCTTATCCAAACCTACTTCCATTTTCAATTTTCAATTGATCCTTTGAGAAAGTCACGAGTTCTTCCAGTCTTTCAGTCCAGTTTTTGTACGGCCCACTGTCCATGAAGTTAGAAATTCTACTTGGTGATAAGAAATGGGTTTAATTATAGTTTCAGTTTAAGATGTGAAATTTTACGACTGAAAATCTTTATGTTTTTACACAGATTCCGTTGGTGTAGTCAAAGGATTATATAAACTTTCTAAAATGACTTTCAACGATTTTAATAATATATAATAATATCTGCAATCTATGTTCTCTTATATTTCTGATTATGTTTAGCAAAATATAAGCAAGCAATAAGTAAAATAAAAATTTTTATTCAAATACAATTTTATATTCATTGTTGTATATGCGGTAATGTTACATGGTATTTTGCAATATGTCCATGACAGAGGGAATAACCGGCTAATATATTTTAACAATTGATTAATTATTATTTATTATTCCGGCGATTAGTTACCTGCAAAGGCAGTTCATAATTAATACAGTAACAAAATTATTTACACACATATGTGGCATCCAAATGAACTGTGAATCATGTATGTGGTTACTTGTGCAAATACCAAATACGCTTTGCCAATATTAAGCGAGTTTCATCTGTTAATTGCTTATTAATCATTTATTAACTTGCAACAGACACAGCTGCTACGATAAACTTAGCCCCTCCGTCGCATCAGTTCGAAGTTTAAAGGAAATTTTTAATTAGTAATTTCAAAAGCCTGTATCTAGATAGTGATAATGAGAATTCCGAATTTCATTAATTAATTGGATATTTGTATTAATTGTCCTAATTAAATAGGTACAAGTAATAAATAATAATTATATATAAATTTAAGTGAAAAATAAGAAATCTCAAGAAATTTAATAATTGGTTCATAGAAAACACCGTAGAATTACAACCTAATTTTAGAAAATCCCTTTTAAAGAAAAAACTCCTAGATTTTGTAATGAGTACTGCTTGATCAAGAGATCAAAGACTAATTTAGGGGTACACATAGATTATATTGGGAAAACAATCAAGTTATATATTTTTTAAATTATTTAAATTCTCTTTTCTTTGTAGGTGTAGGTTTCCGCGATCGTTCTCTAGATGTAGATCTCGGTTTCCGGGTTGGAATCGCGTCGAGTTAGGCGTAATTATATGGATTACCTAAAATTCACAAACTCAACGTGCCTCTTCGCCCCATTGTCAGCGCTATCGACAGCCCCACCTACAAATTAGCCAAATATTTATCTAACACGCTCAAACAATACAAACAATACACAGGTAATAGTAATTCTGCGATTAAAAATTCTCAACATTTTGTAACTCCTTTACAGGATTTTTCCTTAGACACTAGTGATTTACTAGTTAGTTTTGATGTTGAATCTCTTTTCACGAAGGTCCGGATCCCGAGATGTCCATCATCTCCGACATTATAGCCGCCCACGGCAAATCGAATGATATATCCGAACTCGTAAATGTGTGCCTTACTTTCACGTACTTCCAATTTCGAAACAAGTCCTATGAACAAGTGTCGGGAGCCGCTATGGGTTCCCCCTTATCCCTGGTTGTCGCTAACATTTTTATGGAAGCGTTCGAACAACAAGTCTTAAGCTTCTTTCATTTAAAACCTAAATGTTGGTTTAGATATGTAGACGATACGTTCGTCATCTGGCCGCATGGGCGGCAGTCTTTAGATGAATTCTTACTTTTTCTAAACTCCCAGCACCGTGACATTCGCTTTACCATGGAGGTGGAGTCAGACGGAAGTCTCCCGTTTTCAGACGGACTAGTGACCCGCAATATCAATGGCAAGCTGGGCCACACGGTTTACAGGAAAACGACTCATACAGACCGATATCTGAACGTGTTTTCCCATCATCACCCGGCACACAAACAAGCGGTCATCAATACTCTTGTACATCGTGCGTTTTCTATCTCAGAATCTAGGGCACTACCCTCCGAACTTAAGCATGTTTCTAATATCTTACTCCAGAATAATTATAACGCCCACGACATACACCGTACTATAGTGAGACATCGTAACCCCAAACCTCGGAGTGAACCAGATCCTAACATCAGCACCGCCTTCTTACCGTATATTCAAGGTATCGCCGATCATATAGGAAAGGTTCTACATAGAAATGAAATCAAAACGGTCTTCAGACCCAATTCTAAAGTTTCGGACCTCTTACCCTCGGTTAAGGACAAAATATCTCCGCTCCAAGTACAAGGAGTGTATCGCATTCCGTGTTCGTGTGGCAGTGTGTACATTGGCGAAACTAAGCGGCCAGTGGTGTGCGTGTGTCCGAACATGAACGTTGTACTAGACTGTTACATATAGCCGGTTCAGCGCTGGCAGAACACAAACTCAACTCCGGTCATCAAATTCTATTCAAAGATGTCAAGCTTCTGTCCCGTGAATCGCATTATTTCCCTAGGAAAATCCGTGAATCTATTGAAATTTACAAACATCCCCGCAATCTCAATAGAGATGATGGCTATACGTTACATCCGACGTGGCAAACTCTACTAAGAATTACCACGCCCATACGACGTATGCCATTGGCTCATTGTCCCCAGCCAATAGCAGGCCACCATCTGACCCGGTTCCCCCTATATAAGTTGTGCCTATCTCTGTCATAGCATTCTTCAAGCTACTACGAAACGACGAACAGCTACGTACAGCCCTGAAGATGTCCCTTGAAACTGTGGACGAAACGTTGGCAATTACGCCTAACTCGACGCGGTTCCAACCCGGATACCGAGATCTACATCTCTTTTCTTTTTATATATTCAGAACAAAACATTGTATTTCTTCCGCTCAATACCCGAAGAATTTATAGATAAGTATTTTCGCTTAATATAAAACCATTTTAAAGTATAAATTTTGACATGTGGACTATTTCGTTTTCAGCGCTATCTTTGAATAGTTTCAAGTTATTAGGGCTGCGATCGCCTTAAAAACAGAAATTCACATTCAAATTGTACCAATTAGATGAGCAAAAATTAATTCGATTTTTGTTGCACCATTTTATTTATAATATATAGCAAAACTGTTCATAAGAACAACTCATTAATTACAGGTGGTAGAAGTTGAAACTATTACAATAACTGATTGATACTTGTGCAATCATACTTATAATGGATTCAAGTAAAAACGTTACTTGCCCCAATGTGTCCAAAGAGTTTTAATAGAATATCCTATTGAAATATGCATATTAGGGATATTCATCATCAAGAAGTGGAAACTACCAGAAAAAGGTCATATAATTTGTGCTTTGTGTGAAATGCAACAAGGAACATACATAAATCTTAAACAACATTCACAGCAAGAACACAATAGTTTTCTATATATATATCGGGTTACAACGTTTTACGTCTTCCGATTCCTAATCGCCATTCCCCTCTGTTCATCCATAGGCCCTCCTCCAGATCCGTCTCTCGAATTTCTTTATCCACTCCGTCTCTCCAGCTTCTGCGCGGTCTTCCTCGTTTTCGGGTTCCTTGGGGGTTCCAGTTTAGCACTTTCTTTGGGATTCTGTGTTCTGGCATTCTTTGGACATGCCCATACCATATTAGCTGTTTGGTTATAATGTCATCTATAATGTCATGTTGTATTCCCATTTCTTGTTTAATGGTTTCATTTGGGACTCTATCTCTCCGGGATTTCCCTGCCGCTCTTCTCCAGAAGTCCATTTCTGTGGCTTTTATCTTTCATTTTGTTTTTTCTTTTATCGGCCACACCTCCGAGCTATATGTTAATATACTTTTCACGATGGAGTTGTAAATCCTTTTTTTATTTTCTTTTGTAATGGTCTTGTCCCACAGAATACTGTTCAGCATGGAAGTCGCTCTTCTTCCCTGTATATTTCTGTCTGATATTGCCTCATCTAGTGTCCCATCCTTGGATATTTTCATTCCTAGGTATTTGTATATATTGCAATGTTTGATGATCTGTCCCGTTGCTAGGTGTAGGTCTTCTTGCTGTCCGCCTATGCACATATATTCTGTTTTTGCTATGTTAACATCCAGGCCCCATTTTCCGTATTCTTCGATGAGCTTTCGGCTCATATATTCCATGTCATGTATATCTTGTGCAATAACTACTTGGTCGTCCGCAAAATAGTTTTCTAATGGAATTAATTAAGTAGGTCAAGTAACTGCTGAAGTGTGGGTTAAGAGTCTGACACACACTGAAGCCGAGATAAAAAGATGGTGGGATAGGAAAGTGGGATTTGATTTAAATATCGCACCTTTCATAATTAGTTCAGTAGAAGAGGAAGATGATGTTTTAAGCTCGAATGTTTCACTCTTTTAACCTCCTTGAGTTCTTCTATTGTCCATTAATACTTTAAACTCTTGACAAGCATGCATTTTCATATGCATATGTTTTTGTCGTTTTCTGTACTTTTTTTTTTGTTCAGAGAATCGCCATTTGCCTAGAAACACTTCATCACCCTCCAGGGCACTTTTTACTAACTCGTAGAGAAATTACCCACCCCTAGCATGAGTTCTTCGTTGTATCTAAAGGAAGCAACTACTGTATATTAATTAAGTGTTTAACCGCTAACACAATTATTACATTAAAATAAGCTTTGTAGATGCAGTGAAAGTGCTTTATTTGTATAAGTCTTCTATAAACTTGCATTCTGTTCTTCACAAAAATAAGTGGCAAACTCAAGGCCACAAATTACTTTGCAGGCATATAAAAACTATACTGATACCTTTTCATATAATGTTTCGATTTTAATATCTTATTGACTTACCAAATAATAGAAAGTATAACGAGACAAGATTTAAATACAGATGGAAACACTAGGAACCAAGTTGTCTGATTGATGGCTTAGTAATAATTAAAGAGTTTTAATTAAAAAAGTTTTATTTCGAATAAATTCTATATTATTATCGAAATGCTTGTTAAACATTCTAACAAGCGCATTGAATTTATGGATTAACCTACGTATATGAATTAAATAGAATTATTTATAAAAATATATTATGTTAATGGTATAATGTTAATTAAATCACAAAAATAAATTAAATTGTAATTAATGCATATAAAACAAAATTAAATAATTAGTCCGACCTAAGTTAACTAACTTTTTGCAAACTTTAAATTTTAGGTAGATAAAACGCCTCGTAGAAAAGAACAACGAAACTCTTGTTTCGTTATTTACCTTTCGAAAAGTTTACTCACTAACTGCCGGAGCTTTCTGAAGTCAGCGGCGTTCAAGATATTTGATATCGTTTAATGACAAAACTGATACCTCTTTAGACTTAAATGTTTAGCTGTGCCTTTATGGTGTTTCTCATTATAATTTCTCGAAACACGCGCGAGCGTCTATCCGTTATCCTTTGATATACAAATTGGTCTATATAACTCAACTCGCTCGGCGACTTTACGCTTCTTCATTGTATTAAAACTGAGATGTTTTAATTCTCGTTCAGTTTTAAAGCGAAATTAACAGTATTATAAATTTAATAAAATTATATGTTTTGGGAAGTAATGTTAATAATTATCTATTTGTACTATTTTATAACAGAATAATTGAAACATACATGAGTGGGTAAAACCCCACCACTTTTGTATAATACAAAAGTATTTTTAATAATATGAAATATTATTAAAAATCTGGTGTGAAGAACATAAATACAAGTTCAATACTAATATTTTTTTGTGTTCTTCACACCAGATTTTTAATAATATTTTATATTATTAAAAATACTTTTGTATTATACAAAACTAGTGGGGTTTTACCCGCTCATATATGTTTCAATTATTCTGTTACGTTACACATGCCATTATTCCGTAAGTATGAGTGAAGACACAAACAAAATACAGTTTCTAGAGATGAGGCAGTGCCACCTCTGGAAACACTTCGTTAGTTCTGCATTGGTTATGTAGACAAAGCGACTACTTCGGCCGTCTGACAATATGCAGCGCTGTATGTAGTTCTACGCTTGGTCTTAATAATTTCTGTGAGACAGCGAAGTCATTCTTTTTTGTGAATATGTCTGAAGATATCCTTTCTTCAGCAGGGGCGTTCTGATGAATCTGTAGAAAGATGAAATGCGTATCTACGTCTCTGGGGAGGGATATGTTCGGACACGTTCAAAAAAATATTAATATTGAACTTGTATTTGTGTTCTTCACACCAGATTTTTAATAATTAAAGGACGGATTATATGCAGTTTGCATAAATTTGCATATTTGCATAATATATGCATTTTGTATATTATTTGCATATTTTGTAGTAATTCAGCATTTTTGCATATTTTTAGTATCCGGGTTTTATTTATTTACTAAATCAAATTTATTAGGGGCATTACTAAAAATATGTCGTGGATGTAACAAACAAGCAAAAATTAAATAGCCCTCTTTAAATTAAAAATAGCATTTTATTAAGCCTTTTCCCGTTATGTTTCCGATAAGCGTCTCCAAGAATTTATTAATGCTCTTCCCATATATCCAGGCCGAGATAAAATTCCAGGAAAAGCTAATACCTTAAAACTTCTAAATAAATACTATTTATTTATATTTTGTGTGGTTTGTTGTTTAGAATTGATGTTCATTGAGATGGTTATCAACTTGCTAGCCATCTCAATGAACATAAATTCTAAACAACAAACCACACAAAATACCAACTTATCTATTGCCGTTTAACACATTGGTCCTTCTCAATCTTCTGTGTCATTTATTAATTGTATAACGCGTTTTTTCTTTTCTAAATGTAAAATTGTTGTGAGACGACACATTTTAAAGAATAGCCACCTTGACTTTCGCACACCAGTGTATAAAACTAGTGACCTTGATTATGAATAGTGACTTTTCCAATTCGATGTTACACACCTGGAATTCAGAAAAAACTTTACCGGATCTTTTACACTATCATCCTCTAACATTATATGTATTAACTTTGTGACAAATAACAAGTGTTTGTGCGAGTAGTGCTTTTATTCGTCAAAACTGTACGTGTGGCTCTTTTTAAATGTGTTTGTCCTGGCTTTTAAAATGTATTTTCGGAGTAAACTATGTGTACGCCGTTATTATTAGTCGGATTAATTTAAAATATTGCAGACATTATGAATATTGAGACGGGTAATTTCTCCATACAAAAAACAGTTCACATTTGTAAGTATTAACGACTTTCTTTTGTTAATAAGTACTTAATTTATTTCCATCTAGTCTTAAAGTGACCCCCTGAGGAAGCATACGATTTTGATGCGAAATATTGGGATAAAAAATAAAGAACTGACTTAAGTAATAGAGTTTAATTTTGCTGGATTCCACAAAAAACAATTATCCTTACCATACATGTTCTAACGGCAAAGACTCCTTGTCTAATTACGAGTCGTACATACATACGCGATTAGATATCCGGATATCTAATCATTTTTATATTTTGTATGTCAATTTTATTATTTCTACTCTACATTTTTACCCCAGAAGAAGCGACAAAGTCTGTTGCGAAATATAGGGTATATTTAATAAAGGAGTTTTTTAATTGACCGCTTACCCGAATTTAAATTAATTTTTGATATTATATCACGGTCGATAATTTCGTTTCAATTATATATATATATATATATATATATATATATAACGTGCCTTCAAAAACTTTCCTCATTAGAGATGGCCATGCTTATTCAAGATTATACGTTTGTGACAGATTACGTGCACTATCACCAACCATTATCAAAAAGCATGGCTGTCTCTAATGAGGAATGTTTTTGAACACACGTTTTATTGTAGCTCTGTGATACTGTCTTAAGCTAAGCTAAAAATATGTAGAAATCCACAGTATTTTTAAATACGCGTACTGAACTTATTTTCCTAAAAACTGCTTCATACTGTGTTTTGAAATACAACAGCCGCATTGTGTCCATTTCCACCATTGTAAGTATTATTTTGTTCCTTTGCGGAGTCTTGACAATATTCAGCTTCTTCTCCCCTGTTTCTCCCCCTGTTTTGGATAGCGTCCACGACAAAAAAGCGTCCATAACAAATGATATTTTGTTTTAATTTTTTTTAGGTCAACTGAAAAATGTGTTATTACATTTCCAAGGCATTGTACTAATTTAATTGATTATGTAATAAATATGAAATGAAGAGGGATTTCGATTCATAAACATTTTTGGTTTTAGGTTTATCAAAAATGATTTTCGAATCATTGAATAAAAAAGTGAGATAGTTTTGTTAAACATTCAAATAAATTTCCGCAATTTTAATTATTCTCATAATTGATGTATCGTACAGGAATTTATATATTTCAAATAATTGAAAAATTATATATTGCGGTTGAAATAACACTTTACACAGTTAGATAAAGAGTTGTCAATAACAAAATACATTTTCGACGTAGAAAAAAAGAACACGTGAATAATTGTTAATTAAAATATTCAAAAGCGTAATGTCGAAATCGAGAACGTGAAAATATCGAAAACGTACAGTGCAGGGAAATACAAAATACATAATCCTGGGGCGTTGTATATTCAGTAGTTGAAGTAATGTTTAATAAATTGAATTCAAATTGCAATTTTGTGTACACGGTGTTTAAATTAAATGTTTTAGGTATTTGTGTTTTTTGTCCATCTAGTTTTAAAGAGAAATGTACAAATTTTAAATCTAGATTTAAAGTTTTGATAATTGTTGTTTGGAGAGTAATATGTACCAATAATAGTTGAGTATATAAGTTTAGAAACATGGTAAATTACATTTCAGTAATTATTAAGCGTTGTGTTCCTTTTTCGAATTTTATAATTTTTGAAATATGTATGAAATTTATAGATCTATTGTTTATGGCTCTCTTTTAATTAAACTTAGCAGCTTTGTGAGCGTATTACTGCAAATGCATGTCCTCCTAAAACACTAATCTTATCCCTTTTATATATTAAATTAACCAAAATTGAATTGAACCTAAATATTTTATCCACACGCTAGAATTTGAAGTGTAGATTAGATTAAATTACTTGAGGAGGGCGTAAAACCTATTCCACTGCCTTCTAGACAAGTTGTGGTCCTCATGCCTCGATAAGAGTACTTCCTCTAGCCCTGTTCTTTTAAATAAGCTGTAATAACCAAAGTAGGACATTCATTTCTACATATTCAATGTAACACTTATTTGACGAAACACGTCCTAATTAATTGCTACAGGTTTCGCATTACTCCTTAATTGAATAATTAGATTAACATAACATTAAGTAAGTAAGTAGATTATTAAGTAAGTGGAGATGATATATATATATGTACATATATATATATATATATATATATATATATATATATATATATATCAATTGAAAAATTCTTGGAGTTTTTCGGCTTTTATATGAAATATTTATAAATATTATCAAACTAGTATGTAATTATGAAGTAAATGTGAATGTAAACATTGCTGTCTACAAATTACAACGCAAGTCATATGAAATTAAATTGAAAAATTTTGTCTACGTTGGGACTTGAATCCAAGTCTACGGTTTGCCGGACCGTCGCTTTAACCAACTAAGCCACGATAGACCTTGGTTCAAGTTAATTAGAAACGCAATATAAGATGATAATGTTAATGATTCAGATGTAAGTTATTGAAAGAAGTTGTCAGTTTTGAAAGCAGAAGTCAGTTTTGAAAGCAGAAGTCTGTTTTGAAAGCAGATGTCAGTTTTGAAAGCAGATGTCAGTTATTGAAAGCAAATGTCGGTTATTGAAAGCAGATGTCAGCTTTTTTTAAAGCAGAAGTCAGTTTTGAAAGCAGATGTCAGCTTTGAAAGTTTGAAATTATATATATATATATATATATATATATATATATATATATATATAATTGAAACGAAATTATCGATCGTGATATATTATAAAAAATTAATTTAAATTCGGGTAAGCGGTCAATTAAGAAAAAAAAAACTCCTTTATTAAATAACCCTATATTTTGCAACAGACTTTGTCGCTTCTTCTGGGGTAAAAAATGTAGAGTTGAAGAAAATATAAAATTGACGTACAAAATATAAAAATCAATCATTTTTATATTTTGAAAAAAATAATATGGTTGCCATCATCACTCGATACCCAATGACGTCATAGAAAAAAATTGTATGTCAAAGGATGGCGTTTTAAAAAAGAAAATTTACCTGTCCGAGCGTTTTTCCAAAAAATGTAAAATAATGCGGTTATAAGCTTGGTTCCAAACTTTATGACCACACTGTATATATACCTATATATATCTATATGCTAACGACAGAGGAGGATGAATAGGTCTGGTAAATTGAATCTAATCAATCTTGTACATGTGAGCATCGTAATATGTAGTGGTATTGTTAAGTATTTATTAAATGTTGTTTTATATTGCTTCCGAGTGTATTATTTATTGCATTAATTCAAAACCGGCCTCTAATGAGACCGTCTCGGAGATGCAGCCGTAACGAAGACCAGGGGATCTTACATGGCGATGCTGCCAGTGGCTAGCTGGATCGTTATGATATGGCGAACCTGACAGCTACTCTGACATCACAAAGCTTAGTAGTTTCGAGAGTGATTCTTTTAAATATAGTTTAGCTTTAGGACATTGAGCTCCCATTTGTAAGAACCGCGTTCTTGCCATATATTGGTACTGGCACAGTACATGCATCCGCATCTCAGAAATCAAACTCACGATCACTGCTATTCAACGACAGTACACAGAAAAACTTTGCACGCCAAGACGAGATATTTGAAATTTCTATTTGCAGGTTCGAACTTGTTTCTATTTCCACTACTCATACAATCGTGTTGTTAGAGACCTTATATATCAATCGACCCTTTTAAATAAAATAGCGTTCGGACAGAACTGCAGTAAATATTTTTATTCACGATCGGTTAGTAAACTGAACATTTTTAACCTTCAATCCGGTTAGAAAGCGCGCTATTACATATCAAGGTAGATAATGCCACTTTACCAGCTAGCTTATGTGACTTTCCCGGCCAGGTAGTATCATTTCAGTATTTATGAAGCGTCAGTGTCATTTAAATAAGTAAATCAAATTATAATAAAACTATTCACAAATTTTTATTAAGTAAATAACGAGACAACGTTTGAATACAAAATTTATTCGCTTATAGAATTAATATTAATTGTTACATTAGAATTTCCATGACTGTTTACTGTTAGAGAAAGACCATGTTCAAAATCGTAGGATAATAATTTAGTAATCCGTCAGAAAATATCACTATTAATTGTTACGTTACCTAGCAACAGTACCTATCAAATGGATTTATCAAAATACCATGAAATTTAATACTATTACACTTTTGAAAGTTAGTCATTCGGTAGTTTGTATAATAACACAGGTCTGCAAAATTAAACTTTTTGACAGATATTTTTATTTTGAAAACTGATTTTATATAATTTTGGTAGGCTGATTTAAAAAATTCTATGCATTTATTTGTATCACGTAAGGTTTTTTTTTGCAAATATTAAATGAAAAAAAACGATATTTCTAAAAAAAATTATTTGTTTATTGAGTAAAAAGGTGGAATACAAGTTAAAAAAGTGGAAAAAAATACTTTACTCAGTCTTTTTTAAGTGAAATCTTTGTCTTTTTGTCAGAAAGCTGCGTTGTCCGGACATTCGGTTGTATGTTTTTAAGGGCATATCCCGTCTTAACATCCAGCAGTAGTCCGCCATCATCGTTATGCTTCATCTGCCTTGGTATCGCCGTTCCATTTCCTTAATGTCTTGGTGAAACCTCTCTCCCTGTTCTTCGCTAACTGCTCCAAGATTTTCAGGAAAATAGTTCAAGTGTGAAAACAGGAAATGCACTTTCAAACTCATGTTATAACCTAGACGATGAAAGTGTTGTAACATATTTTGAACAATATTTTCGTTTTCGTCCTTAGAGTTCCCAAGAAACTTATTAATTACTTCTTTAAATGAAACCCAGGCGTTTTTCTCGACATTGGTCATTGTGTTTTGAAAATTCTTGTCTTTGCATAATGTTCTTATCTGCGGCCCAACAAAAATACCTTGTTTTAACTTGGCATCGGATAAGGTTGGAAATGTCTCGCGCAAATATTTAAAACACTGTCCATTTTTGTCTAGGGCTTTAACAAACTGCTTCATCAAGCCAAGTTTGATATGGAGAGGAGGCAGTAAAACTTTTTTGGGGTCAACCAAGCTATCCCTTAATACATTTTTCTACCAGGTGTAAGGCTTGTTCTAAAGGGCCATTCTATTTGAGTCCAATGTCTATCCCTTGCTCGACTATCCCACTCACAAATAAAGCATGGAAATATTGTATAACCTCCTTGTTGACCTAGTAGCTTGCACAGCACTTTAAGGTCACCACAAAGCATCCACTGATGTTCTTGGTAGTTTATTTTCTTTAAAAGAAGTTCAAAATTTTCATAGGTTTCCATTAAATGTACCGAATGGGCAACGGGAACCGAGGCCAGCTCGTTACCATTGTGCAATAAAACGCCTTTCAAACTACGCTTACTTGAGTCAATAAACAGGCGCCATTCTTCTTTTACATGCGGCACATTTCCTAATTTTGAAATTAAGTCAGGAATATTGTTGCAATACACTAGCGGTCCGTCTTGAGTAAAATATTGACATAACTCTTTTTCGCGATCCCGGTAAAAGCTTGATGTGACGCCAAGTGCCAGTAAATGTTTCTCACGAAGTCGTGAGGCTAACAATTCGGATGCATCCTTTGGAAGGTGCAAATCTCTAATTAAATCATTTAGTTCGCTCTGGTTAAACACTTCGGGCTCTCTGAAATCTGGTGCGAAATCTGAGTCATTTTGGTCCCAATTAGATTCCTCTGATTCTGACGATATGACGTTTTCTAGTGCTTTTGGGGCGGTAGGTATCGGTACATCTGATCCATGAGGAACTGGTCGAATAGCAGAGTCAAGATTGTGATACACAATTTGTTTCTTATTTTTTTTGTTGAATCCTTGAACATTACACGAACAAAAATAACAATCATCACTGTGATTTCTAGGCTCTCGCCATACCATAGGAACACCAAAGTTTAAAAGTTTCTTCCTACCTTTTTTCCAGTTTCTTAATGCTTCAACGCAAACGGAACAAACAGTATGAGGAGCCCAGGACTTGTCTTTGTCGCCAATTTTTACACCAAAATAAGCGTGGTATACATTTTTCACAAACGAAGTTATAGTTTGCCTCTGCTTTACTACGACATAACTACCACAGATATAACAAAAGTTATTCGGATTGTTCACAAAATGTCTTCTTTCCATATTTATACGTTCTAGAACACTTAAAATACGCAACAACGAAGACAACAAGCGCGCGGACACAGTAGCACGACGACTAACACAACCAAACTGCACATAAGCAGGTTTCAACGTTGTATTGACGCTTCTGCGCCGACTCTGTTGCTTTGCTGAGAAATCTAATATTAACCAGTGTTGCCAAATCACATTTAATTTCATAAAAATCAATTCATTTAAAAATCATGCCTAACATGGAACAAACATATTCTTGTCATAGGTATGTATATTAATAAATTAACATTTTTAAGATATAGAGCGCTATAAAAAAATTTACGTGATAGAGCAAAAATATGGCGTTTTTTGGAATACGGGCCCCCAAACATATACAAATTAGCAAACAGCTTTCAAACATCAAAATCACTGTAGACCTGTGTAATTAATTACTAACCGATCGTGAGTAAAATAGTATACAAACCTCGGTGGAAAGGTTTATTCCCGTCTCGAGATTAAGTTCATCTCCACGATTCGCGTCTCGGTGAATTTTCTAATCTCTCGACGGTAATGAACCACTTTCCGCCTCGGTATGTAATATACTATAAATCTAAATCACTTATGAATGAAAAATACTAAAACTATAATAGGTTGCTATAAATGCAGTCAAAAGTTCTTGAATTATTAAGCATTATCAATATCACTAACTCCATATTTAAAGAACAACCAGCATATTGAATATTTACATCACGTTTTAAGATCGTGCCATTTAATCTTTTATAAAATGTTATCTACCATTAAGGAAAAATATGGGTTTTATGGTATATGTGCATTAATAAAGATTATTCTAAATAGTTTGTAGATAAATGCATTTTAGTTTCTGTACGTGCTTGGGTATCTATAATTTTAAATAAACTTTCCAGACAGTTTGATATTTCGCAATTTCAATTATTAAATGTAAAATCATGAACGCGTTTAAAATTGGCTACCCCACTCGGCCGCTTTATACCCTTTGTGGACCACCGTTACCCGAATTCAGCTGGCTACCGACGCCGGAGATGTGGAAATTTACGCATAATTATGTCAGATTGAACTGTAATTCCACTTGCAAAAAGTCTAACAATAAAAAAAGAGAGCGATGATGTAAAATTAAAATCGTTAAACTCGAGAACTTGGAAAGGCACAATGAAAGTTAAATAGCGGTAGTACATAAAGAGAAAATTGTGAAATGTAGCGGACACGAATTGATACACAAAGTACTGACTGAGCAATATAATATAGCGATTAGATCTTCTCTACCGATGATTTCAAACCTATTTAGTCATTTTCCCATATGTTTATTGCTTTTTATGAATATTAATTAATCGTGGCGTCTAGACTTTTTCGGGGTCATTATCAACTTCTTCTGGGTTTCCGGATTCAAACCGCGTTTTTTGTCTGCTTCCTTCTTCGTTTACGTTTCGTCTACATTTGTAAGGGACATCTTCAGAGCTGTTACTACTATTGTTGCATTGAAATTGTTGCAGCAACAGGAGTAGCAGCCCTGAAGATGTGTCTTGCAACAATGGATGAAACTTCGGCCAGGAAGAAAGCAGTGTCAATAATTAATCATATTTATATACGACCCATTTATGAAATGCACTTTTACTCATTTCTTAGATACAAGAAATATAAAACCGGGTGATGTTTATCGTCAGCTTTGTATAATGTATACAGGGTGAGTCAATATTCACTCCCCAGCACTCAGATATATGTTCTACAATTGAAAATAAGACAAAAACGAAGAATATTAAAATCTTGAAATCAGATAAAATCGAAATAAAAAATTAACGTTTTTTTAAAATTTTGTTTATTCGTAACAAATCCAAATATAAAAAAAAACCTTGTAATATTACAAAAATATAAACTATCCGGGTCCAACTAAGCGAAACGGAAACAAAACATCTAAGTCCTAAACAAATCTTCAAAATTAATACCATTTTCGTTAATATTCGTATGTAACCCATGGCTGAAGTTTCCGGCAACAGAATTTAAATTATTCTCATTTATATCTGCTTTTGCTTCATGAATCTGGGGAATAAGCTCATCGTTTATGTATCCCTATACTTAAAAATCTATTGGAGTTAAGTCGGGAGATCGGGGTGGCCACGCTATTGGTCCACCCCGACCAATCCATTTATTAGGAAAACAGCGATTCAAAATATCTCGCACTTTTAATATAGCATGTGCATTAGGGTGGTCCTTATTTTTCAACTTTGTTGTTTCGACCGTAACTACCCGTCAAAATGTTCGTTATAGTATAAAAATACGGTGTGCAAGAAATTATCACGATTGGGCGAGGTTAAGACGTGGCGCATCGCTCTTGAAATTTGGTTCAAAAATATTAAAAATAAAATTTTCTTGGTTGTAAAAAATATATTTATTCATAATAAAAAATATATTTAAAATATATATTTGACTTTAATTTTAACATGTTTTAAATTTCCTTGAGACGATGTCGTCTTAAAGCTTCTCTGGTTTTCATTTAAAACCAAATTTTTAAGGACTAGAATACAAAGTAAAATCTATATATTTATATACATATATGGTGACATATTTTCTTAAGAAAATAAATGAAAATTAATAAAAAGATAGAAGAATGGTTTACTTTTGGAAAACAGAGTTAATAAATAGGAAAAACATAAAACATTCTGGCCGCAAATTTTATAATGTTGCAAGATCTCTGTCTGACAAGGAATAAATAAAAATGCTTTGTTTTTAGTTATTTATATGTTATTTTATTTCAAAAGAGAGTTTCCGATAATCTGCAACATTTGCACTATCAATTGCTTTTCTTCTTCATCTTTGGATAACACTAAATTAAAATCTTCCAATGGCTTAACTGCTCGTTCTGCCGAGTCATTAACAACATTCATATTTCCAACGATATTAATTAAAGCCAACGTTAAAACTAGGTTCATTTACCCACTCCTTTGGATCTTTTGTTAAAAAGTCCGTTGGAATATCAAACCTTTTAAAAAAATTACGTGATTTTTGGGTTATAAAATATTCGATGTTCTTATTCAGATATTGGCTTATAGTATGAGGAGTTACGATCTATTTTTTTTAATTCGCAATCAGTAGGGTTATCCACAGCTTGCACCATAAGATTCTTCGACTCATATGTAACATTTGGATCATAAAAAGACAACACTGCCGTCTCTAGGGTTAAATACCACAAATGATTACTTAATTTGCTTAGTGACGCACGACTAATCTTCTCATCAACAATTTTATAAGCATGTAAATCTTTTATCAATCTTAAATCCTGCATAGGGGCTTCTGCTGCAACTGGTGCTTGTATCCAATTTTTTAAGTACACCCTTACAACAAAGATGCAAATGTCACGAATACTAGTTATCTCCAATTGTGTCATTTGAAATTCGTTTCGAAATAAATATAATTTAAGGCAATAAATAGCTTTCGACATCAACGGGCGTGATGAAATGCTCCAGGCTTTTTGAAGGTAAATTCCGGAACTGTACCACCAAGAAAAACTATACTTAATTGAAGAAGCTCTTTATAATCATCACGTGGTTGCTTTACTTCAAGATTTTTAGATGCAAATTTTATAATCTCGGATACACTCCCAACTGCATCCTTCACAATCTGATCTTCAACACCACTCATAAAGTTAATTTTGTCAATTTTGATCCAAGCGTCTCTAAATCTGCTAAATATTTGTACGTTAGGGCCTGATGATTTTTGCATTTTTTAATCGAAAACACTTCTTAAAATTATTTAATAGATGTGATGACGGCATGGTAAATATAAAAGATCTTTTCCGATCGCTTGCTCTAACAGAACACAAGAGTCTTGAAGTCGGCCTAAGTTAGAAGCTGTGATATCGCAACATAAAGCTTCTACTTTTTTAATTAGGTTCCATTCTTGCAATAGGTCATACACTACTTCCGCTTGTTGCTTTCCCGTTCCAGATGATATTTCTGGGATTCCAAGTACTAATTGTTCCTTGCCATTGTATGATGTAACTACTGGAATACGATCAATAGATTCTTTTCCTATTAACGATGGCAAAATTTTACCGCCCTAGTGAATTTTAATCAATTGTCATTTTATAGGGGAAGTCCCTTTTTAATTTTCTTAAATGCTGCACCACAGTGATGCCAACTTTTCTTAACAAAAACGCGTAAGAGCATTCGAAAAAAGGGATAAAAAGCTATATTTAGAACTCGTTGGCTTAGACAAATATCTATGCTTGTAAACTATTATCAGGATATGTAAATAATTTAGTTGCCGTCGCAATTTTTTAAATTTGATTCCAATTAAATTTTTATAATCAAATTCTTGTTACAAATCGTGGCAGTTACCGTAAATTTAATTAAGTTATAATAATAAAGTTATAGGTATATTGTATACTAAAAAGATAAATACATAAAAAAATTATATTTCTGTTCATTTTACCAATACGAGAGGCGGTGCGCCACGCCTTCCCTTTGTTCGATACGCATAATTTTGTGTATACCGTATTTTTACACAAAAACAAACATTTCGAGAGGGAGTTACGATCTATAACTTAAAAAAAATTTCTTCCATTCATCTAAAGACCACATATTGTCACACGTTCTTGTTGTAAAGAAATATCCTCTAACAGACCTGGCAAAGTGTTTACGCAAAAGTTACTATAATTTTCACCATTCAGTTTTCTTGGCAGAAAATATGGGTCGATGATTCTTCTTCTCAAAATACCTATTCAAACATTTACAGGACCACTTTTATCTAAACCGGCATTATCTGACAAGTGAATATTTTGCTTGATTTTACAAAGTCGGTTTCGACTCATGCATTTTCTAATTAAACCAAACTTTTGTCTTCATACTCTGAGCAAGACATCCTACCGCTGGAAGGGCGTGGTAATCGGATAATATTAAAATTCCTATAAAGTATTTTAGATCAGTTTCCGTAAGGGAGAAATCATGTCTATTGTTATCCTAAGCGTATTTTTCAGAAAAGGTTATAATTTTCTTTGTGACTGTAGGATGAAAATAAAGAAAAAGAAACCTCAAGAGGTGTTTTGTCTGATACGCGGTTTATTATATTGTCTTTATACTGAGCTTCCGCATTAGTAGAAGAAGGGAGATTTTATAAAGCTTTGTGGGAACTCGTCTTCTAAATTGGATTGCACTGTAGTCCATGCTTCACAGGAAGTTGTAGTGTCTCTGCGTTTTTTCTTTCTTTTGGGGGCACTGGTAGAGGTAGAAGTAGAAGACGTCGGAGTCAACAGTATGAATTTTATTGGTTCCCACGCATGGCCAACTGTACAAAATACATCGTCCCAGAGGTGCGTCAACGAACCCTGACGTTTAGCGTTCTTTTACGACAAAAATTCGTAACATCGACGTTGCAAAATGAATAGGGACTAGCTCTTTGTATATTTAGATATACGACTAAGGAAGAAAATTACTGTATCAAACTGTATCAAAAGCAATATTTGTCTTTGCTGATTCCGTCAAGGTACAATATGAGGATTCTCATAGTGCCAGTAATGAAGGTTTTGGTAATTGACTACTTCTTGTTGGTTGAGAAGAGTTTCATCGGTAAATAAAATATTATGGAAGAAGTCAGGATTCCTCTGTATTTTGTATGTTTTTCTCTACAAAAAATTCGCTAATTCTCATTACTTCTGATATATTCCTCGTATATTTTAATGTAAAGTAAGTGTAAAGATATTTGATATGGTATATTTATTGCCTAATCGTAACATATTGTGATGAATCATCCGCACACGTCAGGCGACCGTCTGGTGATGACTCACACGTCCCGAACTTTCCAATTACCGCGAGAAAAGTCCACAGACTCCGAGAATATTCTCGAAGGTACTATAAAATTCTAGAAGCTTCGAACAAGTGGAGAAAGTTCTAGAACAGCGACTAAAAGAAAACGCTGAAGCATTAAAAGAGGAAGTTTTTGTTGCTATGGAGGAGAAAATTGGGGAAAAGTCGCAACTTCTAGAAGAACATTCTAGACTTTTAGAAGAAATAACGGCTCGGATGAAATTATCTGTGACCACGAGTCATTCGGGCCTCAAACAGGTCAACGAAGAAGTTATGCTGCGGCCCATCGGAATAAAAGAAGAAGCAATGGCTATCTCAAAAACCAGAATTAAGCCATCAACCTTTGATGGAAAAATGTAAAGGGCGACTTATCTGACGCATTTCGAAGCAGTCGCAGAAGCAAACGCATGGTCATCTGTCGAGAATGCTACTGCTTTAATCATAGCATTGAGAGGTGATGCTAGTGATATTTTGCAGACATTGCCTTCTGAGGAACGCAAAGATTATTCCAAACTTATTAAACGGTTGGAGATGAGATATGGCCATGCGCATTTAGAGCAAGTATACTATATCCAACCGAAGAATTGATCACAGAAGAAAGGTGAACATCTTCAGGAATTTGAAGCAGATATTGCTCGTCTGGTTCGACTTGCATATCCGATGGCGCCAGTAATTTCATGGAACACTTAGCCGCCCAGATGTTGATAGATGGCGTCCGGGATATTGATACGCAGCAAGCATTAAGGTTGGCACTACCAAAGACTTTGATCGATGCTTTGACACACGCACTTGAGTTTGAGACAGCAAAACAAGCCTCTCGAAACCATGCTCGTGTCTGTTCTGTCGACAAATAGGAAAATGAGGAGTTCATGGAGCAGGTGGTTAGTTGAGTCCTAAATCAGATCAAATCAAATAAAAGTGCGCGGCAATGCGGGAATTGTAGAAGAAACGGTCACATTCAGAACAAATGTGGTAAGAGGACCAAGACAGAATCGCCTGAGAATCAGCAAGCTCCAAGGACGGCCCAAATCGCATCCTTGCAACATCAAACCAATGGCCTGTACGTGGACGCTATTATGGAAAGAAGGACCTATGCTTGCTTCCTAGATACTGGATCGGCGAATCATGCGATCCGATTTTATTTCCAGGAATAAAAAATTGTTTTCTAGCATATGGAGACTTAAGACAGCTACTGGGGAAGTAGGTGAAGTAGATGTCAATTTGATCATAGGATCAACATCAATCCGACATCGTAATCTCGTAGCCGACATAGAAGAAAAAATAGTCTTGGGATTAGACATCATGAACAGTTAAACATTTAAAAATAAATAATGAAAAATTATTTCTTCATTGGAAAGATGGTGGGCATGTACAAGTAATTACAACAGAGAATTTTGTTCTGGATGCAAAAAGTGAGACATTTTTGACGGCGTGTATGGAAGGTGATTATCTGGAAGGAAATGTTACGATGTTGGAATCGAAGGCTGATGATGACGAGATAGGCCGAGAAATAGTAGTTGCCAAAATGCTGGTTAAGACTCAGAAGACTGTACCGTAAGGGTAATGAATGTGAACTGTTACCCTGTTTTATTGAAGAAGGGTACTATTCCGGGGTGGTGTTCGTCAGTGTCGGCCGTCGTTTATCGTGTAGAAGCGAGGAAGAATAGATTTGATAATTGACTCAGCCTGTCAAGGATTGGGTAAGAAAGAACAAAGCCAAGCTAAGGATCTAATCAAACATTATGAAGAACAGCCCATATTTTATTTGGTCATGAAGGAACTGTCAAGCCTGAAACCTATCGTGCCTTATGGAAGGCCCTGGTTCACTTACAAGACATTTTGAAAATGGCAGTTCCAAAATTGGGTTGTGGATTGGACCGTCTGAACTGGAGAATTCTAAGGAGCATGTTAGAAGTAATATTCCAACATACTGGTATGGCATCGCTGCATTCTGGTATGCAGTTACCGGCTTGAATATTCCTGTACATCCAGGCAAGATAAGACCGTGGACTGTTATTTCGATATGACGTCACAGTGTAACAAAGGCCCTAACTGTAGATTTTGTCATCGCTCGAGGGAACCAAAGCATGATATGTTTCAGGACGAAACTTTTTCTTTAAGAGGGGGGCAATGTGTTGAATCATCCGAAAACGTCAGGCGACTGTCTGGTGATGACTCACACGTCGCGAACGTTCCAACTAGCCGAGAAAAGACCACAGACTCCGAGGATATTCTCGAAGGTCCATAGACCTTTAAAAGAACTGAAAATGGAGGGACACAGGCATTTCACACCAAACCCGTTGTCGTGTGATAAATAAATACTTATTCGTGTGATGAATAAATACTTGTAAAAGTAAATGTTCTGGTTATTAGTTATTAGTTTTAAGTTGTTATTTAGTGTATTCATTTTATATTTTTATATAGTGTGCGTTGAAATTACCGTTAGTTTTATTTAAGAACCCCGAATAGACAAACATTACAATATTTTAGAAATTGTTTGACATCATCAATACTAATAATAGTTGTATAGAACTTTTGATTACGCCTGTTAATAGAAAAACATAAAACTCGTTAAAATAACGCAGAAACAATTATTTGGTTTTATACCTTCCTAAATTTGTTATATGTCCGTGTTATTTTTTACAGTCAAGACCTTTAATTGAACTATTTATGTGTATAGTGTTCATAAAATAGGACGAAATCACCGGGATTATATTCTCATAATTATCCTTCTACGTGGATTTGGCTTTCCAAAGTTTTTATTACTATTACCAGCGATTTCTGTAATCATTAAAAAAGGAAAAACAAGGCGACAGCGGCAGCTTAATATTTCAGATAAGTAAAACGAATAAAATAAGCAAAAAAAAAGAAAATAGAGAAAAAGAAAAAAATTGAAAAAGAGAAATTCCGAACGGGAATGACAACGAATTGCTTCGAAATAGTTACGTCCAGGTCATTATTGTAATGACAAACAAAGGTCAAAACGACTTAATAAAACATGGAATAATTAATAAAACAAACAAAGAAGCGGGAATTATTCTTGTTGTAATGTAATGGACAAAAAGTCGTATAATGCCCCTGCACTAATATAAGCTTACTCTTTGGCATTCCGTTTTAATGGTTTGTGGTTTTAGGGAAAGCTAAGTCAGTTAGCTGGAGGTCGACACCAAATTTTGGGGATCGGCAATCGTAGTAATGCGCAAACGGCAGGGGCCTACGAGAGTGGGGAACCAGCTGATGCTAATTAGTACCATGTTAAAATAGATGCCTAAATTACATATCGCAGATTAATACAGCATTCACGTTTCATAGTCTTTTCCACTTCGAAAATATGTCGATAAATTTAATTAAATTTATGTAAATTATACAGGGTGACTATATCTGTAATTATTCTAGAAACGAGGATTATGATATACGTCTATCCTATCAGGAATATTAGATACTTGGGGCTAGAAACGTCTTATGATGAAATTATGTAAAATTAAATAGAATGTGCTATCAACTAACTAGATTCTATGCATTATAAACGAAGGTTAAGTGAATAAGTTTCCTTATTTATTATAATTAACGTAACAGAGAGAATATTATTAACTACTGAAACTGGAATATTTTCATGATTAAAGTGTTTATATACAAGAATCCTCTTTGAATAAGGAATATTTAAAAAATATTGCATAATATTAAACTTCTCAAAATCTTCTCCTCGTTCTTTACATCGTGTATTGGGTTTTATTCCTGTTACGGTACCCATCGTTTACGAGGTCTTCATAGATTTCTTTTTCCAAGGC
This sequence comes from Melolontha melolontha, assembly GCA_935421215.2. Classification (NCBI taxonomy): domain Eukaryota; kingdom Metazoa; phylum Arthropoda; class Insecta; order Coleoptera; family Scarabaeidae; genus Melolontha; species Melolontha melolontha. Next base: position 32,873,828 of record OW285244.1, on the reverse strand, counting down.
ATTTATAGTACGAGGGTAAGGTGAAAAATTCTCGGCCTGACACAGAGATGGCGTTCCAATCAGCGAAAATTTATGATTCCTGCCTGGGTGCTCCTGCCATTAGTTCGTATGACAAATTCCAACTTGTTCTGCCAAGTAGTTTGTCTACACGAATTTTCGCAGTAGACGTCTTGCGTGTTTTTCGTTAAAATGTATAAACTTGAATATCGTGCGGTCATAAAATTCTTCGTTTTGGATGGATTAACCCCTAAGTTGACAAAAGTTTACGGGGATTCTGCTGTGTCAGACTGTCAACCGTTAAAAAGTGGGAAGCTCGTTTTAAACGTGGTCGCACGTCCCTCGAAGATGACTCACGTGAAGGACGGCCAAAAACAGCAACCACACCGGAAACCTTCGAGAAGGTGCATTGTTTTGTAAAATTTAATTTGAGTGTCTTTTCTTGTTTTATTTTTTGGATGTTTATTTATAGTTCCGCATATATTACTGAATTTATTGAACTTTTGTTCTATGTCTCTACTGTATCCAAATATTATGTCGCAAATATGTAAAGTATCGTACTTGTTCTAAAGTCCTGGTCGTTGATTATAATTTTTGCCCTTATTTATTCATTTCCAATAAAAGCTATAGCTTTAGTCTTTTCAGTTGAGATAACCATATCAAATTTAGAACTTATTCGGTTTAGTAGATTATTGCACGTTGTAAATCGGTTTCATTGTCCTTCATAATTACTACGTTATCAGCGTATAATAGGTCATTAAGCAGAGTCTTTCTGTCGAGGTAAATGCCTTTATGAACAGTATTTTTCCATTTCTGCATAATTTTATATATTTTATATATTGAATAGAGTTTGGGAAATGCTTCACCCTTGTCTAACCTCTTTATTTGTTGATATGTCTTCTATTAGTTTTCCGTTTAAGTCTAGTGTGATGGTGGTGTTATGGTATAAGCTCTTTATAGCATTTATCAGAAGTTGAGGATACCCTTGCTCTGCCATAATGTTCCATAGTTTTTGCCTATTTACCCTTTTAAGGTCTCAAAATCTATTAGTTTATACGATATCGTGTTGAATGATACGCGTGTGAAGGTGAGTGAGATAGCTGAGGCCGTGGGGATATCGGAAGAAAGAGTGCGAAATATCTTGCACGAAGAATTAGGGATACGAAAGCTCTGAGCAAGGTGGGTGCCGCATTTGCTGAATTCCGATCAAAAGCAAATGCGCGAACGACTTTCGCAGCAATGTTTGGACCGGTTCAATAGGGATCCGACCGATTTTGTGCGGTGATTTTTACCATGGATGAAACATGGGTTCACCACTACACGCCAAAAACGAAACAGCGTCGATGCAGTGGGTGGTTCAGCGCGAAAGAAAGCGAAGTCGATCGCATCAGCCGGAAAGGTCATGATGTGTTTTGGGATGCGAAAGGGATCCTGTTAATTGATTCCATTAAAATGCCAAAATTCGCGAGAAGAGGCCTGGCTTGAAGAAGGAAAAAGTCATGTTTCACCAGGAAATGGGAACGCTGAGGGAAAGGGAAAGCTGAGGGATTTTGGGTATTATTTGCTCGGCCATCGCCCCTATCTCCTGATTTGTTACCCTCAGATTTCCATCTGTTCCCAAAAATGAAGAAATTTGTTTCTGGCAAGCGCCTCGCGTCCAATGAAGAAGAGAGGGCCGTAAATCGATATTTTCCCAGCCTTTCAGACTCTCACTTCCGGGAAGAAATATGATGTTGGAGAAACGCTGGACCAAGTGTGTTGAAGTCAAGGGAGATTATGTAGAAAAAAAAAATCATTTTTTAACTAAAAATCGCAGTCTTTCATTATCAGGCCGAGAATTTTTCACCTTACCCTCTTATTTTGCTTTAAATGGAAGCCTCTAGCAAATCATTCCGTTTAGGTGTTCATTCCATTTTCTTCGATTAGTGCTTATTTTGTCGTTTCGGTTGAATATTGATACGTCTTCTCTTGATATCTTGATATCTTACTCTATCCAAACTTATTCAACTTTTAACTTTTCTGAGGAATTTCATTTCTTGACTTTGTATACGGCTTTCTTGCTTCTTTGTGGTAATCCAGCTCTCGCTTCTATATAGAAGTGTTGGAACTGCGATTGTTTTGTAAAATTTAATTTGAGTGTCTTTTCTTGTTTTATTTTTTGGATGTTTATTTATAGTTCCGCATATATTACTGAATTTATTGAACTTTTGTTCTATGTCTCTACTGTATCCAAATATTATGTCGCAGATATGTAAAGTATCGTACTTGTTCTAAAGTCCTGGTCGTTGATTATAATTTTTGCCCTTATTTATTCATTTCCAATAAAAGCTATAGCTTTAGTCTTTTCAGTTGAGATAACCATATCAAATTTAGAACTTATTCGGTTTAGTAGATTATTGCACGTTGTAAATCGGTTTCATTGTCCTTCATAATTACTACGTTATCAGCGTATAATAGGTCATTAAGCAGAGTCTTTCTGTCGAGGTAAATGCCTTTATGAACAGTATTTTTCCATTTCTGCATAATTTTATATATTTTATATATTGAATAGAGTTTGGGAAATGCTTCACCCTTGTCTAACCTCTTTATTTGTTGGTATGTCTTCTATTAGTTTTCCGTTTAAGTCTAGTGTGATGGTGGTGTTATGGTATAAGCTCTTTATAGCATTTATCAGAAGTTGAGGATACCCTTGCTCTGCCATAATGTTCCATAGTTTTTGCCTATTTACTCTTTTAAGGTCTCAAAATCTATTAGTTTAATTTGAAATCGAATCTATGTCTCCTTTAATTCATTTCAACTATCGCTAGATTCCAGTTCAATTTTAATTTTCTCAGTCCACTTTGGATAGAAATTGTTAAGTTGTTGTAAAGCTTACATAAATATTTTAGAAATGGCAACTGTTCTGCTCAGGTTTGATCCAACTTTTTAAGTAGTATTTAGGAGGACAATTATCAGTCAGGTGGTTCTTCTGACTTCTGTAGTTCGAAACTGCGTAATAAAAATCCAATCAATTTTATCATAATGTGTTCTAATATTGGATACTCTCTCTTAGTTGGATTAGACCAGTTTAGATTAAATTATTACAAATGTACAAGTAGATTGTTGATTCTCTTATGCCATTGTCCAAATTTTTTCAGAAACAATATTTATGACTTGATTTATGATGGGAAGTGACAAAGTTTTTTGAACGATCCAAATTTGGACAAGTGATTTTATACTTATATATAAACCGGCCCATAGAATAGTGGCAACGCATTGGGTTATCCTACCGGGTGGTCCGGAATCGGATCCAAGGCTTGACTGTTTGAGAAGGTTTTCCTTCTAGTTTAAGGTGAATGCCTAAACATCTAAAGTCGCTGCATAAGTACGGGCGTATTAATAACTGCCAGTGCCTCTGCAATTGGTGTTAAGGTGTTGACGGATGCTAACGATTTACTCGTCATTATAATGGTATAATAGTTGCGGTAATATTTCTTCAATTTGAACCGTAACACAGGTTGTAAGGATGTATACACTTTACTATTTAGATCTTCGGTGATCGTTTGTTAAATGAATAAACGTACTTTCATTTAAATATATTTATTTACACTATGTACATTTATTTTGGATCTACAACGATACTAACATAAAACTACTATTGAGATTGGTGTGTCTTGTTAAAATATGATTGTTATGAATGAGGCTGTTGTTCTAAGACTGTATGCTTTGCACTGAAATTGAGATGATACTGTGTTTTAGTTCATGCTGTTGGATATGAATCTTATGTTAAGTGTCTTGTGCTGATGTTGAGTTTGTACTGTGTTTTAGTTCATACTGTTTGATACGAATGTTATGCTAAGACTGTGTGTTTTGTACTGATGTTGATTTGATACTTTTCTATTCTGTACTGTTTTATAAGTAGGTAAAAATATAACAATAACCCTAACTATTACATATTAAAATCGTATTGGTTGAATAATGCATTGTTTGACGTCAATTTTTGTGTGTTATTTCATGAAAATTGTGCCTATAAGCAACAATACCCAAGGTTTACGATAACGTCTTAATATATAATATTAACTAATAAATAATAAATATCATTACTAATTAAGTATTGGTAGGTGTCGTAAACCTAAGTATGTATTTCCGGATAGTCCCTTGTTAGAATAATAAAATTTATTATTTATATCTTAAGAAATGAGATCTTAACAATGAATATTCAAATTACACTTTGTTCATTGATAACCCTATGCAATAAAGCAAGCGGTCTGATGTATAAAGCAATAAATAAATTTGAAAAAAGATGCCGATTATTAATAACCCAAGGTAATAAATAAATTTGTAAATGTAAACGATTTCTTAGAATTTAAAGAATGTTCTTTAATGTGCTAATAAAAGTATGTTATATCGTAGTTTATACTTGAAAATGCACGTTAAATATTTTATAAAATTGGAAATGTTAATGTTTTAATCTCCTAGATTTATGTATATTTAATAATAAAAAATGTTTGAAATTAAAATATTACGAAAGGATATTAAATGTGTGCTCAACAATTTTTAATTAAAAAATTTTATTAGTATAAGCAGAGAATAATGAAAGATCAGATATTGTTTGACATTTAATTACTTAATGTAATTAATTATTTAATTTAATTATTTAAAGTCATTGTGGCAAGTTTATCAACATTTTATGTTGATATTATGTAATTTAAAAATATAATTCTGTTATAATAACATTCTACACGACATATATTTGCTTTGGTTATTACCGAAATCCTTGTTTACAAAAAAAATAGGACAAACCTTATTACAGTAATACATAGAAACATATAGGTTGGTCAATCTTTTAATATAATTAGTTATATTTGCATAATAATACTTTTAATTTATTTAATAGTACCAGGAGTTCAATGTCTGCGCTGCAACAATGTGCTTTTACCGACAATATAGGAGGAAATTCATAGCTCAATTACTGAGGTGTCATGATATATTCTGTTTCAGGAAATTATTTGACATATTAGCAAATAGATGTTGGCTTTGATTGATAATAACACGTGTTTTGGTGAAAACATATACATCTTCAACTACTAATGTTTGTAATTACTAATGTTTTCTCGTGAGAAAACATTATTTTATTTTTAGTAGAATTTTCTCTATGCGTATTTTCAAATTTGCTTATTATCTTAATTTAATGTTAATAGTTTTAGTTTATAGATTAATTTAACTTATTTATATTGTCGTCGCTTTTTTTAGTGATAGTAGAGTGAAAATTTACCATTTGCAAGTTGAGTATTACTAAAGTTCATCGATTGTATTTAAAAATTGTATTAAATCTATATTTTTGAAGTTGTTTATATATTATCAATCGACACACGTCCATTTTTTAAACGATTTTACCAAGTTTGAAACAGAATTTGATGTGTTAAAATCTTATATATTATTATAAGTATTGACTTTAACAACGATTAAAAACATTGGTTGCGATATTGATTTCTTGAATTAAAAATTAAGGGCATTAATTAATTGGGTAATTGAGAATATAGACAAACTGTAATACATATACAAGATGTCCCGTATCGTTATGTTCAAATTTTACGAGGAAATTGACGGTAATTGTCCACATTTAACCTCCCAGGAAGTACGACAGGACCAATAAACAAGTCGTCGATTAGGGCCGCCCAAACGTTAATAGAAAATTCATGTTGAAATTTAGATGGGCGTATAGCTTTAGGATTTTCTGATGACCACCTGTGCAGGTTCCTCAGCTTTGTAATATCACTTCTCGTGAACGTAGACTCATCTGTCCAGAGCACTCTTTTGCATAAATTAAAATGAAGCCGTGACTGTCCTAATATCCAGGTAGAATAAACTACACGAACATAGTGGTCTGCCTCAAGCAAACCGTGTGCCCTGCGATAGTGATATCGATATAAGCCCTCACGTTTTAAAATTCGCCAAACTGTCGTTCGCGGCACTCCTAGTTGTCTAGTGATTCGACGTACACTGAGAGTTGGATCCCTTGTAACAATAGCTACTGCCTCTTCCTCTAAGTCTGCTGGCAAATTTACTCCTCGGTCAAAAAGATAATCACGCAGTCCGCATTCCCGAAATTTTTTTCTGGGGTTTTGTCAAAGGACACGTAATGGCGGAAGCACCTACCACGCTTGACGACATGAGAGAAAGAATACGCCGAGCATGTACCGAAATTACACCACAAATGTTGGCTAACGTTAGACGGTCGTTTCCTCGGAGAATTAAGTACTGCTTACAAGCGGAGGGTGGTTACTTAGAGCATCTTCTGTAGGTAGACCCAAACCAAAGTTAGTGGATCCTTTGATGCTGATTATTCCGATATTTTTCGACTTTTCGACTATTTTCATACTTTGCGTGACTAGAATGACCTTGTGTTGTAGGTCGCTGAATTCGTCTTAAAATCTGTAATAATGTTATTGAAAAGAAAATACAAGGTTCCATTTAAAAAATTGGAGTTGACATTGACGTAGCTTCTACGCCTACACCGATCAAAAAACTGGGTGGCCTAGTATGACCGCCTTCCCGAACACTGAAACTTTTGTCTGAAACATTTTTCGATATGATTAATCGTTTGAGTGCTATTGCTCTGTAACACTTTATGTGCCCCACCCTGTATATATATATATATATATATATATATAAAGATAATTATTTCGTGACCTTTGTATGTTATGGTAAATTCAATTTGTTGGCGATTTAAGGTCTGGTTTTTACTTGTTGTTTTAAATATATATATTTTGAAGTAAAACCAGACCTTAAATCGCCAACAAATTGAATTTACTATATATATATATATATATATATATATATATATATATATATGTAATGACAAATTAATTATTCGGGTAAGCGGTCTGTCTACTAAGAAACTCATTTAGATTAGCCTCTATATTTCGCAGCCATTTGCTACTTCTTCAGGAGAAAAAACAGAGTTAAAAATTAGCAGTGGACGTCACTCAACATGTTAAAATTGATTTTGAAAATCTATTTTAGAAAGTTTGCAGGCTGATATGTAAGAACATAAAGATAGTGTCGCTACGAATATAAGTCTTTGTTCTTTTTTGAGCACGAGGTCAGAACACACAATACGAACAGACGTAGTACGAACAACAGATTAAAATAAAGTCTTGATGTATACATAATTGTGTCAAAAATTTAAAATATAAAATGAAAAATGAATCGACAGCACATAAGACATGGACGATACAGACGAGGGCACACAAATGTCAACAATAATCGAACAGCTGCCAATCCCCCGTAATTGACGTTTTTCTGTCTAGTGTTCTAAACCATGAATTATTATTATTAAACTTGAATATATCTTTGAATATTTTAATTTTATCCATGACAACTACAGATATATAAGTTTGACATTGATATACTGTCATATATATTTTTAATTTATTTGAAAAAGACACTGTGTCGAAACATGTAAGATTGCTTTAAATATATAAACCAGACCTTAAATCGCCGACTAATTTAATGTACTATAACATACAAAGTCCAAGAAATAATTATCTTTATCTAGATATATATATATATATATATATATATATATATATATATATATATATATATAAATATTCTCATAACTGAAACAAAAAATTACAATAATTTGTTTCAAACAATATAACTATTAACACAAATATATTTTTAGTAATTGCTTTTATTAGTTATTCACTATTAATTAACTCAGAATAATTGAAACATACATGAGTAGGTAAACCCCACCAGTTTTGTATAATACAAAGGTATTTTTAATAATATAAAATATTATTAAATATGTTCTTCACACCAGATTTTTAATAATATTTTATTTATTAAAAATACCTTTGTATTATTAATTAACTCGTTAACAGAAAAAATACTGCAATTCGCTTCAGCACAGTGTAAACTGTAAATTTTATTTTAGCTATTGATAATGTAATGTTGAAACTAAACATGTCAATATGTACGTATGTTTTATTTAAAGCAAATATTTATTGTTTACTTAAAATGAAATATAGAAAAAAATATATAATCAATGTCGAAGCAGGAATATACATTATTCACAGGATTTTCTATGCTTCATTTTAATTCAATTAAACCAAAATTTCATAGATAACATTTTGTTGTTTATAATAACTGTCCTTTTGACATGATATGGAAAAAAAACTTCGTCAAAATATTCATTAAAAGAATAAAATGAAAAAAATCATTTTTCAGTATTCTAAATTTTAATAAACGATTGCCTAGATATTTTTTAGAATAAGCAAAGATACGTTGTATGCAAAAGTAGAATTTATTATTTTTGTATTAGTATAGATGTTAAGATGTTCGTGAAATAAATATGCACATATACATTTTGTGAATATGAATTCTTTTTTATAATTACCATTTAGTCGTATATAAATACAAGATTAATACGTCAATACCTCTTCAAACCTAATTTTTTATGATCCATGTTTCAACTGAATCTTTAACTTGATGTTTATTAAGGTCACTCGAATACTGATTGTACCAACAATTTGTCTAACGTGTTTGATTTCGTATTTTAATCAGTTGCAAAAAGTAAGCCTCCAAATGTTATCTGTTGCTTCTAAATTATTCTAAAAATTATTATTGAAGTAACTTGAGTCTATTATTGAAAGATATGAACTGATTCCGAATCATCAATTCGGATCCAGACAAAGCGTCGATAATACCCTTTCAATTTAAAGTTTGAAATGACATCATTTGATAATCACACAGGATATTTTATTCTTCTTGATTTAGTAGAATATTTGAGAACAGAGTTGTCCAAGATGTGGATATAGGTGATTGTAAAACTTCTTAAGTGTATACTCAATATCAGCAAAATATTCCAAAAATAACCAATATACAAGAAGAAGATATAGTTGTTGCAAATTTTCATTTGAAAGAAATATGTTTATATCTGTTTCAAGAAGTAGAAAATAATCAAGAAATAGATAGTGGTGAATGATAAAATCGACTGGAATAAGGAATGATTCTAAAGTGTTAAGAAGTAAAATTAGAAACAAGATCAAGACGACGATTGTTACAATTGATTACGGTATTAAATTGTTTAAGATTTGAAAGACTACATAAACAATTGAAAAAATAACATTTAGTACAGGATAATGGATCACTTATACACTGCGGCAAGTTAAAATTATTAAGTAATAGAATAGGCTGATCAAAGCAAAATGGTCTTAAGAGTTTCGCAAAAAACTTCAAAATCTTGATGAGAAGTTTTAGGTGGATTGTAAATGGTTACACGATTAAAAAAAATGAGTTAAACTTGCAATTACAAGCGACTTAAGCGTTTTTAATGCCTTAAATAGCAGCCTTACTTACAACTAGAAACTAACAGTTCTATAAACATGAGTGATAAGTTTTGTCGTTAATGAGATACAAGGTGCTCAATGTTTTTATTATTTTCATAGAAGGATTAACATTCTGACAAATAAAATATAGAAGTAGTACATTTCAGAGATGTTCAAAATGTGAATCTCTAGCTAAAATACAATCTTCCAATCGACGTCTAGTGGATTGCCGAATCCTTTCGAAAACGCCAGGAGTGTTGCGAATAACATTGCAGCCTTTTATGACGCGATTTTGAAGATCTTCTAAATTTAAAATCGGGGTTGTATAAACGAGTGATTTTAAATATCTCCATACACAAAAATCTAGAGGATTGTGATCAGGTGACCTTGGGGGACATGGGTGTGGAGATCCTCGTCCTATCCAACGGTTTGAATAAACCTTATTAAAAACTCCCGTACAATTCCGAATGCAAAATGTGGAGGTGCACCGTCATGCATGAAACACATACGCCTTCTAATTATGAGAAGTACATATTCCAAAAGAACAGGAAGCTCATTTTCTAGAAAATGAAGATATTTATCACCGTTTAATTGTTGAGGATGGTCCTATAAAATAATTGTCGATAATACCAATCCAAACGTTGACCGAAAAAGTTTTTTGAAATCGTGCTGCAACTGTGGCATGTGGATTTTCATCAGCCCACTTATGGTTGTTATGAAAATTCATAATATTATGTCTTGAGAAGTTGGCTTTATCTGTAAACAATACAGTGGCAGCAAAATTGGGGTTAATTGCAATTTTTCTTAAAAACCATTGGCAGTACTGTATACGAAGCGGATTGTCATTAGGTAGCGAATCTTGAACACGTTGAATATGATATGGATGCAATAAATTTTCTTTTAGAATATTCCAAACAGTTTTGCGACTAACATTTACTTGTTGAGCAATTTTGCTGGTACTCGTTTCTGGATGTTCGTCAATAATTTGAAGAACCTCATCTTCAAGTTGTGTAGTTCTCGTATTTCTAGGTCGTCCAATAATATCCCTTGATCTTGCAAAACTTCCAGTTTCTTGTAAACGAAGATGCAGTTTAGTAAACGCTTCAGAACATGGTAAGCGGTTATTTGGATAACACTGGGCATACATATTGTCATGAATTTTTCCCCGAAGAAAAAATTAAAGAAACAGTAAAAGACTATATATTTATGTACATTTTATTCCAGGAAAATAATTAGAGATATTTTATATTTTATTTAAATTTCGATTATAATGTGTATTTTTGTCCATGTCTGTAGAATGTTCGAGCGTGGTCTTGATGTTTGCGGTTCCCGCCACTTCGGAAGTATATTGTCGTAGTCGCTCTGTTGATTTTGTTCTAGGTATGGAGAGATTCATTTCCGTAGGGCTGCGTTAGAGATTTTTGATCTGTTATACAGATAGGTTGTGTTAATTTTTTCTGAATAAAGACTTCCTTTTTATTCAGTATATTATAGTTAATTTCGGTTTATGTTTTTAGTTGTGTTATTCTGATGTGTTAAAGTAATTCTCGATTGATTACGAGTTTCTGATACTTGTAATTTTTGATTTGTGCGACCTATCTGAAATCTCTCTTTTAATATATTTTTTGTGAAGTGTGACGACTACATTAATTAATGTACGTGTATATTTGCAAGTATATTTATATATATTAATTTAGTTATGTTATCTGTATATTTATTGAGCTCGTAAATTCAGTAAATTCAGTAAAAGTTTTAGTTTATAATATTTTATAGTCAGAAAAATTTTCAACATTTTATTTTTTTTAGCTAGTTTTTGCTTTTGGCTGGCTGTAGCTGTATTGAAGGTCAGGGTAATTTGGTGGGAGTTTGATCATGTTATTAGAGCACATGATTTTTGTCATTTTGTTTGAGTTGCGCGCTGACGGATAATTTTCTGTTTGACGTTTGAAGTTGTGGGATAACGTAATTTAAAGTTTGAAAGTTTTTCCAACTATATGATTAGTTTTAATTTAGCTCGCGGTCACGTGAGGCTTTTTTCTTGTATATCAGTCAATATTTATACAAGTTTTCCTCACGTTGTTGCATTATTTGTTGCTTCAGCACTTCTTTATACTCTATAAAGTCGATTTTTTTTTTATTACATGTTTGTTTTGTTAATGTTTGTTTTCTTTGCTAATACCTTTTGTTTTATTTAACACATACCCTTTGAGGGTAACCCTGGAGATACAAGAGCTCCTGGAAGGCTGTACTGACTAGAGTGAAACTGGGCAAGCTACTGTGTATTGTGGGCCAATTTAAATAATTTATCAACTCCACAATACATAGCAATATGTAGCCTTTAAGGCATCACCATTGGCTAATCCATACAAAAAATGCATATTAGCCATTTCAGTATTAGTAAACGCGAGCATAGTCAAAAAGTTTAAACGGAACACAAACAAAAGCAGAACTAATACTGCAACGAAATTAGAATGATGCGTTGGTTTTTAGATTTGCCACAGTAATTGTCAACATGCCAAAGGCCACTTATAATAAACATGTTCTTTCTTGTTAGTTTTCGACACTTGTTTATAGGAGCTTTTCGTCTTAAAATTGAATGACGAATCGCCCACAACAAAATTTCAGATTACTTTCGAAACAGCCTGTATATTGTATATTCTACATGAATATATTAAATTTTATTGAATCTATACATTTGTTGAATATGTTAGTTACCTATCAACCGATTTTGAAATATTGATTTTGATTGTTTTTAGCATAAAAAATGCTGTCAAATGAGGTATCGCAATGAGTACTTTACTATTTGAATTTTTTAAGCTGGGGTTGCTAGCTCTTAGGAATTGAGGGGTGGTGGGTAGAAAATTACACCTTTAAATGAAGATTTTAAAATAAAAATCGACATGTCCGAGAATTTTCTAAAACTTTTTTCAATGTTATAAAATTTATCCGATACTTTCGGGAAATACTGTACATATATTTTATTACATCAAGTAAAACCCATTCACAATAATACTTCGTGTTATATTTTCTCGCGAAATATTCTTTTAAATAGACTTTCAACCTCTCGCGCAGCACTCATACAATTATCAAAATTCGAAATCGCTTACCCAGCGGAAATAACTTTATATTCGGAAGTAATAATAAAGTTTCGAACACAATTGTCGGAAGGCAGGCAACATCTGCAAATTGACTTTTGTCTTTTGGTATTGAATAGACATGTGTTGGGAATACAATGTACAATTTGCGTGCAAATTCCTTTCTAAATATTATCTAGGTTGTAAACATCTTTGTTCGGATTTACGTATATAAAATGTTGTGACAAGGTCGTCAAATCACTGTCAGAATGTTCCTATGTAGCGAAGATGCAAAGTATGACCACCACAATACTGCTAGAGAACAACAACTTTCTAACGGGATGACCGGCCATTTCGCCGAAATGAGATCCATAACGTAGAATTGTAAACTTCCCCGTCGCTAAACATTTCCCAGAGCGCCGGCGTTCTTATGCAGGAATACTATAAGACGGAAATTCTATATTCCAGCTCTCTATACGGCAGCGAATTTTTCTACTGCTGGCATCCATATTCTTTGTTGCAATCTACTATACTGTTAACTATTCGAACTTAATAGAAGTGGGATCTTTTTAGTGTACCTATTTCGGAGGGTAAATATACAGTATAAAATGTTGGTTGCTTAAGTTCTTGAATCTAGTATATCTAAAGAAACAGGTATATACGAGTATCTTCAATAATATAGACCATGGATTTAAAATACGTGTATATCCAGTTCCCTGGTAGATTTGTTTATTTAAGTAAATGTTTGGAGAAACTAGTACTGGTTTGATGGATTGAATGAAATTTATTTATGGAAGTTGACAGCTTAAAAAGATATAAAATGTAAATGGGATTTAAGTAAAACACTTATACTAATTTCCAGTATATATTACATTTTATTATATATATTAATAAATAGATGACATGTTTCGCTACGATGTAGCTTCTTCAGATCTTATATTACTCAGTAGTAATATAAGATCTGAAGAAGCTACATCGTAGCGAAACATGTCATCTATTTATTAATATATACAGTGTGTATAAGCCAAATGGAATAAATTCATTATTTCGGTTACTGTACATATTTATAAAAAATCCCGAAACATGTCATATTTAATTTATAAATTAACATTCTTCAACGTGAAAATGCGATCCCTACCTTCAACCCCCTTCGAATGACAGGTACAACCCCCATTTTTTTAAATGGGAAGTATAGGCTTGTGATATATCGTTGTAAAGGTCTCTTTATTCTCTATTCAAAAATGTTATAATTTTCATGTTTGTTGCAACAATTAAGATAGAATAAAATAAAATCATGTTGTTATCGAAATTCGCTACAATATACTCAAAAAATAAAATTTAATGCAAAATGTAAAGAAAAATTTAAAACGCCAGAAAAAAATATGAATGTCAATGAAGTAGATGCTCATTTGCGTTTATAAAGATTTAATACATACATCAAAGGCATCATTGCATTACTTACTTCCCGTTTAGGTCTTCATAATAAGAAAGTGAGTAAAAACCATACCAATGTGCTTTTTAGATGGTATCCATTAAAAATACTTTAAAAAGTTTCCGTGGCAACATTAGTTTGTTTAAAGCGCATTAGTAAATTGTATTTAAAAGTTGTCATTTAAATTGACAGTTTGATAATTTTAGTTTGAATTTCGTAAAATACAATTCTGGGAAATGGTTAGATTAACGGAAATGCATAAAATAACAGTCATACAAATTATTGGTTACGGAGATAGAACCCGAACACAACAAGAAGTAACCCGCCTATTTCATGAGAAATTTCCTGATTTACCGCCTATAGCTCAAGGAACAATAAGTAAGATAAAGAAGCAGTTTCGAGAGTTTGGTCATGTAAGGCAGATAAAAAAACCAGTGCAAAAATGCACTGAGTGATGAAATCAAAGTAGATGTGATGCTTGAGTTTATGGAAAACCCACATACATCGAGTAGACATGCATCCACTACATTAAATGTGAGCCATACATCGATAGTAAACATATTAAAAGAAAATAAAATGCATCCCTATAAAATGATATCTACTCAGGAGCTTATGGAAGACGATTTTGATAGAAGAACTTATTTTTGTGAGCGAATGATGGACATGCTGGATAACAATATTATTAATTTAGAAGACGTTATGTTTTCTGATGAGTGCACTTTTTCTCTTAGCGGCCATGCTAATCGGCAAAATTGCCGCTACTGGTCTACGGAAAATCCTCACTGGATGAGGGAAGAACACACAATACCCAGTAAAAGTTAATGTTTGGGCAGGTATTGTTGGAAACCATATCATTGGTCCCATTTTCATTGAGGGCAATTTGAATGGCGATCGTTATTTGGCACTACTTCAAAATGATGTCATTCCAACTTTGGCAAATTTATATCCTGATCCAGGAAACCCTCAAGTTCCAATGAATACGATATGGTTTCAGCGGGATGGAGCACCACCACATTACCAACGCAATGCCCGGCAGTACCTCGATGCAATATTTCCCAATAGATAGAATGGCCAGCGCGATCACCTGATCTGACCTTACTTGATTTTTTTTATGGGGATATTTGAGGAGCATTGTGTACAAAACTAAACCTTTGGATTTAAATGACTTAAGAGAACGAATAACGCTTGCGATTAGGTCGATCACGCCTGATATGTTAAATAATGTTAGAAGACAGTTTTATTTAAGATTAGGATGTTGCCAAGACGTTCATGGTGAACATTTTGAACATCTACTTCATTGACATTCATATTTTTTTTTGTCGTTTTAAATTTTTCTTTACATTTTGCATTAAATTTTATTTTTTGAGTATATTGTAGCGAATTTCGATAACGACATGATTTTATTTTATTCTATCTTAATTGTTGCAACAAACATGCAAATTATAACATTTTTGAATAGAGAATAAAGAGACCTTTACAACGATATATCACAAGCCTATACTTCCCATTTAAAAAAATGGGGGTTGTACCTGTCATTCGAAGGGGGTTGAAGGTAGGGATCGCATTTTCACGTTGAAGAATATTAATTTATAAATTAAATATGACATGTTTCGGGATTTTTTATAAATATGTACAGTAACCGAAATAATGAATTTATTCCATTTGGCTTATACACACTGTATAATAAAGTGTAATATATACTGGAAATTAGTATAAGTGTTTTACTTAAATCCCATTTACATATAATGGATTTCCAGCAAGTATCGGCCGATTCAATTAAATAAAAAAAATATATAAAACCTCTTATTACATTAATATTCGTATCCTAAATACATATATCGGCAACTAAGTTGTCATTTTCAGTAAGTAGCTAATGAGAATGGCAACATGGTTGTCGAAATACGCATTTAGGATACGAATACGAATATGATAAGGGGTTTTATTACTTTTTTATGTATTTACTTAGCAAGAGTCTGTCTTTAATTAGTATAAAATTTGTTTAAAAGATTCCTGTCGACGCAATTCATTTGAAACGCTATTTATTGTATAAATTTGAAAAAAGATATAATCTATCGGTTCTGAAAATTTATGCAATTAAATTCTCATTAAATTAAATGTTCAGGAAATGTTCGCGAAGAAAGAAAGAGTGAAAATTTGGATGATGAACTTTGTTGCGGTCAATCTCAGAAGAGTGATAACTAGGGACCGGGCACAAGAGGCCCATGAGTCATCGCCCACGGGCGTACTATTGAAAATTTGTATTTCTTAAGAGTTTTTAATTTTATTTATATAATTGCAAAACACATGGGTGGTGTGCTTTTACGATTATAAAAAAGGCCTAACTCAACAAGAATTCATTATATCGCTTCGGTCAACTTTTGGTAATGAAGCACGATCAGAGAAGACAGTTTACAATTGGTTTGCAGAATTTCGTCATGGTCGTGCCTCAGTGAGTGATGAATCACGTAAAGGTCGACCAAAAACTTTTGTGATTCTAAAAAACATCGATGCTGTGCGGAAAATGATAGAACACGATCGACATGTGACTTACAGTGAGGTAGAGGCATCTCTTGGCATATCGCAGACTGCAATTCATTCGATTTTACATGAACATTTACTTGTAAAAAAAATATGTTCCAGATGGATTCCACATAACTTGACCGAAGCACCGAAAGCAGCTCGTGTCAATTGGTGTAAAGAGATGCGCAAAAAATTCGACGTAGGAACCGCAAAATCTGTATACAGCATCGTCACAGGTAACTAAACATGGATATATGCGTATGAGCTTGAAACGAAGCAGTAATCTACTGTATGGGTGTTCCAAACGAACCCAACCCCACGAAAGTTGTTCGTGCAAGGAGGACTTCCAAGCAAATGATCGCTTGTTTCTTCGGCTGTACAGGACACATCGCAACAATTCCTTTAGAAGATCGAAAAACTGTTAGCGCTGAATGGTATACAATAATTTGTTTGCCAAAAGTTATAGACGAAATCAGGAAGAACAACCGAAAACATCGCATTATTCTTCATCACGAGTTCCCATACAGCACGTCTAACAGTTGACTATTTGAAGGAGATATGGGTTGAAATAATGTCTCATTGTCCATATTCACCTGACTTGTCGCCGAATGATTTCCTTTTGTTCCCAACTGTGAAACTAAAAATGCTTGGACAGCGATTTTCAACACCTCAAGAAGCAGTCGAAGCTTTTGAAAACCATGTTTCTGAGATACAACCTTCAGAGTGGAAGAAATGTTTTGAGAGCTGGTTCGTACGCATGCAAAAGTGTATAGACCATAATTTTGAAAAACAATAAAATATTTTGTTCCCAGAAATTTTGTTTTCTTCCCAGATTTTGTAAAAATATAAAAGGTGACCCTCGTATATAGAGTCTAATTGAGTAACTGTCAACACAACAATAATTTACTTCATTTATTCACAAAGCAAAACTCACAGCAATATGTACATATACAATACATACTATTCGTGAATACAAAGTGAATATCCCTATAGTTCGGCTCAATTAAAATTGAAATTCACATAGTCATTAGAATTTATTTCAAATTCAACTTGTAATGGGAAAATTTAGTACCAATTCCAGTGGACACAAACGTCGACTCCTACCCCTAGTACACATTTGAAAACGATAACGGAGCAATCTAATAGACTGGGTTAATGGGGTTTGTCACTTTAATATTGTGTACAGATTGAATGCACTTAATGTTCGTAAAAAAGATTACGTTTTCGAATGAAATTGTATTCCAACAATTCCTTACTTTCCGTTAAATCGCAAGAGAGACTTTTTCATGCACAAATATAGTCATTACAATCGATTCTAGTAGCTGTCTTCGTTCAATGTGATACATACGAGGGTGAATTGATATACAAGGTGCTATTGTATGAGTAGTCGAGTTAAGTTTTAACCAGCAAACGATTATTTCGAATATCTCGTCTTAGCATGCAGAGTTTTTTTTCTTATGTATCGTCGTTGAGTAACAGTGTCATTTATCATAAGTTCGATTTCTAAGATGCGTAGAATTTTTAATGATGGAAGGTCGCGTGCCCATCAAAATTTACAAGCGTTTCAAAGCTATTTATGGTAACGTATGGATGTGAAGAATGCGAAACTCTGTCAGAGACGAAATGAAGGTGTTTGACAAAAAGTGTTCAGAGCAACCAGTGTCAGTGACGCATCAGATGATGAGAAGAATCAACAATTTTGCAAAAACAAATTGCTTGGCAATTAGCCTTTCTTTAAGAAAGAGTCCAGTACATCATTTAGATATTGAATTATAGAGAAATAATAAATAATACGAAATAATAAAACTGTTTAAAAAATACAATTTGATTGCAGCTTTCTCCAACAATAATAAGTTACAACAGTGTTTAAAAACAAAAATTGTTAACACAGATCCGTTGAAAGAGTCGGGAATTTACAAAATAAGTTGTAATTCTTGTCCAAAATTATACAACGGGCAAACCAGAAGAAATGTTCAAACACATTACAAAGAACACATGGTTCATGTTAAATTACACAACATAGAAAAGTCAGCATTAGCTCTACATCATACAGATGCAGGTCACAACTTCAATTTAGAAAATGTTAGTTTAGTTTAAAAAAGCAGTAATTGAAACTTAGACATGTGGGAAGCCATATACATGAAAAAACACCAAAATTATCTTCTAAATAATGATATTTCACCCTTCAATAATAAACTGTTAGCATGTATACCGACATCATTAAATATTTAAGACATCTTGTAAACAGGTACTAAATTCTTCATTCACATTAATATTATATATTGTAATCTCTAATCCTTTTGCCGTTAGTCCAACCCGATACCCCCTTTGTTTCATAGATATTTGGTATTTCTCCATGAAGTCGTTCTCAGAAATTGTATTAGTTTTAAGATTCATTGTAATTTTTCATTAATTTGTTTTCACCCTACCTCTAATTTTTCTGTATATGATGTATTTTCATATTATATATTGTCTCGCAGTATATTATGTTTAAACATTGATGATCTGGGCAGAGCACACGAAATGTACATTTAATTTATTAAAACTATTTTTGTGAAAAAAGTGTTTTGTTTTATTTCGTTAAAGCGTAGTTGGCATAATATTTATGACAGATAACAATAACCTTCGAATTTGTAGATGAAACGAAAAAAAACAAAGAAAAAAGTATATGGATCGAATTTTGTGCCGGGAGTATATTAATAAAATGTATTATTAAATTCACACGAAATATTTACATTTTGCTTTATATTCCTGTATTGTTTTGCATTGCAGTAGTTATGAATATGATTAACAAATCAAATACAAATTTAACATATAACTATACTTGTTTGGAATTGATTTTTAGGCTAGAGTATTTTTAATAATTTTTTAAATTGTTGCAATTAATGGAGATAATGGTTGTTGATAAATAACAAATTTCCTGTTTCAATAATTCAAAACGTTTCCCCCTCCTTTTGTTGTTGTATAATAAAATCGCTTTTTAATTAATTCTTTTAAAAATAGATTATTTTTTTTTTGTATTGTGCAACGGGGACCGAAAGTTATATAGAGGCGCATTTTAATTGGGAAACTGTATTTTTCCTTCCTGACAGGATAGTTAAAGGGTGGGATAGACAACAGCTATTTTTAAAAATAGATTCAGCGGTACCTTTATAGGTTTTCGTGACTATATTTACTTTTCATAATGAAACCACACCTTCATGGCGTACGTTTAGTCAACTGGGAAATCATAACACCTTTCATAATTGTTTTTTTTTGTTTATATATTTTAATTTAACTTTGCGACATCGGTTTGTCTCTATGTGATGTTGGGAGTTTATACCACATTTTCCTGAATTTTTAATATTTATGATCAAACTCTTTGCTACCTTATTAAACATTTTTTTCTAATCTAAATTAAAGACTACAATATATTCAATAAGGATTACATGTAATTATAATCGACTGTTTTCTTTTAAGTTTTACAAGTAGTCGAGGCATTAAGCAGTACTAAGTTATAAACTCGCTTGGCAGAAATTCTATTGTATACGAGGTGTGGTAATTAATTAACGGGACTTTTCCCTGTAGTCTTTATTAAGGCTGTAAGCATTTATCCCTTTAGAGTAGTCTCCCTTCAGATTGATATGGCTGTTCCAGTGTTTCCCCTATTGCTGTAAGTATCGTCGAAAATCATCTGAAGTTAACCCTTTCAGAACTTCTGTCGTGCTTCTTTAGATATTTTCAATCGTATCAAAACGGTGGCCTTTCAGCGTAGTCTTCATATTGGGAAACATGAAAATGTCTGGAAGCGCCAGATCCGTGCTGTAGGGGTGCTTGATTGAGAAGGGGCGCACTGGAATAATTTTTTCGCTAATAATTGCTCCACGACGAACGGAGTGTGAACAGGGGCGTTAACATGATACAGAATCCATCCATTCTTGGCCAATTCTGATCTCACCCGAGTAACTGGCACACAACTGCTGTAAAACATCAAGGTAGAAGGCACTGTTAACAGTCTTACGTTCCAAGTGGCACTAACTGTTTATGGATTACGCCCCTAACGTCCAAAAAGCAAATTAGCAATGTCTCGGTTTGAGACCGCGGCATTGTGGCTTTTGCCGGACGTTTTTCTTCTTCCTCTATTTACTGCTTACTCTGTCTTCGAGTTCCTGGGTCATACTGGAACACCCAACTTTCGTCTCCTGTAACAACGATTTCCATCCAAGCGCGCCCTTCGTTTTGGTTGCGTTCAACGAAATCTTGCCAAACCAATAACTCTTTTTGCTCCGTTGTGTCTTCGGGACGAGTTTAGCACCCAACTTCTGCCTCTTCAAATCATTAGGGGCCGTTCAAGTATTACGTAAGTAGAATTTTAGTAATTTTTAACCCCCCCCTTGTCAGCAAAAGTAAGCAAAGCTCTTACCCCCCCCCCCAACCTCCTATGCTTACGTAAGCATTAGAGGAAGCACAATTTTTACAAAATCTGTTTAAGTTTCTTTATTGTTATTCATGAGCAACTATCTATCATAGTTATTAAGTCTATCACCATCAAATAAGCAATTTATAAACTATAAAGAAACTTACTGCACATTCAATATTTATTCAAGCAAATCATTAACATAATATTTAAATAATATATTATTAACATATAAACGATATCTATTTATTTTGTTCTATTTTTAACTTTGGTAAACTCATAATACTGTAAATAAATAAATATTGCTGACGTAATCACCATTCAGACCCCCCCCTGTCTCCAATGTCCAAAGCAGGGACCCCCCCCTGGTGCTTACGTAATACTTGAACGGCCCCTTATGTAACATCTGGCGCATCGTTTCCTTGTTTATGTCTAGTTCTACAGACAATGTCCGAATGGTTAATCGACGATTGGAGCGCATTAGTACTTGCAAGCGCTTGATATTTTAATCTGTGTGTACTGTGACTGGTGCTTCTTGCCTTACGTCGTTTTTCACAGATTCACGACTGGCTTTATATCGCGTTGCCCGCTCCTAAAGACGTGTGATGGATACTCATTGCCATTAACATTTTGCAAATTAGTTAAACTTCCAATGGTTTTTCTCGTGATTTCACTAAGAATTTGATAACAACTCTTCGCTTCATTTTATTATTGCCCATTTTGCCGTAATTACTACACAGTCAACTTTGCAACTTTGTCTACTACATGTAAAACGTGTCCTATGACCTTGCACTGTTGCAGACATGCGCATAAATCGTGGAATTTTAGTACTCAGTCAAAACGAAGGCGTCGGCATTTGATAATTCTAGTTATTTAATTGCCACACCCCGTATATAAAAAATTGATATTAAAATAACTAATCAACTAAAATTTTTGAAGTAGTTGTGGAAGCGTTTTTTTCTTCTATACTATAGAATATAGACGGAAAAAAATTCGAGTCAGATATATTCTAAACTGGTTTTTAAAATACAAGCAAAAATGCTTCTGATTCTACAACAAGCACGATCACTAAGTTTCATTTTTCGTGCATTTCCCAGCATGACTTAAGTAATTCCTTTAAATATACGATTTTTTATATAAATCTGTTATTATTTAGTATAATGTCTAATTATACATGATTGAAAATATCACAACACTACAAACATATTTTGTGTATCTGTAGCCAGATATCGATTAAACATTATATTAGTTTTAAACGTTTAGAAAGTGAAGCAAAAACTTTTGGTCTTGGCATAAATAAAATGAAAACGAAATATATGCAAATATGTGCTATAATACCTAAAGAGCGGCTTTGCTTATCAAACACAAAGAGGAATTACAAATTTGAGGATGTATCTTCATTTCTTTCCCTAGGGACATTGGCAAGCAAGAGCAAAGAAAATACATATTTTTTTGTTTATTAGTTAGTTAATAAAAGTTTAGGATGATTGCCAGCTGTTTTTTAAAACAAAAACGTATTAAATTATTGTAAGATCCTAGGTGTGTTGAGACACTTAGAATAAAAATCAATGGTTGGAAGGTCTTGACCTTTGAAGAGGTAGATAACTGCATGTATTTGAGAGTACTGATAGATGACAAATGTAATGAGAACACAGAAATAGACTTAAGACTTGCAAAGAGTAATAAATGTTCAGGAGGATTAAATAATATACTAAAAAATATCAAAGAACACTAAAATAAGGTTATATAAATCGGTAGTGACACAAACTTCGATGTGTGGCTGCGAAATATGGATAATGAATAAGAAAGAATCAGAAAAATTGGAGAACTGGGAGAGAAGGATACTAAGGAGGATATTCGGTGAGAAGAGGACTGAGGAAGGATGGGAGAGACGAACGAATGAAGATATCCGTATTTTAGATGGAAAACCCCCATAACATAGTAAAAACTAGCTGACTCCAATGGCTCAGTAATATTGAGAGATTAGAAGACGACAGAGAGAAGAATATAGGACAGAAACAGTCAGAAAAGAAGACAAGGAGGGCACCAAGGAGAAAATGGAGAGATGTGGTTATGGAGGAATCAGGAATTGTAGAGTGCTGACAATGGACAGGAAGATGTATTACAACATGGTAACCAAAATAGTATTAGAGCAAGATGCAGGAACGATAATAACCAAGGAAATCCTATATAAGGAGATAGAGCAAAGCGGTAATAGAAGATTTACGCTTCTTCTTCTTCTGTTTTGGGATGGACGCCAGAACGAGCACACTGCTCTTTGTACTATCCCCAATTGATCTATCAGTTCCACTCTGTTAGTCTTGTGTTCTCGATAAAAGCCACTATCCTCTTCAGGGGAAGTTTGAGTACAATCGAAGGATCCAATAGATCTCTCCCGAAAATTTCTGTCTGAGTTCCTTCAGTTCCTCACACGTGCATATTAGATGAAGGCTAGTTTCCTCCTGTTTTTTTCACATCTCCTACACCAGGGCGCGCTAACCAAGCCCATGCTGTACAGATGCTTCCTTAAAGGACAATGTCCGGTTATTGACCCGGTAATTATTTTAATTTCTTTTTTGTTACTACGAATTAGGTTGGTTGAAAGCTTTCCGTCCAGCGCCCTTAGTAGTGTTTTGGTATAGAGTTAACCTCCATTTATTTTTGTTCTTTTTCTAGCCATAACCAGATCTCCATTTTAGCGGAATCCTTAGCTATTCCACATACAGGTTCTGGTCCTATGAAGTTCCTATTAGTACCTTCTTTGGCTAGTTCGTCGGCTATCTCATTGCTTTTAATACCCTCATGTCCGGGCACCCATATCAGTGACACAGTATTGTCTTGTGCCAGGTTATTGAGGACCTGTTTACAATATTTCACCAGCTTAGACCTGGTAGATGGATTCATAATGGCTTTAAAATATTTACGCTTATTTGCTGTATAAAATTTAAAGATGCTACAATGAACAGAAGGAAGTGGAGAGGTATTGTGGAATATGCACAAAAGATATGATAAATATAGTTACTGAAAAAAATTAAGCTAATGTAATAATTATAAAAGCTATTCTAGATAATGATATAATAATGTAATCACAGAAAACAGGTTTTTATATCTGATGCGTATAATGTAGATTTAAGAGCTTACGTGATAATGACAAGTTTTAAAAATCATCTAAGTAGTAATAATCTATTGAGATCAGTTACTTATTGATATAGCCTAGATGAAGAATTTCTGTGATATCACTTTTAGTGTGTTAAAAGTAAAGAAAATAGCATTCATATTATGAATTAAATTAGCATCAATTAGTTGAGAAAAATTGTCGTAAAAGAATTTAAATTATAGAAGATTTTTCAATTATCAAAATCTATGTCAATAGTTATTTAAGTAATAAGGGAGGTAAGTAACATTTACTAGTCGAGGACTAGTCTGCGTCCGAGGGCTTGCCCGAGGACTTGCAATAGAGTTCGAGACTGGTAAATGTTACCTCCCGAATTGCTTATAACATTTTTCCCACTCCCCAGACAATAAAATCCTCAAAAATTAAATGTAATCATGATAAACAGTAACGGTGAACAATCTCGGAATTTAATAAATTAGACATTAAGTGTTGCTGATAAAGTAGGTGATAATAACATTGAATTATCAAGAAATATAAATAAATATCCCAATTTTGTTAATAATGTTACTAATTGTACAAACTGTAATATTACCATAAATATAAATTAATAGAACACGTGTTTTGATGCACCTTTTTTTCCCTAAAGGACGTAAGTAAATTACTTACGCCCCGTTGTCATAACAATCACAGTCATTTCAGTAAAACCAACTTACGTCTATAGAAACAATATTAATGGTATGCTTACTATAAGGGGAGTGGGAAAATGATATTTACAATATAGTTGTAAGCTTTCCTAGTCTCTAGTGTAAATCTAGACAGGTGTAAAATTATTAGGGAAGTGTTTTTCATAGAATGTGGTGAATTAGACATCATGGGTGTAGTCAGCTATCTTCTATTTTTGTTCGCAACTGTTCCTCGAAAACGTATTGACAAGTCGATAGTCTTCATAGACTATACATTTTTCAAAATTTGGTAACTCTTCTCCCATGTTTTAGACAGAATTCAGTCTCAATTGAATCGTTGAGATCAGAAATATCATAAGTCAATATTTTAGAGAAAATCATTTAACATCATAATTTGGTACTTTAGCTATAAGGCTACATATTGACCGCTGAAATAACACAAGTCCTATCCTTTTTCAATGCAAAATTACATGTTCAATTATACAGTGGGCGCAGAAACAACTTAAGTCGACGACTTACGTTGTTTCTGCGCTCATTGAAGGATTTTTCACTAGGGCGCGCTACTGATTCAATTCTGGTTGTATGGTTATCATTCTTGTTGTTACCTGTTTATGTCCAGAGCTAACAGTCTAGTGGTGTTTTAAAGTGTGTAACTTTATAGCCTTTTAAACATGTCAAGTGATAGTGATTTAGACGCAGTCGTCGAAATAAAGGGAAAGAAACGAAAAGGAAATCCTAAGAAAGACAAACGAAACATAATTCGACAGTCTAAAGTAAAGGGAATTTATACACGAATTAGAAAGGAATTAATCGCGTAAAACTGGTCCAGACTGTAATTGTCTAATGAAGTGCTTCGATAAATTTAAGCCAGAAGACAGACGAAATGTATTTATAATAATTAACAGCTTCAATACTAGAAATGAGCAAGAAAATATCTTGCAACAACTTATTGAAAAAAGCCAAGTAATAACACACAGACCTAGAAAAGACAATCCAAAAAGAAGAAGTAGTAGTTTCAAGTATTTTGTTTTGAAAGATTCTGTTAAAATAAAAGTGTGCAAAGTAACGGGTGGGGCAAAAATCCCGCTACCATTTTGATTGCGCGCCATCTTGGTTATGTGACGTATAGTTCAGTTTAGCTTTAACCATTGTGTTGTGTAGACGTCCAAATTTTATTATGGATAAATATACGCCACAAGAACGAGCAGAAATAGTGACAATATTTATTGAAAATAATCGTTCCATTATTGCCACTCGCGGAAATTGCGTCAAAAATATCCTAATCGTCCAGTGCCTCACAAAACCACAATTTATCGTTTACATGCGAATTTTCGACAGTACGGTACGACAGCAGACAGGCCTCGTTCTGGAAGACAACGGACGTCTCGTAACGCTGAAAATGTGGCTCTGGTGCGCGATAGTGTTGCAGAGTCTCCAGAAACATCAATTCGGAGACGTGGTTCCCAGTTACACATGTCTGCACGCAATTTAAGACGAATTTTGAAAACTGATTTGAAAATGTTCCCGTACAAAATTCAATTAGTTCATAAATTGCTACCGAGAGATCATGCTCAACGAGTTGAGTACAGTAATGCAATCCTAAGGCTGTCTGATGAAATTGAAGATTTCTCGTCTAAATTGATAATGAGCGATGAAGCCCATTTTCTTCTCAGTGGCCACGTCAATAAACAGAACAGTCGGTTTTTGGGAACACAGAATCCTCAATTAATTCATGAAACGTCATTGCATCCACAAAAAACAACTGTATGGCGTGGTATTCATGCTGGAAACATCATTGGTCCCTATTTTTTTGAAACTGACGAAGGCGTTGGAGTTACTGTTACTGCTGAACGGTACCAAGACATGATTCGAAATTTTCTTGTGCCTGAAATGGAAGAGCAAGGACTAGAGAAAATGTGGTTTCAGCAGGATGTGGCCATAGCACACACAGCTCGTTCAACAATTCAATTATTGAATGACGTTTTTCCACGAAGACTAATTTCGCGAAATGGCGATTTAGCATGGCCAGCCAGATCTCCGGATTTAGCTGCACCTGACTTTTTCTTATGGGGTTTTTTAAAATCAAAAGTTTATGTGAATAAGCCCCAAACGATTCAACATCTTAAAGAGAATATTCGTCAAGAAATTGAAGAAATTCAGCCGGAGATGTTGCAGAATGTCATGAAAAATGCCTTAAAAAGAGCCGAAAGTTGCATAGCGAATCGCGGTCACCATTTAGCCGATATAATTTTCCAATCATAACGAAAAAAAATGTAAAGAGCAAATAAACTTTTTATGAAAACCAAACTTACTTACCTTTTCTTTCAACAAAGTTATAGGCAATCAAAATGGTAGCGGGACTCTTGCCCCACCTGTTACAATTTATATCTTTACATGGCGTTACAGAAGGTGGAATCCGTGTGTGATCTTCTGTTAGCAGGACAAATCCCACATGATAAAAGAGGAACAAATTCAAAAGGTAGTAGTAGCAGTAACTGTAACATTTATTTTTTACTGAGGTATTTGTTTCATCAGGTAATGCTGTGTCTGGTGATATATGTCGAAAAGTTCACACACACATTCAAGCCTTTCCGCGAAAAAGTACAAATTATTCAGGAAAAAAATCGAATATATGGATGCTAGCCTAGACATAAAATTAATGCGTTACATGTTTATTAAAGAAAATCCTAACATACCAGTAAAGTATAAGTTTTACTTAAAATATTTTAAAGATAACTTCTGTTTTCGATTTGGGCGGCCTCAGGTGGACACCTGTATTAAATGCGAAGAGTTATCAGTCAAAATTAAAAGTCCCTCTCTAGGAGAAGCAGCCAAACGTACAGCAGTTGCCGAAGAAATTGTACACAAACGACGAGCGAAGAAGTTTTATTCAAAAATCCAGCAAATTAGTGATGTTTGCAACACTATAGGTATATGTTTTGACTTTATGCAATACATGCCTATGCCTAACATTTCAGTCCAAGATGTCTTTTATTTAAGACAGCTCTGGTTGTATTGTTTTGGTATACACAATTTAAAAACCGATAATACTAAATTATACTTATTCCATGAAGGTGAAGCGGAAAAAGGAGCAAATGAAGTGTGCTCGATGTTAAAAAAGTTCATTGATACTTCAGTCAGTAACACTGTTCGTAAGTAATACCTTTTTTTTATGGTTGCTCTGGGCAAAACCAAAACAATACATTGATACGTTTTTGTATAGCTCTTGTAGATGCTGGCCGATTTGATAAAATGGTGCACTATTTTCCCGTAAAAGGGTATTCTTTTCTTTCGAATGACCGCTGTTTTGGTACCATTAAAAGGAAGCTAAGGAAATATGACCGTATCTATGTACCAAATCAATATAAAGAAATTATTAAGGCCGCAAGTCCAAAATTCGATGTTGAGAAGTTGAGAGTTTTCAAGAAGGTTTAGATTTCTCTTCTTGGTGGACCAAATTTTACAAAAGGTCTTGTCTCTCCACAGAATCCTACGGAAAAGAAGTACCAAAATCTATGAAAAGAGTCTTATATGGCCTTTGAATATAATTCTGCCAATAGAAGGACTGTTGTGACTCATGAATTCATTGATGGACTTTCTAGCCACTTTTTTAATCTTCTAAAACCTCGAACCGTTCAACATATCTGTTTACCAACTGAAAAGGCATATCCTGATCTAAAGGTGCCTATACAAAAAAAGAAACTTCTCAACCTCGAACATCTTCAGATGTTCGTTGAAGATGAGTATAACGATTTTTATGAACAAATACTACAATGGCCAGCCGTTGAAAAGGAAGAAGTGGAAGATGATCTTTTTTAGTGATTTTCTATTTTTTATTGTGTGTTAATTTCATTATTTTGTAGTTTTCTTAGTTATGAATTAAAAGTTTCGTTCATGCTATACACTAATTTGTGTTATTGAAGTATATTTGGGGCAGAAACAACTTCAGTCTATGTTCTGGTTTTTGCTATATCGATATTGTTTTAATGTCAACTTTACGAAACTTTTACGAATATTGTTGAGCATGTGGGTAAGAATATACTTCAGCTACAAACAAACTGAAACCGTTAATTAGGACGCATATAAAAAGTTTTGTCTCTCTGTTGAAAAGTTACCAACTTGACAAATTGACACGTTACAAATTGACTTATGATATTTCTGATCTCACCGATTCAATTATAAAATGCATATTTTCTAAAATTACTGAAGTTACTATTTTGAGGAATATGATCAAGAGTTAATGCATTTATTTCAATCTATAGAAAAATATATATAGGTATACAGAGGATCTTTTTTTTTAAGCTAACTATACAATACAAATCAAAACTTCTAAGTACGTATTTCGGCAATGGTGTTATCCTAATGGCGATTTGGTGAAGAGCATATCTTCAAAGATTGTACCTTCGCCCAAAAAGTTAGGTTTAGAACTATTCATATGTTTCAGTTTGTTATACTGAAGATGGCAACTCAGTTGCCGAAATACGTACTTAGAGGTTAGGGTTTTTTCTTGTTTATATCTATTTCTCATGCCTGAAATATTTTAATAATATCAACAGAGTGGTATTACCAAATCGAACATATTAATTATTTTCTAGACGAATGAAAGATTAGAATAAGAAAAGTTAAAGATTACATCAGATAAAATCTCGAAAAAAAGTTGCAATCTAAAGAGGAGGAAGTTGAAAGGAATGAATAGTTGAGTTTGAATAAGTAAAAACAAAAATGTATGTATGTTATTCAATGATCTTGCTTGCAAAAACTAGTAGCACACACGACTTCTCAACTACTTAAAGAAAAAATTTGGGTAAAAACTCAGAAGTCTTATTAAAGCTTATGTATTGTACCGTATTTTCGTTTTCATTTTGTAAGTTTAATAGCAATTATGACAGATATTACGTAAATATGTTAGTTATTCAAATGCTTCAAGATTATAAATTAGTGTTTTATAAGTAACAAAATAAGTACTTACCGCCTTCTTAATAAATGATACAAATCCATATCCCTTAGACTTAAGCGTTTGGGGATCTCTCACAACTCTACAGTCCCTGTAACAATTTATAGAAGTTGTTACTTTCACGGGTTTTTAATTTTTGATATAAAATATTTAAAGATTTACAAGAATGCTAATAAATATATTAATATTCAACATATGAGTAATGGTTTATTTATGGTGCTCAAAACATTTCTGTATATGTTCTGTATATTTACCTTGTAACGGTCTCCGCTAGCAAGTTTTTTAATTTAAGCAGTTGTGTGCGATTTGAACGATAAAATCGACATCCCACGCAAAAAATTCATGAACTTTTGAACGAGCAAATTCGGAGATAATTAAGAATTATTATTTTAATTGTGATTATTTGATTTAATTAACACCGCGGGGCAGAACACTATTACAATCTGCCCTATGACGGAGTAATTTGGTTTGAAAGTATTGGAGTATTATGGTTTGAATCTTTTGTAGAATCAGTTTCAGTGAATATTTTACATTATTTTTAGGGTACTTCGTGACATTTTTTTATTTACTAGTTATTACAAACCTGTTCTTGTACCCTTAAATTGAAAATGAGATAATAATTTCTAGAGAACTGATCAGTAGCTATTCTGTTTTATATAGGAAACTTGTAGTCTTTACTCTATACTTCTTTTGTAGGTATATTCATTATATAATTTTTTAATTAGGCTTCATCTTCTTTTCCGTTTGGCAGAAGGTGCAAGATGATAGTAATACAAACTTTGAATACGGTGATTTAGTATAAAATAACAAGCATGCCTTAGCAATACACCTGAAACCAATAATACAATACTCTACAAACACTCATCCCACTTACATTGCTGAGTGGTGTTTGTTAAATATAATATATAAGATTATATAAATTTATTACGGCCCTAAATTCAAATACGTAGTTGACGGAAATACACCAGAAAATTACGCAACTATTAATAAATTTCCGAAAAATAAACATGCATAAGACATTGTAGAATTTAGACATGTATGTATAAATTTTAGTATACCCTACCTTGGTAGGTAGGATTCAGGGGCAACGTCCTTTAGAAATATGCGAAGCTCACGCTGTCATTAAGATACACAAACTATTTATTAGACACACCTGCAGCGTAGCACAATTAATGTAATTAAACGTATCATAGATAGTGCCATAAAATTAGCACACCCAAATTGTATGAGGGAAGACATTAAAATAACAGTCCTAATATAATTAACGAACGGATAAAATCGAATTTTATTTGCGTAATGACGGCTTTGAACGAAATCGAAAATGATATTGAACCAAAATTAGTCATAATACGAACATAACTTTGTTAATTTTAGTAATTTAACTATGTGTACGTCCGTTGATATTAGTGGTATTAATTTAGAATATTTCAAACATATGAATATTAAGACGAGTAATTTCTCAAAAAAAAACAAGCTCACATTTGTAAGTATTAACGACTTTCTTTTGTTAATAAGTACTTAATTTATGTCCATTTACTCTTAAAGTGATCCCCTGAGGAAACATACGAATTTGATGCGAAATATTGGGATAAAAAAATAAAGAACTGACTTAAGTAATAGAGTTTAATTTTACTGGATTCCCCCGCAAAAAAACGATTATCCTTTCCATATATATATATATGGTAAATCCAATCAGTTGGCGATTTAAGGTCTGGCTTTACTTTAAAGTATATATATATATATATACTTTAAAGTAAAGCCAGGCCTTAAATCGCCAACTGATTGAATTTACCATATAATACCAAGGTCACTAAATAATTATATATATATATATATATATATATATATATATAATTGATAAATTCTTGGAGTTTTTCGGCTTATTATGTGAAATATTTACAAATATTATCAAATTAGTATGTAATTGCGAACTAAATATGAATGTAAACATTGTTGTCTACAAATTACAAAGCAAATCATACGGAATTTTGAATTGTTCGGACTTGAACGGTTTGTCGGACCGTTGCTTTACCATTTAAGCCACGCTAGACCTTGGTTCAAGCTACTATTTAGAAATGAATTATAAAGTAACGTAGACAAAATTTTTCAATTAAAAATTTCGTATGATTTGCTTTGTAATTTGTAGACAGTATTGTTTACATTCAGTTACTTCACAATTAAATACTAATTTGATAATATTTGTAAATATTTCATATAAAAAGCCAAAAAACTCCAAGGATTGATGAATTGATATACTTAATGAACTGCTTAAACACACATATAGCTATGAAGTAACAATTAGCAATTTCAAACCTTCAATACTGACATCTGCTTTCAAATACTGACATCTGCTTTCAATAACTACATCTGCTTTCAAAACTGACATCAGCTTTCAAAAAGTGACATTTGGTTTCAAAACTGACATCTGCTTTCAAAACTGACATCTGCTTTCAAAAACTGACATTTGGTTTCAAAACTGACATCGGCTTTCAAAACTGACATCTGCTTTAAAAAAAGTGACTTCTGCTTTCAAACCTGACATCTACTTTCAATAACTGACATCTGAATCATTAACACTTACTTTATAATGCATTTCTAAATAGCTTGAATCAAGGTCTATTGTGGCTTAAGTGGTAAAGCAATGGTCCGGCAAACCGTAGATTTGGGTTCAAGTCCCAAGGTAGACAAAATTTTCCATTAAAAATTTCGTATGATTTGCTTTGTAATTTATAGACAGCAACGTTTACATTCACATTTACTTCGCAATTACATACTAATTTGATAATATTTGTAAATATTTCATATAATAAGCCGAAAGACTCCAAGAATTTATCAATTGATATATTCAATGAACGGCTAAGAAATTATCTAAACACATAAATATATATATATATATATATATATATATATATATATATATATATATATATATAATTGAAAAGAAATTATCGACCGTGATATATTATCAAAAATTAATTAAAATTCGGGTAAGCGGTCAATTAAAAAAACTCCTTTATTCAATTACCCTATATTTCGCAACACTTTGTCGCTTCTTCTGGGGTAAAAAATGTAGAGTTTTTTAACTCTACATTTTTTAGGAGTTTTTTTAATTGACCGCTTACCCGAATTTTAATTAATTTTTGATATATATATATATATATATATAAATATAATATTTTCGTGACCTTGGTATGATAAGGTAAACTTAATAAGTCGGCGATTAAAGGTCTGGTTCATTACTTCAAAGTATATATATTTAAAGCAACCCTACATGTTTCGGCAATGATGCCTTTGTCAAGGGAATAAAAAATATATATATTTTTCTGAATAAGTGTCAGAGGATTTAATTTTAGATTAAACATGTAATTAATATTGAATAACAAAAATTTATGTAACAGTCTGCTATGAAATTTAATTTTTAATTTTAAATTATGCAATAAAACCGTCGACAACCCTAACTCTAAAATAGATCTTACTTTGTATTGTATTATTCACAAAAAAGAAAAACATATTAATGGTCTGTAGCTAAAAATTAAAATTGCCCTCTTTAATTTTTTTTAATATGATTTCGGAACCGGAAGGAATTTTTAAGTCCCTATAGATATGTAAATATCTACAGAGACTACAGGTTATGCAAGGGATGTCACATATTTTAATTACAAACTTTCTAAAAGTGTGAGTCTAATTTTAATATAAAACAAGGTTTTAATATGTCGTTGTGTATGGGGATGTTCTATAAAGGTAATGAAGGAAGATGAAATAAATTAAACTGAAACTTTACGAAAGCTAGAAGAATGTTTTTTTATATTTAATGAAATATATATATTTCCGTAATTCTAGGTTAATAATTTTTTTGCGATAAAAATTAATTGGTGATATTGATATTAAAGCATCAGTTCATACAATGAATTTTGTTAAACACTGTTGATTTAAAATATCTTTAAAAAGGCGGATATACATTCAAACAGCTCTATGATAAATAGAGAACGGATGCAATTTCCATAAAACGCAATCGGCAATTGGAATTGTGTATAACGTCGCACAATACATTCCGGCGTAATTCAATAAAGTATTTGTTTGACTTACTCGGCCACCTGGTCTCGCAGCGATAACAATGGACAACTCTGCTATTGTATTCGGAGAATATAGTGTTTTTTAAAGTGTTTTCATGAGCGTAGATAGAATCGGGGATTTTATAATGTATTTTATTTATTAGTTTATATTTCGTAAGATAAATAAAGTGCTGTGAGTAAGTTTCTTGTTTTCATAGTTTTAACTGTTAATTACATCGTAATTTTTGTGATAGATCCTGTTTAATATCGTTTGATTGAATCTATTTCTACCAATTAGTTCGACGTAAGTGTGCATTGAATTTCTTTCAGTTTCAATAACTTACGCACACATTTTTAGTTTTCATTTATTTAGATCTAGAGCATTGTTTAAGTTACTTTTTCAGACATGATATGGAAGAATGTCGAGAACGGCATTGTAAAACAATGGCGAGTTGGATTGACGGTCATACTGATTGTATGTCCATTATCAGTGATTCCGAAATTTATTACAAAATCCGTAAAATATCGTCAAAAATTCGTCACTTAGGATCGCAAACACATCTGAACTCTGTAAAACTTTTATGGTGGCTAATATTCCATTAAATAAACTTAGCAATCCCACTTTAAAAATATTTCTTCAAAAATATACTGGTCGAAATGTTCCTGATGAATCAACTTTACGCAAATATTATGTTTCTAGGTGCTATACGAGAACAGTAGAACGCATTCGAAGCCATCTTTTAAATCAATACATATTTATAAGCGCCAACGAAACTGTGGATATGTTAGGACGCTGTGTGGTAAATGTTGTAGCTGGTGTACTACATCCAACTATTCCCTATAACTCATATGTAATAGTGTTATAAATATAGTTGATGCGGAAACAGATGCTGAAACCATTAAGGAGAATATGCAAAAAATGCTTCATTCGGACGCCACGTACAAAGAAAAAATACTTTTATTTGTCAGTGATAGTGCTGCGTATATGTTAAAAATAGGCAGACTATTGAAGAAAACATATCCTAATATGCTGCATATTACTTGTGTAGCACATGCTCTCCACAGAATCTGTGAATATATCAGGGACACTTTTCCGGAAGTTGATAGACTTGTATCAGCTTTTAAAAAAGTTTTCAGAAAAGCACCATTGAGAGTAGCTCTTTTCAGGGAAAAATTTCCATCTCTGTCACTGCCTCCCACGCCAGTAATAACTAGATGGGGAACATGGCTGGAAGCTACTAGATATTATGCTGAGAATTTCGATAGTCTAAAATATTTCGTAACACTGCTAAAGGAGGATGCTAGAAGTATTGGTGAGTGCAAGGAGCTCACACAAATCCCAAATTTAAAAAATCAGTTGTACTTTCTTCACGAACACTTTGGAAAATTGCCAGAACTAATCACTTATTTTGAAAATCGAAATCTCAAATTAAATGACGGATTAACCACATTAGATGTGGCTGTTAATAATTTGAAAAGTATTCCAAGTGACTTCGGATGTGGCCTTTGGCAAAAGTTTGAAGCAATTCTTAATAGAAATCCAGATTTAATTACATTGCAGCAATTATGTATGGAGACAATTCCACAAAATCTAACGGCTAAATATGTAGAAATAAATGAATATTTCCAGTATGCACCTATAACCAGTTGCGATGTAGAAAGGACGTTTTCTATTTATAAGGATGTACTTAATTCAAAGAGAACAAAATTGACAGAAGAAAACCTTGAGAAACTATTGCTAGTCAATATTAATACTCCTTTACTCAACTTGAACGACAAAATGAACAAATAAAAATGTTCCAATTATAGAAATAAAATTAAAAACTTTAAAAATACAACTTTTCAACAAATACATATGTATTTCGTAATTTTATAGATCACCACCCGTTTGTTTTCCAATTATATAAATAAAATTAAAAACTTTATAAATACAACTTTTCAACAAATAAATATGTATTTCGTAATTTTATAGATCACCACCCGTTCGTTTTCCAATTATATAAATAAAATTAAATATTTTAGAAATACAGCCTTTCGCCAGTACTGCACTGGGCTTTGCGTCATGTGGTAAGCGTGTCCGTTCTCTAATGATAAAATACACCTTGTTTAATATTTATTTTTATGTTTATTATTTATTGATCATTGTCATACGAAAGAATTATTATTCCGTGAATGTGTTGTTATGTTTGCAAGCCGATCAAAAGGCGTGGTTACATATTCGATGCGCCCTATATGTCCGTATGTATTCAAGATATTTAATCAAAGAGTGTATACAGGGTTATTCAGAATAAGTGTCATTAAATGAATTATTAGATTATATTACTAAAATGTATGCCAATTGTGTTATTTTCAATTAAAAAATGTGTTGCATCCAGCTCAACATTGATTTCGGTTGGTGTTAATTCTTCCAAATGAAAGTACTTTATCATTGATCTCAACTCAGTTTTATTTCCATTATTACGAAATCACACGAGACGATCACTTTGGCGTACTGTCAAAAACAGACTAATTGACAGGTCACTCTGTACCAGCGTTGCTAATAGGAACTCGGGACATTATCGTAAATGGACTGTCAAATTACGGTAGATTATGGTAGACGGTTAAAAATAAAATATTTTGGTTAAAAAGTACCACACTTACTAATTTCGCGCCATCTCGTGGTTGAAATTAATCGTATTCATTTTAGGAATATTTGAATTATTTGATGCAAATGTACATAATTAAAAATAAATTGTATACCTACTAAATTTGAAAAATGTAGTAATTTACTTTCCACAGAATATAAATTAAATATAAAATCAAAATTCAACAATTAATTAAATAAATAAATGTTAATGTTGTTGTTAAAAACGATAACATGGAATTTTATTTATTCATGACAGGAAGATTATAACTTAGCAATTAACATTGCAATTTTCTAAAGTTGTCTATTATTTAGATGTAACTGTCATTTAAGAAATTCATAACGAGGGACACTAAAATTCGCGGAAAATTGTGGAATAAAACAAATTACGCTATGTAAATGGCTTTCTCAAAATACTCCCCTTTAAGATGTATACACTTTTGCATCCTTTGAAACCAATCTTCAAAACACTTTTTCCAGTCTGAGCGAGGTATCTCTAAAACCAGTTAAATTTTTCAACGACTTCTTCAGGCGATGAAAACCGCTTTTCACGCATTTTATTTTTGATGTTTCGCAATAAGTCATTAATTTGATGTTCCTGTTGGTCAAAAACTCGACAGTTTGTCGTGCTGTGTGAGCGATTGCATTGTCATGATGAACAATGATTCGTCGGTTTATGTTGTTTTTGACTTCATCGATAACTTCCGGCAAATTGGCGTATACGTCAGCATTAACTGTTCGTCCATCCTCTAAAGCAACAGTTGCAACGTGACCCGTTTTTCCGAAGAAACAAGCAATCATTCTTTTCGAAACGCTTCGTGACCGCACCACTTTTCTTGGTTTAGGTTTTTGTGAAACACCCATACAGTCGATTGCTTTAGTTTGAGGCTTATATGAATATATCCAGAATTCGTCACCTTATACAATGTTATATACAGAACTTGAACGACCACAATCAAATTTTGTTAACATTTCTTTGCACCCCTTGACACGTGCTTGTTTTTGCTCGTCTTTTAAATTTTGAGGGATCCAACGACTGGAAAGCTTCCTGACATGTAAATGATCGTGAAAAATCGTATGTATTTATTTCTTCGCAATGCCTAAGGACGCCTCTATCTCACTGTATGTCACATGTCGATCTGAGAAAATCATTTCACGCACAGCATCGATATTTTTCGCAACAACAGAGATGCACGGATGCCCTTCACAAAGATCGTCACCAAACGTTGGTCTTCCACGCTTGAATTCTGCGAACCATTTGTAAACCATGGTTTTGGATGGTGCTTCATTCCCAAATACCGAATTAAGCTTTTCCACGTATTGCTTTGGTGTCAAACCGTATCGAAAATCGTAAAAAATCATCACTCGAAAATCACGATTCAAAATTTCCATTTTTGACACAACTATTACTTTGTTAAATTCTGTTGAGACAAAACTGTTCGGTTTTAAATCGAACTGTCAACTGAATTATAGGTTAAAAATGTCAAATTTTACGAATATGATAATTGTGGAATGCTGGCAATTCAAGGAGTACTTGATTCAGCGTATTCTAGCAGTATCTCTCGTATTAGTAAAGTTACGACATGCTTTTTGGTGTTACTTAGAAATAATGGCTCATTAGAGGCAGTTTTTTTTTGAACGCACGATATAAGACAATAATAATTCAAATTTTTGAACTAAATTCTGCAGTTGCGACTCTAGAAAACTAAGACACTTAAATGCAAAAACGTTTTTAGGGGATGTAAACTTTTTTAAACGTTACTTAAACCAATCGTTGGCGTAGAATGCAAAATGTATTGCATTAATACTAAATTTTAAAAAAAGATTAATAAAATTGCAGATAGTGGCTTGCTCTACTTAAACAATGACGAAAGGCAGGGTGTTTCCCCAATATTTTAATAATTTGAAATT
This sequence comes from Melolontha melolontha, assembly GCA_935421215.2. NCBI lineage: Eukaryota > Metazoa > Arthropoda > Insecta > Coleoptera > Scarabaeidae > Melolontha > Melolontha melolontha. Next base: position 32,835,754 of record OW285244.1, on the reverse strand, counting down.
CGAGCTCACGAAGAGAAAAAGAAAGTTTGTATCAAGTTATTATAATAGCTGAGACAATAAAGTCGTATAAATTAAGAAATCCAGACATAGCAAGAAAATATACAAAAGCGATAACGGATAAGATAGAAAAGATGGAGGGAAGTAGTGTGGATAAAAATGCAGACCAACTATGGAACTGCTTTAAGAAAAGAAAAGACAAAAAGCAGACTGTGTGGTGGACAAATGAAATTAAGGAACAAATAAAGAAAAAGAAAGAGACATGGAAGAAGTATCTATCAGCAAAGACAATACATAGTTATGAGCTTTACAAAAACGAAAGGAAGAAAGTAAAGGAACTTGTAATAGAGTGAAAGAAAAACAGCTGGAAAGAATTTGGAGAGAGGATGGAAATGAACAGCAGCGAGAATCAAAAGCTGTTCTATCGTATATTAAAGACGTTTAGAAAGGAAAGAACGCATGAAATTATCCACATTAAAGATCATATGGGAAATTTAATAATGGAACAGGAAGAAATAACGAAAAGATGGAAAGAATATTTTCAAAAACTGCTGGAAGGAAAAGAATTAGAGAGAGGCACTACAATTAAGCAACAAATGATAACAAAAGAAGCTGAGGGAAAAGTAGATATGCAGGAGTTGGAAGAAGCAATTAAAAAGTTGAAGAATGGTAAAGCACCAGGATACGATAAAATAAGCTTAGAAATGATAAAACATATTGGACAAAAAGGAAAAGAAATAATGCTAGATATGTATAATAAAATATGGGACCAAGAACAATTACCGAAAGACTGGAGGATGACATTGATAGTACCAATATATACAAAAGGAGATAAGAAGGACTGCAATAATTATAGAGGTATATCCTTAATAAGTACAGCCATGAAAATTTATGAACAAATATTGGGAAATAAATTGAAAGACAAAATCGAGGAGACACTAGAAGAATCACAAAGCGGGTTCAGACGCGGAAGTAGTATACATGATCATATATTCTCCATTAGACAAATAACAGAAAAGGCACGACGAGAACAGAGAAAGGTTTATATGGCATTTGTGGATCTTGAAAAAGCATTTGATAAGGTACCAAGAGAAAAAGTGTGGAATTCACTAAAAGAAAGAAATATAAACGACAAGTTTATTAGTGTAATTAAACAAATATATGAAAATAATATTAATGCTGTAATAACTAATAACACGATGTCAGACCCATTTACTTCCCAATCCGGCCTGAGACAAGGAGGAAGCTTGAGCCCACTATTGTTTATAACATTTATGGACGAAATTATAAAAAAATGCACTAGACAAAGTAAGAAATTCAGTGTAGGTTACCACAACCTACAAAGAGTAGAAATATCGGAGGGAGCTTTCGCAGATGATATTGTGATTGTTGCCAAAAGCGAGAGGGATTTACAACGTAATGTTAGCATATGGCATAAAGAGTTAGAAGAACAGGGTATGAAAATAAACAAAAACAAAACAAAAGTTATGGTAACAGGAAAGGAGCACACCGAAATAAAAATAGATATAGAAGGAGTAAACATAGAGCAAGTGAAAACATTTCAGTACCTAGGAGTATTACTAGATGAGGAGGGTACTCAAGAAGCTGAAATAAGTAAAAGAGTTGAAAAAACGATGAAACTTTATTATGCAATGAATAACAAATTCATTAGCAAAAATGAAATAACTCGAAAACAAAACTGAAAGTGTTTAAATCGGTATACAGGCCTGTGTTGACATTCGCATGGCAAAAAAAATAAGATACAGGCTGTCGAGATGAAGTATTTGAGAAGAGTACGAGGCGTGACCAAAAGAGAAAAAATGAGAAATAAGGACATAAGGAAAGATCTAGGAATTCAATCGGTTCTTGAATTTATTGAACAAAAACAATTGGAATGGTGGGGGCATCTCATGAGGATGGAAGAATCGAAGCCAGTAAGAAGGATATGGGAAGCAAAAATACAACGAAGTAGACAACGGGGAAGACTAAGACAAACGTGGGACAATGCAGTGGCAAGAATATTACAAAGAAAGGACAAGGGACGGGTAGAAGCGAAACAACTAACACAAAACAGAAAGGAATGGAAGAAGTTTGTACGCAGTTGAAGCATAAGGGAAACTTTCCTACACCATATAATGGTAGAAGGAATTACTGATTATATATATATAATTATAATAGTAAATTCAAATAGCAGTATGTATATTGTAGCTCTGAATTGCAGATGTCGCCCGAAGGAAATAAAACATGATAAAAAATTAAGCGTAAATGTACCCATGTTTTTATTATGAGAGTTTGTAAATTATGGTAGATTTAGCTGTTATGATAGAATTATTATCGATTATCATTTCTACTGCATAATTACGGCAAAATCCGATAATTACGGTAGCAATGGCAACACTGCTCTGTATTGTCATATTTAGAGCTGAGGATGTTTGCGGTACGGCAGGACCGTATGTAGTGCATCCCCACATTTAACTATTTATCTAAATATTCTCTGAAATGATTTGCCGGATCTCATAAATTAATAGAGTGATATTTTAGTATGCACTGGATATTGTTATTATACAAAATCATAATAGCCATTTGTATTTATGGATCATAAATAATAATACGCATGTATTTGTATTTGGTTGTGAATTCAATTTAAACTTAAAACGAATCGTAATATTTTAACGACAAGCCGTCCTTACAATACATGCATTCGAGACAAAGTGTGCAACTCTACGAATAACTTCCATAATTGATCGAAAATGGACATTTTGGAGCTGAAGTAAAGCCCCTATTCTTAGAAAATTTTATTACTGTCGTTAAGAACTATTATTATAAACAACAAAGGCCTTTTATTAGTGTTGAAGTTTTAGTTTCATTGAATTTCCATGTTGTAAGTAGTCAATTTTAAAGTGTTCATTCACAATATTCTAAAACAAGGTGTAAATTTAACTAAAATCCAGAAAAACACATTCTGATAATATATTACTAGATTAGAAGCTGTGTTTATTACTATTTATTATATTATTTTTATAACCAAATGCAATAAAAGCTACGAAAACAAAAGAAACCTCGATTTATTAAAATCTTGTCACACAGCCTTTCAAAGCCTGGCAGCACATATTTTGCATATATTTTATAAATACTACCTACTTGAACTAGGTGAATGAAGTTAGAAGTTATAAGTTATAACTTCTAACTTCATTCAGTTATAAGTTATAACTTCTAACTTCATTCTCCTAGTTCAAGTAGGTAGTATATATAAAATATATGCAAAATATGTGCTGCCAGGCTTTGAAAGGCTGTGTGACAAGATTTTAATAAATCGAGGTTTCTTTTGTTTTCGTAGCTTTTATTGCATTTGGTTATAAAAATAATATAATAAATAGTAATAAACACAGCTTCTAATCTAGTAATATATTATCAGAATGTGTTTTTCTGGATTTTAGTTAAATTTACACCTTGTTTTAGAATATTGTGAATGAACACTTTACAATTGACTACTTACAACATGGAAATTCAATGAAACTAAAACTTCAACACTAATAAAAGGCCTTTGTTGTTTATAATAATGGTTCTTAACGACAGTTATAAAATTTTCTAAGAATAGGGGCTTTACTTCAGCTCCAAAATGTCCATTTTCGATCAATTATGGAAGTTATTCGTAGAGTTGCACACTTTGTCTCGAATGCATGTATTGTAAGGACGACTTGTCGTTAAAATATTACGATTCGTTTTAAGTTTAAATTGAATTCACAACCAACTACAAATACATGCGTATTATTATTTATGATCCATAAATACAAATGGCTATTATGATTTTGTATAATAACAATATCCAGTGCATACTAAAATATCACTCTATTAATTTATGAGATCCGGCAAATCATTTCAGAGAATATTTAGATAAATAGTTAAATGTGGGGATGCACTACATACGGTCCTGCCGTACCGCAAACATCCTCAGCTCTAGTCATATTTAACCAATTAAAGGATGATTCTAACGGGTGTTCAGAAACATTCGAAGTCAAGTGGGCTCTGAACAAAAAATCGTATATCTTTACTTAAGTTCATTTGCGTGTATGATAACCTATAAAATTGTATTAAGTAAATGTATAAATCTATATCAGACATGACTTCATATTTTCAAGGACTACTTTGACTTCGAATGTTTCTGAACACCCGTTACAAAATGGTAAAAAAGATTCCTGCGAATTCGCGCCACGTAGTTTCCGAACAATCCGCGTATACGTTTGAAAATTATAGCTGCAAACGATACATAAGGCAAACTAAATCGAACATAGTAATATCGGAAACGTTTATTTCGTATGGCACGAAATTTATTTACCACAATAATTTATATAATCAAAACATCACAATTTTTCAACTGATGAACGAACAAAACAAGACTAATTTTCCAATTGTAAGAACTAAAATTAGGTGCTAAATCACGTAAACGTTTTTGTACCGTCTGAACGTACCCCCTGCCCATCAACCGGTTCAACAATTTCACCTACCCCCATTGCTTCTCCCCGGCACATAAATCAATTCTTACGAAACGAACGAAATAGTTATTATTTTATTTCATTTTGTCTTTTACATTTTGTGTTTTCTTATTGCCAGGGGCCACCATCGGTCTATATACATCTTTTAATTCATAATAATTACACAAAGAGCACATTCGGTGGTTCCCCCATTGTTATGTTTTAATTAACTTAAAGATTATTTAGGAAATAGGCGAGTTAATTAAGCTAATTTTTTATTTTACACAAAAATTACTTCAAAATTGATTGCTGCTTTAATAGACGAATTTAATTTTATTTAGTTCCAAGTAATTAAAATTGCTACTTAGGTATTATTGTTAAACAGCATGTGCCAAAGATAATACAAAATATTAAAGAAAAATTAAGCAATTCAATTAAATCCCACCGGCTTTACAGGCTTCAAAAAATTGTTTATTTGTTTTGCAGAATTGCGAAAATGTGTTTATGTAAATTAAATTTCAGTTACTAATTTGATAACAACTGCAGACATGCGGTGTTCATCTATACTTGCTTTAACTATTAAGATAAAATAAAACAAATTTTATGAATTTCACTTTTTAATTATCACTGTAACGAGTCGTTTCGCACCAACCTGGGCTTCGTCAGACATATAACTTATTTACAAAATATTTTTTATATTAAACACAAGTAAACGGTAACAAGCAAAAACACATGTTTTATTTTAAAAATAGTCAGAGGGATGGGTGCTTTTTATTACTGGATGAATACAAAATGTACTGTTCTTAAGTAATAAAACTAGAGGTTTACATTATATTACAGGGAGGTAAGAATTCTATGGAAAAATACAAAAAATACAAAAACGTAACTGTCTGCATATCAAATAAATAGATTGAGTAAGGGTGAATTATTTGTTTCTAATTGATCATTTAAGATCTTGTCAGTTTTCTTTATTTTATTGATTTCAAGTGACTCTAATAAATTAAGTTTTTTGCCCTTATTTTCTACATGTAATATTTTAAATTCTTTGTTAAAATTGTGGTTCGTTGAATTGATATGAGACGCATATGAAGAGTCACTTTTATTATTTCTAAATGAAGAAAACTGTTCTTTGCCGCGTATTTCAAACGATCTGCCTGTCTGTCCGATATAAGTCATAGGGCAACTACCGCAGGTTAACTCATAGACCCCTGACTTTTTATTGTTGTTTGTTAAATCCTTATTGTTTTTTATAAATTTGGATAAATTGTTATTAGTTTTATACGCTGTATTAATGTCAAACTTTCTTAAATATTTACAAATTTTTGTGCTTGAAGAGCCTATAAACGTGATCATTTTAAATTTTTGGGTGTTATTATTTGATATTGGGTAAACTTGTGATATGACTTTTGTACGGAGTTTTTTATTTAAAATGTTATCTATTATATTACTTTTATATCCATTGTTGATAGCTATTTGTCTAATTAAATTTAACTCTTTCTCGAAATTTGTTTGGTTCAACGGAGTATTTATTAATCTATGTATAAGACTGTGATAAGCCGCTAATTTGTGTTGTATCGGATGGCAAGAAGTGTTATGTATAGTAATATCTGTAGTTGACGGTTTGTGGTAAATAGCAAAGTTACATTTATTGTTAATTCTAGTAATCGTTAAATCGAGAAAGTTAATACTATTATTTGTTTCCTGTTCCATTGTAAACTTAATATTTTGATGCAATGTATTAATATAATCAAATAATAAATTTAATTGTCTATTTGTTCCTATGAAACCTAGTAATATGTCATCTACGTATCTATACCAAAATAATACATTTTGAAAAAGAGGATTTTTTGAAATAGAATTTTCAAGAAATTGAAATCAATAAAATAAAGAAAACTGACAAGATTTTAAATGATCAATTAGAAACAAATAATTCACCCTTACTCAATCTATTTATTTGATATGCAGACAGTTACATTTTTGTATTTTTCCATAGAATTCTTACCTCCCTGTAATATAATGTAAACCTCTAGTTTTATTACTTAAGAACAGTACATTTTGTATTCATCCAGTAATAAAAAGCACCCATCCCTCTGACTATTTTTAAAATAAAACATGTGTTTTTGCTTGTTACCGTTTACTTGTGTTTAATATAAAAAATATTTTGTAAATAAATTAGTTATATGTCTGACGAAGCCCAGGTTGGTGCGAGACGACTCGTTACAGTGATAATTAAAAAGTGGAATTCATAAAATTTGCTTTATTTTTATCTTAATAGTTATAATGGAATTTCATCAAGTAAAGGCCGAAACAATCATATATATACTTGCTTTTGTTATATGTTAAATGTTAAAAATAGTAATTCAGTGTGGGATAATAGTAATCCATTTTACCTAATAATAATAATAATAATGATAGAAAACAATTTCACGAAAAAAGTTAATCCTGATTAAATTACAGGAAACATTGAAAAAAGGGCAATAAATTAATAAACGTATCTGCTTGGTGTTCATCAGCATTTTTTATCATGTACACTAAGGAAATTTTCTTCACAGGGCTTGTGCTGGGTTAACTAATAAGCAAGGAGCGGACTCGAGCGATTGATGATTCATAGCCCATAGACGTCTACCTTGTATTCGCAATAGGTTTGTTTCTGTAAGCGATCCGTGAGTTTTGAACAATTTGATACGTGTGGTCAGCTGCATAAGGGGCACATACCTACATATACAGCAACTACTGCTGAAACAAAAGTAATGCTGACAAGCGAATTACGTATTGAATTTTGAATAAAAACAATTTAGAAAGAACAAAACTCAAAACTAAGTATTTTCTGTGAAACATTGGAAGTGTAAAACATTACTATGAACAACTAAAATTTGTTGAAGATGTTCTTGTATTAAATTAGTTCTTTTAGATGTTAAAACGTCTCTAAAAATAGAAAATGTCCGTTCCACATTACAACTGATGATATAATATATTAAAATCTTAATTTGTGCTAAATATGGCATCAACTTTTTGTCTCAGCTTGTTTCCAAATTCAGAAGGCATTCTATTCATTGAATCGATAACAGTTTCTAAGTTAATTATCGCCTCTTTTAGGTTAATATCTTGATTTTGCATGTAAGTAATCGTATCTTTAATACATAAAGTTTAGCTGGTTTTGTAAATTTTCAATTTGTATCAGGGGTTTACAATCAGAAATTATTTGCGTATCATCATCTTGTAGACGAAAAACAAAGTTTTTAATTCATCCAAGTGTTGAAAATAAAGAGAAATTCTAGGAACAGAAAGAAATGGAATAAAAAGAAAACGAAAACTACTAAAAAAATAAGGCAGTAAATTAAACTTAATATTTATAAAAAATTAAAGGATTAATATACTATATAACAATATAAAATGGACCACCAACTAAAAGTTGTAACCAAATAACACTGAAAGAAACGAAATCAGAAACACGCCACTGTAGAATAGAATTTTATGAATGAATAGACACAATAACGACGGAAATAACATCCGCTCGACGAATGCAATCGAGCAAACAAATAGTGGGGCTGTTATAACATGCATATTATACATGATACGGCCACAACGTTTTATCGGGGCAATTGGTCATTCAATCGCTTCAGTCAGCTCTCTGCAAATAAGGAAGGTGTAATATTTTGAATTTAAAGGAAACCGCAAAAAAGTCTGATAATAATACTGGAGTGTCTATATTGTCGTCAACCAACTTAGATAAAAATTTATTTAATGGTTAAATGCCTTCGAATAAGGGCAATATATTTACTACTTCAAGCTGGCGAAAAAGTCGTCTTTATAAGAAATATATTTGAGAAAATGCTTCTGTACTTTTTTCATGTGTTTATCAGAATTTTCACGTACACCAAGGGAGTTGTCTTCGCGAGGCTTGTGCTGGGTTAACTGATATGGAATGTGTGAGATTTTTAATTTAGAAAGATCTGGAAAGAAAGCTGTGCTAACAATACTGAAGTGTCTATATTCCGTCAACCAACTAAGATATAAATCTACTTAATGGTTACATGTCTTCTTCGAATAAGTACAATATAATCACTACTTCAAGGTGGGCAAGAAGTCCCCTTTATAAGAAATGTATTTAAGAAAACACTCCGCACTTTTTTCAATATATTTTCTGATGCAGTTAGAACTGGTATCGTATAAGAGAACCATACGCAAGCCTTAGAGTTAAAGGGTTCTTGAAATAGTTGCATAATTGTTTAAGGAAACTCTAGTGATTTGTTGCCAGTATTAAATGAATAGTGATTGTGAGTATTTGTTAATACACAAATCAATTCTATTGTTGATAGCAGTTGTTGAAGGTGCATAAATTTTTTGTAATTAAACACAATTCTCTGACCTAAATATTTTTAGATCGTCTGCGTATGTTAGCTTCTAATACTCTATATTCAGAGGTAAATCATTAATATAGAAAATAAATAAAAATGGAGTAAAACTAGAACACTGCAAACTCTAGATGAGACAGTGAAGTTTTTAGAAAAGTAATCAATGAAAGATTCGTAGCTGCAACGTTGTTTCAGACAAGATCACGGTATAGTTACAATAGTTCAAATTAGACTCGTAAAAGCAAAAAATATTCAGACGAAGAAAGTGGAGAAAATTGTTGATTGAAATTAAGGAAGCCAAAAAGTTTGGAAGGAATTAGTGAAATGTATCAGAATAATTGAAACATACATGAGTAGGTAAACCCCACCAGTTTTGTATAATACAATAGTATATTAAAAAACGAGTTTCATAAGGCACCATTTTGCCGCACGAGATCAGTTTAGAAAACGAGCCGCTTGCGGCGAGTTTTCTAAAGAGCGAGTGCGGCAAAAGGCCTTATGAAACGAGTTTTTTATACTATTTTTTCTATTTTGCGTTTTTTACATTAATAAATTGCTTAAATTGGAATTATTTAATTTGAAAGTTCAGAGTTTAATTTTTATATAACGCATGCAGTTGGTCACATTGATACTTGACATTTTCAAATTTAAATCTTGCTATCCGCGAAGTATATTATATTACATATTATTTATTAATTTTCGTTAACATTACTTGATATTTCATTTAAAAATATAAACATGAGTGACATAGAAACATATATATGTTGTTGTCAATTGTATACAACATACGTTGTTTGTGTAAAATACGAACATATATCATATCTGTCAAATGTACATAAATTCTTAAAATCATATGACAGCAATGATATTTATTTCTGTATTCGAACAACGCCAACATTGAAAAATGAAAAAAAGTGTATGAAATAGAGCTCATTTCGATACTGTTTTTGGTTTCATAATGAGTTCATTTCGAACGCAAAATAGAAAAAGGTATTTTTAATAATATAAATCACTATTAGTGAAAGGTTAATAAAACATCGTCCTCCAATTTTCTGTTATGGGCATAACAAGTGAAAGATAAAATAAATTAAAAAAATATATATAAAACCTGTTTGCTTAAAGGTAAACGCCTCTTTTAATCATTAGTAGAGCTGAGGATGTTTGCGGTACGGCAGGACCTATGTAGTGCATCCCCACATTTAACTATTTATCTAAATATTCTCTGAAATGATTTGCCGGATCTCACAAATTAATAGAGTGATATTTTAGTATGCACTAGATATTGTTATTATACAAAATCATAATAGCCATTTGTATTTATGGATCATAAATAATAATACGCATGTATTTGTATTTGGTTGTGAATTCAATTTAAACTTAAAACGAATCGTAATATTTTAACGACAAGCCGTCCTTACAATACATGCATTCGAGACAAAGTGTGCAACTCTACGAATAACTTCCATAATTGATCGAAAATGGACATTTTGGAGCTGAAGTAAAGCCCCTATTCTTAGAAAATTTTATTACTGTCGTTAAGAACTATTATTATAAAAAACAAAGGCCTTTTATTAGTGTTGAAGTTTTAGTTTCATTGAATTTCCATGTTGTAAGTAGTCAATTGTAAAGTGTGCATTCACAATATTCTAAAACAAGATGTAAATTTAACTAAAATCCAGAAAAACACATTCTGATAATATATTACTAGATTAGAAGCTGTGTTTATTACTATTTATTATATTATTTTTATAACCAAATGCAATAAAAGCTACGAAAACAAAAGAAACCTCGATTTATTAAAATCTTGTCACACAGCCTTTCAAAGCCTGGCAGCACATATTTTGCATATATTTTATATATACTACCTACTTGAACTAGGTGAATGAAGTTAGAAGTTAGAAGTTATAAGTTATAACTTCTAACTTCATTCACCTAGTTCAAGTAGGTAGTATATATAAAATATATGCAAAATATGTGCTGCCAGGCTTTGAAAGGCTGTGTGACAAGATTTTAATAAATCGAGGTTTCTTTTGTTTTCGTAGCTTTTATTGCATTTGGTTATAAAAATAATATAATAAATAGTAATAAACACAGCTTCTAATCTAGTAATATATTATCAGAATGTGTTTTTCTGGATTTTAGTTAAATTTACACCTTGTTTTAGAATATTGTGAATGAACACTTTACAATTGACTACTTACAACATGTAAATTCAATGAAACTAAAACTTCAACACTAATAAAAGGCCTTTGTTGTTTATAATAATAGTTCTTAACGACAGTAATAAAATTTTCTAAGAATAGGGGCTTTACTTCAGCTCCAAAATGTCCATTTTCGATCAATTATGGAAGTTATTCGTAGAGTTGCACACTTTGTCTTTGTCTCGAATGCATGTATTGTAAGGACGGCTTGTCGTTAAAATATTACGATTTGTTTTAAGTTTAAATTGAATTCACAACCAAATACAAATACATGCGTATTATTATTTATGATCCATAAATACAAATGGCTATTATGATTTTGTATAATAACAATATCCAGTGCATACTAAAATATCACTCTATTAATTTATGAGATCCGGCAAATCATTTCAGAGAATATTTAGATAAATAGTTAAATGTGGGGATGCACTATATACGGTCCTGCCGTACCGCAGACATACTCAGCTCTAATCATTACTGTTTCCTTTCACATTTCACGCAAACTCGTCATTGTTCCACAATATTTTTAAAGGCCATTGTTGAATGCTTTGTTGAAGTTGTTAGGTGTTATATCCCGTATACTCAGAAATTTTTAATTCACGTATTATTCTTGTGAAAACTGAAGATTTCATAGACACTGTGGTGATCCTGTAAACTATTTCCTGTTTAAATAAATGTTTATAAAATTAATAAATTGTTAACAACAGAAGTTATATATTTATAAAATTTAAACAACCCCATTTATTAGTTTATTATTTTCAAAAGTATTTTAAAAAGGTATATAACCCCTTACCACAAATTGATAGTCGTATCCTAAATACGTATTTCGACAACTAAGTTGTCATCATCAGTAGGTAAAAACTACTAATTAAAGTCACACGGGGCACAATAAAGTAAGATAAACGCTTACGCACAACTACTATACACTGCAACCCTGTAAAGACTAAATTTACCATGCACATTTCAAACTACGAGATAAAACACTTGTCTCTTTGGAAAAAGGTTCTTAAACATCTGTTAACATATCGAACAAAGGGACGGCAAAAATTCTTCTCTAAATACGGCGCCAACTAAAAACGATTTTAAAGCTACGGTGACTTACTAATAAACTAAATGAAATACCTATATTTCCACAAAACACTAGTATAATTAAATGTATGAGCATTTCAAGTGCAATGTACAAATTAATCGTTATTATTTAAACGTGTTATATTCCAATACGCAGGTAATGACAAAATCTATATTGGGTCCGAATGTAGAAACACTTTCCATTAACAAAAGGTTAAGAAGTCGTATCGTAAAGGCCGAACTCTCATGACAATTCTGAGAAAGACAAAATTAAGAAGAGGCGTTATATGTGAAAAACTAGACATCCGGCTTGTTGTATTATACTAAATGAGAATAACAATCCTCGTGAAAAGGGTCAATAAATAATTAGATATTGTAGGTGTATGATTTAGAATTTAATTATAAATAGGTGACAATGTGTTATATTAAATGAGAAACCATTTCGGTGAACAGGAGGTTTATGAATAATTAAATATTGTAGGTATATAAATTTAAAAGTTAATTATAAATAGGTGACAATGTTAAGGGGTTAAGCAATTTAATATAATAAAAGTTAATTATAAATAGGTGGCATGTCCTGGTTAAGGAGTTAAGCAAAATAAAATAATGTATAGAATTCACGGTAGGCTCTAGGTGAAACATGATAAATAAATTTTATAAACAAAAACATCCGGTACATCTGTTCCCCAAAACGCGAAACAAGATTTACATTTCGTGAAACAAGCCGAATGCCTCATTCAAAAACCATTGTTTAGGAGGTAATTGTATTATTTCACGTGTATGGATTCCCACATGTCTATAATTACTGATGTTACATCCCCCACCCACTTATAAAAATGTGAATAGACTGCTGAACGGTATTGGAGATTTATCGCTATTCAAGGAGGTATGTTTATTTTTCGCGATAAATATACTTTCGTAAGCATCAAGTTCATGGGGTTTATTAATTCCTTTTATCAATTTCAAACCTGTAATCGGTACATTGTGTAGTGTGCTCAAAGCGTGATTTGCGACATTTGATTTATCCGGTCTATTGTATTTGATATGTGCTATGTGTTCTTTAAAACGTGTTATTATGGGTCGTTTAGTTTGGCCTATATATTTCAAATTACAATCCGCGCAACTAATTTCATAGATCCCTGATTTGAAATATATAGGCCAAACTAAACGACCCATAATAACACGTTTTAAAGAACACATAGCACATATCAAATACAATAGACCGGATAAATCAAATGTCGCAAATCACGCTTTGAGCACACTACACAATGTACCGATTACAGGTTTGAAATTGATAAAAGGAATTAATAAACCCCATGAACTTGATGCTTACGAAAGTATATTTATCGCGAAAAATAAACATACCTCCTTGAATAGCGATAAATCTCCAATACCGTTCAGCAGTCTATTCACATTTTTATAAGTGGGTGGGGGATGTAACATCAGTAATTATAGACATGTGGGAATCCATACACGTGAAATAATACAATTACCTCCTAAACAATGGTTTTTGAATGAGGCATTCGGCTTGTTTCACGAAATGTAAATCTTGTTTCGCGTTTTGGGGAACAGATGTACCGGATGTTTTTGTTTATAAAATTTATTTATCATGTTTCACCTAGAGCCTACCGTGAATTCTATACATTATTTTATTTTGCTTAACTCCTTAACCAGGACATGCCACCTATTTATAATTAACTTTTATTATATTAAATTGCTTAACCCCTTAACATTGTCACCTATTTATAATTAACTTTTAAATTTATATACCTACAATATTTAATTATTCATAAACCTCCTGTTCACCGAAATGGTTTCTCATTTAATATAACACATTGTCACCTATTTATAATTAAATTCTAAATCATACACCTACAATATCTAATTATTTATTGACCCTTTTCACGAGGATTGTTATTCTCATTTAGTATAATACAACAAGCCGGATGTCTAGTTTTTCACATATAACGCCTCTTCTTAATTTTGTCTTTCTCAGAATTGTCATGAGAGTTCGGCCTTTACGATACGACTTCTTAACCTTTTGTTAATGGAAAGTGTTTCTACATTCGGACCCAATATAGATTTTGTCATTACCTGCGTATTGGAATATAACACGTTTAAATAATAACGATTAATTTGTACATTGCACTTGAAATGCTCATACATTTAATTATACTAGTGTTTTGTGGAAATATAGGTATTTCATTTAGTTTATTAGTAAGTCACCGTAGCTTTAAAATCGTTTTTAGTTGGCGCCGTATTTAGAGAAGAATTTTTGCCGTCCCTTTGTTCGATATGTTAACAGATGTTTAAGAACCTTTTTCCAAAGAGACAAGTGTTTTATCTCGTAGTTTGAAATGTGCATGGTAAATTTAGTCTTTACAGGGTTGCAGTGTATAGTAGTTGTGCGTAAGCGTTTATCTTACTTTATTGTGCCCCGTGTGACTTTAATTAGTAGTTTTTACCTACTGATGATGACAACTTAGTTGTCGAAATACGTATTTAGGATACGACTATCAATTTGTGGTAAGGGGTTATATACCTTTTTAAATTATTATTTAACCACAGTCTCCATTGAAAGAATTTTCAAAAGTATTAATATAGGGGTGTTAACATTAGATTTTCATTTATATCACCATAAATAATTTCATTTTATTTATATTTAATTTTTATTTATTATTTTTAATGTTGCGATAACATTGTAGGATGTGTATTTCAACAAAATAGGTATCGGTGTCCCTAATGTTGATCTGCTTTTACAATTGAAACCTGGGAAAGCGGAAAGATGCAACGTTGTGACAATAACAAACCACTATTTACTACAGTAATTTTCTACCAGATAATCTCCACATAAGTTTTTAAACTGCAATAATACCACATACTTTTTCATAAACTTGAAATTGCTTTTCTACCGCGGAAAGGATATTACTTGCAATTTGATACAAACATACATAGTTGTGTATACTTACATTGAACAGTTCAGACCCTAGAGTTTATATACTTATGTAATATTTTAACGCTCGCATATAATCGTGTTATTTGTATTTTTCAAGCCTATACGAGTATATATATATATATATATATATACAGCGTTAGTAAAAACTAACGGAACGGTCGAATAACTTTGTTATTTGACAATTTTAAAAGCGTTTTAACTTTTGCATCGCTATAAATTTACTTATTTTAGACATTAACACATTTGAAAATGGCAGTAAAACTTACTGAATCAGAACGAATTGAGATATTAATGATACGTGGGTACGGTGATCGTCAACGTTCTTTTGAAGAGGTTCGTATTTTGTTTAATACTGTTTATCCGGATCGTCACATTAGTAAAAGTACGGTATGCCGAACAATTCAAAAGTTTGAAGTATTTCGTCAGGTGAAGGATTTACCTAGAAGGGGACGTCCATTAACAGCAACAGATGAAGAAACTAGTTTGAATGTGTTACTTAGAGTGGAAGAAAATCATCACGTGTCCACAACAGAATTAGGTCAAATTCATGAGATCTCTCAAAAATCTGCTCATAAAATTCTTAAATCAGCAAAAATGAAAGCCTATAAAATGTATCCCGTCCATGAGTTAACTGAAGATGATCCAGATCGTAGACTACAATTTTGCGAAACAATGACGGAATTGATCGAGCAGCAGCCTAATGTTTTAGATCACATCATTTTTTCAGATGAGGCAACGTTTTGTCTCAACGGCACTGTGAACAGACATAATTGTCGCTACTGGTCAATTGAAAATCCGCATTGGATTGAAGAAGTCCATACACAGCGTCCTCAAAAGGTGAATGTCTGGGCTGGTCTTGTTGGAAACAACATCATAGGACCATTTTTTATAAGAGGAAATTTAACTGGCAACGTCTACTTAAATTTATTGCGAAATGAGATTGTTCCAGCACTTGCGGCCCTCTTCCCAAATGCAAACATAGGTGATCACCCTAATGCACATTTTTGGTTTCAACTAGATGGAGCTCCTCCCCATTTTGCCCATAATGTCCGCGATTATTTGAATGACATTTTTCCGGGACGTTGGATCGGACGTAGAGGAGCATTCGAATGGCCAGCACGTTCGCCAGATCTCTCGCCATTAGATTTTTTCTTTTGGGGTCACTTGAAATGTCAAGTGTACAAAAATCGTCCCCATAATCTTGAACAATTGGAAGAGAGAATAGTTCAAGAAGCCAATCGCATCACTCCAGAACAAATACAAAATTCAATAAGAAATTTTACTGACCGTTTACATTTTTGTCAAATTGTAAATGGAGAGCATTTTGAACAATTATTGTAATCGCAACCTGAATAGACAGGTACCTTGATTTTCTGTATTAGGACACTTTTTTAATTTTTTAACTGTTTTCTTGTGAATAAAAATAAACATTTTAAAACTTCCTGAACGTTGTTTTTTATTTTGCATTCAATAGTGTTAAAAAAAACTGGCCGTTCCATTTAAAAAAAAAAAGTTGGACGTATTGCCGATTAAACCGGAAGTGAAAAAAATATTAAGTGTATTGCATAAAATGCATTTATATTAACTATACCCCCATACCAAATTTCAGAAATCATAATTTTCAAATAACAAAGTTATTCGACCGTTCCGGGACTTTTTACTAACGCTGTATATATATATATGTATATATATATATATATATATATATATATATATATATATATATATATATATATATATATATATATATATATATATATTGATATATAAAGAAACGTCTTTGAATGTTTATAAATTTATAAGTAGATATGTGAAAGAAATAATTTGAAATGGTTTTAATTTTTTATTGCTTAGTTTGACTGAAGTTTATAAGATGTCGCTATACAACTATATATATTGGCAGGCACAGATTAAATACATCATTTTTTTTTAATGATTCTTTAAGAAATATGGGCTCCAGTTCATCTAATGCTTTATTAAATGAACAAAATTATATGATATTCGGTTACTTAGCGGTAGAGCAAGATCTCTTTCTCAGGAGCCGATTCTTCTTTTTAAAAAACAAATCGTATTTTGCCTCAATAAACAACCACGAGCATTTACACTGATTATAGGTTTAAAATGTAATATCACAAGCATACGACATCAATCATCAATCAGGTAAACGATAAATAAAAATATTGTGTGTAGTTTGTGGAAATTTAAGTTTAATCGTTATTTTTTAACATATTTGGTTCAAATTAAAAACATCTGAATCAGCTGATAATTGTGCGTAAATCACGTGATATAATAGGGACCATCTAGTTTCAGATAAATCTAGTTAAAAAAATAAAGTTTCTATCTTTAAATTCTATGATAATAGTACAAATAATAAGGTTATGTTGTTATGATATGTAAATATGGATATAAAATAAAGATTTTTATTTGTAATTACGTGTAGTCCGACGTCTATTATATGGATTTTCTTGGTGATATAGGATTCAATTGGGAACACATGGAAATTTGATGCGGATATGTTTGAGGCAACCAGAGATACTGCTCTTTGTCTAGACACCATTAATACATGCTGGTGGAAAAAACTAACAGCTTTACATGGGAAATTTTATTCTAAACTGGGCAAGAAAGGGAAGAACAATGTTTATACATAAGGTGATCCAAACAAATTCGAAAATTATCGCCCCATCGCTTGCCTGAGCTTTTACAAACTGTTTCTAAACATTATCCAAGAGATAATATTGCAAGCAATAGGACCTGTACAATTTGAAATAAATAAGCAAAGGTGTTACCTGATGATCAAGAGAACTTTCTCATAGATTCGTGCAGGATGCAATAGACAAGAGAAATTATTTAATGTCCTGAATTGATCACAGAAAACCATTTGCTTTTTGCCCTCACAAGCGGATATTAATATTTTTTTACCACCAATGATCTATTCGGCAAGTGGATAATCACAATTATGCTTGGCGCAGGAAAGAAGGAGTCTCAATCCATAATATAGGGCTGTGAATTTTTTCAATGTGATTTTCTCAGTCCCTTTCTGTTTTGCATTTGACTTTTGCCTTTATTAATTGAATTGTGTAGATTGTGTAGAACTGATCGGTATACTGTAGACATCCCAAATAAAAACGTAAAATTACTATATATTTGCTGTATATGGATGATCTGAAAGTATATGCATAAAGTAAATCAGAGTTGAATGTATGCGTGAATACCCCAAGGAAATCGGTATGGTAATAGGAGCAGGCATTGTGGAACGTCAAAGGGAAGACCAAATAAGATGCAAATAAGAAATTAAGGCAGATCTAGAGTATTTTCATAAAATATCCAACACAAGAAAACCGCCTCGCACCTTGGCCTAGGACTAGTAAAACAAGATCTGAGAAAATTTACGATAATATCTTTGATTTTTGAAATTTTTTGAAAAATAATTATATAACGATCTATGTGTTAATAGTGTTAACTCAGTTACGCTTTCTATTGTTAAGAAATTTCGTGATACTGGCAGTGTATTGTGACAACCAAAGGGGAGATCTGGTAAGTCAATAACTGTGAGAACAAATGAGAATCAATTCGTCAATCAGGTTTTGGAGTCACCTGAGCGAAGTTTTCCACGAACGTCCTTGAAATTTAGGATCAGCAATACGTCGCTTAGGCGATTGTTTAAAGACGTAGGTTGATTTCCATACTGAATTCAGGTTGGACAACGATTGACAAACCAAGATATGAGCGTTGTGTATTGTGACGAATTTTGGCTATGGCGTACGAGGATCAAGATTTTTTGCGTAGTGTATGGTTCCCCGACGAACGTCACATTCACTTGGGTTACATCAATACGCAAACAAGTCGCTTCCTTTGTTTTGAGAGGCCAGACGTTATCGTTTAGAAACCGCTACATAGTGAATGTGTGACGATATGGTGTGCACTGTCAGCACATCCGTATTCGTATTTCATTGAGGATGATGATGGTATACCTTTTACTGTTACCCAGGAACGTTATAGGAACATGGTGCTCAGGCTATTTATTCGGGACATCAAAAGGTCTTGTCGTGGCAGGAACCTTCGGGTGGAAAGACAGTGGTTTAAACAGGACGAGGCGACCAGCCACATCGCCCATCAGTCCATAGCAGTGCCGCGGGAAACTTTTCAAGGACGTTCCCCTGATATTACACCACCGAACACCTACGTATGGGGAATGTTAAAAGAGAAAGTGTTCGGTGGTACAGACCCACCCAGAATTGTGAATGCATTACGTGAGAAGATGGTCTCGTTTTTCAGGAATCTGCAGCAACTTGTGTTCTCGAATATATTTGAAAATCTACGTGACTGTTATGAACTGTTATGAACAGTGTCTACAGGGCGATGGCACACATTTTGAACATCTACTGACTTTACTTCCCTGATATGTTTATTGAATGTATAGTGTAGCATTTGATTAGATAAGCAATAGGGATAGGTCGGAAGCAGGTGTGGTATACACATACGGAGTGCCTATTACGATAGAAATATGAGTACTTTCAATCGTATCCATCGTCGATGTATCCGCTCAGACTGGGTACACACACGCCTGGTATGGTATCTCCCTTCTCCCTTATCTAGTGTACTCATGGGGCATCGTTCACGTCTCCACCATAACTCACCACGTTTATAGATAGTATATTACAGAAATAAAATTGTATAAGTAATAGTAATGTATGTATTGCTCCAGCACTGTATATTTTGGCTGGTACTGTATTTAGAATTTGCCATTAATGGTAATAAATTTGTATTTAAGTGTTAAATCCTTAAAATATTAATCTTGTGTAATAGTGAGGTGTAAAGTTATAAGTAGATATATCTATATATGTGACATTTATATTTATTGGGTAAAGACTATGGAAGGGAAGGATAGAATTAGATGATATCATATAGAATTATGAAATATTCAGACGCTAAATGTTTTATCATAATATCAGTGCGAGTATCTCAAGAACTGATGGTAATCCTTGCTTGTAACGGGTCTGCTTTTACTTTAAAAGTAGCTTACGTACGTATTCTGACATTTCCAGAAAATAATATTGTATTATTCATCATAAAACAGGAAAACAGGGAACATTCTTTAATGTCCGCGGAAAGGGAATGAATCATAATGCCGTTGTCAGGTGACTCTAACAACATCTATTGACACTATATCATTTTCGAAATAAATCAACTTGGATTCTGTATTTTTAGCAGGCAGGATTATATCCGAAAGTCAAACAAACAGTGGATTATTTTAAATCTAAAATAATGTCGCGATATTTATTATGCGTCTGTTACCGTTTTTTTTTGGTATTTTTATCCGTTCTTTTTTTTTATTTTCAACACATCTTTTAATAAAATTGATTGCTTTTTCGTCTTTTATTTGTATTGTTTTTTTTTAATAACACATGTCTTTATTCTAAAAAAAACGGAGAAAGTTATTATATTAATACACGTAAATAAAAATTAATATTCATATAAACAATTCAAATAAAATAAAAAAACCTTTGAGAGGCAGAAAGAATGCGTGTAATCAGAAGAAGTAATACGCATCGTATATTTTATTCATATTGCTTTTCCCACACAATGGAATCGAGTTCATCTGAGCGGAAGTTCATGTTAAAGAATTACAGACAAAATCATACGAGGGTAAGCTGAAAAATTCGGTAACTAAAGTATAACAAAAAACAATATTTCAGTGAAATGTGTTTTATTTTTCGACTTAATCTCCCTCAAGATCAGTAAATTTAGTTAGTCGATGTTCAAGCTTCTTAATGCCTTCACAGTACTCATTTTCTTCGAGCTCCTCAAAATAGTGGTCAACGGCAGCTATCAGCTCCTCATCCGAAGCAAATCTCATACCGCCGAGGTGTTTCTTCAGTTTCGGGGAACAGATGAATACTCCGACGGAGCTAAATCCGGCGAATAAGAGGGATGCTCAAGCGTTTCGAACTTTAATTTGGCCAATTTTTCTTTGACAATTCCGCTCGTATGAACTGGAGCATTGTCTTGATGGAAAATGATTTTTTTATGCTTTCTTCCGGGTCGTTTTTTTGACAATAGCTGCCTTCAATCTATCCAAAAGTTTAGAATATTATAGTGCAGTAATCGTTTGTCCCTTTGGCAGGTAGTCTATAAGTAAGATTCCCTTCGAATCCCAGGAAACGGTAGCCATCACCTCTCCTGCCGATAGACTGACTTTGGCATTTTTTGGAGCGGGCACACCACGTTTAGTCCACTGTTTTGATTGCTGTGTACTTTATGGTGTGTAGTGGTGGACCCAAGTTTCATCGCACGTCACAAATTTGCGCAAAAATATGTTGGATTTTGCCGAAACCGCTCCAAAATGGCTGTAGAACATTCCACGCGTTTCGAGTTTTTGCTGTTGTTAGTAATCGCGGCATCCATTTAGCACACCGCTTAGACATGTCTAATTCAACATTTAAAATGTACGACACCCATTCTCTCGAGATGCGTGTAGCCTGAGCAATAACTTGTAATGTGTATCGGCGATCAGCTTCCACAAATTTCAAAATTTTTGCACATTTTCTGCAGAAGTGGTTGTTTTAGGACGTCCAGAACGGCGATCGTCATTTACACTCGTACGACCTTTTTTTAAATTCGTTCACCCATTTGCAAACAGTCTTAAAACAAGGAGCTTCCTCGCCTAACACATTTACGATATCAACATGGATTTTTCTAGGCGAAGAATACTTTTTCCACAGGTAATCACTGCGCGAATTTCGATATTGTCCTTTTTTAAGAAGCGACAAAAGTTCTCTGCTTTGAACGGGTGTACACAACAAACTACTAGACAGATCGACATGGAGTTTAACGCGTATATCGTTGAAACAACAACCTATACAATAGCATCACAGATTGCTTTTACATAGCGCCATCTCTTAGTTAGTTACGGAATTTTTCAGCTTACTCTCATAGAGCATTGTTTGAAAGTTATTGAAAAATTTAAAAAAATTCTTTTAAATATAAAACAATATAATTTATAGAAAATTTTTATTAATCGAACTTGTTTACTAAGAAATTCTTTTCCTATTATTGGGGTATCTATCTAGAAGAAATGATAATCTTTTTAATTTAATCGTTTAAATCTTTAAGCTTTACAAAAATTGTTGTGTACACTATGTGTGTGGTCTCAATTTCAACCAATCCAATAATAAACACTAATCGATCGGCTCTGGACTTGTATAGACTAATATGGAGAATGCGCAATTCACAAGTCGTAACTGGAGATTTTTCTATCCAACTTTTAGCCGAAAAAAGAACTCTGACTAAACCCCACCGCACAGAGCCGAATTTTAGTACCAGAATCATTACTGGTCATGAATAATGGGAATATACGGGTATGAGCCCGAAACAAAGCAGGAAGACGCCACCACGATCGAAGAAAGCACGACTAGATCGAAGCAACGTCAAGTCGATGTTGATTTGCTTCTTTGACGTTGATGGCATCGTGCACACATAATTCCTCCCGCAAAATGAAAAAGTTAATGGACGGTGTTCTTCGGCGACTAAAAGAAAATATTCGATACTATCGGCCTGCCATCTGGCGCCAGAATTCGTAGATTCTGAATCACGACAATCTAGCCCCAACGAAGACGGAATTTCTACATCACTTTTCCTAATTCCCAGATCTTGCCTCTTGTAACTTCTTCCTGTTTCCGAAGTTGAAACTAAAGCTCAAATGGCACTGTTTTGAGAAGATTGAGGAGATCCAGATCGAATCGTAGGCAGTGTTGAGCACGTTAATACTAGAAGACTTTCAGCACTGCTTCCAGTCAAGGACAAGCCGCTGGGATTGGTGTATTCCTGCGAAAGAAGAGGATTTCGAAGGGGATGGTAGTGAATAAGTTCTGTGAACAATTTATTGTGCTTTTTCTCACATTCCGGTAATTTCAGGGTAGCACGTCCTACGTGGAACTTTATTTGTTCAAAATGGCTCTTCTTGAGTTTAGCGTATTGATATGGAAAGAATCTGTATATAAACTTTGCTTAAAAAATCCTTATTCACTTCGGTAATGAGAAAAATGAAGAATACTAGGCTCAGTGCCAAATGGTACATTCCAAATCTTCTATCAAAATGTTCGAGGATTAAGAACTAAAACCGTCGACTTCTTTAACAACTGTGCCGCCGCGGATTTCGATATTTGAAACTTGGCTACATGCTAATATCGGGGATGGTGAATTGTTTGACAGTGGCTTTTATATATATCGGCGCGATCGGAATCCTTATAATCCTAACAGCCGCGGAGGTGGCGTCTTGCCGTTTGGTCGTGTTTTCCGTCATGTCTTGTGACGGTTCCGGCAGTGTTTCTGAAGAGATATACGGTCGGTGTTGGCTGGGAGTAAACGCTTTATAATAGGAGCTGCTTATATTCCGCCGCTGTCGGGTTCGGCTCGGTATTTGGACTTTATTGGCAGCGTTGATTTTCTAATTGATCGCCGTCCTAATGCTACTCTATGTATCTTTGGGGATTTTAACCTGCCACATTTAAGATGGTCACTTATTGAGAATGAACCCAGCCATAATGATACGGCCACTAATTTTTCTAAACTTGATCTGTCTCATTTCACAAATCCATTTAATCTTAATAATGTAATCATTGACAGCGACATTGTGTTTTCTAAACTTTCCTTTCTGAAAGGTCGTTTCAGTCCTGGACCGGTTGGTATTCCGGAATATTTCCCGATTAATGGAAATTTGCTCACACTCTTTCAGTTTTCAAGTCTGGTAACAAATCACTAATTAATAATTACCATCCAATATCTTTACTATCAAATATTTCAAAAGTTTTTGAGCATATTGTATCTAGTTCTATCTGTGACAACTTCCGTGAAGTAATTCACGTTAATCAACATAGTTTCTTGTCTGGCCGTAGCACCTAACCGAACCTATTGCAGTTTTGCTGCTATATTAATGACGCACTGGAGTGAGGAAGTTGATACCGTATATGTGGATTTTTCTAAGGCTTTTGACCGTGTTGATCACAAGCTGTTGCTCCACAAACTTGGTCTTTATGGAATTGGTGGTAGCTTGATTTTGTGGATTGCCTCTTACTTATCTCATAGGTCTCAAATAGTTGGGTTGTCATCGAAAATATCCAGACCTATATCGGTTATTTCTGGTATTCCTCAGGGCAGCCACTTAGCACCAATTCTCTTTCTGTTTTTTATAAATGATTTATAAAAATACTTCACTTCTTCGAACTTCTTGGCCTACGCAGATGATTTGGAAATATTTAAATGTGTGGACTCTTCCAATGACGGTAGAGCGCTTCAGGATGATATTTATTTGCTAGCAGCATGGTGTATAAGTAATAATACGTCTCTTAATCTTGGCAAATGCCATATTATCACTTTCTAAAAGAAAAATAATAATTATGTCTTTAATTACATGTTGCAAGGTACTGCCTTGAAAAGAGTTGACCATGTTACCAACTTGGGTGTTGTTTTTGATGGTAATTTATCATTTACGTTACATATAGATCATATTATAAATAAATCCTTGCAGTTATGCGCCTTCATTAAATGTGTATGCAGTGACTTCATGAACATCATTTATATTATACAAATTTATAACGCCCTGGTCAGGTCTATACTCGAGTATTGTTGTGTGGTATGGTCTCCTTATCATGGGGTTCATATAGATCGGATTGAGCGAATTCAGCGTAAAATGGCTAATTTTATACTCTTTAAATTAAAAATTGTTCTGCCCTTATTTCTCTGTTGCTTTTCAATGTTCCACCGTTTCGTGTTCGCTCAGGTGACATGTTTCATATTCGTTTCCATCGAACTGAATCTGGTAAGCATAGCCCTATGGACCGAGTTTTATTAGAACTGAATTTTTTATCTGGAATCGACTTGCATAATATTTTAAACAACGCCTTTCTGCATTTCCTAAAGAATTTGCGGTTTCCTTGACTTTTTTTTATTTATAACATTTATAATTATAATTGACAAACTTGTGCACGTTTTATTTTGTATTATGCATTGTACTGTTTGGAATCTTTTTTCTTATAATTAGAGAACGGACAAGCTTACCACCCAGTGCAGTACTGGCGAAAGGCTGTATTTCTAAAATATTTAATTTTATTTATATAATTGGAAAACGAACGGGTGCTGATTTATAAAATTACGAAATACATATTTATTTGTTGAAAAGTTGTATTTATAAAGTTTTTAATTTTATTTATATAATTGGAAATCAAACGGGTGGTGATCTATAAAATTACGAAATACATATGTATTTGTTGAAAAGTTGTATTTTTAAAATTTTTAATTCTATTTCTATAATTGGAACATTTTTATTTGTTCATTTTGTCGTTCAAGTTGAGTAAAGGAGTATTAATATTGACTAGTAATAGTTTCTCAAGGTTTTCTTCTGTCAATTTTGTTCTCTTTGAATTAAGTACATCCTTATAAATAGAAAACGTCCTTTCTACATCGCAACTGGTTATAGGTGCATACTGAAAATATTCTTTTATTTCTTCATATTTAGCCGTTAGATTTTGTGGAATTGTCTCCATACATAATTGCTGCAATGTAATTAAATCTGGATTTCTATTAAGAATTGCTTCAAACTTTTGCCGAAGGCCACATCCGAAGTCACTTGGAATACTTTTCAAATTATTAACAGCCACATCTAATGTGGTTAATCCGTCACTTAATTTGAGATTTCGATTTTCAAAATAAGTGATTAGTTTTGGCAGTTTTCCAAAGTGTTCGTGAAGAAAGTACAACTGATTTTTTTAATTTGGGATTTGTGTGAGCTCCTTGCACTCACCAATACTTCTAGCATCCTCCTTTAGCAGTGTTACGAAATGTTTTAGACTATCGAAATTCTCAGCATAATAACTAGTAGCTTCCAGCCATGTTCCCCATCTAGTTATTACTGGAGTTATTACTACTGGCAGTGACAGAGATGGAAATTTTTCCCTGAAAAGAGCTGCTCTCAATGGTGCTTTTCTGAAAACTTTTTTAAAAGCTGATACAAGTCCATTAACTTCCGGAAAAGTGTCTCTGATATATTCACAGATTCCGTGGAGAGCATGTGCTACACAAGTAATATGCAGCATATTAGGATATGTTTTCTTCAATAGTCTGCCTGTTTTTAACATATATGCATTAACTATCACTGATAAATAAAAGTATTTTTTCTTTGTACGGTGCGTCCGAATGAAGCATTTTTAGCATATTCTCCTTAATGGTATCAGCAACTGTTTCCGCATCAACTCTATTTATAACACTTGTTGCTATTACATATGAGTTATAGGGAATAGTTGGATGTAGTACACCGGCTACAACATTTACCACACAGCGTCCTAACATATCCACCGTTTCGTCGGCGCTTATCCATATGTATTAATTTAAAAGATGGCTTCTAATGAGTTCTACTGTTCTCGTATAGCACCTAGAATGATAATATTTGCGTAAAGTTGATTCATCAGGAACATTTCGACCAGTATATTTTTGAAGAAATATTTTTAAAGTGGGATTGCTAAGTTTATTTAATGGAATATTAGCCGCCATAAAAGTTTTACAGAGTTCAGATGAGTTTGCGATCCTAAGTGACGAATTTTTGACGATATTTTACGGATTTTGTAATAAATTTCGAAATCACTGACAATGGACATACAATCAGTATGACCGTCAATCCAACTCGCCATTGTTTTACAATGCCGTTCTCAACATTCTTCCATATCATGTCTGAAAAAGTAACTTAAACAATGCTCTAGATCTAAATAAATCAAAACTAAAAATATGTGCGTAAGTTATTGAAACTGAACGAAATTCAATGCACACTCTTACGTCGAAATAATTGGTAGAAATAGATTCAATCAAACGATATTAAACAGGATCTATCACAAAAATTACGATGTAATTAACAGTTAAAACTATGAAAACAAGAAACTTACTCACAGCACTTTATTTATCTTACCAAATATAAACTAATAAATAAAATACATTATAAAAACCCCGCTTCTATCTACGCTCATGAAAACACTTTAAAAAGCACTATATTCTCGGAATTCAATAGCTGGCTTGTCCATTGTTATCGCGGCGAGACCAGGTGTCCGAGTAAGTCAAACAAATACTTCATTGAATTACTCCGGGATGTACTGAGCGACGTTATACACAATTCCAATTGCCGATTGCGTTTTATGGAAATTGCGTCCGTTCTCTACTTATAATGTACAAAAAATAAATAAATAAACAATACCTTATTATTTATTGTTAGACTTTCCTATGCCAAATTTAAAGTTTTATTCGATTGTCTAAAATTACACTTAAGAAGTAAAAAAACAATTTTTTATTGCGATATTCTTAGCAGAAAATGTAAGTAAATATTTTTCTGCATCTACGTAATTGCCGAAGTTTATTATTTATCCTTTAGTTGTAAGTAAATATTACGTGTTGATGTTTTTCTTGAATTTTCCTATTTTATCGGCAAGAGTTCAACAGTTTTCCTTTGCTTACTCTTAAAAGTTTTGAGTATACTTAGAACGGCGTTGAATACGAAGTGTCCAATATAACCCCGCATACGTGCTGGAAATTCGGAATACCTTCACTTCGATGCCGATATGGGAACATCGGCATCATTTTAACCTCCTAACGTAACATTAATGCAGTCTTTTTTACCTATTTAAAGTTAAATATTTATATGATACGCTTACGGGAACTTTATTCACGCAGAAATTCGACGAAATTTACCCTTCTCATCATGTTCTGTTTACACACATTTCATTGGTAATGTTACTACCTTTTCCCCCTGTTGATGATTAAATACCCATGTGTACCAAACATTTGTTTATCTATTTTGCCTTTAAATTCCATTAATTTATGTGTGTAATATGTTAACATGTACGCATTTCACAAATACGTATAAACAGAATTTAACTAATTGAGAATTTATTTGCCGAAAGATATCAATTTATTTAGGGCTATTTTAGTTTGAAACTACTTGTATACCTTACGTATGTGTTAGATAGATGACTTGCTTTTAGGTGGTAATTAAAAATTAGTAGTTTTGACGTACCGTGAAAGCGATTGAAAATTTCACTTGGAAATTCTAGTATAGACTACAACGAATTCAATGTATTTATAACAAGTGTTCATTTAAAAAGTCAATCTAGTAGCATGTGATTTACTGAGAACAGTTTGAAGTGTGTCGTAAATTAAAATTTACTACTTAACCTACGAAGTCGTATATTTTGACAGTTTCATACATACAAATAAATAACAAATAATAGGTTTTTATTGAAAACTATAACAAATGTTGAAAATGCTGTCCTTCAAGATCAATGCACTTTAAAATCCTCCGTTCAAAATTTCTGATGATATTCTGCAACATTACTGGATTGTTATTAATTTCAATGCATTTCTGTTCGATTCTCTGTAGCATATCATTCAAATTCAATATAGGTGTTCGAAATATGTTATTTTTTAGATAAGGTCACAAAAAGAAGTCGCAAGGTGTTAAATTGCATGAACGTGTAGGCCAGATAATTTCAGTATTTCAACTAATTATACGCTCATCAAAAAATTCTCATAAATATTCCAAAGATTCTGCAGTACAGTGACAAGGTGCTCCATCTTGTTGGAAATATGCATTTTGAAGTTCATCATCATGCAACTGATTGACAAATGGTTGTAAAATTTCCGTACGGTACCTTTGAGCAGTTAACGTTCCCTGAAAAAATATTGGTCCAATGATTCGCCTTTGGCTTATCGCTGCCCAAACACCAATTTTCTCTGGATGTAGCGATTCTTCATTAATTACATGTGGATTTTCACTACTCCAAATTCTTGTATTTTGTGAATTTAGGTATCCCGTTTTATAAAACCATGCCTCATCAGTAAAGATGACTCTTTGCGAAAGTTCTCCATTATTGCTCATATTTACAAACCAATTACAAAACTGTAGTCTACGTGGGTAATAAATTTCTAACAATTCTTGTACTGCTGTGACACGGTATGGATAAAGTTGCATATCTTTTTTTAATAACTTGTCAGTTGTACCAACAGAAAGGTTTATTTGTTGACTCAAATGTCGAACAGATGTTTGTGGTTAGTTTCCATTCAACACGATTGATAACTTGAGGCGTACGTTTCTTAACTGCTCCGCTGCCTAATTTTCTTAAGAGACTACCAGTTTCAGAAAAAAGTTTTGAAGTTCTATCCAAAGTATTCTTAAATTGTATATAATCTATTACAAAATGTGGAAACTCAACTTGAAACCCCATAAACCCATAAACCATCAATTT
The DNA here is from genome assembly GCA_935421215.2 of Melolontha melolontha. Taxonomy (NCBI): domain Eukaryota; kingdom Metazoa; phylum Arthropoda; class Insecta; order Coleoptera; family Scarabaeidae; genus Melolontha; species Melolontha melolontha. The sequence goes on along the minus strand of OW285244.1, from coordinate 32,806,426 downwards.
TATTACCACTTCGAAAATAAGCCTGGACTAAAAAAATTTTATGTTCTAAAGTGAAAGCCATTTTAAAACTGAGAAGCAATTTATTTAAACCAGAATCGACGCACGATTATTTTATGCACTAACTGATATTTGTGATTGACATTATCAAATGTCATTTGGATTTACGTTTACGGAACAACAAACACATACTAATATATTTGCGTCTTATTCTGTCAAAATTTCAAAGTAACCCAGATTGACTTTTCAAATGAACACTTGTTATAGTCTTATCAGTACTACTTAGCTGATTACAAGCTATTATTTTAAGTCAAATACTTTCACAAAACAGCTAGACTTGTGTCTTTAAGCGTGTTTGGGTTATAATTAGAGACCGGACGCATCAGGCCGAAATTACGATGGACCAAATAGTCAAATAACATTGCTAAGTTCAACACGCAGTTATTGAATAGCACTATTCATTCGGTCAACCGCACATCTGTTTTTTGTCGTTAAATTGTGACGCAATTACTTCAATTTCTTTCTTCATGGGCGTCGATAGAAGGGCGAGGAGTTTTAATAATTTATTTTATTTATTAGTTTGTATTTCGTAAGATAAATAAAGTACGGTGAGTTAATTTCTTTTTTTTCATTGTTTTAACTGTTAATTGGAAAGCAAACGGGTGGTGATCTATAAAATACGAAATATATTTTTACTTGTTTATTTTGGTATTAATATTAACAAGCAATATTTTCTCAAGGTTCTCTTCTGAAAATTTGTTCTCTTTGGATGAAGGACATCCTTGTAGATAGAAAACGTCCTTCCTACATTGCAACTGGTTATAGGTGTATACTGGAAATGTTTTTTTATTTCAGCGTAATTAGCAGTTAGATTTTAAGGCATTGTCCCCATACACAATTGCCGTAATATTATTAAATCTGGATTTAGTGTTACTGAAGAAAGTACGGAATTTTTAAATTTGGAATTTGTATTAGTTTCTTGCACTCAGAAATACTTCGAGTATCGTCATTTAAACATGTAATGAAATTTTGTAAACTATCGAATTTCTCTGCATAAAAACTACTAGTTTTCAACCATGTTTCCCATCTAGTTATTACTGGAGAAGGAGGCAGTGACAAAGATGGAAGTTTTTCCCTGTGAGGATTTAAAAGTGGATACAAGTCTATCAACTTCCGGAAAGGTGTCTCGGAGGAAACATATCCTAATATGCTGCATATTACTTGTGTAGCACATGCTCTCCACAGAATTTGTCAATATCTCAGAGACACCTATTCGGAAGTTGATAGACTTGCACCCGCTTTTAAAAAAGTTTTCAGAAAAGCACCATTGACAGTAGATCTTTACAGGGAAAAACCTGTATCTTGTCACTGCCTCCCTCTCCAGTTATAACTAGATGGGCATCATGGTTGGAAGCCACTAGTTTTTATGCAGAGAATTTCGATAGTTTATAAAATTTCGTTACATGTTTAAATGACGATGCTTGAAGTATTTCCGAGTGCAAGGAACTAATACAAATTCCAAATTTAAAAAATCAGTTGTACTTTCTTCAGGAACACTTTGGAAATTTGCCAAAACTAATTACTTATTTTGAAAATCAAAATCTCAAATTACATGATGGATTAACAATATTAGATGTGGCTATAATAATTTGAAAAATGTTCCATGTGACTTCCGATGTGGCCTTCGGTAAGAGTTAGACGCAGTTTTTAATAGAAATACAGATTTAATAACATTGCGACAATTGTGTATGGGGACAATTCCTCAAAATCTAACTGTTAAATACGCTGAAATAAAAGAATATTTCCAGTATGCACCTATAAACCAGTTGCGATGTAGAAAGGACGCTTTCTATCTACGCGGATGTATTTCATTCAAAGAGAAATTTTACGGAAGAGAATCTTGAGAAAGTATTGCTAGTTAATATTAATACTCCTTTACTCAACTTGAACTACAAAATGAACAAATAAATATGCATTTCGTATTTTATAGATCACCATCCGTTTGTTTTCTAATTATATAAATAAAATTAAAAACTCTTTAGAAATATAAATTTTCAATAGTACGCCCGTGGGCGATGAGTCATGGGCCTCTTGTGTCCGGTCCCTACTGATAAAGATAATATTAATACTTGAAGACTGGCGAGAACAAGTTTTCAGTTTTTTTGATTAGCCATACCAGGTTTGTTTTTACAAAATATTTAACACATAAGATATTATCAATTTATCCATTTGTACTGTGACTTTTCCTGGTTTGTGGAAGATGGCAAGATTGTGTATGGGAAAGGTGGTGCTTCACTGCTAAGCAATTACAGATTGTTCTATTTTATCAAATTTTGCAAGAATTTTCCAGTATATGCATGTTTTGTAATGTAAAAACTTATCTCTCCGCTTTCCAGCAAGGGTTTATAACTGCCACATTCATAATAATTAATTTGATTACTATCATTCAGTATATTCGTGAAGTTCTTGACTCTCAAGGACAAGTTGATGTCCACACTGACTTTTCAAGTGTTTCCGGTACGATAGATCATGGCACCTTACTCAAAAAAACTTAATTATCTTGGCGTGTCTTCTGGCTTCCTCCAATTAATGACAGGCTATTTGCGTAAATCTTCGTGGAGAATACTTCGAAATGCAATAAAGTCTTTATAAGCTATCTACTGTTTTATTCCAGCTTTATATGCAAAATATAAACGACAACCCTCGTATAATCTTAATTGCTAAAGATTAAGTCAGTAGGAACTTGGCAATATAATGAAAATACAAACATTGTCGGAAAAAGAATAAGGAAAAAATATGAAACAAAAATAGGGGAGCAATACACAATAAGTAATGCTTGCACAGCTTACAGCGGTGTTGATAAGGGTTAATGGTTTAGATTTTCTTAGAAAAGGAAGAAATTGCAAAAAAAGCGAAAACAGAAATTCTAATAAAAGTGGTTCGAAATTATAGGCCTGCATTGAGAAAGTGAAATTGAAGTTATAGAGATACTGAAGGCAGAAGAAAGTATATCCTTTCATTCATATATCATCGAATACTGTTGTAGTAAAAACAAAATGGAAAAACACAAAAAATATTTTATGCTCTAGTTAGTATTATTGCTTGTCAACTCAGTAAAATATTGCGAAATTATGCTGGTGAAAAAATTTGTCTACGTGCAATTTAAATGACAAGTCAATTTATACGAAGCTACATGGAAGAATGCAAATAAATGTTCTTATAATGCACACAAAAATATGCAGTTTCTCTGTGTACATAACATTGTCCTAAAATCTTAAGTAATATTGAAGGTTTAACGGTATTTATTTGTGTTATATGTATATTTATACAAACCATTTTTGTATCTAATTTCTTTTTAATTATTAACGATTTATAGAACAAATTTATTACTTTCGCTGAAGTGAAACACATTGTTTACTTGAATGGAGTTCAGTATTTATAAAATTTATAAAATATTACGAAGGTTGAAGCGTTAATAGTACTTCACAATTGAAGCCATACAATTATTTTAGTAGTGCTTTTTGTGTTGATAGTTCAAATGAAGCGGTTTACAGTTTGAAGATTTTCTAGAACAGTTCTGAAGCGAGAATTGTAGTAGTTACAGTTCTAATATGAGTATGCCGAATAATAGAGCATTTTTCAGGCTCATCGATCAAACAGAAGAATTTCCGTAACACTTTAGGGTCTCTAGTTGAAGGCTTTTAATTACTTTGCTCATTTTTTTTAAATACAGATTTCCTGCAAATTTCTTGAAGACATTCTGTGACATTATCGTGCTATATGGACTTACATTCATAGTTTATTATTACACGAGGGTTGAAATTTTAATAAATAGTATTTCAGTATTATCATTCAGTGCAGTTGGACCAGCATTGTGTCAAACTAGTTGCTAATGAAGTGAACGCCATTGAATTTCTTTAGCAGCTCGTGTTCTATTGATAGTTATAATGGTACCGTCTACTGTCTAAAGAATCTCTAAAATAGTTTCGAAGCGGAGATTACTCATTTTAGGAATATTGAGAAGTTATGTTGGAGTAATAGGGCTTTAAGATCAAAGAGTATGTTGGATGATATTTTGACATTATTACTTGAAGCATTTTAATTTCTTTACTATTTTTCCGTTAATGCGGGTGTTTTGCAAGCTCATCGATGATTTTAGTGATATATGCTATAGGATTTCTGGCAAATTCCATCCCAGATTTAACTATCTGGGATTGAAGGACAGAAATGTCTCAGTGATTCATTAATAAATTCGAATAAAATATTATGGAGAAAATCTATAGTTCTATTGAAATAAGAGATGAAGAATTAGTAGCAATAATGAACCTTGAAAATTTGAAAAAGATGAAACGAGAAGACATAGTTAAAATGATTAAAATCTAGAGAATCAATTGCTTTGGTTGTGTGTATAGAAAAGAGATAAGACCACCCAAGATCAAGAGTATTTAGAGGAAAAAAGGAAAATAAAAGATTGTATAACTTTGTTTATTCTCCGCCGACATTTCGTATACTCTTGTAAGCGATATACAAAAGCTTGAATTTACTGTAAATGAGAATTAATGACTATTAACAAGCAAATGTCGCCAAATGTGTTTCATTAATTACTATAATTCGACAGATTAAGTTTGTATCAGTATGCAGAACGCAACATGTCACGACGTCGTGTGCTGAAGAGTTCCAATAAGAACGAAATGCATCCACACGTTCCGGGATGGATGCGACCCTCGCGAATTTTTTTATACAAAAGGTTAGTAGAGGAAGCAGTGGAAAGGAAACCAAGAAAAATCGATAGATAATGACCGCATAATTCTACAGCCTGATAATGTACAACTATTGAAACAGATTAAAAAAAAGAAAAAACCGACGTACAGAGAGCATGTTTGCGGCATCTTCACTCACAAAGATTAACACTTGAACTTACTGTAAATGAGAATTAATGACTATTAAATCTCACTTTACGTGCAATTGCCGCCAAATGTGTTTCGTTAATTACTGTAATTCGACAGACTAAGTTTGTATCAGTATGCAGAACGCAACACGTCGCGACGTCGTGTGCTGAAGAGTTGTTGTACTTTTCTGCAAGCTACTAAAATTGAAGGTGACGATTGATGTTTCAATTGTACGTACCATAACATGAACAACTAATTTTTTTACAATCTGTTATTTCGTACACAGATAACTACAGTTTCTTATTTTTCAATTCGGATTTAATCATATGTTTAATAAGTTCACGGAGCAATGGTTGAAAATTCAGTAATCTTTTCCGACTAGATAACGTGCCTTTACTGTAACGCTTCCAAAATGATTGAAATGATTCGTTGTCTACTAACTTAAACGGTACATTACCTAGTATGAAAGATACACATAAATGAAACAAAAGTGCCTCGCTACTTTTTTTGCGATTATGCATTACACTATTTACGTGTCTTTCGCAGTGAAATTTCCTTGAACACATTAGCGGCATATAATACTTTACACTTTATTATATTGCCATCGTACATTAAATTCGAAAATCGCTTTATCAATTTGTGAGCTACATCGGAAACGGTCTCTTTCTAGTTATTTCTAACATTGTAAAATTATTATTTATTACTGTAAATCAGCGAAGTACATTGAACGGTGTTCGGTTGGCGACTGACAAAATATATATACGCGCCAGGACGAGCCGCTGGTGGGATGTTATTCGAATGAACCTGTCTATTAATCAATTGATCATGTAAATTGGAAAGTTCGTAAGGTTCTTGGAGTCAAAAATATATTTTCATTGTTAGACACAACTTTATAAATTGTATTCTCTTCAATCTATGCTGTTATGGTGCTAAAATAACTTATGCTCTTACTATTCTTGTGTTTCCCAGATGCAATACAAAACTGGAGATGTTAAAAAAATTAACTCCTCAACTTGATGACAATTTGTGTTGTAATTTAAAGCAGTAATTTATAATTGACGCTTATACAATTAACCTTTAATTCAAAACATTAATTTTGTTTCTGTATCTACAAATACAGTTGTTACTGTCTGATGGAAACACTTTGCTAGTTCTGCGGTTGTTATGTAGATAGCGCTTAATATTCTTTTACGCTGTCTTAATAATTTCTGTGAGATAGCGAAGTAGTTGTTTTTGTGAATGTGTCTCTTCTAAACAGGGGCGACCGATGATCCTGTAGAAAGGTGAAATACGTATCTCTAGGATACATTCACAAATATATGAGCTTGTATTGTGTTCTTTACATCGTATTTTTAATCATTTTGTTGTTTATCAAGTAAAATTAATAGGTAAGATAGATGTAAATCGTAGCTTCACGTGTTTACGATAGAATTCTAAAAACATTTTCGTAACAGTAATCTGATTGTTTATTTTAGACTACATTAGATAACAATGAAAGTAGAAAGTACAACGTTTCATTAAAATGGAATATCAGTATAGAGATGCAGTTTAAGTTACATACATTACTTATTATAAAAATACTAACCAAGGCCGTCAGCATGTACAGAAATATTTTTCACAACACAAACATATACATTACATGTTTTTTTCTCTGACTTTCCATTAAGGCAAGGCGTCCGTGTTGGTAGTTTCTTTCTTTGACGAAGATGACGACATGTCATCTTTGCACAAACATAACACTCAGACATCTTTAGTAAATTAACTCTACCAGTAAAATCAATTTAGAAATTTCCTTTTCATATATTATTATCATTATTGTTTTCTTTTCTTTAATTTCTTTGTAGTAGCTACATAAATCGAGAGTGGACTCTTTTGGTAAATATAATATTTTACTTAATAAATAATGAAATATTCTTATCCTGAATTGTTTCTATTTATCTTCTGAAAACTAATAAAATAATGTCCGATTTATGTGTCTATATAAATATTAAGAAAACATGCAACTAAGCTTAAATTATAGTAAATTATATAGAGGAGTTTAGTTTTGAAAGATTTTAATCTAAGATGAAATACTTTTAAGATGAAGAGTATTAAAATTAGATGATTGCGCTTCATAAGTACCAAAGTTTCTAATATATTTATTTATTATATTAATTTAATATATAATATATTTATTAGTCACTTGAAATTAATAAATTAAAGAAAGCCGACAAAATCCTTAATGGTCAATTAGAAACTAATAATTCAATCTTACTCAATTCATTTATTTGATATTTAGACAGTCATATATTGTATTTTTCCATAGAACTTCTTTACCTCCAAAAACAATTTATTTTGTCAGAGCATAAAAATAGCTGATTATGACGACTTAAGTTGTCCTAATTCTAAATATAACAATAGTTATCTTCCACTCCTGATTAAAAACAAAAATCCCAAAAAAAAACACATGGTTTCATTCATTCATTATTTTAGCCGAGCATACAGTTCACTGCCGAGGCGCTAACCGAGGTAGTAGAATGTGTGGGAGGCATTTAATATGCTTTCGCTACCGTATATTATATACTGTTTTTTTCTCAAGCGTTTAATTAGAATATTTCTTTGAGATTTTGTAAATAGTTTTTAGGTTAGGCTCAAATGACAGACTACACATTTAATTCTCTTTATTACTGAAAATGTTGCTGTTTGACGTTTTAGAATATTTTCGCAATCTCCTAGAATGAATTTACAATACATACTAGGGAGAATACATAGAGGGAGACACTCTCCATGTTATTTAGATGTATTTTCTTCATCTTCGCCATACATTAATAACGACAAAACTGACACGGGATAAAACTGAATTCTTTCAATATAAGGTTGTGAATAATATAATAACGAAATTATTATACGCTTCAAAAAAAATGTATATAAACAATCACACATATTAAAAGTCATTAAAATAAAAAAGGTTATAAAATTTATATACTAAAATACAAATTTTTCAACCAGTCCAATGTTGTAGGAATTACTTTGTTCAGCTCGTGGATGCTACCAGAAAACTTCTGGGCAGTATTTACTGTGAGCCATATATTTTTATATATTTCCGCAGCCACAGAGGCTAGTATCAGCTAGCTTCCATTTATGCGGCACTGAGTTGCATCTTCCGTGGTGTAAAGTTACAAGCACAAAACGCATATAAGCAGATACAAGCAAAAGAGACCTTCTTGAGATATCAAATGTGGAGATGATGTTCTAAAGTAATCTGGATCAATTTGGAGAAAGGCTACTTGTTACCAAAATGCTCATGATCCTTGAAATTTCTCCAAGCCCCATTTTCTAGTGATTTACATATTAGTAAAGTGTCATCATGCAGTACATGCCTAATCGCTGAGAGAACTTAGAATGTCTTGATCTTGAAGAAACTCCAGACATTTAATTTATACAAAAACAATAATCAACGTGATGATATTTCGATTCCTTTCAAATCATTACCATTGCAAATAGTTGAGGGAATTGCTAGAACAAAATAATGCTTCATTAGCGCCTCAAGTGAACCAGTAGGCAAATTGAAGTGTTTGGTGACTTCAATAGATAATTCAAATAGACCTTATTAATAGCAAAAGAATAAGTAAACAAAAAATTGCTCTGCAAGGTAGCAATAGAAATAAGTAGCTAGGTCGTGTTGGGGAAAATCAGTTTTAAATAGTAAAGATCAAGATTGGGTAGAATATTTGGACCAAGTTGGAGAAAATGAGTGCCATAGTTTTTTAAAATAAGAGACATGCTCCGCAAACAAGGCATTGTAAGGGAAATGAAAACCCAAAGATTTCATTGGTACGAACAGATAACATGAAAAAAGATGGAGAGAGCGAAGAACCAGAGAAAATTATGCTTGACCAAACAACCGCAGACCACTAAGTAGATCAAGAAACAGATGGGGGATAAAATTTTGGGCTAGATGTAACAGATCCAGGATAGAAATATTTCGAGGACGATAACTTGTCCAACGAGCTTTAAAAAAACTATATTAAGAAATCCCAAAAGAATAGTATCAAGCGTTTAACTCGATGAACAGGAAAGTTAATCCCAATTTGTTTGCCGCAAGTCATGGCTGAGCTCCGAGAAACCAACCAATAACGACGAATCATCCTCCACCAAGACAATGCAAGTTCGCACACAGCTCGCAAAACAATTGAATTTTTAGCGCAACGAAACGTCGAATTGTTAGACCATCCTCTGTACAGTCCCGACCTAAGTCCCAACGATTTCTTTACTTTTCCGAAAATAAAGGACAAACGGCGTGGTCAAAGGTTCCAGTCGTCCGAAGGAGCAGTCGATGCCTTCAAAAATGCAATTTTGACTGTACCAACAAACGAGTGAAATAACTGCTTTCAGAGTTGCTTCGAGCGCACGCAAAAGTGCGTAAATCTTCGCGGAGAATACTTTGAAAACCAATCAAGTTTTTAAAAGCCATCGGCTAAAGTTAAGGACTATACAATGCTCCGGAAATTGATCAAACTTTCAGAATCATTAAAGAACCTCAAAAGAACTAATTTACGATGTAAACTAATGGGGGGTAACGTACCCTTAGGCCAAATTAAAATAAAAAAAAATAACTAACCTTACATTTTGTATAATTTTAATACGTCCAGAACACGTCAAAATACCGGATAATCGTGTTATTTTTGTGTGCTAATGTTTATCTCAAATATGACTTTGAACTATTTATGCTATACCAATCTTCGTTTTGTTTAAATAATCTCGTAAAACGATGTTAAATATTGTTGTTTTTAGGGTCCATTTTCGCATAAAAATTGACAATGTCATAACGTTTTCCAAACCAGGCTGCCAACTTAAACATTTACTAACAAATATTACTGTTATGATATCTATCTATATCAATTATTTTTTTCTCTACGTCAATTGTTTAAAGCATCGATCGCATAGCGATCGCAAGTCACTGTCCCCCCCTCTGTTTGGGTGTTTTGGAAGCAGGTTTACTGTTCATGGCGTCGCTTTGGTTCACTCGTGGCCTCTGGCCCTAGGTTTTTTTTCCATTGACGTAGAGAAAAAATCAATTGATATAGATAGATATCATAACAGTAATATCTATTTGTGAATGTTTAAGTTGGCAGCCTGGATTTTCAAACGTTATCACAATGTCAATTTTTATGCGAAAATGGACCTTAAAAATTACAATATTTAACATCGTTTTACGAGATTATTTAAACAAAACGAAGATTGGTATAGCATAAATAGTTAAAACTCATATTTGAGATAAACATTAGCACACAAAAATAACACGATTATCCGGTTTTTTGACGTGTTCTGGACGTATTAAAATTATACAAAATGTAAGGTTAGTTAATTTTTTTTATTTTAATTTGGCCTAAGGATCCGGAAATTGATCAAACTTTCAGAATCATTAAAGAACCTCAAAAGAACTAATTTACGATGTAAACTAATGGGGGGTCACGGAGCATTGTATAGTCCTTAACTTTCTCCAAGCCATCTACTGTTATATTCCAGATCTATATGTAAAATATAAAAAACAACCCTCGTATGGCATAGGTTACTAGGTATACGATCTTTTTTTTACTATTGCTAAATATTCTATACTAAATATGTGCTTCCTGTGTATATAAACTTGAATGTGCACATAATTTTAAATGAACGTAGTATGTATGCTAATACTAAATTTCAAGAAAAATACATACCCATGACATAATGTCTTTTGTCTTTTGCCCAAAACATTTGTTTATGGCCGACTGTCATCCTAATACACCTCAATTCAAGTCTAGAAACATCCCTTGAAAATGGCATACTCGCAAAATTCATTACGAGATCTCCTGTTTTATTATTATTACTGCCCTTACTATAATTTAGAGGGTTTTACGAGATAGACGTGTAAAAAGCGTAGTATGTACCGACCGCACGTATGTATGTATATATATATATATATATATATATATATATATATATATATATATATATATATTCATACAGTCCGTACAGAAATTAAAAGCGGACGATATCTTGGAAACAAAAGGAATTATAAGGATGGAAGTGTCTTAAGCACAAAGATCTACATTTTAATGTTTTAAAGTTTTTTTCGTTTGAGGTAAGCATAATATCATTAGTGTATTTAAATATACAAAGTAGTGTTTTTCTATTTTCATTCAAAACGCCCGAAGATGACCACAGAAGCAGCATAGTCATATGGAATTGAATTGTGAGTGTAAACTAGCTCGCGTCCGTAGCAATACGTGCAGCCTGGGTAATGCTAAATGAGCTAGAGTGAAGTTTGGCAGCCACACAATATCTTCGGATCTCCTGGCTATTATATACTTCATCTCATAACTATGACACTTCTCAGGACCAAACAACCAAAAATCTCGGAAAAATAATTCGAATTTGTCAAATAAACGTTGAAGGACTTAGCAGAGCTAAGCGTGTGTACATTTCAAGCTCTTGCTAGACCAAAACATTGAGAAGGCCATTATTCAGGAAACTCGCATAGAAAACGAAGACCAACAACGTTATAGAGGTAAAATTGATGGGTTTGACTTACTTGGGGCCACCTACCACCGTTCCTATGGAAATGCATCCTACGTTTGGAAAGACATTGGGAACGTTTTATTATTAAATTCCACAATAAATTCACTGTATTACTGTAGTCAATGTTTATAAGCCACAACAAGCGTCTTGGCCTGATAATGTATTAGATACGTATCCATATCCTACGATATACGCAGGTGACGTAACAGCCATCACACTGATTGTAAATATCATACCACTGATGAGAATGGTGATCGCCTTGCGAATTGGGCAGACACCTACAATCTCCACCTAATCTTCGATGCTAAAGAACGTAATACTTTCAGGTCAGCTGCATGGAACACTGAAACCAACCCGGACATCTACTTCGTGTCGGAAAATGCTATGAAACACCCAATTTCAATCTCAACCAAAGTTCTAGACGATTTTCCACATAGCCAATATCGCCCGGTAGTTCATGTCGATCGTGTTCTATCATTTTCCGCACAGCATCGATGACAACAATTTGTGGTCGACCTTTACGTAATTTATCACTCATTGTTTCGATGTAAACTGTCTTCTCTGATGGTGTTTCATTACCGAAAGTTGACCGAAGCGATATAATTCATTCTTGTGGAGTTAGGCTTTTTTTATAATCGTAAAAAATCATCCAACAAAAACCTTCACGAGTAATCTCCATTATTTTACAAACTCACTGTCTTAAAACTGTCACTGTCAACAAACTACTAACTCAATTTCTAAACTATCGCGGATTTCTCATTGACAAATGTCAAACTTGACGAATATAGTGATTACATATTGTCATGGATTTTTCCATGGAGAAGAAAGGAAAATAATAGAACTATATTAAAATTTTCTGTGTAGTACATTTATTAAACTTATGTATTTCATTTTGGTGTTTATTTTATTTCAGACGGGGATCGTTATAAATATATTTAATTTTAAGTGATGAATTTTATTATGTTTGAAATTTTGATCCATCCTCGTATATTTAGGTTGGTCAGATGTTTAAAGCTGCCGCCATCCCGGATATCATATTGTAATAACATGTATATTTTTCTCTATATCTTGATTTTATAGTTGGTGGGGATATCCGTGTGGATGCTGGAACTTAATTTTGAGAGATTATTTGAATGTCCTTGAAGATAGGTGTGTATAAGGGTATATTGGACACGACTTAATTTTGTCTAATATAATTGAAATTTTGAATAATTCGTTGTTAGTTTTAGTGCGTCGTATGTGAGTTAAACGTAATTTTTCGTGAATTTACAAATCTTTTATATTTGTAATTTTATTTAAATGATACACCTATCTGAAAAAAAAGGAATCTCTCGTGTTTAATTGTGACTTACTTTAATTAATGTAGGTATCTTTATAATTATTAATATATATTGATGAAAGCGCTATAATTAACTTGTAAAACTTTTGTGAATTTTTTTTATATATTCAGAATAATATCTAGAAAATTTATTAGAAGATTTTTTTTGGGAGGTTGGTTGTTTTTAGTCACTTTGAATATTTCAATACGCAGGAAGGTGGGGACGAGTTTGTGTGATGTCATATGCATACATTCATGACAGTTCAGATTTTGATTTCGCGCGCAGAGTAAACAATTCTTTACTTTGACGTTTAAATTGTTGGGTTAAAATTATTGTTGACATCTGATAAATTTTTGGATATTAGTAATTTTGTTATCTTTGCTCGTGAGTTGTCATAGTGAGGTTTTTTAATGATTTGTATCTTCATATGATATCCAAATCTTTTTTATCCTCGATTTGCTGTGTCTTTAACAGTTCAACGTTACACTTTGTAAAGTTGATTTTTTTTTTTATTTTTTTTTTATTATATAAATGTAAAGGGAAAATGTGTGTATAATTTATCTGACACCTCGTGTTTTATTTTATGATATAACCTACATCCGTAAGGATCGACCCGAGAGACGTGAGCTCAAGGAAATCTACCAGACTGAACAGCCGGATGATTAAGTTGTAGTGTGAACAAAAAGATTTAATAAGCAATCAAAAGCACATTCCACTGCAATATGTCAAACACACCATCTAGTGGTCGATTGTAAAAATATAAAAGATGTCCCTCGTATCTACGTTGAGTTTTAACAGGATGGCGTCATATCTAAATATGAGGTGTAAGGGGATAAATATATCTTCAGGTATAGCAAACGCCAATTAAGTTGGCGCGAGGAGGGGGGGCGCAGAAAACGTTTTTAAAAACGTCTACCCCCACTACTCAAGTAATTGTCAGAATAAATTTGTCATTGACGTTTGACGGAACATAATGTATTTGCTAGAGGTTAGAATTTTACATTTGATGTAAAACCAAATACAAATCTCCCCACTACTTCTAATCCTGCGCTTACTTACCCCCCCTCGCGCCAACTTAATTGGCGTTTGCTATAGGTGATTGGAGGAAAGGAAAGCAATTGAATGATTTATTATTCTACCGACCCACCGCATTTGATCTTGTTTTTAGATAATTAATTTTAGTAAATGGTGTCGTGGTAATTGTGGCGAATTCGTGCGAGTCAATATATGAGAATTTGGTTCGTAGAAATCGGTCATCATCTATACGTGTTCATCCCTCTTACGACAATAAGGTAAAGTAACTAAGTGGCATACATTATCCATACAATTTGTGTATTAGAACTTCCCATAATTAAACTTCAAGTCTAAGCCCTAGTCTAGTAAATAGTATCATTTTGAAATCGTATATTTTACTTGTATATTTTCTCCTGCAGGCGTTGCAGGAATAAAATATATATTGCGGTGTATAGTAGACGAGACGAGCGAGTCTGCTCCACTATATTTTTCTCTTCCTTTTCTGGACTTTCGTAGTACTTAGTGGCTTATTGTATAATGAACAGTTTGCTGTGAAGAACGATGTTTTATTCTAATTTAATTGAGTTTCTATTACATAGTCGCAAGTCTTGAAAGAAGTATTTTAATGAGAAAGTCATATATTTTTGCAACGAAATTTGAGTAATTCAGTACATTGAAGTCATTATTATTTTAATTCTAAGGATTTAAGACAGAAATATAAAACGAGTAAAGTCGTTTATAAATTAAATTCGAAAGGACATTAAAATAAATAATAATAGTTGTATTGAGAAAGCACATTTATAACGAAGTCGATTACGGAAACATTGTAAATAACTCAAAGTATGTACACAGATACAGGTGTTTCAAAATATACCGGCAATATTTCAAGGATGGATTGCAGAATTTATTTTTAGAGTCCATACATATAAGTCCATACGTATAAATGTAACTGTTAACGAATTATTGTTAATTTCATAATTTATGTTGCTAAAATTTTAGTTCTACGAAACTTATTGAAATTAGTATATTAAAACACGAGTTTCATAAGGCACCATTTTGTCACACGAGTTCATGTTGTTACGCTCGAAAATTACCCAGAGACCATTTGGGAATTATTAACGAATTTATTACATCATTTGCTTACGTTAAGACATCATGGGCCTTTCACTATTCAAAATGTTCGTTTATTATAATTTTATTTAACTTTGTTATTAATTATCGATCAACTTAGGCTTCTTCAAACTTTGTTATTTTCATAAAATTTACTTATGTTCAAATATTTTGGATGTCTCTATATCCATTCTCGACGTAGAACGAACCCTCAACGTTCAATATATAAATACATCTTTTCAGAATTTTTCTGTTGAAAACTTTGAGAAATATGTAATTGTAAATTGTTTTCATAGTTAATTATGTTGTAAAATGTTCTAAATAAACTTGTCGTAAACATAATAGGATATTTTTTTCTACAGTATTCCAATTTCTAACATTTCTCGTATTTTTTTACCTGCATATTTTTTATAAGGAAGTGCATTAGGTTAAAACATCTTCATATTTATGCGCATATTTTCAGTTTTTTTTTGCATATAATCCGGCCTTTAGTAATAATCATGCAAATTACTTACTAGATTGTATAATAAAAGGGGTTAGAAAAATATAGGTTAATAATTTAAAAATATTTACCTGTAAATGAAAATTTTTATAGAAAAGTATTTGTAAATGTTTGGATTCAGTTATTTAAGTGTTGAATTTCATAACAGTTATTACTAGAGTGGACCAATCCGGAGCGATATTGGTAAATATTTCATATAAAAGCCGAAAAACTCCAATAATTTATCAATAGATATATATATATATATATATATATATATATATATATATATATATATATATATATATATATATATATGGTAAACTTAATAAGTCGGCGATTAAAGGTCTGGTTTATTACTTCAAAGTATATATATTTAAAACAACCCTACATGTTTTGGCAATGATGCCTTTGTCAAGGATATAAAAAATATAAATGACAGAATATAAATGTCAAATAATTGAGTTGCTATGGTTTAAATTATTCAAAGATACATTCCAATAATAATAATAAATCATGCCTTAGTATTCCAAAAAATAGATAGCAAGGTGTGAACATATGTGTTGTTCGCTGCTAGCAGCTTGTGTCTCTTTCTGGGTATGAACTTGTGTGTTGGTTGCTGCTGGCAGCTTGCGTCTCTCTCTGGGTGAACACACAAGTTCATACCCAGAAAGTGACACAAGCTGCTAGCAGCGAACAACACATATGTTCACACCTTGCTATCTATTTTTTGGAATACTAAGGCATGATTTATTATTATTATTGGAATGTATCTTTGAATAATTTAAACCATAGCAACTCAATTATTTGACATTTATATATTGTCATTTATATTTTTTATATCCTTGACAAAGGCATCATTGCCGAAACATGTAGGGTTGTTTTAAATATATATACTTTGAAGTAATAAACCACACCTTTAATCGCTGACTTATTAAGTTTACCATATCATACCAAGGTCACGAAAATATTATATTATATATATATATATATATATATATATATATATATATATATATATATATAAATTGATAAATTATTGGAGTTTTTCGGCTTTTATACGAAATATTTACCAATATCGCTCCGGATTGGTCCACTCTAGTTATTACATATAAGACAAGCTAGAATACATACATTGTTAAGTAATTAAAGGACGGTAAATAAATAAGACACACGCAAAAGGAATGTAGAATTCTCAAATTACTTCTATGGCAAAGGTTTCAATTTTATAGGTCAACCTTACGTGTAAGGTTGACCTTTATAAAAATCAAACTTGAACATAATTAACGTTAGTGATGTAATGTAGAAATTGAAACCTCTCGTAATAAGAATCTACAGACAATGAATGTAATATGAAGATGCTTCTTCATTCGTATCCTATAGTGATGAAATAAAATCTCAAGGCGCGCGCTTGCAAGAATTAATGCAGAATTAGGGAACAGAAAATTGACTTTTTTATTTGTAATTTTGAAGATGACGAATGTTTATTGCTTGCAAAGTTGAAATTAGTTCGCTGCATGTGAAACGTTGCGCAGTATTATAATCAAAAGAAAATCGTAATTGCGTTGGTCATTGTGCTGTGTGTGTGATTGACACCTATTTCGCTCAAGCGCTTATACAAGCTGTCTAAATATCCTTGCTTTACTTATAAGCCGTTAGGGAAACGTAATATGTCGATATTTGTTTAACTATGGAGTGATCCGGATATCATAACCGCACCGCTATAATTGCATTCAAAAATGTGGGAAGGAGGGCGTGATGGATTTGAGCTCTTCCCTCTCTTTTTACTATTAACAAAAGTTTCGTATATTGTACCAATGCTCATTTTTGAGACATCGTTGATCGCTCTTGTATCGGTTGTCCGCGTTGTGCACTTACGTTAAACACCATGGGCAGCAGTTCGTGCAAGAATCCCTCGAAATACACTGCGGAAGCAAACAATCTTGTTCCAGCGAAATTAATATTGCGCCTAGAAGAATTATTGAATAAGATTTAGACATAAAGGCTTGCAAAAGGTGCAAACACCATCTTTTAACACCAGTTTTGAAAACTTTAAGAACCGAAAAAATTAAATAGCCTGTTATGCTGATACAAATCTTATTCTCGGACTGGAAAATCTTTTCTCTTGAAGAAAAATTTTGCCGTGGGAATGATAGGGTGTATGCTCGAAGTTCCCTAGATGGACTCCTTGTTTAGGGAGAAGAAGTATGTCAACAGAATTCGGCACCTGCTTACAAAATGAAAACCACACTAGGTTGTCTGGAACACGATGCTTCTGAGTTCATTAAGGTTCAGAAACGACGTTTCTGAGTTTATTGATTGGCCGCTTCGTAGTCCTGACTTTGTAAGAAACGCTATCCAAATTTGAAGTCTCCGAAACGAAATATTCTTTAAGCTGCTTATTTTGTTCATATATTCTTCTAATAGTTTTGAGTCTGTAGTTGTATGTCTTCTTAAAGCAAAATGTATGAATTTTGGCGGAAACTGTTTTTTTGGTTGAAATATTGGAGGTCGTGATGAAGAAGAAATATATTTAAAACAATGTTCGGCAAAACATGTTTTGCCGAACATAATGCCTTTGTCAAAGAAATTAAAAATATAAATGACAGTATATTAATGTTATATATCTTTAGTTGTCGTGGACAAAATTAAAATATTCAAAGATACATTCAAGTTTAATAATAATAATTCATGCCTCCGTACTCTCAATAGCTGGATGTCAATTACGGGGGATTGGCAAGCCATGAGTTATTATTATGTTTGCGTCCCTGGAGCGACTTAAGATTTTAAGCTGCCTTGAACGAGAAGGAAAACCACGAAAATCTACTAAGCAGCCTTAGTTCATATTTCAGACTTATGTAGCAATTCCAACCCACAAATATATATTTTTAAATTTACACATATTAAAGTAAAACAAACCTTAAATCGCCGACTAATATTTTGCTATTGCTTTATACACTAATTTATTTAATGTCTTGTTCATTAATATTGTAGCATCTTCTGAAGAAGCAACAAACTCGTTGCGAAATGTAGAAATCGAAAATAAATGAGTTTTAATTGACAGACCACTTGCCTGTTTTTAATTTATTATTAACCTATATGATATATGTATATATATATAATAAAATAAATTAAAAGCGGGCAAGCGGTCTATCAATTAAGAAACTCATTTATTAAGTATCCCTATATTACGCAACAACTTTGTTGCTTCTTCCGGAGATAAAAATGTAGAGTTGAAAAAAAATAATAAAATTGACGTACAAGGATAAGGACAAGGGACAAGGACAAGGACAATAAAATTAACTAAATTAATTTTATTGTCCTTGTACGTCAATTTTATTATTTTTTTCAACTCTACATTTTTATCTCCGGAAGAAGCAACAGAGTTGTTGCGTAATATAGGGATACTTAATAAATGAGTTTTTTAATTCACAGACCGCTTGCCCGCTTTTAATTTATTTTATTCAATATATTACGGTAGATAATTTTGTTTAAATTATATATACATATATATATATATATATATATATATATATATATGTATATATATATGTATATATATATATATATTTTCTTTCAGGTTTCCGCGGGTAGTAGTATGTGTTGACCGATGCTGGTTTCTGAACGACGTTTCGGCAAAATCACATTTGCCATGTTCAGGTCTGCGATAACTGTCTGCTTCTGCTTCTGGTTACTCGTAAAGTTTACGAGTTTACCTGACTATCTTGAAACATTTTCTGGCTTTTCTTGTTAATTGTTCGCTGTATAGTTTGCTACAGATTGCAGAACAGTGTTTTATACTTTTTACACTTCCACCTTCCACACTTCCACCTGCTGGTACACGTCAAACAGTCGTCGCACCTTACACATTTAATTTTATCGCTTTCGAAATACGCCGTTTCCGAAACGTACCTAAATGCGACATTCTCTAAGTATGTGTGTACTGACATGCACTCGACTGGTGGAATAATACTGAACAAGTGTGCTTTGATACGGACGCTTGAGTTTCCGTGCCGCGCGCTTCTCCCCTCTACGTTGCTCTCGGCACTGCACTGGAAATTGCCCCTCTTTGCCGAGCAAAGACAGGCAAGCAGGTAGCAAAAATTTCTACTTTCACATTCAAAACTTATGTAGCAATTTGCATCGAAGATATTTTACTCATGTTTATTTACTATTTATATTTGTTTTTAGGTTATGTAATGGCTATGAATTTTGTTATATTAAGAGATGTTAAGTAGCATATCCCTTATTTTTATTTTCATTTCCAACATAACTGAAATGTTAAAATTTACATTTGAAAAAGGTCAATATTAGACTTTATGTCTGCTTTATTTTAAGCATTTTTCGGTGATCACCTTGTTTAATCATCTTTAGGCGTGTATATATTTCGTGCCATTCAAAATATATTACATATTTAACATTAATTAAATTGAAAGTTATTCCACAGTAAGCGATATGAATTGTACGACGGGCATTAACATCCGTAAAGTAGCAGAGAATATACATGGTCGTCTTTTTGTTTGTGAATTTAATATTAACATTCGGCATTCATAAGGGTACTGTTGGGTCAATATGAATAATAACTATCCCAAAATCCCTCGCTGTTCGCTCAGAGAACATCGTGTTGCAACCAATTTTACATGCTACCGTATATAGACCTACTCATTCCTCAATAGAACACAACATAATTGAAAATTAAATTTACGTTAATAATAAATTGCTACGTGTTGATTTTTGGAATATTACCTCTGTTTATACGACTATAACAACAACAAAAACCAAAATGCATAACTGTGATGTAGTGGTGTGTAGAATTGCACAGGCAAATTTGAATTTGAAAATTAAATTTTGAAAATCGATATTCATCGAATTTAACCGTGGATGTATCGCTTATAATTAAATTTCATTAAAGAACTTGGATGAAACACTTTATCGAGTTTATCGTCACTTACGCAGTGTTGCATAAATTTAACTTCCTTTTATTTGCGTAATTAAATTGATTTTATAATAATGCAATATGCAGTTTTAATGAGAAATTAGGAATATTTCCATGTCTCCACATAATATATCCGTTGCGAAGTAAAAAGTATAATTATTGTCGGTTTTTATCGAGGTTTATAATCTGTTACGTTAAAGGGAATAGGAAGTGACAATTTTTCTTCTTAAAATAATAACTATTAAGTACCCGTGATATCATAAAGATTCTAGGACGAAGATGCATTGGAATAGAAAACACGTGTCGGAACTTAAGCTATATTATCAACTAAACTTTAACTTTTGAAAATTATTTTAACAGTGTCATCGTGACATCAATAAATATGTCACTTGATTTAAAGATACAATAAAACAACAAGCTCAGTTGGTATTCAAGATTCTTGTTCATTATTTCTAATTCCCAAGTTACACACCTTCTCAAGCTCAAAGCTCAAGCTCTTCAAGCTGTTAAACCTAGCACTACCAGGAAAACGGCCCATCACTACTTACCGCGCGGGTCCATTGGACCCGTATTACTATATGCTGGGTTTGAGCTAATATTCGGCGATTATATAGCGTAAGCATTATTACCTTTGGCTTGTATTTTATTCAACATAAGAAAAGACAATTAGAATAAACCGAAGCAGTAATAATAATAAGACATAAATATTGTAAAATGAAATATATAAAGGACTTACATAAAAGTAAAAGTGGGTTAAACAAATTTCGTACATATAACTACTGAGTGTTCACCGCATACACTGGTTTTACAACGTGCACAAGTTGTTCTTGTTTTTCTGTCTTTTGAAGGTGGACAGACATCACATTTTTTCTTCTTTCTTGGAATCCCAGAACTAGTAGATGCTTCAGTTTCTGTTTTTTCGTGGTCCTTGTATTCTGCTAGCTCCCTTCCTAGCTCAATTAGAAAGTTTCTTCTCTTTTTCAAATCAAAAGCTGAATTAGGTTTCAAGAGCTTCCATAGTATGTATGTTTTCATGGCGCTGATATCTATCATGTTATAAAAAACTACAAGAGGCCATCTCTTCATCATCCTTTTCACGGTGTATGATCGTGTCATTTTGTCCATGTTGTCTACGCCACCTTTTGTTTTATTGTAGTCCAGGATTGCTGTTCATCAACCGTCATACACCATACTGTTGGTACATACACATCTCGCAAGTATGTATTCCATAACTCAAAGCATTCCCGTATTGGTGCTATTTTGTCGCCACTCCTTTTTCTTTATCTTTCCGCTGCATCGTCGAATCTAAGTACACGAAGTATATTTTGAAATCTATTTCGAGCGATAATAGTACCAAAGATTTTTCGACCATTGTTTCTGCTCCAAAGTTGTGTTACGTCCTCGTTATAAGATTTGTATACACCTATTAGTATAAAAACTGCAATAAATTTCTTCAATTCTTGGACATCCATTTTTATCCAATTTTTGCCGAAAACGATCTTTCCTTCTTCGTTCGTCCACTTTAGGAGAATTTCAAGAAAACTTTTACGAAAATAAATAAAAAAAGAGGAAGCAGGTGTATCGATCTCGTGATTTCCAAAACGTATTGAGCCTGAACGTTCTCGTTAAATATTGTGTCGTGGTTGGCTTCCGTGATGAGGTAAAATAGGATCTTGGTGCAAAACAACTTGTTTGTTCTTTGATATAAAAGAACTAGCTCCAGCCGGATTTCTGTTGTGGTCATCATCGCTGCTCTCAAAAGTTTTTTCGCTATCTGATTCTTCTGCTGTGCAAAATTTTTCATTTTGTCTCTCTACCAATATTCGTTACGTCTGGCATTATCCGATTTCAATTAATTTTCATTAATTTTCTGAATGTTTTCATCAATTCTTGATGTCACAGGACCAGAACGTTCGTAATCTTCAACGCCCTCTAGATCTTCCAAGCATTGTTTCTGTCATTGAAAAACTTGAATGTGTAACATGTAATTATCACCAAACACTTCCTTCAACAATTGAAAAAATTCATTTAGTTGGAGGTTTTTTAACTTCACGAGGAATTCGAGATTAAGTGGTCATGTCGGTTATTCACCTCAGTTGTTTAATTCTGCAGTTGTGGCGTGGATTGAGTAGCTCTGCAACTGTCACTGCTGGTCTCAAGCTTGGATAAAGGAGGAAGGTTGGTGGACCAGAAAAGGAAATACATGCTCAAAGAATCACACAAAGCCTCGGTTCTTCTAGGCTATATATTAAGTCCATAGTTTTGCCAGGTTTTGAGCTTTTTATTAAGATCTTGGCAAAATTCAGATAAAGTATTCTGATGACAAAGATTTAAATGGAATTTAATTGTGATAATTGTGAGCTCAAAACTGGTTTTATCTGGTTAATATATAAGAAGTCGAAAGTTATGGGGGATGATTGTAAATTGGTTTAAGACTTATGCTATACCAACTCTGCAATATTAATTCTTATTTGGTGTCATATAATGCTTGGATATTTGAATGTAAATATTTTTTTAGGCTATGTATAGTTGAAATTAAATGTATGCATTCATACATAGAATAATAAAAATATTATTGACTTAAAAATCAAAGATTTCCATTATAAATGACCTTAACATTACATGTTACATTACATTAGTATTATATTCATGCAATTTATTACAATATCTGTGTTTTTGTAAAATAAACCAGGATAAAATTTAAAATCCCTTAAATAGGTTCGTTGGATTCTCTGTCATAAAATATAGATTATAAAGGAGCGATATCGAAATGTTTGTTTTGCCTTGTTCATTCAATAATTCTTCTTTAATTCTCTGCATCTAAGTGTAGAAAGTTAATGCTACGTATTTGGCCGAGTGCCAAGAATTCTTGCATTTGTTAAGTAAGTGGGAAACCTTTTAATAAGGAAAGAATTAACTAAAGTTATTTTCCGTTTTTATTATTGTTATTTTCATTATTTGTAACTGCTAATCTGCTAATCTGCTAAGAAAATATAATTCCATTCTCTAGGAGAATATGAAAGAAATATAGATATTAACCGTTATTGTATATTTTCGTAAATTTTAAATTTTCGTGGATATTCCTATTCATGTAGATGGTGTGAGTAAAAACATATAGCTACATTTATGTACAAGGGCGATTCGTAAAGTAAGTTTCATTTCCACCTAGTAAGAAAACGAGTGGGGATATCGGCGCGATCGCAGTGCTGTGGTGTAGTCTGGTTCAGTGTGAGTTAGACAGTGCTAGTGAGAAAATCATTATTTCGTGCTATTTTGGTCGTTTAAAATGGCTGCTGCGATTGAAAATCCCACCGACTGTGAATTGTGTGCTGTTATCCGACTTCTGTGTGCAAACAATATGAAGGCTGTTGAGATTCATAGTGAACTTTGTTCTGTTTATGGTGAAAATGTCGTGAGTAACAGTATTGTTAGAAGATGGTGCTGTATCTTTCGAGAAGGACGAACTAATGTCCATGATGAAGAATGGAAGACTAATTGTTGTGACGAACGAGCTTGTGGGTAATGTCTAAGAAACAATTCGCGAAAATCGGCGATTCAGAGTAACAGAAACTTTTTCTCTCAAATTTCACCTGCTCAACATTTAGGTTACCACAAATTATGTTCACGATAGGTGCCAAAACTTCTTCTCTTCCCTTTATGGTCTTCTCGAAGACCATAAAGCAAAGAGAATGGGATCGGCATTCACTTTTCTAATACGCTACAATGTTGAGTGTGAAGATTTCCTCAGGCATATCAGTCAATGCAGTGGGGTCGCTCTAACTCGCCTACGGGGAAACCTTAAAAAATGCCGTTAAATTTTTTCTTCGAGAAAAGTCTTTTGGGACAAGAAAGGCGTCCTTTTTGTAGACCTTGTGGAACGAGAGAACTGCAGGACAGTGTTCATGACTTAATTCAGAGGCGATAGAGTTCTATGAAGAGGGCATTAAAAAGGTGGTTCGTCGCCATGACAAATGTCTTAATCTTAATCTCTTATGTAGAAAAATAGCTGAAAGTAGGAACTTTAAGTTGTATACAGGGTGTTTCTGAATTGATACGAAAGTTTTCAAAGGGTGATTCTTTAGCAAAAATTAAGGGGGTCTTTCATATAACTTTTTGTTCAACACCCTCTTCCCTCCAGGTTACAGTCCTTTAAAATTAGGTAAAAGAATTTGTTTTTATTTGATATATCCACTTTGGAAAAATTTAGAAGAATTAAATTTGGCAGATAACTGATGCTACTAAAATGGCAGTTTTTGAGTGTTTTTGTTACCCTAAAATGTAATCACAAGGGGCTGAAAAACAACCCCTATAATATTTTGCATCAAAACTTTTTAATGCGCCTATATTTTCCTATTTAAAGAATTGATTTAAAAAGACAGACTCAATCTGCAACTTTTTTTATGTCTTGACTTTTTATCATAAAATTGTTAGTTTGATCACAAAAAAATAAAATACTGCTCAGACTCTTTTCCCATAAATTCACAGAGAGGTTATTATTTATTAAAAAAAAAATCAAGTAACCTGCTGTCAAATGAAGTCATATGACAAAGAGTTTTATTGTCCTGATTTTCTCTAATTTCTAGACAGTTTTATAAGGGCTTCAAACATTTTTCACAACTAAATAAAACTTTATTGAAAGAATGGCATTTTTTTATTTAGTTGAAGAATATTGTAAATTAGAACGGATTGAACAATAATTGTACTACTAATAACAATTAACAAATTACAAAAAAACTAATAATAACGTGGACAAAATTTCAATTACAAAAATCATAATAAATGTTGAAAATGGCGCCCCTCGACCAAAATGCAGGACTCTACTCTTCGTCTAATTGAATTCCGTATTCTTTGAAATAATCCTGGTGTATTTCTAATAGTCTCACGTGCTACAATGATGCGATCCCTTAAATCATCGATATTTTCAACGGGAGTGGAATAAACCAGTGTTTTTAGAAAACCCCAAATGCAAAAGTCCAATGGATTCAAATCTGGAGATCGGGCAGGCCAATTCTGGGTGCCTCCTCGTCCTATCCAGCGATTTGCATAAACTTCGTCTAAGTAGCGACGAGCGTTATTACTAAAGTGGGCTGGAGCGCCATCATGCATGAACCATAGTTCTTGCCTAATTTGCACAGGAACATCATCAAAAAGTTGGGGTAACTTTTCTTCAAGGAAATGGCAGTATGCGTCTCCATTTAATCTTATTGGGAGAAAATATGGCCCAATTAAATAATCATCAATAACACCAAGCCACACATTCAATGAAAATTGCTGTTGAAATTTAGATTCAGCAATTTTGTGTGGGTTTTCATCTGCCCATATGTGATTATTATGGAAATTTCTGATAGATTCCCGAGAAAAGCTTGCCTCATCAGTAAACAAAATACGAGATAAGAACTGCGGAGCTTGTGTGATCATTTGAATTATCCATTGACAAAAAATTAAACGAGGTAGAAAATCTCGAGGTAAGAGTTGGACTCGTTGGATATGGTAGGGATACAGCATTTGTTCTTTTAAAATTCTAAATACTGTGCAATGGCTCACATTTAACTCTCGGGCAATTTGTCTCGTACTTGTTCCGGGAGGTTCTTCAATTAAATTAAGAACAGCCTCCTCTAGTGCTACAGTTCGTACTTCTCGAGAACGTCCGCAATCGACGGTTGTTCTTGAAAAATTTCCTACTTCTCGTAAACGTTGATGAATACGGGCGAATACGCTATGATGGGGTAATGTTCGTTCTGGATATAACTCAGCGTAAAGCCTCCGAGCTCTTAATCCATTTCCATTAGCACGACCATAAAAAAATGCATATCTGCCATTTCGGCATTTGCCATTTTATTTACTTAATTAGTTTTAGTTCTTCAGAGATTAAAGAATAACACAGAGAAAATCAGGACAATAAAACTATTTGTCATATGACTTCATTTGACAGCAGCTTACTTGATTTTTTTTTAATAAATACTAACCTCTCTGTGAATTTATGGGAAAAGAGTCTGAGCAGTATTTTATTTTTTTGTGTGATCAAACTAACAATTTTATGATAAAAAGTCAAGACATAAAAAAGTTGCAGATTGAGTCTGTCTTTTTAAATCAATTCTTTAAATAGGAAAATATAGGCGCATTAAAATGTTCTGATGCAAAATATTATAGGGGTTGTTTTTTTCAGCCCCTTGTGATTATATTTTAGGGTAACAAAAACACTCAAAAACTTCCATTTTATTAGCATCAGTTATCTGCCAAATTTCATTCTTCTAAATTTTTCCAAAGTGGATATATTAAATACAAACAAATTTTTTTACCTAATTCTAAAGGACTGTAACCTGGAGGGAAAAGGGTGTTGAACAAAAAGTTATAAGAAAGACCCCCCTTAATTTTTGCTAAAGAATCACCCTTTGAAAAGTTTCGTATCAATTCAGAAACACACTGTATAATAAAAACCTCTTTCTGTATTTGTTTTTATAACCAAAATTACTTCACGAATAGTCCTCGTATATAAAATCATTGTTATTAATATATCGAAATTAAATTTATATTGATAGTTTTATAGGCTCCTCATAGTAAATAGTTGTCAAAATAGTAATTTTTTTAAGGTTAAGAGACAGTATTTGGTTCCCGCATTGTACACGTGATCAAAGTATTCACGTCTGCAATGCTGTTGCATTCCATTCTGGTATATCGGAGGCGTTCACTGCATTAATAGACTAACTTAGACTCAAGGGACCACTATTAGTTTAAACGATTCTTGCAGAAAAGTGAATGTTTTAGTTAGATTGTAAAATAATAACGTGTGTTCATTTGAAAAGTCTATCTAGGTTATTTTGAAATTTTGATAGAATAAGACGCAAATATATTAGTATGTGTTTGTTGTTCCGTAAACGTAAATCAAAATGATATTTGATAATGTCAATCACAAATATCAGTTAGTGCATAAAATAATCGTGCGTCGATTCTGGTTTAAATAAATTGCTTCTCAGTTTTAAAATGGCTTTCACTTTAGAACATAAAATTTTTTTAGTCCAGGCTTATTTTCGAAGTGGTAATAAAATTGATGGTTTATGGGTTTATTCAGTTCAAGATTGCATGGTAGAATTTCAAGTTGAGTTTCCACATTTTGTAATAGATTATATACAATTTAAGAATACTTTGGATAGAACTTTAAAACTTTTTTCTGAAACTGGTAGTCTCTTAAGAAAATCAGGCAGCGGAGCAGTTAAGAAACGTACACCTCAAGTTGTCAATCGTGTTTAAGAAATAATAGAAAATGAACTACAAACATCTGTTCGACATTTGAGTCAACAAATAAACCTTTCTGTTGGTACAACTCACAAGTTATTAAAAAAAGAAGTGCAACTTTATCCATACCGTGTCACAGCAGTACAAGAATTGTTAGAAATTGATTACCCACGTAGACTACAGTTTTGTAATTGGTTTATAAATATGAACAATAATGGAGAACTTTCGCAAAGAGTCATCTTTACTGATGAAGCATGGTTTTATAAAACGGGATACCTAAATTCACAAAATACAAGAATTTGGAGTAGTGAAAATCAACATGTAATTAATGAAGAATCGCTACATCCAGAGAAAATTGGTGTTTGGGCAGCGATAAGCCAAAGGCGAATCATTGGACCAATATTTTTTCAGGGAACGTTAACTGCTCAAAGGTACCGTACGGAAATTTTACAAACAATTGTCAATCAGTTGCATGATGTTGAACTACAAAATGCATATTTCCAACAAGACGGAGCACCTTGTCACTGTACTGCAGAATCTTTGAATTATTTAAGAGAATTTTTTGATGAGCGTATAATTAGTCGAAATACTGAAATTGCCTGGCCTGCACGTTCATGCGATTTAACACCTTGCGACTTCTTTTTGTGGCCTTATCTAAAAAATAACATATTTCGAACACCTATATTGAATTTGAATGATATGCTATAGAGAATCGAACAGAAATGAATGGAAATTAATAACAATCCAGTAATGTTGCAGAATATCATCAGAAATTTAGAACGGAGTATTTTAAAGTGCATTGATCTTGAAGGACAATATTTTCAACATTTGTTATAGTTTTCAATAAATACCTATTATTTGTTATTTATTTGTATGTATGAAACTGTCAAAATATACGACTTCGTAGGTTAAGTAGTAAATTTTAATTTACGACATACTTCAAAATGTTCTCAGTAAATCACATGCTACTAGATTGACTTTTCAAATGAACACTTGTTATCTCTGCGATAATTTTTCCTTTTAAAACCAAAAGAATGAAAGCTATTTGAATTTGTTTTATTTTTAGGAAGTTCAATATATGATATTATAAATAGACAATCGTAAATTTACTGGTGTATCGGGTTTATATATGAAAAGTCCGGCTGTTATTTTATAATAAAAATGCCTAAAATTAGCGGATAAATTTCTATATAAACGTATATCAAAATTTGGGTTTCAATGTAAAACCACTCATATATTTTCATTTGTTTGTAAATATTTTGGCATACAACAAAAAAATGTTATATATATGTATATAATTTATATATATATATATATATATATATATATATATATATATGTATACATATAATATTTACAATATAGCATTGTTATATTTCATAGAATTTATTGATTGGATGAAAGCTGTTAAAATATGCATCCAGCAATAAATTTTAATATTTTAAATAGTGGTATGTAGTCAGGCATTTTTTTTGTGGTGCGGACAAAAAATGTATATTTTGACATTGAAAGCAGATTGAAAATGTATTGTATGTACAGCTAGGAAAGCATGGAATTCTGGACACGAATAATTGTTTAGTGTAAAATGGCTTTTTAATGTCAGTTTTGTCACTGACATTTAGAAGTATTTGATTTATGTTATAAATATACAGGATGTTCCGCGACTCGACCGATAAATTTATACTATATACTCTGGCGGTCATTATATGACCTATAGGTGAATTCCTCTAATTTAGTAAGCCTTGACGTATTAAAGTATGATTGACAAATTAAGGACTTTTGTGCTGTAATATTAATTTAAGTCATTATGCCGCGTTTTACTAATGCAGAATATGCTGATATGGTTTTCTTATATGGTTTTTGCAATGGAAGTGGATGTGCTGCAGCTGTGGAGTATATCAGGCGATACCCAGATGGCATCGTTCCTCACCACACGACATTTTCAAACGTTTTTCGCTGTCTAAGAGAGACAGGATTTTTCCAAAATCGTTGTGTAGAAAAAGATGGATTTGGAAACGCTGAAGTAGCTTTTAATGAAATTGAACGAAGTCCTTCTACCAGTATTCGTAGAATATCTCACACAACGGGAATTCCTCAAACCAACCTATGGAGAATTCTGCACCTTATCGTTTACAAAAAGTCCAGCATTTACTTCCTGGAGATTTAGAAAATCGAGTACGGTATTGCCAGTGGTTACAAAATTATTTGGAGGTTATTCCACATATAATTTTTTTACAATTTTTACAATTTACAAGGAATGGTATAAACAACACACGTAATTCTCATATCTGGGCGGATCAAAACCTACACGAAACAATCGTAATTAACCATCAACATCGTATATCCATCAACGTGTGGTGCGGCTTGTTAAATAATCATCTAATTGTGCCTCATTTTATTTAAGAACGTCTTAATGCAGAAACTTACCTTCACTTTTTGGAAGAATAATTGCGGAATTCCTTGGAAGATATTCCTTTGGAAGCTCGTCGTAGCATGTGGTTTCAGCAAGATGGGCCACCACCACATTTTAGGAGACAAGTGACGGTGTTTCTTAATGAAAACTTTCCGGAAAGGTGGATAGGACGAGGTGGTCCTGCTCGGTCACCGTCTTTTTTTGTTGGGTTGCCTCAAATCTCGTGTGTATAGTAATGGTAAACCAGATACACGTGAAGAGTTGACTGACCGTATAGTTGAAGCTACTAATTCTCTAAAGAATGAATTGGCATCAATTAACTGGCAACATTCTATGACATGAAGAATGGCTGCTTGTTTAGAAAATGGCGCTTCTCATTTTGAACAGTTACTGTAATTTTGTGTTAATTATCTATCAATTTATGAATAAAATTTTCTTTCCCATTTTTTTTTAAATTTAAACTCCAGCGATATCTACGAAACAAAGAGGAGTTCATTTATAGGTCATATAACATTTTTTAATCGTAATGACCGCCAGAGTATATGGTATAAATTTGTCGGTCGAGTGGCGAAACACCCTGTATGTTACAAACATGCCTTGAGTTTTTTAAACAAATCTCAAAAATGTAGAGCAATTGCTAAGCTCGAAGAAGGTTGGTCTTTGAGAGCTGTTGCTGCAGATCTAAATGTTAGCAGGTTATGCAGCATCGATCGAGCGGAAGATTTTCCGTAAATGTGTGGAGTTGGGTAAGTTCTGCAGGTATGTCATCGAATAGAAGAACGACTTACAGGAAATGTATATCAAAATTTATTAAAGATTGTAATGCTACCTTCAGTGCTGGAAAGATTTCCAGATTATAATTTTACATTTCAACGCGATAACTGTCCAAGTCATACCGCAAAAGAGTTCGGGAATGGTTAAATTAACAAAATTTTGCAATTTTACCGTGGCCATCAAGGAGTCCTGATTTGAATCCTATGTAAAACGTTTGTGGATTTATCGTAAAGAAATTATATACAAATGATTTTAGACCGGCGAACAGGAACGAGCTTTGGTAAGACATTCAGGGTGCATGGCAAAATGCCTTTGAAAATGATGATACGAGAAATTTAATTCGATCAATGAGGAGATGGTTACAATCTCTTTTAGATAATAATGACTTTTCAATAAAATATTAACCCTAGTTTTTATACATTAAATTTGTTTATCTAGTTATAAAAGTTCATTGCATCATTTAAATCACAGTGATGATGGCATAACCTAAATTTACTATAGACAGTAAAGATATTATTCACAAGGGAAAGAATTTAGAAAAAAAAACCTAAATAGATTTGTCCAAAATTCTGTGCTCCTAGCAGTACATAGGAACTTCTAATATTTAATAAAAGAACGTATTTAACCAACGGATAATAAAACCAGGAAAAAATCGTATACACAATAATAGAAAAGATCGACTTAGGACAAGGATTGGAGCTACGAGGGATACTGAGAATATGGGCATTCCTCTTGAATTATCTGAAAAATTACATGTTTTTGTTTGAGTTTCTCGCAGTGGCAAAGAGAATTATTCATTTTACATTCTTTTGTCTTTCAGAATTAATGGAGTTTATTGACTGCCAGTTCCTCTTGTCAAGAATCTTCTTACATATGTCAAGGTTTAATTCAAGGTCCAATTATATCGTCGGTGTGCCTAGGGTAACGACTGAAGTGTTGCAGCTTTCTCGTGCCAGCGTTCTGAGCCATAATGTAAGTAAACTTTTGCATATATTTTTTCGGTTATTATTTTTTAAACTACAAAATTTTCAACGCCATTATCGTGACGTAAGATAGGTCGATACAGTAACGTAAATGGAAGATCAAGAATTTGAACACTGTCTATATCTCTGTAACAGGAGGTCTTTTAACCTTGAAGTAATGAAGG
The DNA here is from genome assembly GCA_935421215.2 of Melolontha melolontha. Lineage (NCBI taxonomy): Eukaryota > Metazoa > Arthropoda > Insecta > Coleoptera > Scarabaeidae > Melolontha > Melolontha melolontha. The sequence goes on along the minus strand of OW285244.1, from coordinate 32,774,576 downwards.
TAGTTATTTTTTTCTTTGAAAGATGAGACTATACACGTTCGGTTTTTGCATTTTCGAGATGTTTATACCGTTTGTAAACATGGTAAGTTAACGACACTTGTGTGCAAGACAAGTCCCCGCTAACTTTATTTCCCCGATATGTTTCTTCAATGTATAGTGTAGCATTTGATTGGATAAGCAATAGGGATAAGTCAGAAATAGGTGTGGTATACGTTTTGCGTATGTATGTATCAGAGTGGGCACAGACACGCCTGGCGCCTGGTATGGTACCTCCCTTCTCTCTTATCTAGTGTACTGGTTATCGTTCACGTCTCCACCGTTAACTCACCACGTTTACAGACGCTATCTACCATCATATTAATATGTAATCTTCTCAGAAAATCGATAATCTTTGCATGAATTGATTGTTATTAACCTGATATATCTAGTGAGGTTGAATAATAAGTTGCTGCATTCGGTCCTGTTTTCTTCCACATAATGTTTTTATTATTGTCTTTTATGTATTTTCTCTTTATTTATTCCAGACATGTTATATCGTATTTGTTATTTTATATATTTGCTGAAATTTTGAATATGTCGCGATAATATATATATTTCCATCGTTGTTTCATAAGTTCGGTATTTTATTTTCTAAAAATTTAATTTATTATTAAAAATAAATGATAGTTGTAACAAATAGATAAACACAACATAATGACTTATGATGACAAATAGTAAATGGGTAAATGATGCAGGTAATTTCACTATATTCTAATTGTTTGATGAAATCTGACAACATTGCACACAAGTTAATGAGAGATTTATATACAAGTGTCCCGTATCGTTATGTTCAAATTTTAGGAGTGTAAAGTAGACTTCATTTCAAGTAACAAAAACGCAAAACTTGTATATCCATTGTTATTTGTTTCAAAGTTACAGATCTATGAATGTTATTGTCAGATCATGAAAAAAAATGTAATCCCAAAGTTTTGCGTTTTTGTTACTTGAAATGAAGCCTACTTTACACTCCTAAAATTTTAACATAACGATACGGGACTCCTTGTATAACTAGAAATAGATAAATATAGGTCTATAAGAGCCTGTACTGTTTACTGAGAGACGAACAGATTATACATTTGAATGTGCTGAATTTTTGGAGCACACCTAGTATACGTACATTATGTTAATTTTATAAATTTAATTTCATTATTAAACAATTAATAAATTTTTAATTTTAAACGAATTATTAATTTAAATATTAATGATTAATTGATAAAATTAATCGATTAATGATACATTAATGAATTATAAAACTTTCACTTCTTGTAGTTCCTTATACATACTAGAACATTGGTTCATAGGAAGTTCTTTACTCTGGAGTGTGTCACGTATACGCTGGTACATGTTTGGTCGTATGTTATGAGCACTTATGAGTATGACTCACCCTGTATAATAGAGCGCATAATTTATAAATATTTGAGATATGCATAAATTATAATCATTTAAATGTAGCATAATTTCATATAATAGAATTATATCAAATAATATGGTAACCTTGTGGTAGGTTATAAAACTAACGTTCTCCATGGTTGAGAGAACAAAATGCTGCAACCTTTCTCGATAATCAGGATATTATATTTGAGTTTCCGTATAAGTTTTCCTGTAGCTAACTACTAAATTTCATACTTGGACAATTATATGTGGACTAAGGAAAAACTTCTCAAACTAAGTACAACGTATGTTCAAACAAACAAAAACATTTTTTCTCAAGTTGGACACTTCTTCCTTTTCTGTTAGAAATTATTTCTTTCCGCATTGTTGTCCAGTCTATTGACCGTTTAACTTAATTGCTTGAAAAACCTATAATCATTATTATTAGTTTGATAAAGTACTAGTCGCAGTATAAGTAGGAATGTGTAGGTTAAGATTATGGATATATTTTTATTAAAATAATTCATGTATTTGATATAGAAATTTATTTAAAACTTAAACTTACTTCTAATTCATAGCATTTTTGTTAATACATTGTATATTTATTGCAATATGTTTTTTAAACAGTAAAGAAACTGATACCTAAAAAAAATATGTTACTGTATTATAAATTATAACGAGCCATCGAAAAAATTCATAATTGGAATAGACTGTGAAATTGGGTTGGTACTTTAGCCACTTCCACATAATGACACATTACGTGACGCTTGACAGTTTTATTTGGTTTCATTGTAAAAAAAAGGTTATGGCATTGAAATGATACTACAACAAAAAAGAAAACAAATAATTTATTTAATATCGAAATCATAATCAAAATTTACATATAGCTACAGAAGTTGTTGAAAATGTTGTCCATTCACATTTAAACACAAACCAACTCTTCTCCGCAATCCAGCAAAAACTTTATGCAGCATTTGCGGTTAGTTGTTGATCTCTTCACACTTTTCTGTTATGCGAGTTCTCAGTTGTTCCAGATTATGAATTGGCGTTGAATAAATCGAATTTTTGATGTATGGCCATACGAAAAAATCACATATGTTTAAATCGCAGGACCTAGTTGGATATGTGATTTCAGTGTTCCTGCTTATTATTCTGTTATCAAAAAATTCTCTGAGACATTGAAGTGTTTCTCTGGTCGTAAGTGCTGTTGCACCATCTTGTTGGAAATACCCATTTTGTAATTCCTCATCATCCAGTTGATTAGTATCTCACGACGAGTATCTCATTGCGATATCGTGCAGCAGTAAGTGTACCTTCAAAAAAAATGGGACCCACCAATCTTCTTCGACCTATTCCAACCCAAACACCAACTTTTTGGGGATGCAATGTTTTTTCATCCAAAAAATGAGGATTTTCGGAGGACCAACACCTCATATTCTGTGAATTAACATATCCAGAAAGATAAAACCAAGCCTCATCCGTGAAAGAAACTGTGTTAAGGATATCCTGATTGTGTAGATTATTTTGAAATCATTAACAAAATTCCACTCGTCTTAAATAATCCACTGGATAAAGTTCATGAAAACATTGCAGCTTGTATGGATGACAATGTAAAACTTTTTTTAAGAATGAATTGGCACGTACCATAAGATAAATTTGTTTGTTGGGTCACTACTGAAATGGATGTTTTTGGATTTCATCAATAATATGCTGAAGGGCTTCAATATTATCAGCTGTACGTTTAGATGGCCGTTCACTTCCAGTTTTTCGACCGACGTTACCAGTCTCTTTGAATAACTTAACACAATTTGTCAAAATATTGTAAAAATCATTGTAGTCAAACACTAATTCAGGATGTTCTTCACTAAAATCAGCCATGCATTCCGTAATTGAATACTGCCACTCGCCATTTACTTTCACACCTGTACGGAAGTAGCATTCGATAATTTTTGCTTTTTGTTCTATGTTGAATACCATTTTTTAAATAAATTTAATTTTCTTAATAAGAGTTTTGAAAAATTTGACACAATATAGTTATAGTTTCAATGTCAAATAATAAATGTCATTATGTGGAAGTGGCTAAAGTACCAACCCAATTTCACAGTCTACTCCAATTATGAATTTTTTCGATGGCTCGTTATGTTATCTATTATAATTTATAATAGATAACGTTACTGCAGTTTTGATATTAATGACACGTAATTTTCAAACGAAATTATCAATACGTATGAGAAATATAGAAACAATTACAGGTGTATATACACTCAGCGGCAGAATTAACCGCCCACCCTATGTTTTGTCATTAATTCGGAGATTCTTGTAATTCTGAATTTTTAATATCGAAGTAAATTTTGAAAAAGGAAACAAACACTAATTAATTGAAATTTTTGTTTACTCTTAAAAAATTACAGAAAAAACAGTTTTTGAAAATTTCGAACATTTTGAACAAGATTAGCAATGAATGCAATTTATGGAAAAAAGTATTGCGTTGTCTTGCATTAAAACAAAGTTGGCTCCAATAAATGACGCAAACGGAATGACATGATCTTAAAGAACTTCTTGTACATATCTGTGAGTATGTACACCGCCTCTATCAAAAATCACCAGGTCCGTACGAGCCTCGTAAAAAATTCCTCCCCATACCATTATTGAGCCTCTTTGGTAACCCACAGTTTGAACAATAGAACCAGGAGCAAACCGCTCGTTTGGACGTTTGTATACACACTGGCGGCCATCGGTATTTCTTAAAGCAATTTTGCTCTCGTCGGAGAATAAAACATTCTTCCACTGAATCATATTTTACATACTGCACTCCCGCGCAAAACGGAGTCTAGCTGTTTTGTGATGCGGGCGTAGCTGTGGGGCTCGGTAAGGGCGTCCGCTGAAAGATTATTTTCTGCGAACCTTCTTCTTACAGTTCGCTTGCTCACGTCCACATTTCTAACCTCAGCAAGGCGATTACGGGCTTCGACGGCGGTACAAAATCGATCTCTTAAAATTGTGTTTACAACAAAACTATCTTCCCTCACGGAAGTGCAGCGATGGCGGCCCTGACCTGGCCTTCTGGTGTAAGAACCCGTCTCCCGAAAGCGCCTGATGGCATCTCTGACTGTCTCACGGGTAGCACCAAGTATTCCAGCAATACGACGTTGACTTTAACCTTCATCGAATAGAACCGCAGCGATGGCTACGCAGTTTGCGTTCAATGGCATTGTTTTGAGTTAAAAATGTTTTTGAACTGAACTTAAACCGATTTGAAAAGATATACACCAACACTAAACAAGTCTAACTAATACTGGTAGCCGTAACTTTGTGGTAATTCATTTTGAAAATAATAAAATAAAATAAAACAATAACTTTGTTATACCACTTTATTCACATGTAATAGTGACCGCGGTTTCGACATACAATGTAATTATCAAACTGCAAAAGTTACAGGCCTATGTCATTTGTGTCATTTATAAGATCTATGTAGGCCTGTAACTTTTGCAGTTTGATAATGACATTGTATGTCGAAACCGCGGTCACTATTACATGTGAATAAAGTGGTATAACAAAGTTATTGTTTTATTTTATTTTATTATTTTCAAGTCTAATTATGTTTAATAAAAAAGAAATCGCAAATACAGTAACTCTAAACAAGTCAAATTTGAACCAAATTACTAATAAACGTACGAATAACAGTAATACACAGACAATGACAGTTAAATTTAATTATTAACTGTCAAAGTGTCATCTAATGTCAATTAATAATGTCGAAAATCGACGAAAATCTCCAACAAAATAACAAAACATAAGGTGGGTGGTTAATTCTGCCTGTGAGTGTATAAGCTACAACTAAAACTAATCCTAACCATAACATATAATTGAGAAATAATTAAGGGATTATGGCGAATTCCCGAAGTAATAGAGTTGTGGAGTAGTAAAACTATTGAAAAAATTAGTTTTAAATAAATCTAGCTGATCATTAAGAATTATATCTTTCGAATTTTTAATAGCTTTATAAATTTCTATGGATTCTAAGATATTTAATTACAAACCATTTTGCTTATTGTGTAGAATTAATGTATAATGCAAATCAGGAAAAAGATGACTTGCTTCTAAAATATAGTTTGCGAAAGTGTAATCCGATTCATTATTTTTAAATATACGTAAATGTTCTTTATATCTAGTTTCAATAGAACGACGAGTTTGACCTATGTAAAAGCTATTACACTCGGGCAAGTCAACTTATATACTGGAAATACAACAATAATTAATAATCGTATCCTAAATATGTATTTCGACAACTAAGTTGTCATCATCAGTAGCGATAATAAAAAATATATGAAGCAACACGTGCAGTTGTTGTAACTAATAAAGCATTATATATCTATTGGAACTATGATTTGTCAAATATTACAATATGTCTGCTTCAATACTGATCTTAACAATTACGGCACCAGAAATCGAAATAACATAGTGAGACCTTACCATCGTTTAGAGAAGGACCAAATGTGCATAAATTACTTAGCCCTAAAAATTTACAATAAAATTTCCAATGGAATGAAAGACCTGGACCGTGGAAAATTTAAAATGAAAGCCAAAGACATGTTGCTGCAGGAGTGTTTTAGTCGATAAGCGATTTTTTCAATCATCAATTTTAGTGTTTTTTCTTTAATTGTTATTTTGTATGTTCCTCATTTATATTTTATACTGAATATTTCAATGTGACGTATGTATTCATATATACATCAATAAATATTATTATTATTAAAACAAAAAAAATAACATTGTTAAAACATAATTTATAATTTTAAACATTCGATGTGGAATTAAATACAAACATTAACGAGTTCTATAAATTTGTAAAGTTTCATCCAAATCAATGTGGAAAACGTACATGAATTATATGTACATGAATTATACGTTTGCATAAGCATGGCCGTCTCTAATGTGCAAAGTCCTTGAAGGCACGATACTTTTGACCCATTAGCGATGATATAGGTAACATTTTATGAAAACAATTTAAATATCAGATTAAAATCCCAAACTAAATGATCTTATTTACTTTTCAATAACAAAGATAAAATATTAAAAAAAAACCCGAGTTTATAAGTTGACTTGCCCAGAGTGTGACAGTTTCTATATTGGTCAAACTGGTCGATCTATTGAAAATAGATATAAAGACATTTACGTTGATTTAAAAGTAATAAACCATATGTTAGAATCCATATGAATTCTAAGATATTCAAATTCAATATCTTAGAATCCGCAGAAAGGCGTTAACAATTTGAAAGACGTCATTCTTAATGACCAGTTGGAGATATTTAAAACTAATCTTGCGAATCGTTTTATTAATTCACAACAATGTTTACGTATTTTTCTTATACACCCCCTTGGTTATTATTTTGGAAATTCCCCAGTCACTTAATTATCTCTTAATTGTACCTTAAGGTTAGGATTTTTGTTGGTTGTAGTTTATATATACATGTATAGCTGTTCCTATGTTTCTTATACATATTGTTAATTTTTAGGAATGACATGTTTTTAATATCGTAGCTGTAGCAATGTTATCTGTTATTATAAAATGGCGAAAAACAAAGTAATATTTTCTTTTGTGTATCTATATGATTAACTCACGAAACGTGATATTCTATATTTTACATAAAATTAAACTTTCAGTAAACTATTAAAGATAAATACGTGTTTTAAAGTACTCGTTGTAAGCGATGAGTATTAGCGTAAGAAAATTCCGAGTTCGACGTGCTTGTATGTCAATAGAATTCTATCATTAGTTCTACGTTTTAAGGATATGGAGGTCTCGCAGTCAGTTATTCAATGGTAGTTTAGTTCACATACTTTAGAAGGCTCTCAGATTACATGATGATCGCACCCTTAATTGAAGATTAAATGGGAATAAGCTATATCTGTCGATGAGATGAAGGTGTTAGCAAGCTTCTAAAAGTTTAATTTGTTTTTATTGTTTGTGTTTCTAACTAGGGCGGATCGATTTCATACATGAAATACAATTAGTTACATGATTATATTTTTATTACTATTTTATTTTAGATTATTTTCCAATATTTTTCTATTATTTTAAATTTTGAAGGGTTTTTAGATCCAATTACTCTTTTTGATACGCTTTGGTAGTTTTCTTGTGACATTTTAAATTAATGAAATAAAAATGAAAAAGCAATATTACTTAATTTCTACTTTATTGAGGCAAAATCCCATTACAATTGTTTCGACGCACGGTGTCTTCCTCGGATGGAGTTGTTTTGCGAATTGACAAATTTAAACTTAAATGAATTATTATAATTGTTTCGTCATAAAACGATATTCGTTATATTGTATATATTTATATGTTAGATATAAGTAAATTTAGCACAAAAGAATCAAAGAATAACATTTCAAACTTTACAAATATTCAACGTGCAGTTTCAAGTGCAAACCATTATATAACGTATTTTATTAGCATATTCAAAATTGTAATATTTTCCTTAGATTCAATGAATTTACATTCTCTAATCTGTTTATTAACTGTTTTTATACATTTAGACCATTTATTTATTACCTAGCGTAATTAGTGAACGATTTCCGTAGACCCTAATTGTTTAATTTAATATACATAATAGGCTCACGATATCCAAATATGCATGTATCATAAAAATCTACTATTGATGCATGGTACAGATGAAAATAAATTAAGAAGATTTATGTCATCCTATTAACATGTAATTAAGAATGTAGGTGTAGGTTTCCGCGGTCGTTCTCTAGATGTAGATCTCGGTTTCCGGGTTGGAACCGCGTCGAATTAGGCGTAATTGCCAACGTTTCGTCCACTGTTTCAATGGACATCTTCAGGGCTGTACGTAGATGTTCGTCGTTTCGCAGTAGCTTGAAGAATTCTTCAAGCTACTGCGATCATTGCCGATCACAGGTATTATCGACTCAAACAGTAGTTCTAAAGTAGCTCCAAGGTTAAATACTTCTTTTCTGAGTATTTTGATAATTGTAGCACAAGTATTTTTAGTATAATTAAATTTTAAACTCGGAGTAGCACTTTTTCCTGGCAATCGTTATAAAAAATTTCTACTGACGCTTGATAGCAATTATTTCTTTCAAAGCCTTGTAAGAAATTATGAAAATAGCCTCGATTTTTACTTTAATTACAATGGATAATAATTGAAATATAAATGAAATATTAATTCTAACATGAAAACAAAATTAAAATAATATTTTACAAATAGTTATAACGGATTTTCCAATGTAAGGTTATGTTATATGAGTAGAATGAAAATAACCTATTAAACATTAAAATAACCTATTCAAAAAAAAATTCAAAAAATGGGCGTGTCTAATTAGTATCGATACAAAATTTGAATGTAGATAAATTAGCTATCTTGTTAATTTCGCGCTAATGACTTTAATTATGAAAATGATAATAAAAATATAAAAAGTAAATTTTGAAATAAATATAAATTAATTTGAAATATACAAAGTTATCGTAATATTAGTTTATTTACATTTCGATACTAATTTTACACAATTTAGCCATTCTATTGTGTGTTATTCTTGTGTTAATTACTGTCTTTCCCTTTGCAGTTGGCTGGAATAATGATGCTATTTGCCCCATAACAATATATATATATATATATATATATATATATATATATATATATATATATATATATTGAACTTCATGTGTATGAGAATTAATAATTATTAAATCTCATTTTACATGCGATTGTCGCTATAATTTGTTGCATTTAATTCTACAATTCGGCAAATCACTTTTGCCCTAGATTGTAGACGCAACAAGCCGCGACATCAACTGTACAAGTTGTCAGTACAAATGAAAAATTTTGTGAAAAACTTATCTGCGCGGAATGTGCATATATCGATATTTCACTGTTTTTTACAGATCATCAGTGCACCTTACCGAAGACAGACATGATATTCACTTCTATACTACGTGTATATATACGAACTGTAATGAACTTCATGTGTATGAGAATTAATAATTATTAAATCTCATTTTACATGCGATTGTCGCTATAATTTGTTGCATTTAATTGTAGAATTAAATGCAACAAATTATAGCGACAATCGCATGTAAAATGAGATTTAATAATTATTAATTCTCATACACATGAAGTTCATTACAGTTCGTATATATACACGTAGTATAGAAGTGAATATCATGTCTGTCTTCGGTAAGGTGCACTGATGATCTGTAAAAAACAGTGAAATATCGATATATGCACATTCCGCGCAGATAAGTTTTTCACAAAATTTTTCATATATATATATATATATATATATATATATATATATATTGTTTATTGTTTTTAATAATTGAACCTAAAGAGTTGTTGGTTTTGAAAGTTATGCTATAATAATAAATTTACTGGAAAATTTAGAAATAAATAAATTAAAACAATCGCAAATTTTACTTAATGATCAATTAGATTTTTCGTTTTCTTCAGGATAACGCCCGCCCGCAGTACCGCCGCTAGAACAGTAGATCTACTGGACAGTTTCAAGTGTGAAGTGTTTGAACATTCTCCCTACAGCCCTGATTTGGCTCCTAGCGGCTACCATCTCTTACGTAACATGAAGAAATGGCTTGGGACCAACGAATTGAGACCGATGAAGAGGTGCAGGATGTTACAGCATGGCCTAATTCACAGACAACAGACTTCTATGAAAGAGGGCATTAAAGAGCTGGTTCATAGCTATGACAAATGTCTCAATCTTAATGGCAATTATGTAGGAAAATAGCTAAAAGTAGTAGCCTAAGTCGTATATAATAAAAACCTCTTTATATATTGGTGTTTTTTTTTGATAATCAAACGGAACTTACTTTACGAATCGTCCTCGTAGATAGTGTGTTAACAAAATATTCAGATTTGATCAGATTACAGTAAATTTTTGGCGATTTGGTGATCTTTAGATTTGTTCACCATTTACAAAGATTATTATTTAATTTTGCTAGTACAACATTAGTTGCCGAATGGTTGTTCTGTTCATATAAGAACATTTAGTCCTCATGGTCAACATAGTTTATGAAGAAACTGTTGGAACATATCTGATTCTGCAAATATTTAACTGATCTTATTCACTTTGTGCATTTGCATATTAAAAACGCGATTGGAAAGAGTAAGTGTTTACTTACGTTAAAGCTCTTGTATTCTTTTCGATGCTCATTCTACAAATCGAACGTTCGGAGTGCCAATTCTATGAATTATTCTGTATATTTTTTGTATAGTAATATGATTGAAAAAATAATGAAGAGAGAAATAATGAGGCGAGAAAAACATGGGCTAATTTGAACATTCGAAAATTGCCGTCAAAATTATTATCCGAGGTATATGAAATTCAGCAAACAAACACAACGTAAGAAACCTTGAGATCTTACTAGCCCTTTCCTATCGTATTTTCTTTTTTTGAATTAACGTAATGTTAGCCTCGACTTATAGAATAGCTTTAAGCTTTGACCAATTTATCCAGGCTTTTATCGCGATAACGTGTGAAAAATTCTTTTAAAATCTAAGAAAGCCCGAGGAAATATGATGCCAACGTTCATTATTAAGACTTAGAACGTAAGAACGGAGTTTATGTGGCCGCATGCTGGTTGGCAATCTGCAGTTCGTGAGAACTGTGTATGTGTGTACCTTCAATTTTCAGCCAAGTTACGCGGTTGTGGCTATTGTTTAACGTCAAAATATGCGGCAATGTATGTTTGTTCTTGATATTGTTGTGATATGGAGCTCCTCAAATGTAAAGCCACCGATAAACCGAAAGGCACTTTCTTGTTTCTGTGCGGTTTGGTCTGTTGACCAGGTTTGCGCAGCTATTGAGAATATATAACATGGAATAGGTGTGTCCATTGAATATAAATTCACACAAATTTTCCGCATTTCAAGTAATCTAAGTTGGTAGAACTGAGAAGTTTACCTGCATTCCGATTTCTGTTGTTTCACACAAATAATATAATTGAAATGTGTTGTGGTTAGATAAATTATATTTTGTTAGTTGGACGTCAAGTATATGTAATGTAATACAGCATATTTATTAAATTTAATTTATTATTTTATACGGTTTGTTCAAAGTCACTTTATATATTACCTCCGTTTTTCCTCCTTTACATGGGTGGATATTTATAAAATATTAATCGAATAAGTTCAGTAAAAAGATCAATAAAGTGTAATAATAAATACTACTGCACTATTTATCATTTATTATAAATTTACAATATTATGAAATGTCAATAATACGTTTATAATAATAGAATGTATGCGGTTACTTAAAAATTAATATACGATATTTTTCTATAGGAGCGATATGTTTTGAAATTGCCATAGCAAGCATATTTCTATTACTTCTCATAATTTACTCCCAATGTTCTAGGTCGCCAGGGGCAAGTTGATGTAGTATATACCGTATGTGTTAAATATCATTAGGCATAGATAATCAACGTATGAGTACATACAATGAATACGTATATGAGAAAGCCAGTCCAATGCCAGCGAAGATCGCGACTGACGATTGTCTCCGATACCGATTGACTAGAAATTTTGCATTCAGTCTAGCTGCGGCCGTTACAGTTTGAACGCGTACAATCAAATTAATGTATAATGGCTCTTTATAGACCACTGAAAAGCTTCAGTTAGTAAAATGGTTTTATGCTGGTAAGTCTGCAATGGAGTGCATGAATTTGTTTGCGCTGACTTTTGCAGACCGTTCTGTACCTTGCAGACAAACAATTTATAATATTATAAATAAATTTGAAACTTGTTTCTGTCTCAATAACTGTACGAAATGCAAACCAAGAGAGGTATCAGCACAAAAAATTGAGGAAAGAGAACGGCGGGATGTATTAATTTGTAGTATTGTGGAAATTGATAACACGAGATCTACTAGAAGTGCTGCCGAGGAATTTGGTACAAGTAACACAACTATTTCACGTATTTGGAAACGTAATGGTTTAAAGTGTTTGAAATATTCGAAAACTCAAGAAATATTTCCCGAGGACAATTTCCGGAGAATGGAGTTTTATCAAGACATTATGGAAAAAATACATCGAGATGAAAATTTCGTTAAAAATATTCCCTTCACCGATGAATAAACTTTTCCATTACACGGAAAGCACAATCCCTCTGTTCTTCGATATTGGGCTTCGGAAAATCAACACCGGCATTTTGCAAATCGCACTCAGTATCCTCAAAAACTAAACGTTTGGGCAGGTATTTTAGGTGACCATTCTATAGGCCCCTATTTTATTGATGGTATATTAAATGCTGAAAAGTATCTCGAATTACTGAAAAATCAAATACTTCCCGCCATTCAAACATTGGAATAAATCAGGAAATCGTTTGGTTTCAACATGATGGCTGTCCAGCACATAATGCAGTGAGGGTAAAGGAATTTCTAGGAAATACTTTTCCTGACCGTCTTATTACTGGAACAGGAAACATTAAATGGCCCCCGCGATCTCCTGATCTATCTCCAAATGATTTCTTTTTGTGGGGATATCTAAAAAATATTGTTTATACTCATGAAGCTGGTAGAGCAGAAAATATAGTTGCCTTGAGAGAAAAAATAACTGAGGCTGCGAATTCATTAACTGCCGACGTGTTAGCAAATGTAAGACTAATTTCTACGACCGCCTAGGACAATGTCTTGATGTGCAAGGAGGAATTTTTGAACCTCTTGTATAATTTAATATAATTTTTAGAATCCCTTTTTAGATATTTTATTAGGATTATTCTTTAATTTTATTAGAATTACGCTTTTGTTTATGCGACGCAGCGCAGCTTAAAAAATTCCTGCATCTACTGAAAGAAATGAGAAAAGCAAATCACTTGCAATTCGTAAATGTTATTTTAGAACGCATTACAAGTACCTATGTCGATGGTCAAATGATTACTGCTAACTTGTATTTGCGAAACAATCGGAGACAATCGTTTGGATCGGCTTTTCCATATACATATATATCGTATGTACTCATACGTATTCCCTATGCCTAATGATATTTGACATATGCGGTCCCTATAGATATATAAAAAGCTTTCGATCGAATAAATCATATATTAATTATTAAATTAAGATTCTTCGGTGTTTCTAAGTCACTATTGATATTTTCCCGGACATATTTTTTAACGTACAATGGATTCTCGTCACGCGTTTTTTAATGAATATTTGGGTGTTCCTCAAGGATCAAATCTGAGTCCAATACTGTTTCTACTATTTTTTAACGATCCTGATTCGATCGATTGCTATCGTTGTTCAAATGATCTTAAGATCCTTACAGTTATCGAATCAATAAACGACTGTATTCGACTTCAAGATTAAATGATTAAAATAGAGTTGTGGCAAGAGGCTAACAAATTTAAGATGAACGTAAAGAAGTGTAACATTATCAGTTTTTACTACTACTCGTGAGGAATTTAAACAATCGATATCAGATGTCATTGAAAACATACCAAGGAATGCACTTTCTAAAGCCGTTTAGACCATAAAAGAACGACTAATACTTGTAGAACAACATATTTAACTTTTTCCTATTTCTTCTAGTTATAATAAAATCTCGTTTCTTTAATGAACAAATTAGTGCTATTATTTTTGCGCATACTAAAAATTTGGCAAACTTATGGCCATTTAAAACTGGGAACTTACTTTAGAATAACCCTATTTGTCTTATTATTGGAATACGTAGTCCTGTTGGACAGTAAATAAATGAAGACTGCAATTGCGTCATGGAAAGATATACGATTAAGCAACGTTTAAAGATTATCCAATTTTTTCATCAAAATAATCGTGCACTTTCTCCAATTTATGGCCGTCATAACCGACCTAGTGTACTTGCGATTTGTCGAAAATTTCGTTTTCTTTACACTTTACTCGCGTTCCAGTAAGACAAAAGAATACTCGAAATGCTGAGAATATTGCTGCAGTTTAAGCCAGTGTTGATGAAAATTGCTTATTCCAATACGTTCACAATTACGGCTGTCTTGAACGTCTACTTGGCATATTTTACGTAAGGATTTGGGCTTACATTTTTACAAAATTGTTCTGACGTAAGAACTGAAGTCTTTTGATCATCGCAAATGTTGTTTATTTGCTGATTTCGCTTTAAATCAATTTGAAAATTATGGTGTTTTTGATATAAAAACCATATTCCTAGATTAAACTCATTTTCTCTTCTTTGGAACGGTGAACAATGGAAATTGTTACTGGAGTGAATATAATCCAGAAGTCATTCACGAGAGATCTCTATATTCTGTAAAAGTGACGGTTTGGTGTGGCACGTTGACAATAGGGCCTTATTTTTTTCCAAAATGAGAATGAGATGCTATTATTGTCAACGGCGTACAGATCGATGATAATTAACTTTTTATGCCTTGAACTGAAGGACATTGATTCATATCGGGTTCCAATAAGACGCCGTGAAGCAATTGGTTTATTGTGTCAATTGCGTCAGTCGATTATTTTCAGAAATAAATCTGTGGAATGGGTTTCAAGAAGCTGTGATTTAACACTTTTAGAGTTCTTCTTGTGGGATTATTTAGAGTTTATTGTCTATGAGAATAGACTAGAGACAATTGATCCATTAAAATTTAACATTTAACGCGCCATTCGTGACTTAAGGCTTAATTTATTGAATAGAGTCCTTGAAAATTGGGTTCGATGAATTCGGTTTTGCAGGACAAGCAGAGAGTGGTCATTTAAATGTAACAGTATCGAAATGGGCTTCATTTCGTTACGATTTTTTTATTTTTCAATGTTGGCGTTGTTCGAACGCAGATGTAAATATATTATTGCTGTTATTTGATTTTAAGAATTTAAGTATATTTGACAGAAATGGTATACGTAGAAAAGAAAAATGCTGCACAAACAAAGTATATTGCATACAATTTCAAGATATCTTAGTTTCTACGTCACTCATGTTTATATTTTTAAATAAAATATCAAGTTGTGTTAACGAAAATTAATAAATTATTGGTGGATAGCAACATTAAAATTTGAAAATGTCAAGCATCTATGTGACCAACTGCATACTTTATATAAAAATAAAACTCTGAACTTTCAAAATATAATTTCAATTTGTTAAACTTAAAAATGGAAAATAGAAAAATAGTATAAAAAACTAGTTTGTCGCACTCATTCTTTAGAAAACTCGCTCGTTTTCTAAACTGAACTCGTGCGACAAAATGATACCTTATGAAATTTGTATTTTAATATACTATTTTAGAACTTAATTGCATCGATAACACTTCAAAATAAAATAAAAATGTTGGTGTATTTCTATTTGTCGTTGTTTCATTTTAATGAACTATTAAATAACATCATTTATTCACGGATATATCCGTTAAATTTGTTAATTAATTAACGTTACCTAATAAAAGACAATAGAGCATTTTGAATATGTAATGATGACTAACAACACATAAATGCTTCACAATTACCAATTTTCACATTAACTTCGTTTAGCAAACTAGGAATTTGTCTTCACCCACCCTATTTAAACACCCAAAGGCTATGAACCTGGATCATATTAATATTCAATGTATATTTTTATTAATTGAATTCTAGTAGCGTATTCATTAATAATGAGCTTTCCGTGTATTATACGAAAATTTCCGAAATACACTGAAAATATGTTTGTTTACGTTTGTTAACGTGTATGCGCAGACATAACAAATAATTAATTTTGAAGGGAATTACAACTATACAATTATTGCCTGAAGGTTTTAGCCTAGACTTTACAATCTCTTATTTAGATGATATAGATGTAATCGGTGTATATAATACGCAAGATTTAATTGTACTGTTTATATACTCGTATCTCAGAGGTTCTATTATTGTTTCCACTTGATATAATTTATTAATTATTTAAATATTTTGAATTATAAAATATAATTTTAAATATTATTTTTGTAAGGTGAGAAACATGCCATTGGTTCACTGTGGATATTTGGCTTTGATTTCATTTTAATTTCTAATTCTTACGAATTTTTAATAACAAGGTACAAATTTGCACCCATTATTATTTATAATATACATAGACGATCTTCCTGGTATTCTCAAATGTTGTGCATTGGTTTATGTTGATGACATCAAGATGTATTATTCTAATATAATCTAATTGGCTAAATTGGGGAGTTTTGGATTTAGTAAAATGTTGATTGACTTTTTAACTTCGTATCCTCATAATAGGCCTCAACGTGTATTAAAACGAATATTTATCAACACCTTACATTGCCACTTCTCGGGTTCCGCAAGGCTCTAACTTAGATCCACTGCTTTTTATTATTTTCATTAACGATCTCTCAGACCAGATCGAGTCTAATAATCTTTTCTTTGCCGATGACTTGAAGTTGTTTTCTCGAGTCTCCGCTTCGACTACAGGCAGATCTGGTTAACGTACAGACTTGGTGCAAAAATAACAATTTACCTTCGAACACCGTTAAGTGCAAGATTTTATCTTACCGAAAAGACTTAATGTTATACACTTTAATTATCAACTTGGGGATATGAGTATATGACGTTTTGAATCAATTAAAGGCTTGGGCGTTACCTTCAATATGAAACTGACCTTCAATGAGAATATCAGCAATGTGTCTAAGCAGTACACACAAACTCTTGGATTTATTATCCATAACTGTGGGGAATTTTCTAACGTGACCGTATTTTAACTCATTAGTGAGATCACGTTTGGAATATACCATCTTGATGATAAAATGGATACCATCATTTTATCAAGCACAAAAACGTCTACCTGAGCAAGTTCAGCGACGATTTTTGAAATACATGTGGTTTAAGGTGGACGGCGTCTATCCCCATAGACGCAGTCACACACAACTCTTTTCTCTGCAACGTGCCTTCTCTCTCCTTTAGACTTTTTGTAGCCAGCCTCAACCTCTTTCATAGGCTTTTTTACAACGAAGTTGACTGCAAAATGCCATTACCTTTAATTTCCTTGTCCCGCTATTCTTTACACGTCCTTTCGGTACTTTCTATCTTCCTTTTCCTCGAACTAATGTGTTGGTCAGATCTCCTGCCTACGTGATGAGCAGCAACTTCAATCAGGTTTCTTCTGAATAGATATACATTTCTGTAGTTGTTGACCTTTAAACGGCTTCTCTATGACACCTGCGATAAATATTCGTTGTATGTATGAATCTTGACAATTAATTCCTGGATGTTCTTGTTTTTATTACTTTTGTTAACATCCATATATATTATTAGTAAAAGCCGGATTATATGCAGTTTGCATAAGTTTACATATTTGCATAATATATGCATTTTGTATATTATTTGCATCTTTTGTAGTAATTCAGCATTTTTGCATATTTTAATTATCCGAGTTTTATTTATTTACTAAATCAAATTTATTATAGGCATTACTAAAAATATGTCGCGGATGCAACAAACAAACAAAAATTAAACAGCCCTCTTTAAATTAAATATAGCATTTTATTAAGCCTATTCTCGTTACTTTTCCGATAAGCGTCTCCAAGAATTTATTAATGTTCTTCCCATACATCCAGGCCGAGACAAAATTCCAGGAAAGGCTAATACCTTAAAACTTATAAATAAATACAAAAATACATTTTACCAGAAAATTAGGAGTATATGTGTTTCTTTGCTATTTGGAGAAATTTATTTCCATATTCGAAAGTAATTTTATTTTAAACGTCATTTTACATTCGAAGTGTAAACTTGTGAGTTGTAATATATAATTGTAAAAATGCCGAAAATAGCGACTGTGCCTGGATGGATTGCACCTTATTCAGATGGGGAAAAAGTGTTTTGCGTAGCATTCTGCAAAATTCTGAGGAAAATTTAAAGTTTATTTCCTCTTATTAACTAATAAATTAAGTTTTTAATTATTCCTTTATCTTTAACTAACATTTATTTTATAAGAAAACAACCGATGATGTGATATTTTTTTGCAGATTACAAGTGAGAGTAAGTTCCAAGTCGACCAACATATTAAAACTCCATCTCATGCTGCAAAACTAACAAAGATTAAATTGGCGAAGAAGAGTCAGCAAACATTACCGCAATGTTTGCCATTAACTTCCAAAAAATCGGAACAAGAACAATTTAATGAAGATTTCTGTTAAATGTTTGTGTCGGCAGATATTCCACTACATAAATTATACTATTTAAATGTCAAGTTATTTTTGCAAAAGTACATTAGCAAATATAACATTCCAGACGAGAGCACGTTAAGAAAAAAATATATTCGCTGTATCTATGCAGAAACATTGAATAGCATTAAGAAGGTTGTAGCAAACAATTATCTTTATATATGCGTAGATGAAACTACTGATAATGTGGGCTGATACATAGTTCATTTAATGATTGGTATCCTTAACGTATCGGTTCCAACAAAATCTTATTTAATTTAATCCAAACAGTTGGAAAAGGCAAATAATTTGACAATAACAAGGTTTATACAGGAAGAACTGGCAACTTTCTTCTTACCGGAATCGATTCCAACAGAGTAAATTATATTGTTTTTGACAGATGCTGCACCATACATGGTGAAGGCAGCTTTCAACTTTAAAATCTTTTACACAAATTCAATTCACACAATTTGCTTGGCGCACGGACTAAATCGTGTTGCAGAAGTCAGAAACCATTTTCCCTTAGTAAATACTTTAATTAGTAGCGTTAAGAAAGTATTTTTAAAGGCCCCATTACGAGTTCAGTTTTATAAACAACATGTACCCGGTGTTCCGCTTCCTCCTCAACCAGTAATCACACGATGGGGAACGTGGTTGGAGGCTGCTATTTTTCATGCAAATCATTATGAAGGAATAAAGACAATTATTATGGATCTTGATAGGGATGCACAATCTGTGACACAACCAAACTGTGTATTCGAGTAAAGAAATACCTCAACAGTTGGCGTTTATTAAAGCCAATTACAATTTTATTTCCACTTCTATATTGCAGTTGGAAAAGCAATTTATGTCGCTAATCGAGAGCGTTGAAATAATAAACAAATTTGAAAAGTCATGTTTTGATGTTAAAGGAGGAGTGGGACAGTCCGTGTATGAAAAATTTTTAAGTATAATAGGAAAAAATGAGGGTTTTAAAAAGCTAAAGGACATTGCTAAAATTTTGTGTGGTGATTCAGTAGAAAATATTGCATTGACAATAGATGATATTTCTAATTTGAAATATGCTCCTATAACAAGCGTCGACGTAGAACGAACCTTTTCAATATATAAAGACATGTTTTCAGACAAGCGTCATAATTTTTCTGTTGAAAACTTTTAGAAATATGTGATTATAAATTGTTTTCATAGTTAATTATGTTGTAAACTGTTCTAAATAAAATTGTAGTAAACATAATAGAATATTTTTTTCTACAGTATTCCATTTTCTAACATTCCTCGTATTTTTTTACCTGCATATTTTTCATAAGCAAGTGCATATTTAGTCTAAAACGTTTTCAGATTTATGCGCATATATTCAGAGTAGCATAAATACTGTGTATTGTTTTAGGCTTCTTTATATTTATTTATAATTTTTTTTTTGTTACTAATAGTACTTGTTGTTATGTGTATGATTTGCAAGTTTATTTTGATTTTATCCTGTAAATGGAATTATAATTCTGTTGGTTAATAAATAAATAATTCATGAATAATATCTATTTATTATTGAGAAATCATCTTTGTAATAAATTTCGGAATTTGATTATGATATTATTATACAGTGTGTTTAAAAAAGATGCGGCAATATTAAAGGGGGTGATTGCCCAGGTCATTTTATACAAAAAGTTCCCATAAACATAGGTCCGCATACGCTTCGTTACCGATCTACAGCGTGTTGAAGTTTAATTTAAAAAAAAAACAGTAAAAACTTGATTTTTCCAAAGCGGCTTGAGATATCATAATGAAATTTTAGGCGTGTTAATAGCTGTGGGAGACACATACTCTGCAATAGAACACGATGTTTCAGTCGTACCTGTGGCGCGCGTATTGGCACGTCACAGGCTATTTTTCAAGAAAAAATAGGACGCCTCTGATTTCTCTAAAAATACAAATATGCTTTTATTTATTGTTCAATTATGAAGAAAAAAGCTCTCTTAACTTTTTATCGTACGACGTACCGTTTTTTAGTAAAAAAAACATTTTAGTGCATGTCCATTTATTACAGAAAAAAATATTAAAGAACAAGGTTTTATTCAAGGGCAAAAACAAATATTTGACCAAACCAACAATTTTATCAACCAAAAATTACAAAAACTGAGTAAAGTGACCACCTCTAGCTCGGATGCAAGAATCCAATCTTCTCCTCATTGACTGGCGAACTCTCTGAAAAACACCAGGATCGGTTTTAATTGAGTTGCACCCAGCAATGATTCGGTTTCTTAAGTCTTTTACGTTTTCCAATGGAGTAGCGTACACCAAGGACTTCAAATGGCCCCACATGAAAAAATCCAGGGGATTTAAGTCCGGGGATTGTGCAGGCCATAAGTAAGGTCCACCTCGGCCTAACCAGCGATTTCCGTATGCTTGTGTTAAGAAATCACGAGCTACTTGACTAAAGTGGGCTGGTGCGCCATCGTGCATATACCACATTGCATCTCTAATTGCTAATGGTACGTCCTCCAGAAATTCAGGGAGCGTGTTTTCCAAAAAGTTACGATACATCTCTCCGGTAAGTCTCCTTGGTAAAAATACCGGTCCAATTATGCAGTCACCCACAATCCCAAGCCAAACGTTCAAAGAAAACTGATGTTGAAAACGATCTTCAACAATTTCATGTGGATTTTCGTCACACCATACATGGTTATTATGGAAATTCCGTATTACATTTCTTGAAAAATTCGCTTCATCGGTGAACAGAATCAACATCAGGAGTTGAGGGATTTGAACCATTTTGTGCAAAAGCCATTGACAGAATGCAAATGCGAGGAGGAAAATCAGCAGGAAGAAGTGCTTGAACGCGTTGTATATGGAATGGATACAACAAATTTTCCTTCAGAATGTGCCAAATAGTCCCATTACTTACATCCAAGGCGTCAGCAATTTTTCGAGTAGAAGTACCTCGATCTTCTTCAATCATGTCTAGCACATCCTCTTCCAGCTCTACCGTTCTTGCTGTCATTGGCCTTCCTGCTCCTCCATTTCGTCTTAATGTGTCTGTTTCATAAAGACGACGATGAATATTTTCGAAAGTTTTTCTATCAGGTACAATACGGCCAGGAAATCTTTCAGTATACAACCGCCTAGCTTCTAATGTATTGCCATCAGCACGCCCATAAATGTAGTGCATGTCGGTCATCTCGGCATTCGTATAGCGATTCATGATAAGGAACTTCAACAAATTCGACACATATAAAATTATTAATAACGAGGCTCATTCAATATGTCAGTGAATAAAACAGGACTGTGGTTTGATAAAATATTTGTTTTTGCCCTTGAATAAAACCTTGTTTATTTTTTTTTTCTGTAATAAATGGACATGCACTAAAATGTTTTTTTTTACTAAAAAACGGTAAGTCGTACGATAAAAAGTTAAAAGAGCTTTTTTCTTCATAATTGAACAATAAATAAAAGCATACTGTATTTTTAGAGAAATCAGAGGCGTCCTATTTTTTCTTGAAAAATAGCCTGTGACGTGCCAATACGCGCGCCACAGGTACGACTGAAACATCGTGTTGTATTGCAAAGTATGTGTCTCCCACAGCTATTAACACGCCTAAAATTTCATTATGATATCTCAAGCCGCTTTGGAAAAATCAAGTTTTTACTGTTTTTTTAAAATTAAACTTCAACACGCTGTAGATCGGTAACGAAGCGTATGCGGACCTATGTTTATAGGAACTTTTTGTATAAAGTGACCTGGGCAATCACCCCCTTTAATATTGCCGCATCTTTTTTAAACACACTGTATATTGGTAAATTCGTTATAAATTAACTAAATTATCGAAAAGTCGAAGGGAAATAATTACAAAATTAAATTTAAGTAACTAATATGCAACTGAAATTCACCTATCTTTATACGAACTCTTTAAATAAAGTTTTATGAGATTGAAGTAAGTGTAGAAGTGACTCTTGATATTATTTCTTTTTATTGATGTTCTTTTCTCATCTTCTGGTTTCACTCCTAACGTTAAAACTTCGACAGTCTCTTGTTTATTTGAAGACTGATTGGCGCTACATAAACAAGCAATACTTCACGATTTAATTTGATGCCTTCAGGAGTAAATGTATAAATATATACGTTAGTTATTTTTGTTTCCGCTAATTCATAACACACTTAACCCGTCGCTAGCTTTCCTATGGAAATTTTTACGCGACTAATTATTGTTCATTTATGTCAAATCCAGCGAGAGGTAATGCAATCCATCGGATATTTAAGTTATTAAAATATATTTTACATCTTGCGAACAAGATAAATTTCCTAAATTGCCTTTTTAATGCCATTGGGAAGCTATGTAACTCGATTTTCTAACTCTACCGGGAATATAAGTTGCAGCATGAAACCATTAAATATATATAATCCCCCTGTTAAAGTAAGCAACTATAATATAAAGTTTCCAGATACTCAACACAATTTTATACATTTTCTACGCATTAAATATAATATAAAATAAATTGCGTACATGAATATTTTCATTTTTTAATGTATTATGTAATCAAATAATATAGCAATTATTTCCGAAAATTTTTTCTATACCCTATAAATTTTCATTTCATGAATGCGTGAAAAATATAAGTACATAATTTCGAGGTTAAATTGTTTACTTCAATGTGGTTTGGAATGATAGAATCTGAATATTACAATAATAATATTAGTAATAATAATAATAACAATATAATTATAATGATTTGCTATTTGTTATCATTAAAATAAGGATTAATAACTGTAATGGTACATTTATTTCAATTTAATTTAATTATATATAATAGACAGAATCCTAATTATTGCATCATTTATTGCATTGCTTATATTTGATATGTATGACATTTTTATATGTTCTCTACGTGTCCGATAACGTAGCTTATTATTTGGAAAATGGAGATTTGGTATATTCCACTAATCAGTGCCTACAGGATTTCCGGAAACAATATCCTAATCTGCCAGTTACTTACGCACAATTGAAAAAACATATTCAAGCTTGTGTTATAAAATTTGGTGAAACAGGGGAGCTTGGCGGTGGAGCACCTAGAAAACGAACAGCAAATTGCTTAAAGAACATTCGACGTCGAATGGACAACTCACTCATAAAATCACAAGTTCATTTGTGAGTGGGAACATATCATACTGTTTTAAAAATACCTAAATTTGTTTGCATATAAAATTCAAGCAGTTTCGGAACTCAAACAGGTAGATTTTGTTACGAGAACACAGTATTGTCTATGGTATTTGAACAATATAAATAATAATGACTAGAGAACGGACACGCTTACCACCCAGTGCAGTACTGGCGAAAGGCTGTATTTCTAAAATATTTAATTTTATTTATATAATTGGAAAACGAACGGGTGGTGATCTATAAAATTACGAAATACATATTTATTTGTTGAAAAGTTGTATTTATAAAGTTTTTAATTTTATTTATATAATTGGAAAACAAACGGGTGGTGATCTATAAAATTACGAAATACATATGTATTTGTTGAAAAGTTGTATTTTTAAAGTTTTTAATTTTATTTCTATAATTGGAACATTTTTATTTGTTCATTTTGTCGCTCAAGTTGAGTAAAGGAGTATTAATATTGACTAGCAATAGTTTCTCAAGGTTTTCTTCTGTCAATTTTGTTCTCTTTGAATTAAGTACATCCTTATAAATAGAAAACGTCCTTTCTACATCGCAACTGGTTATAGGTGCATACTGGAAATATTCTTTTATTTCTTCATATTTAGCCGTTAGATTTTGTGGCATTGTCTCCATACATTATTGTTGCAATGTAATTAAATCTGGATTTCTATTAAGAATTGCTTCAAACTTTTGCCGAAGGCCACATCCGAAGTTACTTGGAATACTTTTCAAATTATTAGCAGCCACACCTAATGTGGTTAATCCGTCATTTAATTTGAGATTTCGATTTTCAAAATAAGTGATTAGTTTTGGCAATTTTCCAAAGTGTTCGTGAAGAAAGTACAACTGATTTTTTTAATTTTGGATTTGTGTGAGCTCCTTGCACTCACCAATACTTCTAGCATCCTCCTTTAGCAGTGTTACGAAATGTTTTAGACTATCGAAATTCTCAGCATAATAACTAGTAGCTTCCAGCCATGTTCCCCATCTAGTTATTACTGGAGTGGGAGGCAGTGACAGAGATGGAAATTTTTCCCTGAAAAGAGCTACTCTCAATGGTGCTTTTCTGAAAACTTTTTTAAAAGCCGATACAAGTCTATCAACTTCCGGAAAAGTGTCTCTGATATATTCACAGATTATGTGGAGAGCATGTGCTACACAAGTAATATGCAGCATATTAGGATATGTTTTCTTCAATAGTCTGCCTGTTTTTAACATATACGCAGCACTATCACTGACAAATAAAAGTATTTTTTCTTTGTACGTGGCGTCCGAATGAAGCATTTTTTGCATATTCTCCTTAATGGTTTCAGCAACTGTTTCCGTATCAACTCTATTTATAACACTTGTTGCTATTACATATGAGTTATAGGGAATAGTTGGATGTGGTACACCAGCTACAACATTTACCACACAGCGTCCTAACATATCCACCGTTTCGTCGGCGCTTATCCATATGTATTGATTTAAAAGATGGCTTCTAATGCGGTCTACTGTTCTCGTATAGCACCTAGAAACATAATATTTGCGTAAAATTGATTCATCAGGAACATTTCGACCAGTATATTTTTGAAGAAATATTTTTAAAGTGGGATTGCTAAGTTTATTTAATGGAATATTAGCCGCCATAAAAGTTTTACAGAGTTAAGATGTGTTTGCGATCCTAAGTGACGATTTTTTGACGATATTTTACGGATTTTGTAATAAATTTCGGAATCACTGACAATGGACATACAATCAGTATGACCGTCAATCCAACTCGCCATTGTTTTACAATGCCGTTCTCGACATTCTTCCATATCATGTCTGAAAAAGTAACTTAAACAATGCTCTAGATCTAAATAAATGAAAACTAAAAATGTGTGCGTAAGTTATTGAAACTGAACGAAATTCAATGCACACTTACGTCGAAATAAATGGTAGAAATAGATTCAATCAAACGATATTAAACAGGATCTATCACAAAAATTACGATGTAATTAACAGTTAAAACTATGAAAACAAGAAACTTACTCACAGCACTTTATTTATCTTACGAAATATAAACTAATAAATAAAATACATTATAAAAACCCCGCTTCTATCTACGCTCATGAAAACACTTTAAAAAACACTATATTCTCCGAATACAATAGCTGGCTTGTCCATTGTTATCACGGCGAGACCAGGTGTCCGAGTAAGTCAAACAAATACTTCATTGAATTACGCCGGGATGTACTGAGCGACGTTATACACAATTCCAATTGCCGATTGCGTTTTATGGAAATTGCGTCCGTTCTCTAATAATGACATTCTCGGCAAATCCTTCTTTTAGGATGAGGCTTGGTTCCATCATTCAGAATATTTAAATAAGCAAAATATGAGAATTTGATGTGCAGAAAATTCTCCTGAATTTATGAAAACTACCCTACATCCACAAAAAATAGGCGTCTAGCTAGCAGTTTCAAGAAGACAAATTATTGGGCCTATATTTTTTAATCAAGCTGAAAGATATCGAAATGAATTATTAGAGCTGCTTATTAATGAACTTCATGATGGTGAAGTTAAGGAAGTTCCTGCAAAATAATGCAGCAGTGCACAAATCTCGGGAAACAATAGCTTTTTTGCAAGAGTTTTTCGATACAAGAATTATTTATTTTCCTCCAGGATCTCCAGATCTGAAAATTTGAGACTATTTTATTTTTACATATTTAAAGAATACCATTTTCAAGACCAGAGATCACACAATCGAAGAGCTTCGTAATGCTATTGTGTATTTTAGTGCTGAGATAACCCAAGAAATTCTAATAAATTGTTTTGAAAGCATGAAGCGTAGAATTCAACTTTGCCTTCAAAATAATGGTCAATATTTCCAATATTTGCTTTAGTATTATTTTTCTTTAAATTTTGACTATTGAAATAAATATTTTTTCAAAAACTAAATTACTAATTATTACATACATTTACATGACATAACCAAACTATCAAAATTATACGTTTGTGACAGATTATGTGCGCTGTCACCAACCATTAAAAAAAACATGTCCGTCTCTAATGAGGAATGTTTTTGAAGGCACGTTATTTGGATTGTTTAAGGTGTTCCAGGTTAAACCTAGGACTACCGAGCGGGTCCAGTGGACCAGAAACAATTTCTAACCATTGTTTAATCGTACTTATAGTTGAGCTAATTTATTGGTATTAATAGACTTTTTAAGTACGAGTTATAGCTTTAAAATTTTGACAAAAATTATTTTAGGAAGAATGGTTTTGCTAGTATATGGACCCATATGTCGTTTACTGTATAAATGTAGGTAAAGCGAGTGTGTTTTACAATGATAGTGGTTCGCTTATAAATTCCGGACTTATTATTTATCCCTGCTGCAGATAAACCTTTCTTGGCATTCCCCGATGTATACAGAAAGGGGAAATTCCTTTATCATGCGGATTCTGGGGACTTTATGTGTTTTAGCATATTTTTAGCCGCACATCGTGAACAATGCATTAGTGCTTGCTGAATCTGTGTAGTGTTACTTTGTTAATGTGAATAAGACAAAATTTTTATTTTGTTCAGGTGATGAGCGATTTGATATTTTAGCATCATTTTTATCAATTGTCAGGTAGTTATTTCTGCATCTTTAATTGCGGCTATTTTCTACTTTGCGTTTTACTCATTACGGAAAATGCCTCGTAAAAATAAGGAATGCCTTATACAACAACAGCTAGAGGCGATAGTAGCCGAAATGAGTGACGTTGAATATAATAGCGGATATGAAGCTTCAGACGACGACGGAGAGGTAGATATAGTCGAAGGCCTCATCGATGGAGGTGATACAAGCACAACAGAAGAATCAGATAGCGAAGAATCTACTGAGAGCAGCGATGATGACCACAATAAAAATTCGGCTGGAGCTAATTCTTTTAAATCAAAGAACAAACAAGTTATTTGGTACCAGGATCCTATTTTACCTCATCACGGAAGACAACCACGACACAATATTTTACGACAACATTCAGGCCCAACACGTTCTGGATACACCTGCTTCTTATTTTTTAATATGTTTTCGTAAGCCTCTTCTTGAAATGATCCTAAAGTGGACGAATGAAGAATGAGAGATTGTTTTCGGCAAAAATTGGATAAAAATGGATGTCCAAGAATTGAAGAAATTTATTGCAGTTTTTATACTAATAGGTGTATACAAATCTTATAACAAGGACGTAAAACAACTTTGGAGCAGAAACAATGGTCGAAAAATCTTTGGTACTATTATCGCTCGAAATAGATTTCAAAATATACTTCGTGTATTTAGATTCGACGATGCAGCGGAAAGACAAAGAAAAAGGAGTGGCGACAAAATAGCACCAATACGGGAATGCTTTGAGTCATGGAATACTTACTTGCGAGATGCGTATGTACCAACAGTACAGGTGTATGACGGTTGATGAACAGCTTAACTTTCAGAGGCATATGTCCCTTTAGACAACATATTCCATCAAAACCTGGACGATATGGAAAAAAAAATTGGGCCATTTGTGACAGTGTAACAACCTATGCATGGAAACGGGAAATTTATCCTGGAAAGCAGGGAGAGGAAAGAGACAAGAATCAAGGCGAAAAGGTTGTAAAACGTTTAGTAGAAGAAATTGAAAACTCTGGAAGGAATATCACCTGCGAAAATTTCTTTACTTCGTACAATGTCGCAAAGTATTTATTATCAAAAAACCTAACATTAGTTGGTACGATCCGTAAAAATAAGCATGAATTGCTATCTTTATTTGTTGATCTAAAAAATCGTCAAGTATTTTCCACACAGTTTGGTTTTACAGACGATGCGATGATTATTTCGTACAGCCAAAGAAGCGCAAGCTTGTAACAAAAAAAAAAGAAACCTCAGATAATCGTGGACTACAATAAAACAAAAGGTGGCGTAGACAACATGGACAAAATGACACGATCATACACCGTGAAAAGGATGACGAAGAGATGGCCTCTTGTAGTTTTTTATAACATGATAGACATCAGCACCATACATACTATGGAAGCTCTTGAAACCTAATTCAGCTTTTGATTTGAAAAAGAGAAGAAACTTTCTAATTGAGCTAGGAAAGAAACTAGCAGAATACAAAGACCACGAAAAACCAGAAGCAGAAGAAGATTCTAAGAAAGAAGAAGAGATGTGATGTTTGTCCATCTTCAAAAGACAGAAAAACAAGAACTTGTGCACGTTGCAAAAACGATGTATGCGGTGAAGACTGAATAGTTATTTGTTAACCCACTTTTACTTTTATATAAGTCATTTATATATTTTATTTTACAATATTAATGTCTTATTATTATTACTGTTTCGGTTTATTCTAAGGTATTTTCTTATGTTGAATAAAATAAAAGCCAAATATAATATATATATATATATATATATATATATATATATATATATATATATAGTTGTAATGCTTACGCTATATTTAATTCAAAATAATCGCCGAATATTAGCTCAAATCCAGCATATAGTAATACGGGTCCAATGGATCCGCACGGTAAGTAGCGATAAGCCGTTTTCCTTGTAGTCCTAGGGTTAATCATATATTGTTTTGTTGTCGTAATTCTAATATTTAATTTTAAGTCTCATCTTCAGTAACATTTTTCTTTGTATTATAAGCGACATAAGTGAGATTGTCTCAAGAAAGCAGAAAGAAACTTTAACTCTAGGAGATTTAATCAGGACTGTGAAGCAACTATTTCCTAAGTAGCTGAAATAATTAATGTAAAGTTAATTTATCAAAATTACTACGTCATTAGCTGGTTTAATCTCGAAACACAAACGCAATTATTAATAAAATAATCATATCCACAAAAAAAAATCAATATTTTGTTCAAAGCAGCTCTTCCTTCATTTCGGAGAATTATTTTTCAACAGTGGAATTCTAAATTTAGACACCTCTATCTCGACTAATTTAATAGCATAATTAGAATGCCAACGCCGAACATTCAGAGAGGGACGCTCTTTATTACAATTCAAATAATGCAAATAGAATATGACACACGGAATACAATAATGTACACGAAGAATTTTATCCTTCAGTAATACTTTATGTCCCCCCGTCCCGCCGTAAAAACACAAAGCACCCGCCCATCCCTTTCGTAATATTATTATCCACGTACGTCGTGTATATTTTATAGAGATCGTATTTTGTAATACAGTTATGAGTTTTAAAAGGACAAAGTACGTGACTTAAGGCTATGGTCATTTTGCGAAACTTCAAACGCTTATAACTAATTTCGAATTAACATTCTTGCACATTAAAGAAGGGTGTTTCAAAAAAAAGAAATGGTACCAGCCAAGGGTGTATTCTACGTATGCTAACCAATTTATGCGATATATTCACTACGATTTTTTAATCACTTATCGAGAAATTAATGTTGCGTCAGCGATACAGTTTCTGGTAAAAATTGCGGAATCTATTGACTTGATGTTGGTGTTGGTGGAGTAATGATATATCGGAATCGCTTATAACGGGTGGGGCAAAAGTCCCGCTACCATTATGATTGCGCGCCATCTTGGTTATGTGATGTTTAGTTCAGTTTAGCTTTAATCATTGTGTTGTGTAGACGTCCAAATTTTATTGTGGATAAATATACGCCACAAGAACGAGAAATAGTGACAATATTTATTGAAAATAATCGTTCCATTATTGCCACTCAGCTGAAATTGCGTCAAAAATATCCTAATCGTCCAGTGCCTCACAAAACCACAATTTATCGTTTACATGAGAATTTTCGACAGTACGGTACGACAGCAGACAGGCCTCGTTCTGGAAGACAACGGACGTCTCGTAACGCTGAAAATGTGGCTCTGGTGCGCGATAGTGTTGCAGAGTCTCCAGAAACATCAATTCGGAGACGTGGTTCCCAGTTACACATGTCTGCACGCAGTTTAAGGCGAATTTTGAAAACTGATTTGAAAATGTTCCCGTACAAAATTCAATTAGTCCATAAATTGCTACCGAGAGATCATGATCAACGAGTTGAGTACAGTAATGCAATCCTAAGGCTGTATGATGAAATTGAAGATTTTTCGTCTAAATTGATAATGAGCGATGAAGCCCATTTTCTTCTCAGTGGCCACGTCAATAAACAGAACAGTCGGTTTTAGGGGACACAAAATCCTCAATTAATTCATGAAACGTCATAGGATCCACAAAAAACAACTGTATGGTGTGGTATTCATGCTGGAAACATCATTGGTCCCTATTTTTTTGAAACTGACGAAGGTGTTGGAGTTACTGTTACTGCTGAACGGTACCAAGACATGATTCGAAATTTTCCTGTGCCTGAAATGGAAGAGCAAGGACTAGAGGAAATGTGGTTTCAGCAGGATGGGGCCACAGCACACACAGCTCGTTCAACAATTCAGTTATTGAATGACGTTTTTCCACGAAGAATAATTTCGCGAAATGGCGATTTAGCATGGCCAGCCAGATCTCCGGATTTAGCTGCACCTGACTTTTTCTTATGGGGTTTTTTAAAATCAAAAGTTTATGTGAATAAGCCCCAAACGATTCAACATCTTAAAGAGAATATTCGTCAAGAAATTGAAGAAATTCAGCCTGAGATGTTGCAGGATGTCATGAAAAATGCCTTAAAAAGAGCCGAAAGTTGCATAGCGAATCGCGGTCACCATTTAGCCGATATAATTTTCCAATCATAACGAAAAAAAATGTAAAGAGCAAATAAACTTTTTATGAAAATCAAACTTACTTATCTTTTCTTTCAACAAAGTTATAGGCAATCAAAATGGTAGCGAGACTTTTGCCCCACCTTGTATAAGAGATAATTGACCACATAATGCTGGATAATTCTACTCTGGACATTGCTGGACGAAGCTAAATTCTACAACATTATATTGTTAGAAATATATGACAACCATTGATTGTTATTAATTCATATATTTTGATTAGATCAGAACAAAGCAACGCTGAACGGGGAAAATGATTGTACAACAATGCTTTTGATTGACGAAAATGCGTACTTGAAACAAGAAATTGATCGACTACAGATGAACAACGACTCAACAATGAAAGAGAAAAATATATTGCTCCAGACGATGAAAGGTCTGCTATACGACGAACAAAGAAAATTCTCCCTTTTTGAGTAAGAATCGAATTTATGAGAAGGAAACAGATCAATTGATAGTGTAATGCTCAAATTAAGATGAAATTCTGAAAAAGAATAAGAGTGAGCATAAGATATTACAGGTCCAAAGTGAAACTGTAGACCCAAGGTGAGCTAGTACAGATGCAGAATTAATTTCTTGAAAAAGATTTTCAAGTACATGATATTCAAATGCAATTGGTAACTTATTACATTGCTCATTTTGAAAAAGTACCAGGATTTGATCAAAACCAAAATGTTTCTCTTGAGGAGCTCGTTCACGAAATTTGAGACAGCAAAGATTTCAAACTTTCAACGGCATAAAGAGCTGAATGTTGATAAAACTATTTAGAGATAGTTTACACTGAACTCGCTCTGAACTCATCGGTAAATTTACAAAAGGTTATAAAGAATTTGTTTTCTAAAATAAATAGAAAGATTCATGATGCTTATTTAATTAGTTTACGTCGCCAATTAGAGGAGACAAATCTTTTGTTGGCCTAGATTTTGAGGCGTTTTTGGGGTGGCTAAGAAATTGGGTATTTTACAAGATTTAACTCACTATGTCAGTGAACTTTCAACTATTTTCTCATATGCTCAATTACCAACATTTTTGAGGTTTTTGAGCGATTTTAAGCTTTAAGGTATTTTTAAAAGTTTTCTGTGGTATTTTTCAATGTGTTCAAATATCTTGGTATATAAGTAATATTTACTATATTACTCACGATCACTTATATGTGAGGAAACTTATATTAGTATCCTTTGATGGTAGCTCGAGGAAAACGTGGGTCGATTGGTGCAAAGCAAATGCTTAGAAAATTCAATTGCTGTTGGTCAAGCCCGTTGCCGC
Organism: Melolontha melolontha; assembly: GCA_935421215.2. Taxonomy (NCBI): domain Eukaryota; kingdom Metazoa; phylum Arthropoda; class Insecta; order Coleoptera; family Scarabaeidae; genus Melolontha; species Melolontha melolontha. The sequence goes on along the minus strand of OW285244.1, from coordinate 32,741,909 downwards.
AACAGAAGATTAAGAATGTAGTTACCGTTATGAATTGAAAAATAAATTACAATCGATGCAGTTGGTGTACCGCACGAAGGAGGCTTGTAGTTACCGTTATGAATTGAAAAATAAATTACAATCGATGCAGTTGGTGTACCGCACGAAGGAGGCTTAGGAATGTGAAGCAAGCGAACAGTGCTGACAAGAAGATGATAAATATCAAATGGTATTCGGCGATGGAAATCGAGAAAATTTCATTCTTTACTAAAACATACCATGTTTTGCAATTCCAATTCGATACTTTGCGACTTTTTCTGACAAACGTAGACAAAATGCGAGTACTGGTGTTAAAGCAGCGGTCACAGCTTACAAACAGTTGGTAACTGAGGTTCCCTTGAAACCCTGATTACAGTGCTTTGATGACCAATTTCGGCGAATGTGAAATTGTATAGATTCTCAATGCAAATATCTTCAAAATAATAAAGCCAAAAACAGTAAAATTTCGTGTTTTATTTGAGTTTTGCAGAATTTTTGGTCTCACCTGTGTGTATAAGAATCAAGGATAAAATAAAAGAGGTTAACAAAGTTAATTTGATAGCAGATCTTGAAGAAGATCTAGGCAATATGAATAGATAAATGTTATTGCGGACTTGAAGACTTCTTATTTTCCAATGCGTTAAAAGTGGAGTTGAGTTTATAATTTAAGATTTTTTTAATTGATGTTCTTGCCTCGTTGTCATTGCCTAAATTAAAAACCGGCAAGCGGTCTGTGAATTAAAACTCATTTATTTATTATCTCTATATTTCGCAACGAGTTTCTTGCTTCTTCTGGAGATAAGGATGAAGAGTTCAAAAAAAGAAAGTGACGGACACGGACTTTAAAATTGATTAAATAGTACGGTCGATAATTTCTTTTAATTTTATATTGGAATATATATATATATATATATATATATATATATATATATATATATATAACATACATTTTATTTCAATTAAGTAAATGTGACACAAAAGGTTTAAATTTACGTCTTTTCGTTACTTTGTATGTATTTATTAAATAGCACAACATTTCTTCTACTTTTTATACGGGAATATAAGTAGAGAAAATAGAAAATTTCTTTCCATGTTTAATTGAGCGAATTTTCTTTGCTTGAATGTTTTTCGGATTTTCATTTATGTAGGATTTATAGCGAGAGTGACCAAGCATAAATATTGAACAGGCGAAATCTATTGTGTTTATTTGACTCCGCGTAAGGAAGCCCTGTCTAATTTTACTATCTCAACATAATGCTCGACGAACAAAGAAACATATACATGTATATGTATATATTCCCACAGTACCTAATGTACGAATATTTTTATGGGTAGGTTGATATAATTTAGGGATTATTCCATTAGTATGCCGTGGTACAAAATGTTTTTAGTTATAATTTATCCGCGACGGAATGCATTTGCGTCTTTATCAGGGTCCCATAAAGGATTTGTCTTTCTTTGTCGTCTTCCTTTTGCTTTTCCTTAAGGGTATTATTTCTATCTCTCTTTTTGACCTTATATTTATTAGCTTTTAATGGTTTGCGAAAGATATATACTTTTCTAAACGTACGTTTTTATTATCTTTCCATGTATATTAATTTTTTTCTCTCTCATTCTCTCTCTCTCTCCCTCTAGATGAAATTTTTTTTCATTGCTTCACAATCTGCCACGTCGATTTAATTAAAAGCAATGGTATTTTAAATAAATATGTGGTAATTTAACTAAAATTTGTTTTTAAATTCAATATACATACATATATATATATATATATATATATATATATATATATATATATATATATATATATATATATGGAAGGGTTATATATATATAATTATAGAAAATTTCTTGACCGTACTAATATAAATTCATTAATATTTGGGTTAGGGGTCGGTTTACATTAAAACTAAAATGTTCGTTCTCTCAATATTTCGTTATTATTAATAACTTCATCAGGAGATACTAAAATTGCAATACATAATTTACGCTTCTACTAATAAATTCAAAAAGAAACTTACAACTAGAGTTAAGCGTTGGTCTTATTAATTAATTCGCACATCCTTGTAACTAGTAACTCACTACTAAACATATGAAAATTACATTTTAAAACAAAACTAACACTGTAATAATTTTTGAAACTTCAACCTAAAATGTAATTTTCAAGTATTTAGTAGTGAGTTATAAATTACAATCATGTTTTGCAATTTTAGTATCTCCTGACGAAGTTATTGATAATTACGAAATATTGAGAGAATAAACATTTGAGTTTATAATATATATATATATATATATATATATACTAAATACTAAATACAAGTATTTTTGTTTGTTTTAACGACCGTTAATGAAATAAAACAAATAGAAAGATTCTTATTAACATGGAATATATATATATATATATATATATATATATATATATATATATATATAAAATCAAATAAATTAAAAGCGGGCAAGCGGTCTGTCAATTAAAAAACTCATTTATTAAGTATCCCTATATTTCGCAACAACTTTGTTGCTTCTTCCGGAGATACTACAAGATTAATGAGAAATAACATTAAATAAATAAGAGTATAAAGCAGTAGTAAAATACTTACAAAATGTAGAGTTGACAAAATAATAAAATTGACGTACAAGGACAATAAAATTGATTAGATTTAAAACTTAAAGTAACTATAGATACAACCCTTTAAAAACCTTTAAAAAACATGTGTATGTAAAAGTTAAAACATGAAAAATATGAAACGAAACATATAGCAATAAACTAAAGTCACAAGTATATATATATAAAAAAAAAAAAAAAAAAAAATGCAATATAAATTTAAAAATATTTGGACCAAATAACAAAACGTCAATCACAAATATCAGTTAGTGCATAAAATAATCGTGCGTCGATTCTGGTTTAAATAAATTGCTTCTCAGTTTTAAAATGGCCTTCACTTTAGAACATAAAATTTTTTTAGTCCAGGCTTATTTCCGAAGTGGTAATAAAATTGATGGTTTATAGGTTTATTCAGTTCAAGATTGCATGATAGAATTTCAAGTTGAGTTTCCACATTTTGTAATAGATTATATACAATTTAAGAATACTTTGGATAGAACTTTAAAACTTTTTTCTGGAACTGGTAGTCTCTTAAGAAAATCAGGCAGCGGAGCAGTTAAGAAACGTACACCTCAAGTTGTCAATCGTGTTGAAGAAATAATGGAAAATGAACCACAAACATCTGTTCGACATTTGAGTCAACAAATAAACCTTTCTGTTGGTACAACTCACAAGTTATTAAAAAAAAGATATGCAACTTTATCCATAGCGTGTCACAGCAGTACAAGAATTGTTAGAAATTGATTTCCCACGTAGACTACAGTTTTGTAATTGGTTTGTAAATATGAATAATAATGGAGAACTTTCGCAAAGAGTCATCTTTACTGATGAAGCATGGTTTTATAAAACGGGATACCTAAATTCACAAAATACAAGAATTTGGAGTAGGTAGTGAAAATCCACATGTAATTAATGAATAATCGCTACTTCCAGAGAAAATTGGTGTTTGGGCAGCGATAAGCCAAAGGCGAATCATTGGACCAATATTTTTTCAGGGAACGTTAATTGCTCAAAGGTACCGTACGGAAATTTTACAACCATTTGTCAATCAGTTGCATGATGATGAACTTCAAAATGCATATTTCCAACAAGACGGAGCACCTTGTCACTGTACTGCAGAATCTTTGGATTATTTAAGAGAATTTCTTGATGAGCGTATAATTAGTCGAAATACTGAAATTGCCTGGCCTGCACGTTCATTCGATTTAACACCTTGTGACTTTTTTTTGTGGCCTTATCTAAAAAATAACATATTTCGAACACCTATAATAAATTTGAATGATATGCTACAGAGAATCGAACAGAAATGCATGGAAATTAATAACAATCCAGTAATGTTGCAGAATATCATCAGAAATTTTGAACGGAGGATTTTAAAGTGCATTGATCTTGAAGGACAACATTTTCAACATTTGTTATAGTTTTCAATAAATACCTATTATTTGTTATTTATTTGTATGTATGAAACTGTCAAAATATAGGACTTTGTAGGTTAAGTAGTATCACATGCTACTAGATTGCCTTTTCAAATGAACACTTGTTATATATTCCGTATTACTTGTTATATAATCCGACAAACTAAGTTTGTACCAGTATGTAGAACAAAGCTCGTCGCGACTCCGACCTTCCTGGTAATTAGGATAATTAAAAATTGCTGAAAAGTCGCGACGAGGTGTCATACTGGTACAAACTTAGTTTGTCGGATTGTAGTTATTAACGCATCACATAAGGCGACATTTACATGTAAAAATGAGATTTAATATTCATTAATTCTCATTTTGCAGTAAGTTCAGAATGTTAACTATATATACACAAAGTATAGAGGTGAAAAGCCATATTCGTCTTCGAGATACCGTGCATTGATAAGCTCCAATAAGAGCGAAACGCGTCTGTACGTTCCGTTGATGGACGTGGCTTTTCAGCAATTTTTAATTATATATTTATTTATTTATGAATATTTAATTAAAAAGAAATAAATTTTTTATATCGTAGAAATAAATTTTGACAATCTAACAAAATCGTACGTTATGGCATAACAAAGTTTATATTGCGCAAATACAACAGAAATGGGAGAGTTGAAAACTTTTTGAAGAATATTATAAAACCGAATATAAAACAATAAAAACATGTTAGAATATTTTATAGCCCGAAAGGCATGAAGAAAATCCAAGAATCGCACTGTTTTCGCATTAAAGATATTTCGTTTTATTTAAATGTAATTCAGTTTAGTTTTGCGTTTAGCGCTCTGTTAGATTTCTATTCCTCTGAACTACTTACCCCATTAGCAAATTAAATTTGGAGTGGTCGAATTAAATCAAATCTTTTTTACAATACTTACGCTTTCAACGTAACGAAATATTACTAGAATATTCTACAACAAAGTATCACACTTTCTGAAACTAAGTAACATTGATTTATAAAATTTTATGTCTTCCATATATTTCTATGTATTTCTATAAATAGGATATACTAACTTCATTACGTTATTTCGCATGTAGAAACACATAATTTGTTTATTTATAAATCATAGTTGTTTTTGTTTAAAAAAATTGTCAATAAACTAGATAATTTGTAAATAATACAAATATGCATATAGATATCTGTACACATGGATATACACCGCGTATTTAACTAGAGGTCACTTCAACTGCAGACACATGCATTTCTATCTAAGCCATGTCATCAGAGGGGGTTTGGGAAGTGATTTCCAAAGGCACAGTTTCGCCAAAAGAAATTCGCGTATTAATGTAGACAGCTAGCTCAATATACCAAAAAATACTTCACTTATGAGCGAATACATACGCAATAAATGATGCAATAATTAGCATTCTGCCGATTATGTGTAATTAAATTAAATTATTTAGGGTTATAAAATAGATGTACCATTACAACATGTGAAAGTGCAACAAATTTTCTCTTAAATGACAAACGCGCATATAGGAAACATAATATTTGCGTCAGGTGGATTCATCAGGAACATTTCGACCAGTATATTTTTGGAGAAATGTTTTGAAGGTGGAATTGTTAAGTTTATTTAATGGAATATTTGCCGCCATTAAAGTTTCACAGAGTTCTTAGTTCAAATTGTCAGATTCCGACGGGTCTAAAATCTGTATATGTGTTTGCTAAGTGACGTTTTACGTGCTTTTTGTTGGAATTTTTCACGATATTTTACAGACTTTGCAATAAATTTCGGAAACACTGGCAATGGACACACAATCAGTATGACCATTAATCCAGCAAAATGGTTTTCGATGCCATTCTCGACGTTGTTCCATATAACATCTGAAAAAGTAACTTAAACAATGTTCATGATAAATCAAAATTAAAAATGTATGCGTAAGTTATTGAAACTTAACAAAATTCACTGGACACTTACGTATATATGTAATTAACAGTTAAATCAAAGAAAAAAAAAACTAACTCACCGTACTTTATTTATCTTACGAAATATAAATTAATAATTAAAATAAATTATAAAACTCCTCACACTTCTATCTACGCCCATGAAGAAAGGAATTTAAATGTAGTATTGATGTAATTGCGTCACAATTCAACGACAAAAAACAGATGTGCGGTAACCGAATGAATAGTGCTATTCAATAACTGCGTGTTGTACTTAGCGATGTTATAGACTATTTATACGGTCCATCGTAATTTCGGCCTGATGCGTCCGGTCTCTAACAATGATCTTCAAATTTTACGTATATTTAGCTTTACGTATACATTAAATTTACCTGAAAATAAGTAAAACTAAAAATTAAATATTCTGCTTAATGATCCACACCACTAAGAAATTTAGTTTAAAGTATTTCTTAAGACAACAGAGTACTGTAAATGTTCATTTAAAATTTCCAGAATTTTCTAATATACTTGGGTTTTTCCAATAGTATAACATTTATTTAAGCTTATAACTGCCCTTACGTATAGTTGTTATGGTAATTGAATTCTTAGTACCCTCCCTTAGTCAATTTTTTATTTTGTTAATCTTAGAATAGTATAAATTACTTTGCCAAATTTAAGGTACAAAAATACCTTAAAATGACTAGCGTAGGTAGTAGAGTGGACCAATTCGGAGCGAAAGCAGAGGCGTATTTTGTATCGGCACCAGTTTCTCTATCTTTATGTCTTGCGCTATGCACGTGGCGTTGCAAATTTTATTTTGTTAAATGGTTTATATATATTTCTAAATTTCTAAGTTCTGCTTTTCTAATTTACGGTCACAATCCTGGTAATATAAGGCCTTGTAAAGTTTCCCAATATTTATCTAAAGCTGGTACACGTCTTTTGTGGCTCATTAATTGATAGCGGAGTATAAGATGAAAACAGTTCAGATCTTGGTAATATAAATTATACTTGTTTTTTTTTATATATATTTTTTTAAATAATTCGTTTTTTCCAAAAACACATCCAATTCATTCAAGTGCAAAAATTCTTCTCTCAAATTGTTTCAATAACTCACTATGGCAACCCAACAGCTTTTTCTCTTTTTAACCTCATTGGTCGCTTTAGTTATACATAATTTTCCAAAATATTTGACATTTATACTACAATTTTGATCCTTGATTAATATTATGAACTTAATTAAATTTTCTTTCACACATAACTTTTGACATTACCAAACATTAACAATAGTATACAAAATTAACTAAATTTACATAGTTCTATAATTTTGATAAATGTAAGAAAGTCATATACTTTTGAAATTTAATTATAGATTTGACACTCTAAATTAAGAAAACAATACAAATATAATAGACTTCCACCTTCTAAGAAATCCCAATAACAGAAATGTAACAAATTAAAACTAGTATTTTCAATAAGTTTATTAACATTTTTATTATATTTACCTTCGCTCCCTCATAAAAAATAATATGTGGAAAGAATTGTAATAAATTATTTTTGAATTAATTGTTATAGTTAATCCTCTGTTTATTTTATTTTGTTTATTTAATTTTTTTTTTTAATTAAAGTAAATTATAAGCCTATAGAATATTTATGTAACATGTGTTGCCTAATCATTATAATATATGTAACGGTTTAAATATTTAAATTTCCTTTATAGTGTATCATTGTAGTATATTAACATTATTTATATTATCTTGTTTAAGATGAATCTTCTATTTTGTCTTATATTATGTATCAAAGTTTAAAAACATTTGTATTATTTTATTATCATTTGAATCAGAACTATCTAGGTAATAAGTATTATTGTAATCAATTATATATATAAACCATTTAACAAAATCAAATTTGCAACGCCACGTGCATAGCACAAGACATAAAGATAGAGACACTGGTGCCGACACAAAATACGCCTCTGCTTTCGCTCCGAATTGGTCCACTCTAGTGGGTAGTATTACAGAGCGTATTTATGTGTGTTAGAAAGAGAAAAAGTGCTATTTACGGTTCGCACTTTGAGCAGTACGAACTGCAAAGAAATACTTTATCAACTGTATAATATAATTAGTTTTCGTGGATGCATTATTTAATCCTATCTTTTGTAGTTATTAACAAGGAATATTTAAGAATAGTTACTAAGGATTCTTGATAAGAACTTTATTTATTTGTTTATATATGTATTTTATTTGTTGAATAGAATTCGAACAATACAATTGCTAAATACACGATAAACATGATTATGTCTACATACATACATACATACATACATTCATACATGCCTTTCGCGGAATATTTAGTGTAACTGTTCAGTTACACTAAATATTCCGAGAAAGGCAATTCGACCCTATAAAAAAGTTCGACATGTCTGGCCATACATGTTACACAAAATATGTGTTTTGACACGAAATAAATTGTTCTAATCACTTGAAAAAGACTTAATAATAAAAAAGTCGAAACGTCGTAGTAAAAAACTGAAATTCATTAAAGGTCGCTAAACCAAGAAAAAGTCTATTATTTTAATTTTATGACACGGCCAATAAAATAAATAAGAAATAAATTTTAATTCTTATTAACACTAAATATATATATATATATATATATATATATATAATTGAAAAGAAATTATCGACCGTGATATATTATCAAAAATTAATTAAAATTCGGGTAAGCGGTCAATTAAAAAACTCCTTTATTAAATTACCCTATATTTCGCGACACTTTGTCGCTTCTTCTGGGGTAAAAAATGTAGAGTTAAAAAATAATAAAATTGACGTACAAAATATAAAAATGATTAGATAATCATTTTTATATTTTGTACGTCAATTTTATTATTTTTTAACTCTATAATGATTAGATAATCATTTTTATATTTTGTACGTCAATTTTATTATTTTTTAACTCTACATTTTTTACCCCAGAAGAAGCGACAAAGTGTCGCGAAATATAGGGTAATTTAATAAAGGAGTTTCTTAATTGACCGCTTACCCGAATTTTAATTAATTTTTGATATATATATATATATATATATAGTATTTTCGTGACCTTGGTATGATAAGGTAAACTTAATTAGTCGGCGATTAAAGGTCTGGTTATTACTTCAAAGTGTATATATTTAAAATAATCCTACATGTTTAAATATATAATTTATCAATTGATATATTTAATAAATGGCTAAGAAATTATCTAAACACACACATATATATATATATATATATATATATATATATATATATATATATACCTATATATATAATGTATGTAACGCAATACTTTTAAAAACACATTCAAAATGTAATTTCTGTTGAGGTAATCTCCTAAATATGTTTTCATAATGTCGAATATAGTTTTGGCAATGTCCTTGTGTTACAGTTTCAGAAGCATTATGAATTTGAACGTACAGTCATAATAATAATAAGTAAACATTATCTATTGAAAAAAGCAAGGAATTTATTCCGTAATCGGCTATTTTATCATTATTATCACTGTGTTTCAGAATAGCAAATTCTTAAAATGACTTGGCGATAATCTCCTCTAGGTTAATATTATAAAATAATTTGTTAGTTTACAAAAACATACCTTATAGCATACGGGTATGGTTCTATTCTTTATTGATTTTATTTCCTGAATCCTTACGTGAAATATCCCATTAGTTCAATATATTTTTGCATTTGAATTATACAACTAACTGTATTATGTATAAAATAAATATGTATATTAGTTAGATATTTCTGTGATTAATATTGTGTAATTTGTTTTATGAATTAAACAGTAGTATATTTTGTACCTACAGTTATATTAATCATTACGATAAAATTCTCGCGTTCCTTGTTTAATAAAATGTTTTTGATATGTATTTTGTTGAAAAATTACCAGTTATTACTATAATGTATTGGTCGACTAATATTTTAATTTACTGTGTAAAATGAGAACTTTATGTTGTACTATTTTAGATTTAAGCACGTCAAGTAGGGTTACGGTGTTTCTCAGAAGTTCTTGTTTATTGTTACACATTTTTTGCCCCTGCTTCGTTGCTGCATTCTATTTTTTTTTTGTTTGAATTCGGCCTGCGGGACCAAAGCCCATTTGCCAGCTGTAGTTTTGAACTAATTAAATATTAAATTACTTTACTTGCTAAAGGAGTACAGTAATAGGAAACACAGGATATCACACACTTCATAGCCCGAGGTTCGTCGGACTGACTTATACACAAGAGTCTGCCAACGGAGCCGCAGGGTAAATTACATACGTGTCAGAAGTTGAAAGGTTAGCTCTAATTAATTGTCTCTAAAGATGGTGTTTCGTTTTAATCAATAAGTTGATTATTTTATTCGAAATATTTTTACTATCGAAGCTGGAACAGCCTAGTCGGTTAGAAACTTGAACAAATCATTATCACTATCCTTCTGTGAATAACGTGCTGGTCTTGCTGGTCTAAATTTCCATTTTCATCACTATACGAGTATACAGAGGACTTGCTATCTACGCGAGAAGCAGGTGCAGCGATGGCGTCTGAAGAAGGTCGAAAACTAACAAAACCGTAGTTGTATCGCACAATTGTCTGGCAGCTTTTATTTACGGTGTATGCCCTTAGTCAGTGGAGCCGGGTGTGGGTGACTATAATAACAGATAGAAGGTAGTGCCACTCAGTTTTGCTTACAGAAGCTCAGTCTGAAAACTGAGAAATAGGATTGCGCGTTCTTCGGCGCATGCGCATACAGAGGACTAAAAACACACGCTATATACTTACTAAGTATAAATACAAAAATGCTTCACAGCATACCTGAAAAGAAATCTCTAAAGGGGAAAAAACAAAGGCAAAGAAAATAAAATACCTAGAATCAATTAACACGTACATTCACGACAAAAAATATGTATACTTGACTAACATAAGAATAGTGAATTACCTACTTTTTCTCGTGTATATATATATATATATATATATAAATATAATAACTTCGTGACCTTGGTATGATATGGTAAACCTAATCAGTAGGCGATTAAAGGTCTGTATATTACTTCAAAATATATGTATTTAAAAAACTCTACATGTTTCGGCTGTATACGCCTTTTTCAAGAGAATACAAAATATATCCTGTCATTCATATTTTGTATTCTCTTGAAAAAGGCGTATACAGCCGAAACATGTAGAGTTTTTTAAATACATATATTTTGAAGTAATATACAGACCTTTAATCGCCTACTGATTAGGTTTACCATATATATATATATATATATATATATATATATATATATATATATATATATATAATATTTTTGTGACCTTGGTATGATATAGTAAACTTAATAAGTCGGCTATTAAAGGTCTGGTTTATTACTTCAAAGTATATATATTTAAAACAACCCTACATGTTTCGACAATGATGCCTTTGTCAAGGATATAAAAAATATAAAAAAAGTAATTTTTTTATATTTTTTATATCTTATATACAGGTTCACTATTAATGTGAACCTGTATTTGTGTTCTTTACACCAGATTTTTAATAATATTTTATATTATAAAAATACCTTTGTATTATACAAAACTGTGGGGTTTACCTACTCATGTATGTTTCAATTATTCTGATACATTACACATGCGGTTAGTCCGTAGTATGAGTGAAGACACAAACAAAATGCAGTTTCTAGAGAGATTGGCTGTGCCACCTTTGGAAGGGCGTCGTTATTTCACATTGGTTATGTGGACGGGGCGAGGTACTTCGGCTGTCTGACAACAGGCAGCGCGTAATTTACTTCTACGCCCGTTCTGGATAATTTCGGTGATGTCGTGATGTGGTTCTTTTTTGTGAATGTGTCTGAGAATATCCTTTCTCCAGCAGGGGCGTACCGACGAGCCTGTAGAAAGGCGAAATACGTATCTACGTCTCTGGGGAGGGATATGTTCGGACACGTTCACAAAAAATATTAATAGTGAACCTGTATTTGTGTTCTTCACACCAGATTTTTAATAATATTTTATATTATTAAAAATACCTTTGTATTAAAGTGTAATAGACTCCACCAGGTTTATATTATGTAGATGGATCGGATATTTTCCATGACCAAAGTTTAGTCTTGCTATTGCAATACAGTAGAAACATTAAAGGCTGCAGTCAATATACCAGGACTTGGTGTCGATGTTAGGATGGATATAGACATATTGATTCATTGAAATACAGTAAAATTCCCCTTCGCGGACACCCTTCTTACACGGACACCTTCGTTGGCCGGACAGTTTTTAATGGTCCCGACCAACTCTCATATAATTTACATTGTGTTAACTCCCTCTTGGACGGACATTCTTTTGAACGGACGCGGACACAAAAAAATGTTCTCTTAAATGGACAAAAAACAAAATAAAAAATAAACGCCTTGTGGCATTTTTCAGTCGCGAGAAGTCGCTCTTTTATTTCTAAATCGGGCCAGAGTTTTTAAAAATATTAACATAAATAATCTGGCTCTAACTTGGAAATTTAATAAGGAAGCTTGAATGGATAACAGGACAAATTATGACAGATTGGTTGCAAGATCTAGATTGGAAAACGGCAATATCTCACCCAAAAGACGTCCGATTAAAAAATATAAAATTCTTGTTTCTGTGCCCTAATTGTATCAGCTTGTCAACCACTAGATACACCCATTGGGGATTATAAAAAATTTCAAAACTTATCACCGAAGTCTAATATTAAAAGACCTGCTAGTAAACATTGAAACTGTTGGTACAGCTTTTGAGTTAATTAAGAAAATTACGCTATTAGATGCAGTTTACTTCGCAAAAACCGCTTGGGATCAAGTAACCAATGAAACAGTTAAAAATTGCTTCCGCAAAGCAGGATTTAAGCATGAAAATATACAAAGTGAATACATCTGATCCAGAAGATAACTTACCATTTAACGTACTTACAGATATCATCAAAAATAAGAATTTGTTGGAATTGACAGATAAAGAAAACCTCAATAATTTTTTGAACCTAGATGGAAATTTGTATGTTGAAGATCCAGATTCAGTACTAGAAATTGAAAATCCAGTTGAAATACAAGAACTTTCCGAAGATTCTGATGTCGATGAGGCTCCAGTACCAACAGAGGCTATCCCAAATTATGGTTACGCTATTACCCAAACCAATCAGCTGAAACGTTTTGCAGAAGATTGCGGAGCTACAGAATCTTTGGAGCTTCTTTCCAAATTAGAAATACGACTTCAGGATGCCATTTTAAAGCAAAAGAGGAGATAAAACAATATATTAAATTTCGCTTCATTAAAGTGACTTTTCATTTCATTTTATGTATTATGTACTAGGTATATTCTATTATGTTTTGTATCTACAAAGGCAATAAATCTTTATTTTTTACCTTAAGTTTTTGGTTTATTTTAAAAACATTTACATACATATGCGTTTTAAATATCCCAATTTCTTTAATTGCAGTTTTCATTAAAAAAAACATTTTCTTTACGTATTTTTTAAGGCGGACACCCTTTTGAACGGACACTTTCAGTCAGTGCCGTTGGTGTCCGCCCAAAGGTGATTTCACTGTAAATGCTTTTTACATATACGACGCAATTATTCGAATTTTTTACTGAAAAAAATTCGCCCTTAGATTCGAACCTACGTTCATTGATTTGCCGGACCACGCTTTTACCATTAAGCTATTAAGGGACTGAAGTTCGAATCGTCGGGAAGTCTTAAATTACATTAAGAAACAGATTTTAATATTGTGCCCATAGTTGGCAAATTTGTAACAAATCAATTGCATTTCCGTGAAGTAATGTGAGTAATTTTTTTTTCCTAATAGCTTAATGGTAAAAGCGTGGGCCGGTAAACTAATGGACGTAGGTTAGAATCCTGCATAAGGGCACATTACTTCGCGAAAATGCATTTGATTTGCTACATATTGATTCATTCTTGATTTTTTTCCAATATGCATCTCACTATTGCTCTAATATGATTTTCTTTGATAACTGTGCTAAGTCTGTTTTATAAAGTACATGCTTATAGGATTCTCATTTGTTTGTATTTCGCAATTACCTTTAACCCAATACAGTTCTGCGAATAGTGAATTTTCTAACAGGTTTGTTAAAACATGGACAAAGTTTATGATAACAATGGTTGGGGTGTTACGTAAATTTAATTACTTTTAGTATATTTGCTGAGTTTGAAATAATAACCGGATGCTTAGACTTTGTTGAGCTTCCATTCTTAATAGCCTCCAGAATAGCCACTGCCTCCGCTATGAAAATACTACCTGCTGGATCTAGTTTATATTTCAGTTTTAATGAATTGAGTTGCCCACTTTGCCCGAAAATAGGGATGTATTTTAGGAACGGCCTCCCGATGCGAATAGTAGCGGTCAGTAGTTAGGGCCCGAGGTATAGTAATGATCATTAAAATTTTCACTCCAGTAAGCTATGTATAGAAAAAGCATGTAATGACTTAAGTTACGATATCAGTGAATATGTTTTATATATTAATTTTTATATATTAAACTAGCTCACCCGGCGAACTTCGTACCGCCTAACAGTCAATAAATGTTGTGTTAACTTTTAGCTAAACTTAATTTAGGATTTTATTAACGTAATAAAATGAATACAACAAATTTATTAAGTTCAATAGTTTATTAGGATAATATATACAAAGAATAAAAATTCAATAAAAGTATAAAAATTAAGTATTTCAATGGCGTGTCAGCAAGACATTTGCTTTATTGAAGCATGGGTTGCACTCGGGTTGATTCTCTTCAGTGGAGGATCTTGTGATATACGACATTTTTCGTTTTGTTATCAGACGCAAGAAAAAATAAAGCCGACACGGGAATATGTGGCGTACAATTAACCATGAGAAGAACATGCATGTTCTAGATTCAGACCACAAACACTCAAGGATTGGCCCTGTGATTTGTTAATCGTCATGGCGAATGCAAGACGAATCGGAAATTGAATTCGTGTAAACTCAAAGGGCGTATCGATTACGATCATCAGAATGAAAACTTCCTCACCTTTGAATTTTCCTTTGAGTATCGTCGCCTGAATTACATTGATCATCAGTTTTCTTATCACCAAACGCGTTCCATTGCATAGTTTAGGTTGGTTTAGATTTCGAAGCATGATGACTACCGAGTCAAACTTCAGTTGTAAATTGTGCGTGGTAAGCCAGGCACATCTAAGGAGTTTCAAAATTCAGTTGGATAGTTGGTGGCTTCGTCTTCGTTTGTTACAGAGTCAATAGATTTAAATGAATGTAGAGTACCAACGATTTGATTCTGAATTACTAAGTTCAAGGCATCCACATCTTTGTTCTTAGCCGCCAAAATTGCTCGCTCAATTGTTGTTTTTGTGGCTATAGATGATACTTTGTTTACAAATAAGCTATAAGCGTGCGTGAGTAAGCTTCCAATTGCGGAAGATGGCAGAGTTGTTAACCTAATTTATTTAAAAATTAATTTTCTGCATAATTTCTTTTACATTAATTTTTCCGATATTTTAATGGTTACTCTGCTATTCGGGGCGGAGACGAATCCAACAAATCAGAGATCATTAAAATCGGTGCAGCCGTTCTTGAGTTATAAATGGTGTAACTAACCCGACTTTCTTTATGTATTAAGATGTATTTCTAATTTTTATAAAAGATATGAGGAATAAACATTCTATCATAAAAGCTTTATGCATATGTAAAAGCCATTATTTTTTCTTTTAGTCAAACCATATAATACAATATGAAACAGACATGTAAATAATTTATATATCTGTAACTGTACACATGGACAATACACCTCGTATTTTCAGCATTTACTTCTGCTTAAGACATATGTTTCTGCCATCTAGGCGTCTTCAGTCAAACTAGTGAAGCAATGTATACACATTGACACAAATCTCTTAAACAATAGATCTGTATCTGTATCTATATTACGCTAAAATCGTCTCCAAGCCATAGCAAGTTACCTCCTATCAGATGGCACTAATTTAATAAGTGACATCTGACGGACGAAAGAGACTATGCCAGAAAAGGCGATCTTCCGCTCGAATAGCTAGGCTAGAGCGAGCTAGAGCGGAAGATCGCCTTTTCTGGCATAGTCTCTTTCGTTCGTCAGATGTCACTTATTAGATTAGTGCCATCTGATAGGAGGTAACTTGCTATGGCTTGGAGGCGATTTTAGCGTAATGTAGATACAGATACAGATCTATTGTTTAAGAGATTTTTATCAATGTGTATACATTGCTTCACTAGCTTGACTGAAGACGCCTAGATGGCGGAAACATATGTCTTAAGCAGAAGTAAATGCTGAAAATACGAGGTGTATTGTCCATATATACAGTTACAGATATGTAAATTATTTACATGTCTGTTTCATATTGTAACAAATGCTTTATACGTGCATAACGTATTGTTATACATAAACACAACCTTTTTGTATATAAACCATATAATATATAATTGACATTGATAGACATTTGAACTAACATCTTACTGACTTAAGTTACGACATACTTTTTATATAACAAGTGTTCATTTGAAAAGTCAATCTAGGTTACTTTGAAATTTTGATAGAATAAGACGCAAATATATTAGTATGTGTTTGTTGTTCCGTAAACGTAAATCCAAATGACATTTGATAATGTCAATCACAAATATCAGTTAGTGCATAAAATAATCGTGCGTCGATTCTGGTTTAAATAAATTGCTTCTCAGTTTTAAAATGGCTTTCACTTTAGAACATAAAATTTTTATAGTCCAGGCTTAATTTCGAAGTGGTAATAAAATTGATGGTTTATGGGTTTATTCAGTTCAAGATTGCATGGTAGAATTTCATGTTAATTTTCCACATTTTGTAATAGATTATATACAATTTAAGAATACTTTGGATAGAACTTTAAAACTTTTTTCTGAAACTGGTAGTCTCTTAAGAAAATCAGGCAGCGGAGCAGTTAAGAAACGTACACTTCAAGTTGTCAATCGTGTTGAAGAAATAATGGAAAATGAACCACAAACATCTGTTCGACATTTGAGTCAACAAATAAACCTTTCTGTTGGTACAACTCACAAGTTATTAAAAAAAGATATGCAACTTTATCCATACCGTGTCACTGCAGTACAAGAATTGTTAGAAATTGATTACCCGCGTAGACTACAGTTTTGTAATTGGTTTATAAATATGAACAATAATGGAGAACTTTCGCAATGAGTCATCTTTACTGATGAAGCATGGTTTTATAAAACGGGATACCTAAATTCACAAAATACAAGAATTTGGAGTAGTGAAAATCCACATGTAATTAATGAAGAATCGCTACATCCAGAGAAAATTGGTGTTTCGGCAGCGATAAGCCAAAGGCGAATCATTGGACCAATATTTTTTCAGGGAACGTTAACTACTCAAAGGTACCGCACGGAAATTTTACAACCATTTGTCAATCAGTTGCATGATGATGAACTTGAAAATGCATATTTCCAACAAAACGGAGCACCTTGTCACTGTACTGCAGAATCTTTGGATTATTTAAGAGAATTTTTTGATGAGCGTATAATTGGTCGAAATACTGAAATTGCCTGGCCTACACGTTCATGCGATTTAACACCTTGCGACTTCTTTTTGTGGCCTTATCTAAAAAATAACATATTTCGAACACCTATATTGAATTTGAATGATATGCTACAGAGAATCGAACAGAAATGCATGGAAATTAATAACAATCCAGTAATGTTGCAGAATATCATCAGAAATTTTGAACGGAGAATTTTAAAGTGCATTGATCTTGAAGGACAACATTTTCAACATTTGTTATAGTTTTCAATAAATACCTATTATTTGTTATTTATTTGTATGTATGAAACTGTCAAAATATACGACTTAGTAGGTTAAGTAGTAAATTTTAATTTACGACATACTTCAAAATGTTCTCAGTAAATCACATGCTACAGATTGACTTTTCAAATGAACACTTGTTACAAGGCCTGCTACATGAGAGAATATTAATGATCACCGGTTACTATGTGGATGTACATTTCACAGATCGATAACTGTTATGCCGTAAATATAATATTTATTAAAACTACATTGTCTTGCAAATTGTCTTTGTAATTTGAGACTAGCATTACATGTATTTCAGGAATTGTTAAAATTGCTATTGATCGAGTAGATTAAGTGGTATATTGCAAGCAAGTAACATACACGTTAGATCAAACTTAAATTTACCATACGTTGGCACGTTCGTTCTTTTATTTCTAAAATGTCCAGTATTTACGTGTTTCCTGCAATCCCGTTGATTCCAGCACATTAAATCCTTTTTCCACACTGTACACAATATTTTAGCACCACTACATTTTAATTTAGTATACTTTCCTATAAAATCGTTTACTTCGTTGATCAATGGTCGCTTTCTACCATGTTATTCGTTCGGCATTACCACGCTGCGTAATACATTTGTCTGCGCTTGTAATTGAATACATCGAGTCAAACTGCAGTTAAGGGCTGTTATTGAGTTCGGTCGGCCGTCCAACAATACAATACATCCCTGCATTCCAGACAAAGGGCGCAACTCTAGTAATGAATTGCTCGGATCATGTACACATACAGCGGCATCCACAGTCATTTAAATTTTTTGATCCTTCCGTGTATATAACTTGTGTCTTTCAACCTGGCCATAATAACTGCATATTTTCTGCCCTGGTTTGGCTGACTAGTGTAGTTAAGAAAGACTATCTTGTAAGATTGATAATATTGAAAAAATAATAGGTTGGACGTTAAGAGACAGTACATGTGATATTAATATTTAACAAAAAACAGAAGGGCTGATATTAAAATTGTTGAAATTTTTTCTTTCTGTATCTGTTAAGTAGATGAAACTTTGGCGATTCCTCCCATTAAATTAAGACCTCGCATTTCTCTATAATTTTATTAGTGCGCCTAATTCACTTTAGCCAGTTATATATGTAAAGTCCTAAGTATTTCACATTGCGCTGTATAGGAAAATTCGTGTTACCAAGCAGAATTTCGCTAGTAAGCAGATTTCTGGATCTAGAGAAAAATATAATATTTGTTTTACCTGTGTCCAGTTCTTAGGGCTCATTTGAAAACCAGCTGTTTAATCTGTGGATTACTCTTGTCATACTTAAAGTTAAACATTTCAAGTTGTTATTAACTGAAAAGCAATTGCTCACATTCTGGCAAATGACTTGAGTTTTCGCTTTTCCCATATCCCTAACATTATTCGAGTTAATACTTAATAGCGTTATACTCCCCGCATTACCTCCGTTATCAGAAACACTGCGGCTAATATTGGACAACGTATTTAGTTTCGTTATAAAATAAAGTTGATTTGAAGAGGCAGTGTTATTGTATCACTACAAAAACTCTCTAGAAGAGTCAAGTCAAAGTAAAATGTAGTACCTCCTTCCACACCTTGCACGATCTCGTAGAAGAGAACACGATAAGGAAACGATATCTATTATAAATATAAAAACCCGCAAAAATCACAATTTCAATCATAAATCCTCTTAAAATCAAACGAAGAAAGTTCCATAATTATCTATCCTTCCCAAATGGCTTCTCAGCAACTTCGCTCATGCATAACAGTTAAGTTTTAACAATAAATATAACAATATTTATAATGCAATCGGAACACACGTATGTTTACAACCGAATCACAACCAGAACTCTATTCCTTTTTCATTTTCATTTCTTACATTATCTATCTTTGAATTCTTCTTATTCGGAATTCGTTACCGGTATTGGATCCAGTGTTTATTTTGATATCCTCCTCTTTCCTAGACTCAGTTTTCCTTTTCCTCTTTACATGATCATTGACCCCATTAAAAGGTAATGACTCGAGCGATATCTTATTAGCACAAAATACTCTGTTTACCACCTTTATCTTTTACTTAATTTCCTCTCTTCCCTTCCAGTCGTTAGACACGTGTACTTTCTGGAATTACTTTTTCCAATTATCGTGTAACTTCTTCCAAGATCTCATTATTTTAGTATGGCCTTGGTTTTTTGTAATGTTTCTTATACATATATTCTATTACTTGTTTTCTTAGTTCTATGTTGACCGTTGAACTTGGTAATTATTGTTTTCTTTCTTCAGGCAGTTCGCTCCAAATAATTATTTTTTAAATTATTCATTAAAAAAAATATTATGAATTTTTTATATCAATTCAACGTTTCGTTATTTATTCACTACATCTTCAGGTACTCAAATGAATTGATAAAGAAAGTTAATTAGAGATGAATTGGATAATTAAGATATAACAAGTGTTACGTGTCCGTAACGCCCAACGCTTCATCACGTTATTTTGTAATATAATTAATGATATCTTTAATATATTTTGCTCCATTTCTAACGAACCGGTATCGTTATTCGTTATTTATCCATATATTTAATTTCTTTCAAGCCTTTTTTCTTTCTTCTCAGTGCTCGCCTTTTTTTCAAAGGAAAAGTACGGGACTCGCTCTCTACACTCAGTCGTTAGTTGTCGAATTTAAAACGTGGTTACGTTCTCTCTCATCACCGATATTTATCGATGTAGCCTTACTGTAATTGGTATAATTACGGCCCCGTGAGGGATTTAATTGATATTTATATCGGAATTATTCGCTAATGCGATATCTCACTTAGAGGATTTTAAGTGATGGGATAAGAAAATATATACGTAATACACGTAAACAGCACTTTATTAATTTCACCGCCATCGAACGATTTCTTCGGTATGTATCTGGGCTTTCTTTGTTTTTTTTCCTTTCACTTATTTCGTTGTTTATTCCTTTATTTAGATGGTGTAACCGACGGGCGAGGAATAACCAAAAACCCCCTGAATATTCCCGCATGTGACGCTTTTTCGGAAGGGAGAAGGAATACAATAGCCGTTCTACCCGACAGATAAGCTTTCGTTTATTATTTTATTTCGTTTTTTTGTCATTCGCCGTTCTCTTATTTTATTATTTATATATTATTATTGCAATTAACTAATAGACCGTTTTAATAAATTCCCAGGTGTTTTTCAAATGAAATAGCCTGTGTTGACTGACCTGTTTTTTTTTTGGTTCACAATGTTTTATACAATTTCAACCATTCATTGAAATAAATCGATCTTAAGCTAGGAAGTTTTAAATTCAAATAAGTTGGCAAAAATATGTAATGCATATAACTAAAGTATTCAAATAATATACATGAATAAAAGCATGTTAATATTGAAAAGTTTACATCTGTAGTATAAGAAATGCCCCCCCAAAAAAACCTCTTTTAAAGTTTTACATTGTTTACTTTTTTAAAAGAAATTATTTGATACAAACAGAAACCCCCGATTGTCATTTGTTTTTGAGTTATTACCACTATCTTTTGTTTTTCATATGGCGGCCATATTGGATTTTGGGTTTGTTAGGTAGTCCTCAAAATGTGCTTTTCAACGATGTATAACATGCCTGAAAAATTTTTATTTATAAGGAAAATATTAATAAAAACGTAAATTAATCTTTAATGTGAAATTAGTAGGCTGAAAAATTAAACACCAATGTCAAATGAAAGTGAAAAGATATTCTAAGTATAGTAAACGCCAATTAAGTTGGCGCGAGGAGGGGTAAGTTCGCGCAGGATTAAAAGTAGTGGGGAGATTTGTATTTGGTTTTACATCAAATGTCAGATAATTCTAACCTCTGAGCGTATATCACTAGCAAAGACATTATGTTCCGTCAAACGTCAATGACAAATGTATTCTGACAATGAAACAAAACGATAACCTGTCAAAGTACAATTAGTGCTGCAGAGATAAGTTAATTAAAACTACTTGTAGTTAGTGATAAGTAATTATTGTCAAGTATTAAGATTTATAAGTATTGATAATAGCACATACATATTCAAACGAAGAAAAAGTTGATATGTTGGAAGTGTATTTCAAAGCAAATAGAAACACTAAAAATGCGTGCACGAGTTATGCAGAGCGTTTTCCAGAAAGACAACAGCCACACAGGACAATTTTTAGAAGACTAGTTAGCAAATTAAAAAACTTTGAAAGCTTCGAACAAAAACGAGCTAACTATGAAGTTAATGATGCTAATACACGTCTAAATAATATTTTGCAAAACGTTAGGAACAATCCCAGCACATCAGTTCGTCGTGTGACACGAGAAACAGGGATTTCAAAATCTACTGTTCACAGAACCTTGACGAAAAACAAGTATCACCCTTACAAACCAATAATTGTACAAAGGTTTAAGTGATAATGACAATCTCCGACAATTACAGTTTAGCAGGTGGTACCTTCAAAAATGTGAATATGACGCTAATTTTCCTAGGAAAATACTATGGACAGATGAAACACGATTTACCAATTGTGGAGTGTTCAATAGAAATAACTATCATCATTGGTCTACTGAAAATCCACATTTGGTAAATCAAAGAAGATTTCAAGTTCGATTTGGTTTTAATGTCTGGTGCGGTTTAATTGGAATGACATTTTGTTTACATTTTTTTGTGATTTCAAATAATGGACCAGTGCAATGGCCTGCGAGATCGCCCGACCTTACCCCGCTTGACTTTTATTTATGGGGTACCACTAAAAACGAAGTATTTGATTTTGAACCGCCAGAAACTCGGGAAATTTTAGAACAAAGAATACTAGATGTGCTACGATCAGTAAACGGAAACACGCTACGTAGAGTTTGTAACTCTACTCGAACAAGGTGTCAAAATTGTGTGGAACAGAATGGTCGTCATATTGAACAATTTCTTTAAGTGAATGTGAACTTTAAGTTCTGTATCTTTACTTTTTATTTCTATAATTTTTTTATCGTTTCGTTTGTTTACAGTATTACTTAGAATATCTTTTCACTTTCATTTGACATTGGTGTTTAATTTTTCAGCCTACTAATTTCATATTAAAGATTAATTTATGTTTTTATTAATATTTTCCTTATAAATAAAAATTTTTCAGGCATGTTATACATCGTTGAAAAGCACATTTTGAGGACTACTTAACAAACCCAAAATTCAATATGGCCGCCATATGAAAAACAAAAGATAGTGGTAATAACTTAAAAACAAATGACAATCAGGGGTTTCTGTTTGTATCAAATAATTTGTTTTAAAAAAGTGTCTGAACAATGTAAAACTTTAAAAGAGTTATTCAGGAATAACGAAATCGGCAAATTTTTGATTTTTCAAAATATTTTAAAAATTTAAAAAGTTAGATCAAATTTGAAATGAGATTTGCCGCGAGTATTGAATTCTGCAAAACATTCCCCATTTAACCGTTATTCTATATCTTCTAATAACCGAGATACCAATGGTGAGCATCGAAATTGGAACACACGGTATATATATATATATATATATATAATAACTTCGTGACCTTGGTATGATATGGTAAACCTAATCAGTAGGCGATTAAAGGTCTGTATATTACTTCAAAATATATATGTATTTAAAAAACTCTACATGTTTCGGCTGTGTACGCCTTTATTTTGTATTCTCTTGATAAAGGCGTACACAGCCGAAACATGTAGAGTTTTTTAAATACATATATTTTGAAGTAATATACAGACCTTTAATCGCCTACTGATTAGGTTTACTATATATATATATCTTTGTTCGTTTTGCTTTAAATTTCAAACTAAGACAAATATACAACTGAAATCTTCCCTTAAATAATAAATTTAACAATATTCTCGCATCCAAAAGAAAGCTTAATAACCGAAAGATTTATTTGATGCCGTTGGTCTCAGTGGAACCTTTACGAGCAGTCAAATACGATATATATAAGTAAGACAAGAAGCGGAAGAAACTTTTTCTAATTCTTTAATGATAAGTAAAACACTAGTTGGAAACAGATTTCAATTTCAATTTAATTTGACTAAGATGAATTCAAAATTTTCGTCTTAATTGTGAATTTATCTAACATTTATTATTAAGCTTCTAGGCCTAAATAAAGGGTTTTTCAATACGAGTACGCAAAATAAAACCTTTGGATCTTTTGGTTCAGTTAATACTATTATTTACGGAACATAACATTATTCAAATGTCCTTTACATTTACCGCTACTTTTTCACTTAAATTGGATCAATTGACAGCAGCGACACGTTGGCTGTTAGTCTACAAATCGTGTCATGTTGGTGGTTTGATTAGAAATGCAGCAATTGATAATGTCTTGTTGAACCCACATGTTGTCCAAGTTTAGAGCATCCAATTCGGCTCAAAAAAGTCCAGTTAACTTTAAGCGGTAGCGAGTTCCAGTCACAGTAAAGTCAGGGATTCCTCCAGCATGAAATACATACAAGAGAGCCAGTTTAAGTTAATGCAATCTTCATGCATTTCTTATGGCTGACTTTGAGCCAGATATGCCAGTTTTGCTCATTCACAAAATCATTAAGCCAGAAGTGAGCTTCGTCACTGAAGATGATTTTCTTGTAAAATTTTGGACCATTTTCGGGTTCCATTCACAGTAAAGTCTAAAAGGCTTCCTCTAGCATAAAATGCACATCAGCCAGTCAGTTTAAGAAGATGCAATGTTTTCTCGTGCATTTCTTCTGGCTGATTTTCAGACCGGATATGTCAGGTTTGCTAATTCGCAAAATTCTTAAGCCAAAAGTAAGCTTCGTCATTGAAGATAATTTTCTTATGAAATTTGAAACCATTTCCAAGTTTCTCTAAAGCTCAACTACTGAATCTCCGACGCAACAAATGATTTGTTTAGTTTGAGTTCTTAAGTAAGAGCACAAACCCCCTGATGTATAGCTACAATATTATCTTCGTTAGTTGCACTTCTTTACCTCAGCGACAAGGTAATATGAAGTAAATATGTTTATTAGAACTTTTGCCCACAAAATTTTCAATTGTTCTTTGACATCGATGATTATAACGAAGGAAAATTGGAGTTAATGCATGTGAAGGTAGTCGCAATTGAACGTGAATTTTGATTAAACTTTTGGAATTTGTAAATCTCGCTTAAGCCTATCTCCATAGTGAAATAGTAGATAAAAACAAGCAAAAATGCCACAAAACGAACTCAATAAAGCTGTCACCTGAAAGAAATATCCAGTTATAAATGCGTCCTTCGTAATGGAAAGCCTCATATTTTACGTTGAATGCGTACTAAATACCATTTTGCGGTATTGTTTTTGGCTTCATTTACCTTTTTCTTTGTAACTGGGTACTTAGTTCAATGTATAATTTGCCGTATTTATTTTGTATCTCAGGTGGAACTCTAGGAATTTCGTAAAGTTTATGTTAATATATTTTCCGGCTTTAAGTTGCTGGTATTTCACTGAATATATCGTAGTTTAAATGAATATAACGTACGGAACACGTGAGAAAAAAATCGAAGGTAAAAATCGATTAGTAATAAAAATTTTATTAAAACGTAAACATTGGGAGATTATTACACACTATTGCGTCATAGAAAAACAAAATTCACAATTCTCCCCATCATGCTCCGGACGACTACCAAGTCCTTGTCACAAACTTTCCTGCTCAGTAGTGACCAAAATTCCTCAATGGGGCGCGCCTGGGGTACGTTGGGGGATTGTCTTCCTTAGGTACATAATTCACGTTATGTTCAGTTAACCAGTTCTGAGTGATTCTAGCATAATGGCTTGAAACCAGATCGGGCCAGAATATTACATAATCAGTTGGATGAGGAGCATTAATGAAATTGATCAATTTAGATAGGCATTTGCGAATATAGATGTTTGCATTCACAGCTTGACCTCTAACTCTCCCAACGTAAGGTCTTGAAATTCCTGTTTGAGAAATAGCGCACGAGATCGTAATATAGTCGGCAAATTTCGCTTTCGGTTTGAATATTACGTTTTCAGGACAATTTGCAATTTGCGGCAGCATCTGGGGATTCTCTCTAGCTGGGTTGCGGTGTATTTGGGACACTTCCTTCTTTTTCGATATTATAATCAATTTTTAGTCAAAATTCTGCCAACGGTCCCATGCGCAATTCCAAATCTACGGCTTAAAGTGCGCGTAGACGTCCCAACTCTGTCTTGAGCAGATTGGATGAGTCTGTTTACTTCATGCGCGACCAAAACTGGAGGTCGTCCACTTTTCGGTAAGTTCATGCATGGCATACCTTCTTTACATTCCTTAATTGTGCGATAAATGGTTGACAGTGCAATATTTTGGTCTCGGAAAATGTTAACAATCTCGCGTTTAGGTACTCGTCCAACTAAATAATATATAGACTTTCGTATTTCAATCTTGTATGAAATCTTTCAAAACTATTTCTGACAAATCTAACATGTCACCATAGCACAGTGGAGGATAATTGTTGAAGCATTCTAAATAAATGTTTCATTTTTGTACTACAGCACCAGTCTTGTTATTTTCTGATATTTCCTCGTATATATATTTTTTCACGAAAATAATAGTAATAATGTGTATGAGTTACTAATTTGTCAATTATGAAGAAGTTTGTGAATCTATTTTCAGTCTCTTCTTTGAAAGCGTATTTTCTTTCTCCTGCTATGTATAACAGGAATAAATTTGTAAATACTTTCATGTTTTACTATGTCGTTAAGTCGTAATTTTAACAAAAGAAATAAATTCAAAAGGACGGAAAATATTCCTACAATACGAGTCGATTCTATGTATAATGTAGTATAGGACTAAGCCCTAGTAAACCTTCATTAATATTTAAATATGCTACTGAATCTGTTAAAACTAAAAACACATAATTTTTCGACTATTAAAATCCGTAATGTTTCGAAAGAATATACGTTTCAGTTTTATAGCGTTTTTTCTTTGTTTGAGTAATAGCAAGACGTTACGGTTAAGGGAAAAGGTTTTCTTATATATTCCGTTTCCTGGATTTTAAAAGAACACGTTTCATAATTAATATTACATTTAACATGTCATTAACTTTTATAATTATGATAATCTCTCTGCTGTAAATGTCCACTAAAAATATGGGCAGTAGGAAACTCCGCACAAATCCCTAAATAAAGGGGGGTCGTGAAAGTATTGATGCTAATCCGTATACGAAACTCGGTGTTTTCTTGTTTCGTCTATTCGTGTCTCGTCACCTAGGGAAATTTGACCTGTTATGACCAATTTTATTCTTGTTTCGTCAACTGCAAGATATACCTGCTTAAAGTGTTCTTGTTTCGTCATTTGCATTAATCCTTATTAAGAATATTGTTAAATCATTTCTTGAAAATCGTGTAAGTTTGGAGGATGCTTTGACAAAACTAACATACGTCGTTAAATACGAATAATAGGAAAATAATATATTTGACGAAGCCAGGACGGCAAATTAAACTCTGTAATAATTACCTGTATATAAATGACGATCCATAAGGGAGATATTAACTTTTAAACACGCCAAAGTAAAAAGTTTTTATTTTTTAATATATTAAAATTTTTAAGTTTTTGCTTTGCCAGTCCTAAGCCTGGATAAAGTGTGAAGGGAGGTGGCAAACGGTTTCTTAAAAAAAATACCTTGACCATAATGACACTTTTTCAAACAAAAATTAGTAGTCCCAGTTGACGAATGCGGAATAAATCATTACCTGCGAAAAGGTCAAAAAGGTACAGGTGACGAAACAAGAAATTTTGGGTCAGGTGACGAATCACGAATTGACGAAACAAGATCGAATCCGAAACTCCGCACAGGTAAAATGCAGGTATCATGTAATGATGTGCAACATTACCGCAATGTTTGCCATCAACTTCCAAAAAATCTGAACAAGAACAATTTAATGAAGATTTGTGTCAAATGTTTGTGTCGGCAGATATTCCACTACATAAATTAAACAACTTAAATGTCAAGTTATTTTTGCAAAAGTACATCGGCAAATATAACATTCCCAACGAGAGCGCGTTAAGAAAAAAATATATTCGCTGTATCTATGCAGAAACATTGAATAGCATTAAGAAGGTTGTTACAAACAATTATCTTTATATATGCGTAGATGAAACTACTGATAGTATGGGCAGATACATAGTTTATTTAATGATTGGTATCCTTAACGTATTGGTTCCAGCAAAATCTTATTTAATTTCATCCAAACAGTTGGAAAAGGCAAATAATTTGATAACAACAAGGTTTATACAGGAAGAACTGGCAACTTTCTTCTTATCAGAATCGATTCCAAAAGAGAAAATTCTATTGTTTTTGACGGATGCTGCACCATACATGGTGAAGCCAGCTTTCAACTTCAAAATCTTTTACCCAAATTTGAACAAAATTCACACAATTTGCTTGGCACACGGACACGTGTTGCAGAAGAAGATAGAAACCATTTTCCCTTAATAAATACTTTAATTAGTAGTGTTAAGAAAGTATTCTTAAAAGCCCCATTACGAGTTCAGTTTTACAAACAACATCTACCCGTTGTTGCGCTTCCTCCTCAACCAGTAATCACACGATGGGAAACGTGGTTGGAGGCTGCTATTTTTCATGCAAATCATTATGAAGGAATAAAGACAATTATTATGGATCTTGGTAGGGATGCACAATCTGTGATAGACGCCCAAAAGGTGTATTCGAGTAAAGAAATACCTCAACAGTTGGCGCTTATTATTAAAGCCAATTACAGTTTTATTTCCACTTCTATATTGCAGTTGGAAAAACAATTTATGTCGCTAATCGAGAGCGTTGAAATAATAAACAAATTTGAAAAGTCATGTTTTGATGTTAAAGGAGGAGTGGGACAGTCCGTGTATGAAGAATTTTTAATTGTAATAGGAAAAAATGAGG
This sequence comes from Melolontha melolontha, assembly GCA_935421215.2. Taxonomy (NCBI): domain Eukaryota; kingdom Metazoa; phylum Arthropoda; class Insecta; order Coleoptera; family Scarabaeidae; genus Melolontha; species Melolontha melolontha. The sequence continues at coordinate 32,713,199 of OW285244.1, read as the reverse complement.
GTTTTAAAAAGCTAAAGGACATTGCTAAAATCTTGTGTGGTGATTCAGTAGAAAATATTGAGTTGACAATAGATGATATTTCTAATTTGAAATATACTCCTATAACAAGCGTCGACGTAGAACGAACCTTTTCAATATATAAACACGTTTTCAGGCAAGTGTCACAATTTTTCTGTTGAAAACTTTGAGAAATATGTGATTGTAAATTGTTTTCATACTTAATTACATATGTTGTAAAATGTTTTAAATAAACTTGTAGTAAACACAATAGAATATTTTTTCTACAGTATTCCATTTTCTAAGATTCCTCGTATTTTTTTACCTGCATATTTTTCATAAGCAAGTGCATATTTAGGCTAAAACGTTTGCATATTTTTGCGCATATTTTTATAAATAAAGATTTTTATTTGAATAATTTATTTTTATTAAAATAATAAAACACTTATTTGTGGGAAGTTTCGTACACCATTTTCTAAGCAAAATTTTGGGATGTGCGGAAATTCCTATAGATTTAATCCTTTGCCTGACTCCGTGCGGAATTTCGAAGCTCCCAAAAATATATTAGAATAAATGCAACAAAATTTTAATAATTTATTTTAGGTAAATACTGAATGACTTAACTTAATAACTAGTTAGATCTTAGCAATGAAATTAAGAGTGGTAACCGGTGCGGAAAGTATAAATAGTATTAATTGTTGGTTCGTGTGCATAGCAATAAGATGAAAATCTAGTTTTAAAGATTAATATATAAAACAATGAGTCTTTTGAATATATATAAAATTTTATTAAAAATCGTGAAGAACGCAATACAAGTTCATCCATATAGTACATAGTATAATAATATCACAGTCACCTCGAAGGATTAACAAGTGTCCGAACTTTTATGAGCTGAAATGTTTGCAATGAATTTTACAGTATTAAACACAAATGTAAACAACACAGAATTTGCACATTTTAGCAAACGCAATAATAGAACATCATCAATATTGCTTTTCTGTGAACACTGGCGCAAGGATTACTAACCTATTTTCTTAATGGGTCGCATTTCATGAATACTACCTTATTGCTAGTTACAGAACCGTTCTCTAAAGCACGTTACCATTGTATTTATACAATGCAAATTGGACAACACGAAGTACAATAATTATCGTCTAATATGAACTGAATTTTGCCTATATGTACCTGCATCAGTCAAATGTTCGATACCAAACACAAAAAAGAACTCATTAAAAATTACCTTTTGAACTACTCTGAAATGTTCTCTAGTATATTTCTACATGTAATTCTCTAATATCTAATTCGCTTTCATCTTAACACACTCTAACGTCTCTATTGTTCTTGTATCAATATAGTCTCTCTTTCATTCGCAATGTAACAAGCTTTAACGGTCTGCTCACGAAATTATACAAGAATTTATATATTATGTATAAAAAAAGAAATGATAAACGAGCACCCGTAAAAAGTGCCCCCTTTGGGGACTCATGCATAAGTAATATTATCTAGGGATTTCTAAGGTTAAAGGGCGTAGGTTGCATTGGACATTTTTATTCATAAATAAAGACTTCCTTAAAGGTGTATCTTCTCAAATTGCATTGAACAATATTTTAAATTCGATTTTTTTATGATGTAAAGTCTTATCGATGGCATAAAATACAATAACACAACCGAAAATATTATTTTATTCAGAACCTGTTTATGTGTAGGGAAATTGCTGTTTTAATAAAGTGTTCATCTATTGTGCTATAAGAGATGATTTAAACACTTAAAATATCTTCCAAACACTAAAATACTCGTATTCTAAAAGGGAACTGCCAGCATCTTGTTATAAATTTATAGAATTATCTCCTTTAATATATCTTGTTCCCAGCTGACGCGCTATCTTAGATACTTTTCAGTGATAATTAGACTCGGCAAAGAGGGTCAATTTCCAGTACATTACCGAGAGCAACGTAGAGGGGTTACGGAAACTGAAGCGTCCGTATCAAAGCACACTTGTTCAGTATTATTCCGCTGGTCGTTGTGAGTGCATACCAGGACGCACATACTTAGAAAATGTCGCATTTGGGTACGATTCGGAAACGGCGTGTTTCGAATAAACTAAAAAACGTAATAGCGAGTATGCCGAATTTAGAATACGAAGGCGATATAACTAAATGTGTAAGGTGCGACGACTATTTGACGTGTACCAGCAGGTGGAAGTATGAACGCCACCTAAAAAGTATAAAACACTGTTCTGCAATCCATGGCAAACGATACAGCGATCAATTAACATTTGATATAGGTGTTTGTTTTATTATATGTAATCTACTGTTCACATTGCTAGACCAAAAGCATTTGTTTCCTTCTGCAGCAAGTATTCGGATTATACATTACCAAATTACGTAAATTAAGGTAGTTTTAAGAAATTCTTTGATAATGGCATAACAGCCGAAACATATATGTTACAGAAATATAATAAAAATATGTGAAATATAGAAGTGTGTTATTCCTACCAAGTACATCAATTAATTACTAAAATATTTCATCAAGAAGTGTCTTCAACATCAATTAATGAAATTATTTTAATATGTATTAATCTGGACATTGTTAATATGCAATAAATTATAATTAATTAATTTATTATTATTCTTATTATTGATATATCTTGTGATTTGAGTCCGTTACCATCATGCCGTGATTAAACATTCTCTTTGCGTTATGTAATCTGACATTATACATTACTGTCGGTTATATAGAAAGTTTTAGTTCATGAAGAACAAGAACCGACACCGACTGTTCTCGTAGCTTATTCCTTATGGTAAAGAGCTGTAGATTAGTGGCAAACTATAACTAAATTTAGGAAAATGTGATATACATACAGCGGTCTAGTAAGCATCAATTTCATAAATTATTGTCAAGAATTTCGTATATGTTTCTATTGGACATTTTTTATTTTTAAATTTAAGCGAAATTTTAAAAGATATTACTAAGCAATAACAACTAGAGATAAGGATACATTATATCACAATAAATGATAACAATTCAAACTATGTAAATAACTTATGGTCCAGAAGTTTTCGGCAAAATTTTAGATGATTTGTAGTTGCACTAAATGACGTTTTGTTAAGTTGTCGCTGGATGTTATATGTTACAATTAATTTGTTTTAATTATGACAGTTTAGTTTTTGTGATCTGGTTCAGCAAAATGTCTTATAAGCTAGATATTCGCAAAGGAATTTGCAATCTAGTTAGGTGAATGCCCAAGCGTGATATTGTTGCCATTTGTCGTGAACAAGATATTTCTTTATCAACAATTTATCAAACCATAAAGGAATATAAAGAGGGAATACCCTGCGTTAATTTGCCAAAAAGTGGTCGACCAAGAATTTTGAGCAAACTGAGGGAACAAATAATGCTTGAAGCCGTTAAGGACAGAGTTGGAGTTTCACAGCGAAAAATTGGTCGAAGATTCGACGTTTCAAAGACCATTGTTTTTCGAACAATTTCCCGAAATAACGTGTTGTTTCGAAAACGATGGAAAGCATCTAAATATACCGCGGCCCAGTTAGAAAGAATACCCTGGTCGTGTCGTGCACTACAGCTCATCCATTTTGCCAATAAACTGATCGCAGTGGATGATGAGAAATATTTCACCTTGTCCCATTCAGAGATGAAGAGAAAAGACGGTTTTTATACCGATGACAGAAAACATACCAGACAATATCGAATTCAAAGGTAAGTCCAAATTTGAGGCCAAAATTTTAGTGTGGTATCATTTCTCAAGCCGGATTTATCTCACAGCCGTACATTGGTCGTTTTTGAGGAGAAGCATTAACTGCACAGCTCTACATTCAAAGATGCCTTTCTAAACTACTTCAGTTTTTAAATACACATCATGGCAATTATGATAACATGTTTTGGCCTGATCTAGCTTTATGCCATTATGCTAGAGTTACTAGAGGCTGATATAACGCAAACAATATAACTTTGCTCCTAAATAAGACAATCCTGCCAATGTACCTCAGGCTCGGCCAATAATTTTGTCAATATTGACTAGAAAAGTGTATGAAAATGGATGGGAAGCTGCAAATGAAGACCAATTACGACCTTAAATTTTTCAAAAAATTCGAGGAATTGATCCTACTGTTGTCCAGAGGATGATGGGTCAAGTCAGAAGAAAACTGAGGACCATCGAAGATAATGACCCATTATAAATTATTTGAAGATTAAGTATTTGTTGTTATATTTATTATTAATTGTTGTAATATATAGTTTATAAATTAAAATAGTTTTGAGAAAATTATCGACATCTAAAATTTTTCCGAAAACTTTAAGACCATACATTATATGCTCGTAATAAAAAGAACTAATTTAAAATGATACTAATGAATCGTTAATCATTGAAACCACAATGTGTAGATGGCACTGATTTTATTTAACTTTATTAACTGAGATACTAAGTCATATCCTTGCTTGTGATATTTAGTATCAGAAATCGAATTGTATTAAAGCTTTATTAGATCTGGCCATTTGTATCAGTTATTTGAGTTTCGTCCGAATTAATTTTTCTGCTAGATGTATTCCGAGGATTATCACCATTTTGTAAGATTATAATTCATTTGAAGACTTCCAAACTAACCCAGACAACCAAGTAATACAGACCAGTTAGTCCACATTGTCCCATTATTTTTCGTCTTACCAGAGTGTATGAATTGTTTCCACCTCGCAGTCACATAAAACTGGTTGAAAGTATTACCATGATTTCTCCAAATTATTCTTAAAATTAAATATTTAAAGGCTTCCAGACAAAGAGCGTGTGATGGTGACCACTTATCCAACTTGGTTTTACTACTTGTTCATCTTTATAATGAGATTATATGAATTGATCATTTGCGGGTATTCGCTTTAATGAAATTTATAATTAGGTCTACAACTAATACTCGATTAACATGGTTTAAAATTAAATTGTTGAATCTTTGGAACGTGTATTATTGTAAGTAGATACTAATTTAAAAAAAGGTATATAACCCCTTACCACAATTATTAGTCGTATCCTAAATACGTATTTCGACAACTAAGTTGTCATCATCAGTAGGTAAAAACTACTAATTAAAGTCACACGGGGCACAATAAAGTAAAGTAAGATAAACGCTTCCGCACAACTACTATACACTGCAACCCTGTAAAGACTGAATAACGCTGATATAACGCACAGTCTTTACAGGGTTGCAGTGTATAGTAGTTGTGCGGAAGCGTTTATCTTACTTTACTTTATTGTGCCCCGTGTGACTTTAATTAGTAGTTTTTACCTACTGATGATGACAACTTAGTTGTCGAAATACGTATTTAGGATACGACTAATAATTGTGGTAAGGGGTTATATACCTTTTTTTAAATTATTATTTAACCACAGTCTCCATTGAAAGAATTTAAGTAGATACTATTTACCACGAATCGGTAACTTTGGAAATTTCACGAGTTATGCCGTCATCTGGCCGGATAATTCATACGGCGCACTTTTATTAATTATGTAATTGTTTGTTGGGAATGTTTGGATAGTGGTAAATTTTGTCTAGTTGTAGTATTTTTGACAACGAAGAGCATAGTCTTATTTCAGCATCAAGAGACACACAGTCTCGTTACAATAAACAGTATTATCAAGAGTTTCTGTAGCGTCACTTTTCTCCACTCCAGGATGATTGTGTCAAGACATACTGCACAACTAGTCAGTTTAATTTCGCATAAATTCGTAACAATCGATAGACATATATACACACTAAAATCCATCAACCAAACGTACATAAACCATTATGTCAATAATCACCAGACGGAGTAGACTCGTTATAGTATACAGGCTCTTCGAGTATTTGAATAATACAGATGACCTACAGATAAATACTTTAGAACCGTTACGGCCATAGGTCATAGCAAAGGTTGAAATCTATAGTAATTTGTGGAAAAAAGGAAAGCTAGTTTACAATAAAATAAAGTAAAATCAAATAGGTCGCTGTCAATGGATACTAGAGACACCTTTTATATTTTTACAATCGACCACTAGATGGTGCTTTTGACATATGTAATCACTATATTCTTAAAGTTTGACATTTGTCAATGAGAAATCCGCGATAGTTTAGAAATTGAGTAAGTAGTTTGTTGACAGTGACAGTTTTAAGACAGTGAATTTGTAAAATAATGGAGATTACTCGTGAAGGTTTTCGTTGGATGATTTTTTACGATTATAAAAAAAGGCGTAACTCCACAAGAATGCATTATATCGCTTCGGGCAACTTTTGGTAATGAAGCACCATCAGAGAAGTCTCTGAAGTCTCTCAAGCATAGCTTGAAGGGGGTATAAGCGCCTATTTTGCAGAGCAAGACGTCAGGTACTATTCGAAAGGGTTAAGAGGTTAGAGGATCGCTGAGAAGAGTATATGGAGTTAAAAGGAGACTATGTTGCTAAATAAAATAAAATTTGACCGGTAAAATATTTGTTTCTATGTGACACTCAAAACATTTCAGAATACTATCGTAAGTGTTTCCCTAAATGAGCTAGAGTGAACTTTGGCAGCCAGACAATATTTTCGGATCTACTGGCTATTATACATGGATTCACATACTTCATCTCATAACTATGGCCCTTCTCAGGACCAAACAATCAAAAATCTCGGAAAAACAATTCGAATTTGTCAAATAAATGTTGAAAGACTTAGCAAAGCTAAGAGTGTGTACATTTCAAAGTTCTTACTAGACTAAAACATTGACATGGAACATTATTCAGGAAACTCACATAGAAAACGAAGACTAACAACGTTATAGAGGTAAAATTGAAGGAGTTGAGTTACTTGGGGCTACCTACCACCATTCCTATGGAAATGCAACCTACGTTCGGAGTTTACAATTGGTTTAAAGAATTTCGTCATGGTCGTGCCTCAGTGAGTGATCGACCAAAAACGGTTGTGATTCCAAAAAACATCGATGCTGTGCGGAAAATGATAGAAAACGATCGACATGTGACTTACAGTGAGGTAGAGGCATCTCTTGGCATATCGCAGACTGCAATTCATTCGATTTTACATGAACATTTATTTGTAAAAAAATATGTTCTAGATGGATTCAACATAACTTGACCGAAGCACAGAAAGTAGCTCGTGTCAATTGATGTAAAGAGATGCGCAAAAAATTCGACGTAGGAACCACAAAATCTGTATACAACATCGTCACAGCTGACGAAACAGGATATATGCGTACGAGCCGGAAACTCAGCAACAATCTACTGTATGGGTGTTCCAAGACGAACCGAACCCCACAAAAGTTGTTCGCGCAAGGAGCACTTCCAAGAAAATGATCGCTTGTTTCTTCGGCTGTGCAGGACACATCGCAACAATTCCTTAGAGGATCGAACAACTGTTAACACTGAATGGTATACAGTAATTTATTTGCCTAAAGTTATAGACGAAATCAGGAAGAACAACCGAAAACGTCGCATTATTCTTCAACACGACAATGCGAGTTCCCATACAGCACGTCTAACAGTTGAATATTTGAAGGAGAAAAGTGTTGAAATAATGTCTCATTGTCTATATTCACCTGGTTGTCGCCGAATGATTTCATTTCGTTCCCAACTGCGTGGCAGCGATTTTCAACACCTCAAGAAGCAGTCGAAGCCTTTGAAAAGTGTATAGACCATAAAGGCGAATATTTTGAAAAACAAATAAAATAGTTTGTTCCCAAAAATTTTTGTTTTCTTCCCAGATTTTGTAAAAATATAAAATGGTATTAAGTATTTGTTATTGAGTAGTTTGTATTTAGTAAAAGCCATGAAACTTTTTCAAAAACAATCTCGTTTTCAGTTTTTCATAATTTCTTGAACCTATGAACACGCTATTTTTAGTGTGCTTGGTTTGAAGCATATTTGTACTTTAGAGAAATAAGTGTTTTTTTTAATAGTGTTTCGGCCAAAATATTTTAATTTTACTTTTTTTTAACCGGCTAAATTTGTATTAATATCTGATTATAAAGAGCGTACATTGATTGATTGAATTATGATGATAACAATTTCTAGAGCGTTAACTGCAGTATTGGAAATTTACGTAACGGTACTAATTGCACCTCTTAAAACTAACGGGACTAAACTGTCTCTTTAATAAGATAATTAATTATCAGCACGTACATCATATTGTGTGTACCAGCATTTGGAAACATTTGCTTGTTACGCCTTTGACAAAGTGCGAGGCACCGACAGCCTTGAGCGATTTTCTACTATGCGGGTAAAGTGGGACTGTTTAATTACATTAGACTTGTGTAGGCTTTCGATGCAGTTGATTAAAGCATTTTAATTTAAACTTCGCTATATACAACCTTCAATCATAATGCCACGAATATAATTTCATTGCTATTGTATAATTACAAATATTGCGTAGCTCTTCAAAACAATAATTTCATACGTTTCCGGGTATAAGAATTTCGGTTTCGCAAGGATCCATTCTAGATTTATCGTTATGTAATATTAGTAATTCGAATAGTTTCAAAGTTGTCAGCACTCGTATACTGATGACACTCAAATATACTAACATGGTTATACATATTTGAACAAAGTTATACTGTGCACTAGATGTTAAAGTTAATAAAATACGGTAAAAATATCGGGCTTGTGGTATTAATAAAACAAAGGAAGATCTAACGCTAGATTAAATTAAAAATGGTGTAGATTACGTGTAAAAAATTTAACAATGAAGATTCGAATGAGAACATAATCACTCTAAGTGGAAGAGATTTCAGTCTGCTATTCAAGTTAATCAGAGAAAATTAACGAAAGTCGTTCGATGATTGTATGATCTACATCGCTACTGTTGCTCAATATAAAATTCGCGACTGTGTGCTTCAAAGTTGTACAACCCAAAGTTAAGCAAAAGATATTTAGGGACACAATGAAATGCAGACAACTGTGATGACGTATTTTGAAAGATGTAAGAAACATATAGAAGTGGGAGGTGATTGTATTATATGGCATCAAAAACACAGTGGCGTGTAGATTCAAAGGGATACAAAAAATACATTTTCTTGTATGGTTATACATATTTGAACAAAGTTATACTGTGCACTAGATGTTAAAGTTAATAGAATACAGTAAAAATTTCAGGCTTGTGGTATTAATAAACCAAAGGAAGATCTAACGCTACATTAAGTTAAAAATGGTGTAGATTACGTTTAAAAAAATTAACTCTAAGTGGAAGAAATTACAGTCTGCCATTCAAGTTAATCATAGAAAATTAGCGAAAGGCGTTCGATGATTGTATGACCTACATCGCTACTGTTGCTCAATATAAAATTCGCGGCTCTGGGCTTCAAAATTATACAACCCAAACTTAAGCAAAAGATATTTAGGGAAACAATGAAATGCAGACAACGTATTCGAAAGATGTAATAAACATACGAGATGTGGCAATTAAATAACGGGACTGGTGTCAGAAATGTGACTTATTGCAAAAAAAGTCATAACAAACTTTGATCCCCTTCAACATACTCCCCTCCCCTATCTATACATCGCTGCATTTGTGCCTTCCATTGTTCAAAGCAATGCTGTAGATCATCTAATGTCAAACTGTCCGGAAGTTTTGCCGTTTTTGCTTTTACCTCATTTACAGACTGAAAATGTGTTCCCTTCAATTCACTTTTCACTTTTGGGAAGAGGTAGAAGTCACAGGGAGCCAAATCTGGGGAATATGGAGGATGGTTAAGCACAGGAATGCGTTTTTCCCCTAAAAATTGCTTCACAGATAGGGCATTGTGTGCTGGCGCGTTGTCCTGATGTAGAATCCATGCGTTGTTCTTCCACAAACCTGGTCGTTTCTTCCTTATTCTTTCTCTCAGCTTGATTAGGACGTGTTTGTAATATTCCTAATTAACGGTTTGACTCTCAGGCACCCATACATTTATGATAATACCCCTGATATCGAAGAAAACGTTCAACATTGCCTTCAATTTTGACTTTCTCATTTGCCCTTTTTTCATTCTGGGCGATGTGGGGTCTTCCAGTGTGGTGACTCAAATTAATTAATTCAGGGTCGTACTGGAAGATCCATGTTTCATCACATGTGATAACACGTGTGAGCAGGTCTTGTTCTTCTGTGAGGCGTGCCATGAGGTCAGAGTAAATATTCCTCCGACTGTTTTTTTGTTCCTGTGAGAGATTTTTCGGGACCATTTTTGCACAAACCTTGGACATGTTTAATTCATTATACAAAATTTGTATTACTGTCTCTTTATTCATGTTTATTGTGTCTGTGATCATCCAAATGCTCACACTTTGATTTTGTTAAATGTATTCCGAGGATTATCACTATTTTGTAAGATTATAATTCATTTGAAGACTTCCAAACTAACCCAGACAACCAAGTAATACAGACCAGTTAATCCACATTGTCCCATTATTTTTCGTCTTACCAGAGTGTATGAATTGTTTCCACCTCGCAGTCACATAAAACTGGTTGAAAGTATTACCATCTTTGCACAAACCTTGGACATGTTTAATTCATTATACAAAATTTGTATTACTGTCTCTTTATTCATGTTTATTGTGTCTGTGATCATCCAAATGCTCACACTTTGATTTTGTTAAATGTATAGCTTATTTTTATAAATGTTAAATGTAAAAGTTAATATGTATTAGTGCTTGTATAAAACACAAGCAGGCATTTCTATAATAAGTATATGGGTGATTCATACTGCGATAAAGTCGGGGACGAATTCATGAAGCTATTTTTGTAGACCTTCACTTCTCGGAGACAAGTTTATGTATATTTTTTCAGGTACGAATTTAACTAATTACTTAATTTTATTTCTGGGGAAGAGTTTAGGTACGTCCAAAAATTATAACCATTAGAAAGTATATTTTTTCTATTTCGCACACACAATGATCTCATTTTGATACGCATTAGCGGCTCGAAATGAACCTTATTTCGAGATGCAACCTTTCATTATTCAGTGTTGGTTTCCTGTTCAATTTGGAATAATATTTGACACGCTGCTTAATATAGGTTATGTACCTACCAGAATACAAAAGATAATACATGAATGTAGAATAACGACTGTTTATTATTATATTTTAGTACTTAAACAAGGTAATAATGAAGCACAAAACTCAATATAAAAATATAATTATGTTAATGTATTTTATTTTAGTTATTGTAATTAGTATAAACATGTACATTAACTTGCGATGAATCATAAGCATTTATACTAATGCCAGGTAGGTTTTGATTGGAAACTAACGTTTTCCTTGTAGTATTAGATTCAACAATAACTTTAGATTTTTTATTTGAAGATTGTGGCTGTGAAACGCTTGAACACCCACTTGATGTATTTTGTTCAGACGAGAACATTTGAGCAACCTCAATTTTTCTTTTCACGGATGTATCATTCCATGTATCATCCTCCATCCTCCATGTTGCTTAATTGTAATCAAATCATCACCCTTATTTGCTATATGAGACGCACTGGAACGTCTAAAACAGTCTCCACTAAATAATTCAGGATTTGGTATTTTAAGAAAGACCGCAATAAGTTTAGGCATCTTGCCTATTGTATGAATTCCAATTGGACATGATATACAATATCCATTGCGATAGGTAAGAAAGAAACGTTCAATGGTTGTGTTTTTTGGTCTTAAACTTATATATTTTTTTATTAAATCAATCCATTTAGGGGTTGTGATTGCAAAACTTCTAGGTAAATAATTTTTTGTTTTAGGTATCGAAAAAACAATGAAATCATCCTTATATTCAATATCATTGATTGACATATTTACTAATTCATCTCGTCTACATGCTCCAGCATAACCTATTAATAATGCAACCTAAAATGAAAATGCTATACAAATTGTGTTTTAATAGAGAAACAGAAATACCTTTATTGCAAGGTACAATTTATCATCAGCATTTTCTATAAAATGATCAATTTGTTCCGTATCTAATATTTTAGATTTCTTTGGCTGATATCCTTGTCCACAACGTTTTAAGAATGCTTGTAGTTTAGAATATTTTGATATATCTAAGTTCTTATAGATATTTAAACAAGAACACAACATAGAATATAATGCCCATAGTGTCGAGGGCTTCTTTATTTCACTTTGTAGCTTAAAATATGCCAATAAATCATTTTCTGTAGTATATATGTTGAGCACTTGTGAAATTATTACACTATTAAACTTAAATAAAACACCTTATATTTCACAAACAATAGTATATTGACTATATGTACATTTCATGTGCACTGCACACATCGTCAGTAGTTACTAATTTAAAAGTATTATTTTTTAAGTACATGTATAGTAAAAAATATCAATTTTTTTTTTTTGGTTAGGGGTGTAAAAATTACAATTATAAATGGTCAACAAATGGTCAAAAACATGCAAATAAAAATATAACAATAAAAATAAAAATAAAAAATAAAAATAAAAATAAAAATTATGGTCGTATATTGTAACAGTGCCTGCTAAAATCTATTGAAATTCCAAGAAGGACAATTATGGGAAAGACCGTTACTTATGAAAAACAAGACATCTGACTGTGTTTGGCATGTCGGGTTCTATTAAATAACAATATAGTAACGTGAAGAGGATCTATTAGTTATTAGATACTGTAGGTATACAATTTAAAAGTTTATTATTAATAGGTGACATGTCATTGTTTAGGAGGTAATTTTTGTATTTTTTCATATGTATGGCTTCCCACATGTCTAAATTTTTGCTATTACATTTTTTAATTAATTTAACATTATCTACGCTGAAATTATGTCCGGTATCTAAATGATGTAGAGCTAATGCTGATTTATCTACATTGTGAAGTTTTACATGAGCTAAATGTTCTTTGAAACGGGTTTGAATATTTCTTCTTGTTTGGCCGATATATAATTTTGGGCAGGAATTACAGTTAATTCTGTAAATACCTGATTCTTTCAGTGGGTCTGTGTTAACTAACTTTGTTTGAAGATATTGTTGTAACTTATGAGTGTTGGAAAAAGCAGGAGTTAGATTATATTTTTTTAACAATTTAGTTACGTTATTCTGCCAACTTTTGTGAAAAGTAATTTTGCAATATTTTTTGGTATTACTCTTTGTATTTGGAGTTAATCTGGTTTTAAAAGTTTTTAGCTTCTTCTTTTCTAGTTTGTTTTTGATTTTATCCACCAATTGTTTATCGTATCCGTTAGATTCTGCTACTTTTGTTATGTGGTCTAGTTCTTTCTTAAAATTCACTGGTGATAGAGGGATTGATAATAATTTATTAATTAAAAAATAAAAACTACTTTCTTTATATTTGTTAAAAGTGTCTGATTGTTTATGTATGTAATTGTCAGTGTGTGTTTCTTTTCTGTAAATGTCAAATTCAAACTTCCTGTCTAAAATAGTAATTTTTAAATCTAAGAAGGGTAAAGATTTGTTTTTATCCAACTCGTACGTAAACTTGATTGATGGATATTGGGTATTTAATATATTTAAAAACGAAACTGTATCGAAAGAATCAGGTATCACTGCCAGAACATCATCTACGTATCTTGCCCAAAATTTGGGAAAAAAATTGCACATGGTTTTGACTTTGTTTTCAAAGTTGTTCAGAAATAAATTCGCTAGGAATGGTGATAAAGGGTTACCCATGGCTGTGCCGAATGTTTGTTTATAAAAATTATTATTAAAAGAAAAAATGTTTTGGTGCATACAGAGAGTAGTTAATTTTATGTACTCCTCTATTTGATTGGTAGAAACTGCATTAAACTCTAAAAATTCTCTGAGCATGTTTAGTGTGGAATCTATGGGTACACTTGGAAATAATGAAACTACGTCAAAAGAAATGAGTCTATCATTTGGTTTAATATCAATTTTGCTTAATTTGGAAATGAGATCACCCGTATTTAAAATAGAAAGGTCTTGATCAAATTTAAACTTACTAAATTTATTGACTAACCATTTGGCGATTTCGTAAGTGGGAGAGTTTATGTTTGAAACTATAGGACGATAAGAATTACCTGGTTTATGTATGTCACCTATTAATAATAAACTTTTAAATTGTATACCTACAGTATCTAATAACTAATAGATCCTCTTCACGTTACTATATTGTTATTTAATAGAACCCGACATGCCAAACACAGTCAGATGTCTTGTTTTTCATAAGTAACGGTCTTTCCCATAATTGTCCTTCTTGGAATTTCAATAGATTTTAGCAGGCACTGTTACAATATACGACCATAATTTTTATTTTTATTTTTATTTTTATTGTTATATTTTTATTTGCATGTTTTTGACCATTTATAATTGTAATTTTTACACCCCTAACCAAAAAAAAAAAATAGATATTTTTTACTATACATGTACTTAAAAAATAATACTTTTAAATTAGTAACTACTGACGATGTGTGCAGTGCACATGAAATGTACATATAGTCAATATACTATTGTTTGTGAAATATAAGGTGTTTTATTTAAGTTTAATAAAACATTTTCTGATAGTATGTGAACTTCATTTTCAATACACCAAGATTCAAATTGCTGATAATTTTTTTGATATACTACACGAGATTTTTCTGGAAATAAATTTCCAGATGTATTTTCTGCTATTTCACGGAGATTCGGTGGTGTGCCGCTTAGGTAATTAGAATTATCGATCATTTCTTTATAGTTTCTGTTTTAATTAGAATAATAATAAATTTTAAATGACATTCGCTATTTAAAAATAGGGAATGTCAGTTTGACCAACGTTTACATTTCAAAAAAGTAAATGTCACTTATTTTATACAAATTGCATACTATGAAAAATACAAATTTTAAAAGTTATGGAAATGCGAAATAGAAAAAATAGTATAGAAAACTCGTTTCATAAGACGTTTTGTTGTCCTCGTCCTTTGGAAAACTCGCCTTCGGCTCGTTTTCCAAACTTGGCCTCGTACAACAAAACATCGTCTTATGACACTAGTTCTCTAATATACTATTGTTTAAACAGTAAAAATAACGGTAATCGTAATATAATTGTGTTAAATAAAAATCAATTTCAGATAAAACATCATAAATCATAGTTAGGTGGTAAAAAAAAAACTAGATCAGCCGGGCAATAATGAAGTAAATCTGGGCCATTGAATTCGATAAAGGTCTCGTGAAAATCGTGATTGCAGATCGAGACAGGAAACTAGGAAATAGCCAATTCTAGATGTCAACATTTGTGGCACGACGCGTTCTAAATAAACGTCAGTTTTATTTACAAAACAGTGTTGATATTTGAAACAACCAGTCAGTCAATTATGAATTGTAGTTCAATTATAATACAAACAATAGCTAGATGATTAAATTATTCAGTGGGTACATATGCAAAGCACGTAGGTGCATTCACGTACTATATTTGACCATTATTCTTGTACAACAATTGACGTGCTTTTTCGAATAGTACGAACAGAAGTATTTAACACTGACCGCCAATTCTAAACAATGCGTATAAAGTACAATATGCCAACGTGGGATTTATTTTAATATTTTTTTTTACTGTAAGTAAAATAATTGCTTATTTTTAGAAAATTGCAATACATTGACGGCATTTCCAATTATTTCGTTTTGCACCTGAATGCAATTTCAATTCTTTTTGTCACAGGAAAATAGAGACGTGATTTCAATTATCATTTTTAGAGCTCGTGTTGCTGTGGTATCACGACCAAATAATTATCTACTCTAGTAAATAAAAAAGGAATGTTAGGAAAAAACCTAAGAGGTCTTAGTTGAAATCTTCTCAACCTTAACCCTGCAGAACTCGCGCCTATAAGCATTTCGCTCACGCTTAAGCCAGAATTGCTGTATTTTTAAAGAGAGTTGAGATATAGGAACGAGGCGCCATCTAGCTGAGTTTACGTATCACTTCTGTTTATAAATGCAACCTAAACACCAATTAGTCGTCTGTAGCAATTTCTAGGAAGAACTTGTCAATCACTTGCAGACTGCGTGAGCATTTCGCTCACGGCGCTAGTTCCGGTATTGGTGTTTTGTTTTGCCTATTGACGTTTCTCTCACTACGCGAGTATAGCATTGACGTGTTTTTCTAACCTTATTTATGTAAGTATTGCGTTTATTAGTATTTAGTCGTGTACTAAATGTTTTATATTAGTGAAAATGACATATTTACATGACGATGTTATTTTTGTAGTATAATGGCAATGAGTAGAACTTAGAAAATTGTCGATGAAATGGTGGAAAATTTTCGTGGCCGGTGCAAATTCAGGCAGTACATCGCGAATAAACCAGCAAAATAGGGTTTGAAGATATGGGCCTTAGTAGATTCTAGAATGCTTTATACATGCAACTTAGAAGTTTATGCAGGTAACAGCCTGAAGGCCCATTTAAATTGGATAACTCTGTAGTAAAATGAATAAATGAATAATGCAACCAATTTTGAACACAGGCCGAAACGTTACGATGGATAACTATTTCACATCTATACCACTAGCCAAAGACATGATTCAAATGAAAACAACTATTGTCGGAACGTTAAGAAAAAATGAAAAAGGGATACCGCCTTTGATGTTGAATGCTAAAATTAGACCACTAAATAGCAGCATATTTGCATTTTGCAAACCAATGGTTTTAGTTTCATACAAACCGAAACCAATCAAAATTGTTTCTATGTTATTTACATTTCATAGTGATGATAAAATCGATGAAGAATCTGGAGATGCTTCAAAACCGGAGATAATCACGTTTTATAATTTGACAAAAGGCGGAGTCGATGTTGTAGATGAGCTGAAGTCAACTTACTCTGTCTCTAGGTACTGTTGTAGATGGCCTCTAAGATTATTTTTCTCAATTTTGGATATAGGCGGTATCAACTCTCAAATAATATATAAAAATAATACCGAAATTATTCAAGACCGCAGATTATATTTGAAAGAGTTGGCTCAAGAATTGATCAAACCACATTTGATAAATCGATCTTCAAAACAGAATTTGGCGGTGAGTTTACGTACCCGAATTCGAAAAATTTGCAACATGAAGGAATCAACAGTTGTGCGAGAGGTTGCCTCAGGCTTTGTGCGTTTTGTCCTAGGCGAAAAAATCGAAAAAGCAAGAAACATTGCGAGAGGTGCAATAAAGTGATTTGTACAGAACATGCTAAATATGTCTGTCGCTCATGTTCCAACGTCAATAGTTCCTCAGATCAGAGTGATTAGCATTTTAGAGAATACAGGATTTTTTGCAATTTATTTTCGATTACAATTTTATTATTTTTATTTTATTAGCAAATGTTAGAGATTTTAAACTTTTATAAGCAAATAACATGTTCAAAAAAACAATAAATATTGATTTTGACTTAAAAAATACTAGTTTTATTTGCATCCTGAAAAAAAATATGAAGCGTGAGAAAAATGCTCACGCGTGAGGGCTCACGTTCCACAGAATGGCACGAGTTTTGCAGGGTTAAGAAACATAAACTTATAAAACCCTTACTATTTAAAATTATCAATTTCATTTTTCAATTAGTAACATTCCTCAGTATCTGCGTCTAATTTACTGTTAGCTGATTTTTCAGTGGTTTGCAGAGGATGAACAATTTTTTCTTTCGAGAAGCATTAGAAATGTTAGAACATCGATGACAAAAATGTGTTAACCCTAATGGAGACTATGTTAAAAAATAAAACTAAAATATTTGCCAATATTGTGAGGCATAGGAGGCATAATGTGGAGCATAGGAATCCACTCTTATATAAGCCAACGGTAAGAACCTTACTAACATACTCCACCATAGTTAGAACCAAGCAAAACATAAAACAATAGCAACACAAATGAATAGGTTGTGACCATACAAAGCAGATAGAGCAAATCTATACAAGAAAGATACAACATCTAATATATTATTAAGTAGTCGAAAACAAAAAAAAAGAAAGTAAAGACTATGAATGTATGTGTTTCCAGAGGAAAGGCCACAAAGACAATCACCCATGGAATGAACTCATAATTGGCTTCCTTTTTCATAGACAAAATGATACAGAAGACAAACAGGGGCTTGTCCTTAGTCGAGGGTAAAAAAAAAACGATTTCTAGTTCTACCAATTATTCTTCTGAAGTTCTTCAATTCTACTACTTTTACACCCTCTGCCCAAGAAGAAAGTGAATTTATAGTTTAATAATATACTCTCTTCAGCTTCGATTCCAAGCTAAATTCGATTTATTCATTAAATGAGTTTTTTATATTTCTTCTTAAAATACTGTTGAGGATCAAGGTCACTCATTTAAACATTGTGATTGGTGTCGCATCGCTTTACTTTTCTCGGCAAGTGAAGTCGAGGATTAATAAATTAATAGTCCTATACATAGAATATACTAAAAGAAGCGATTTGAAAGAGGTACAACTTGTATTTTTTGGTCGACAATCGTAGAATTCACCTGGCGTTAATCTTGCGATATTTTAGCTAGTTTTTGATGCCTTCAATCTCTTGATTTGTCAAATTTTAAACATTTGACGTCAGTTTTGTTGGATAAGGGTATCAATTTTGTCTTCATTTTCGAGATTAGCTGAAATTGCAATCTACCGTATATGGAGTTCGTTTCGTTTATATCTAAAAACTACCTAAATAACCGACACAAAATATAGATCACCATATTTTATTTAAGTCGAATTAATTTCTTTATTCGCGAGACTTTCCCGCATAAGAACTACAACTGCCAAAATAATAAAATGACATATTTATTAGGTATAGTTCGTTTGAACTTACTTTAATTTGACTAAACAGCGGGTAGCTTTATAGCACCCCCTACGGTGAGGACTTAATGAAACGTAAACACATCTAAGACGTGAGCTGTTACTTACTTTAATAGCCAGAGTAGTATTAAATAAATTGTGCCTAAGCGAACTTGATTTGCTTATTTATATTAGTTCTGGGAATTGAATTCAATAGTCATTACTAGACTGCGTAAACGACGCTATCCCGTATCGGGTGTGATTCATCGACGCCGACAATGTACAATCGATCAACGTAACATGTATATATGAATGTTATAGCTCGATGGTATTGATAAAAGTTGTCTGTTTGTACGTTTTATTGCAAACAGACGGAGTTGTGAAATATATTTCGTCAGAGTCGTAATAAAGACAATGAAATATATATACGGAAATATATTTTTACGAAAATAAATAAAACACTGGAGTTAACTGAATTTAAATTAACTTGAATAAAAATTAATTCCATATATATATATATATATATATATATATATATATATATATATATATATATACAAAATGCATTTACTTTATACAGTGAAAAAATTCAAAATATTGGAAAAATATAAACTTAAAATAAATTATATCATCTATAGTTAAAGTGAATGCTTAGTCAAACCATAGCAAACATTTTTTATTCACATTTATTATTACAATATATTCTAAACTTTGGTATGTAAAGTGCGTTCTTCTACTAGACAGTATGTCTTTAAATATAGAAAAAACTTCGCTCAACATCAAAACTAGTGAGTGGCGCATAGAAATAATAATCTTTAAATTTAATATATCTATCGATTTTCGTATTTTGAACATTACATTACATTACATTATAATTATGTTCAAAATAAACCACAATAAACTTTCGAACGATATTATAAAAATAAAAATATGTATATTGACATTGGCATTTGAAATTTTTTCATAAATTTGATATTATTTTAGCAAAGTTTTGCGAATTCGGTACTTTCTCCAGAGAAACACGGTGTAATGTAATTTTCGAGACCTCGATCAGGTACGAGAAAATTTGGTGAGGCTTGAAGGAGACAACACTTTACATGTATTGAATATGTCAATCTATTAAATTCCAAGATATGTTGCAATCGAGAAAAACGTATTTCTGTCGTCACTCACTCCACTTTGATGGAAAAATTTCTAATTTCCGATTTCGAAAAAATAAGTTCAATAAAAATGCAAAATAAAAAACAACGATTTTCCGATTTCGATGACGTTTATTACCTTGTAAAGTTGACGTGCGTGAATGTATAGAAAAGGAAATACATATATATATATATATATATATATATATATATATATATATATATATATATATATATATCATTTGATAAATTCTTGGAGGTTTCGACTTTTATATTAAATATTTTAAATATCTTCAAATTAATATGTTATTTTATGAGGTAAATGTGAATGTAAACATTGCCTGTCTACAAATTACAACGCAAACCATACGAAATTTATTTCAAAAATTTTGTCTACGTAGGGACTTGAACCCAAGTCTACGGTTTGCGGGAACGTCGCTCTAACCAATTAAGCTACGATAGATCTTGGTTCAAGTTTATTAGAAACGCCTTATAAGGCGACGATGTTAATAATTCAGATGTCAGTTTTGAAAGTTTGAAATTGCTAATTTTTACTCCTTAGATATTAATATATGTAGATAATTTCTTAGCCGTTCATTTAATATATTATTTGATAAATTCTTAGAGTTTTTGGCTTTTATATTAAATATTTTCAATTTAGTATGTAATTTTGCGAGGTAAATGTGTATGCAAACATTGCTGTCTACAAATTGCAACGCAAATCAATCGAAATTTATTTAAAAAAATTGATCTACGTCGGGACTTGAACCCAAGTCTACGGTTTGCCGGAACGTCGCTCTAACCAATTAAGCTACGATAGACCCCGGTTCAAGTAGAAACGCCTTATAAGGCGACGATGTTAATAATTCAGATGTCAGTTTTGAAAGTTTGAAATTGCTAATTTTTACTCCTTAGCTATTAATATATGTAGATAATTTCTTAGCAGTTCATTTAATATATCATTTGATAAATTCTTGGAGTTCTCGGCTTTTATATTAAATATTTTCAACGTAGACAACGTAAACAGCAATGTTTACATTCACATTTATCTCGCAAAATAACATACTAATTTGAAAATATTTAATATAAAAACCAAAACTCCAAGGATTTATAAAATGATATATTAAATGAACGACTAAGAAATTATAATAATAATAATAATAATAATAATCCATGCCTTAGCATCCCCCAACAGCTTGCGCCAATTACAGGGGGCATCGGCTGGCCATGAGTTATTATTACGCCTGCGGCTGTAGACCGACTTAAGATGTTACCTTTCCGCATTTGCCGTGGAATTTGGAAAACTACAGAAAACCAAACTCAGAAAGGAAGCACCGGGGTTCGAACCCGGTACTGCCGGACTACGAGGCAAGTGTGCAAGCCACCAAGCCACTAGCCCGACAAAATTATCTACATATATAAATATATATATATATATATATATATATATATATATATATATATATATATAGTGTGGTCATAAAGCTTGGAACCAAGCTTATAACCGCATTATTTTACATTTTTAGGAAAAACTCTCGGACAGGTAAATTTTCTTTTTTAAAACGCCATCTTTTGACATACAATTTTTTTCTATGACGTCATTGGTTTTCGAGTGATGACGTTATCAACACTTTCTTTAAATAGCAACCATATTATTTTTTTCTCGTTTTTGGTAGATCTTTATATCCACCAAATAGTGATATAAAACAATTGTATGTTGCATCACAATTTTTTTGAAAAAATGAAATACGAAAATTTTATTTTTGTACAAAATTAAAATTAAATTAAAAAAAATACATCTGAATTTAAATTTATTGTAACAGTTAACGTAAATTTTCAAAATGGACCCCACCAACCAACTGACACTGCCCCAGCCGAGTGTAAATGCTTTGCGATCAATAGTAATCTGCGTTATTCGCTCCAGGTCAAAAGAAATTCGTCTTCCCAATCGGCCAATTACTTATTAAAAAATCTTATTTAACATTAAATAGTTTCACAAAAAAGGGCCAAAGAAGTTTAATTTATTTAAAATATTGACATGATGTGGCAGACCATTTCTTAATTAAAATTATCGCCCAAAAATTGAAGATTTCAAAAACTAATTAAGCTTACAAAATTTACTGAAATATGTAAGTAAGTTTTTTTCACACTTCTGTCTTGTGTAAGGACTTAAATATTCTTCTTGAACAAACCGGATCGTCAAAAGCACATGTACTCATGTTACTATGCAAAAAATTTACAAAAACAAAAACACGCACTTTTTTGCAAGATATTTCTTTCTGACATTCTTGCTTCTTTTTATACAATTTATGTACAAAAATTTTAGTTTGAAATTGTTTCTATGGCGACAACATTGTTGAATTATTTACTTCTATTTTTGACGTTAAATTTTTGAGATATTGCGTAAAAATTGTTCATTTTCGCTAATATAAAAAATGGCACATTTATCTGAGCGAGAAAGAATCGAAATTTTAATTATGGTTGGGTATGGGGACAGACAAAGAACGCATGCAGAAGCATGCGATTTGTTTAACCATGAACACCCTGATAGACCTCCAATTACCAGGTCTACGGTGACAAAACTAGTTGGAAAGTTTACCGAAACTGGATCCGTAAAAGATCGACCACGGCAAGGTAGACCTCAAGTAGGAGAAGATGTGAAATTAAATGTGCTTCTAGAAGCAGAAGAAAGGCATCATGTTTCCACCAGACAACTTGCGTTAGCCAATCAGGTGGCTCACTCATTTGTCGTCAACTTATTTAAAAAAGAACACTATCGTCCTTACAAAGTTCAACTTGTACAGGAATTACATGAGGATGACGAAGATCGTCGACTGCAGTTCTGTGAAGACGTAATGTTACGTTGTGACCAAAATCCAAATTTCTTGGAAAACATCGTCTTCTCAGATGAAGCTACGTTCTGCCTAAATGGATCTGTTCACCGCCATAATTGCAGATATTGGTCGCAGAACAATCCGCATTGGACTCAAGCGTGTCATACTCAGCCCAGAGGAAAAGTTAACGTATGGGTTGGAATGATTGGACGACGCATTTTAGGACCATATTTTTTTGAAGGAAATTTGACTGCTGTGCAATATTTATTTGAACTGGTTCCAGCGCTCGCTGTTATTTTCCCAAATCACGAGGATGGTGATGTACCCCATCCAAATATTTGGTTTCAACAAGATGGGGCGCCTCCCATTATGGTGTAGAGGTTCGCCACTATCTTAACGAAAAATTTCCCAATAAATGGATTGGACGGAGAGGCGCCATAGAATGGCCACCTCGTTCTCCTGACCTGACTCCGTTAGACTTTTTCTTGTGGGGTTATTTGAAATCGAAAGTGTATTTTAACAAACCGAACAATTTAGAAGATTTAAAAGAACGAATTCGCGTAGAACTTACACAAATATCCCCAGACATAATTGAGGCGAGTATACGAAGTGTTTACACTCGGCTGGGACAGTGTCAGTTGGTTGGGGTCCATTTTGAAAATTTACGTTAACTGTTACAATAAATTTAAGTTCAGATGTATTTTTTTTAATTTAATTTAAATTTTGTACAAAAATAAAATTTTCGTATTTTTTTCTAAATTTATTTCATTTTTTTCAAAAAAATTGTGATGCAACATACCAATTGTTTTATATCACTATTTGGTGGATATAAAGATCTACCAAAAACGACAGAAAAATTATATGGTTGCCATTTAAAGAAAGTGTTGATAAAGTCATCACTCGAAAACCAATGACGTCATAGAAAAAAATTGTATGTTAAAAGATGGCGTTTTAAAAAAGAAAATTTACCTGTCCGAGCGTTTTTCCTAAAAATGTAAAATAATGCGGTTATAAGGTTGGTTCCAAACTTTATAACCACACTGTATATATATATATATATATATATATATATATATATATATATATATATATAAAGATAATTATTTCATGACCTTTGTACAATATAGTTGATTTAGATATTCGGTGATTGAAGGTCTGTTTTACATTAATATTTATATATTTAAAATAAGCTCTTACATGCTTATAATTAAAGACGGCAGACTATGTGCCCACACTGTAAAATTTAATAATACACATAAGGTGTATTAGATAAAAATGTAGATTTTACAAAATTAGGGCAACTTTTTACCAATACTGAAGATCCATTGTACAGATACAAAGAGCACTTTAACTATGCAAATATAACATCTCTCAACGTCTAACAATCCTTCTCAGTATATAAACATATATATATACGTCGCTACGTACGAACCTTTCCGAGACTAATACAGAAACATATATTATGGTGCAGTTTTTTCATCGCGCACATCCGCATTTTTTTGCAACAATGTAAACATGTTGGGTAAGTTATTTATGTTTTTTCTTAACGTTTTGTATAGGGATTAAATTTAACAGTGTGGGCACAGTGTGCCGTCTTTACTTATAATTCTTCCATATATATATATATATATATATATATATATATATATATATATATATATATATGAAACACCTGCTTTCAAAACAGACATCTGCTTTCAGTAGCTGACATTTGCTTTCACTAACTGACATCTGCTATCAAAACTGACTTGACATCTGATTCATTAACACTGTTACTTTATAATGCATTTCTATATGGCTTGAACCTGGGTCTATTGTGGCCTAGTGGTAAAGGCGACAGCCCGGATAGCTGTAGACTTGGGTTCGCGTCCCAACGTAGACCATATTTTTCAAATAAAAAATTTCGTATGATTTGCTTTGTAATTTGTAGACAGCAATGTTTACATCCCCACTTACTCTGCAATTACATACATTCTAATTTAATATTTGTAAATATTTCATATAAAAAAGCCGAAAAACTCCAATAATTTATCAAATGTTTTATATATATATATATATATACGTATATATATATATATATATATATATATGTATATATATGTAGGAGATTTTCTTTATTCGACGATTTAAGGTCTGTTTTAATTAAATATTTATTTATTTAAACTAATTCCACTCTTACATGTTTCGACAATAACTGCCTTTATCAAAGAGTTTCATAAAAATGTAAAGATACAATTATAAAATTATAAAAAATGACAGTATATTACTGTAATTTTTATATGTGTGATATTGTTATGGTTATACTAAGATCCCTCACTGAAGCAACTCTAGAAAGTATATTTGACTCTCCATAGAATAGGACGAAGGAATATGTGTTAATTTTCTAGTAAAAGACATGACAAAGCATTTATATGTATTCAATGTCAAGTGATTGACACTAGACCAATTAAAAGTAAAGTCAATACCTTCCTGGAAATGTTCAACATCAGCTTCACTTGACACTACATTGAAAATTTTAATATGTCGGCATAACTCAAGGCATTAGAAGGCAAGATTACAAGCAAATTATTTTTAAATTGTAAAAATAATTTATTAATACAAAAGGAACTTAAACAACTTATATCATTATTAACTATATTCGCCCTATTTAATTTTCTTGTACATCTTTCTAACTATTTGTAATCTACTTCCCATCCGATTGTCAATTATTTTTGACTTTGTAACATTTTGTCTTTCTGCCATTCATTGATATTAATGTGATTAAGTAATGATATTAATATAACACTGCAGTATTTGATGATCATTTGATCTGTGTTTTGATTACATACATATACACATACATATATACATACTCATATAACTACATATCTGTTTCATAGGACAAACAACATCAATCGGATTTAGCAATATTAATTCCAAATTTGAATATGAAATGTATTCACTGAAGTGAGTCATTAAACACTATTTAGTATTAGTATTATTGATCATAACTTCCTTTATAGCTAATACTCTTCTGTCAATTAACAAATTCCTTCTAAGTCCTATTTGTTTTCCCTTAATGCTTTTCTCGTTCCAAAAAAACACAACAATATATGTATTCGACAAGATACTATTGTTACTTAATTTTGTATTTTATAATCAATTAAATATTAATTTTGGAAGTTATGAAATCGAAAAAACTATTTTAATTTGAATTCACACTTTATTATTTATAATTTGTTACATAAAACTTTTTGTAACTTATACATTGGGCGGCCTTAAACTCGTCCCCGAGCAGGTACTATCTAATATCTGCTACATTAATTCGCCCCCATGCTAATTACGGTGTTTTAATCCCTTACTTTAATTTGTCCCCGGACAAGAGATTAAGAAATTTATACTTTCTTGGAAATATAAATACAAAGTTGGCCTGCCTATTAAATACAAATTAAATGCAAATTTATCTAAATTTAAAATTTACCCAAATCTACCATATATACTATATACTTATAATTCGCCAGTTTCAAATAACATTCCTGGCTAAGAAGTGCTTTCTATTTGTGAGAAAGCATGGAAAGCTTCGTCAATTTGAGTGAACGTGGAAATCAAGTGCTAATTGTAGACTCTGTAAAATTTACCAAACGCAATCCTTAAAAAGTGGTGAAATATGTTGGCGATGTTCGAATCGCTCTTGTAAGGCAAAAGTTTATACTGTGGGTGCAGAAAATTTGATTGTGCGCAATGAAATAGAACATAATCATCAAAAGAATCAGAAGAAAGTGAACAGACAGATAGTAAGTGCTAGTGTTAAACGTAAAGTAACCGATGACATTTCTGAGAAGCCTTAAAAAATAATACATTCAGCTCTAAAAGAAAATACTGGTCATTTCAGTACAATCACCGTTCAAGACATCCATTACATCCGCAAGTTATTAAATGTGTTACAACATTGAATATTACGAAACTGAAAAAAAGATAATTTTGTCTTTATCATCGACGAAGTTGAAGAAATTGTCGTATATAAGAAAATGTATATGTCGACGGTACATTCAGTTACAGTCCGGATGTTATTTACACTGCATATATTACAAAATAGGTGCTATATCCCACTAGGATTTTTTTTACTGGCGAATAAAAAGGAGTATTCTTGCAAATCACTTTTTAACATGTTGCGAAAAAAGTGTCATAGTTTCTGGTTAAACCTGAACCCAAAATTCATCGTAGCGGATTTTGAAATTGCAATCCACAATGCCATAAAAGCTGAGTTTCCAGATTCCAAAGTTATAGGCTGCAGATTCCATTTAGCACAAGCATGGTACCGCAAAATTCAAAATCTGAGCCTTGTTCTTTATTATAAGAACGAAACCAGTGAAATTGGATAGTGGCTGCGCTATGTATATGGTTTGCCATTTTTATATCCATCAGAAGTAGGCGATTATTATGCTTTTGATTTTTCGGAAATACAACCTCAAGATGAACGTTTATCACGCTTTTCCGATTATTTGGTTGGCAATTATATTTCAGAAGAAGCCGTTTTTCCACATAGTTTGTGGACAGAACTCAGCGATAGCATAGAAAGAAGCACAAACGCTTGCCAATCTTTCCACGCTAAATTTAATGCCAGTTTTTATTCTAAACATCCACCAACTTTTCATTTTATTGAAATTTTGAAGCAGTTTCAAACAGAGACTTACATAAAAATTCAAAGTTTATTTGATTATATTCTTAGAAACGTTAAATGTAAATGTTAATATGTATTAATGCTTGTATAAAACACAAGCAGGCATTTCTATTCCATTCTTAATTAATAAAATATGTTTTGTGGCACTTACTGAGTTTTTTATTTCTTGCATAAATAAATATGTTATCTATATATTTTAAGTAACTATATGGGTGATTAATACTGCGATAAAGTCGGGGACGAATTCATGAAGCTATTTTTATGGACATACTCTTCTCGGGGACAAGTTTATGTATATTTTTTCAAGTACGAGTTTGGGTACGTCCTTATCCCTTATTGCATATTTTTCATTATTAATTTGTAATATTGGCACACAAACTGGTTTTAATAATTTTTGTAGGTTTGCACTCTTGAGTTTTCAAGAACTTTCATTTTTATTCACAACAAACTTAAGTCATATTTGACAGAAATGTCGCTTTAGTCCTGTATTTCGTAGTGTACACTTGTGTCATTGTCTTAGATTTTAAAACATAAAATGTGACATTAGTAGAGTTATTATTTGTCCCCACATTCAGTACAAGTTACTATGTACAATGTTTTCAATATAACGTGTGTTCATTTGAAAAGTCAATCTAGGTTACTTTGAAATTTTTATAGAATAAGACGCAAATATATTAGTATGTGTTTGTTGTTCCGTAAACGTAAATCCAAATGACATTTGATAATGTCAATCACAAATATCAGTTAGTGCATAAAATAATCGTGCGTCGATTCTGGTTTAAATAAATTGCTTCTCAGTTTTAAAATGGCTTTCACTTTAGAACATACATTTTTTTTAGTTCAGGCTTATTTTCGAAGTGGTAATAAAATTGATGGTTTATGGGTTTATTCAGTTCAAGATTGCATGGTAGAATTTCAAGTTGGGTTTCCACATTTTGTAATAGATTATATACAATTTAAGAATACTTTGGATAGAACTTTAAAACTTTTTTCTGAAACTGGTAGTCTCTTAAGAAAATCAGGCAGCGGAGCAGTTAAGAAACGTACACCTCAATTTGTCAATCGTGTTGAGAAATAATGGAAAATGAACCACAAACATCTGTTCGACATTTGAGTCAACAAATAAACCTTTCTGTTGGTACAACTCACAAGTTATTAAAAAAAGATATGCAACTTTATCCATGCCGTGTCACAGCAGTACAAGAATGGTTAGAAATTGATTACCCACGCAGACTACAGTTTTGTAATTGGTTTGTAAATATGAATAATAATGGAGAACTTTCGCAAAGAGCCATCTTTACTGATGAAGCATGGTTTTATAAAACTGGATACTTAAATTCACAAAATACAAGAATTTGGAGTAGTGAAAATCCACATGTAATTAATGAAGAATCGCTACATCCAGAGAAAATTGGTGTTTGGGCAGCGATAAGCCAAAGGCAAATCATTGGACCAATATTTTTTCAGGGAACGTTAACTGCTCAAAGGTACCGTACGGAAATTTTACAACCATTTGTCAATCAGTTGCATGATGATGAACTTCAAAATGCATATTTCCAACAAGGCGGAGCACCCTGTCACTGTACTGCAGAATCTTTGGATTATTTAAGAGAATTTCTTGATGAGCGTATAATTAGTCGAAATACTGAAATTGCCTGACCTGCACGTTCATGCGATTTAACACTTTACGACTTCTTTTTGTGGCCTTATCTAAAAAATAACATATTTCGAACATCTATATTTAATTTGAATGATATGCTACAGAGAATCGAACAGAAATGCATGGGAATTAATAACAATCCAGTAATGTTGCAGAATATCTGAAATAAAGAAAGTAGAGCCATAAACAGAGCCTGCTATTGTAAAGGGTGCTTCAATGTATTCATAGGCTTGTAATAGAGTAAAATAAATGCCTAGTAAGACTGTTAAGGAAAGTCCACGGAGGATTTTAAAGTGCATTGATCTTGAAGGACAACATTATCAACATTTGTTGTAGTTTTCAATAAATACCTATTATTTGTTATTTATTTGTATGTATGAAACTGTCAAAATATACGACTTCGTAGGATAAGTAGTAAATTTTAATTTACGACATACTTCAAAATGTTCTCAGTAAATCACATGCTACTAGATTGACTTTTCTAATGGACACTTGTTATATCGCGTACTGATACATATCGACATACTGATATATGTGTCTATAACATCATAAGTTCAACCGCCTCGCGTCGAGATCTATGCTTAACTAAAATATAAACATCTGGCCGGCATGCATAACCTAACACAATGCATATAGTGAATCAGCTTATCTTCAAATTCGCAATATTTCTTTTGTAACGGGGTCG
Source organism: Melolontha melolontha (assembly GCA_935421215.2). Classification (NCBI taxonomy): domain Eukaryota; kingdom Metazoa; phylum Arthropoda; class Insecta; order Coleoptera; family Scarabaeidae; genus Melolontha; species Melolontha melolontha. The sequence continues at coordinate 32,683,532 of OW285244.1, read as the reverse complement.
ATAACAAAACTTTTCGCAAATATCTCTTACAATAAGTAATTTCTTTGTCAATACTTAAATCTTGTCGGACTGTATATATTAACAAATATGCTGAGTTGTAGTTTCATACGAACACGTAATCCTTTGTAAAACGTTCGTACGTATATGCTACTGAGTGGTAAAAATCTGACAACTCTAGACATTAGTAATTTGAAATTTTAATCTTACATCATTTCCAAAATATTAGATTTAAAATTTTTCAGTTTTTGAAATCGGTCAAAATTTAAAAAATCACATGTTTTCCTGCTTTAAATGTCTTTTTATGAAGACAAAATTTTAAAAATTTCTTATCTATCCTGTAATATATCAGTTTTTACTCATTTTAAAGAGTGATTTGACTGGAGAGTGATTTTTCAATGACATATTTATTTTAGAGTAAAAAAACATATTTTATTTTTCTACATAATCCCATTGCAAGTTAACACACAAATTGTCCAAAAAGTAATCTTTTGGCAATTCTGCAATATATGCATTTATCTCGGATATCACCTCTTCATTTGTCGGAAACCTCTTTCCACTTACCCATATTTTGAAATTTGGAAATAAAAAGAAATCACTGGGAGTCAGATCTGGCGAATATGGCGTAAGAGCCAGCAACTCGTAACGCAGTTCCACAAATTTTGTTGTAGCAACAGCCGACGAATGACACACTTCTCTTCAACGAATGCTATCATTTTTTCTTCAGTTTTGCATCAAAATGTATCAGAAAATCAGCATACTATTGGTTAGTTATTGGTTTTCCCCTTTGTAAATAATCAATAAAGATAACAGTTTTGCTGCGGGGTACAGGGCCAGTAATTCCACGTTTCGAAGGTCGTGGCCATCAAAGTTTATGTAGAGTGCAACAAACACAAGAAGATATTTTAAATATCGTGTAGTAAGCACCATATGATCAAAAATTATTTAGATAAGATATGGTCATGATTGGGAGGATTACTGTCTTTGATTGGTTCAGTTTGTTGTTGCCAACTAAATGTCAGTTTTTATTTGAAATAGTTATAATGATATTGGTTATGTTAGCTAAAAAAATCTGACATTTAAATCATGTCGAATAAAACTTAAAATCGAAACTGGCATTATTTCATGTAAAATAAAATCACAAATCGAAACTGACATCCAACCAACATATAGAACCAACAACAGGCTGAACCTATCAAAGGCAGTTATTCTTCCTACCATGACCATCCCTTATATAAATAATTTTTGTTCATATGGTACAACAACCCAAGCACGGGAAGTAAATGTGTCTCAAACTACGTGTATCAAATCTAATTAATTTTATCCGTATTATATCTAAGGCGTGCAAAGGTTAACGGAATTAGATCCCCCCGAGTTGCCTTCGGAAATCGTTTCGACATAGAGAAGTTCGTCAGTCAGATCTTGCATCATTAATTCTCTTTACCGACGAATCTACGTTTACCAAAGATGGTATTTTGATATTCACCATTGGGCGTACAAAAATCCCCATGATATACAACAAGGTTTCTCGCAAGAATATTCGTCAATGTTTGGGCCGGGTTACTGGGCGATCAATTATTTGGAACACAATTCGTCATTAATAATCACTTCTTCTGTCCGAACTTTTGATCGTCTACTGTCTTTTTGACGTTTTACACTCCTCGTTTGGCGAAAAACTGGATCAATTCTATTAAGTGTTTTCTGAAAAGTATTATAACCAAAAACAAGTGTGGGAAATTCATCTTAAAATTTTTCTAAACAATCCTACTTCCATTGTCCATCGATCTTTTGACCATTTCGAAAATTTGATTTGCTTTGTATACATTATTATATACCATTTCAAAATGCAAATATGCACAATACTATTCTTGATATCCGATTATGATAATTTTTGACAGATTGCTTTTGATATTTTAAATTTGATATAAATCAATAGACTTAAGTTAGGACATTCGGTTTTTTGTCGAAAATCTAGTTGATGTCGGATTTTTCTTAACACCCGTTATTTTGTAAAACAAATTTTTATGTTCTGTCTCTCTTCATGGACTGTATTTTGAACTATGCAGAAAAAATGAAAAATTAAGTTTTTAACAGTTACGAAAACAAGAGGCGTTTATTACTTTAGTTTAATTAAATTGTAATTTAAAATGTCTATTTACATTATTGCCTCCAACCGATACTAAAAATAAAAACAGACGCGGTCTCAATTGAATTTATGCATATGATTGCATGTAGATAATGAAATCCGTTTTTTTCTTTCCATATCGGGCTACAAATACACAAAAACATAATTTATTATTGATAACAGTAATCACGGTATCTCGTATTACATTCGTGTACAAATTCAGTGCTGCAATAATGAAATCAGTTCATATTAATGTTGAATTTTGACTGTGTCGTTTCAACTCATTCCCTTACTAACTCACTCTTTCTCCTGTTTTTTCCATGTGTTATTCCTACGAACATACATTTAAACATGTCCGTTTTGTCCGTGCTTTTTACGCCGTTTTTTTGCTGTAACTGTTCCCATTATTAATTCATTAGCATGTATTTTTGACAAGATATATAGGGACTATGTCATGTAGCACTACATGTACTCTGTACACTGTGTAGACCTTCGCGCCTGAAAAAAATTCGGCAGTAAATAGAGAATTTTTATTAGTTCACTCTCCGAATATTTATTATACCACATCGAGCCAGTTTAAATATTTCACCCTGCAGGCGGGGTCGAGCTGTGTGTATGTATGTTGGTCTTACAGATTTCGTATAAAACGAAGAAATAAAAACAATCATAAAATTCGTCAGAAGTAACCTTCTGCATGTGTTTATTGCGGGACTTCCCTTTTTTTTATATGTGCGCCATTTGCTTAACTTTATTAAGAAAACAGAAATTGAGAAATTACGTCAAGATAAGGAATATAAACACTAGCATCTTAGTGTTACTATTTCCGGTCATCAAAAAAAAAAATTACAAATCCACAAAATCGTTTTAGAGAAGATAGTTTTATAGGTTTCTCCTGTTTTAACATGTCGTATCTTGCCTTACTAAATGCAATTAGTAAATTGAATCAGTTCAAAACTTGAATGTTTAGAAAAATTAAGAAAAACTCGCAGGAGAAAATCGTTTTAGAGAAGATAGATTTATAGCCTTCTCCTGTTTTAACATGTCGTATCTTGCCTTATTAAATGCAATTAGTAAATTGGATCAGTTCAAAACTTGAATGTTTAGAAAAATTAAGAAAAACTCGCAGGACAAAATCGTTTTAGAGAAGATAGTTTTATAGCTTTCTCCTGTTTTAACATGTCGTATCTTGCCTTATTAAATGCAATTAGTAAATTGAATCAGTTCAAAACTTGAATGTTCAGAAAAATTAAGAAAAACTCGCTGGACAAAATCGTTTTAGAGAAGATAGTTTTATAGCTTTCTCCTGTTTTAACATGTCGTATCTTGCCTTACTAAATGCAATTAGTAAATTGAATCAGTTCAAAACTTGAATGTTTAGAAAAATTAAGAAAAACCCGCAGGAGAAAATCGTTTTAGAGAAGATAGATTTATAGCTCTCTCCTGTTTTAACATGTCGTATCTTGCCTTATTAAATGCAATTAGTAAATTGAATCAGTTCAAAACTTGAATGTTTAGAAAAATTAAGAAAAACTCGCAGGAGAAAATCGTTTTAGAGAAGATAGATTTATAGCTTTCTCCTGTTTTAACATGTCGTATCTTGCCTTATTAAATGCAATTAGTAAATTGAATCAGTTCAAAACTTGAATGTTTAGAAAAATTAAGAAAAACTCGCAGGAGAAAATCGTTTTAGAGAAGATAGTTTTATAGCTTTCTCCTGTTTTAACATGTCGTATCTTGCCTTATTAAATGCAATTAGTAAATTGAATCAGTTCAAAACTTGAATGTTTAGAAAAATTAAGAAAAACTCGCAGGAGAAAATCGTTTTAGAGAAGATAGTTTTATAGCTTTCTCCTGTTTTAAAATGTTTAGAAAAATTAAGAAAAACCCGCAGGACAAAATCGTTTTAGAGAAGATAGTTTTATAGGTTTCCTTTGTTTTAACATGTCATAGCTTGCCTTATTAAATGCAATTAGTAAATTGAATCAGTTCAAAACTTGAATGTTTAGAAAAATTAGGAAAAACTCGCAGGATAAAATCGTTTTAGAGAAGATAGTTTTATAGCTTTCTCCTGTTTTAACATGTTGTATCTTGCCTTATTAAATGCAATTAGTAAATTGAATCAGTTCAAAACTTGAATGTTTAGAAAGATTAAGAAAAACTCATAGGACAGAAACACCGCCTTGAATTAAATTATATTACCGGTCTAAGACTAGGCGTATACTGATACATAGGGCAGCTCGGGACAGTACAGAGCAGTTTCAGCACAGGGCAAACAAACGGACGCGCCTATCTCGCTAATATACGGGGGAATTAGGAGTTACATATGCCACAAAAATATATACTGCGTCCCCTGTGTCGACTGTGTTTTGTATACTCTCAGCGTATTTACTTACCTACATATTTTCTTAGAAAAAATGCACCTGCCATTAAATTTTAATTAAAAGTTGAAGTATTTTGGAAAGTAATTTATAGGAAATGACCATTTTCTCTTTGCCTAAAAGAGATTAAATAAACCCTTTTCTAAGATGGTGTCATTAGGAAATTTGAATAGAAGCAACAAAATCCTTTATTTTTTTGGAAATTTTAGTTTTGATTAAACTTTAATACTGTAAGCAGTTATTAATGCTGAATTGTGAGCGCAATTTTTAAAACGGGGTTTTAAATGATGAGAAGAAAAAGTTAGACTGAATGCGTGCTCTCGTAATATTCTACCACGCTATCCGTAAAAGAGCAAAGTTATTTCAATAACTTTGCTTTTCTTTACGGATAGTATAGTATCGTAAAACATTACCAAAGATTCTTTAATTGTTTCGACCTTTGCTTGATGTAAATCCATATCACAAATAAATAAAACACACATAAGATGTTTTAGATTTGCACTTTATTAATAAAATAATGACATCTGTTTCGCTAACACAGTAGCTTCTTCAAATTCAACTTAAGACTAAAGATACATACAAGATACAGCGTTAATCAGGTAGTTGACCCAAGTTAAAATTCTAGGAACTATTACATTTATATTTTGCTTTTTGAAAACTATACCATGTCCTACTTGTGTGAGGTTTAAGTATAAAAATATAGTATAAGCAACTAAGAAACAATATTTCAATGGGTGAACAGATTTAACAGTGGGGATGAATTCAAGTCTAATTTATCGTTTAGTAACATTTCTGAGTTTTTAAGTTTATTAATTTCTAAAGATTCTAAACAATACTAAACAATTCTAAATTGTTTAGAATCTTTAGAAATTAATAAACTTAAAAACTCAGAAATGTTACTAAACGATAAATTAGACTTGAATTCATCCCCACTGTTAAATCTGATCACCCATTGAAATATTGTTTCTTAGTTGCTTATGTTATATAATTAAACTTAAACCTCACACAAGTAGGACATAGTATAGTTTTCAAAAAGCAATAAATATAAATGTAATAGTTCCTAGAATTTTAACTTGGGTCAACTACCTGATTAACGCTGTATCTTGTATGTATCTTTAGTCTTAAGTTGAATTTGAAGAAGCTACTGTGTTAGCGAAACAGCTGTCATTATTTTATTAATAATTTTATTTATTTATTATCAAAGATACCGAAGATTAATACAAATATAAAGCCTGTTCAAATAGAAGATAGAATATTTTTATTTGGTAATAAAGATAAAACAGTGTAAGATATCAATATAGATTTTTATTTATTTTAGATATTGGTTCATCACATTCTTATTTAGAATGATTTCATGTAAATGACCGTTTCTGGAATTTATTAAAAATTCGATTCTGGAACACCAATTTTGGTCACTTTTTCGCATAAATCTGCACTTATTTCTGCATTTATTTATTGCACATAAATATTGCACGAATAATGTTGGTTTTAAGATCATTGAGTGTTTGTGATTTATTGGAGTAAACCAATGATTTAACATAACCCCAAAGAAAAAAGTCCAATGGAGTTATATCGCATGATCTTAGTGGCCACTGCACATCGGAATTTCTGGAGATTACACGTTTTTTTTTCTCTCAATAAGAAAGCAAAAATCGTGGCAATAGTTTTTTGGGATATCAGTATATTCGATATTCGTGTAGGATGTCATTGTGAATGCACCTAGCCTATGCCCATGCTAAATGTAAATCTCAGCGTTGTTTGTAGCGTTGGATTCCCGTATTTACGCTCGCATATTAACTGTTCAGGGCCAGACTCGAAAGAACAAAAATAATTTTTTCGTTACTACACGAACATTGGACCGCGATATTTTGAATGAAGGCATTACTTATATGTATCTTTTACCCCTTTTTTTTTATTTGCGCTATACAAAACTAAAGGTGTATACGAGGGGCACGCTGGAATTATTGAAATGCTAAGGAAGTATAATACGTAGAGATGGCAACGTTGCATTTTTTTAAATTACGATCTTCAGTTAGTCGTCTATAATAGCAAGTTGAATCGCGTCTGTCACATAGTACACGTGGTACATACATTTGTGAGTGGAAGTATGGAGTTGTCACGGGAACAGTTTCGCGCTATGATTTACTACGATTACAAAGTTGGTTTAAACAAAAAACAGTGCGTCGAACGTTTACAACTTGCATTTGGCAATGAAACCCTATCCAAAGTAACTGTGTTTCGTTGCTTTCGAAAATTTAAAAGAGGTCGGATTTCGCTTGGCGATGAGAATTCTTCAGTAACTTCTGGAACGTTGAAAAAGTGTGTCGAAGAAACGCTTTAGACAACACTTGGTATTGGATCCGAAGCAGTTAATACAATTTTATACGATTGAAAAAAAATTGTTGCACGTTGGGCGCCATATAAACTCAATGACTTCCAAAAGGCAGAGCGTGTAAGTATTCCTCGGAAAACGTTACGATTCTTAAATGGAAGGCGTCGCATGATTTCCAAAATAGTAACAGGTGTTGAAACGTACGTACCATTTTATGATGTTCTACCTCGTAAGGAGGGTCTTTCCATGAAGACGCACCAACCCCAACGATGTCGAAAAAGTCGAGGTCTATCAAGAAAGTAACGTTCGCAATTTTCTTCGAAGTACAGTTTTAGTAAAAGCAATTAAGCTTGAAGAACAACGTACGGTTACAGCTAGCTGGTACATCACAAAATGTCTATCTACTGTTTTTCAATTAATCTATATTCGCGGATTACTGTTACACCAGGACAATGCATCGTTACACACTGCACAACTGACTCGTGATTTTATAAATAAAAATAATGTAAAACTTATCGAACATCCACCTTATTCGCCTGATTTGGCAATGTGTGACTTTTGGTTGTTCTTCCACATGAAAAAGAGCTTACGTGGTCGACGTTTGGAGTCGGTAAACGAGATTGACGCAACAATTCATCAATTTTTCGATAGCATTTTGAAAGATGACTATCTTGAAGCTTTTCATTTCTGGAAGATTCGATTACAAAAGTGCGTTGATGATGGTGGGGAGTACTTCGAATATGAATAAATTCATTTTCTAATACGACTTGTAGTTTTTCTGTATTTCAATAGTTCCAACGTGCCACTCGTATGCATAAGAAGACGAATTGGATGTTGTCGAAACGTCAATGAAGAGATTTTTATCACACCCGAATCTACTCGAATAATAAGATACGCATAGGTGTATAAACATCAATATATATACTTGTAGATATTTCATACTCGCATATATATTCGTTTCTATTTATTCATAATATAACTATATTATTGTTGATATTAAAACATTTTAATAATTCGAGTATTTTCAAATGTGCTCTCGATTTTCTCCACAACAAACAGTTGCGTTAAAAGTAGTTATACAAAATAATCGAGTATTATGCTTTTGCCACAGTCATATAAACGCAATCATATACGCTCACCCACACATTCACGCATGTATTGGCAATTATTGGATATAATTTTGGTAATAATACAGGCGCGATAATTACATTACTGAGCTCAAACATACCTGCGTTAATTAATTGTCTTTGTAGTTTGAATTCTGATAAATTTAACGACTGTGGTCTCTAAAACTTGAACAATATATTGATTACTTCTAAACTTATTCTGACAGTTACAACACATGCTTCTCGTTACGTAATTTACGAAATAACTCTACAAGAGAACAAAAGAGCTAACACCTGTACATAAATAACATTTAAATGAGTTTTATATATCTTGAAATATACTCGTAATGTACGGTTAAATATAATATATTTGCAATTACAAAAAATAACTAGTAATATTGGGCCAATTCTTTTTTTTTTAATAAAGTTAGGAACCAAATAATACAGATAAATTTCAAATTTAAAATTATATATCCTGGATATACCGTCATATATATTTTTAATTTCTTTGAAAAACATACTATGTGTCGAAACATGTATTGTTGCTTTAAATATATACATATCAAAGTAAACCAGATCTTAAATTGTCCTATATATAGATAATTATTTCATGATCTTTGTATGTTAAGTAGATTAATTAGTGGGCGATTTAAGATCTGGTTTACTTTGATATGTATATATTTAAAGCAACATACAAATAACATACAAAGGTCACGAAATAATTAACTATATATATATGTATATATATATATATATATATATATATATATATATATATATGGTAAACCTAATCAGTAGGCGATTAAAGGTCTGTATATTACTTCAAAATATATGTATTTAAAAAACTCTACATGTTTCGGCTATATACGCCTTTATCAAGAGAATGCAAAATATGAATGACAGGATATAAATGTCAAGTGACTTGACATTTATATCCTGTCATTCATATTTTGCATTCTCTTGATAAAGGCGTATATAGCCGAAACATGTAGAGTTTTTTAAATACATATATTTTGAAGTAATATACAGACCTTTAATCGCCTACTGATTAGGTTTACCATATCATACCAAGGTCACGAAGTTATTATATATATATATATATATATATATATATATATATGGAAAATCAATTTGTTGGCGATTTAAGTATTACTTCAAAATATATATATTTAAAACAATCCTACATGTTTCGGCAAGTGATCCTTTTTCAAGGAATATAAAATATAAATGACAGTATATTAATGTCATACATATGTAGTTGCTATGGATAAAATTATTCAAAGATACATACCAATTGAATAATAATAAATCATGCCTTAGTATTCTAAAATAGATAGACAACAAAAACAGAGAAACACAAGACACGAGTTATTATTATGTATGCGCCCGTGGAGCGTCTTAAGATGTAAAGCTGTCGGCATTCGCCTTAAACGAGAAGGAAAACCACGAAAACCTACTCGGACAGCCAGACAGGAATCAAAACACGGAACTGTCAGCATGATAAGCAAATGTATAGATATTTAAATAACTTAAGATATATAATTATATAACAGCAACATATATTATGATAACACCTACATTTATAAAAATGAAAAAACTTGACAGATTTCATTTCACAATTTCAAAACTAAAAACTAAATTTCAAAAAATTATGAATTCCTGTTACCTACAAATTTTAAACATCACAATATCCCAAACCATTTGTGACATAAATACATTCAATCAAATTATTTGAAACTTGAAAAATATTATCATACAGAAATTGTCTCCTCAAATTTTAAACAGCTTCGAAAAAAATAGAATCTAAAATTTACAATAATCATTTCCTAACAAACAAAAATAAATTAAAAAATAAAGTAGAGAAACTAATAAAGAAAGAACACTTAGAGATAAATTACAAAACTAACAATAACTGGATTATCAGTTTGACCAATATAAATATTCCGGATAATGTTAAATACATACTTAGCCTAGGACCCAAATTTAGTAGCCACCTAATAAAATACCCATTAATGACTATATAGCTAACATTGAAACAGGAATACAAAATTTAACACAAGACAAACAGAATGAAATACGTAACAAAATCTGTAATATAATCACTAACCATAAACATAAGAAAGTAAATAATAAAAAACATATATCAAATCTATATATGAATAAGTTCAATAAAGAAACAAAAAGATTTGTCCAAGAAAACCCTCATATTATAATAACAACAGCAAATTAATCAAATAAAACAGTGATCATTCTTAAAGAGGAATATGAGCAAAAAATATAAAAACTATTAGACCGTAAATGCACTTATAAAAAAGAAAGAAATAATCCAACAGAGAAAACTCAAAAAGAAAATAATAACTTAATAAATAAATGGCATAGACTAAACCTAATAGATTTCAATACTAAAAACAAACTTCGCATTTTTAATTCCCACCCTCCATCAATATATGGTTTACCAAAAATCCACAAAAATAATATCCCTTTAAGACCAATAGTATCTAACATACAAGCCCCTACTTATAATATAGCAAAATTCCTAGGTGTTAGCATATCTAAGATGTTAGGAAAAACTGAATATCATACCAAAGACTCATGGCAATTTCAAAATTTCATCAAGGAACAAAAAGTACCAACTAATCACAAAATTATATCACTTGATGTAGAATCTTTATATACTAACATTCCTACAGATCTAGCTATAAACATAATAGAATCCAAATGGGATGAAATTAGTCCACACACATCACTAAATAAAAACGAATTTATTATAGGTAGACACTTCTGTCTCGACAACACATATTTTCAGTACACAAATTCTTTTCATAGTCAAACATTTGGTATTGCCATGGGCTCTCCTTTAGCTGATGGGTTCTCCTTTAGCTGCTCCTATTGCAAATCTGGTAATGGAACATTTGGAACAAAACGTTAGCAATTCATTAGACTTCCACCCCATTTTCTTCAAAAGATATTTTGATGATATCATAACATGTATTCCGGCTAATAAAATAAACTATCTTTTAAATAAATTCAACAATTTTCACAACAAATTAAAATTCACTATTGAAGAAGAAATTAATAACAGTATTAATTTTCTTGATATTTCTTTAAGCTATGATAGACAGGGTACTATTTATACAAATTGGTATAATAAACCCACAGCTTCTTTTCGATATATGTATTACCACTCAAATGCACCAACAGTATTCAATCAAATGATTATAAATAATCTGACTGATAGATAATCTGACTGACTCAATACAGAAAAGATAACATCAAGAAAATTAAAACAATCTTAACAGATCATAATTATCCACCACAACTTATAAACCAAACAATTAAAAAAAGAATCCACCAAATATACAACACTGCAAACACCAATAACAATTTAAACAATGACACAACATATATCACAATTTTATATGTTCCACAATTATCAGAAAAAATTAAATACACTTAAAAAAATATGATATAGCCACAACATATAAACTTAGTAATACTAATCAACATTTATTTTCAAAACTTAAACCTAAAATAGAAAAAAATCGAGAAACACATGTCATCTATAAAATACCATGTCGCGATTGCGATACTTACTACATAGGCCAAACTAAACAATATTTATACAAAAGAATACAAGCCCACAAATACTCTAAAACAGACAAAACTGCTTTATCTACACACAAACTACAACGCGATCACCATTTCGATTTTGAAAACACACAGATAATTGATAAAGAACAACACACAATGAAAACAGAAATTAAAGAAATGATTAGTATTAAACAGGAAAAAATTCAATTAACAACAGAAGTGATATAACACATTTAAGCAGTATATACTATAACTTAATTATGTAACGATCTGCAATTTACCATCATAATATATGTTGCTGTTATATAATTATATATCTTATATTATTTAAATATCTATACATTTGCTTATCATGCTGACAGTTCCGTATTTTGATCCCTGTTGTCCGAGTAGGTTTTCGTGGTTTTCCTTCTGGTTTAAGGCGAATGCCGACAGGCGCATACGTAATAATAACTCATGTCTTGTGTTTCTCTGTTTTTGTTGTCTATCTGCTTTAGAATACTGAGGCATGATTTATTATTATTATATTGGAATGTATCTTTGAATAATTTTATCCATAGCAACTACAAATTTATACGCATGACATTAATATACTGTCATTTATATTTTATATTCCTTGAAAAAGGCATCATTTGCCGAAACATGTAGGATTGTTTTAAATATATACATTTTGAAGTAAAACCAGACCTTAAATCGCCAACAAATGAATTTACCATATATTTATAAGAATGTTTTTAAATTATGGAGCAGCGACCGTAACAATGCTTATACAGGGAATTCCAAAATGCGTTGACGGTTTTTAATATGAAATAAATTTTTATTCGTTAAACATTAAAAAATTATAATGACAACATCTTAATCTATAACTCTAGGAGTTCTTTTATTTATTAAAAATTGAATGGCGTAAGTGGCCTCTTTCTTCTGTTACATATTCTTCTATCCGTCGCACGAAATCATCAATCACTCTACCTAGCAACTCGAGTGGAATCGCTTCAATGTCGTTTAAAACATTTTGTTCACGAACTTCAAGATTACAGCGTCTATTATTACATACATGGCTTTCTAGATATCCTCACAGAAGAAAATCTGGTGCTGTTAAGTCAGGCGATCAAGCTAGCTAGATTATATCCTCGTTGCGAGAAACTAAATGGCCGGGAAATATATCACGCAGCACTTCTTGCCGTGTGGCTCGTTGCCCCATCTTGCTGAACCAGTAATTAGCATCAAGTTGTTCATATCTTGACCGGAAAAAAGTATCAATCATATGATAATATCTTCTTGATGTTACTGTTATGTTATGCCAGTTCTCTTCAAAAAAAATATTTGCCAATAATTCCTGTTGTTGATAACGCACACCAAACCGTTACTTTCGCTGTGTGAAATGGTCGTTCGTGAAGTTGACGTGAGTTTGTTGTTGCTCAATATCTAAAATTTTGTTTATTAACGAAGCCAGACAACGTGCAATATTGGGTTCATCAGCAAACAGGTCTAAAAATTGTCTGCAAAACTCAAGTCGATTTTGTCTATCCAATGGGCTTAGTTCTTGAACAAGTGCAAATTTATAGGAGTGGAATTGAATACGACTAAGTATTCTATAAACGCTGGTTTTATTTAAATTTCGGGCACGTGCAGTTGAGCGTTGTGGACTCCTAGTAAAGGACACTTATGTGTTTCCCATTCGGTTTTATGTTCACAATGTCACCTTCATTAAGCCACTTCTGATAAAATGCCAAAATGGTATTGCGGGATGGTACATCACGACGATTGAATTGGCGATGGAACGAACATTCGGTCGCAACAAGCGATTCTGTACGCAAATAATGCGTAACATTAGAAATGCGCAAATCGTGTAATTATTCATGACAAGTAATTACACTTAATGTCAAACAAACTCCTATGATGTCTTGATTAGAATCCAAAAGCAAATTCAAAATCTGACCATAAATAAAAAAAATATTCCATACCAAAGACTATTAGTGCATTATGGTATTCTCTGCATAAAGCTATTATTAAGTCAGTTTGGACCTATGAAATTCAATTATGAAGCACAACAAGTAGTTCCAACATAGCCATCCTACAAAGATTTCAGAATAAGGTGCTTCACACCATTGGTGACCCACCCTACTGTATCTCCAAGAAGATCATACGCCATAATATGCCACTAGTCCCAGTCAAAGAAGTTATTCACGAAATAAGTTCAAACTCAAACAGCTTTCAAATCACCCAAAAGTATTAGCTAATCATGAATGTTAGTGATAGTGATAACAGAGAAGTGTGAAGGTTAAAACGAATTTAGCCAGCTAATCTTTTACTAGGACCTAGATAAACAAGATAAAACAAGTAAAAGCTTGCTTATGTTTGTACAGGGTGGCCCAAAATGACCGAAGGGGTTTGAGTTCATTATAACTTCTTATTTAAGACATAATTATTAATTCTTTTAAATTTTAAATACAGTATATTAATGGAGAATATTGTTAATTTAATTATGAAAAATTATATCTCGCAAGTGGTGGCCATTTTCTGCTTCGCATATTCGTGCTCTTTCCAAAACATCTTCCATAACCTTTCGCAAAACTTCAGGTGTTATGTTGTTGATTTCGTCGCGTATATTATTTTTTAATTGCTATATGGTTCGAGGCTTATTAATATAGACTTTTCCTTTCAAATAACCCCAAAGGAAACAGTCTGAAGCGGTTAAATCCGGTGAACGCGGTAGCCAATTAAAATCGCTTGTACGGGAAATAATTCATTCACCAAAGATGTCGCGTAAAAGAGCCATTGTGTCCCTCGCAGTGTGCGCTGTGGCTCCATCCTATTGGAACAATACTTGCGGATGGTTTTCCACGACTGGCCTTAAAAAATTTTCCAACATTGTCCGATATCTAACACCATTGATGGAAACGGCGACACCGTGTTCATTTTCAAAAAATATGGGCCAATTATCCTTTCCGACGAAACACCGCACCAAACGGTACACTTAAGTGGGTGTAAATCACGCTGTTGAACTACTCTTGGATTTTCCGTAGCCCATATTCTACAGTTTTTCCTATTAACGAACCCATTTAATTGGAAATGGGCTTCGTCGCTCATAATTAAATTAAGAATAAAATCATGATTTTCTTCTGCTTTTTGACGAAAATAAATTGCATAATCAAGTCGTTGCTGGTAATCTGTCGGTTTCAATTGTTGGACAAGCTGAATTTTGTATGGAAACATTCTTATTGTATGCAAAATTCTCTGCAACGACACTCTTGAGAGGCCAAGTTGTGTCGAACGTCTCCTGGTTGATGTTTCTCCATCTTCCCGAATACTCTCCTGTACCCGTTCAATATTGTCATCCGTGTGCACCGTTCGTCATCTGCCGGCACCAGGAAGGTTTCTTACTGCCCCTTGTTCTCGAAAATTTGCAACCAGACGGTTTATTGTTGACTCTGAGAGTCCAACCCGCACATTAAAATAACGACGATATGCACGCTGAGTCTAAACAATGGATCGTTGATTTGAGAAATAAAGTTCAACGATTTTGGCACGTTGTTCAATTGTGTACTGTTCCATTTTAAATTCCCCAAGTCTTCTTTACAAAATACTGAAAACAAAAACAAACAAAAAATTATAATAAAAAAGTTATATGAAATTAAAACCCCTTCGGTCATTTTGGGCCACCCTGTATAACAAACATTAAGTTGTTATTGGTATAAGGAAGATTATTCATTGGAATAATTCTTTGTATGTTATTTACATATTGCCATAAAATATACTTATTGCCCTCAAGCAATTGCTGTATCTGAGAGTTAATAAAAACAAAATCAAAATTTAAATTATTTAGAAATAGTTGGGCTAAATTTTTTAAAAACGTCATAGAAATTGGTCAATAGGTCACAGACATTTTGGACGGTATTTACCATTCCTTATGAGTGAAAAGGGTGTAATTTGGAACACTCAGTATTTAATAAAATTATTTTTTCCGTCATTTAGGTAAATTAGCTTCTTATTAAATTAAATAATTTGGTTGTAAATGGAACGTAATGACCCTTAAAACGATATTCCTTAAAGTAAGTAAATAGAAAAAAGATAAAAACGAAGAAATTCTATAGGGATTCATTTTTTTCTGTTCAAGTTGTTGAAAAATAAACGTTTTTTATGTGCGAGCTGATATTTTCGTGGTCTGAAGGTGAGCAATTTGATCTAATCCTAGTCTGACAAATTTCCGACAGTCGAAGGGATGACACCCTCTAATATTGACGTCAGTTACATAAATCTGATGATCTTCGGTCGTCAACTTTCTTATATAATCGCTCCTAAAATTAATCTTCACATTCATTTCAACTACTGTCAAAATTTTAGATAGCGAATTTAAACATGTTAAGATTTCAGTTAACGGCGTATTGTAGATATAATTTTGTTTAATTAACTTTATTACTAGTAATTCGTATGTATTTATACTGTTTCTTTAGAAATACATGTTTCCTATAATAATGACAAGTATCGG
Source organism: Melolontha melolontha (assembly GCA_935421215.2). Taxonomy (NCBI): domain Eukaryota; kingdom Metazoa; phylum Arthropoda; class Insecta; order Coleoptera; family Scarabaeidae; genus Melolontha; species Melolontha melolontha. The sequence goes on along the minus strand of OW285244.1, from coordinate 32,667,514 downwards.
AATTGTAATTTCTTTCTTTAGAGGCGCCTTCACCAAAATCGTAAATTGATTAATTATAATACCGATTATATTTACACTCTTCCATTTGTTTAATAATTTTTTAAGTGGTACGATATTGAATTGCTTAATTTTTAAATAATTATCTTAATAATAATATATTCTTTAGCAAAAAGAATATCCGTAACCTATATATGGTTATTACCCTTTGAAAGGTACATAATGTACATAACGATTAAGGTAATATTATATGCAGAGAATCATTTTGTAATAAATTCGATATGACTGGAACGATAAAGTTCTTTTAATGGGTAATGTTTCTATTCTAGAGTATAAAATCCCATTCACGTTGGCCATTAAAAGTTTATAGACTTAAAGACTTCATTTCGGATTTGTAACTTTTAAAGTATTCGCAATCTTCAATCCTACATTTATGAATATACATATTTAACTATATTCTCACGCAAGAGAAAAATAAAGTATACGTGAATTTTGTTGATATCAAGAAGGCCTTCTACAAAGTAACTGGAGAGAGGTTCTAAATGATTATGAATAAGTCGAAAAATAATTAGACTGATACAGAAAATCTACAAGAAACAACTGTATAATAAGCCGAAATTTAATATCATCGGAATTTGGAACAAATGCAGAAGTCTCCATTCTCTGTTGCATATACTATTCATGGATGATATAGGTACTGAAAAGATGTACAGATATACACAGCATGTAGGACACTTAAATCTAGAGAAGGAGGAAGCATACGCTAACGATGACATGCTTATTGCTGAAAATAGTAATTATCTAGAATACCACTTGAACATATGATAAACAGTATCGAAAGAAAATTGAATAAAAGTAAAGAAAAACTAAACTAAAATAATAGTATTAGGTGAACAACAAAAATATCTAAATATCATGATAGAGGGAATGAGACTAGGAGGTGGAGATATTTTGATATTTGGTAGTTATAATGTAGGCATAACGCAAGAGGCAAAAATAAATTAAAGAGTAGAGAAAATATTTTACTACGTAACGAACAGTAAACTTATAAACAGGAAAGAAATTACCCAAGAGGCTAGAATCAAAGATTTTAAAACAATTTATAGACCCGTTCTAACATACGATTGCGATTACGATTGCGAATCCTGGGTGTCAACAGATCAAGAACAAAGTAAAGTTTAAATGGTAGAGATGAAATACCTTGGAAGTATGGGAGGAGTTACAGAAAGAGACAGATCGAGTAATGCTTTATGCGTTTATACCAGTAGCATCAAAAATATTGAAGAAAATTTGTAGGGGCCAACGTCTGGTTTTCCGCGAAGTACTGTACGAATGGCAAACCTGGTCAACGTATCTGTTCCTCCCTTGGTCTCGTTATATGAATGTATAATATTGGGCTTCCCAGTAATGGCATTTAGGGAAGCATCCGAATGCAATGTTGACAGCAAAAGTACAATTTTTCTTGAGAAAAGCAGGAGGCATTTCTGTCAGCCAGCGGAATTGATGTAAACCAATTGTCTACTGTAAGGTTTCGATTAGTTCCGTGTATTGGTTCGGACAATTTTCGAACATAATTAGCCGGTACTGACTCACTGTTTTGCGTTGTTACTCTTCCAACGTATGGTATTGCATTGAACATGTAAAATGTTTTTGAATCGTTCAGCATAATTATCTTAATGCCATACTTATCAGGCTTACTAGCCATGTAGATTCGAAATGGACATTTTCCTCTGTAACCGACGAGCTGCTCGTCATTAGTGCAGTATTCATATGGTGTATAGTAGGATTTACAGTTGTGAATTTACATATTAATAATCGACGAAGGAGATACTTGTTGAAACTTCATTATATAGATATAATAAAACACAGTTGTATAGTTTCAAAATAATATGTATAATGTTAAAATACTACATATGTTTCACCACACTGTGGCTTCATCAGGTGGATGAAAATACTAATTCAAAATATCAATTAGATCTTATATATATATATATATCAATACAAAGTACAGAACTAATCTCATTCTAAGAGGGGGTGGACATGTATGAGTTTTAAGTTTAGTAGGGGGGAGTTATTTATGTCTAGTTGGTCATTTAAATGGTCATTTAAATGACCAACTAGACATAAATAACTCCCCCCTACTAAACTTAAAACTCATACATGTCCACCCCCTCTTAGAATGAGATTAGTTCTGTACTTTGTATTGATATATATAAGATCTAATTGATATTTTGAATTAGTATTTTCATCCACCTGATGAAGCCACAGTGTGGTGAAACATATGTAGTGTGTTAACATTATACATATTATTTTGAAACTATACAACTGTGTTTTATTATATCTATGAATTTACATAAATTGGCGGCACAAACAAATCACTCATGCGCATGTTACATTATATTAATGACGCTCTGGGTGTCTGAGACCGAACTATGCAGTTACAGGGTTAAGTTAAAAGATTTTCTTGGAGGCAAAAAATTCTGCACAAATGAGCTAACTTCAACAGTAGACGATTATTTTGCAGGGTTAAAAGAAAATCACTTTCGAGGCGGAATAAAAAAGCTTGAACACAGATGGATGAAACGTGAATTAAGAATGTAAATAATTCTTTTGTTTCTGTATGATCGCGTGAATTAATCAACCCGCTTTCGTATGAGCTTTTAGTTTTTAGTTTCAGCAAATAATTAAAATACATTAAAAATATAAACACGGAAAAATATTCATGATTTAGCGTAAATAAAAAATAAAATTTTGAGAACGAATCAACGGTAAGTTGCGTTTGTTTTTTAGTATTGTAATATTTGAATTTTATAAGCGTTGTTAAAATGAAATCTGGCAAAAAATGTAATTTAGGAACTCGTAACACTGTTAACTTCGCTTCATTAATATAGATTAATTGGATTAAAATTCTTCATTAGCTAAATACTTATCTCCTTCACGATACTCTACATTACATAAGCACCGCTTGACATTAGAATTTAAAAACGTAATTTGACCCTAAGAATTTACAGTTTCGATAATTAATTAAAAGCGATGCTAATATTGTAATCTCTGTTATTTATTATATACGTATTTCGTACGGTTTATTAAAACTCCTTCGGTATACATCATAGAAATAAAATTAAAAATAGATATTTTCATTCATCGATAGTTTCTAAAATACCTCGTTTTAATATAGGTATATTCCATATATATTTAGTACCCTTATTAATATCTATGTTCAGAAGTTTGTACAATACGAAGTTCACAGTGTACAAGTTTTCGTTCATGGAGGTACTTGCATTTAAGTACTTTATCAAGTGAAATTTACATGCTGTGAATAAGTAATAAACTTTGCATACCGAAACTTTTACTAAGGAAACTTGAACAAGTGAAATGTTTTTGGGAAACCTGTTTAACAGAAAAGTTAGCCTATATGAAATTATTATTTATACAAAACTAATTAATATGTTAGATACTGTTTAATTAAGTCACACTTTTAATTTATATTTAATGCAAGATAGTAATATCGAAAGGGAGAAATTTCAATACAAACAATTCTAAAATTTGAATATCTTTCCAATATTAGTTTATTCCTTATTTGTGGTCATTGATGGTATTTTATTGTTTATGAACATTTCTTTATAATCCTCTTCCAACTTATGAAATTTTATAAAAAGAGCATTGCCTTTAATCAAGCCGAAACCTCGAAGTACTTTATCACTCAAAAGCACACCCGAAAATTCCAATATTTCTACATACAACTTCCCAAAAACCTTTATCTATATAACATACCGTTATCAACCTTTCGAAACGCCGGTTATTGGCGACCAAAATTTCTGTTCTATCCAAAGCACGACATTTTGCTCTGACCACCCAAATATATCCCCACCGAAGACATCATAACTGGTATAAAGACCGCTCTTGTCAGAATTTCCTCCAACATCGCTGACTTGACTTTATCCGTTTCGGCGTTACTTTTAAAGTGCTTGCCCTAAACTTTCGAAGTTCAATGTTTCTAAGCCTCAAATTATTGCTCATCAAACCCTGAAATCTTATCCTCAATCTTTTGTACTCAAAGCTAACAAGGATGGCGTCGCCGTAATCCTTGACAGTGATTAACACGAATGTAAGATACTTTCCCTACTGTAAGATGGTTCATATATACTTCTAAATCGAGATCCCATTAGACGCATCTAAAAAATTTCTTTTATTCAGTGATCATAATGCGCCAAAATTTTACGATCTTGTATAAATCCACAAACCAAACTTTTCAATATGTTCTATTGTCAGCATAATAAATAGCTCCTCTTACAAACTATTCAAATTCCTTGATAATTTCCTTACTTCCTACACTGGTAACAATGAATTCTTTATTTAAAATTTCAAACACTTTATATAAAGGCTGAAAGAACTTGCGGTGAATCCTCAAGATGTACAAGTACAAGTAAGTTTTAATGTCCAATACCTATGTTCAACAAAATTCCCATACCTGACACCACCATACAATTAACCTGGAATAATTCTATCCTCTGATAACACTGGTCTGCAGAAAAAAATTCTTTTTTTCACCTCATTGTTTTCATGCATGATTACATCGTATTTGGTGCTCTTACCTCGGAATTTAACATGCAAAAAAATACAGCACATAGATTTTAAATATAGTGTCCATTTAAATAAAAAACGATATTATTTTAGTAACAACAATTACAAAAAAGTGAAAAAAGACTACGGTCTAAGTTTTACAACGAAAAATGCTAATTTTACAGTTACAAGTTATAGAAATATCAGTATATTTATCCCATTATGGTAATATAATTCAAGTTATTTTTTTTTTTTTTCTTTTCATCGTTTCCATCGAAGTTTCTCGGCGAATCGACCAACAAAAATCAGCAAGCATTGCTGCTGACCATTTTCCATTGTAGCGTCTTTCAATATGCATAATATCCTGATGAAACCTTTCACCATGCTCATCTGATACGGCACCGAGATTTTCCGGAAAGAAATCTAAATGCGAGTCCAAAAAATGAATTTTGAGTGACATATTGCATCCTAAAGCTTTATAAGCAGAAAGAAGCTATCGAATGATTTGTCGGTAGTTGTCAGCTTTTGTATTACCTAGAAAATTATGACACACTTTTACAAAAGCCACCCAAGCTTTTTTTTCAGCTTTGCTCAACTTCGAATTGAAAACTTCATCCCTCATAAGCTCTCGTATTTGCGGACCTACAGAAATCCCTTCTTTCAATTTCGCGTCGCTGATTCGAGGAAATTTTGTTTTGAGATATTGAAAGCCTGCACCATCCTTGTTCATAGCTTTCACTAAGTTTTTCATGAGCCCCAGCTTTATATGAAGTGGTGGCAAAAAAATTTTGTCACTTGGCACTAGAGGTTCTTGAGATACATTTTTAAGTCCAGGTGTCAAGCTTTTTCTTTGCGGCCAAGTTTTAACTTTGTAATGTTTGTCTCTTGCGCGACCGTCCCACTCACATAAAAAACAGCAAAACTTGGTGTATCCTCCTTGCAATCCAGTAAGTATAGCGACAACTTTTAAGTCAGCACAAATATTCCATAGGTATTGAGAATATTTTATTTTTTCAAGTAATACCTCCAGATTTGCATAATTTTCTTTCATGTTTGTTGCATGTGCTAGAGGCACTGATGGGTATTTATTTCCATTGTGAAGTAAAACGGCTTTCAAACTAATCTTCGACGCATCAATAAAAAGTCTCCATTGGTCAGAATTTTCTGGGAAACTCAGTTCTTTAAGAAGCCCTGCAGCATCATTACAATATACTAAATCATTTTCTTTGGAAAAGTAACTCGTAAAATCTTCTTGTCTTGTGCGAAAATATGAGACTCTTGTACTTTTATCCAACAAATTCCACTGTTTCAGTCTTGATCCGAGTAATTGAGCCTTAGATTTTGATAGCCCCAAGTCTCTAACGAGATCATTTAAATCAGGTTGTTTAAGAAAATAAGGTTCTTTTGATGGGCTTGAAGATCCTGATGAAGCGTATGATGATGAAGATGTACAGGAAGAAATAGAACTCGATTGAGGCTGTAGACCAGAAGTATTTTTATTTTCCATCTTCTCGCTATTTTTTGTAGGTACTGGAGGTGAACTGCCTTCACCACGAGGAAGTGGTCTCTTTGCAGATGCGATGTTTGGATATACAATCTTGTTTTTATTTTTTTTCGAGAATCCTCGTGTTGATGTCATGCAGAAAAAACAGTCATTTTCATGATTCTGAGGTTCACTCCAAAGCATTGGCATCGTAAACGGCATAGATTTGTGACTTCCTTCAAGCCAACCTCTCAACGTTCTTGAACAACTGTTCAACGTTCTTGAACGTCTCAACGTTCTTGAACAACTGTTACAGCAAATTTTTGGGAACCAACTTTTATCCCTCTCATCGATAGAGAATCCAAAATAAAGCTGATAAGCTTTTTTAACAAGATCTGTTATCGCATTTCGCTGTGTTTTTAGAGTAAACTCACCACAAATGTAGCAAAAACAGTCGGTAGAATTCTTACAAGCGCGCGGCATTTTATAACCTAAAATTGAATGGAATTTTTTTAAAAAATAATTTTAAATTTCTATTATATATTTATTATCTATGTTCATAAAAACATGGATAGCCTACACATAAAATACTTAAAATATATGTATAACATGAATTTTGTGCAAAACTTACCAAAGTATTTGATATAGAACGTAAACAATTAAAAGACAAGTTTTCAACTAACTGTTGTAAAGACACAGTGTATACTGCGCAGGCGCATATGTACTACCATAGAAATCACTTTCGGGACTTTCCTTCTTTCTCTTATAACTAGCAAAAACCTATTTCGTATGTATATACATTGTTTATAATGTTAACGCATATAACGAATTAAAAAAAAACGGAATTTATGATATTTTGGAGAAAAAATCATATCGAAAAAACTAGACGTGATAGAAAAAATTGGCCATAGGGAACAGATTCAGAGCATCGAAATATTCATATTTATGACATAATTTTATGAAGGAGGATTTTGTTGCAGACCAGTGTAAGCAGCTTGGCCACGTAGCCAATCTAGTGGAAACTAGTGGAAGTGTTTGGTGCAGCCATGGTTTACCTAGTTTCTCCTGTCGTCGCCAACATATTTATGGAAGCGTTCGAATAATAAATCCTCTGTTCCTATCCCAAAAACCGAAGTGGTGGTTCATGTGGACGTAAATTCCTCAAAGTTCCTTAATTCCGAACACTGTTCCATTTATTTCAATATGACGGTTGAATTGGAAGCTTCCCTTGCTTTCCTAGATCTCTTAGTGAAGGATCATTCTGATTGTTCCTTATCCAAAAAATCAACTATGTTAGCAATACCTTAATCACCAGCAATTATTTTATACGTTGTCTCTTTATTTCAAGGACATCCTGTATATTGCCGTTACAACCTGCACATAATTGTATCCAGACAGTTATTAATGACCTAATAAAGCCTGGCATCTAAATGTATATTAATATGTTGCTTTACCTATTGTGTCTTTTAAAATCAAATTATAAAAATATAACATTTTAAATCAGATTATCCGGCGGGTCATGTTTTTGCTACATTTGTTATATTTGGTCATCAACTACTTATTTAAATAGAATGTTTCTAAGTTCAATAAAGCGAATTAAATTGTTGAATGAAGTTCTTCATATTATTTACTATACATCTCGCAAATAAAAAATAATTTTGTTAAATAATATTATTAGTATCGTTAAAAGAAGTTCTTAATAATATTTATTTTCAATACATGTGCTTTTTGTGTTTCATTATGTCAATTCAATGTATATAATCACAGAGTCGTGGAGATAAATTTATGATCTATTTGCAAGATGTACTGAATGCCGGGCCCTTTAAAATACATTTCCTGCATCGTATATTTAATAATTCATGGGTATTTTTGTAGTATTAATGAAACTGAAACTTTAGAGAAGAAATTTAGCGAAAACTGTCTGAGCGAAAAAGCAGGAAACTAAATATTTGTGTTAGTTATACTGGGGAAACTAAATGTAATATTGATATGTGAAACGTTAAAGCAGGAAGTAGCTACATCAAAACAGGGACGCCGTTTATAGCCATTTTAACGGAAGATTCTTTAATATTTCTGAATGAAAAAAAAGGAAGAATTACATTCATTTTGGTGGTTACAAGTAATTGAAATTTAAATAAACTAACAACAATCACGATATCAATTAACAATTTGTTATCAGAGAAAATCACAAATATATATTTTTTAAAACCAGACATTATATACAAGGAAATATCAGAAAATAACGAGACCGGTGCTGCAGTACATAAATGAAACATTTATTTAGAAAACAACATAATTGGCGTCTAGTTGTTGGGAATGTTAGGAATGAATTATTATTATTTGAACTGAATGTAGAATGCATTTATGAATATATATTTCTCACCATGACAACATCACTTATATAACTTTGACAAAGATAATATTTAACGAAACATGTAAGAAATTATTTTAAATATATACATACTAAAGTAGAACAGACTTTTAATCATCGAATATCTAAATTTACTATTATATATATATATATATATATATATATATATATATAACAACTTCGTGACCTTGGTATGATATGGTAAACCTAATCAGTAGGCGATTAAAGGTCTGTATATTACTTCAAAATATATGTATTTAAAAAACTCTACATGTTTCGGCAGTTCGCCTTTATCAAGAGAATACAAAATATAAATGACAGGATATAAATGTCAAGTAATTAAGTTGCTATGGTTTAAATTATTCAAAGATACATTCTAGTAATAATAATAAATCGTGCGTTAGTATTCCAAAAAATAGATAGCAAGGTGTGAACATATGTGTTGTTCGCTGCTAGCAATTTGTGTCTCTTTCTGGGTATGAACTTGTGTGTTGGTTGCTACTGGCAGCTTGCGTCTCTCTATGGGTGTGTGGTTTTGTGTGAGAGCGTAAGTGTAGGGTTTTGTATGTCGGTGCGTTCGTGCGTGTGTTTAGTGACCGGTCGCGTGAATTTAGAGAGGTCGGATAACCAGCCGTTGCCTAGGGCCGCTTAGTGGCTACCTCGGTCGACGATGGTCACACTTGTGCCATCTTAACGTTTTCCGCCGAAGCGGGGGCATAGCACACACGTCGAACGTGTGTGTGCTGTTAACGGCAGCCTAGCCAGGTTGCCGCCCAGGACCGGTCCTAGTGGTGTGTGCATTGCGCGGCGCCGAATTAGCGCCGCGTAGCATGGTTCCTCACTCTTGCTGGAAAGGCGGAATGGCACCTGACTGCCCAACGGGCAGACCCGCCTAGAGTTTTGTAGCGCATATGCTAGGCTACAACCCAGTAGAGGACCACATCAGCAAAATGATAAGCAAAAGTTTATGATATTTAAATGATATTTAAATAACATAAGGTATATAACAAAAAAATATAATATGATGGTAAATTGTAGATCGTTACAAAATTAAGTTATAGTATATACTGCTTAAATTTTTTATATCATTTCTTTTGTTAAATTTTTTTCCTGTTTAATACTGATCATTTCTTTAATTTGTCTTTTCACTGTGTGTTGTTCTTTATCAATTATCTGTGTGTTTTCAAAATCGAAATGGTGATATATATATATATATATATACCTATATATATATATATATATATATATATATATATATATATATATATATAATTGAAACGAAATTATCGACCGTGATATATTATAAAAAATTAATTTAAATTCGGGTAAGCGGTCTGTCAATTAAAAAACTCCTTTATTAAATAACCCTATATTTCGCAACAGAATTTGTTGCTTCTTCTGGGGAAAAAAATGTAGAGTTGGAAAATAATAAAATTGACGTACAAAAATAAAAATGATAATTTTTATATTTTTGTACGTCAATTTTATTATTTTATTATTTTCCAAAATAATAAAATTGACGTACAAAAATAAAAATGATAATTTTTATATTTTTGTACGTCAATTTTATTATTTTCCAACTCTACATTTTTTTCCCCAGAAGAAGCAACAAATTCTGTTGCGAAATATAGGGTTATTTAATAAAGGAGTTTTTTAATTGACAGACCGCTTACCCGAATTTAAATTAATTTTTTATTATATATATATATATATATTATATATATTTTGAAGTAATATACAGACCTTTAATCGCCTACTGATTAGGTTTACCATATCATACCAAGGTCACGAAGTTATTATATTATTATTATATATATATATATATATATATATATATATATATATATAATAACTTCGTGACCTTGGTATGATATGGTAAACCTAATCAGTAGGCGATTAAAGGTCTGTATATTACTTCAAAATATATGTATTTAAAAAACTCTACATATTCATATTTTGTATTCTCTTGAAAAAGGCGTATACAGCCGAAACATGTAGAGTTTTTTAAATACATATATTTTGAAGTAATATACAGACCTTTAATCGCCTACTGATTAGGTTTACTATATATATATATATATATATCTTGTCTTGTATTTTTGTTAGAGAGACATTGGAATTTGATGCAGTAGAATACTTAGACAATAAAAGCATAGAAATGACAATTGAGTGTTGCTCGGTACTATCACATTAAAATTAATGATTGTAAATATGTATAGACCACCAAAGGGGAATATGGATACATTTAGACATACCTTTGAACAAATATTGGAATTCATAATTTTCAAATATGGATCTTATACATTAGTTATTTCTGGTGACTTTAATCTGAGATTCTTGGACGTTGATGATCCGAATGTCAGGAATTTTTTGGATATTTTGGCTTTTTTCGATTTGACGACTACTGCCTCTAAACCAGAAAGAATCTCAAGTAGGTCTGAAACTCTACCAGATAATATTATCACTAATTCTCTAAGGGTTATGACTGTCGTGTTGTGGACACGGCGTGGTCGGATCATAAGGGTCAGGAAATTAGTTTTACATATCTGGATCTTTGTGATCCAGAGCCGGTCAGGACCAGGATGAGACATTATACCAAATATAAGTTAAATTTAATTGCGGAAAAAGTTAGTAGTGTAAATTGGATCAATCACTTAACGACAGAGAACTTAGAAGATTGCTACGAAAGTGTATGTAGTGCGGTTTTTAATATTGCCAATGTAATCTGCCCATCTACGTTCAAACAAACAAGAAGAAAAACGAATCCATGGCTAACTGACGAACTCAGGAAAAAGTGTGGAATTAAAAGGCAATTATACGAGGGTGATATCGAAAACAGGTTACCTAAAGAATTACGCAGATTATTACGCAAATTATGTAAAAAGTGAAATCCAGGCATTATGTGTCGAAACATGTAACATTGTTTTAAATATATACATATTAAAGTAAAACAGACCTTAAATCACGGACTAACTATATATATGTATATGTATACATCGGCTGTCCTTGAAATAGGAGGACAATAACAAATATTATAATACACGATATCTTAAAGTTAACCGGCAATAACAAAAAGAATATTTTGAATTTATAGGCGTCACATAATACAATTTTCAGGATCTTTTTAATTTCGGGGTTCGCATCGTAATTGACTCATAATATTTTAGATTCATGTTCGATATAATTAGATCTTTTCATTTATTCTACGTGGTCTCTTCATTTCAATGACAGCCTGTGTATGTATATTCATAAATATAGAATATATCACATCGTTTTGTTATTAATTAGACATATTTTCATTGTCTGTGAGTATGTTTGTCTTATCTTGAGTTATTATGCATTATTTTCGAAATATATTTACTGAAATTAAATTCGTTTTGAATTGTAAAGGATGTCAAAATATATAAATAATTTTTCTAGAGATAATTCAATCTAAAAGTGTTAAATACCCCTTTTTTAATATAACTACAACGGTTAACGATAGGTAAGTTATGGACAATAATACTATTGTATAACTGAGTTATTTGGAACAATATGTAACAAGCTCTAGAAAAAGTTCTTCACCTATTAAAACTTTTGCGAATTTTAAAATATTACATCTATTACATTGAAATTTTAGTCTTAAACTTGACATCTCGGAAACATTTGCTTGTTAGTTTATTCATTAGGTCTGTCGGAAAGTTCTGTTATTTTTATAATTAGATGTTTTATACCTAAAATATATGCAAAATACACAACGTAATCGTTAGTGTGTTATTTATTTGCTAACCAGAAAGGTGCCTTGCGATAAAATTCATTTCGGACATTGTTCTGTTGTATGAATTTGAAAAGAGATACCGATACGACTGATAAAAATAGTGAAAGACATATATTCAAACAACACAACAAGAATACAAATGGGAACGGGAATGAAGTAAAATATTCACGACGGCATTCGACAGAGGGCTCTCTTAGCCCAAGTATCTTTAACTTAATAATGGGAAAATTAATTGAAGGTGTCAAGGACATGAGCGGATATAGGATGGGTAATAAAAATCTTATGCTATGCAGACGACGCGATATTAATCGCGGACGCAGAAGACAACTTACAGAGACTTCTCTACAGATTCTGAACTTATAATATGCTAGTTTCAATAGAAAAAACAAAATCATTAATAATATCTAAAGATCCGATTGGATACAAACTGGCAACTATATCCAAAAAGTCGAAAATGGAAGACTTATAAGTATTCTACGAGACCAAAGACCAATGGGGAAAAGAGATGCTGGAAGATTTCAAAAGTGATGGCTCGAAAGTTGGGTATCGATTTATACCGAGATACCATAATATTCGGAAAGAAGAACAGACTACGAACTAAAATAGAAGAGGGAGGAGAAGAAGAAGAATTTGAAAAGGGAAGCAATGCGTCGGTTGCTACGGAAAATTTGTACAGTGTTCTTGAGGTAGAAGTTATAAATGTACAGTTAAGCTCACATAAATCTAGTATAACCTAACTTGTCAAATTTGTCAAAATTTTCTAATATTGCTTAGTTTTTATTAAACTTTTTTTGAAAGTCAAGTCAAGTAATTTTTTAATACAATTTAGAAAACACAAATAAACTAATAGTTAATTGATTCGCCATTCGCATCAATTACTGCCTTTAACCTTCTAGACACAGAATCAATGAGACTTCTTATAAAATTAGGTTTTTCAACAATGTTTTCCCAGGTATTTTCAATAGATTCCCATAGTTGTTCCCTATTAGTAAGATCTATGAATTTGCTTTGTCATTTTTTTTGTTTTCTCTCAATTATTCAAACAAATTGTGATCTTCTATATCAGTTGATATTCTTTTAGGACCAGTTCCTCGTTTGCGACATATACTGCCTTCATTTTCCCATATTTTTGTAACTTGTAGTACTGTAAATTTGTTCAAATGAAATTCTTCTGCGACTTGTTTAATGGTGCAACTTTCCAAATTTAACAAAATTTGTCTGCCGGAGTCAGTTTTCTAGCCATCTTGAATATCAAAAAGTGACAAATGTCATTTTGACGTTACAAGAATGAATTACAACAAAAAAAAATTGAAAAATAGTTTATACTAGATTTATGTGAGCTTAATTGTACATAGTGTTTAAATATGGCGTAATTGGAGTGAATTCGAGGACCATTAGCACATGGTGTTTTACGATGAGAATTGAACTAAAATTTGTATTCAACATCATTGGTGTTTGGAAACATATTCAGTGTATCATGTCATTCTGGAACATATTTTCGGATATGCCAGGAAATTAACGGAAACCAATTCGATGGACTTTGTTGGAATTTGTTCATACGTAGCTACTGATATCGTATTAAAATGATCCTTTTATAGATTATTTAATTGTAGAAAATGAAAAATTGCTTTACTTTAGTAATCTGGAATTACAGGAAAAGAAGAGGATGCTTTGAAATAATAATAATATGGTTTATTATTACAAACAATCCAAATAAAATACAAAGAACATGACTGATGACATGATTTCATTTGAAATTTATTGAGGATATTATTTATCATAGGACAAGCTTCCTCAGTTTCAAAGGTATTTAAGAAATTTTCTTTGAACGTTCTGGATTCTTAATTTGGGATTCGTAGAAAGGATTCCACATCAAACTTGCATACTCGACTCTAGGATATACATCGGTACAAAATAAGTGTATCGTTGTGAGGATTTAGAATGACGAAGAGTCTTTGATTATAAAGCTCAATGTCTACAGAGTAGTAGAGATGAGATGGTTTCTATATTCCGCAAAGTCAAGGTTACAATCGAATTCTCTCCTGATCAATAGTTACCGAATCGTCTTTTAACATGATAACAATACAATAAGAGCTCTGTTAGTAATTCAAAGAAATTGGTTAGAGACTATAGCGCCTTCGGGATTCTTGCCGCCAAATACCCAGAGTGCTCACTGTCGTGCAAGATAGTGGGCAACACATTTGTAACTAATTTTTTTAATAAATATGTACCAAGTTTACAATTGTTTTATTTAAAAATACAATCGAATTTTAGGATTATCTAAAAGTTATAAAGAAGATATATGTAGTCAGGGCTTTACAAGTATTGAATACAGTTATATATTCCAACCCTCGTTCATATTGTTCCAAACAGCAGAATTGTAGAATTGTAATCTTGTTACAATATAACAGTGTCAGTGCGATGTATATATAAAGAGAATATTGAAATAGAAGAACGATGTTAATGAACATACAGTAAAACCTCTAACTATGGACACCTCCGACAATCGGACACCTCTAAAAAATGGACATTTTTTGTGGTACGAAATTTTATAATGGGTTTTCTTAACAATAGTCACTCCTAATATTGGACCCTCCATAAATCGGACGCGGACACCCTTTATTTCACCGAAGCAATAAAACATCTGTAAATATATCTCTTAATTAAGGACAGACAAGACGGGCGGCGCCGAATAAAATTTTGCAATTATGTATGTATGTATGTACTTTTATTGCTGCACACGTGGAAGTATATCTACTCGGGTTTTTCCCATAATACATATGTATGTACAAAGTGCACACGTGGAAGTATATCTACTCGGGTTTTTCCCATAATACAAAGGAACGACGGTTTACCACTGGCCTACTCGTCAGGTGATAAGTGGAGTGATATTTTGAATCAGTTTGAACTAGCCTTTGATAGTGTCAACATGGATTCTAGTAAAAGAAAGCGGTTAACAATCCAAGATAAAATTGATATTATTGCGGTTAGTGAACAGCAAAGCTTAAGTGTCCGAAAGCTCGCGGAAAAGTTTGGTGTCGGAAAGTCGCAAATTAGTGATATAGTGAAAAACAAAAGTGAAATAAAAGAACTTTTCGAGAAAAATGGAAACCTAGCTCAAAAAAGGAAGTTTCCAAAAACTAGTGGTTTAGCAATCGACGGAGCAGTGTTCAACTGATTCTGTAAGGTGCGAAACAAAAATATTCCCATGTCAGGACCCCTACTCAAAGAAAAGGCGCTGGAAGTAGCACAAAGTTTACAACTCACCGAATTCAAAGCGTCTAATGGTTGGTTGGAGAAATTTTGTCAAAGACATAAAATGTCATTTAAAAGTGTGTGTGGTGAATCTTCCTATGTAAACATGCAAAATGTAGACGATTGGAAAGTCAAGTTGCAATCAATATGCAAAGATTACTCTCCGAAAGATATTTTTAATGCTGATGAAACCGGTTTATTTTTCCGCGCCCTTCCGACAAAAACATTTGCGTTAAGAAGTGATAAATGTGCCGGAGGAAAATCTGCAAAAGAACGACTAACTATATTGTTGTGTTCAAATATGGAGGGTGATAAGGAAAGGCCGTTAGTCATCGGTAAAAGTAAGAAACCTAGATGTTTTAAAGGAGCTCATGTGGATAAGTTGCCGATAGGATGGATATCTAACAAAAAAGCGTGGATGACTTTGGATATTATGTCAGCTTGGTTAAAGAACTTTGATAACAAGATGAAGAAAGAAAAAAGGCATGTAATTTTGTTTCTTGATAATGCCACTTCTCATCCGAAGATTTCATTGGAAAACGTAAAATTGGTTTTTCTGCCTCCAAATACTACCTCGCATTGTCAACCTATGGACCAGGGTGTGATTCAAAACTTTAAGGCAATTTACCGGAGCATGCTTGTAAAAAGGCTTTTGACGTTAATGGATACTGAAAATTCACTAGAAATGGTAGAAAAAAACATTACGGTAGTCACTGCATTAATATGGATATCAGCTGCTTGGAAAAAACTCTCGCCTGTGACCGTAAGAAACTGTTTTCAAAAATGCGGATTCAATCAAAGTGACAGTGATCTAAGTGCAGAGTGCGATATAGAAGATAATATACCATTAGCATTTTTATTTCCCAATTTTAACATCACTAATTTAGATTTAAGCACACACGCATTAATTGATAATGAGTTATTTACTGAAAATCCTAATGTTTCCATTATAGATTGTATCGATGAAATTACTGATATCAGTGATGAAATGGAAAATGAGATTGAAGAGGAATTTGTAACTAGTATATTAAATATTTCAGAAGCCCATCAAAAATTAAAAGATCTTGAGAACTATTTCTTAAGAACTAACAGTTTTAACATTGCTAACAATATTTCTCAAGCTCTTCTTGAATGTGAATCTGAGATATTTAAACATAAAATGAAAAAAGCAAGACAAACAACAATTAATGATTATTTCAAGTAAAATCTAGCATAAAATATGTATGTATGTATGTGTATTAAGTATTGTAAATTTTTTTCGACTTTCGTCTTATTATGTGTGATTAAATTGATATGAGAATGAATATTTTTTTTCGTTTTTTTTTCACCTCCACATTTTGGACACCTCCATATATTGGACATTTTAGGATTCCCCGTCAGTGTCCATTATAAGGAGGTTATACTGTATCATATAAAATAATTATTTTCTTCAAGATCTTTGGATTAAAATTTATGATTCCATAAATTTAATTTACATTTTCTCTATAGAATTCAGTTTGTTTATTCTTTGCATTCGCTCAGTGCATTTCCTATTTTATATGTGTGTATCCATAGAAGTCACTTTTGTGTGAAAACAATCCGGTAAAGTTTCCTTGAACAAAGATTTTAGAAACCTTTTAGAGGAAAATATGCTGAATATTGTCTGGCTTAATATCTCATTAGAACTCGGCTATATTATTTGTTTTGCTTCTTTCCTTTTAGTCTATCTCTGCATTCAATTTGCAAAATGGTTAATTAAAAATAACTTGAAAATGCAATACTGCAAATGGAATCTTTCTATTCGTACAAAACACATCTGAGCTTGATAATATTCTGGTATTAACACGCCATTAATAAATTACATTATCAAATTAATAAACAAAGCAAGCGGAATAAAACATTGATGATTTAATGTAATAACAACAGGCAAACTATGAGAAATTTTCATTCTATTTTCGTTTAAAGTGCCTCTGCAGAAAGTTATTCAAAAAAAAATGACAACCGCATAGTTGTTATTACTAAAATGCAGGTTTTAACAAAGGAATTTAACAAACTCGGATATAATTCAGATGCTGTATATAACTAGGTATTGTTGAATATCTAAGCAGCGACCATTTAAGCGGACGATTTTATTCCCACCGAACCGGTCAGCTTAGAGCACGAATCTCCGTTGAAGGATGGATCGACTATACGGAAATTTTGGGCATGAACTTATTTAAAATTCGCAAATTGCTATGCACACTTGCAGAAAATATGTTTAATTTACGTTACTTTCCCGCAGACTACGATGATGAGTAAGACTTGCCTTTCTGCGATGGTATTTTGCGCAAATTAATTATCATAAAGTAATTTAGGGAAAAATTTGAGGGAAACCGAAGGCAGGCAACGGTGAGCAATGTTTTACCGACGCTTTTACCGCACTCAAAATTTTAATTCGACCGGCTATTATAAAATAATTACAACTTAC
Organism: Melolontha melolontha; assembly: GCA_935421215.2. Classification (NCBI taxonomy): domain Eukaryota; kingdom Metazoa; phylum Arthropoda; class Insecta; order Coleoptera; family Scarabaeidae; genus Melolontha; species Melolontha melolontha. Next base: position 32,649,642 of record OW285244.1, on the reverse strand, counting down.
GATATCTCTCCAAATGCTGCGAATGCTTCCCTTAATGTTTGTGTTTCTATTTCTGGGCTCAAGTCTCCGACGAAAATATGATGATGCTCTGTAACAAAACGTGTTATTAATTACTAATAATTATTAAATAACAATTGTAAGATTTTAACTATTATCAGGATAAAATAACACAAATTTTAATGAATTTCACTTTTTAATTTACACCGTAACGTATGTCTGATAAAGCTCAAGTTGGAGCGAAGCGATCGTTACAGTGTAAATTAAAAAGTGAAATTCATTAAAATTAGTTTTATTTTATCCTGATAATAGTTATAATGGAGTTTCACCAAGTAAAGGCTGAAGCAATCATATATTGTAAGATTTTAATATAATAATAATAATAGTAATAATAATAAGTTGACAAGTTTGTTAATGAAAACCCCTACAGAAAGTATTGATGCAGGTAAGATCAGTATTAAAAGAGGCATATTTCAGGGAGACGCTTTGAGTCCACTGTGGTTTTGTTTAGCCTTGAAACCGTTAACAACTTTGTTAAATTCCCTAAATAAGGGATGTAATTTACAACAACCTGTCGTACAAATTAGTCACCTTTGGTACATGGATGATCTCAAATTGTATGCTAGGAAAAAGAATCATCTTCGCGATCTCCTAAACTGTGTTGGCCGTTATAGTAGAGATATCCAAATGAAATTTGGATTGGAAAAATGCAAAATAAGTTGCATAGAAAAGGGACAATGGGTTGAACATCGTGGGTTCGAAGTGGAAGGCGGTCAAGGACTAGTTATTGGAATGGAGAGCAACGACTATTATAAGTATCTTGGTTATTTACAGGCTAGAGGAATAGAACACAATATTGCAAAAGAATCAGCGAAAGATCAGTATTTCTCTAGGCTGCGATCGTTGTTGAAAACCAGATTGTCGGCAAGAAATATGTCCAAGGCAATAAACAGCTTTGCAACTTCCGTACTTACTTATGGATTTGGAATAATTAACTGGACTGATACTGAACTTGAAGCAATAGACATCAAGACAAGAGTAGAAGCCAGAAAATTTAGAATTCATCACCCACGTAGTGCGATCGAAAGGTTCCACCTACCAAGAAGAGAAGGGGGTAGAGGAATACCGAGTGCTTATTGCAGGCATTATACACAGGTAAATAATTTACGAGAGTACTTTCTGCAAAAGTCGAAAGAAAGTAGATTGCAGAATGCGATTGCTCAAATGGACAATTTTACGCCACTCAAACTGGCTAACAATGAATTCAATCCATCCACGAGAATCTTAAGTATACCCCAACAGAAAGAGAGATGGAAAAATAAATCTTTGCATGGCAAGTATCCGTTAACAATTGGATCTGAAAATTTTGACACCTCAGCGTCGCAGGCATGGCTGTATACAGGAAACCTGTTTGCAGAAACAGAGGGATTCATAGCCGCCATCCAAGATCAAGTAATTCCAACACGCTCTTATAGGAAAAAGATTCTTAAGGAGAATTTATCTGACATTAAATGTCGTGTATGCGCAGATAAGGAGGAAACAATTAATCATTTGATGGCAGGCTGCTCTGTACTTGCCCCCAAACAATATCTCGAGAGGCACAACAGGGTTGCAAAAATATTACACCAACTGCTCAGACAGAAGCACTTGTCGTATTCTGAAAATGTCCCGTATTATGAATATGAAGCACCTTCAGTTTGCGAGGACGAAAATTCTCGATTATATTGGAATCGCCAAATAATCACAGATAAAACAATTCCCAACAATATTCCAGATATAATACTGACACTGAAGAAGGACAAGGTAACGTACATCATTGACATTGCTGTTCCGTTGGCAAAAAACACTGCAAGGAACTATAGTGAGAAGGTAAATAAATATTTACCTCTCAGCGACGAAATCAAGAGTATGTGGAAGATGGACAAGGTCCTAATAGTCCCAATTGTGATTGGCGCAACTGGAGAAATTCCACAGAAATTACACAAGTCCATAAATACTTTGGATCTCTACCAAAAACTTTATTTAAAAATGCAAAAAAGTGTCTTGTTAGACACGGCTGCAATAATACGTCGCGTGCTGAACTGAAATTGCAGCGCGCGAACGCGGCCAACGTGGCCGGGAGGCGAAATGACGGAACGGGTGGGGTGCTGATGTGGTCCTCTACTGGGTGGTATCCTAGCATATGCGCTACCAAACTCTAGGGGGGTCTGCCCGATGGGCGGGCAGGTGCCATTCCGCCTTTCCAGCAGGGGAGAGAGGAACCAAGCTACGCGGCGCAAAACACGGCGCCGCGCAATGCACACACCACTGGGATCGGTCCCGGGCGGCAACCTTGCCAGGCTGGCGTGAACAGCACACACACGCTCGACGTGTGTGCAGTGCCCCCGCAATGGCGGAAAACGTTAAGATGGCACAAAGTGTGACCGTCGTCGACCAAAGTAGCCGCTAAGAGTGTTACATTGGTTGGCGATGAGCAACCCCGTGCAGGCTGCGCTTCGCGTGTCTGGGCCTTGCCTCGATGGGGCGGGGGTCGGGCCGTCGAAGTACTGCATGGAAAAGTAAAGAAGTTGCCGGGAAAGGGTTGGCGGCCCTGCGCAACGGCTGGTTCTCCGATCTCTCAAAATTAGCGCGACGGGACACTAAACACATGCACGAGTGCGCTAAAATACAACACCCCTACACTTGCGCGCTCGCACAAACACAAAACCACACACCCAGAGAGAGAAGCAAGCTGCCAGCAGCGAACAACACGTAAGTTGACACCCTGAAAGTACTGGTAAGTATCTACTATAATCAATATTCATATAAAAATAATGAATGCTAGATAACTATGCCACCCATCTTGTTCGAATGAACCGATGGGGTAAGATAATGGCAACCAAGAGCGAATAGTTCTTGTGAGTGAAAGAGATAATAATAATAATAATCATAATAAATTGGCGGATTAATTCAGGGATGTGAAAAGTGCAATTCAAAAAGCAATGAATTGGAAAGCACCTGGACCAGATAAAATACAAAATTTCTGGCTAAAAAAATTTACATCCACGCACATACAACTTGCAAAGTGCTTACAATTATTGCTAGAACAACTAACCGAACTGCCAGAATTCATGACGGAGGGAAACACCTTCTTAATTCCGAAATCTAATGCATCTACGGAAGATCCCTCTAAATATAGACTAATTACATTATACAAGATGTTCACCTCGATTATATCTGAAAAGATATATGCCTATTTTGAGAATAACAACCTTTTATTGGATGAACAGAAAGGATGTAGAAAAGGATCAAGAGGTTGCAAAGAGCTGCTCCTAATAGGCTCAGTTGTGATGAAGAATGCGGTAAAAGCGCAAGAAAGTCTCTACATAGCATATGTAGACTATCAGAAAGCTTTTGATAGTGTACCTCACTCTTGGCTGGTAGGAACTCTTAGGCGATATAGAATTGAGGAGCGTCTTATTAATTTTCTTAGCCACGCCATGACTAAGTGGATGACAAGTTTGTTGATAGAAACCCCTACAGAAAGTATTGATGCAGGTAAGATCAGTATTAAAAGAGGCATATTTCAGGGAGACGCTTTGAGTCCACTGTAGTTTTGTTTAGCCTTGAAACCGTTAACAACTTCGTTAAATTCTCTAAATAAGGGATGTAATTTACAACAACCTGTCACGTAAATTAATCATCTTTGGTACATGGATGATCTCAAATTTTATTCTAGGAAAAAGAATCATCATCGCGATCTCCTAAATCGTGTTGGTCGTTTCAACAGAGATATCCAAATGAAATTTGAATTAGAGAAAAGCAAAATACAGTAAAATCTCTAATTATGGACACCTGCGACAATCGGACACCTCTAAAAAATGGACATTTTTTGTGGTACGAAATTTTTTAATGGGTTTTCTTAACAATAGTCACTCCTAATATTGGACCCTCCATAAATCGGACGCGGACACCCTTTATTTCACCGAAGCAATGAAACATCTGTAAATATATCTCTTAATTAAGGACAGACAAGACGGGCGGCGACGAATAAAATTTTGCAATTATGTATGTATGTATGTACTTTTATTGCTGCACACGTGGAAGTATATCTACTCTGGTTTTTCCCATAATATATGTATGTACAAAGTGCACACGTCGAAGTATATCTACTCGGGTTTTTCCCATAATACAAGGGAACGACGATTTACCACTGGCCTACTCGTCAGGTGATAAGTGGAGTGATATTTTGAATCAATTTGAACTAGCTTTTGATATTGTCAACATGGATTCTAGTAAAAGAAAGCGGTTAACAATCCAAGATAAAATTGATATTATTGCGATTAGTGAATAGCAAAGCTTAAGTGTCCGAAAGCTCGCGGAAAAGTTTGGTGTCGGAAAGTCGCAAATTAGTGATATATTGAAAAACAAAAGTGAAATAAAAGAACTTTTCGAGAAAAATGGAAACCTAGCTCAAAAAAGGAAGTTTCCAAAAACTAGTGGTTTAGCAATCGACGGAGCAGTGTTCAACTGGTTCTGTAAGGTGCGACACAAAAATATTCCCATGTCAGGACCCCTACTCAAAGAAAAGGCGCTGGAAGTAGCACAAAGTTTACAACTCACCGAATTCAAAGCGTCTAATGGTTGGTTGGAGAAATTTTGTCAAAGACATAAAATATCATTTAAAAGTGTGTGTGGTGAATCTGCCTATGTAAACATGCAAAATGTAGACGATTGGAAAGTCAAGTTGCAATCAATATGCAAAGATTACTCTCCGAAAGATATTTTTAATGCTGATGAAACCGGTTTATTTTTCCGCGCCCTTCCGACAAAAACATTTGCGTAAAGAAGTGATAAATGTGGTGGAGGAAAATCTGCAAAAGAACGACTAACTATATTGTTGTATTCAAATATGGAGGGTGATAAGGAAAGGCCGTTAGTCATCGGTAAAAGTAAGAAACCTAGATGTTTTAAAGGAACTCATGTGGATAAGTTGCCGATAGGATGGATATCTAACAAAAAAGCGTGGATGAATTTGAATATTATGTCAGCTTGGTTAAAGAACTTTGATAACAAGATGAAGAAAGAAAAAAGGCATGTAATTTTGTTTCTTGATAATGCCACATCTCATCCGAAGATTTCATTGGAAAACGTAAAATTGGTTTTTCTGCCTCCAAATACTACCTCGCATTGTCAACCTATGGACCAGGGTGTGATTCAAAACTTTAAGGTAATTTACCGGAGCATGCTTGTAAAAAGGCTTTTGGCGTTAATGGATACTGAAAATTCACTAGAAATGGTAGAAAAAAACATTACGGTAGTCACTGTATTAATATGAATATCAGCTGCTTGGAAAAAACTCTCGGCTGTGACCGAAAGAAACTGTTTTCAAAAATGCGGATTCAATCAAAGTGACAGTGATCTAAGTGCAGAGTGCGATATAGAAGATAATATACCATTAGCATCTTTATTTCCCAATTTTAACATCACTAATTTAGATTTAAGCACTTACGCATTAATTGATAATGAGTTATTTACTGAAAATCCTAATGTTTCCATTATAGATTGTATCGATGAAATTACTGATTTTTGGACACCTCCATATATTGGACATTTTAGGATTCCCCGTCAGTGTACATTATAAGGAGGTTATACTGTAAGTTGCATGGAAAAGGGGCAGTGGGTTGAACATCGTGGGTTCGAAGTGGAAGAGTGACAAGGATTAGTTCTTGGAATGGAAAACAACCACTATTATAAATACCTAGATTATTTGCAAGCTAGAGGAATAGAACACAATATTTCAAAAGAATCGGCGAAAGATCAATATTTCTCTAGCCTACGATCGTTTTTGAAAACTAGATTGTCGGCAGGAAATTTGAACAAGGCAATCAACGACTTTGCAACATCCGTACTCGCCTATGGGTTTGGAATAATTGACTGGACAGATTCTAAATTTGAAGCAATAGACATCAAGACAAGAGTAGAAGCCAGAAGATATAGAATTCAACACTCACTTAGTACAGTCGAAATGCTCTCTTGATTGCAAACTCAACAGCACCAGTGTAACTCCAATGTGCGTGTAAGAAAAACAGCGACTAAGAGAATCATTCTTCAGACAGCAGAGCTTAAAAAAGTTGGAAGTGTGAAGAATGGAACGTCACACTGTAAAAGCCTACAGAGTTTTAATGCCCAATTATCAAAGGTTATTTTTTGTTGAGGATCGTCATCATTATGTTACCTTAATTTTAGAAAGATCGATCTTTTTTAACATAAAACCTATTTGATAATGAAGATTCAGGCAGTTTATTTTCGCTAAGAAATAAGTAATTAAACTTTTAGTTTCAAAAAATTCTATTTATTATAAATATCACTACAATATTGTTTTGCCATACAATTGCTTCATCAGGTGGATGAATACCGTCAATTAACAGTTTATTTTCACTGACGAAGATATCTAGAATTATATAAATGAACCTTTAATTATGTGAATGAAATATTAGATGAAGAAAACATTGAAGAAGAATGGTTAGTGTGGCATTAGACAATTATTAGAGAAGCCATCAATATAGAAACATCAAAACTTTAACCCAGAGAGCTATAATCAATAGAAATTTAGTGAGTACGCATAGCCAATGAAGCGCGGAGGTTATACCTCAGTGAAAATCCAATATTGAAAGAAAATTGAGAAGCAAAAAAAATTATTTGGTAGTAGATTCTGAAGAAGTTTGGAGTGTGAATATCAAAAGGTTAATTATTAGAACGGTCACGCTATAAAACTCGGAAGAGGATTATATTATTAAGTTTTAAGTCGGTTATATAGCATGAGGACATAGGCACTTAGTAATAAATATTATTACGTGAACAAGTTTGAATAAAATGCTACTTTTAATGCCATTGTAAAGAGAATATCGTAAAGTTTCTAGAAATTTAAAGGAGTTAAATTTTTTTCGAGAATTATTTATTTTTCTCTTAGAAAAAAAAATATTTTCCCAACTAGTCTAATAATGGAGATATTACACGCTCTGTAATAATGCTAATATTGAAAACTGAATCAATACTGTGTAGTTTATTTCAAATTATAAGAATATAACTTTGAACGGCTCTAATGCTTTTATTGCACCACCTTCTGTGATGATAATTATTATACCTGGTCTCCTTATTGAACGGGCGCGGTGTACCTGTTTGCAACGTATGAATCTAGGGGCCGTATTGACTATAAATTAGGGCCCTATAATATAATAATAATACGCTGTTAATTTCAAGTATAATAATAAAAAATATATGTACATTGGGTTTATATACAAAGAAAAAATTACAAATCTTGTGGCAACGTGTGTAGTGGATACATATAGATATATAAAGCTAATTTATTTGTAATACACAATAACATTTTTATGTGTCACCGCATTTCATAAATCATCTGTGATTGAGTCGTCAAATCGGTGTCTGTGTCTGAATCGTATTGCAAATTTATAATCAAAGGTGCTACTATTTTCTACATGCGCATATATTCGTCATCTTTTGCTATTGCGTTTTTAACAGCATTTTTCCAATTTACAGCAGTTATATGTTCCATAGCATTTTTTATGTGTGTTACACTGCTTTCACTAAATTTCGGTGTTTGATTTGTTCGTCTTATGGTATTTTTTAGTTGGGCCCATATCAATTCAATAGGATTGAAAATGCAATGGTATGGTGGTAAACGCAAAATTGTATGTCCTGCTTCTTTGGCTCTGTTATCCACATAATAATCCTTTAAATATTCTTTTGTCTTCATCACCTCTATTAATTGGTTTTTTTGTATAATGATCCTCAAAATATAAATCATTTGCTTCTAAAAATGTTTTAAAATCTTTCTTATTATTACATTTTGTAGGAACTTGGTTTGCTATCGAGAATGATACAGAGCGTTGTCCATCACTATCACACTATCTTTTTGTAAATTTGGCAGCAAAGTGTTACAAAACCATTCTTCAAATAAAGACGAGGTCATATCTTCATGGTAATCTAAACTTGAGGATTTAACATTTTTAGCAGATAATAGCGGCTGTCCGATCCATCCTTTTTCTGACCCAGCATGAAGAATGACTATTCTCTTCCCTCTCGAAACCGGCGCGTCCAACTGACACATACTTGAACTATCCACCCAACCTTTGCAAATTGTGTCATGGGTGTCATACCACGTCTCGTCTAAATAACATATGAATCGTCTTTCCTGTCTATACCTTCTAATTGCGGTTAAGTATTCATATCGAAGTTTCTGTAACCTCGGGCTTTCCATAATTGTGGGACGTTTGTTTATAGTGCCAAACTTAAATCCAGCTTTCTTTAGCGTCCGCCACAAGGTTGCTTTAGAACACTGAATATTTATAGGTTCATCACTGAACCACATCACTGAACTATGTAAGCAGTCAAGTGTAGATACAACATTTCCTCTGTAGAAGGAGTATAATTGCAGCCTAATAGTATCAATTTCATACTCTTAAATTTTTCTCGGTGCTCCTTTGTCACTTCTTTGCTTTCGGCCCTGCGTTATTCTTAATTATTTTATATATTGTTCCAAAAGGCACCTTGGTTAATTGTGACGTTCGTTGAATGTTCTGGGTTTGTAGTTCGTTATTTTCTTCCATCAGGGTGATAGACATTGAAAATTATCTGTTTTGCATCTTCTGATATATGCTTTCTCTGTCGTGCTCCAACATTATTATCACTATCCACATCATAATCACTAACATTTTCAGCAAAAGGTGGCCACATCTTCGTTAAGTAAAGAGAGAAAAATCAAATATGTATACAGTAGTAAAGATTTACAATAAATGATAAATGCACTCAATATTAGATGTAATATATACCAACTCTCCTAACTATATTTACTTAAATTTTGTTTAATAAATATAAGCAACTGTTGGTACTTATATTATTATTAAATTTTATTTCATCTAAATTGCAGTAATTACAATTTACTTAAATTTTGTCATTACGGACCTCAGCAGTTTGTTTGCGTAAAAGATAATCGTATTGAGCGGTCAGGCAGTTATTGCCGCAGGTGGTGAAATAAAAGCATTAGAGCCGTTCAACGTTATATTCTTATAATTTGAAATAAACTATACATATATTTCGATTATTATATTAAAGCTACTATTTATTCGTTAGAAATAATATTTATTTATTTACTACTAAGTTTACATTTAGCTAAACTAATTAATTTTATGTTTGGTGGCTAGAAATGAAAATATTATTAACATAACAAATTTAATAATTATTAGGACTTAATATTATTAATATTTACTTACTTCGTAAGCAAAAAAAATATTGATTAAAAGCATTATACTTTAGCATACGCAAAGCGTCCTTAAAAGAAACCTCTTATTTCAATCAATACATTTATCTTAGAGTTTGTAGTTCATACAATCTGTTAGACCACAAGCTTAATGATGCGTAAAAAGTCAGTAGGCATGATATTAGCATTAAATATACGCAAGTCTATCAGGGAATTAATTTTTTCTTGGGGAATTTGAAAAATCGAATAACTAAAATATGCTTTCATGTATATATACCAAGAAAAAAAGATATTTAACCATATATGTTATAAATTATAATTCCGTAATATATTTTAGTTCCTTAAAGAGTTTTTGTTGATTTGTTGTTGTTGTATAAAAAAAAGACAAGTTGGTGTTTCAATAGTTTTTATTTCAATCCATCATTCAATCCATCATCCATCCAGCAGCTTTTCATGCTGTTATATTTGGTTATAGCGTTTTTGCAAACAACTTAATATTTACTAAGTTATTTGCGCGTCTTTAATTAAACTTCATGTCAAAAGTTACTTCCATATTTCTGCTAATTATTTATATTTATTTGGTCATGCAGTGCCTATGTAAATTTTGAAATTTAAGACAAGATTCATTCCTAAAAATATCAGCGTTTGCAACCAAGAGAGGAATTTAAATATTCATTTATTTTCAATCTCTCTATATTTCGCAACAAATTTGTTGCTTCCTCAAGATATGAGAATCCAGAGTTGAAAAATAGCAATCACGTAAATAGAAAAATTGCTATTTTCAAAATCTGGATTCTCATCTCCTGAGGAAGCAACTCATTTAATGCGCTAAAGAGATAGAAAATAAATGAGTATTAATTTACAGATCGTTTGCCCGTTTTTAATTTATTATTCATTAATATAGTGCGGTCGATAATATAAAGCTTCGTAATCTACAAGAATTGTTGAAAATGACTACCTCCAGCTAGGATGCAAGAATCCGATCTTCTCCTAATTGACTGCTGAACTCTTTCAAAAACATTAGGGTCGCTTTTTATTGAGTTACACCCAGCAATTATCGGATTTCTCAAATTTTCCACTGGAGTAGTGTAAACTAATGATTTTAGATGGCCCCGTACGAAAAAATCCAGGGGGGGTCTATCATAGCTTAATTGGTTAGAGCGACGGTCCCGCAAACCCTAGACTTGGATTCAAGTCCCAACGTAGACAAAATTTTCAAATAAATTTCGTATGATTTGCGTTGTAATTTGTAGACAGCAATGTTTACATTCACATTTACCTCGCAAAATATCATACTAATTTGAAAATATTTAAAATATTTAATATAAAAGCCGAAAACTCCAAGAATTTATCAAATGACATATATATATATATATATATATATATATATATACATATATATAATTATTTATTAACCTTTGTATATTATAGTAGATTTAACTAGTCGGCGATTTAAGGTGTGAGACAAACAAAACTAAATACATAACAAATTTTGTAATATAATCACTAACCATAAACATAAGAAAATAGATAATAAAATGCCTTTCTCAAGGAATACAAAATATAAATGACAGTATATTAATGTCATACATTTGTAGTTGCTATGGATAAAATAATTCAAAGATACATTCCAATTTAATAATAATAAATAATGCCTTGGTATTTTAAAATGGATAAACACCAAAAACAGGGAAAACACAAGACATGAGTTATTATTATGTATGCGCCCGTGGAGCGACTTAAGATGCAAAGCTGTCGGCATTCGCCTTAAACGAGAAGGAAAATCACGAAAACCTACTCGGACAAGCAGACAGGAATCAAAACACGGAACAGTCAGCATGATAAGCAAATGTATAGATTTTTAAATAACATGAGATATATAATTATATAACAGCAACATATATTATGATGGTAAATTGCAGATCGTTACATAATTAAGTTAGAGTATATACTGCTTAAATTTTTTATATCACTTCTGTTGTTAATTGAGTTTTTTTCTTGTTTAATACTAATCATTTCTTTAATTTCCCTTTTCATTGTGTGTTGTTCTTTATCAATTATCTGTGTGTTTTCAAAATCAAAATGGTGATCGCGTTGTAGTTTGTGTGTAGATAAAGCAGTTTTGTCTGTTTTAGAGTATTTGTGGGCTTGTATTCTTTTGTATAAATATTGTTTAGTTTGACCTATGTAGTAACTATCGCAATCGCGACATTGTATTTTATAGATGACATGTGTTTCTCGATTTTTTTCTATTTTACGTTTAAGTTTTGTAAATAGATGTTTATTAGTATTACTAAGATTATATGTAGTAGCTATATCATACTTTTTTAAAATCTATTTAATTTTTTCTGATAGTTGTGGAACATATGGAATCGTGATATATGTTGTGTCATTGTTTAAATTGTTATTGGTGTCTGCAGTGTTGTATATTTGGTGGATTATTTTTTTAATGGTTTGGTCTATATGTTGTGGTGGATAATTATTATCTGTTAAGATTGTTTAAATTTTCTTGACGTTATCTTTTCTGTATTGAGTATGTGATAGTTTTACTGCAAATCAGTCAGACTATTTATAATCATTTTATCGAATACTGTAGGTGTATCAGCTCTCCTTTAGCTGCTCCTATTGCAAATCTGGTAATGGAACATTTGGAACAAAACGTTATCAATTCATTAGATTTTCACTCTATTTTCTTCAAAAGATATGTAGATGACATAAGAACATGTATTCCGACTAATAAAATAAACTATCTTTTAAATAAGTTCAACAATTTTCACAACAAATTAAGATTCACTATTGAAGAAGATGTTAATAACAGTATTAATTTTCTTGATATTTCTTTAAGCTATGATAGACAGGGTACTATTTATACAAATTGGTACAATAAATCCACAGCTTCTTTTCGATATATGAATTACCACTCAAATACACCTACAGTATTCAATAAAATGATTATAAATAATCTGACTGATAGAGCAGTAAAACTATCACATACTCAATACAGAAAAGATAACATCAAGAAAATTAAAACAATCTTAACACATAATAATTATCCACCACAACTTATAGACCAAACAATTAAAAAAATAATCCACCAAATATACAACACTGCAGACACCAATAACAATTTAAACAATGACACAACATATATCACGATTCCATATGTTCCACAACTATCAGAAAAAATTAAATTCATTTTAAAAAAGTATGATATAGCTACTACATATAAACTTAGTAATACTAATAAACATCTATTTACAAAACTTAAACCTAAAATAGAAAAAAATCGAGAAACACATGTCATCTATAAAATACCATGTCGCGATTGCGATAGTTACTACATAGGTCAAACTAAACAATATTTATACAAAAGAATACACGCTCACAAATACTCTAAAACAGACAAAACTGCTTTATCTACACAAACTACAACGCGATCACCATTTTGATTTTGAAAACACACAGATAATTGATAAAGAACAACACACAATGAAAAGGGAAATTAAAGAAATGATTAGTATTAAACAAGAAAAAAACTCAATTAACAACAGAAGTGATATAAAAAAATTAAGCAGTATATACTCTAACTTAATTATGTAACGATCTGCAATTTACCATCATAATATATGTTGCTGTTATATAATGATATATCTCATGTTATTTAAAAACCTATACATTTGCTTATCATGCTGACTGTTCCGTGTTTTGATTCCTGTCTGGTTGTCCGAGTAGGTTTTCGTGATTTTCCTTCTCGTTTAAGGCGAATGCCGACAGCTTTGCATCTTAAGTCGCTCCACGGGCGCATACATAATAATAACTCATGTCTTGTGTTTTCCCTGTTTTTGGTGTTTATCCATTTTAAAATACCAAAGCATGATTTATTATTATTAAATTGGAATGTATCTTTGAATTATTTTATCCATAGCAACTACAAATGTATGACATTAATATATTGTCATTTATATTTTGTATTTCTTGAGAAAGGCATCATTAGCCGAAACACGTACATGTAGGATTGTTTTAAATATGTATATAGTTTTTGAAGTAAAACCAGACCTTAAATCGCCTACAATTTGGATTTACCATGACATACTAAGGTCACGAAATAATTATCTATCTATATATATATATATATATATATATATATATATATATATATATAATATTTATTTATATAATTTAGGTTCTGATGAAGATTTAAAGTAATTCGAAAGCTTAACTTACTTTAGAAGAGTTTTATATATTTGTTCGTCCATTTAACTCCAAACCTATTATATTTTTTTAATTTTTACTTTGTGTTTGTGTGTTTATGTGTGCGTCAGAGCGAAAGATAGAGGGAGAGAGACAGACGTACAAGTATAAAATTATAGGAGTTGAGTCTTCTTCAAAAACAATTTCACTATTGTACGCCATCTATTTTCCCAAACGACGAAAACATTTTTTCGTGTGCATTTGCATAAATAAATTTGTATCAATTACTCTCCGGTTAAAATAGAATGAATAAGGGAGAAAACCTAGCGATCAAATGCGGACTGCGTTTATCGATCTTGTAAGGATTAGAGAGTAGGACATCTATATCGTACACAGAAACTATTCATCAACACACATATATTATACCACGCATACACAAACGGGATACTTTCGGATACGTTGACTTAAATAAGAATTAAAATAATGAGAAGTCATCGGTTTTGAAATTCTGGAATGTATTCCATTTATAATGGCGTACACTCTAGCGTAATTTTTACGACAGAATATGTATCATGTTACTGATTGAGTCATAAAAATGAAAGGTTGAAACAGCATTTAAAGTGTTATATTTCCATGACATTCGGAATTATTATCATTAAATTGCGTTTAAATCGATTAAATTTTATAGTTTGAATGTAGGCTTAGATAGAAGGCAATAAACAAAAAACTATCGTACACATTCAGGTAAAATTTTGGTATAAGCTATTTAAATGAGATACGGAATCGGTTTCTGCGGAAAACCTGCAGAGATAAGGATGAATCGATAGGGGGATTAAGGTTCCAATCATCGCAAATGATGTTGGTGTATTTGAAGCGCTTATTTCGAAAATTTTACATTAAGATTTAGGGTAGGATTCCTAGATATTCCGTGCTTTAACGAAAATTATGCAGGCACGAATTATTTCTGGAAACTTAACACTGATGCTGAGACATACGAATTCACGATTTATGCATTGAACCTTTAGAATTTTCTCTGACAAAAAGTAATAACCTAATCTTCGTTTTTCTCTTCTGTATTTATTGCCCTTTATCAGTTCAACCTCTGATATAACTGGCCCTACCTAAAAAGTTGTAATTTCTGGTTTTCTCTATGTTTATGACTTTTTCACTAATCCCTATAGTTAGTTCCTTTTTCTGCTATTTTTATATACTAATTCCTACATTCACTTCTTTTGATGCTTCCAGAATGCATTCTTCTTTTAAATCTCATTATTGCTGCATCCTTTCCATATTCCAATATCATCTATCTTTTTGTTTTTAAAGTACCTGTCCTAATTATATTACCCATTCCAGTACCAAAATTAATATAATTCCGTAGGCTTTCATGGCCTTTGTCACTTGTAGTACAATCTTCTTGCGGGTTTAGCTGTGTTGTCATAATTTTACTCAAAGTTTCGCCGTTTGCATTACCAGCTTCTTCAGGCTATAGTATCAGACTAATTCTCTTCGTTGTTTTTGCTCCATTAGTCGCCACGGATTCGTGCAATAGACTCAAGAGAATTTCTAAACACTTCAATAATAGACATAATCATAAAATGGTCAAAATAACCACTATTTTTGCATATGCTATGTTAATAATTCAATTTTTGAAAATAGTATAACAGACCCTAAGGCAAGTAAATATTAAATTGAGCCAAATTATTCATCGGTTTGTAATATTTTTGGCACCATTAACGAGTGGCTTATAATATTTTTGACGCTGCAACGTGGGGCAAATTTATAATCGTGCAACTTAATGTGTCAAGGTGTTTTATACTTTTTTTTATTGTCAAAACAGTAAAATAAAACCTGTGAAACTTATCAAGTGTTCCTTTTATAATTTGTATTGCGGCAACATAATATTAATAATAAACCCAACCATACTGTGCTTATTTGTTTTAATAATTTCTTACAAATTAAGGATTTATTTTTGGAGTTTTATATATATAGTTTTTTTTATAATTTTCTCCTTTTGTTTACTTAGAAACATTTGACATATGAGTAAAGAGAGTTTTTCTTCATGGATTTTTGAAGGTAAAAATCAAAAACTATTAAATAAAATGCACATTTGAAACAAAACATTTGAAACATTTGAAATAAAACATGTGTTGGAATTTCCAAAAATTGTATTAATAAAAATACTACACACTGTAGTTTTATCATCTATAACGTGCCTACAAAAACTTTCCTCATTAGAGACAGTCATGCCTTTTTTTAATGCTTGGTGACAGTGCACATATTCTATCACAAACGTATAATTTTGAGTTTTAGTTTGGTTATGCCATCTAAATGTGTGTAATACTTAGTAATTATAGTGTTTCAACAAGTTTTTATTAGAAAACTCAAAATTAAAAGAAAATAATACAAAAGCAGATGTTGGAAATGTTAACCATTATTTTGAAGACAAAGTTGAACTCTACGCTTCATGCTTTCAAAGCCGTTTATTAGGATTTCTTGGGTTATATCAGTACAAAAATTCACAATAGAATTACCAAGCTCTTCGATTTTCTGTTTCCTGTCTTGAAAATGGTATGTATTCTTTAAATATTGAAAAATAAAATAGTCTAAAATTGTCAAATCTGGATATCTTGGAGGAAAATTAATAATTCTTGTATTATAATTATACAAAGGTATTTTTAATAATATAAAATATGATTAAAAATCTGGTGTGAAGAATACAAATACAGGTTCACTATTAATATTTTTTGTGAACGTTTCCGAACATATCCCTCCTCACCAAAAATATTAATAGTGAACCTGTATTTTTGTTCTTCACACCAGATTTTAATAATAATTTATATTATTAAAAATACCTTTGTATTATACAAAACTGGAGGGGTTTTACCCACTCATGTATGTTTAAATTATTCTGATACTTTACACATGCGATTAGTCCGTAGTATGACTGAAGACACAAACAAAATACAGTTTCTAGAGAGACGGCTGTGCCATTTTGGAAGGGCGTCGTTGGTTCGCATGGACAGGGCGAGGTACTTCGGCTGTTTGACAACAGGCAGCGCTGAATTTACTTCTACGCTCGGTCTGGATAATTTCTGTGATATGGCGATGTGGTTCTTTTTTGTGAATGTACCTATATGAAGATATCCTTTCTCCAGCCTCTCGTAACAAAATCTGTTTGAGTTCCGAAACTGCTTGAATTTTATATGGAAACAACTTTAAGTCCTTTTACAAAATAGTATGACTGTTCTCACTGACAAATGAACTTGTGTTAGTTTTGCCATAGATTTTTTGGGTGAGTTGTACATTCGACGTCGAATATCATGTATGCAATTTGCAGTTCGTTTTCTTCTGCAATATAAAATATCATGTTTCTAAAATTTTTCCGTTAACTTTGAGACGTAATTAGATGTTTATCGATGCTCATGTAACGATATTTTAATGTAGATGTAGTTCTAGTAATTGCAAGCATAGCTTATCCAAGTCGATTTGATTGAAAACTAATATATGTCAATTAAGACCTTAACAGATTATAATATAAACCAGATAATATTATCAGTAGAAAAAAAGAGATTAAAGAAACTATTCAAATATTTCTCATTTTGTTTTTTTAAAAGTTCTTAATCATTCTGGTCATTCATCGATATCTGCACGTGTAACATTTATACCTAAATCGGGAATAGGTTTTATTATGGATTACTTCAAACTGTCCAAATATCTGTCTAGCTCTTTCCTCCTTCGAAACAGACTATATTTTATAATCAAGAAGATTTAAATCCAGACTAGATTATACAGAATCTTCTTATCTAATAAACTTGGGTGCATCTCTTTTTAACCCCCCATTGGGTACTCTTTGCTTCATAAACAGGTTCTAAATCCTTCCGGAACACCTGGATTCTGGCTTCCATTATTAAACATTGCTTGTGATAATGGTTTAATAACGTTCTCAAGAATTGATACACTGTTACAACTGTTTTAGCACTTTTTTTCATAAAAATTAACTTGCTTAGCTCCATACATGGCTTCTTTGGAGAAGAATTCGACTAGTTTCTCTAATCTTGGAGAGTAATGGCCAGACTGCCGTTAAAATACATACAACATGCCTTCCGAAACTGCTTGAATTTTGTATGGAAATAACTTATTAAGTCTTTTTTTTTAATAGTATGACATATTCCCACTGACAAATGAACTTGTTGTGGTAGTTTCGCGATTGATTTTTTGGGCGAGTTGCCCATTCGGCGTCGAATATCATCTATGCAATTTGCAGTTCGTTTTCTAGGTGGTTAAAATTAAAATCGCGGTCCTCTTTAATAAATAATAAGCGTATGTTGACTCAACATACGGACCACAATTTTGATTTGCAATTTGATATTCTCCATGTTGAAAATAAAGGGAAAAAACTAAACTGCTTAGAGTCATTAGAAATTAATAAGCTCAAAAATTCTGATATACTATTAAATGATAAATTAGACTTGAATTCTTCCCCGTTGTTAAATTTGTTTGTTCTGCGAAATAGGGTTTTGCCAAATCATTCTGTTACTTTATTAAATTTTGTACTTTCCGCGGTTGTAAAATTTCCTGTTGTTAAATTTGTTAGTTCCGTGAAATGGGGTTTTGCCAAATTGTTCTGTCACATTATTAATTTTGTACTTTACAGTAATTTAGATACAGTGTAGGTTGGCATATAGCAATTAAGATAATAGTTTGAAGTAACCTAATATGGTTGTGTTGGATATATAGTATGTAACATTAGATTATTGTTATACTTGAAGAAGCTACTGTGTAGCGAAACAGATGTAAATCTACAAACATCATTTGTGTTTTTTATTTTTATTTTAATTTGTGAAATAGATTTACATCAAATAAAGGTCGAAACAATTCAAGATTTAAAAATTGTTATTTACTGCTATGTGTTTAATTGAAATTGATTTATATTTAATTAAATTCTAACACGTGTTTTATTTCATTTATTTCAAGTCTTTTGTGTATTTTATTAAATGGAATTCCAATAAGCAACAACCAACTCTATTACAAAAACTTTTAACAAATTTTTAATTAAAATTTACTTTTGAAGTCATATTCTAAATTTAATTTTACAAATTTGTCGAAAGTTTATTGGTTTAATTAGGAAGATATATTAGGAAAGTATATTTAAATACAATGTTTGACAAACAACCGTCTGCAACATCCATTAACAAGAAATGTATTTGTGTATTCCTTGTGTTTAAGCAAACTTCATTGAAACTTTTACAAGAAGACATTTTTTATGTCAATAAAATTGAAAGCTTAAAATTATCATTTGAAAGATGAACTATAATAATAATACGTTTATTTTCAGTATACTTATGACACATAATACACATAAAATATATTATATACATATGCAATGTCACGCATGCGTCCCTCTTCTTCGCCACGGGATACCATCTCGGGCTACTGGAGTTGAGGGCCTCATGTTTTTCGTTAAAGTGAAATAAGAAGTGGGCGGCAGAGTTAGTGCGTTTTGTCAAATTATTTCATTAGATTTAAACATTTCTTTTATTTTTGCTCTAAAGTTTGTATATTGAAGATCTTTTATTACTTTAGTAAGGTTGTTGTAGATGTTTATTGTTGTTGTAGTTAGTAGTTGTGTGTGTTTTTGGTGGATAAATCATTCCGTTCTGATGTGGGATATCCTGCGTGTTCTGTGTCTGTGTATTTCTCTGTTTCTGTGTAAATGTATATTAATTCTTATTTTGTTCTTGTTTATTTTATATAGTAATAACAAATTGTTCAATCTAATTTGTTGTTTGATGTTTAGTTCTTGAATTTCTTGATATACTGTTTCTGTTGGTGTTCTATAGTCCATTTTATAAAGGATCTTTATAATTTTGTTTTGTTGCCGTTGTATTTTTGTCAGGTTGTTCTTTGACGTATTTCCTCAAATATTTATTAGGTACATATTATGTGATGAGAATAGTGCGTGGTAGATAGCTTACCTGTAGTGTATCGGTATTACATATTTTATTTTATTCAACGCTGCTATTACTTTCTTATTTTGTTTTATTATCTCCTCGACATGCGAATACCATTTCATATTGTTTTGTATAGCTAAACCTAGATATGTAGTTACTTTTACATCTTGTAGTTGCTTGTTCTTTAGAGTAATATTTAGTTTCGGCTTTGCTTCTGTATTTGTAAATATCATATAGTTTGTTTTTGTTTCATTGATGGTAAGAAGGTTATCGAGGCACCATTCCTCTAGTACTTTCGCGTCTTCCAGTATCATTCTCTCTATGAAGAGAGTCACCACACTTTTGTTTTTATCTAGTTCTTTATTTATTGTGTTTGTTAGATCGTATGCTGCTGATGTTGTGCTTGACTGTTCTTGGAGTGCGTATTGGTTGTAGTGTATAATGCTGTATTTTTGCATATGTCTCATAATTCTAATTTGTAAGACCTTTTCAAGGATTCTATTTAGGATATATAGTAGGGAGATTGGTCGATGGTTTTGTGGGTCGTTAGTATCACCCTTTTTATGTATTGGAACAATTATTGTTCTCTTCAGATAATCCGTCTTCGATTGTTTTATTTATCAATCTGACAACATAATTTGAAACATACTTGAGTGGGTAAAACCTCACTAAATTTGTATAATACAAAAGTATTTTTAATAATATAAAAAATATTATTAAAAATGGGGTGTGAAGAACACAATACAAGTTCATTTATGTATTTTTGAATGTATCTTCTCCAAAGACGTAGATACGTATTTCACATTTCTACATGTTCGTCGGTACGCCCCTGTTGGAGAAGAGACACATTCAAAACAAACATAACTACGTTACTATCTAGCCGAAATTATTCAGACAGAGCGTGAAGGAATATTCAGCGCTGTCTATATAATAACAGCCGAACTAGACGTGTTTTTTACAGGCGGTAACCACCGTATCTATAAAAAACTGTATTCTCGTGTCTTCACTACTTGTCGGCGTGAGCCTAATGTGTATATGACAACATAATTTGAAACATACTTGAGTGGGTAAAACCTCACTAAATTTGTATAATACAAAAGTATTTTTAATAATATAAAAAATATTATTAAAAATGTGGTGTGAAGAACACAATACAAGTTCATTTATGTATTTTTGTATTTGTATTATACAAATTTAGTCAGGTTTTACCCACTCAAGTATGTTTCAAATTATGTTGTCATATACACATTCGGCTCACGCCGACAAGTAGTGAAGACACGAGAATACAGTTTTTTATAGATACGGTGGTTACCGACTATAAAAAACACGTCTAGCTCGGCTGTTATTATATAGACAGCGCTGAATATTCCTTAACGCTCTGTCTGAATAATTTCGGTAGTTATGTTTGTTTTGAATGTGTCTCTTCTCCAACAGGGGCGTACCGACGAACATGTAGAAATGTGAAATACGTATCTACGTCTTTGGAGAAGATACATTCAAAAATACATAAATGAACTTGTATTGTGTTCTTCACACCCCATTTTTAATAATATTTTTTATATTATTAAAAATACATTTATCAATCTGTTTAGAATATGAACTAGTTTTTTTTTGTTGTGTTATATCATGTTCGCTGTAATTTAATCGAAACCAGGCGTTTTGTCTTTCTTCAATCTAGATATTATTTCACTTATTTCTTCTTTATTTGTTTCTTCAAGTCTACATGGTGGTATATGTTTGGTTATTATGGTAGTTTGTGGTTGTTGTCTATGTTTAAGTATTTGTTCTGCTAGTTTTCTTCCTATGGTAGGGAAGTATTTGTTAAGTTCGTTCGCAATGTCAGTAGCATCTGTTACGGTGGTTCCATTTTCTGTCACTATATTTGTGATATTTTTGCTGCTTTTTTGCTTTTTGTAAGTTTGCTGATTTATGATTTTCCATACTTTTCCCGAGTCTTGTTTGTGTTTTGTTATCATATTCTTCAGGTATATATGCTTAGCATTCTTTAGTAGTTCTTTTGTATACTCTTTCTGGTTTTTATATTCTCGTTTATAGGTTTCATTGTTTGGATGCCGACTATGTCTCTTGTATATTTTGTTTCTATTTGTAATTTGTTTTATGATGTTTTTATCTATCCATGGGTATTCCCTCCTCCTACGTATTGATACTACTTTTGAATCGTTGATAACGTATGATCAAAAAGTTTTTGGATCGTGATAGCCATGAAACGTAAAGCTATCTATAAAATTATTTACTTCTGTGATTCATTACCTTGAAGTACGCATAAGTCACAAATAAAATAGATTTTAGGTTATGGTATTTATTTACATTTTATGTATGTTATATTTAATAACATTTATAGAAATTACAGAATGCATTAATAAATAAACGAAGTTTTAATAACTAATAAAAAAAGTAAGGCTCATTACAGTTAAGAAAAGAACTCCCACAATGAAACAATAACATTCAGGTAGGTACACTTTTACAATAAGAAATTATAAAAGATGTTGAAAATGTCTTCCTGTTCTTGAATACACCGGTTAACACGTCGGCCCATGTTATTAAAAACTTTAATTAAAAGATCAGGTGTTACTGTGAGACAGTTTTCAACAATACGTTCTTGTAATTCATCTAAAGTGTGAACTGGAGTTTTAAAAATGTTATTCTTAAGCAATGGAAATAAGAAGTAGTTTAAACGACTCAAATCGCAAGACCTAGGTGGATAACGTCCGTCTGATATTAACCTTTCATCATAAAATTGACGTAAATATTCCATGGTTACTCGAGCAACATGCGCTCTCGCGTTATCTTGTTGAAAGTATCCATTATGAAGTTCATCATCGTGCAATTGATTGATAAAAGGATCAAGTATTTGATTTATATATCTTTCAGTGTTTATGGTATCTTGAAAAAATATTGGCCCTATTACCCGACTACGGGACATTGCAACCCAAACACCAATCTTAGGACTATGTAAAGGAGCCTCACTATGAAAATTAGGATTATTCTCGCTCCACATACGCATAACATGTTTATTAACATTTACAGATAGGTAAAAATAAGATTCGTCTGTAAAAAATGTTAAATCAAGGATATCGTTATTCATATGGTCATTAAATCAGGTACAGTACGATACTCTCTTCTGATAATCTGGTGGCAGTAACTTCTCACACATCTGCGTTTACAAGGAAACATGTTCAAGTCATGTTTAACGATGGTTTGACACGTCCTATAACTTAAATTTATTTCTTGTTTCAATCTACGTAAGGATAAGGTAGGTTCTTCCTGCATGCGTTGCCTAACCAGATTAATAACATCATCATTTCTAGCCCGTCTTCTTCCAGATCGAACACTATCGCTGATATTACCAGTTCCTTCAAATTTGTCCACACTTCGTTGAAGTTGCCGAAAAAAATCTCATTCGATTATTGCGAAGTTGGGAAATCTCTCACGGAACTCATTCAAACATAAACGAGGTGAATAAACCCAATTACCATTTTCACCTATGTTTCCATTACTTTAGTATGATTTGATAATAAAAATTTTATGTTCTAATTGAAATATTTTGAATTATAACCAGCTGACTTGAAAGTTGTCAAGTAAATATCAAAACTAATTGAAATAAATAATTTCATAAATATCTCGTAAATTCCACGGTAATAGCGAACCAAAGACTTTTTGATCATACGATATTTAGAGGATGAACTGAAAGAATATGTAGAATAAAATTCAATTTTGAAGTTGTATTTGCTCAGGATATTATGTTCGCTTGCTATTTTAACAATAATACAAAGTTCAATATCAATTTTATCATCTTCAAAGGAAACTTGAAATTAAATTTTAAAACAAAAATAAATTAAGTGTTTTCTAATATTTATTAAAATGTCTCCTTTAATATAAAGGTAGGAATTCGAATTTTATATTCTTTTATTTATTCTGCGCAAATATTCAATTATTCACGTATATCACTATATTCATTTCGTCACTATTCACAGATAAATATTTTGTAATAACAGAGAAGGGCAATTTTAATAAATTACATAGACAAGAGCTTGTTTCTGCCGTGTAGTTTCCTTTTATTATCACAACACCGTTCTCTGTTTATTTATTAAAGTCGTTTTCATTATATACTGCTTTGTTGCATTTTCCTAAAAATATATATGAGAATATTTCAACTGGCGTATTAGGAACGGGAAGTGCTTTTTTTACACTTGCTTTGGAATGACATAAAAACAATGAGAACAAAATAGAAGAACAGCGAATTAACGTTTTAGTTGGTAATTACGGGAAAATGTTCCACTTTAAAATAAATGAAATGGTTAACTTCGTGTTTTGTTTTTTTTATGTGTGCAGTATTTGTATTTTTCCAGTTAATGTTTACTTAAAGTTTTAATTATTGAAATAAATCTGTGGAAAGAACAATTAATTTATTTTTAAATCGGTAGTCACATGTTGTTCCGTAACATTAACTTAATAATTTACGGGGGGTATTGATATCTAGTTTAATATCTAGTAGCCTTGAACAAAATAAAATTTTGTTATAATAGCCCTGTTATAACTAGTGTTCATTTGAAAAGTCAATCTACGTTAGCTACTTTGAAATTTTGATAGAATAAGACGCAAATATATTAATATGTGTTTGTTGTTCCGTAAACGTAAATCCAAATGACATTTGATAATGTCAATCACAAATATCAGTTAGTGAATAAAATAATCGTGCGTCGATTCTTATTTTAATAAATTGCTTCTCAGTTTTAAAATGGCTTTCACTTTAGAACATAAAATTTTTTTAGGCCAGGCTTATTTTCGACGTGGTAATAAATTTGATGGTTTATGGGTTTATTCGGTTCAAGATTGCATGGTAGAATTTCAATTTGAGTTTCCACATTTTGTAATAGATTATATACAATTTAAGAATACTTTGGATAGAACTTTAAAACTTTTTTCTGAAACTGGTAGTCTCTTAAGAAAATCAGGCAGCGGAGCAGTTAAGAAACGTACACCTCAAGTTGTCAATCGTGTTGAACAAATAATGGAAAATGAACCACAAACATCTGTTCGAAATTTGAGTCAACAAATAAACCTTTCTGTTGGTACAACCCACAAGTTATTAAAAAAAGATATTCAACTTTATCAATACCGTGTCACAGCAGTACAAGAATTGTTAGAAATTGATTACCCACGTAGACTACAGTTTTGTAATTGGTTTGTAAATATGAACAATAATGGAGAACTCTCGCAAAGAGTCATCTTTACTGATGACGCATGGTTTTATAAAACGAGATACCTAAATTCACAAAATACAAGAATTTGGAATAGTGAAAATCCACATGTAATTAATGAAGAATCGCTACATCCGGAGAAAATTGGTGTTTGGGCAGCGATAAGCCAAAGGCGAATCATTGGACCAATATTTTTTCAGGGAACGTTAACTGCTCAAAGGTATCGGACGGAAATTTTACAACCATTTGTCAATCAGTGATGAACTTTGATGATGAACTTCAAAATGCATATTTCCAACAAGACGGAGCACCTTGTCACTGTACTGCAGAATCTTTTGATTATTTAAGAGAATTTTTTGATGAGCGTATAATTAGTCGAAATACTGAAATTGCCTGGCCTACACGTTCATGCGATTTAACACCTTGCCTCTTCTTTTTGTGACCTTATCTAAAAAATAACATATTTCGAACACCTATATTGAATTAGAATGACATGCTACAGAGAATCGAACAGAAATGCATGGAAATTAATGACAATCCAGTAATGTTGCAGAATATCATCAGAAATTTTGAACGGAGGATTTTAAAGTGCATTGATCTTGAAGACTTTAAGTAGTAAAGTTTAATTTACGACATACTTCAAAATGTTCTCAGTAAATCACATGCTACTAGATTGACTTTTCAAATGAACACTTGTTAATAGTGTTGTCAGAAGCGATTTAAATTTTGTTGGGTGCGTGACTAAAATATTTGTTAGAAAAACTGAGTGATCTAGCATCATCCACATTTTCGATGAATCTTCTTTAAAGAAGA
Organism: Melolontha melolontha; assembly: GCA_935421215.2. Taxonomy (NCBI): domain Eukaryota; kingdom Metazoa; phylum Arthropoda; class Insecta; order Coleoptera; family Scarabaeidae; genus Melolontha; species Melolontha melolontha. The sequence goes on along the minus strand of OW285244.1, from coordinate 32,624,209 downwards.
TTAATTAAATATTATACATGTTTGAAAATAGTTAATATTTATGGCGGTATCGATATATTACCAACAAATTATTAACAAAAACCAAGGAATTTCTTTTGTCTTCGTCTACAAAATCATTTCAAATTGTTTGCATCCCAGAAACATGGCTTCAACTATATGTGTATAGCGAGGAATTATTTGATAGTGGCTATGTAGTGCATAGACGAGATCGTGATGATGCTGCTTTGGAATCAAGTATAGCTGGTGAATGGTGTTCATCTAATTGTGTTTGTGAGGATCTGTGGGTTACGGTGAATGTGGGTGGAAAGCAGTTGCACATCTGTTGCGTTTACTTTATTTCTTACGGTTCTAAGAACAATCTGATTGAACATTTGGATAATGTGTCTAATTTTATGCTTTCCAAACTTAATGATATGTTATGTATGGTTGATGATTACAATATATCCCGTATTGACTGTATCAGTAATCCAGACTCGGTGGGTTTCGTGCCCTCAGTGGCGGGGGGGGGGGGGGGCTGGTGAGTATTTCACCTAAATATTTTCAGTCTTAAATTTACGTGAGTTTAACAGCAATGTTAATATGTATATCAAACAGCGTTCTCGATCTTGTTTTGTCTAACAGGCATGATGTTGATGTCATTGCCAGTGAATTTCCTTTGATCAAAGAGGATCAATATCATAAATTTTAAAAATTTTTATCAACATGGAAAATATAAAATTTGTAAATAAAAATTTCTTCTAAGTGTTTAATTTTCGCAAGGCGAATTATAGCTTAATAAATGATGAGATTAGAAACATCGACTGATTCGATTTATTTGGGTAACCTACGGTTGACACGTGTGTCGATTTGTTCTACGATAAGCTCATGAGTATCATCAATGATTACGTGCATCGCAGAAGTCGTTATAATCGATCTTTCCCGGTTTGGTACTCTTCAAAAACAATTCATGCCATTAAAGTTAAATTCAAACTTCGTAGGAAGTTACTTATGTCGAAGAATCCTAATATACACAAGACGTTTTTCAGATATGCAGAAACACGTGAAAAGCTTAACTAGACTAGATTACAATAAATATTTACATACAATTGAAAATAATGTCACGAATAATGTGAAATCTTTCTGATCATTTGTGTCCAGCAGGCGCAGGCAGAAATCATCCGTTCCTGCTTGTGTTTATTATAATAATTTAGCTTCAAACAACCTTCAGGACACATGTAATCTCTTTAAGAAATACTTTGGATCAGTTTAGGAACCTGACAATACTTCTTCTTCAATCGTGGATGAATATTCTCAGAATTGCTTTAATGTACATACAGTAACAAGGGAGCAAATTATTGATAAGATTAATACACTGGCTATTAACAAGGGTGTGGGTCCGGACAATATACTACCTTATTTCATCAAATCTTGTTGCAAGACTATTTATTTGCCCCTTTTGCTGATTTACAATATTTGGAGTATCGAGGCATCATGTTGTATTCGAAGAGGTTAAATGGGAAGGAAATTTACGAAGATATGCTTAACTTACCTAATGCCCATCATATGCGACTGACAACAATTGGTTAGCGTCATTCAAAAGAGGAAAACTTTCGTTTCAAGCTGGGAAGCGATCAGGAAGACCGATTTCGGTGTCCACCTCCGAAAATATTGACGCAGTTCATGACGTGATGTTATGAGACCGTCGAATTGGCCTGAAGCATATAGCTGAGGCACTAAAGATTTCATATAAACGCGTCCATCATATATATAATTCACGTCGATTTAAATATGAAAAAAATTTCTTTAAAATTGATTCCTAAATGCTTGAACGGCGAATAGAAATGAGCAAGAAGGAAAGCATCACGGTCAATCTGTGCGCGTTTTGAAGAAGATCCAGATGTTTTGAACCGTCTTGTAACTACATATAAAATTTGGGGCCATTTTTACGATCCAGAAACAGAACAGCAATCCATGGAATGGAAGCATCATGGTTCTCCATGGCCTAAGAAGTTTCGAGATCAAGAATTCGGTGGAAAAGTTCTTGCTTCAGTTTTTTGGGATATCCGTGGTATAATTATGGTCAATTACCTAAAAAAGTGTCAGATCATCACTGGAGATTCTTATTCTAAATTACTAACCACCCTGAGAAAGAAGATTAAGGAAACAAAACGTGGCACGTTAGCGAAAGTTGTGTTGTATTTGCAGGACAATGCCCCTGCACACAAATCGCGCATTGCTATGAATACAATTCGGGATCTAGCGTTCGATTTACTCGAACCCCCCCCCCCTATTTCCCAGACTTTGCCCCCTCAAACTATTATCTATTTCCGCGACTGAAAAAAAAGTTTAAAAGGATGTCAATTTTTGTTTAACGAAGAGGTAGTAGAAGTTGTGGAGGGCTAGTTTGCAGATCTAGAAGAATTTTTTTTTTTAAAGAGTTAAAGGCGTTGCAGGAGACTATGTTGAATAATAAAATAATATTCTCCCAACTTTAAATTGTTTCAATAGTAGGCTAAGAATGTATCAGTCAGCCCACTCGTAGCTTTTTAGTTACCCTACTTTTTAGAAGCATTTTCAAATAGCGTTTCATCTACTGAAATATTTAGAAAGTTCGAACTAAGATACGCAAAAGAAAATTTAAGACTTAATTTTAGAAACTTTCCTAAAATTTTAAAGTAGTCTTTGACCGACAAATTAAATACAAAATGTTTCCGGGTACTGGTCATTTATTGCTATTACTACTGGAGTTATTCAAAGTCTCAAATGCTTATCCTAGTTTGTCCAAGATTTATTATTTTTAATCCGTGGTGTTGAGTGTATGAGTTAGGCAAAGGTATATTGAATAAGTATCAAGTAGTTTAGTATCAAACAAGTTTTGCTTTTGAAGCTACCTGCATCCCACTCGCTTCCGTGTTACGGGGGTGCTCTGCAGAGGAATACGGTGGCGCTCACTTTCCACCTCGCGACCTTGACCCGCGACGCACTCCGAACGTCGATTGAGTTGGCCGGCAGAGTATTTCCTTTGGGACGTTTGCTAATAGGTAGGTTCAAAGCAAAGGGGGTGGCCCAGCAGAACATCTCGCTACTACGTATAACTACTTGTTTTGTATTTAGATTTTGTCGCGAAAAGTGTAGCACTCCAGATGGAAATACGGCTTGACCACTGTTGTCAAGGTGTGCGTAGTTTGAATGAGTGGTGCTTTTCTACGGTGAAGGTGATGCTATCAATAGAATAGTTATCCATGTGTTAATAATAAACAGAAAGAATCCTTTCAAATTTTCGACATGAGACGTGCCTATTTGGTATATAATCAACAAAAAGCATCCTTTCGAATAAAATTGTTGCCATGATCTTACCGACAGAAGAAGTGATGGAAAAATTTCTGTGAAAATGGTAAACTTCTACACCACCGTTTCCTATCTTGTACTTTTGACTCTGGATTAAAATAATGAATCCAGGTTTCGTCCATCATCACAAATCTTCTTGAAATGTTTATTATCACCGTAGTGTGAACTCTTTTTAGTTACTTAACGCTCCACACTATTCTACGTTATTCTAGTGAATCCTAGTGAATATGTGAATATCGTTCTAGCTGGTATGAGTTGCGTTTCCAAATTTCTGAGCAGCTTCCATATTCTCCCCCCAACTTGAAGGAATGATCAATTTGGTGTAAATAATTTGTCAGGATAAGAAAATACATTTTTACCAACTCCACAGTCAACGGCACATTAAATTTATTAAACTTTTAGGCGATTATTTTGAAAAACTAAATTGTTTTAAATCTCCTAGTGCAGAGGAAAATAATTCCAGAACTCCTCTCTTAATTAATTAATATTTTATAGAATGATTGATGACAGTTTTCTGTAAGCGTTGTTTTTCTGAATACAGGAAACATTAGTATTCAGAATAATATTTACATATCTAACAGTAAATATTCATTTTGTTAGAATATGTTTAGTCACCTAAGAGAATAATATTTTCGAAGAAATTTGACAGAGCTATAGTTATAGGTGCGTATTAGTTTATGGCATATTTAATTATTCTGACGTAGGTTCTATTAATAAACCCGATTTTCCAGTAACGTCAAACAGAAAAATGTATTCTAGAACAACGTCAATGCGTCTATACATCGTTATATATGTGTGTATTGATCACGTTATTAATGCCCATAATATCAATTTCAGCATTAAACTATTAGCTGTTGTAATTCGATTAATGAAGACCACACCATTGCATGCATGTGTTATCTGGCGTCAATTTTAGGGCTTACGGGTTTCCATAATATTGTGCAGCTTGGTGCTTTCACTAAACTTTCCTTTCAAAGTCATTTCAACATATTAATTCGAGATTGGATATTCACTGGTATTATAAATATTTGTTGTTTTAACTAGTTTTGACCTTCTATTTAATTGATATTCAAATTATGAATATAAATAGATAATATAAATCATGAAACGTAATTTACAAGAAGTTAATATAAGGGGAAATTAATTTAAAAAAGGTATATAACCCCTTACCACAATTATTAGTCGTATCCTAAATACGTATTTCGACAAGTAAGTTGTCATCATCAGTAGGTAAAAACAACTAATTAAAAAGTCGCACATGGGGCACAGTAAAGCTAGAAAACCGCTTACGCAACAACTACTTTACACCGCGTCCACGTATAGACTAATTTTAACATGCGAATATAGCCTACGAAAAGGTCGAAAAAAACTTACCTCTTAGGGAAAAGGCATTCACATGTGTTTATTCTCCGAGTTGAAATATCGAACGAAAGACCGACAAAAATTCTTTTCTTAAGGGAACGGCACTTAACATGTCCTAATAACTTCAATTTTAAAACGACGATGACACAATTGTGGTAATAAAAATGAAAAGAGACAACTGAAAGGAATCGGTGATCTATCGCTCTTCATGGAATATTGTTTATTTTTCGCGATATGTATACTTTCATAAGCATCAAGTTCGCGGGGTTTATTAATTCCTTTGACCAGCTTCAACCCTGTGATCGACATATTGTGTAGTGTGCTTAAAGCGTGGTTTGCAACGTTGGATTTATCCGGTCTATTGTATTTAATATGTGATATGTGTTCTTTAAAACGGGTTATTATTGGTCGTTTTGTTTGGCCTATATATTTCAAATTGACAACTTAGTTGTCGAAATACGTATTTAGGATACGACTAATAATTGTGGTAAGGGGTTATATACCTTTTTTAAATTATTATTTAACCACAGTCTCCATTGAAAGAATTTAAGGGGAAATTATTAATACGAAGTAAAAAGTTAAAACAAAATTTTAATAAGTTTTCCTTTATCAGAACATAAATAGGTGATTGTCTTGAACTGAGTTTTGCTAATTTAAAATTTCAATAGATTTTCTTCATCATCCTGGATTTGTTCAGAAGAATATAAAGCGAATTCATTGAAATTCATACATTCTTATTAATTAATTTGGCTTGTATTTGATAAAGATCTCTAATTTAAAATAGAAATAAAACTAATCACAGATTAAGAGTTGTACCGTTTCAACGTCATTCTCTCGAATTGTTCAAAAAATCCGCCGTCTTAATTGTTTAATCCAGATTAAACCAACAGCATTTAATCTAAATAAAATAGTGTAATTCATATTTTATAATTATAACACCGTATATGTTACATATTATAATTTAGTATTACTAATCTAAATAAGAAAGTTACGTATTATATTTAGCAATCAAATAAGTCACACATACAAGTTAGGTATTTTAATCTAAACCAGTTCAGTAAACTGCTGATACAGAAGCAATCATAGGACAGGTATTTAAAATAAACCAGTCCAATATTAAAACTCATCACCACAAAAATATAGTAAAGTGTAACAATATGAGGACATTAAAATGCATTATAAGCATCTGTATATTAAAGTAGGTTATATCAGCGATACCACAACAAAAATGAAATTTACTCGATATTCAATTACGCTTAATTAATGTATATAAAATTAAAATGTTTAGAACTGTTGGAATTAAATAGTAAATAAGATTTGTATATATACCATAAATTTTGTTAAATAAATCATTAAGGAATGTACTGCTTTTTAATCACCTATTCATAGACCTTCGAGTGTATTAAGTCTGTAGCTCGTTTTCGACTTTCCAACCTACATATTTTCGGGCCAAAATGGCCCAGAAATCTTCAATTGGCCGAGCCTGCTGTAAATTTTAGGAGTTGTCGTTTTTCGGCACAAAAGGTATGTTGTGAGCATTCAGTCAATTTTGAGATTCGCGTGCATAATGGTAGGAAGCCAATTGCGGCCAAAATATAATATCATCTTGAGTATGAATCAAGTGGATAAAATTAATCAATTTTGTCAGGCAATTGTTAATATAACTTCGACTGTTCACAGCTTCGCCTCTAACTCGTCAAATATAAGGTCTGGAAATCCTACCAATTGATATCGCGCACCAAACTAAAACTTTATCAGCGAATTCGGCCTTTTGCTTGTATTTTATATTGCCTGACAATTCTTCTACATTGTCGGTGTAAAAACTGACGTTTCCTTTAATTTCGGAATTACTTTGAGTAAAGTACTTTTCATTATCTATGATGATGACTTTGTTATTTGCAAAATGAAGGCACCTTAAAGCACGCCAATATCTCGGTATTCTAGCTAACTGATTTGGCGTATATTTAGGACATTTCCTTCTTTTGCGATACTCTACACCTCTTCTATTCAGTTCTCTGGAAATTGTATCTTTGGAAACACCGTAATGTCGGGAAAGTTTTCTCAATGACTGTTCAATTTTATTCTTGGCACTTTCGACTAACTGGTTTGCTCTATGTGTAGTTAACAGTCTCGGTCTTCTACTTTTTGGAAGATTTAGGAATGGCAAATTTTACTCACATTCTGCTATATGCACGATATATGGTTTCCTGCGACACATTTTGATGTTCAAAAAGTTGGACTATTTGAACTTTAGGCATCTGCCCAACTAAATTATAAACGCTTTTTCTAATCTCTAATTTAGAAGCCATTAAAACGCAATCGATTTCGGTAACTGAGCTGTCATTAAAATGACAAATCATTGAATTACTTTTGTTTGCATAGCCAACCCGATATTTTGATATTTAAAATTTTTTTCATAGAGTTGTATTTTGTGTTAAAACTTATGAGACATACGTTATTAAGATATTGAAATCGCATTGTGACTATTTTGTCTTGCCCAATGGCTTCCCGAATTTCCTCGGCGCATACTGCGATTCAGACTCAGTGATACAACATTCCACAGATACCTGCACCTGTGCCATGATTGGATGATGAACCAGGTGCAGGCCAGGATGGCTTTTTCTCATCTTATGCAAAGATACATTTTTTAATTACATAATTAGAATCCAAATATCATAATGGATCGTAACCATTAAAAATAATTTTCCAGTAAAAAGATCTATTGTAAATTGTAGTGTTGTTGTTAAGTAATTTCACAAAATAAAATTTTATTTTTTAATCTTGCGATAAATTAAATCATTCCATAATATAAAATTTGTTAGATATTATTAGCTAAAACTTGAAGTATGTTACAAAGTATAATTAAAACTCGTTATATAAGTTTTAATGTACATTCATCGATATGGAATATGAAAAGTTCTTTGGAAGATTCTGTGGCGGATCAATGCTTTCGGCGAATACTCTTTTGTATCTGTCTATGAAGACGTGTCAAAACAGTTTATAGGGTGGGAAGTGATAATTTTTGGTAACATACTGGAGAAATAAAGAGATCTAATTTCTTGTAGGGGCAAAAATCGGAGAATTGTTCAGTCAGCGCTATTTGTAATGATCTCCGATCGCAGCGCCACACTCGATAATAAGTGGAACAAGTGACGGTAACCGATAACGGCTGCCTGCGGGGTTCTCTTGATTTGCCACCTTTTCCCAAAGCCAAAAAAAGCAGGGCTGTCCAAACAAGTTATATAAATTTCATCGATATCCCTTCATCGTTCGCCTCAACTAAAAGTTTAATCCTCTAGAAAAAAGTCATTTGAACCATACACGAAACCTAAATCCAGCTTTCCGGGGAAATATGTATGATATGTTCTCTCTATTGCCAGGATTTCGTTCGTTCGAAGTTTATATCTTGCCGAAGCAAAAACATTTTAAAATTTAGATAACTGATTTTCTTTTACTTCTACTTAAATACTAATTAAACATATTAAATTACAAAATTTTAGAAAATATACAGTGTGATAAAAAATCTTTAGGTTAATTTAATAATAATATCCTGCGTTAAAAAAAAACGTGACATAATTTCTAAGTAACATCAAAAAGCACATGTCGTAACTTTCCTAATATTAATTTCTTAAATGACAGTTGCATCTAAATAACACACATCTTTACAAAATTACAAGGTTAGAAAATTGCAAGGTTAATTACTAGCTGATAATCTTCCTGTCATGAATAAAGACGGCAGACTATGTGCCCGAACAGTAGCGTGATGTGGACGGATCGAGTAGGGGCGTACGACGATCAATTCAGTTGCCGTTGAGACGTTGTAGCGATACATTGTTAACACAATCGTGTTGAAAATGTCGGGAGTGCGTAGAAACAATGCATCGACTCGGTTGCATGCTAACGTAGTAAAGAAATTTTTACATCGGTTTCCCGATTTAATATATGACGGTACCGTAGTGAAATGTTTAGTTTGTGAAACAACTTTATTAACTTGGAAAGCAAGTCAGTGCCAAAGACATATAAATAGTGACAAACATAAATCGAATAATAGTGGACGCAGATCATATAATAAATTTGTGTGTGATTTAACAATGATGTTAATTGCGACCAATATACCAATGCAGAAAGTGGAACACCCAATGTTTCGCCAGTTTTGGAAGAAATAAAATCCTACGTGGAAATTACCAGCAAGAAGTACGCTACGGAATTACGTACCGTCAGTGCGTGAGAGAATTGTAAATTGTACGAAAAATACGGTAAAAAAAAATTGCTGTGGTTAACAATAGACGAAACTACAGATATTAAAAAACAATCCATCCTAGCCATTCTAGCACGGACGCTGACTCCGAAAGGACCTTCTCCTCCATATTTACTAATCTGTAAACGAATGCAAGGGTGTACTGCCAGAGCGATATATGATGTATTAATAGAAACACTACACAAATTTGAGATTTTACCGAAGCAAGTGTTAATGTTAGTTACCGATGCTGCCAAGGTTATGTGTTCCACGGCAAACTTACTCAAAACGATTCAACCAAACCTGCTGCATGTCACATGTTTGCTTCACGCTTTACACCTTGTAACAAACACTATACGTACAACTTATCCTGATGTGGATCAAATGATAGGACAAACGAAAGCGGTTTTTCTTAAATCTCCGAAACGGATTCGGCTATTTCATTCGCTGTGTCCTGATATACCCGAGCCGCCGCAACCAATTCTTATACGATGGGGTACTTGGTTAGAAGCAGCATTTTATTATTATAAACATTTTGAAAAAATTAAATCAGTGATTTTACAACTAGATGCCAAAGAAGCAGCTGCAATACGGCTCAGCCAGGTTCAATTTAACAATCCTCAAGTTGCAGCAAATTTAAAAATTATTTACGACAGTTACGTTCCAATACTGGACGCAATAAAAAATTTACAGAACACTCGCTGTCCTTATCGGACTCATTAGCAATTATTGACCACGTAAAACTAGTGCTGCATATCCTTGAAGATGAAAAAAGTGATTGTGTCCGTGAAAAATTTAACAGTGTATTAGATAAAAATGTAGATTTTACAAAATTAGGGCAACTTTTTACCAATACTGAAGATCCGTTGTACAGATACAAAGAGCGCTTTAGCTATGCAAATATAACATCTCTCAACGTCGAACAATCCTTCTCTGTATATAAACATATATATATACGTCGCTACGTACGAACCTTTCCGAGACTACTACAGAAACATATATTATGGTGCAATTTTTTCATCGCGCACATCCGCATTTTTTTGCAACAATGTAAACATGTTGGGTAAGTTATTTATGTTTTTTCTTAACGTTTTGTATAGGGATTCGATATATTTATTTTTAAGTAAGCGCACTGTTATTCTGCTAAACTCTCCACGCAACGCCACTGCTGGGGCACATAGTCTGCCGTCTTCCATGTTATTGTTTTTATTAGATGACACTAATGACTAGAGAACGGCCACGCTTACCACAATTACGCAAAGCCCAGTGCAGTACTGGCGAAAGGCTGTATTTCTAAAATATTTAATTTTATTTATATAATTGGAAAACGAACGGGTGGTGATCTATAAAATTACGAAATACATATTTATTTGTTGAAAAGTTGTATTTATAAAGTTTTTAATTTTATTTATATAATTGGAAAACAAACGGGTGGTGATCTATAGAATTACGAAATACATATGTATTTGTTGAAAAGTTGTATTTTTAAAGTTTTTAATTTTATTTATATAATTGGAAAACACACGGGTGGTGATCTATTTATCTAAAATTACGAAATACATATTTATTAATTAATTTTATTTATATAATTGGAAAACAAACGGGTGGTGATCTATAAAATTACGAAATACACATGTATTTGTTGAAAAGTTGTATTTTTAAAGTTTTTAATTTTATTTATATAATTGGAAAACACACGGGTGGTGATCTATTTATCTAAAATTACGAAATACATATTTATTAATTAATTTTATTTATATAATTGGAAAACAAACGGGTGGTGATCTATAAAATTACGAAATACACATGTATTTGTTGAAAAGTTGTATTTTTAAAGTTTTTAATTTTATTTCTATAATTGGAACATTTTTATTTGTTCATTTTGTCGTTCAAGTTGAGTAAAGGAGTATTAATATTGACTAGCAATAGTTTCTCAAGGTTTTCTTCTGTCAATTTTGTTCTCTTTGAATTAAGTACATCCTTATAAATAGAAAACGTCCTTTCTACATCGCAACTGGTTATAGGTGCATACTGGAAATATTCTTTTATTTCTTCATATTTAGCCGTTAGATTTTGTGAAATTGTCTCCATACATAATTGCTGCAATGTAATTAAATCTGGATTCCTATTAAGAATTGCTTCAAACTTTTGCCGAAGGCCACATCCGAAGTCACTTGGAATACTTTTCAAATTATTAACAGCCACATCTAATGTGGTTAATCCGTCATTTAATTTGAGATTTCGATTTTCAAAATAAGTGATTAGTTTTGGCAATTTTCCAAAGTGTTCGTGAAGAAAGTACAACTGATTTTTTAAATTTGGGATTTGTGTGAGCTCCTTGCACTCACCAATACTTCTAGCACCCTCCTTTAGCAGTGTTACGAAATGTTTTAGACTATCGAAATTCTCAGCATAATAACTAGTAGCTTCCAGCCATGTTCCCCATCTAGTTATTACTGGAGTGGGAGGCAGTGACAGACATGGAAATTTTTCCCTGAAAAGAGCTACTCTCAATGGTGCTTTTCTGAAAACTTTTTTAAAAGCTGATACAAGTCTATCAACTTCCGGAAAAGTGTCTCTGATATATTCACAGATTGTGTGGAGAGTATGTGCTACACAAGTAATATGCAGCATATTAGGATATGTTTTCTTCAATAGTCTGCCTGTTTTTAACATATACGCAGCACTGTCACTGACAAATAAAATTATTTTTTCTTTGTACGTGGCGTCCGAATGAAGCATTTTTTGCATATTCTCCTTAATGGTTTCAGCAACTGTTTCCGCATCAACTCTATTTATAACACTTGTTGCTATTACATATGAGTTATAGGGAATAGTTGGATGTAGTACACCAGCTACAACATTTACCACACAGCGTCCTAACATATCCACCGTTTCGTCGGCGCTTATCCATATGTATTGATTTAAAAGATGGCTTCTAATGCGTTCTACTGTTCTCGTATAGCACCTAGAAACATACTATTTGCGTAAAGTTGATTCATCAGGAACATTTCGACCAGTATATTTTTTCAGAAATGTCTTCAAAATTGTATTGTTCAATTTAAATAATGGAATATTAGCTGCCATAAAAGTTTCACAGAGTTCTTCGTTAAAATTGTCAAATTCCAACGGGTTCAATTTTTTTTCGTGCTTTAACGATCCTACGTGACGTTTTACGGTTGATTTATTGCAATTTTTCAATAACTATTTCTCTTACGAAATACGATAAACTTATTTATTTTATCTACGTACACGACACCACTGAAAACTATATTCTGAACACTATATTTTCCGAATACAATAGCTGGGTTGTCCATTGTTATCGCTTGAGACCAGGTGGCCGAGTAAGTCAAACAAATAATTCATTGAATTACGCCGGAATGTACTGAGCGACGTTATACACAATTCCAATTGCCGATTGCGTTTTATGGAAATTGCATCAGTTCTCTACTAATGACACTAACATTTGACAATCCAGAACGTTGCGGTTAAGTTACGACATACCTAAAGATTTAATGGTCAACTTTGAGGCTGTTTCTTTTTGAATGTACGATACTAATAGTTTGAGTAATACTACGGTTCTATGATGTATGCTAATACCGCAAAACCAGCTGCGTTACTTGTACTTATAGATATGTAGGTTGAGTGAAATGTTTCCCGGCGATAAGTTGAGGAAGTATGGGAATAGAGACAATAAGACCGATGGTTCGAATTAAGCAAAATAGTTAATTTCGTGGACATTTCAAAAGAGCGAGAGGAAATATTTATCACTCAAGGATTAGGGTGATAAATATTGTATTGTACGAGGGGCAAGCTACAATTATTGAGAATAGAAAGATTGATACAAATTTGCAGAATTTTTATTTTAAATATGATCAAAGTAATTGCCATCAACAATAATACACTTAACCATTCTTTCCTTCCATAATTCAAAAACGCTCAGCCTGCTGTCTTTAGGGGTACTATCAAAAAGCACTTAACGGCGATATAAATCTCTTCTTCTGGCTGGAATCTTTTCCCTCTCAAATGTTTTTTGAGATCAAAAAGTAGCCAAAAGTCACACATTGCCAAATCCGGGGTGTAAGGAGGATGTTCTATAACTTTGATTTTGCTATATGGGACGACGTGTCATCATGACATAACATAATTTCCTTTCTTTGCACTTTATTGAACACAGTAGCCAAACAATTTTCAACATACCATTTAGCAGTAACTGTCTTCTGATCTTCTAATTTAATTGCGGCCACCAAACCTGTACTTCTAAAAAATACTGCGTACATTACTTTTTTTATTGCTCGCTGTTTCTTCACCATCGTAGGGGTTTCCACATCTTCATGTATCCAGATTCGGTTTTCTTTGCGAGTGGGAACATTAAAAGCGGTATGTACGATTCATTGCCAGTTACAATTTTAGAAATAATTTGATGGCCTCCAAGGTTATTCAAGGTATTTAAAGTTTGTTGATAAATTCTAACATGTTCTGCTTTTTGTAAGTTTGTCAGATGATGGGGTACAAACCGAGCTACAACCTTTTTCCAAATGTAAATATTCGTGCAATATTGATCTCACTTCCGAGGATCTAATCTTCAGTTTGTACTCTATCATTGCATAGATAATGCGGTTGTCCTCTTCCACCATCTTCTTCACTGCAGCAATATTTTTGGGATTAACAACAGTTGTGGGAGGACCAGCTCCTTTTCTGTGTACAACCGAGTTACAACCTCGTTCAAATGCCGATTTTAAACTTCCTCACACTCCTACGCGCTCAAACCTTTCTTTGAAATCATAGTAAATTATTATCCGAAAGTTCGCTCCGTGATAATTCCATTTTCTCGATAACAGAAGCGTATTCTATAGGTTATTTCTCAGACAGTATTCAACCGAATTGCGTAAACTAAACTGCATTTGACAGATAAAATAATGGCACTATTTAATAAACAACATTTTGTTTTTCATAGGTAACTAGATTTTTCTATTCTCAATAATTGTAGCATAAGCTACATTAGGGATAAGCCTCGTATATGTTTTCGGAAAATCTATAAGACTATATATTGCCACAGACTAAACATGGGTCCATTGCGAGTATTATACCTCCGAAACAAAACTTCAGTCTAAACAATGAACAGAACCTGGTTGTTCGGCGCAAAATAAAGCCATGGCCACGAAGTCGGCTAGTAAGGTAATGACATCAGTTTTTTGAGACACAAAGAGAATTCTGATAATTGATTACCTTCCAAAGGGACAAAGGATAAACGGGCAATATTACGCTTATCCTTCGGATAAGTGGCACCAAAAAATTGTGGAAAAATGACCTGGATTAGCGTGCAAAAAGATTATCTTACACTATGATAATGCACAAGCCCATACCAGTGTTGTTTTAATGGTTAAAATTCATAAACTGAAGCTTGATTTGCTTGCGCATCCACCATATTCCCTTGATTTGGCTGCCCCGAACTACTACCTATTTCCAAATCTTAAAACTTTCTTAGGTGAACAGAGGTTTTCAATGGACTAGGAAGTCAAAGCCCCTGTAGACGGCTATTTTACTGGACCTGATGAACACACTTTCCTCAATAGGGTAAAGTATTGGAAAATCGTTGCAAAAATTGTATTCAAAGTTTGGAGGATTACATTGAAAAATAAAAATATTTTCGTACACATAGAATCGTTGTTTTATTAGTAGGCTACCTAATTATCAGCCCGCCCTCGTACGTATGTAGTTTTGTAAAATTCTGTAAGTTAAAATATGTAATTAAATTGAACACTTTAGTAATTACATTGTGTGTTCAAGTTTTAAAACTACCTGATACTAAAAATGTTTACGTCAAATGGACACTTAATTGAAATTAATGTTCATTATATTGAGCAACCATTTGTCATACCACTTTAAAGCGTGTGTATCAGAAACGTAATTTTTTGTGCCTGTTATCCCCGAAATCCTTTCCGGCCATCATCTAATTACACGAAAACGTTTTTTTGTGTGTTTTTCTAAAATGTGTTTCGAGCAGAGTGGTGAATGCTGTTCAGGGTCATGTTATTTACCTTTAAAAGCAAATATGTCGAAATTACTTTCGCTTCTTTAATAAATTAAATGTATCTCATGTAAAATATTGTTAAATTAAAACGAGTGGTAGACTACAGAAATCTACGTGTCGAAACTTTGACATTATTAATGATTTACATGAAGTAAAATATAATTTATTCATTCGTATCACATGGTTTTATGCATTTAAGTATAACCACTGCTGAAGTTTGTAGAATAGATATATTATAATAGTGGGAACATTTGTACAGAACGGAAACCATGAAATTAGTAAAACAAATATGGTAGGTTCCATTGAATTTATAACAGTTATGGGAGATAGATAGGGCGGAGTTGTTAAGTCTATTCCTCTTAGTTCTCTAAATTGATGAAATATGTAAATTATTCAATATGAATCAATAAGGCATTTAATCATGATTTTCAAGAGAGCCTGGACTTTTAGGTGTGCAACCTTAAAGAGTGATAAATGATACCAAAAGAAGTCTCAAGTTATTGTACAAGTTAGGTTTTATTTACACCTGTGGCATTAATGCCTCAATGCCACCGACATAAATAAAACCTAACTTGAACCATAATTTTAGACTGCTTTTGGTTTTAATTTATTCCACAAAGCCTTCCTTTTAAATAAATCCAAAAAATACTTCTAAGAAAAAAAATCGTTGAAAAACTCGTGTGCATTTTAGTAACGAAAGCGGCGGAAGAACTACTAGAAGTGAAGGTGACTTTGTAACAGTACGTGCTGAAAAGTACTCGCAAAATTGAGAAGAGGAATTTGATATTCGCCTTTTAATACATGTATGATACTTAACTGCTTAATGGTGACATTTGCATCAGCAAAACTAGAAAAGATCTGCAAAGGAATAGTATGAGTAATAACTAGACTTTGGAATAGATGCGATCCTCTAATGAGTCATGCAGGTGCAGACACTGAGTCGGTTTCAACATTCTGGTAGTCAGTGCCCTAGCGAACGCGGAAGGTGAATGTAGGCGAGTGTCTTTCACACGCGTTTACTTTACTATTTCCATAAATTTAGAAACACTTCTTTTCAAATGTTTATATTAGTTATTCATTTCTGTTGTACTCGAAATTCTTTTATTTTATTTATTTTGATTTTAGAGTTTATTTTAATATATTTTTATAGAAAAAAAAATAAGTTTGGCTTTATCATTACTTCTTCGATTTTTTTAATACATATATATTATCGTTTTGTATATATAGAATTATACTATGGCCCCTCCAAAACGCCCGCATAAAGAACTGTTAAGCAGCTGGATTAAAGACTTTGATTTTTTTTTTTTAATTATTAGTGATACGGAGATTAATTGTAAAATTTGTTCAAATACATTTAATGTTTAAAAAAGTCGAGACTAACCGCGCATCTAAATACTAAAATGCATCACGATCAATCGAGTACATCAACAGGCAGTTTTTATACAGATCTCTATAAAGCTTTTGTCGCGGCAAATATACCTTCATAAAACTGGACAATACCGTCTTTAGACAGTTTTTAACGAAATATACGAGGGCGTATTTTTATGTTATCTACCTAGCCATGAAACAAAAGAGTGACGATATCAAACAAATTATTGACTTCACTGTTAGAAGTATATGTGCTAAATTGTGTTTAGTTTGTGCTGTTTATAGAGATTTGAGACGGTCTATTTCTCGATAAAATGAGTGAAACTAAGGTTGAACATCGCAGCGTAATAAAGTTCCTGACAAAAGAAGGCAATGGTCCAAAAGCAATTCATGAAAAAATGGTTGCCGTGTATGGGGAAGATACACCATCTTATTTCCAAGTAAAATATTGGTCTAAACTCTTTCGATGTGGCCGAGAGTCAATCAATGATCACCCAAAGTCCGGACGACCCGTTGAAGCTCGAACTGAAGACATTTTGCGAAAAGTCGAAAATTTGGTACTGAAAGATCGGCGTGTAAAGATCTCTGTCATTGCCAATGAATGCTGTATATCCGAAACAAGTGTCCTCAAAATTTTGCATGACGATTTGGGTATGAAGAAGGTGTCTGCACGGTGGATACACAGATTGCTTACACTTGAACAAAAACTGTACAGAAAAGAAGTTTCTCAAGAAAATTTGGTCAAGTTGGAGAGGGACAAAACATTTTTATCTCGAATTATCATCGGGGATGAGACTTGGGTATATTACTGGGACCCTCCTACTAAACAAGAATCCATGCAGTGGGTTCATAAGGGCTCTCCACCACCAAAACAGGCCAAGACACAATTTTCTGGAAAAAAACTGGTGGAAATTGTTTTCTGGGATGCTGAAGGAGTTTTGCTTATTGAATATATGCCGAGTGGGTCTACCATATGTGGAGAGGCCTACGGAAACACAATTAAAAATTTAAAAACTGCTCTGGAGGAAAAACGCCCGCATTCTTATCCACAAAAAAACTTGTTGCTGCACGACAATTGTCGGGTTCATAAGGCAAACAAAGTTCAGCAGATAAATCAATGACTGTGGGTTTATAGAGTTAAGGCATCCACCTTATAGCCCCGACCTAGCTCCGTCAGACTTCTTCTTATTCAAAAATTTAAAAAAGCATCTCAGGGGAAAGCGTTTTGCTTCTGATGAAGAACTCAAAGAAGCTGTTGAAGAATATTTTGCGGGGTTAATGAAGCAATTTTTTTCTGAGGGTATGGGGCAACTGGAAAAAAGATTAAATAAGTGTATTAGTGTTGAAGGGAGTTATGTAGAAAAATAATTTCTTTTGTTCTCTTATGTGCTTTTTTTCATGGCTACGTAGATAACATAAAAATACGCCTTCGTATATATAAACATATTCCTGATGAATCAATCGAAAAACATATCTTCCAAAAATATATAAATATGGTATTAGTAAAATAAAAAACGAAATAAAAGACCATTATTTCTAGATCAGCGCAGATGAAACTACAAATTTACTAGATAGAGGTATAATTGACATTACTATCAGCGTTTTACATCCCTACATACCCACAGAAACCTATTTAATAGCAACTAAAGTAATCGAGCATGTAAATGCAAAGAAGGTAGTTGAAATTATTGTTAATGCTGTTGATAATATTTTTGATGGTGATGTGAGCAACGAAAAAGCCTTGCTGTTTGTGAGTGATGCGTCAGCATATGTGATAAAGGCTGATAAACTAATGAAGGAAAGATTCCCCAATATTTTACACCACAAACGTACCGTACATGCATTGCATAGAATTGCAGAATTTATTAGAGAGAAATTCCCTAATGTCAACGAATTAATTAGTACCACTAAAAAGGTCTTTCTAAAAGCGCCAGTACGAATTTCCTTGTACAAACAAAAATATCCGTATCTTCCAATTCCTCCTGCTCCAGTTGTGACTAGGTGGGGATCATGGTTATGGTTAGAAGCATGCTCGCTTTTCTATCATAATCTGGAAAATGTTGCAAGTGTAGTGAAGAATTCAGAGGATGCGCAAAGCCTTATCAAATGTAAAACTGTTTTAAAGGATTCTTCCTTCAAAAATAATTTAAATTTTATCCATGAGCATTTTCGCAACTTACCTAAACAAATTGAATATTTTGAAACCCAAGCGACAAAACTAGAAGATAAAATTAAAATTTTAAACAATATTCTAAATAAGTTTAAAACTATTTCTGGAGAATTTGGTGTTCGCTTAAATAACAATATTGATGCAATATTCGCTCGTAGCCCTGATTTTAATGTCTTGAAAGGCTTTTGTAGTAATGTTCAAAATATGAAAATCGATAGATATATTAAATTTAAAGATTATTATTTCTATGCGCCACTCACTAGCTTTGACGTTGAGCGAAGTTTTTCTATATTTAATAAATTCTATGTCTAATAAAAGAACGCACTTTACAAACCAAAGTTTAGAATATATTGTAATAATTAATGTGAATAAAAATGTTTGCTGTGGTTTGACTTTAACTATATATATTTAACACTCCATTTTCTGTGGTCTATAGATGTGTTCTTGCCCTCTTCACAACTTTTCGCCATTTTTTCCTATTTAGTATTAATGCTCTCCCTGCTACGGTCCCCAGGTCTTTGATATCATCCACTACTTGGTCCTCCCACCTAATTTTTGGTCTACCTCTTGTTCGTGCTCCAAATGGCTTCCATCTTGTAATTCGTCTCAACGTTGACCCTTCTTCTCTTCTGTTGACATACCCATACCACCTTATTCTCATCGATTTAATAACTCTTACTGTATTTTCTCTCCAATAACTCCTCTATCTCATGATTCATAAGGATTCTATAACCACCATCTTCTTTCTTTGGTCCATAAATTCTTCTGTATTGTTCTTTCAAATGTTCTTAGAGCTTCTTCATCTTTCTGTGTTAATCTCGTTGTTTCTCCAGCATATGTCACTACCGCTCTAATATCAGTTTTATATATTCTTATATTTCTGTCAATGCTGATTTTCTTATTTTGCATATATTTCTTGTATCTATAGTATGCTCTGTTCCCTGCTTGAATTCGATGTTTCACCTCGTCTGTTTTCTGATTCTTACTACTTGTCATGGATCCTAGGTACTTAAATGTATCCACTTTCTCAAAATTGCAATTTCCCATCGCTACTTCTTTGCTTTAAAAAGTTACAGGTTATAAAAAAGTGTTCCCCTAATTTTTTTGAGCAGTGTAGTTTGGTCAAGAACACCACCAAATAAATTTACAATTTAGTGACCACGAATATGGGTCGTTTCATTAAAAAGATGCGATTTTATGTTGAAAATGTAAAAAATATTGTACACAAACTAAAAATATGAACTAAACCTTAATTTTATGCAAAATATGTAATTTTTTTATACCGTTAATCGCATTATTTCAGTGTAGAATGAATATATTCACAATATTGGAGTGATATTCCTAATAATAAAAAACATGTTTTTTGCATAAAATCCGAACTCTAGTAATACGTATATTTACGAAATTAAAAAATATTTTCTTAAGTCTGCGAATTTTGAAACTGTTGATGTTAATATTGTCGTAGAATGTAGATCTAAATAATTGCACGCCAGGAAATGTGTCTCTCTTGTTAGTTCCTGCTATAAATTTAAAATAAAATGATTTTGTAGGACAGTGTAAAAGTAGTTCTGTTTAATACAGGCTCCTGAAATATATGTGCAATATTTATTAGATATTCGTACTACAGGCAAGTCTATACTTTTTTGTCGAAGCGAAAAACTTGAATACGAAATTGAAGAAAAAGAAATAAAATATATCATTTTTATTATATAACTAATATATTCCCTCGCACTCCTATAATAATAAAAGAGAGCAACGATGTGTAGAAACCGGGTACATGATTATCATATTCGAGCATCAGATCGTTTAAATAAAATGAAAATATAGCGAGAATGTGTGGAATAATAAATATGATTATACGCGATTTTAAAACGGTGGAATCGCTTCATTCTAAATATTGTGACCATATTACTAACGATAAGTACATTATTATGATTGAATTTATAGGTCAATAGGTACAATAATATAATTATAATAGTTTCTAGGTACGATATTATGCTTATTCAGTTTGCATAATATTCGATAAAATCAAGTCCTGTATGTGGAAGAAAATTCAGACGCACGCGATTTTCTGCTGTCGTGGCTCACTGAGAGGCCACGTCAAGTCGGCGAGGAACTGGTTTGAAAGAAAAAAGAAAACTTTATTGTTATTTTTATGACATGTAAAGATAACGTCTTTTCTTTTTTCTCTTCTCCTTCCTCTCCGTCGAAATATATAAATAAATAAATAAAGTAGACTTTATTCTATTAAAATTTATTGTTATTTATAGTGGGGTGAATTCTTTTCGTATACGTGAATTTCGAGTAAAAGTTTTTTTTTTACTTTCGTCTTGTTCACGTTCCGTTTCTTCCTTTATTATCGAATTCTAGCCGAGAGGACGGTATATACATAGCAGATATACGGAGGGAAATGAAATAACAGAGAGAAAGGAAGAAGTAATT
Source organism: Melolontha melolontha (assembly GCA_935421215.2). Taxonomy (NCBI): domain Eukaryota; kingdom Metazoa; phylum Arthropoda; class Insecta; order Coleoptera; family Scarabaeidae; genus Melolontha; species Melolontha melolontha. The sequence continues at coordinate 32,603,269 of OW285244.1, read as the reverse complement.
TTGCATGTGGGATTCTGTTCTATTTCCTATATCGCGTCATATTAGGGTCGCTGTTTTATAAGAACAAGTCAACGACTCAAAGTTACTGCATTGTGAAGGGTTGTCATATTAAAAGCTATCTTGTAATATACACTGCGTCCCAAAACTAAAGAATAATATCTGTAAGTTTATTTCTTTGTTATAAGTACATTATTATCGTTCGCGGAAGTTTTTCAATATTTTTATTTGTCTCGATTTGCTCATTCAACTCTTGGAGCAATTAAAAAGTTAGAATTTTGTAATTAATGCCATTTTGTAATTAATTTAGTGTATTTAACTTTTGCGTTTATGCAATTTAGAGTGAACAGAAATTTGTTGATTCAATTTAATTAAGGATTTCGTGCTATTTTTACTATAAAAAAAACTTAATTTAAATCTTTACAAATCCATATATTAGAAACAGGACATATTTTTCCTGATTTAAATAATACATTAATTCTTCAAAGTGAGAAAAAAAGTTTCAAATTGAATATCGTAGAATCCATAGAAATTTATAAAAGTATTAAAAATTCCCTAAACGTTTTCTTATGACTAGCTAGACCTATTTAAAACTAATCCTTTCAATAGTCTCTTTTTCTTCTTCTTTTTCTGTTTTGGGTTGGACGTTAGCACGTCCAGACACTTGAGCACAATGTTCTTTGTACTATACCCAATAGATCTCTCAGTTCCACTCTGTTAGTTTTGTGTCCTTGCTAAAAGCAACTATCCTCTTTAGGCGAAATGTTTCTATCTGAATTCCTTCAGTTCCTCACACGAGCATATTACATGAAAGCTAGTTTCCTCCTGTTTTCCACATCTACACCAGGGCTCGCTAACCAAACCCATGGTGTACAGATGCTTCCTTAACGGACAATGTCCGGTTATTAAGCAGGGAATTATTTTAATTTCTTTTTCGTTATTACGAATTAGGTTGGCTGAAAACCTTCCGTCCAGCTCCCTTAGTAGTGCTTTAGTTTGTTCCCATATGTGAAATGTTGGCATTAATATATTGAGGCAAGAGTAGAATACAAGCTAGTGAATGCGCTGTCTTCAGCCAACAGTTGGTGTAATAAAATAATAATGCATATGTGGCGAATACACCGGTATTCACCACATATAAACCTAAAGTTGTTAGGAGAAATAACACAACTTCTGGGAGTCATAATTTATAACTAAAGCCACGAGTATAGTCACGTGTAGTGTTTTAGTTTGGAGTTGGCCTTCCGTTAACCTCCATTTATTTTTATGTTCTCTTTCTAACCATAACCCGATTTCCCTTTTGGCGGAATCCTTAGCGATTCCACATATAGGTTCTGATCCTATGAAGTTCCCATTAGTACCTTCTTTGACCAGTTCGTCGGCTATATCATTGCCTTTAATTCCCTCCTGTCCTGGCACCAATATCAGCGACACAGTATTATCTTGAGCCAGTTTATTGAGGACCTCTTTGCAATATTTCACTAGTTTAGGCCTGGTTCAAGGATTCATAATGACTTTAATAGCTACCGCACTATCAGTCATTATGTTGATTTTTTTATTTGCGCAGCCGGCTTCACGAATTTCCTCAACGCAGGCTGCGACTGCAAACAATTCGGCCTGGAACACCGTCGTATGTTTTCCCAGGACATATCGATATCTTCCTTCTAGGGCACATTCCGCATGTGTACGTCTGTGGACGTCTCGAGAATTTTCATTCTGCAAAAGATGTGCATTAGGACTGTTTTTGGACTAAGACGAAGAGACACATGTAGACCGGTATTTATAAGGAATAGCATACTTACCTTGACATGTCTTTATATACTTGAGCGCGCGTTATTCGTAAAAGCAAACTATTACATATTTGCAAGCCAAGAACTCACTCATCAGTATGACAAAAGAGGTGGTAGAAACGCGTATATAGTGCCCCCACAAACTAGCAAATCTCTAATAAGTAAGAGTGTAGTAACACAAGCGACTCGAATATATAATCATTTGCCAATTGCTATCCAAATTGAAAAAAAGACAAAATTTAAACAAGTTTTGTGCCGCCTGCTAACATCAGAAGCATTTGACAGTGCACAAGACTTTCTGGAACATGGATTTTGATCATAGTGCGATGACTTGCATTGTAATTTAATGTAGACTTTTGTTTCATATGTCAACAATTATTAATGTTAATTTAACTATGTTTACTATTTTTTAATGTTTCTTGACATTTTCCATACATGTATGTTGTAATACGGAATAAAGTTTATTATTATTATTATTATTATTTCCTCCATTCACAAGAACATTAAATTTGTCCTTGGTTGCCAGTGTGTTAACCCATCGGTTCGTGAGAACAAGATGGCTGGCATAACTATCATATTATTATTGTTGTTTATTATTTCTTATTTCCAGGTATTTTTCCGTAACCTAACTATGCAGCTCTCCTCCATATGGCATGCTTTATTCTTAGTAAGCAGATAATAACACCTCCCACCAGGTAGGGGGGGTTGATTTTCACGGCCCATAGGGCCCGGCGCTTTAGTTGTTATGTTGACGAAGTGGGTTGAGATGAAGGTATCTCAACAACATCCTCGCCTGCGTTTATTATTATTATTACTATTATTATTATTATGCCTGCACCTGTTTCCTGATTGGATTGTGATCCATCTGTGTACCAGGTGCCGGCACCACAATTACTCGAGCGACATTTTGCTTGTTCCCTGGTCGGTATAAATTAGTTCAGCTTAGCTGTAAACATAATCTCAAGTGCCATACTGTCCACCGGCATTTGAAATATCGGCCCTTTCAGTATAGGTCCTGAGATATATGTATGCCCCCCCTGCAACTTTATTATTATGATTAACAGTTAAGTTAACTGTTAATAAGATTTTACGAAATCCAATATAAATATTCGAAGAAATTTCTTACATTTTCTGACCGTATTAAATAAAACAAAATAAAACGTAAAACTGCGAAAGTGTATTTTTGGGAGTAGCGGCCTGGTAATTAAAACAATATTTACTCCATAGTTACGTTTCGATAGTATGTATACTACCATTTTCAAGCTGAAATTCCTATTATTCATTATTTATTATTTCCTTTGTACTTTCACTAATTTAAAAGGTAGTATACATATAATTAAGATGTTCACAAGATTTTGATGTCATCTACAAAGTAGACAATTTTCCTGTACTTAAATATTTATGGAACACGCTGTGTACTGGTTCAATTTATTTGTTCTGTGCGGTACTAGACGGCGTCAACCGTCTATCTCTGTGGAAGTCGAAAAATGGGCACGAAGCCAGGCTTACATGATCTTATGACCGCTGGACCAATCATGCGACATGTATTATATTTTTATTCCGTAAGGACGAGTCTTTTTTATTGCAACATTTAACTGTACTTGTTTACCCAATGATTTATTTGATTTATTTTTATCAGATATCTAACGTAATTAGAGTTACTTTTAGATTAGGGTATGATCTAAATTCATTCAAGTATAAATTGTTTTTGTTCGTTGATTTTGAAATAGTAAACATTGTGAGGATGTAATTCATCTATTGAACTAATACTTTTGTAAATATGGAACTCGAAGTAAGGTATCCAATTTGTTTATCATTCTTTTAACATAAAAAAATTATCTTATATAATAGTTAATTTAATCAATTACAGTATTTTAAGTCTACAAATGTATTAGGTTTTCTATTTTTTTAATTAAAAGAAATATATTTATTAAAAAAAACAAAATAAAAAAACTAATTGTAAAAAGCTTCATAACAAACCGGATGTCGATTTCCATTAAATGCAAAATATTTTGTTCCGGCAGTTCGCCAATGAGAAATTAGGTAATTGTCCGCATTTAACCTCCCAGGAATGCGACAGGACCACTCAACAAGTCATCGATTAGGGCCGTCCAAACGTTAATAGAAAATTCATGTTGAAATTTAGATGGGCGTATAGCTTTGGGATTTTCTGATGACCACCTGTGCAGGTTTCTCAGATTTGTAACACAACTTCTCGTGAACGTAGATTCATCTGTCCAGAGGACTGTTCTGCAGAAATTAAAATGAGGCCGTGACTGTCTTAATATCCAAGTAGAATAAACTAGGCCAGCATAGTGGTCTGTCTGAAGCAAAGCGTGTCCCCTGCGATAGTGATATGGATATAAGCCCTCACGTTTTAAAATTCGCCAAACTGGCACTCCTAATTGTCTAGCGATTCGATGTTCACTGAGAGTTGGATCCCTTGTAACAATAGCTACTGCATCTTCCTCTAAGTCTGCTGGCAAATTTACTCCTCGGTCGAAAAGATAATCACGCAGTCCGCATTCTCGAATTTGTCTGTGTATAGCAAGTGTCAATTAAGCTGGCGCGAGGAGGGGGTGCGCAGAAGCCGTTTTTAAAAACGTCCACCCCCTCTATTCAAGTAATTGTCAGAATACATTTGTCATTGACGTTTGACGGAACATAATGTCTTTGCTAGGGGATCATAAAGTGATACATGCTCAGAGGTTAGAATTATCTGACATTTGATGTAAAACCAAATACAAATCTCCCCATTACTTTTAATCCTGCGCGAACTTACCCCTCCTCGCGCCAACTTAATTGGCATTTGCTATATTTTCCTCTATTAGTCTGGTTTTGACCTATTTGGGTCAACTTTGTTTGAGCTACCGCAGAAGCGTGTGATATAATGTTAATATGTTGAAAAACAGTTCCTCTCTTACTAGTGTCAAAACTGGTTGATCTTCTTTGATTGCTACATCCAAATTAGTTGACAATATTTATACTGATTTCTACTGATTTTAAAGGTTCATAATAAACAGGATCTGTATTTCCGTCAAATGCAAATTATTTTGTTCTTTTGGTCTGATTTTGAAATTACTGCTATCGATTGCCCAGACTGTATATTCACTTTCTTACATGATCGCTGTAGTAAATTAATTTTTCCTCTTCTCAAGTTAAACAATTGAAAAGTCGATCGTTTATTTCAATACCTGTAGAAATAAACAGATTTCAACTCAGCCTATCAAGTTGCGCTCAGTTAATCCATGCCACACGAATCTAGCATGTATAGAAACACATTTTAAACTGTGAATATACTCTAGAATTGTAGAATGCGATAGACTGAACGTTTCTTCAAACGCCGCTGATGTTGAATACAGCTTTCACTCTAATACTCGTAAAAAAGATCGACCAGTACAACGTTCATTATCCAAACTAAGATAGCCTTTCTTAGACATCCTGAATCACCTTTGAAAGTTTATTGCATTTTCGCGAAGTAACGTAACACGCCTTTAACAGCTTACTGGTAGAGCAATGGTCCGGCGTGCGGATGTAAACTGGGCACCAAGTATATGGATTTACGTGCCCTGCAAAAAGGATTGCTTAATCCTACAGGTAATCTAGGCACCAGTACCGTTCGGGTAATGATCGCTTTAAAGCTTAAAGTAAGAAATTAGACGTTAATAAATTAAGGAATTTCCTAATGACCAAATAGATTATTTCAAATGTATTTTTATTTGTACATCTATTGTGTGCGGGCCTCTATTGTATTATGCTATAATATATTCTATATATAAGAAAACATTTAGTTTGTGTATTTAGTTATTTCTATCTTGTTTGCGGCGTTTGCTTAAAGTAAGAAATTAGATCCGCTTCTCAGTCTCGAGTTTTGTTGCACACTGTTAAGAATTACGGAGGTCTCTTTCGTGGACAGTAACAACGGAAAGTGTTTGCTAGTGGTTAACAAGTACACCTTTTCAAAACAGAAAGTGTTGAAGAGTGGCGAAGTGTTTTGGCGTTGTACAAAAAAATCCTTAAATTGTCCCGCAAAAGTGTTTACGCTTCGTGCAGAAAATTTAGTTAGCAGAAGCCAGCTAGAACATAGTCATGAACAGAATCAGAGTAAATTAAACCGAAAAGTGATTTCAAATGCGTGTAAACGTAAAGACGTTGATGATATTTCCGAAAAACCAGCGAAAATTATTCGTCGTGAACTAGCTAAGGAACTGCCGGAAACAATTTCGATAGTAGATTTCACTTATATCCGAAGAAATTTGTACAATGCAAGGAGAAAATTTCTTCCTGGGCCGTTACCACAAAATAAGTCAGAAGTCCATGATATAGTGGAAGCTGCTAATGTTAAAACAAGCAAGGATGAAAGTTTCGTTTTTATAAACTGCCCAGTGAGCAATATCATAGTGTTTTCTTGTGAAACGAATGTTAGAAGTTTATGTGGAATGCGTAAAGTGTACATGCACGGTACATTTTCGTATTGTACAAAATATTTTTTACAATTATTTACAATCCACGGACTTAATAATGGACATTATATTCCATTGATGTTTTGTTTGTTGCCTGATAAACGCAGTGAAACGTATGCAACATTATTTGAAATGCTAACAAAAGAAATCTTTCGACGTCACCCTACAATATTACGACGAGCTGAAGTTTTTGTAGATTTTGAGAAAAGCATTCACACAGCGGTTCGCGCTATATGGCCATCAGCACAAATCTATGGTTGTCGTTTCCATTTGCACCAATCGTGGTTCAGGAAAATCCAAAGTTTTGGTTTAACAGCAGAATTTAGGAACACAGATTCCGAAGTAGGAAAATGGCTGCGATATACATTTGGATTAACGTATTTGAATCCTGACGACGTAGGCGATTGTTTCGCCTTAGATTTGTTTGCCGAAAAACCTGCTCATGCACACGCTGACGAATACGCCGATTATTTATTGGAGACATACATAGAAGACGATGCTCCTTTTCCTCCACATATGTGGGCTACTGCAACTCTATCGATCACTAACACCACAAGCGCATGCGAAGCGTTTCATTCCAAACTAAATGAGTCATTTTATTCAACACATCCATCTATTTATATTTTTATCGAAAAGCTTAAGGAATTTCAAATAGACACTTATGTTAAAATTCAAAGTGTACACACACCAGCAAGAGTTAAAGACACACGCGCAAAACAAAAATTAAGAACTCTAAATGAACTGTGTGAACAACTAAATAATGGAACAATATCACGATTACACTTTGTGAAGTGTATATCGTTTTATTCATCAGTATGACTTCAAATACACTATTTTTTATTATAGTTTTTATATAATTAAGTATTTGCTTTTATTGTTTTCATATGAGTACATATTTTTTATTTTCTATCTTTTTGCTGTACTTCAACGTGAAATACACTATTTCTATATTATTGTTTTTGTTTGCTTTATACGGTGCCCAGTTTACATAGACCCTCTGCGAGTACATATTTAGCTAGTGCCCGAATTACCAACGAGATTAAAATTTCAGGTAGGTTAGTGCCCAATTTACATCCAGCCGGTCCGGCAAGCCAGAGATCGTGGCTTCGATTATATTACTATTTAAGGTCGAATTTTTTTCTATGAAAAAATTCGAATAAAATAGCGTCGTAAAGTGTAGAAAGCATATTTACACCTTTGAAAGCTTTATAGATACATCTATAACGTCCACTCTAAGAGATACTACAAATTCATAGAACAGCGTTTCAAATTAATTTTAATCAAAGGCGTCTTTCTGTTTTGCAAACCTAACATACACTTATTTATATGATATGTATAGGGATAAATAATTTAAACTCAACAATCAAAATTTTTTATAAACATTTTAATTGTTGGTGTTAAATGCCAAAAATATGATAGAACTCCCTAACACAATATTAGATTGATGGATATGAAGTATCGGATATTATGAGAAAAATTTACGTTCCAGAGAAACAAATTTTTATTAATTAAAATAAGTTCTCTTACACTGTCCGAATTAATAATTATTAAGTAAAGTTTTACATCAAAAATTGATAAGCGAATATACGCTACGTAATATATCTGGAGAAGATAATCGAAATATTGAAGGACATCAAGCATTTAATCTTTTAACATAATTGAACTTGATCCAGCGTCCTTAGAGGGCAGTAGGTAATCTCGATACAGGTGGTCACTGCTTCAGTAATTGGCCCTTGCCTAAATGCCTAATGTCAATAATGATTTACAAAGGATTACTATTAAGTTTCGTCCGTCATAGAGGAGTTAAATAATTTATATAGGGATCCTTTTCAACTAAATAATAAAGTTTCTGTTATAGTATAAGTTTGTCGCATACGCATCGATCAATTTATACATTGCAGTATTTGGAAATTAGGACGATAATGATGATGATAAATTTAGATCGTAATCGGGACTTTTTGAAACGTTTGACTGTTATACGACCAGATTTTTCGCTAATAAATTATTCCTGCTACGATCTGGTTCTTTTCAATTCTTATGCCCTGAACATTATTCACAAGGAAAAATTTATCTGTAGACTTAATTGAATAAATATTTAATCAACGGAATGACTCAAATATCAGTGAAAAACTAACGTTAAAGAAAAATTATTTAGAACTGACATTTATTTAAATTTTGACAGATTAGATGATCAAATTTAAATAAATTTTCTCAGATATTCGTCTATTTTTTTATGACAAATAAATTTCTTTCTTTCTGAGTTTATTTTATAAAATAAAACAAAACAATATTTCGAAAAGTATATTCAAAATATAATGTACAAATATTAAAAAAATAACCAAGCTTTATTAATTTTCTATGCAGCTTATTTTAAATTATTCACATGTGGGAGTAAAAAGTTTTGCTCTTATTGAAAAGATGAAAAAACAGTATTTCCAAAAAAATGCTAGATTTTCAATCTAAAATTGATTAAAATTTTTAAACTCAGGATTATTAACATTTTTCTATTCTCCTGCAAAGATTTTTTTCGAACCGATCTTCTCCGTGGTTTACTAAGAACATAAAAAAATATTTTTTGTTCAAGTGTCATTACCATAGGAAGTGGAAATCTATAGGTAATGATTGTTATAAATCAGAATTCCAACGAATTGGAAAACTTATTAAAACGAATTTGTAGAAGCTATAGATCCGACCTAATGCTGGGCTTTTGTCAATTCAAAGCTGAACATTATTAGAATTCCAACTAATTTATATTTTGATAATCAGGAATATTCGGAACCACAAACTATTGTTGACGTTTCTTCATCTACATTCTCAAAAAGTTTATCTTCCTGTAACAATTCCGACAATGTGTCACTTGAGTACCATACTATTAGTAGTTATCCGCTTATCGGCCGATAGCCTAGTTGTAACTAGGCTTATCATTGAATGGGGATTAAATTGGCATCGAATCTGAGACTGGGCTGTCCGAAAAGGATTTCTTGATTTCTTGTTTAAGGTGAATGCCGACAGCTAAAAATCTTAAGTGTATTACGTTTCTCGTATTACACAGGATGATATTGTTAAGGCTATTGGGAAATTGAAAAACGAACATATTGCTGGAGACGATAATATTCCTACGTATTTGGTTAAGAATTGAGCTAAAATCTTTGTTCATCTACTATCCAAACTCTTCAAGTTATCTATAGAAACATATTTATTCCCACAAGCATGGAATATCGCCAGAATTTTCTTGTACTTCCGTTATTCATAAAATTATTTCATTCGATTGTCTCACCTTTACTTCTTCATCACAGCATGGGTGTGGGAAATATCGCTTCGCTCTAACAAACTTATGCTGCATAACCAATGATATAAAAAGGCAATTAGATAACCGACGAACTGGTAAAGGAAGGTTCTAAGAGGAGCTTTATACAATCAGAACTTGTCTGTGGAATCGCTGTGGATTCCGCTAAAAGGAAGATCTGGTTAAGGCTAGAAAGAGAAATAGGGGCTAACGGAAGGTCAACTCCGTACTAAGACACTAATAGAGGAACTGGCCGCTAGGCTTTCAGACAACCTACTTTGTAATAATAAAAAAGAAATTAAAATTATTGCTGGTTTAATAACCGGACATTGTCCATTAAGGAAGCATCTGTACAGAATGGGCTTAGTTAACGAGCCCTGGTGTAGGAGATATGAAAAACATGAGGAAACTAGCCTTGTGAGGACGAACGGAAGGGACTCAGATAGAAACATTTCGTAAGTGATCTATTGGAGCCTTCGAGGGTATTCAAATTTTCCCTGAGGTGGATAGTGGATTTTATCGAGGACTAAGAGAGTTGAATTGAGAGATCTATTGGAGATGCAACAATGAGCAGTGTGCTCAAGTGCCCGGACTTACTAGCGTCCAACCCAAAGAATCAGAAGAAGAAGAACCCATGATATAGCTGAAGCTTTACACGATGCTAACCAATTGGATGTTATTTATATGGACTTCAAAAGCGCATTTGATACCATCTACCATTATTTACTTTTACAAATACTGTCTTTTGAGTTTAACAATTCCCTAATCAAGTTTATGAAGTCATATTTGACAGATAGGGGAAAGTATGTTATCTACAATGGCTATAAATTTAGAGTTTTCTATTCGACTTCTGGAGTTCCTCAAGGTTCCAACGTGGGTCCGTTTATCTTTATTATATTTATCAATGATCTAGTAACACCACTGTAATGTGCTGATTTATGCAGATAATCTTAAAATACATCGCGCCATTAAGAATATAACTTGTAGAGTTTTGCAAAACAATTTAAATACTATCCACAGTTGGTGTCGCATTAAAAAAATTAATTTAAATATTTCAAAATAATGTGTCGTAACTTTCGCAGAGAAGATAGATTATATGTATATATATATATATATATATATATATATATATATATATTATAATATTATTATATATATTATATTATAATAATTATATATATGTATATATATATATATATATATATATATATATATATATATATATATATAAGCACTCTCTCACGATTACGTCGCTAACGGTGTTATAAAAAAAAAGTTTTACGAAAGATGTTTGTATTACATTCAATAACGGGGCATTGTACGCTCAACAAACATATGATTGACAGAAGAAAGGTATGAAGATTCTGCTAAGAGGAAGAAGAAACCACGGTTGATGTACTGTACCAATGTGAAGGTTTAACAAGAACGCGGTTCCTACAAATAGGAGATCAATATACTAAAGTGGAACTAACAAAATAAGCGAAGAAAATAATGGAAAAGCTACATAAAAAGGGCATGGTATTGTTCGTAAGCTAAAACCTAGAGACAAATAAGGAAGGAAATCACTAATACGATATAGTGAACTTTGATAATCATCATTGGAGGATATAAATGTGTGAATAAAAAAAAACAGTCGAAGTTTCTATGCAAAATAACAAGAAAATAAAGAGGAAACTTCCTACTTGCAAAATACCAACCTCAATTTTTGAAAAACTACAAAGACAACGTTTTGAATCTAAATTAATCAATTCCATTTGCTTTCGTATAAATAGATAAATTCTGTTATATTTACTTCTGTATTTTAAAGAGAAATCTTATAATGGTAGAACACGATAAGACATGTATACCAATATATATGAATATTTTTTATGACACGAGAATAAAAATTTTATGCTTGTGTACACAATTATAATAAAAAGAAATGTGTGGTAAGAATGTCTTTTTATGGCCGCTGCATACGAATTTGCCTACAAATAAATACGCTCTCATATGTATAAAATGAAACTTTTTAAGTTAATAGGCTATTGCTAACTTTTATTAGTATGGGATGGGTGGGTCTTCTACATATGTAGATATTCTGAATCTTTAGTAATTTAGTATAGAAATTTAGTTGATTGACCAATGATTTTGTTTTATCTATTATTAAAAAAAGCAATAAAATATATGTGATTATTAAAAAATTACTTACTGGCATATATTTTTTATCATTAGAGGGAATTTAGAAGTTTAAACGAATTTATTACTCGTCATTGTAAATTTATTAAGGCACAGTATTCCAGGAGTTGATGAAAATATTAGGAAGCTGAAATGGTTGCAACCAAGTTGGAGTTAAGTAAAGTTGCTACTCGCGAAGCTGTCGTAGCGAAGGTGTCTTCAATTTCTTTTGCTGGAGTGCACAGGTTATCATGGTGAATAGACCTTTCTTCCTTCCAATTTCTGGACGCTTTTCAGCGATAATTGTCTTCAAAGAAGATTTTCGTAACATTCGCAATTTACGGTCTTGCCCTTTTTAAGATAGTCTATCTATCAACAGTATTATTTTTACGTCCCAAAATACCGATGCAATCGCCTTTGTAGACGATAAAACTCTCCTGGCCTTCTTTGGAGTTCTCCACATTTGGTCAACATCTTCGACTGTTGTTTAGATTCGAGTGTATAATAATGAACCTATGTTTCGCCACAAGCAATAAATCGCCGCAAACAATCTGTTGTGTTGTGTTTAAAATTTTCTAAATTATTCATTGATTTTTTACGACGAAACAAAGACGTGTTCCGTCGTCAGTAAGCTCGGCACCCATCTTGCTCAAGGCTTTCTCATATCAAGTTTTTCGTGCAAAATATAATGCACAAATCAAGGCATATTCTAGTAGGTATTCGAGATGACGTCTGCTACTCTGTGTCCGAAATAAGATCTTTGATAGTTCAACTTGCATGAGAGTTGAAAATGCATAAATAATCTTTAGTTACTCTTGTTATAATAGTTTCACTTTTGTACTGTAAAAGCACTAGAATGTGATATGGAGTAATTATCAAGTTTTTCCGAAGTTTAACAATTTCTAGTAATCATTCCGTTAATTAATAAAGTGGGCCAATGTAAGTATACAGAGTTATGCTAATGTATGGATCCATTCGAATATTTTTGAGATGGCTGCTTAGATTTGAATAAGACTTTCCACAATTAATTAAATGTAAATTGGGGACGCGATGAGTATATCTATATCCGAATCAGACTTCCGATTTAGCCGGAAACTATGTTAACTTTTTTATTTTAAATGAAACACCGTGTATATTTTTACGAATTTGAAAACAGCTCTGCTCTGGGAGTTCAGCACTAATAAGGTTTGGTACCCTTTTTTCAACAACGAAAACACATATACCTGTTTTGCTGATGGAGGGCTAAGCACCAGATGCTACACTGCTCAACTTTGCGTTTTCAGTCCCAGTACTAATGCGCTCTGAGCAGAAAATCTATAGGGCTCCTTTTGTCTTTTGCAGGGTCGAGGCCTGCCTAAAAGTACGAGTTTTAAATCTCGGGTCCATAGCTGTGGCTATTACTCAAGTCATGTTTTGATCAATGTCTCCAAATCTCCTTTGTAACGCCTCGTATAATGCAAAGCAACGTCTTCTACACACACACTTGTTGCTTCGTCATTCTGACCTTTTTGCAGAAGTTGAAACATACCAGTAACCCCTGGAGTAACTTCAGACAATATCGCAGTATCTTTGCTTAGTTCATTTGTGCTGTATTCAAAAACTGATAGTAATTTCGTGATTTCCTCGATTATTTTCCATTCCTGAGTACTGTCGTAGTTAAAATTAGTTTTTAACAATACTGCTTGTAATGCAACTCGCTGTTCATATAAACGGTTGAGCATATAATATGTAGAATTCCACCTTGTGGTTATATCTTGTATTAAGACATTTTGAGGCACATTGTGCTCTTCTTGGCTCGCTTCTAGTAATTTTTCCGCCTTAGTAGAGTGACGAAAGTGACCTACAATTTTTCTTGATTTATCTATGATCTGTTTTATCAATTGGTTTTGAAATAAGCCATCCTGCAACATCAATTGTACTGTAAGTATTGCCCAGGGTATTTGCTGAATACCAGGAACTTCTTGTTCTAAATGTTTGATTGCATTTGAAATGTTTCTGGCAATGGCCTGAACTTTGTTTGCAATTTCCCACTTCAATATAGCTAAGTGGATATTGTGTGCCATATTTTCAGTACAATGAGTTATTCTTTCAAAGGGCATTACTTCTAGGCACATAGGTTTTGTTTCAAAGTCATCTGACACAGCGTGAGCTGTGAAACTCAAGAAATAATTTCTTAGATTCGATGACGAATCGCTTGTCCACACATTCGCTGTTAAGCAATAGTACTAAGTACTAATAAGTAAGGGTTCATGGATAAGACGGTTTTTAACTTGTTCTATATTTGTTTGCGCAAAGTGAGTTATAGACGGTATATTATATTTAGGACAGATTTTGTTCAGCAATCTACTGAATCGCACATAATTCACCAAGTTCAATGGCTACATATTATCCACGCATACATTTTCTGCTATAAATTTTGTAATATCAACCGCTCGAGGGTCGTTTATCTCAAATTGAACTACTATTGTCACCAACTATTGTCGCTTGTTTTTTTGTCAGAGGCTCGGTAGATGTACTAGGGATACTAGGAACTACATCTGGATGTTTTTGAATCTCGATAGAATGAAATTTCTTGGCATGGTTCCACACATTTGTAGTATTTTTCCCCACACAAGAAATTTTACCATTCGAGTACTTACATTTAGATTTTTAGAGGGTTTCAGATGTCTTTTCAAAATGCTGCCAACTATCACTAATCAATTTGCATTTTGATGACATTGGAAGTACTAATAAGTTAAAACACCAAACAAAAACTAAACAATTACCAATTTTCTCACAAAACATGTTTGCACTGGCGGTATTCAATTCTGTTACTATCTGTCTCCTGTATTCACTTACGACCGCGGCTGGGAACTCCCCAAGCCGTCAAAGGGAATTCCCAAAATTCGCGTTCGGACACATCACATAAACATGCAATCTATAAAGCGCATTTATAAAGGTTGTTAAACGAGAATTTAAACTAAATTTATTTGAAAATATTTTTGGCAGATAATCGGCAAATAATCGCAATGATAAATCCACGATTACGATTAATCGCAATCGCAATCGTTTCATTACTAGTTTTATTTAAAATAAAAAAGTTAACATCATTTCCGCCTAAACCGGAAGTCTGATTCAGATATAAATATACTCATTGAATCCCCGATTTTCATTTAATTAATTGCGGAAAGTCCTATTAAAATCTAGGTAGTCATAGCATAAATATTCGAATGCTTCATACATTTGCTTAACCCTGTATAAACAAATAAATGACAGAGCAAGTTTTATTCAGTATGAACGTTAAAATCCTTTCATATTTAAATTTTTACAGAAACAACTACTACAGAAAGTAAACTACATTTACGAAGCAACGATCATAAAATTTAGTAAGGATTTCGGAAGAATACGTGTACAAACTGCATAGAATCTTGAGTAAAATATCCAAGTTCTAACAAAACAAATAAAAGTCGAAGAATTTCGCATTTTCAGTCAGCCAAGCATATAAATATATAAATTAGGTAACCCCGTATCTATTCAAATACGCAAGATCCCTTTGATAACCCTTCATTTTCCTCGGATCCATATATGCAATACGTAAATGAACGAATTTGTTTATTCCAGACGAAAAAAAAACGGAAGTGGAGAAAAAAGGAAAGAAATAAATAGGAAAACTAACGTTAGTTTGTTTGTATCCGACATTGGTAAACCTCTTAGGTCAAAACTAAGAAACTTGTTCGAAGTCCGTTTGTCCGGCGTTGAATGTTTGTGATTGTCTTAAAGGCAAGGTTAGTTTGCAAAACTTGCGGTTCGTTATATGGATAAAGTTTCGTTATGTAATTAAATATAAATTTATTCTCCTTTTGTTAGTTGCCAAACTTAAATCTAGGCTGTAAGATATTCGAGAAAAGTCGGTTATACGATAATTTTCTCACCCTAGGCAACATTTACACCCCTTACGTCGCTACCGTTATTACCTTAAATGAATATAATTTATTAACGCTAATAAGTCTTCGTTGATTTCATCAAATATTCAATGTTTTGCCTTATACTTGGTGCTCGTATGTACACGTGGTAAATACACGATGATAAGAGAACGAACAGAAAGAATTGTAATATTCATAAGGGTAATTACGCATAATATTCCATATGCATAACGTGGATCAATTTTGCGGTATTCCAAGTTCTTTTACTTCGGCTTGGAAAAAAAAATTCCTATCTCACTTTAAATATGACGAACTTATATTTTTACTTCTTATCGGTAACAGAAAATTATTTCTTGTCACGTTTACCCTAAGTATTTTTCCCCTTGTGCTTATTAAGTATTTGCATTTACGTACCATTTATCCAGCATTAACCTAAATCTCAAACAAACACTGAAAAATATATTTAATGAAGTTATTTTATTTGATATTCATGGCGAAGAGTATAAAATGCAAAAATAGGTTAATTTGAATTACATTAATACGAGGGTTGTCTTTTATATTTTTCATATAGAGCAGGAATAAAAACAGTAAATAGATTTTAAAGACTTTATTGTTTTTCGAAGTATTCTCCACGAAGTTTAATGCACTCGAACCAACTATGGAAGCAGTTCTGACGACTGGAACCTTTAACCGGTAGTCCATTCTTGATTTTTGGAATGGTAAAGAAGTCGTAGGAACTTCGGTCGAGACTGTACGCAGGATGGTCTAACAATTTAACGTTTTGTTTCGTTAAAAATTAAATTCTCTTGCGAGCTGTGTGCGAACTTGCATTGTCTTGGTGGAGGATGATTCGTCGTTGCGGGTTGACTTCTCGTAGCTCAGCGATGACTTGCAACAAACAAATGGTTGGATACCAATCAGCAGTAACAGTTCTTTGATCTTGTGGAGAAATTGTTGCTACATGACTTGCTTTCGAGACAAATGCCGCGACCATCTTTTTAGAGACACTTTGAGAACGAATGACTTGTCGGCTTTTCTTCAACTTGGAACACCCAAACAGACAACTCGCGTTTATTTTTGGCTCGTATGAGTAAATCCAAGATGTTATACACGTTTTTAGACTTTCCTGCGTCGAAGCGGTATAGAGTTTTTTGACACCAATTCAATCTAGCTGTTTTCTGTTTTTCGGCCAACAGCTGCGGTATCCAACGGGAAACTATTTTTTTACACAGAATAATTTATGAAAAATTTTCCGAATTGAGGTCTTTGAAATCCTTAATGATGTCTCAATATCGCGATATGTCACATGTCGATCTTAGTTGATGAGCTTACGCACAGTATGGACGTTTTCCTGAGTGACTGTCGTTTTTGATGCATCTGCTCTGGTATCGTCGCTAGGACTAATCCGTCTACATTTGAATTCTGCATACCAATGAGAAATTGTTGACCGATGTGGTGTTTCATTACCAAAAACAGAAACCAATTCGGCGAGGCATTCTTGTTGAGGTAATTGTCTTCGAAAATTATAAAAAATTATTGAACTCTTACATGTTCGACTCTCTCATGAGTTTTAAGTATCCCATGTTTGTAAATTACGGTGGTTTACTTTTCGACTTACATGGAATGTAGCCTCGTTACCAAACATAATTGGATCAAGAAAATTGTTATCGTTCCCAATTTGTCAAACATTTTCAAGTTTACAGCACCTGTATTCTGTGGGGTTTAAATTGCAGACGTGTTCTTAAGATTCTAAAAAATGATTGCGCGAAAATTTTCGCGGAATAATTCCATTTCTCGACTAACTTCTCAACTTTTATAGTTCGTTATAGCTATAACACTACCCATTGTTACGCATTAATTTCCATTTGTTATATCGATTAATAGTCTTCATTTTTTATTGACGAGTCGCGGTTAGATACGTTCATTCGGATACTTGTTCCGCTGCCTATAGTTAACTTTGGTAACGATATCACCCTTTCTGCTTACACGCGGGTGAGATTCGAGGATTAGCAGACAGACCTTGTGTACATTTTCTTAATGGAAGTTAATTCACGCATCTTTGACCTTTAGCTAATTTATCGTTAATAAGCGGATCATGTCAAAGGTTGAATTCTAATTTTTGGAACAGCCAATTGCCGTTTGCGACTTACGTAGGTTTGAGGAAAATATAACCCAACCTTGGTATTTTGGGTGGCGTTCCATTTCGTCTTCGTAAACGGAAGAAAATGCTCTCTGCTGAAGAGTTCATGAGTACTGCAGCCTATACTTCAAGGGCAATTTATGGTCGTCTAATTCCCCGACCAGCGATCAACTTGAGGAATTAATTACCATCTTCGACATCAAGTAATTCGTATTATTAAAGTTTTTGTGTAATTTAAATTTCGTCTTAAAATTTCTTATATATATTGCTTTCATATTTTGTCGTAATCAATTTAACTTCTTTTAGCATAACTTAAATTAATTTTTGTAATATGAATATAGTTATTAGCATTTTTAATGCCATATTAATCAATCTGCATAGCGGTTTAGGGCTTGTATAGTATAACTTAAAAGAATTCATTCTTGTGAATTAAAGTATTTTTCTTACTTGTATTTAGGGCCAAATTATCCTTTCGTATATTGGAAATTCAAATCTAAATTTTGTAGCATATTCCGATATCGATATATTTGACAGTAATTTCTTCTGCGGTCACAATTGCTTTTGCCGTGTCGTACGGGACCACAGATGTTCTTTTTTTTTTCATACATACAGGTATCGATAAATGACGACGCATTTTTGCAATTTCATAATTTTGAATTTAGAGTTTAAATCATTTGTATTTGTGAGTAGGATATTTTGACTATCGCTATTTCTGTTTATAAAATTATTGTGGATTTATTTCTAATGGTATCTTTAGCAAAAATTTGGCGGAATAAACTATGTAATTAACTTAAGTAATTATTTTCCATTTACTTTTAATAGTATTATTACGTTCAACTTTTGAGATATTATGTTTACCGTACTGTGTTCACCTTTTTGCGATATATAATTTTGAATTTTGTATAGAGTTATATATATTTATTTTTTATTTATGTTAACATACAGTCGGTATAATTATACAGGGTGAAGATTTAAATTGATTAATATTTCTTTATTTGATTCTAGTCAATACTTAAATCTAATACTTCCATTTACTTAATTATATTATAATCATTTATTTTCCTTTGATCGTGAAAATACGAATTATTTGTTTATAAGTGTTTTTCTTTGCCTTGGCACTATCCGTAGCGATTTCCTTTTAAGGTATCCTGGGTAACAGTTTCGGAGTTAGTACGTAGGTACTTAGTAAGTCTAGATATATAGCGTGAGTTTGAATAGTTTGTATGTGGATACGCCGAAGATCGCGCAATCTCTTTTCTCAGTTTTCAGTCTGAGCTTCCGTAAGCAAAACTGAGTGGCGCTACCTTCTAACTATTATTATAGTCACTCACACCCGTCTCCACTGATTAAGGGCATATATAATAAATAGAAGCTCCCATACTTTGTGCGATACAACTACACCTTTTTTTTTATCTCGACCATCCTCAGACGCCTTGGCTGCGCGTGCTTCCCGAGTAGCTTCCCGCCATATCTCACTGAAATTTTGGATTTAGGCTAACTAAAGATGGAAGTTAATTTTTAATACTGACATTTGGTCAGTGGCGCCCTCTGTGTCCTAGTATATAAAACATAAAAGAGATCCCTCGTACGTGATGCGGCATAAGGAACTTGATTTAGGAAGCTCATAGTTTGAGATAATGTGCGGGTCGAGCAGTGGGGAGTGTCGTTAGATAGCTGTGTTTGATAGAAGGTGTTTATGCCGTTTTCAGTTGACGATATGGCTTAGTCAGGAGAGCATCGCGCTTTTGTTGTTGAGAAGTTCATTGAAAATTCCGGTTCGGTGATAACGACATAGCATAGTGAATAGAAAAAATTGGTTACAGTGTGGTGTGTCGTTTTCCAGTTTGATGTGTGGAGTCTGTATTATTTTGAAGAGGACTATGTTACTGTAATGGTATTGTGGAATGCTACATAATTTTTTCCAGCCTAAATTGGGCGATCTCTTCGATAAGCATGGACAAGAGGATGCGTGCTTTCAACAAGATGGTGCAACAGTCCACACATCTCGTCCTTCATTACGCATTCTGAGAGAGATGTTTTCTGAACATGTTATCTCCTTATATGATGACATCTGATAGACGCCGGGCTCGCCTGATTTGGCACCATGCGATTTATATCTCTGGCTCTATCTCAAGACTACGGTATTCTAACATCGTACCCAAACTATTGGGACGTTGCATTAATGAGGTTATGTGGTTAGTGGGGTTATCTCAAATACAAAGTACACAATCAAATCCCAACAATACGTGAAGATATGATTTAGCGAATCAGAAATGCTTGTGCCGAAATTCAAGAAGATACACTTCTCGGCTGTCTGCATTAATTTGAAATGCGGATCAATAAGTGCATTGAAGTCGAAGGCCGTCATTTTGAGAACTTACTTTAACTGAAAGATGATGAGGCGTGGGGAAATCTAGCACTCTGATAAGTGAGAGGTTAAGGAACTTACATAAATGAAGTACCCTGATACGTGAGAGGCAAGGAGACCTCAGGTTAATCAAGCACCCCAAGGTGTTGTTGTTGGATTATGCTAAAAATAATTTATTCACTAGCAATTTATATTTATACAGGTGATATTTTCCCATTTGTTCGAAGTTGTAAAATCGAATATAAAGTTTTTGTAAGACTAATTTTGATTATTTACAAAGAAAACGTATTTTTTATTTGCTCACGTATTGCAGAATCGTATGCATAGGTTCTCAGTGCGAAAAATTGAATTTCATCGATTGCAGCGCCATCTATCGTGAATTGAAAAAAATGTTTCAGCAAATCTTACGTACATTTTCCAGTAGAATTTGAATTGTAATAAAATACATGGGTCTCTATTTAAGATTTCAATGTTACCCCTGCCCTACTAACATGGAGGTAGAGAAAGGGCCTAATTCTAGCGCTAATGTATTTCCTCTATTGAATTATTAAATTTTAAATTTAGACATTTTTCCGTGAACTGCTTATTTTTCGAGATATTCGAAAGTTTCAAGTTAATAAATACACCGAGTATAATCATTCAGTCGTAAATATAATTTTCAAAAATTTATAATTTAGTTATCCTAATAAATCATACGAGAGTGTTTGCTTCAAAAACCGCCAAAACATAATCATCATTTACTTGATTTTTAATGTATTACAAAATTATTACGTTTTTAATAATATTTGGAGTCAGAATAAATGTAAATTATTAATCAGTGTCAAATTTATGCTAGCGTTTCTGTGTCTATTACTGTTGGACACGTTAAATAATAATAAAACCGAGTATATGATCACGCAAAAGGAGTCGAAGAAAGAAAAAACATTATACGAAACAGATGTTGAAGAAAAAAAAATGAAAAACGGATAAAGGGGCTTATATTGTTTGCGATCTTATGAGGTTTTTCGTAAATGTATTAGCAATTATTTCATTACCGTTTACGCTTTAAATAGACCTACCAGTGCTGCTATGCTAATGAGACCAAGGCGCATAATTGCCTTTTCTTGTTAGTGTGATAGCTTGATTACATAAATCTATAAATGGTATTGATTAAATATAAACACAAAATAAATATTCTTGAAGTGTAAAGTTTATTCTAACGATTAACTGTAGCATTACATTATATTAGCTTTCGTAAATTACATGTTAGATTTGACAATAATTATTTGGAAATAATCTATTTCAACAAATTTCAGAACGTTATTCGTAAATTGCTTCGGTGTAATCATAATTATCTTTTATTAAACCGACATTATTGAATAATAAATGCTTTTATTAGAGTTGCTGTCATTGAAATTGAGCTATTGATTAATAATTCATTAAAACTTCCTACCATTAATATCGATAAACATATATGTAATATTAAGAATAAATAAAAGGTGTATGAATTCTCACCAGGAGGGAGTAATAAATCTCTAATAGATCAACTCGGAAATTAAAAGAGAAACAGCAAAGAAGGTAATAAGTTGTTAGAAAATACTATAACAAATACCTAGTTCAACAAAGACGTGAAGGTACTAGGACCAATTAATAAGTACGCGAACTAGAAAGAAGAAAAAGATAAACAGTGAATATTGGAACGAAAAGAAGAATATCCAGATGCTTAAAATGGCAAATCCATTTAAGAAGAGAAGAAATTTTATAACGATCAAGATGGAGAACTAATTAATGGTTGTTTTGGGAAAGTGGTAACAGTACGGAAAACGTGTTTTGTCAAATTTCAAAATTTAAAAAGCTTTGAAGTGAAGAACAAGCAAGAGGAAGAAAACTGTGGAGAAGATACAAGAGACACTATTAAGAAAAAAAAAACAGATTTTATGAATTTCACTTTTTAATTATCACTGTAACGAGTCGTTTCGCACCAACCTGGGCTTCGTCAGACATATAACTAACTTATTTACAAAATATTTTTTATATTAAACACAAGTAAACGGTAACAAGCAAAAACACATGTTTTATTTTAAAAAATAGTCAGAGGGATGGGTGCTTTTTATTACTGGATGTCTATGCACAAAACTTTCGCTACGGTTTATACAAAATGTACTGTTCTTAAGTAATAAAACTAGAGGTTTACATTATATTACAGGGAGGTAAAGAATTCTATGGAAAAATACAAAAATACAATATGTAGCTGTCTGCATATCAAATAAATAGATTGAGTAAGGGTGAATTATTTGTTTCTAATTGATCATTTAAGATCTTGTCAGTTTTCTTTATTTTATTGATTTCAAGTGACTCTAATAAATTAAGTTTTTTGCCCTTATTTTCTACATATAATATTTTAAATTCTTTGTTAAAATTGTGGTTCGTTGAATTGATATGAGACGCATATGAAGAGTCACTTTTATTATTTCTAAATGAAGAAAAATGTTCTTTGACGCGTATTTCAAACGATCTGCCTGTCTGTCCGATATAAGTCATAGGGCAACTACCTATTTTTGTATTTTTCCATAGAATTCTTTACCTCCCTGTAATATAATGTAAACCTCTAGTTTTATTACTTAAGAACAGTACATTTTGTATAAACCGTAGCGAAAGATTTGTGCATAGACATCCAGTAATAAAAAGCACCCATCCCTCTGACTATTTTTTAAAATAAAACATGTGTTTTTGCTTGTTACTGTTTACTTGTGTTTAATATAAAAAATATTTTGTAAATAAGTTAGTTATATGTCTGACGAAGCCCAAGTTGGTGCGAAACGACTCGTTACAGTGATAATTAAAAAGTGAAATTCATAAAATTTGTTTTATTTTATCTTAATAGTTATAATGGAATTTCATCAAGTAAAGGCCGAAACAATCATATACAAGAGATACCGCAAATATTTGGAAAGGAAATTATGAGAAACAAAATTAATGACGAAAAAGTTCATAGTTAGTAATGGTTGTATTGAAGAACTTATAAAAGATGGAGGAGCACAAAATAATCGAAAGGAAGAACAAATAGTCTGACAATAATACAACAAATATGTAAATTATAGGCCAATAAGTATATTACCTAACTTTACCAAAGTTCTTGATTAAATTTAGTTTTATAAAATTTACCAGCAAATTAAACCATTTTTATTCTGTCATCAACATAGTTTCATATCTGGGCAATCAACGACCGCAAATCTTGTAAGCATTACTCAATTTCTTTACGCGGCCATTGACAACCAGCAGCAAGTTGATGTTATATACACAGACTTCTCTAAAGCCTTTGATTCCATAGACCACGGTATCCTCATTAAGAAGCTGGACTTCTTTGGTTTTTGCCCTGCGCTGGCTAGATTAATGTCGTCGTACCTCGTGAATCGTTCTAGCTGTGTTTTACAATGGATTGTTACGCCTTAATTTCCCTTTTTAATATCGATTAATACTTTTCATTATTTATTGACGAGTCCCGGTATCTTATATTAAATACGTTCATTCGGATACTTGTTCCGCTGTCTGTGGCTAACTTTGGTAACTATATCACCCCTTCCGCTTACATGCAGGTGAGATTCGAGGATTAGCAGACAGACCTTGGTAGTGTAAATTCGTTTAAAAAATTACGAGTGTACATCTTCTTAATGGAAGTTAATTCACGCATCTTTGACTTTTAGTTAATTTATCGTTCATGAACGGATCATAATTCTAATTTTTGGAACAGCCAATTTGTCGTTTGCAACTTACGTAGGTTTGAGGAAAATATAACCCAACCTTGGTTTTTGCGTGGCGTTCCATTTCGTCTTCGTCAACGGAAAAAAAAATAGCTTCCTGCTGAAGAGTTCACGAGCACTGCAGCTTATACTTGAAGGACAATTTATGGTCGTCTAATTCCCAGAACAGCGAACGACCTGAGGAATTAATTACCACCTTCAACGGACAGGAACAGGATAGCAAGTAATTCGTATTATTAAAGTTTTTGTGTAATTTAAATCTCGTCTTAAGTTTGTATGTGCATGCGCCATAGATCGCGCAATCTCTTTTCTCAGTTTTCAGTCTGAGCTTCCGTAAGCCAAACTGAGTGGCGCTGTAAACATAATCGAATTCTATTGAATATCTCAAAGTGTTGTGTTGTTTCTTTTATTCGATGTACTGGCCCTACAATATTTGATTATTCTGCTAAATCGGAGTTGGTGACTAGAAAGTCGGAGGTTCATGATCTGGGCATACTTTTTGACTCGCAACTCACATTTTCTCAACATGTTTCGTGGGTCTGCGCCTCAGCGTCAAAATATTTGGGATTTCTTAGTAGGTCGTGTAGAAACTTTAACAATATTGCTTCAATTAAAAATTTATATTATGCCTTGGTACGATGCAGCCTGGGGTATGCCTCTTTAGTGTGGTTTCCTTATTACACCTACCAACAAATTTCCTTTGAGAGAATCCAGAAGAGGTTTCTGAAATACCTCTCCTTCAGAATGACTGGCACTTATCCTGAACGAGGAACGGACTACAATAGTCCCTTGGAGTGCCGTGGTATACAATCTCTATCTTGTCTTCGAGAGAGGTATAGTGCTAAATTCTTGCTAAATCTTTTATCAAATGGTGTATATTATGTGTAAGACTTTTGACAAAGTTTATAATGATGTTTAAATTTGTTCTTGCTTATTTTTATTTTTACATACACATAAATTGGATTAATTTATCGTATTGGTTACATGTTTTTATTATTTATTATTATTATCGACGATTAAATTTCCATTTTAAGTCTATAAATGCTAATATTAGTTCATGCCCTTTATTTGTTTTCTTTCAATTAAGACTTTTGCGAACATATTATGACTAGTTTGTCTAGGATTATTAACCAGCAATAATTAACATTAATTAATAAGCAAAAAAAATTCAAATAGATCAATTTTACCCAAGACATTTTCGCTTCGTAATGCCTCCACAATATAAATCTTACTGCTTTTCTGAACTCTAAATATCCAAATCTTCTGGAAATATATTTCAACTGTTAAAATATACAGCAAAAAAATATAAAAAATAAAATTGAGAATCGTGATATGTTGTGGTAAACAGTTTACCTAAAATGCTTAATGCATTTGAATTATGTTAGGTATATACAGAGGTGGGGTATTTACGCGTGTATCTGGCAGGTACGCGCGTAACATGTATATAGAAGCGAGGATAAACCAGTAGCTGTGTGCTTCACACGACGAAATGGAATTTACCTAACGTTAAAGCCGTCAACTTTATCATTGTGCGCGTCTCCGCTTCCCATAGCTATAAATTCCACTTCGGTTTCACTAGCCGATAATATTAGATTATTTCGGTGGCATTTCATGTGTTCTAAATACGGTATACCGTTATCTTTATTATAATATATGCATAAAATTAGTCAAAGTAAACCGCGTATAAACTGCTTTAAGTTTTCATATCACCAGCGGCTTTGATATATTTTAATTAGATCTTTATATAAACGGCAGGTTGTAAAAGTTTTAGTCTGAATTAAATTTTTTTGAACGCCTTGAAGTGCTCCATAAAAATCTATTCATCCTTATCATCAATGACACGATAACTATTTATGAATTTCTGATGTTAAGGGTTGTGATGGTTCTACTTGGTCTATGTATCTCAGTTTGGGTTACCCTGAAGAGCATTTCTCTATCTACGTTTGTTTCATTATTTTCTTGTTGTTTCTTTTTCATTAATTCTTTCGATGGCAACATTAGGTTCTTCGTGACATGATTACAACATGAATTTGTAAAATTTTCGTTTAATTTACTACCTTATTTTTGGAGTAGTTTTTGTTTCATCTTTTTAGTCCATTTCTTTCTGTTCTTAGTATTTCTCTTTATTTTCATTAACTATGGAGAATTATCGTAGGGCAACCATGCCTACGATAGATTAGAAGCCATACAGATTAGTTGCATATTCGTAATGATACCGAGATATATTGCAGTGCTTGTTAATTAGGGTTAAGGCGTCCACAAAAGTGTGATGTGCAGAGACATGTTTCTTCGAAAATTCATCTAGATAACATATGTCCATCTGAACTTGACACTTTTAACGAAGAACTGTGCGAAGCTTTCATGGCGGCCAATATCCCAATCAAAAACCTTAACAATCCAGTCCTCAAGAGGTTTCGTACAAAATATACTGACCGTCATATACCAGATGAATCTACTTTATGTAAATACCACTTACCAATATGTTATTTGAGATCCATTGAAAAAATACGAACCAACCTATCTGGTCATTATCTTTGGGTAAGTGCAGACGAAACAATGGATGTAATGGGACGATATGTGTTAAATGTAGTTGTTGGTATTCTTCATCCGGCAACTTCATACCAACCATACCTAATTGCAACTAAAATATTGCAAGTGGTAGATAGTGAAACAGTTGCAGAAGTAATTGATCAATGTATTCATAATATTCTGTCATCAGATAACAACTATAAAGACAAGATGCTATTATTTTTGACTGATGAGGCAGCTTATATGTTAAAAACAGGGAAGTTATTAAAGCAATCTTGTCCCAATATGCTACACGTTACCTGTGCAGCACATGCACTACACAGAGTATATGAATACATCAGGGGTCATTTTCCAAATGTTGATAAGTTAGTTTCATCATTTAAAAAGATGTTTCTCAAAACTGAGACAAAAAGTTGATACCATATTTAGCAGAAATCTAGATTTGAATATATTATATCAATTCTGCACAGAGCCGATTGAAAAAAGCCGGATTGTGTACAGAAACAAACCTATTGCGAATACAAGGCAGACGCCTATTGGCTATGAATCATCAATGGCTCGAGTCCGCTCTC
The DNA here is from genome assembly GCA_935421215.2 of Melolontha melolontha. Lineage (NCBI taxonomy): Eukaryota > Metazoa > Arthropoda > Insecta > Coleoptera > Scarabaeidae > Melolontha > Melolontha melolontha. The sequence goes on along the minus strand of OW285244.1, from coordinate 32,576,328 downwards.
AGGTAATTAATGATGTGAGGCCGTTGCAGAACTGATGGTGTGTTATTTCGCTAACTGACATGATGGATTTGTTTTTCCTTTTCCAGATACGATAAATACGATTCAGAGTGGTGTGTTTTTCTCAATTTTGTTTTAATATTTCCTGTTAATGTTATTGTTTATTGGTACTGGTATGTCTATTGGATATTGTATGTAAACAGAAATGTTATCTTGATAGAATGTTAGGTTATAATTAATCTTATCATACAACTCGGCTTGTTTCGTGACGATTCAGCTTATTTATTTTTTTTACACATTTTATGATTTTTCCTGAAAGTATGTAGAATAACTATACAAATAGCATTATAGTCCTAAATATTGCTTTATTTGTGCTAACTGAAAGAATTTTTTAAAATAGTACAAAATTAGGTCAACAACTAAACATACAATTACAATTACTATTTACAACACAAAAACACTTTAAAACCTATTCCATATGCTCTTAATTTCATTATATATGTATGTATGTGTGTGTGTGTGTGTGTGTGTGCGAGTATGTAAAACGTATGCAGTAGTATACTGCAACTGCAAATATATTAACATTTTCCAATCGCGGATTTTAATGGTTCGAAACGAATTATTGTGGAATTTATAGTGGTCCGAAATAATGGAATTGGTTAAAAATTCGATTCGTATCGCCCTAGCTCGATCTTAACCTAGAGCCTGTCTTAGAGATGTGTAATTACATACAGTATAGGCGACCTCAAAATGTAAGTTGAATAAATCAATAAGCTATGACTGAACACTGATTAAATATTTTATGGTTTAAAATTTTTATGACGCGTGCAATACGTATTACATCTATAATAAAAATTGCGCTTGGTATAATTCGTATATATATATATATATATATATATATATATATATATATATATATACATATATAAGGTAAACTAAATAAGTCGGCGATTAAAGGTCTGGTTTACTTCAAAGTATATATATTTAAGACAACCCTACATGTTTCGGCAATACGCCTTTGTCAATAGATCGGAATATTAAGAAGGCACATAACAAAAATTGTCTTTTTAAGATTGACATAGGTACCTACACAGTTCTTTTTTTTATAAATGCTTTTTTTTTAGACGAATAAAAACCAGCAACATACGAATTGAATAATGATTTATAACACATTTCTCTCTGTCTCCCTTATTACAAGGATGATTCGTAAGCTACAGGATACATAAGAGACTGTTTAAATTAATTTATAAAGATAAATTAACTGCAAAAATACGGATGAAATAATTTAGAATCACTCTGGGACATATATAAGGGAATCACGTCGACTTCCCTTAAAAAATTAATTCTTTTTTACATCTTTTTTAATCCGAGTCGACGCGGCCAAGAAAATGTTATGAAAATTTATTTAGAATGTCTACCGAAGTACAAGATATTTTAAATTTATTATTTAGAGTCGAATTAGAAATGCTATCCACATTATATATTAAGTTTTTAATACAAAATTTTATCGATAACGTATAAGCCGATAATATCTCATATTGATTATACTTTTCTGTACAGCAATGAAATAAAATTTTATTTTTCATACATGGATATTGTATTTCGACCCCGCTTTTTTCTGTACCATTGCTCTTTACCATTAAATACACTTCCGACATTAATCATTTTCCCATTACATTTTATCCATAAAATTTTATTGCGAAAACTTGAACTGAGCGAATTTATTAAATTTTATATGCCGTACACCAGAAATTGTAATTCCGAATATATGTGAATAATATTATATTATATATTTGTCCGAAATGAAATTACTGCTACATTGTATTTTTGAGAAAATCATCTCCTTTGATATTTATATCCGTTTTTCTTGTATGTATTTCATATGACATAAAATATTTCTATGTCAGTATTCAAGAATTTAAATTAAGATATGAGTGAGTAAATCTGCCAGATGATTCAGTTATTATTTATTATTTTCTACTGTCACTAAGTATAAAATAAAATGGCGCTTCTTTAATTGTATCAATAATAAACACTTTATATTCACATAGGTTTATCTCTTGGCCCAACAAGGGCCTATATTTATTGTTGGATATAGAGTTTCTGGTTCTAGTTTCTCTGTTCTGTGTTGTCCGTATCCAATTGGCGATAATCCCTTTAACAAAACAAACACCTTTTTAATAACATCAACAATATTATGAAAAATTAGGGGTGGACAACACAATAAAAATATTTGTGTGAAAATTGCTGTCCAGACATGCAGATACGTGTTTCGTCTTACTATAGACTCATCAGTGTATCATGCTGGGATTGATAAAATTCACAACAACTTCCGTACTGCATACAGTCAAGTTATAGAGGACAGCATGGAAAAAGCTCAGCATGACTCATTGACTAATGCCAACATTCTTCGTCTTCAATAATATGCGGTTTTTCAGTGGTTTTTTTTTTGTTGTGTTTGTGAATGGTGATCCTGTTATATAGAAGTTTTTGTATCCACTTGATATCTTGTATCAACATATTGGGGAATTCTAATACCAATTACACTTGGTGGTTTTGTATTTTAGATGTTCGTTGAGGCTAAGAATTGGGTATGTGTTAAATACGTTTTTCGGACTATTTTGGACCACCTTATAAGGAATTAATTATATATTAATAATGCGTTTTTAATAAAATGAAATGCGTGTACAGGAACCTACGCCTTTTTATTAAATTTATAGTGTATAATATCATGCACTGATGAGTCTAAGTCGAAACACGGGCTTGCATGTCTGGATAACAATTTTCACGCAAATATGAATTTGTGTTCTTCATAGCCGATTTTTAATAATATCTTTATATTATTAAAAATGTTGTTTTAAATAATACTGCATCGTAATAGGCCTTGAAGGCCCATATAATCGTAAAATTGAACTTTGAACTTTATAGTATTATAGCACAGAGCCGATTGAAACATCTATACAATCGAGTATGGTGCACTTTTGCAACATTTTAATCACGCACCCATCACCAGTTGTGATACGGAACGGACATTTTCTATTTTTGAAGACGTTTTGACATCTAAAAGAACTAATTTAAGGCAGGAACACCTTGAACAAATTTTAGTTGTTCATAGTAATGTTTTACACTTTCAATGTTTCACAGAAAATACATAGTTTTGTGTTTTGTTCTTTGTAAATTATTTTTATTGAAAATTCGATACGGATTTTGCTTGTCAGCATTACTTCAGCAGTAATTGCTGACGCTTACCAAACCGTTTATTACATTCGCTCTGTTGTGCATTGACATATACATATTAGCTGCATATGTAGGTATATGCCACTTATGCAGTAGCCACGCGTATCAAATTGTTCGAAACTCACGGATCGCTTATAGAAACAAACCTATTGCGAATACAAGGCAGACGCCTATGGGCTATGAATCATCAATCGCTTGACTCCGCTCTCTACATACTCGTATTACATACCGATATATCTGTCTTATCAAATAGTTTTCAATAGTTTTGCATGCACTACCATAAATCTTAAATTCATTTATGTATTAGAGAAAATAGCATATATTAGAATATAATAAATACGTATTAACAAAAATAAATTTAAAATTAAATAAATATAAATTTTCAAAGCATAGATATCAACATAATAAACATAATATAATTTTAGTATATTGTACTAATTTATTGGAAGGTCAGAGATTACAACATAAAAAAGTTCCGCAATCCTTTGTTATTTTATAAGCTCAATTTTCTGCAAATTACTCCAGCCCGCAGTAAATTTACAGTGTATCAATGGGCCGATTTCGGCAGTAATTTCACCCCGCTTCCATAATAATCTCGACCCCATTTTATTGGTATTATATTTGACAATGAACCCCCCGAAATGGTGGCTTCGAGTTCATTCTTGTCAACGGAATCAAAATATTTAAACGTTTTGAAATACTTCTGTTTACAAATCATCATATTAAAGCACCATCTCATTCTGTCATATCATTCGAAGATGATGAAAATCTTGGAAATTCGTTGATAAAAGTGATTTTCGACTTTTAAGCCGTCGCAACTTTGTTCGCCCCTTATTTTCTTTTTTCCCCTACATAAAACCTTATAAAGGAGGGACGACTATATTAAAAAAATTAAACGGAATGACTAATACACAATCTTTATATCGTTGAAAAGTAAAGAGCAACTTCTTTACTTTTTGATATTTCGCGATATCATTGAAAAGAACAAATATACAGAGGAAACATAATATGATATTAGTTTTGCTTTCGTAATATTTACGTTAATCTAAAATGTATATGTATTATAATTTCGATAATATACATAATTTGTAGCTAGATTATTTAAGTATAGTTCGTTTTAACTTATTTTAATTTGACTAAATAGAAAATAGGAACCTTTATAGTATCACCTTAACTGCGCAGGGGTATGTTTTGTAATATTCGTGCAATCATTTATTTATATATACAGGCTGTCCGGAAAAATGTGGGAAATCTCTCGGATACACCCCCGAAAATATTGACGCAGTTCATGACACGATACTATCAGTCCGTCGAATTGGGCTGAAACATGTAACTGAGGCACTACAGTTTTTATATGATTATACAGGATGTCCGGGAAAATGTGGGAAGCCTCTCGGATGCAGATAGAACACGAAAAAATAAGATGTCAAGTTCCTATAATTTTTTTTCCTACAGGCCCTTCCTACGGAGATATGCGTCTCTGAAGGACGCCGCTGAATCAAGAAAAACCGATTTCTAGCGGCGTCCTTGAGGGACGCATATCTCCGTAGGAAGGGCCTGTAGGAAACAAAATTATAGGAACTTATTATCTTATTTTTTCATGTCCTGTCTGCATCCGAGAGATTTCCTACATTTTCCCGGACACCTTGTATATATATATATATATATATATACATATATGATTTTGAAAATGTCTTGACCGTATTAATATAAATTCACTAACATTTGGGTTATCGGTCAGTTTACATTAAAACTCAAATGTCATTACTCAATATTTCGTCAATACATTAATGACTACATCAGGAGAAGCTTTAAAATTGCAATAGACACTTTACTCTTATACTAATATATTCAAGAATGAAAACTTTTTAAGCGTTGGTTGTCTTATTAATTAATTTACACATAATTGTCACTAGCAACTCACAAATAAAACATGAAAATTACATTTTAACTTGAACTTTTTCACCCGCATGTCTGCATAATATATATGTGAAAACAAATCTATCCTAATTTCTACGTTGGGTTCTTATCCGGATGTAAAAAATGGGATGGTAAGAAAAAAGGTCTGTATACAAAATCTATCTATACCGATAGGTCCAACTCGCAACGGGCCATAGGCAACAATATACGTATGGAACGTAATGCGATGGGGCAACGTGTGTACGATATTGAGTGACTTTCTTAAAATTTAAATTTATTTTGCAGAATTATTGATTTTTTTACTTTTATCTTTTAGAAAACATTATTGTTTTTTTATTACTTAAAATTACTTTATATGAAAAATAGTATACCATAAAAGTGTAAACAAAGACAGTATACATTGAAACGAATATTCATTCAATTGTATTGTCATGAAATTGAATTTGTCAATCGTTGTTAAATTTGTTAGAATGAATAGATATTTATATTTATCGGAAAATACTAATATTTAAAGCAAACAAATAAGGTGTAGTGTTTTGTTATAGGAATGTATAATATCCATTTCTTCCTGCAAATTGATTATGCAGCTGATGCTTTCGTAATATGCTCATATTTGTATTATTTCAACTTATGCTTCGGTCGATACATACCGACTTCCTTCAAACCAGGAGGAAGCTACAGTTGTAATTAAACTATACTTCCTTTTTTTTTATTACCTACGGATATTCACAATTCCAAAATACGTTACAATGTTGCTTATTTTAGATTGTAATTAGCTGAATGCTGTCGCAAAACTGATCTCTGCATTTTTAAAAATGCCAGAATAAAATTAACCCCTGCCCTTATTATAATTTTACAAAGGAACAGACACGTACTTCAATTTCTACGAAAAACTAAGCCTACAGTTCATGTATAATACAGTGATAATGAAGACTGGAGCGTTTGTCGACCTACGAAGTTGTACTTTACTTGTTTATTGTTAATAAAAGGCTGATGGAAATATTACGTGAGATTTTGGTATCTGTATTATAATAACATCACGATAATAGTAGAAATACAAATATGAGCATATTACGAAAGCATCAGCTGCATAATTAATATGCAGGAAGAAATGGATATTATACATTTCTATAACAAAACACTACACCTTATTTGTTTGCTTTAAGTATTAGTATTTTCCGATAAATATAAATATCTATTCATTCTAACAAATTTAACAACGATTGACAAATTCAATTTCATGACAATATAATTGAATGAATATTCGTTTCAATGTATACTGTCTTTGTTTACACTTTTATGGTATACTATTTTTCATATAAAGTAATTTTAAGTAATAAAAAAACAATAACGTTTTCTAAAAGATAAAAGTAAAAAAATAAATAATTCTGCAAAATAAATTTAAATTTTAAGAAAGTCACTCAATATAGACATCGTACACACGTTGCCACATCGCTTTACGTTCCATACGTATATTGTTGCCTATGGCCCGTTGCGAGTTGGACCTATCGGTATATATTACGTTATTGTAACTAAAATAAATTCCCTTGTTACAGTGTTATGCACACGACATTAAAAATAACTTTTTATTCTGTGTTTAATAAATTTGAATAAATTACACTTAAACTATTGGTGTCCGTTTTAAAATTCAACGTGCTTTCTTCTTTCTGAATGTATATCATTTCAAGTACTAGTCTGTTTTTATATTGATTTTCCAAAATTTTAACTTTGTCATAAAAAAATTGTGATTACGATTATTAAACTGTAATGACAAAGCCCAAGATTTCTTTCCAATTCTGCAATCACTCTTACTTTGACTAATCCGTTGTTCCTGTGGTTGCGACGTTTACCCTATGTAGCAATCCCCACAATCTAGCAGATTCTTTTGGATAAAAATGAAACAAGATTGTCACTGAAACCAAATGTATGAAGTTTAAAAAAGTTAACATCGTTTCCGGTTAAACCGGAAGCCTGATTCGGATGTAATGGATCCACATGTTTGCCTAACTCTGTAAATATCTAATAATTCAGTAAATACTTAATTTGATTATTGAAATACGAAATAGGTTCGTCGCAAAAGAATTATAAACATGGATTTTTATTAAATATTTAGATTTCATCGACAATAATTCAGTGTATTTTAGAGTATAATTTTCTATAGTAATAAATGTGTTGAGAATGAAAAGTAAATGTATTAGTTACGATATATGTATAGTGCTTGAGCTACTTTGAAATCTAGGTTTGTAGAATGAAAATTATGTGTTCGATCAATAGAATAGAAAATATTTTATTGCCCTCATTATTTTCTCCTACAAACTATTTTTTTAATAGAAAATGAGTCGCGTATTCTAAATAAAAATCCGAATGAAAATTTGTTTGTTGTTATTACAATACATAAAAGACATTAAAGTTGGATGTATACTGAATTCAAAAGTTTTTTCTCCTTTCGTTCTCTCGAGCTTACGACATAGATCTCAGTATCTATGTCGTTCTTTTTCTTTTTTAAGTTCTTTAGAAACTCATAATAAATCAATCAAAGTTTATTAGCATCTACAAAACCCGAGGAAATTTTATATATACGATCTCTATTTAGAGTCATGAGGAAACCGCTCGGGTATTTGTTTAAACTTATCTATGTAAAGAGAAGGGAGAATATGTCGAAAAAAAGGGGGTCCAATGAAAAAGATATCTTACTCGACAGAAACGTCGCATTTAAAAAGGAGAAGTGAAGAAAAGAAAAGGCGGGATACGGTTACTTGACGCTGTTCAAAAAGGAATGCAGCGTTACGACATCATACCGCCGTTTCGTAATAATTAATTAACCTAGTTGATAACTTTAGAGACACTTATAAGCGCCATCAAAGGAAAATAATGAAATCGTGTTTAGGGATACAGTTGTCGTTTCGCTCTTTGACAATTGCTCTCATTATTTTTGCATTACAAGATAATTCTAAATTAAACTTTAGTTATCTACACATTTTAATAATAATAATCATAATAATAATTCATTTACAAGATAATAATTAACAGAATTACATATACGGTTATTTTCTACGTAATAGTGTATATATAAAGATAATTATTTCGTGGCCTTTGTATGTTATGGCAGATTCAATTAGTTGGCGATTTAAGGTCTGGTTTTACTTAAAAATGTATATATTTAAATATATATATTTTTAAGTAAAACCAGACCTTAAATCGCCAACTAATTGAATCTACTATATATATACAGGACCTTCACTTTAGAACATAAAATTTTTTTAGTCCAGGCTTATTTTCGAAGTGGTAATAAAATTGATGGTTTATGGGTTTATTCAGTTCAAGATTGCATGGTAGAATTTCAAGTAGAGTTTCCACATTTTGTAATAGATTATATACAATTTAAGAATACTTTGGATAGAACTTTAAAACGTTTTTCTGAAACTGGTAGTCTCTTAAGAAAATCAGGCAGCGGAGCAGTTAAGAAAAGTACACCTCAAGTTGTCAATCGTGTTGAAGAAATAATGGAAAATGAACCACAAACATCTGTTCGACATTTGAGTCAACAAATAAACCTTTCTGTTGGTACAACTCACAAGTTATTAAAAAAAAGTTATGCAACTTTATCCATACCGTGTCACAGCAGTACAAGAATTGTTAGAAATGATTACCAACGTAGACTACAGTTTTGTAATTGGTTTGTAAATATGAACAATAATGGAGAACTTTCGCAAAGAGTCATGTTTACTGATGAAGCATGGTTTTATAAAACGGGATACCTAAATTCACAAAATACAAGAATTTGGAGTAGTGAAAATCCATATGTAATTAATGAAGAATCGCTACATCCAGAGAAAATTGGTGTTTGGGCAGCGATAAGCCAAAGGCGAATCATTAGACCAATATTTTTCAGGGAACGTTAACTGCTCAAAGGTACCGTACGGAAATTTTACAACCATTTGTCAATCAGTTGCATGATGATGAACTTCAAAATGCATATTTCCAACAAGACGGAGCACCTTGTCACTGTACTGCAAAATCTTTGGATTATTTAAGAGAATTTTTTGATGAGCATATAATTAATCGAAATACTGAAATTGCCTGGCCTGCACGTTCATGCGATTTAACACCTTGCGACTTCTTTTTGTGGCCTTATCTAAAAAATAACATATTTCGAACACCTATATTGAATTTGAATGATATGCAACAGAGAATCGAACAGAAATGCATGGAAATTAATAACAATCCAGTAATGTTGCAGAATATCATCAGAAATTTTGAACAGAGGATTTAAAAGTGCATTGATCTTGAAGAACAACATTTTCAACATTTGTTATAGTTTTCAATAAATACCTATTATTTGTTATTTATTTGTATGTATGAAACGGTCAAAATATACGACTTCGTAGGTTAAGTAAATTTTAATTTACGACATACTTCAAAATGTTCTCAATAAATCACATGCTACTAGATTGACTTTTCAAATGAAGACTTGTTATATATATATATATATATATATATATATATATATATATATATATATATATAAGGTAAACTTAATTAGTCGGCGATTAAAGGTCTGGTTATTACTTCAAAGTGTATATATTTAAAATAATCCTACATGTTTCGGCAATGATGCCTTTGTCAAGGATATAAAAAATATAAATGACAGAATCATTGCCGAAACATGTAGGATTATTTTAAATATATACACTTTGAAGTAATAACCAGACCTTTAATTGCCGACTAATTAAGTTTACCTTATCATACCAAGGTCACGAAAATACTATATATATATATATATATATATATATATATATATATATATATATATATATACAATGTGACATTGAACAAACTACAATGCATAGTAACACGCGATAGAGAACTATAAGATACTAAAAAAAGTTTTTCTACACTAATACCCGATCGCCTTTTGTTTTGAAGATACAGAATCTTAAAATTTGTTAAAGATTTTTTTTTAATTTATCGAGAGAGATATCCATTAAGACATGTTCCTAATGTTAGAACGTTTATTGACGGGCATAGAAGTTTAGGAGAAGATGGCTGTTTCAAAAAATCAATTAATCAATTAATAGTGGGGTTATCAGAACTCATCGTGCTATTGAAAATAAAGAAGCTGTTTTGCAAATAATCTGAGAATAAGCACCAGAAAAATAAGTTCAGTGCTGTACAGAATGTCAACCGTGAATCAGTTAGACAAAGTTGATCACCTATTGGAACATGATTATTTACCCCTTGTACAATATTCCGAGTGGTTGCTAAATCAAGAGCAAAATTTTCTGTCAGTAATTTTATTTACCGATGAATTAGGTTTTAGTCGCGAGGATGTTTTGAACCTACAAAACATGCACTATTGAGGCTATGAAAACCCTCATTAAACCGTAGTACAGAATTACCAGTATGGGTTTCCCATTAATGTATGGGCAGGTATAATCGACAATTACTTAATTGGTCCATTTCGATTGTCAAATCGATTGACTTGCGAGCTCTATTGACATTTTTTGAAAAATAAACTGAATAATGTATTAGAATATGTACTACATGCATCAGCTCACTTTTCTAGTAGAGCAAGGGAATTTTTGCAAAGATTTGGAAATAGGTGGTTTTGTCGTGGAGGACCTAAACCATGGCCATCTCGTAGTCCCGACCTTAATCCTCTCGACTTTTCATTTGTGGGATTGGGATGAGAACAAACAAAACAGTTACTACAAGAAAGATTGAAAGGTCACAAATACGCAAAAAATCAAACTGCTTTAAAAAACACCAATTGACACTAAAACATAATTTTGATTTTGATAACACCAAAGTAATAACACAGAAAAAGAATACAAAAGCTAGGGAGGTCTTAGAAATGATCCATATTTTCAAAAACAGCAGAACAATCAACGACAGAACCGAAATTGATGGACTTTCAAAACTCTATTACCCACTCATTAAACAATAGATAAAATCAAAACCCCCCCGCACACACAAACACAAACCCCCCCAAAATTTTTTTTTATCAGTTCCTATTTGTAAATACTTTAACTAGATACCCCTAAACACGGTCCTGACCATTTTGCTAATTCCAAAATAGAAGAGAAATTAACCTCGCTAAACCAAAGACACAGACACTTACAGTATTCGAACTAGTGCGATCGGTCCTTAATAAAAAAAAGGTCTCGGATGTCCCCGATAACACATGTTGCACAGAATGCGTGTTTTTGAAACCCAAAAAAAAACGGTGAGTTTATTGTTATTCAATGTTTTCTCTATTGTATTTGTAGTTTAATTCAAATTTTCAATTCATTTATACAGATGTAATCACTTTAATTTTTCCTTACCTATCATTAATCTAATCTTAATTTTAATTGTAACTTTAATTGTTAATTTAATTGGTAATTCAGTCTTTAATCTAATTTTAATTTTAATTGTTAATTTAATTGTTAATTCAGTCTCACAAAATCAAACACAGTTCTCATGTTTTCATTGTATTAATTCTTGTTTCTAGTTACTTGAAAAAGACTGAATAATAATAAAAGTCGAAACGTCGTAGAATAAAACATCAAAATTCAATAAAAGGTCGCTAAACCAATAAAAAGTCTATTATTTTTAATATTAAGACACGGCCAATAAAATAAATAAGAAAAATAAAATTCTTATAAACACTAAATATATATATATATATATATATATATATATATATATATATATATATATATATTGTTATAATTCCAGACTCTTAAAACAGGATTAATAATTAATTGGAGTAGGTCCACTAAGATCGTTATCAAATGCGATTAAATATTAAATAAAACAATATTAACTCTAAATTAGCAATTCCCTTTTGAATCTTAAGTTATACAACCTTCTAGGTATGTATGTTTAACTTCAGCAATATATTGAAACGTGATCTTGTACATTCCTATTTCGACACTCGGTAGTATTAAATAAAGTTTTTAATTTACGATATATACGCCTTTCTCTATATTTTCGGTGTATATTTATTGTATTTTACTATTGGGAGCTCTAACTGTGGCCGTAAAGAAATACAAATATGTACAGGTGCCTCGCTATTTCTATCTTATAATTACGTTCGATTAGGAGTTTGATTATCCTAGGTATTCTTATACGGGATAGGAAAATGTAAGGATGTTGGGACTGGATTTGATTGGTTCTTCAGGTCGATGCGTGCAGGTATTCTTACAGTGGGGAAGGCTACAGGTTTCAGGGTGTTGTGGTAAGAACTTCGTCCGAACTGGTTATAAATATGTAACTTTTCTCGCTTTTATAATTACACCCATACCTCGCTTAGCTGCCTAGATACGTTCCGAAAAAGTTGGCCGTAAAGCGAAAAGCCGTTTAACGAATCAATTATTTTTATACAAATCCATACAAATTCAATCAGATCGGTTCCAATTTAAAAAAATATATATATTTAAAGGGTTTAGTTCATCAGGCATTTTATTCTTTTGATTATCTATAAAAATACACGCTTACTTAAAAATAAAATACATTACATAGTTCAAAAAAACAAAAAACAAAAGAGATCATATTCACCTACAAAAATTATAAAATGTTTGGAAGGTTTCTTAATCTGATAAAATGCTGCCGTCGTCAATTTCTGTTGTTGTTGAATGACTTAACTTAAAATATTCGTCCATCTTTGTCCGCTTCGCCCTCCTTTCTGATTCTTTCTGCAACGTCTTGTAACATCTATTGACTGAGTTTACTTCTCGAGATACTTTATCGCTGCGTTCTTCGTCGGGATCATTCCCTTCTCGAAATAAGAAAGTGCATTTGTCAAGGTTTTTGCTGTTAGCTGCCTGGATATAGCAGGCTCTGGCTCCTCATAAAAAGTTTGTTCGGTTATTAACTGGATCAGTTCCTCATTTGAAACAGGTTCTCTGTTAGCATCGGGCGAGTCAATCAAATCACCTTCTAAATCTTAAAAACCAAACCTTTTGCTAGGCTCAATATATTTTGTCGAACTTTAGGAAGATAATCAACTTCAGATTCATTAGATTTTATGCATTCTGGCTATATTTGTTTTCATTTCCAAACATGGTCCATTGTGGTTGATTTTATGTCTTTCAATAATTCATCATCGGTTTGCTGAATAAGTTTACGAAGTTCCGCGTTTAATAATAAGCCTTAAAAGTTGCTATAGCACCCTGATCCATTGGTTGGATCAGAGCTGTTGTATTTTTGGGTAGGTACTCAATCTCAACATCTTCTAATAATTCTGGTAAATTAACCGGGTGCCCTGGAGCATTATCCAAAATGAGCAATGCTTCGTTGCTCAAGTTCTTTTCCTTTAAATATATTTTTGCTTCTGGCCCAAAGTTATTTTTAAACCAGTCCTCGAAAAGAATCTTACTCATTCAACCTTTCTTATTGGATTTACAAATGACAGGCAATTGTTTCTTGTTCAGTCCTTTAAAACATCTTGGATTTTTTGAATGATATACTAACAGTGGTTTTAGCTTAAAATCCCCTGCAGAATTTGCACCAAGAAGCAAAGTTACTCGTTCTTTAGAGACCTTCTATCTAGATGCAGACTTTTCAGATTTTGAAATGAATGTTCTTACAGGCATTCGCTTCCAATAGAGTCCTGTTTCGTCTACATTAAAAACTAGTTCTGGTTGGTATCCACCTCTTTCTATAACTTTTTTTAAAGTGTTAGGAAATTCTTTGCCTGCGTTAGCATCGGCACTAGTTTTTTCGCCTTTCATTTTTAAATTATGCAAATTGTGGCGATTTTTGAATTTTTCAAACAACCTCGGCTTGCTTCGAATTTTTCATCTTTCGCAGATTCATCATTATCCTCTCTCTTTAAATTTTCGAAAATACTTTTGGACTTTTCTTGGATAGTCATCTGGCTCATTGGTATCCTTCGTCCATTATTGTCTTCAATCCACATAACTAATAATTTTTTCCATAACACTGCTTCTTTGGCGAGTTAATTTTGAAACACTTGAAGGTGTGTTTCTTTTTTTCTATCACGAATAGTTAGAATGGTAGACTTCGCCAGTCCCATTGCATTGCAAGTTTGAACAATTTTCTCACCAGCTTTAATACGACGTAAAACTTCTAATTTGGTCTCGAGCGTGAGAGATGTTCGTCTTCTCTTTTTATTATTAGCAGGATCAATCTCCAAATGGGATTAACGTTTCGGTGGCATTTCTACTAAAAAAGGAACGATTATATTTAAAGGAACTGTTGAATTAATTACAAAACGTGACAACTGTGTTTTTAATTCAGTAATTTATAGCTATGCTGGTCACTACCATGCGCAATTTCCATCAAACGCGTGCGTTCTTGTGCTTTTGCTTTTTTATCAAAACATTATTTTGGGGTTCCCGTTTTATGAAGGTGTACGAAGTCTCTTTCACCGTGCGCGCTACGTTTTGTTCAGTTACGAATAATATATACATACATACAAAAGTAAAGCAAATACAACCAAGCTATTCGCCGTATAATGAAACATTTTAGGTCGTAAATCGAAAAAGTGTCATAATTAAAAAAGGCCGTTATAGCGAAATGCTGTATAAAGAGCAGCGTTATAGCGAGGTGTGGGTGTATTTTTATTTGTAGTAACTTCGGATTCTTCTCCTTTTGTTCTGTTCCAAAGGTAAACCAATGGTAATTTCCATCCTAAGAATGCGCGAAAAATTTTATTATGTAGCTGTGAATAGTGAATTTAAGTGATTGTTAAAAGTAAATACAGTGTCAGACTTAACTCCTAGTTCAGCATCTTTAATGGATAGGTCGTGTTTTTTTTTTATTTTGTATTGAGTCAATATAGAAGAAAGATACACCACAATATGTAACGGAGCGGTATTTAGAGACCAATTAGCAATCAATTAATGTATACGGATTACGTTGTAAGTTTGTTAACACAGTTATTTTCAAAGAAGAGCAGTATGCATCAGCATAAGCTAATACGGTACAAATAACAGACAACAAAAGCGGGTTTAAGTTACAGCGTAGAGGAACTCTAAAAGTAGCAAAAAATCAGGTAGAACTAAATCCTCAGTAAAAGACATATTATTTTCTTATAATGTATAGAATTCACGGTTGGCTCTTGGTGAAACATGATTAATAATTTACTAAATAAAACACTTGGTATATTTGTTTCACAAAATGTATTTAAAATATCTCTGACATATGTTTCGACTTATACAGTCATTCTCAAAGAGTCATGTAAACTAAGTGAAAAGAATACTCCTACCAATATTTATTGTTTATTTTTTAAAAGGTTTATTACAGCATCGATTGTGGGGGTATTTGAAAAATCCAACTGCGTGTTTGTGACCTGTCTGTTGAAATTTATGGCTTTTTTTATTTCTGAAATTTCTAAGAAGTCAAGCCTTTTACCCTTATTACAAGAATGTAAAAGTTTGAAATTATTAGTATTAAACAGATAAGAATTTTGAATACAGTGTTCCGCGAAACCCGTGATCATATTGCCATGTAGAATAGAACTTCTATGCTCTTTGATACGTTCTTTTATAGAGCGTCCTGATTGGCCAAAGACATACACAGACTGATTAATTTCCCTCTTAATAATAAGAACGTTGAAAAAGAAGTATATACCATAAAAACTATAGCTAGAAATAACGGGTACAAAACAGAATTCTTAGACAAAATGATTTACAGAAAACAACGCGCTTTCCTTATGAATAATTTTTACTCCGGACATACATACATAAAAACTAACAAAGTGTTTCACACCCTAAACTATATACCTGGGGTTAGCAATAAAGTTTCTAATAAACTAATCAATTAGGTTTAAATGTCATCCTAGTAAATAAATGCAATTTAGGAAATATTCTAGTTAACAATAAAGGAAAAACAGAATTGCGTGATAAGTCAGGGGTGTATGAATTAACTTGCAGTGATTGTGACGCGGTATACATTGGTCAATCAGGACGCTCTATAAAAGAACGTATCAAAGAGCATAGAAGTACTATTCTACATGGCAATATGATCACGGGTTTCGCGGAACACTGTATTCAAAATTCTCATCTGTTTAATACTAATAATTTCAAACTTTTACATTCTTGTAATAAGGGTAAAAGGCTTGACTTCTTAGAAATTTTAGAAATAAAAAAAGCCATAAATCTCAACAGACAGGTCACAAACACGCAGTTACGCAGTTGGATTTTTCAAATACCCCCACAATCGATGCTGTAATAAACCTTTTAAAAAATAAACCATAAATATTGGTAGGAGTATTCTTTTCACTTAGTTTACATGACTCTTTGAGAATGACTGTATAAGTCGAAACATATGTCAGAGATATTTTAAATACATTTTGTGAAACAAATATACCAAGTGTTTTATTTAGTAAATTATATTATTTTCTGTCACACAAATATGCCTTGATTAAATTTAAGAAAAGAGGTTAAGAAGATTTTAACAATGCAATAATCTTAGTGATTTAAATTGATTTAACTAAGCCATGGATAATATAAGTACGAGCGATGGCGTTTGAGAGATCTTCGAAACATTGGGACGATTCTTATTTATTTGTACTGTTCGACCGAATGAGGCGAATTAATATACATTTAGGTCAACCATCTAGTATCTTTACCGAAGATAGCGCTAGTACATAAATATGTCCAAGTATTAACATTAAGATGGCATAAAGTACATGTTTGGTGAAAGCACCAGACAGTAAATTGATATATAAATATAGCGGAGGTATCTCAAGTTTCTGTTTACTTAATAAAAGGACATTAAAAGACATTTATGAAACACAAACTTTTTCGTAAAGTCCAGATTGTATATCATATTCGTCGTTTTCCATATGACTGAAGTGTCTGGAAGTCATGACATTAAAAAACTTGTTTGACTACGTGTTTGCTGCACAAATATTTGATGAACCTATTGATTCTAACTTTTATTAACTACTGACAATGTCGAATTTGCATAGAACAAATAAGCGTTCTATTTAGTGTATTTGTGTTAATAAACAAAAGCGTCTAAAAATAAGGGGAAAAATTTAATTAAAAAAATCCGTTCTTCCCGGTACTCCGGAAAAGAAATTAAACGATCCAAAATATCCAAAGTACGGAAATTATAGTTTAATGAAGTTATTATTTACCTTTGCTGGTTAGTCAATATACGGGCGCGTAAAATACTTGAGAAGTATTTTGGAATATTAGAAAGAAATTCTAAAGGAGTCATTTTGCCAAGTTTAAAAACCAATATTTTCAGCATCTGATTTATGAACTTGTCCATTCAAAATTAAATGTGAAAAGTTTCTTTAAATACTTCGCGAACAAATTTTTAATTTACATATCGTTAAATAATATATACAGGATGTAATTAGTTTAAGAGAAAATTATATACGAAACAAAGTTGTGTGATTTTCATAAATATTTTATTATACTCATAGTATAACAATTGTTTCACCAACACTGTGGTTTCTTCAGACTAGTAAGCTAGAAGGCAGTAGATTAAGTATGTTGAATTCTTTTTCTGTAGAGGTTAGGGCATTTTTGAGGTACTGAAGTATATTAAGGAAATGAGTTTCACCAATGTTGTAATCATCTCGGACTTTCAGAGCATTCTTATCTGAAGCATAGGAAATGGTTTTCGCAAATACATCCTGTTTGTCAAGATGTGCATTAGATCTGCACATCACATCATTACTGTCATCTGTCAAGCGACAAAAATTCAGTATTGTATTCGTGGTGAAGGAAATGAGTCGATATACGCTTGATCAACGTTGGGAAATATTGACTGTTCAGCTCGTTTGATGGAAAATATTGCTGCTGTAGCTGAGAGTGTGCGTCAACATCTGAGCACCTCCACTCGCCATCGTTCACAAGAATTAAACATCAGCGATAGGACTGTGCGAAGAATTTTGCACAGAGACCTCGGTATGAAGGCGTACAAACTGGTTCAAGAATTGAAAACTGTGGACCATCTATCGCGTTTTAGCTTCGCTGAATGGGCCTCCAAAAAATTATCTTTGCCGACGAAGTTCAATTTCACCTCGGAGGTTATGTGAATAAGCAAAATTGCCCCATTTGTGACACAGAAAATCCACACGTGACAACTGAGAGGCCAATGCACCCAAAACTAGTGACTGTATGATGTGGAATATGGTCCAAAGGCATTATAGGGCCATTTTTCTTTCAAAATGAACAGGAAGCCGCATTAACAGTCAATGGCGACCGTTATCGTGCTATGTTAACTGACTTTTTATTCTCTATGATTGAAGAGGAAGCCTTGGTCGATGTTTGGTTTCAACAGGATGGTGCCACTGCCCACGCAGCCAACGCTACTCGACATTTCGAGGGCTGTCTTCGAAAATCGCATTATTAGCCGAAATTGTGATGTCAACTGGCCGTCTAGGAGCTGCGATTTGAACCCCTTTGATTATTATTTGTGGGGAGTCGTCAAGGACAGATGTTATCCCGATCATCCAGAGATGATGGAGGCTTTGAAAGACGCAATAGGCTCTTGGTGGAAAAAACATTCAAACTATTGAAAAAGTACTGAAAAATGGGTCGACAGAATGAGGCACTGCAATGACAGCCAAGGCAATCATTTAAATGAAATAATATTTCATTCTTAATCGGAAGGTATACCCTCGAAAATAAAGAATGTATAAATCATTTGAAAATATTCGTTGCGTTTTTATTTGATATGCATTTTTAAAACGAACTAACAATTGCCGCAGTCGTTATGTATTTACAATATAACATAGTCATATTTAATAGAATTTATTCTATACTTCACCTTTTAAATTTTAATATATTATTTGTTAGTTAAAAGAGGAGTTATTAAAACAAAAATATCTTCTACGTACTGTCTATAACGGAATATTTCGTCATCAAACCAGTGACCTTTTGTCAACATTAATTAGCTCTAACACTATTAACCTTTGGTCCATTAATTACCCATAATTATCTATCAATATCTACGTGTCGAATCGTGTATATATACATTGGTTCAATTTGAAACATATGTAATTAAGAAACAAATTTGCATGTGGTAATAGATATCATGTTACTTTACCCATGTTCGAGAATATATGTATTGCAAATATAATATGTATATATCAAAGATACTCATAAAGGTTACATCGAGCAGTTTGTGACCATTATTAAAATTATAGCTTTTAATTGAGTTTGTGCATGATAGCGGGAACTATATGAATCGTCATAGCCCGTGCATTGACGAATGCAAATATCACAGGTAATTAAAATGTCAGCAATTTTCACTGATAGTACGTTTGATTTTAGTTGTATGTATGCTTTGAATTATGTAAATGGACTCGTTTATTAGTCTGTATATGAACGATGACAATTAAAATAAAATAAAAAAATTGTAATAAACGCTGACTTTCAACCGAAATCATGTTTAATATATTTAACGCACATTTTATTTCCTTTTCTGAATGATTTATAAAAAATACTTCCCAGTAAATACGCAGATAAATACCGTCGGGTTGTATATGTTAAAAATTAAGTAAAAGGAGGAATAGTGACTACAACTACAATTAGTTCATTGCAAAACTTATCTAAGTTGATATAGGAAGTCCGTGAAGACAAGACTAATACAAAGAAGATAATGTTTACGGGCATGAACGGACGGAACTAGGACATTTTAATTTTGCTTCGACTATGAACGTGTTATTGAAGAATATGATAATTAGAATTCTTGATTAATCGTGTGTTTTTGCAGCATTTTGGCTATCATTATTAAATATCCTCCTCTCCTGAAGAGGCAACTAATTTGTTGCGAAATATAGAGAGATAGATATTGAATGAGTTTTATTTGACAGACCGCTTGCCCGTTTTTAATTTTTAATAATAATATAATTATAATAAGTTCTTTGTTCATTAGTAAAGGCCGGATTATATGTAGTTTGCATAAATTTGCGTATTTGCATAATATATGCAGTTCGTATATTATTTGCATATTTTGTAGTAATTCAGAATTTTTGCATATTTTAAGTATCCGAGTTTTATTTATTTACTAAATCAAATTTATTATAGGCATTACTAAAAATATGTCGTGGATGTAACAAACGAACAAAAAGTAAACAGCCCTCTTTAAATTAAAAATAGTATTTTATTAAGCCTCTTCTCGTTACTTTTCCGATAAGCGTCTTGAAGAATTTATTAATGCTCTTCCCATACATCCAGGCCGAGACAAAATTCCAGGAAAAGCTAATACCTTAAAACTTCTAAATAAATACAAAAATACATTTTACCAGAAAATTAGGAGTATATGTGTCTCTTTGCTATTCGGAGAAATTTATTCCCATATTCGAATGTAATTTTATTTTAAACGTCATTTTACGTTGGCTTCTCGAAGTGTAAACTTGTGAGTTGTGATATATAACAGCAAAAATGCCGAAAATAGCGACTGTGCCTGGATTGGATTGTACCTTATTCAGAATTGCGTATGGATGCAGAAAAAGTGTTTTTGGTAGCATGCTGCAAGATTGTGAGTAAAATTTTGAGTTTATTTCCTCTTAGTAATTAATTAATTAAGTTTTTAATTATTCGTTTATCTTTACTAACATTTATTTTATAAGAAAGCAACCCATGATGTGATATTTTTTTTGCAGATTACAAGTGAGAAAAAGTTCCAAGTCGATCAACATATGAAAACTCCATCTCATGCTGCAAAACTAACAAAGATGTAATTGGTGAAGATGAGTAAGCAAAAAATTACCGGAATGTTTGCCATCAACTTCTAAAAAATCGGAACAAGAACAATTTAATGAAGATTTGTGTCAAATGTTTGTGTCGGCAGATATATCACTACATAAATTAAACAACTTAAATATCAAGTTATTTTTGAAAAAGTATATCAGCAAATATAACATGCCCAACGAGAGCACTTTAAGAAAAAAATATATTCGCTGTATCTATGCAGAAACATTGAATAGCATTAAGATCGTTCTTGCAAACAATTATCTCTATATATGCGGAGATGAAACTACTGATAATGTGGGCCGATACATAGTTCATTTAATGACTGGTATCCTTAATGTATCGGTTCTAGCAAAATCTTATTTAATTTAATCCAAACAGTTGAAAAATGCAAATAATTTGACAATAACAAGGTTTATAAAGGAAGAACTGGCAACTTTATTCTTATCGGAATCGATACCAACAGAGAAAATTCTATTGTTTTTAACGGATGCTGCACCATACAAGGCAACATGAAGGCAGCTTTCAACTCGAAAATCTTTTACACAAATTCAATTCACACAACTTGCTTAGCGCACGAACTAAATCGTGTTGAAGAAGAAGTCAGAAGCCATTTTTCCTTAGTAAATATTTTAATTAGTAGTGTTAAGAAAGTATTTTTAAAGGCCCCATTACGAGTTCGGTTTTACAAACAACATCTACCCGGTGTTCCGCTTCCTCCACAACCAGTAAGCACACGATGGGGAACGTGGTTGGAGGCTGCTATTTTTCATACAAATCATTTTGAAGGAATAAAGACAATTATTATGAATCTTGATAGGGATGCACAATCTGTGATAGACGCCCAAAAGGTGTATTCGAGTAAAGAAATACCTCAACAGTTGGCGTTTATTAAAGCCAATTACAGTTTTATTTCCAATTCAATATTGCAGTTGGAAAAACAATTTATGTCACTAATCGAGAGCGTTGAAATAGTAAACAAATTTGAAAATTCATATTTTGATGCTCAAGGAGGAGTGGGACAGTCCGTGTATGAAAAATGTTTAAGTGTAATAGGAAAAAATGAGGGTTTTGAAAAGCTAAAGGACATTGCTAAAATCTTGTGTGGTGATTCAGTAGAAAATATTGAGTTGACAATAGATGATATGTATAATTTGAAATATGCTCCTATAACAATCATCGATGTAGAACGAACCTTTTCAATATATAAATTCATGTTTTCAGACAAGCATCACAATTTTTCTGTTGAAAACTTTAAATATGTGATTGTAAATTGTTTTCATAATTAATTATGTTGTAGAATCTTCTAAGTAAACTTGTAGTAAACATAATAGAATATTTTTTTCTGCAGTATCCCATTTCCTAACATTCCTCGTATTTTTTACCAGCATATTTTTCATAAGGAAGTGAATATTTAGGCTAAAACATCTGCTTATTTATGCGCATATTTTCAGGGTTTTTTTTTGCATATAATCCGGCCCTAACACTTAGAAATCTAACCTAATTCTATTGAATTTTTTTATTGATAGTAACTGGAATATTATATTTTACAGTAACAAGTTCTGTTATCCCTGTAATAAAATTCCGAGGCATTGTATGTTTTTTTAACATAAATAAAAACCATGTAATTGAAACTTTAATTGCGTATTAAGTACCACGTAAAATCAAATCACCCAATTTAGTTCTAACATATTTTGTAGAACTTTTTGATATCGCGCGCGCCTAGCGGAGCGAACTAAAAGCGTAAGTTTATTAAAACGTTAAATTGCAGCTAAGGGCGACGCGGCGAGTATAATACTGGTTATTATTGAAAATTCTACGAAATGGGGAACAAATAAAGGCATGTTCGATGCGAGTTTCATTAATGTTTTTGGTATTTTCCTTGTTTCTCTCACCACAAAATATGTATTGAAACTGTAATAATGAAATTTGCTTTTAAATATAACAATTGAAGCAAAGATTTAGTACAGAGATTATGTACAAACGGTACCATTGCTTTTTTTCTCAAACGATGTATATACAGTGTATTCAAAAAGTTCCGGAACTTATCCTTTTACAAATGTAATAACAGAGCAATCTATATTACGCCGTCGGAACTAGTTAGTTTGATCTCTTTTTTAATTACTGCTAAAATTTCAGAGCGATATTCGAATGTATCAGTTAGTTGTATCTATTTCAACTGCATCCATCTTAATCTACATGTTACTTATGCTATGGAAAATTATAAGCGAACATGTTTGGCCAATAAAAAATACTTATTAAGCCAAATGTTTAAGTCGTAGTAAGGTATTTGAGTTATATTCACAGTTTAAAAAAGAATTTCCAACACTGCAGAGAATGTATGTGCTGCTATGTCTGCTAACCTGCAAATCAAAATTTAAATGTCATCCAAGCAACTTAGTTTCAGCGCGAGAAGTGTTTACATTATCCTGCATAGTGTTTTGATTAGAAGAAAGTATGTATCAAGCGCGTCCCATACGCGTTAAATGGTAAGCAAAAATAATATCGCGTGGCAGCCGCATACAATTTCGTTTAATGGGTGGATAGACATGAATATCGAAAATTTTTAAAAAATCTTATTACGGGATAAATATACGAGGGGCACCTTTTATATTTTTACAGTCGACCACTAGATGGTGCTTTTGACATATTGCTATGTACTGTGCCTAGCTTATGGGTGCTGTTCACAACAAATGTCCGGATAAACTCAGTCGCTCAATCTCCAAGCTGGGCTCTTCTAATCTCAGGTCTTGCTCTCGAACAAGCAAGATACGTGTAAAGAAAACAATATATAGCATTAAATAAAATTCACACTTTCATCATTTTCGTTTATTAAAAAAAAAAAAAATAAAAAAAAAATCCCTTTACCGAGTGTATAGGGAGCTAAAGCAAAATTAACAGTAGCGAAGAGGAAAGAGTCCTTGCGATAAATGACACGCGCAAGGAGAAAAACCCCCTGTGACTCTCGAGCAAACATATAATTAATAAATAATTAAGAAATTTGTCAAGTTTGACCTCTAACTGTAACCCCAACAAATCAAATGTCAACAACCACCAAGTTATCGAGTACGCGTGACAGCTTTACAGTCATGTGCAATAAAACATGACAAAATCAAACCCAGCAACAAAAACCAACCTGAATATAAAACGATCTCGGATATCTTGTCTTAAAAAAAAAAAACTCCATTACCAAAAACATGACAATTTTCTTGAATATTCATATACTAATTTTTATATCAAAATTTATGCAAATTATAAACTAAAATTACAAACATAAGCAAATTATCGTAGTAGCAATTATATAAATTAACTGTTTTTTTTTTGTACTTACATCGATCTAACCACATTTAACACTAACTACGCGAGAGATACCATTATTTAAAATATCAAAAAAGAACGAGATCACAAACACTCGTAAAAATCGTAGTTAAATTTAAATGCACAATTTAAAGCACCAAAATCAAAAAAACCCGACTTTACTCAAAAACAGGAGAATAAAAATGAAGTTTTTATTCTCTCTGACCACCTGGTTTGCAAGTCCTGGTATCTCTAAATATAATATCGCGAAAATCTCATACATCAAACTCAATAGTACATAACTTTGACGAACCCATCGGTCTAATATAATATACATATAGGGCCGGTCAAAAAGATAATTTCAAACATAATAAATATAAATATACATAAAAATTCAAAAATGCGTTTTAAATTCATGTTATACAAATAATGTTCAATATATATACTTCTTCTTTTTTCTCTCTTCTGAAGATAAAAATCCACGACAATATGTAATCACTATGTTCTTCATGTTTGACATTTGTCAATGAGAAATCCGCGATAGCTTTGAAATTGAGTCAGTAGTTTGTTAACAGTGACAGTTTAAGACAGTGAGTTTGTAAAATAATGGAGATTAGTCGTGAAGGTTTTCGTTGGATGTTTCACAAGACATAACTTTACAAGAATGCATTATATCGCTTCGGTCAACTTTTGGTAATGAAGCACCATCAGAAAAGACAGTTTACAATTGGTTTGCAGAATTTCGTCATGATCGTGCCTCAGTGACTAATGAATCACGTAAAGGTCGGCCAAAAACTGTTGTGATTCCAAAAAACATCGATGCTATGCGGAAAATGATAGAACATGATCGACATGTGACTTACAGTGAGGTAGAAGCATCTATTGGTATATCGCAGACTGCAATTCATTCGATTTTACATGAACATTTATATGTAAAAAAATATGTTCCAGATGGATTCCACATAACTTGATCGAAGTACAGAAAGCAGCTCGTGTCAATTTGTGTAAAGAGATGCGCAGAAAATTTGACGTAGGAATCGCAAAATCCGTATACAACATTGTCACAGGTGACGAAACATGGATATATGCGTATGAGCCGGAAACCAAGCAACAATCTACTGTATGATTGTTCCAAGACGAACCGAACTCCACAAAAGTTGTTCGTGCAAGGAACACTTCCAAGAAAATAATCGCTTGTTTCTTCGGCTGTACAGGACACATCGCAAAAATTCCTTTAGAGGATCGAAAAACTGTTAACGCTGAATGATATACAGTAATTTGTTTGACAAAAGTTATAGACGAAATTAGGAAGAACAACCGAAAACGTCGTATTCTTCATCACGACAAGCGAGTTCCCATACAGCACGTCTAACAGTTGACTATTTGAAGCAGAAAAGTGTTGAAATAATGTCTCATTGTCCATTTCACCAGACTTGTTGCCGAATGATTTATTTTTGTTCCCAACTGTGAAACAATATGCGTGGGCAGCGATGGGCAACCTTCAGAGTGGAAAAAATGTATTGAGAACCGGTTTGTACGCATGCAAAAGTGTATATATAGACCATAAAGGCGAATATTTTGAAAAACAATAAAATAGTTTGTTCCCAAAAATTTTGTTTTCTTCCCAGATTTTGTCAAAATATAAAAGACGACCCTCGTATTTCTAATATAACCGTTTTACTAAGTGTTAAGTGGTTGAGTGATTTATTTAATTAAAGATAGCCCGTGAAATCAGAAACTGAAACAATGCTGCTGAAATACTAATTTATTTGAATTTGTTTAATGTAGATCTGGCTTGTAGTGTTGTCTTAGTGAACTGTGCTTCTGATAATTCATTAAGACATTCCATTTATCGCAAACTTTATACCTACATATATCTAAATACCCTTTCTGATCATAGTCCTTCAAAAATCTTCTTAAGAGTCTTCTCTATAGACATAGATATAGAGAATGCTCTTTGGACTCTAAGGAGTTATACAAGATTATTGTGGGAAAGAGGATTAAGATGGTTGATTAATTAATAGGGTTACGGAATTGGGTTCAGACCACCCATCAACCATGTTATCAATACCTTTATCCACAACAATTATTCTAAGCATAATATCCAACGCACTATAAACAACACACTCCTGCCATTTCTAAAGCTCATTTACTCTATAAACAAGGCGTTATGGACCGCACCAACAAAATTCTCATCGAACACGAAATCCAAACCGCCTTTAAACCTCACACCATATTATCGGTTCGTTTTTAATGTTAAGTATTGCACCATCTACAAACCCCTGTGGCAGTGTATACATTGGCAAGATAAAGCATTCGGTAAGAACTCGTGTTGCTGAACATGAACCACTAGGGTGCTGTGCATAATCGGGTCAACACTTGTTGAACGTAGGTTAGAAGCTGAACACAAAATTCAATTTTAATCTGGCCAGATTCTATCCTGCAACTTCTATTACTTTAGTAGAAAAATACGTGAATTCAAAGAAATCTTAAAGCATTCCAATAATATCAATTCTCTACACAATTCATTGCAAGCTCTTCTATCACAGAAACTCAACCAAAACCGTGACACTCGAGTGATCTGGAACAGCTTCTATTCTTCTGTCCCAAACTACAGAATTTCAGTTTTAATGCCACAATGGTAGTAGTAGCTCTTAAGATGTTCCTTGCAGCAGTGGAAAAAAAATAGCAAAGAAGGAAATTGTGCCAAGAAAGTAGTTTCAACCCGGAATCTCAGCAGCAATCAATGTGGCTTTTCATAAAAAGATTCTCGGGTGAGTTTTGAAACATTTCGGTAATTCATTTCTCTTTGATGGCAACACATCTTGATCACCTTGATTATAACGTATGGAACATAAGTTTTGAGAAAAAATTTTGACGAAATGGTCCAAACTAGTTATCACTGGGCTAGAAAAGATGCTCGTTTGTTAGTTGGTTAGTATGGTGACATGTTAGATTTGTCAGATATAGTTTTGAAAGTTGTCATACAAGATTGAAATATGAAAGTCTATATATAATTTAGTTGGACGGGTACCTAAACGCGAGATTGTTAACATTTTTCGAGACCAAAATATTGGATTGTCAACCATTTACCGCACAATTAAGGAATGTGAAGAAGGTATGCCATGCATGAATTTACCAAAAAGTGGATGACCTCCAGTTTTAGCCCCACATGAAGTAAACAGACTCATCCAATCTGCTCAAGACAGAGTTAGGACGTCTACGCGCACTTTAGGCCGTAGATTTGGAATTGCGCATAGGACTGTTGGCAGAATTTTAACTAAAAATGGATTAGAATATCGAAAAAGAAGGAAGTGACCCAAATACACCGCAGCCCAGGTAGAAAGAATCCCCAGATGCTACCGAATATCAAGGCATCAACATTTTATTGGCGACAGAGTTATTGTTTTAAACGATGAGAAATATTTCACATTATTCAATTCGGAAATAAAGGGTAAGGATTGTTTTTACACGTCCAATATTGAAAATTGTCCTGACAGCGTAAAATTCAAACCGAAGGCGAAATTTGCCGACAAGATTATGGTCTGGTGCGCTTTTTCTCAAGCAGGAATTTCAAGACCTTACGTTGGGAGAGTTAGAGGTGCAGATGTGGATGTAACATCTATATTCGCAAATGTCTATCTAAATTGATAAATTTCATTAATGCTCATCATGCAAATTATGGAGTAATATTCTGGCCTGATCTGGCTTCATGCTATTATGCTAGAATCACTCAGAACCATAACGTGAATTATGTACCTAAGGAAGATAATCCCCCCAACGTACTCCAGGCGTGCCCCATTGAGGAATTTTGGGCACTACTGAGCAGGAAAGTTTGACAAGGGTTGGGAAGCCCAAAATGAAGCACAGTTACGGGCCAGAATATTCCAGAAGATCCGAGAAGTGAATATAAACGTCGTCCAGAGAATGTCAAACAATTTGTCTCTGTGATTAACCAGTCATACTTAGGATCTAGCTTTAGCAGACATTTGTGTTTTTTTTAATTGAAAATTGAGCTAAAATGAGAGAGTTTTCACATCTAAAGTAATGTGACGACCATTTTGAGCAACATCTTAGAACAATATGTCCCACATGTGTTCAAAAAAATGTATATAGGAAAGGAACAGGGTTTCTGTTTAAGAAGAAACCAATGTTGGAATTTTTTTGAATGTATTGCGTAAGAGAATAAAGGTTAAATCTGCGGTTATAAATAATATTTGCTTGATGCAGTTTAGTCCAAAAGATTCTGATAGGGTTTCTACTAAAATTTTAGTATTTCGAATATAATGTCAGTACGATATCAATCTAGACAAATAGTTTATTATTTTTCAGTATAAAATTTATATTTCTCTTAAAATTACACCTCCTTACTTTAAATTTACTTTTAATTTAGTAATTTAAATTCCATAATTTTATTTTAAACTAATTCCAACTTTTAGTGGTCGAATGATATCTAAACGTCGACAAACGAATATATATATACATACATATATATATATATATATATATATATATATATATATATATATATATAATAACTCGTGACCTTGGTATGATATGGTAAACCTAATCAGTAGGCGATTAAAGGTCTGTACATTACTTCAAAATATATGTATTTAAAAAACTCTACATGTTTCGGCTGTATACGCCTTTTTCAAGAGAATACAAAATATGAAGTTTCATATTTTGTATTCTCTTGAAAAAGGCGTATACAGCCGAAACATGTAGAGTTTTTTAAATACATATATTTTGAAGTAATGTACAGACCTTTAATCGCCTACTGATTAGGTTTACCATATCATACAAAATATGAAGTTTCATATTTTGTATTCTCTTGAAAAAGGCGTATACAGCCGAAACATGTAGAGTTTTTTAAATACATATATTTTGAAGTAATGTACAGACCTTTAATCGCCTACTGATTAGGTTTACCATATATATATATATATATATATATATATATATATATGTACGTATGACTTTATCACGTTCAACATTAATTGAGACGTGTCAGACGTAAACATTCTTCCTCGACGACGCAGTTTATTAAGCGCGACGAGCGTTTATAAATTCATCCTACATTAGAATATACTGGTGCTATTATTAAATGTGTTGTTTGCAAGACAAACATTTTACCGTAAGATACTTTTGCTTGTAAGCAACATCTTAATAGCAAATGCCACCTGTTAAATGCAAAAGGTGAAATATCATATTGTAAAGTTGTATATGATTTTATTATTATTTTAAGTGAATGCAACATTTCACAAAATGCGGTAGACAATGAACAGTTTTGAAAGTTATGGAGTGAATATATTCTAGAATGGAAATTATTAACAAGAAGACAATTTCCATATAATTAACCGCAAACTAAATTGGTAACTAATTATATATATCGGCAAAGCTATACGCTACTGCGAATTCATTGCTTTGTCTTGCTTTAAATTAACAGCTAAAACAATTTAATTTGCAATAACAAAATAAGATAATATTAACACACCCGTGTATGATAGAATGAATATCACCAAATATCTAGGCATAGTTTAAGAAAAATGTTAAAAATTACAATTTGTTAATAAAAACGTTAATATACAGGCAAAAGAACAATCAACGAATAATTAAAAAAACTATTTTTATTCGATAGTAAATTTAATATAAAGTAAAATTCAAATAATAATTTAAAAGGAATGGTAACTACATTAATATTATAACAAGAATTCTTCAGAGAACGAATGAATACTACGAAAAGGACTTGGGAATGGGGGCAAGGATTAGAATAGGATTTAAAGAAGGGGAATATGAAAATAGAAGATTCCGGTAAACATATAAATTTTAAAGGTTCGTAACTTTAATATTTCAATTTGAATTTCGATTTAAAAACTTATTTGTTCCAAAAAATGTCAAGGAAAAGTTATTTCCGCATTATATTTACATTAACATTTGAACAACGAGTAGAGACAAGATTTAATTGGTTTTATAAACCTTGAAGTATAATAAAATAGTTTTTAATGCTACTTTTCACATAATTTGTTTTGGAATCAAAAATCTTCCTTAATAAATTAGAAAAGATATAAATTTACACAAAACTATTGTTCAAAATATTATACGAATAACACTGCAAATACGTTCAGGGACTTAGGTCGATTGCCTATCTTGCATTTAATATATTCTATATGCCTTCGCAAAAAGAAAGGTTTGTATCATAGAATCAACCATATATATATATATATACCTAATCTAATTTGTAATTTAAATGCAGTTTCTATCTTCTATAAGTATCTCCCGAGATAGTGTCAGCATCTTTTCATAAAAAATTATTAAAATAAGCCTAAAATTTATATTTATATTTAAAAGGTACTTTTTATGTAAGAGATTCTAAACTATTAAATTAAAACCAACTCGATTTATATTTAATAGCAAAAGATAAGAGAAAAGAAGCGATCGACGTATATGTTTTTAATAATTCGATTAATACTAACATTAAAAAATTAATATTTATTGAACGCTATCATAATACGCTCAATATTTAGCAAGGCGTCTAATAGTATTATTTAAGTTATTTTTATCAAATATACAGTATAAAATGCTTTTGATCTTTATTATTTATATTGTTGTTAGTATTTTAAGAGTTTCTAAGTGCCCCTATTTCTTTAGTGTTACCTAACTAGGAGACTAAAACCCAACCTTTTGATGATTTTGGTTTACCCAACAAGCTTGGCCTATATCCCTCTAGTTAGAAGGCTCTTCCAATTTCTGACATTAATTTTTCTACAAATCATTTCAATCTAGATCTGTCTACTGCTCTAATTGGAGACATTAATAATCACATAACGTATGCCACAGAATAATAGTAAGTGAGAAGTTAATAGTAGAGTAGGAAAGTAAATGAAAATATCAAAATTATCATGGATTATCTCTATAAGTATATTCACAAACAGCATCACCAATCAATGGACAGTACCAATAGCAGTTACCACTATATATTGCCATCCTTTGGAGGATATATTTTCAAATCTAATTCCGCTGTCTTTGGATGTCGCAGTGATGGGTTCGCACGTTGCTACGGCTTAGATTTGGCTTTCTCTGGCGATTCTGTCTACACTTAATGCTCATTAAGGATATCACCTATTATTTTTCCCATCACTAGAAGCTTATGATTTCCATTATTTGAAGTAAGTATTTTGTACGATGTATTTATTTGAATTCAAAAATTTAACGAAAATAGCTTTAGTATAATTTATATATATATAGACTTGTAAGTATTATCAACCGTACTATAATAGTGAATAATTGATTAAATCGGGCAAGCGGTCTGCCAATTAAAAACTTATTTATTTCAACCTCTATATTTCATAATCATTGGTTACTTCTTCAGGAGAAGAAAAACAGAGTTAAAAATTAGCAGTTGACCTAACTAAACATGTTAAAATCGAATATTTTACATTAAATATGTATATATATATATATATATATATATATATATATATATATATACAGATATAAGAGACAAGGAGTCTTTGCCGTTAGGTACAGAGAAGGGACAAGTTCTTGGGGATTCCAGAAAACAAAGGCGAGAAAACTTCAGCTTTGGTTCAGCATGTAAAGGAAACTTCAGCAATATCAAATTATTGGCGAATATAGGAACATATGAAAACCAGAATTATCAGGGAAGCTATCGAAATTGAGAAACGTCTGGATAATTTGAATTTGCGAGATGATACCCAGAGGCTACCAACAGCATGGAAACCAGTATTAAGCAACAACAAACAACAAACAAAAACACCTACATCACAACCCAGCCAGTATACACCAGCTACAGGCCCAATGACACGGAGGCGCGCATACACTCTACACGCTAAGCGGGTATATAACCACCATCCTAACGTCGACTACATCAGTTTTCGAGTAACCAGAAGCAGAAGCAGACAGTTACCGCAGACCTGAAGATGGAATATGTGATTTTGCCGAAACGTCGTCCAGAAACCAGTACCGGTCTTTACGAAGACCAAAGAGTGGAAACGCGGAAGAAAATCCAGAATCCAGTTACAACACATACTAATACCCGCGAAAACTTAAAAGAAAACATTTATATATATATATATATATATATATATATATATATATATATATAGTAGATTAAATTAGTCGGCGATTTAAGGTCTGGTTTACTTTGATATGTATATATTTAAAACAATCTTACATGTTTCGACACATAGTGTCTTTATCAAAGAAATTAAAAATATACATGACAGTATATTAATGTCAAACTTATATATCTGTAGTTGTCATGGATAAAATATTCAAAGATACATTCAAGTTTAATTGATAAGTCTCAGAACTTTCGACAGCAAGACATCAATTAGGGGGGATTGGCAAGCCATGAGTTATTATATATATTTATATGTATATATATAAATATATATATATATATATATATACATATATATATATATAAGGCAATTTTTGTATGTGTGTCCGTTATAGATTAAAAAATTACTAAATCGATTGACATGCGTTCTTTTTTTGCAAAACTATTAAAATCCTCGATTAGGCCAGTAGAAAAAAAGTTAGAGACTTAATAATATAATATCAATAGTAGCAGTGCTATTGTTTAATTGCAGATGGCGCCACGAGACAGTACGCAGGTATTGTCACAAAATGACATCACCTAATCAGGGCAGTCAAAGGTTTTACTGCAAAGCACTGGAATAAGGTTGAAAATTTTGTAAATAGTAGTAGTATGTAATAAAATTAGGTGAGATGAGATCTGCTAAAAGCTAACTAACGGAAGAGAAGTATGAAAAATATAGATAAGAATGGCAAACTGCGAATTGGTGAATTGAACTATTTGAAATGGTTCAGTATAATGCATAGCTATAACACTAGCTTAAATTTGAATAGAATTATGTATATTTCGTTTCTAGAGTTATCTGCTGTCCAAATGTAAAGTCGCGTATATTCATAATAATACGAGGGGACGGGGGTGACTTATTCGCGAGATCGCTTAGAGTAGACCGTGAAATAGAAAAATGCACATATTTTGACAACCGATGTCAGTTTACTGTTAGTGTTTGATAAATTTGTGATAAAGCGTGTTTCGTAGGGAATTTTTTAAATTTTACTCTGCTACACTTAATCACTGTCCGATGCTCAAGAATTTTTTTAAAGAAAGGCATCTCCTTTACCGAAATCCATGATGATATGCGAGATACATTGGGTGAGGGTTGTGCTTAATAAACAACCGTCAGAAAATAGAGAAATGAATTTAATCGTGGCAGAAGCTGCTTAGAAGGTGATCTCCATGATTTGTTGCTAAGTGACCGATCATCGAAAGCGTTAGAAATATCAGAGACAGTGGGCATTCCAAAGGAATAGGTGCTTTATACGTTGCACGAAGAACTTGACATGAGAAAGATTTCTGCAAGATGAATTCCGTATTTACTGACGATAGAACAAAGACGTGTTCGCTGTCAAGTATCGATGAATAATTTAGAAATTTTTAAACGAAACACAACTTTTGCGCCGATTTGTTACTTCTGACGAAACATGGCTTCATTATTATACACCTGAATCGAAGCAACAGTTGAAGATGACCAAACCTGGAAAACCACCTTCAAAGAAGGCCGTGACAGTTTTATCGACTGGAAAGGTGATGGCATCGGTATTTTGGCATGCAAAAGACCGTAAACGGCGAATATTACGCAAATCTAACTAAGATGAAAGTGATCTTTCACCATGATAATGTACCTGTGTATTCCAGTATGGTTGTTGCAAAAAAAAAAGGTTTGAATTAATACCGCACCCTCGCATATTCGCCAGGCCTAACGCCATCTGACTTTCGTCTATATTAATAAAAAATTAAGAAATTTGAACACAGATGGACCAAATGTATCGAATTAAGAGAAGATTATGTAGTTTGTTTATTTGAATTATTCCTTTATTTCTGTATGATCGCTCGAGTCGCACTTTGTGAAATAATTTATTTTAATAGAAATACAGTGTAAAATACCGATTATATTACAAAAAACGGAAACGAATTTATATACGATCGCATTTATTTCGATTAGAGTGAGTATGTACGTGCCCGGTGGTAAAGGAAAAACACACATACAGGAGCTATTTATATTTAATTGTCACTGAAAAGAAAATTACAGTGCAATAAAATTTGCGGTGCACATTTCCCAGATACGTTCCCATTTTAACGTTAAGTTCGCATGCTTTTCCAAAGGCAACAATAACGGATTTCACAAATTTATCGCCAGTGTATGAAATTATTTTGTTACGACACTATGACACAAAATCAAGATAAAAACTTCCAGGACATTGACGAATAGGACATTTTCCGTAAAACTTCCTAGATACATACTGGTTTTGTTAATAAAAAGTTTACGTCACGTTTTAAATAAATCTACGTATTCGAAATTTTGTTATGAGATTAAATAGCACACTACGGTCGTAAATGTAAAAAAAAAAAAACGAAGAATTTATTTTCCTAATTACACAGTTGAGTACTATTTTATAACCTCCGGAATTGAGCTTATCAGTTATTGTATTTAATTAATATATTAAGAAGTGTACAGGGATCGTAACTCCATTTGTTTACACGAAATAAAATGAAAATACCATGAAAATACGAAGTTAAATTAAAATGGTGAAGGCGCCAGACTGTGAACTAGTTCAAAATTCTAAATATAAAAGCATTATTATTATTATTAAACCCATTATTCCCTTTCGGGACGTAGGGTAATTATACATTACATACTCGTATAGCAAGTATGTGCACTTATAATGTCTCTATGTATTTTTTCCATTTTATTCGGTCCTGGGCAATGCTCCTCAGTTGTGGGATGGACTTGTTAGTCTCTTCCATAACTGTTCTCCTCCAGGTGGTGCGTGGTCTGCCTCTCGCTCTCTTTCCTTGTGGCTTCCAAAGTAGGACTGTGTGAGCTGGTGTATCAACTGGCTTTCTTAATGTATGACCAAGCCATTTATATTTCCTTCTCTTAATGTCTTCATTTATGTCGTTTTGTTCTGTTCTATGCCATAGTTCAGCATTTGATATTCTTTCCGGCCACCATATTCCTAGTATATTTCTAAGGCATCTGTTTATAAAAGACTGGAGTTTTCTCTTGATTGTTGAGGTAACCATCCAGGTCTCTGAGCCATAGAGGAGAACTGGTTTCACTGTTGAGTTGTACACTTTGATTTTTGATGATAAGCACAAACTTTTAGAGCGCCATATTTTTCTCATACTTGCAAAAACTTTCCGTGCCTTGTCTATTCTTCGCTGTATATCAGATAATGTTCCTCCATTGCTCGAGACAACACTGCCAAGGTAAGTGAATTCCTCCACTACTTCTATCTGTGTGCCTTCGACTTCTATGTTTGTTGTATCTTTGGTGTTAATTTTCAACATTTTAGTTTTATTTTTATTTATGCTAAGGCCATTCTTTTTTGATTCCGCAACAAGGTCATTAGTTTTACTCTGCATGTTCCTAATGTTCGATGAAAAAAGGCATACATCTTCTGCGTATTCGATGTCCTCCAAAACTTCCGTCAGCCCCATCGTATTCCTCTCTTCTTGTTATTTGTTGTTGCGTAGAGTACCGTGTCCAACATTATCAAAAAAAGCAGTGGTGAGAGTATGCAGTCCTGTGTAACACCCGTACTAGCAACGAAAGGTTGTGACAGCTCTCCCTCATGGAGTACTCGACATTGA
The DNA here is from genome assembly GCA_935421215.2 of Melolontha melolontha. Taxonomy (NCBI): domain Eukaryota; kingdom Metazoa; phylum Arthropoda; class Insecta; order Coleoptera; family Scarabaeidae; genus Melolontha; species Melolontha melolontha. The sequence goes on along the minus strand of OW285244.1, from coordinate 32,540,493 downwards.
TATCCTGTGTATCCTTCCCTAATCAGTTGGATTATTTTTTGAGAAAGACCTTTATTCTTGAGTGCTATCCATATATTTTCCCGATTTACCGAGTCAAATGCTCGTTCGTAGTCTATAAATAACAACTGGAGTGGTGATTCGTATTCGAGTGATTCTTCTATTATCATTCTAATTGTGTTAATGTTGTCTACACAGGAGCGTCCACGTCGGAATCCGAATATAAAAGCATACGCGTATAAAATTATAAATATAAGCTGTTTTTAAAGAAAGAAATAGTAACGTATTGTCGTGGACTTTTCCCCGAAGAATAATTTAATTAAATAATTACAGCAGACCGATTTTCATGTGGCCGGTGGGAGAATTTGTACGTGCGTAAGGAAGGGTCAGTGTTAGATAGAGACAGTATTCTGAAAAATGAAATGCAAACTCTTTGTGCGAGTCGTGCATTGGGACGTAGTAAGGGATAGTAAGGGATGCCAGAGGTTCCCTACCTATGAATTTCGTGCGCATATCGAGGGCGGTACCTCTAACCGGCCACATGAAAATCGGTCAGCTGTATGTATTATGTTAAACTTATTTTCAAATTTATTATTGTGTTTATTTTGAATTTTGATTATATATTTATTTGGATTTATTTTGTTGACCGCGCCTGTACATTTATTTATTGAACAGGAAATAGTTCGACTAGGGGAATTATATTGAATTATATGTACCTGATGTCTGATCTGATTTTTCCGGCTGGTCACAGAGATATCTTGAGTGTTGAACGATATAGTCTAAGAAATAAAAAACTTATTTTTTTATTTCTTTATTTGATTTAATTTCGGTTTATTTTGCTTGTTTGCTTTGATGTGTATTTAATATCATTACCGACTTATTACGAGTGTTGCTTATCTCGTGTTTTTATGTATTTTTGAAATTTACTTGATATCTCTCGCATAAAGTTTTTTGTGTGTGAAAAAAAGATTACGTTAACGTAAGTAAGATTTTCATATTAGTTTTATATAAATTCTATTTACTGTAATTCTATGATATTTGTGTCCATTTGTAATTTTGAATTATTATTATATTAGCTTAAAATACAGATAGTTAAGAAAATTATCATATTTTTTTATGAGTGAGTTTTTTTGTCACGTTGTTCTAGAATATATTTTTGAAAATCAGGTTTTTGGTGGGAGATTTTATACTTGTGTTAGTGCGCATGAGTAAAGTCATTTTTGAGTTTTGACAATTAGTCTATTTGCGTTTGAATTTGGGGTTAATTATTTAGATTTTTGAATATGAGAGTTTTCTAAACCATCTATTAGATTTATTTTTGCTGGCGTTTCACAAGAGGCTTTTCATTGTGGCGTGCCTTAATCACACAATCTTTTTCCTCCAAGCTTTTGTTTAATGACGCATTAGCTCTCTTTACACTTTGTAAAGAGTATTTTTTTATTTATTTTTTTAAATAAAATGTAAATTATCACTGTGATTTTTCTTTATTGACATATTATTTTTCCACTTTCTCGCTCGAGGGAGAGAGAGCCCTGGATAAAGCAGTCTCAAGCTAGAAGAATTTTCATCTGAACTAGTTCGGTCATATTTTGTGGATGAACAGTGGAATATCTTTTAAGCAAACCCACAGTTCACAGCAGTATGTTACAGAAGTTTTGGGAAAAAGAATTACATTAATTCCTTTAAATTAATACTTTACCAGCATTTTATCTTATATCTAAGTTAAATAAATCTACATCTAAAATAATGCCGGTCACATCATGTTTTGGTCGATGTTTATATCAATTTATATTCTGTTTTGATATATTCTACACTTTAGTTGTAGGCCATTTTGAGCTTCCCGCCCATTATCATATAATTTTCTGGTCGATATTCGCCAAAAATCTTCGATTGGTCGACCCTGTGGTACATTTGGTGGATTGTCAGCTTTTGGCACAAAATGTTTGTTTTGAGCTTCTAACAATGTTCTAGTCGTTCTTGCATAATGACAATTTATTTTAATACAAAAGTATTTTTAATAATATAAAATATTATTAAAAATCTGGTGTGAAGAATACAAATACAAGTTCAATGTTAATATTATTGTGAACGTGTCTGTACATATCCCTCACCAGAGACACAGATACGTATTTCATATTTCTACAAATTCATCAGTACGCCCTTGCTGGAGAAAAGATATCTTCAGATACATTAAAAAAAAAAACAACTTCGCTATCTCACAAAAATTATTAAGACCGAAGCTAGAAGTACATTCATAACCAATGCAGAACTGACGAAATGTTTACAAAGATGGCACTGCCTTATATCTAGAAACTGTATTTTGTTTGTGTCTTCACTCATACTTACGGGGCAACCGCATGTGTAATGTAACAGAACAAATTGAAACATACATGAGTGTGTAAAACCCCACCAGTTTTGTATAATACAAAAGTATCTTGATTTACTTGGGGCCACCTACCACCGTTCCTATGGAAATGCATCCTACGTTCGGAAAGACATTGGGAACGTTTTATTATTAAATTCCACAGTAAATTCAAACGTTCAGCAAGTATTAACAAAAATAAAATAGATGATATTACTGTAGTCAATGTTTATAAGTCACCACAAACGTCTTGGCCTGATAATGTATTAGATACGTATCCATATCCTACAATAAAAGCAGGTGACTTTAACTGTCATCACACTAATTGGAATATCATACCGCTGATGAGAATGGTGATCGCCTTGCGAATTGGGTAGACACCCACAATCTTCACTTAATCTTCGATGCTAAAGCACGAAATACTTTCAGGTCAGCTGCATGTAACACTGAAACCAACCCGGACATCTGCTTCGTGTCGGAAAATGCCAGAAAACACCCAATTTCAATCTCAAGGAAAGTTCTAGACGACTTTCCACATAGCCAACATAGCCCGGTAGTTCTCGAAATTGAAATTAAAATCCCGACAATCGACTCTACACCTAGACCTAGGTGGAATCTTAGGAAGGCCCAATGGGATAAATTCGCTTCGTTCTTAGACGAAGTCGTCAGATGGATGCCTCCAAAAAGCAGCAATTATAATAGATTCATCAAAGCCATATTAGCAACAGCAAAAGGTACGTACCTCGGGGCTTCCGTAGAGAATATATCCCGGGATGGAGCAATGAGACGGAACAGCTTTACCAGGAATTTCAGAACAGCGGGGATTCTGAGATAGTGGAAGAACTCCTTAATCATCTGGACATAGAACGTCGCAAAAAATGGGAAGAAACAACAGGTAATATGAACTCGAAAAGATCTAGTAGGAAATCTTGGAGCCTCCTGAAGAAACTAGGCAGCTGTAACCCACCTACTCGTCGTCCACTGGAAGTATCAGCTGATCAAATCGCTGCACGAATTGTAGCACTGTCTAAGGTCTCAAGTACAAGACAACAGAATGCAAACATTAAGAAGAAACTGACACCCCGCCGCCAAACAATAACAGCCCATCCTGAATACTCCAGGTCATTCATGGCAGAGGAGGTGGATAAAGCACTGAATAACGCTAAATCTGGCAAAGCACCTGGATTTGACCGAATCCATCCAGAATTCCTCAAGAACTGTGGGAAATACGCAAGGATGTGGATGAGTAAATTCTACTCAGACATCCTATTGACAGGACAAGCTCAAGAAATCCAAAATAGTTGCAGTCTTGAAACCGAACAAACGCAAGAACCTTCCTGAAAGCTTTAGTCCGATAGCTTTATTAAGCTCATGTTATAAGCTTCTGGAAAGATTGCTATTAAACCGACTTAGAACATTGATATTGGTTTCAGACCCAACCGCAGTTGTGCTGACCAAGTGCTCAGCTTAACAACGCAAATTGAAGCAGAGTTTCAGAAACGGCTGAAGACAACTGTGGTGTATGTTGACCTAACTGTCGCATATGATACAGTCTGGAGAGAAGGCCTTCGCTACAAATTTGTCAACGTAGTTCCATGCAGCCGGGTAGCATCTTTATTAAACAACATGCTTTGCGACAGGCCCTTCCAAATAATAACAGGAGATAGCAAGAGTAAAATAAGACATCTTAATAATGGATTGCCTCAAGGATCGGTACTTGCACCTGTCCTGTTTAATCTGTATATTTCTGACATGCCACACACAAAGTCAAAAAAGTTTGGATATGCCGATGACCTGGCTATTGCATGCAGGAGTAAAACCATAGAGGGAACTAATACTATCCGTGCTGGGAAAATACTTCGCCAACTGGAGACTAACCCCGAATATGAATAAAACGGAAGTGTCGTGTTTTCACCTCAATAATAAACAAGCACGTCTAGAGTCGCAAGTGTATTTAAATAACAACTTACTACGTTGTAATACTTACCCTAAATATCTGGGAGTAACTATGAATCGTACACTCTCATATAAAAAAAATCTAGAAAACACCGCAGCTAAAATAAACACCAGAAATAGCATAATTCACAAGCTCTGTGGTATTGCTTGGGGTGCGAACGCTTCCACCCTTAGAACGTCAGCGCTTAGCCTTGTATACTTGGTAGCTGAATACTGCGCCCCAGTCTGGTTAAACAGTAGACACGCAAAGAAGATCGCTATGAAACACAACGTACCATGAGAATAATTAGCGGTTGTTTAAAAAGTACACCTCTACCCTGTCTCCCGGTTCTAAGACAGATTACAACTCCCACCATCCAGAGACAGGAAAGCCTGGTAAGAGAATATAATAAAATAATATCGAATCCCCATCTTCCAGCACACAATGATTTGCCTGATGCCGCCCTGTCGAGACTGAAGTCGAGATCTCCTCAACTACTGCTAGCAGACCGACTTATAGCAGAATATTTCAACCCAAATGATAGATGGAGAGAGTATTGGGCAGCGTTGAAACCATATCATTGATTCTGCCTTAGCCTTACCAGGAATGGAGCTGCCTCACTATTAGTGGAAGACACTCAATAGAATAAGAACGTCCCATGGAATTTGTCGTGACTCATTCTATAACTGATACATCAACTTGCGAATGCGGAGAACCTCGCCAGACTATTCACCATATTACAGTTAAGTGCCCCCTTGCAGCATATGGAGGTGAGATGAGTGAATTCTTCAAAGAAACTGACTCCGCGTTAGACTGAATCAATGGTCTCGATTTTAAAATTCAACTTTTAGATGTATAATCCATGTTAGCCATACGCTAAATAAATAAATCGTGTTTCTCTACTTGAGAAATCGTTCGGAAATTCATTGGAGAAGTATTTATTAAGAACATTGTTTCATGTCAAAATATCGTGGTGCAATCTTGGGGAGCATAACTCTCTTTTAAGAATTGATTAAACATAAACTAGGACATTTTGCGGCAAACGAATTTTCAAAAAATCATTAGAACAAAAGTCAAATTGTGAGAATATAAACATTGGGCTTATGCTATTCTATGGGTCTATTAGTCCAATATGGTATAGATCCAATATGACATAGATCTGAGAATATAAGATTAGAAAAGTAACCCGCCAAATTGGTTAGACGTTGCCCAAAATCGACTCAGTTAAGGAAATAGTAACTGCACATCTCCAAAATATAGTTGTTATTCATAATTGTATACATTGTTTATAAACTAATTAAGTATAATTCTCTCAATATTTGCGTTATAAATTTAAAAAATTAAGTAATTTTGTATAGTTTCAAAATAATATATATGCACTACATATGTTTCACCACACTGTGGCTTCATCAGGTGGATGAATATACTAATTCAAAATATTAATAGTTTGAAAAACCATTTCTCCTGATCACCATCACTGGCTAATTTTAAATTAATAATCGACGAAGGAGATACTTGTTGAAACTTCATTATATAGATATAATAAAACACAGTTGTATAGTTTCAAAATAATATATATGCACTACATATGTTTCACCACACTGTGGCTTCATCAGATGAAGCCTGATGAAGCCACAGTGTGGTGAAACATATGTAGTGCATATATATTATTTTGAAACTATACAACTGTGTTTTATTATATCTATATAATGAAGTTTCAACAAGTATCTCCTTCGTCGATTATTAAGTAATTTTGATACAGGCAATACTTTAAAATACTAAAATACTGTAAAAAAGAACTACAAACATCGAATACGGAAATGAGTGTTCATTCATTATTTCCTTAAAAGATTGTGGTAAACAGTTTAATAAATTATTTTATTGAATTCCAGTCTTATACATATATATATATATTCGCTCACAAAAGTAAAAAGACCGTACACATCCAAAACGAATTAAATTGAAACGAAATGTATTACCTATTGTAGCCAATATATAGTTTTTTCGTTGTCGTATTTTCTTTCAATAAGTATTGAGGTGACAGTTGTATAAGCCATCGAAGACACAGGAGACATAATAAGTTGAACATCCGCTGGATAATGAAATGAGGATACGGTGCCTGGTACCAGTCTAATGATAGCCTCGAGGCTTACGTGTTAACCGACTTTAGGTCTGTCTCCATCTTGGATTCATCTTATCTCTTAATATAACTAAACTCCGGCTTTATTTGTCCTAATGTACCTGGTACATTTGTCTTGTCTTCCATTATCTGCCTCAAATTCAATAGTCCATTTGCCTCTTTTGTTCGAAAAAAAGTCAATTATACAAGGTTTGCAAAAAGTGCTTTTATGTGCTGAGTGATGTTCAAATACATATAATTTTTATGTATTATTATGTATCTTAAAATAAGAAGACATTTCTGAAAGAAAACTTTGCCTAGTATTTCAGATTACTAGGATTTTTTCGAAAACAATTGGTATGACAAAATACGATTAATATTTGTCAATTTTAATTTGTAAATTTAATTATTTGTCAATAATCTACATAATAAGTGTTCATTTGAAAAGTCAATCTAGGTTACTTTGAAATTTTGATAGAATAAGACGCAAATATATTAGTATGTGTTTGTTGTTCCGTAAACGTAAATCCAAATGACATTTGATAATGTCAATCACAAATATCAGTTAGTGCATAAAATAATCGTGCGTCGATTCTGGTTTAAATAAATTACTTCTCAGTTTTAAAATGGCTTTCACTTTAGAACATAAATTTTTTTTAGTCCAGGCTTATTTTCGAAGTGGTAATAAAATTGATGGTTTATGGGTTTATTCAGTTCAAGATTGCATGGTAGAATTTCAAGTTGAGTTTCCACATTTTGTAATAGATTATATGCAATTTAAGAATACTTTGGATAGAACTTTAAAACTTTTTTCTGAAACTGGTAGTCTCTTAAGAAAATCAGGCAGCGGAGCAGTTAAGAAAAGTACACCTGAAGTTGTCAATCGTGTTGAAGAAATAATGGAAAATGAACCACAAACATCTGTTCGACATTTGAGTCAACAAATAAACCTTTCTGTTGGTACAACCCACAAGTTATTAAAAAAAGATATGCAACTTTATCCATACCGTGTCACAGCAGTACAAGAATTGTTAGAAATTGATTACCCACGTAGACTACAGTTTTGTAATTGGTTTGTAAATATGAACAATAATGGAGAACTCTCGCAAAGAGTCATCTTTACTGATGACGCATGGTTTTATAAAACGGGATACCTAAATTCACAAAATACAAGAATTTGGAGTAGTGAAAATCCACATGTAATTAATGAAGAATCGCTACATCCGGAGAAAATTGGTGTTTGGGCAGCGATAAGCCAAAGGCGAATCATTGGACCAATATTTTTTCAGGGAACGTTAACTGCTCAAAGGTATCGGACGGAAATTTTACAACCATTTGTCAATCAGTGATGAACTTTGATGATGAACTTCAAAATGCATATTTCCAACAATACGAAGCACCTTGTCACTGTACTGCAGAATCTTTGGATTATTTAAGAGAATTTTATGATGAGCGTATAATTTGTCGAAATACTGAAATTGCCTGGCCTACACGTTCATGCGATTTAACACCTTGCGACTTCTTTTTGTTGCCTTATCTAAAAAATAACATATTTCGAACACTTATATTGAATTTGAATGATATGCTACAGAGAATCGAACAGAAATGCATGGAAATTAATAACAATCCAGTAATGTTGCAGAATATCATCAGAAATCAGAGGATTTTAAAGTGCATTGATCTTGAAGGACAGCATTTTCAACATTTGTTATAGTTTTCAATAAATACCTATTATTTGTTATTTATTTGTATGTATGAAACTGTCAAAATATACGACTTCGTAGGTTAAGTAGTAAATTTTAATTTAAGACATACTTCAAAATGTTCTGAGCAAATCACATGCTACTAGATTGACTTTTCAAATGAACACTTGTTACATGATATGTGTACTAAAACCGGCGAGATAGCACGTAAGCAATTACGTATTTATGACGTTGCATGACAACCTCACAAATTCAAATTTATATAAATAATAATATCTATTAACCTACATTTTTGCTTTTGCTTATCTATTTTATTAATATTATATATTATTGGTTATGTGGACAGGGCGAGGTACTTCGGCTGTCTGACAACAGACAGCGCTGAATTTACTTCTACGCTCGGTCTGGATAATTTCTGTGATATGGTGATGTGGTTCTTTTTTGTGAATGTGTCTGAAGATATCCTTTTTCCAGCAGGGGCGTACCGATGAGCCTGTAGAAAGGCGAAATACGTATCTGCGTCTCTAGGGAGGGATATGTTCGGACACGTTTATAAAAAATATTAATAGTGAACCTGTATTTGTGTTCTTTACACCAGATTTTTAATAATATTTTATATTAATAATCGACGAAGGAGATACTTGTTGAAACTTCATTATATAGATATAATAAAACACAGTTGTATAGTTTCAAAATAATATATAATGTTAACACACTACATATGTTTCACCACACTGTGGCTTCATCAGGTGGATGAATATACTCCACCATATTCATCCACCTGATGAAGCCACAGTGTGGTGAAACATATGTAGTGTGTTAACATTATACGAGTATATTATTTTGAAACTATACAACTGTGTTTTATTATATCAATATTTTATATTATTAAAAATACCTTTGTATTATACAAAACTGGTGGGGTTTTACCCACTCATGTATGTTTCAATTATTCTGAAATATTATAGGTGTACCACATAATATCAAATTTACGTAAAAGTTTTAAGATAAAAAATGCTAGCAAGTTTTAATACATTTTAGCGGTTATCGTTTTAATTATTATCTAGTTTTCTCTTATAATTATCTGTTCCAACTATATCAATCTTTGTGTTTTTGTATACGTATTGCACTATGCTTTCAATCTCACGTTTGTTTTATGTTTTTGTCTATATTCTACTGCTTTCTTGTCTATTATGGTTTTAATTCTTAGTTTTGTCTTCTCACTAGTATTCCAACTATATTAATCTTTGTGCTTTTGTGCACACATTACACTATGCAGTTGGTCTTCCTATCTTACCTTTGGTTTACCTTTTTGTCTATATTCTACTGGTTTTCAGTATATTATCGTTTTAATTATTACCTAGCTTTTTCTTCTTACTATGTGTTCCGACCATATCTATCTTTCTGCTTTTGTGGACATATTGCAATATTCCATCTTACCTTAGGTTTACCGGTCTGTCTTTGTTCTACTGGTTTCTAATCTATTTCGTTTTAATTATTACCTAGTTTTCTGTTCTTACTATGTGTTCCAACCTTATCAATCTTTGTGCTTTCTTTCATACATTGCTCTATGTCTTCTGTTTCTAGTATGTTTCTCAATTCATGGCTCTATAATGTATTATGTTTTTCTTCTTCGTTGACTCTTACTAGACCTATGATTTTACCTTTCTCTCAAAAAATACGTAAACATTTTGAATTCATAGTTTGCTAATTTCATTTCGTTATTTTGTTATATTACTGTGCGTTTTTATTAAAAAGGTCTTCAAGATTTGTTCTGGTGTCCAATTTCAAAAGCAAAAATTAAATTTTTCTACAAATGGTGCATTTTTGTACAATGTATTGGAAAAATATTCATTGGTTGTCGTTTTATAAACGTAGTACTCTTCGAGAATCAGAAAGTAATTTCTGTAGAAGAGACTATATTTTTGACTGAAACACTGAAGTTCGTTCATCTTTAAACGTCTCCTAATAAACCATTAAATATTTGCCATTCTTTGAATATTATATCATTTGGACACATAATAATGTTATGCTTTTTAAGAAATAATTATTTTGAATTTGGTATCAACACGATAACTTGTTTTATAAAAAGGAAAATTCCTTCTATTTTTAACACATAGGTGCAAGTTTTCAAAAGTTATCTAATGTAAGTGGACAGGGAAATATCCAAACGTAATAAATTTGTAATTTATTTCAGTCTATAACAGTTTTCCAGGCTAAAATCTCGTATCGCATATGAAAACTTGATTGGTATGCTGTAGAAAGAACTTGTTAATAATAAAATTAAAAAACCCTTACCACAATAGAATTTAATGATTCTAAATACGTATTTCTACAACCACGTTGTCATCTTCAGTAAAAAAATCAGTGTAACACTTGAACGCACAAAAACACTCACAGAAGGATTGTTCTGAACGTCTTCTAGTTTAAGACTAGTGTTAAACTAGAAGAACGTCTTAACGTCTTCTAGTTTAACACTAGTGTTAAACTAGAAGACGTTCAGAACAATCCTTCTGTGAGTGTTTTTGTGCGTTCAAGTTTTACACTGTTTTTTCTACTGAAGATGACAACGTGGTTGTAGAAATACGTATTTAGAATCATTAAATTCTATTGTGGGAAGGGTTTTTTAATTTTGTTATTCACTTATAAGCCACAGTCTCCGATTTGTTAGTTAAAGAACTTGTTGATTGCAGTAATTAGATATTGCCTTTGAAGCAAAACTAAAGATTCACAAACATGTATATAAATTATTCCTGGGTTAAAATACATTGCGTAATAAATTTCTCGAATATAATAAATAAATGTAGTCCCACCCCTTTATCGTTTATTACATTACTTGGAATTAATCTAGTTTAGTAAGTTACATAAATAAAAATTGAAGTAACGTTGATGTTATAAAACTAATCATTATGTAATAAATAAATGAAATATGCGGAAACAGCCGCTCTACTTCTAGAAAAGCTATAAATGTTGGTTCTAGCTAAAGATAAATTATATATACATATATATATATATATATATATATATATATATAGCATTGTGTATATGTGTGTATACAATGTATCTTATTTGCAGTACATTAATCGTAAATCACAGCAAAAATAATAATAATAATAGCGTTAATTGCCAAAATCCTGTTGACGTTAATTAAGGGCACGAAAATCTTCGAATAAACACATACAGATATATATATATATATATATATATATATATATATATATATATATATATATACATATTTATATATATATATATATATATATATATATACCCAAAATATTGACCAAAAATTCAAAGCCGCTTGAAAATTGTATGACGTGACGCCTAGGATTTCAAGATATTCTGAATGTAAATATTTCTATTGAAGTTACACACACATATACGCCACAGCGTATGTTTACATATTAATAATTTAGAAAATGCGTATTTCGTAAATGTTTTTTTGTTACGAGAAATAACAAATATAATGGATTTACAATGTCTATAAAACCGCTATTGACTGCCATGTTTATATTTATAAAAACACTAAATGTCATTGTGTAGACAGCGTTGTATGCTGATGGTTCGATGCATTTTTTAAAGGAGCTGTATTAACAGAAGATGTGACATGTATGCTCTACGGGCATTTAACGTCATATTTGATAACAGTCTATCTTTAATCGAAGTAAGTAACGATCGAGAACTGACTGGATCGGAGAGGATATTTAAAGCGAGATGAACAATAACAACACTAATATTTTTGTTATTGTCTGTCAGCTTTAAGATATCGTCTCTGATACTCTTTATAATACTATGTGAGCCAAAAAGACTGAATTAGTTGGTACGAATGATTTTAGTGTTAAAGTTGGTGGTGATCTGACAACTACTTGACTGTGACAGTGACATTTATAAACAATGTGCATTGGCATTCACATTAAATACAACTTTTCAAACGTCAAATATGTAAATCTAAATCTAAACAATGACACGAAAACAAATAACAAAAACGAACACAGCGGAAGCGATTCAAAATTAACAAAATTGAAAAACCCTAAAATAATACCGAAGACAGAAAATTAATGGAACGCCTCTGACAACTTGTCAATAATTAACCATCAGGTCAATGTTAGGAGCTTGTCATTCTAACCTGAAATAAATTTTAAAATGAAAAACACACTAGAAAAGTGATACCAACTATTTCAGTCTTTTTGGCTCACATAGTACCTATAGTAGATCGCACAGTGGTGTAACAAACATTTTTTAAGTATCTTTGTCATCTTTTTTCTCGCTTATGAGAGCGAATTTTGAGAAAATATTTTGGGTATATTTTATATAATTTAATTTTTCCAGTTTTCATACGTCTTTTTATTTCAAGGACACCCGGTATATTTTTCGGCTTTTTTATATGAAATATTTTACAAATATCAAATTAGAATGTATGTAATTGCAGAGTAAGTGGGGATGTAAACATTGCTGTCTACAAATTTCGTATGATTTGCTTTGTAATTTGTAGACAGCAATGTTTACATCCCCACTTACTCTGCAATTACATACATTCTAATTTGATATTTGTAAAATATTTCATACAAAAAAGCCGAAAAACACCAATAATTTATCAAATGTTATATTCAATGAACGGCTAAGAAATGATCTAAACACTTATATATATATATATATGTGTGTGTATGGTAATGTATTATTGGTTCATTCGAATATATGTAGGTCTAGATCTCTTACTATTCTACATCTGACGTACCTCAGACTATCAATCAAACCGTTACCTTTTAATAAAATAATTAATAACTTACTTGGTGTTTTAAATTATGCTAACATACGTTAATAATTGAGAAATATATGGTGTAAATAACAACTTTAATCAAATACAAAGTTTTTGCAACTAAAACTTGACATAATCAATGTGCTTGTGCCTTTACAATATGCTGATGTGAAATAATGGAAAGTAAATTTGACTTGCTTCGTAAAACTGAAATCAAGCGGGGTTATATCCGATAATATAATCAGTAGGGATCATCTAAACATGTCTCTCTTATGGCAGGAAGGTGACACCTTTGAGCAGTATTTATAAATTATACATGTACTTTCTTCTTTTTAATTTAATTTTGTAGGCTGTAATATGTTAAAATAAACATTAAACACAAAATATGTATCTGTTCTGTCAAAAGTTAGCGGAGCAATGACAGAATGATTTAGAAGGAAATAGAAACTGCTATAACTACTTTATTATTCGTTTTAGGACGATAGTGTATTGAAACTTTTATATTACAAAGAACATTAGCATTCAGAATTTTAAAAAATATACAGGCTGTTCCATTTAAAAAAATTATAAATTTCAAAATTTCTCGAAAATGCGCTATTCAATTTTTTTTCATGAACTACATGCTAATCAATGTTAAAAACACTAATACTTTGCTAATTTAACCTACTTTCTAGAATCAATAATTACAGAGATAATAAAATAAAATAAAACAATAACTTTGTTTCAAAATGAATTACCACAAAGTTACGGCTACCAGTATTAATTTTCAATAACAGAGATAGCAGTAGTGTGCACTTAATTTGAATCAGCCTGTATATATATATATATATATATATATATATATATATATATATATATATATATATATATATATCCAGGCATATAATTTTTCCTTCACTAAGACGATCATCATTATCCACTTTCTTTTTATAAACTACGATAATTTTTTAGCAGGAAGCATTAAATATTACATTTCCTTAGTAAATACATTGTTTCTTCAGTTAGATTATGTCCAAATTGTTAAACAGGGAAGCCATAAAACTCTTTCAGAAACTATTTCACTTGAAACTAACAAAAAAATATTTCAGAGTGAATATTAAAAGAAAAATTTTCACGATAAAATTTACGACTAATTTGAGTTTCCTTCTTCTTACTTAACCTACTTTCCCATTTTATTTTTATTCCACTATGATATACTGTTATATCTTCTTTTTTATTGAGTTAAATATGTACTAAATCTATCCTAGATTTTTAGAGGTTTTTCCACAAAATTACATAGAAAAAAGTTTTGTTTTTACACGGAAACTGAAAAAATTAAAAAGATAAATCCGTTTTAAGAAATTAATTTTTATAGATGTGTTAATGTTTTATAAAGTCCACGTAACTTTGTTTATTCAGCTACTTAATTGATTACGTATGGAAACAGACACACAATTTAAAACTAATACTGCAATTTATAATGTATCAAGGGCTAATTTTAACGATATATTATCGTCTGTAAAACAACGTCCTACATAGGCAATTCCTATTGCTATAGGCGGATGAATCGATGAATCGGTTTAGAATGTCATTAATATAAGAATAGATGGTCAATGTAATAAACGAACGAAAACAAATTTTAATATGTTTGGGAATGTATTTCATTATGTACTGGAATGTTATTGTTTTCCAAAGAGGTTAGTTTTTGCTGAGTTAGCTCAAACTTGATGCCTTCATGTCGCAAATACTAATAATCTCTTTGATACTACAGAAATTCCGAGAATGAAGGCACATTCGTTTTATAATTGAAAGATAATTGACAAAAGTTCTATTGACGGGAATTAATGTCTATAAGGTAGGAAGGAAATAATGTTTTAATGAATACTGTGTCTGCATAGTTCACTCTTAAATTGTATAAAACTATTATAAGAGGATTACAAGAAGTGGTACTATATTAAAGAAAACTAACTACGTGTCCAAATTTTCGTGAACGGCAGTATATATCCAGCTATTTACGGTGCTAGCCACATTATTGACCTATCAGCAACAAGTAAATCATATTAGCTGTGAATGGAAACACCTGTGTGTCGAAATGTTCGGAGTTTTGTCAACTAATAGCACAGTCTAGGGTAATAAATTATTTGTGAGTTACTTAGCTCAGTCTAAATGGAAAATAAAATCGAGAATTGCAGATATGGCATCCTTAATAACAGTGAATTTTTTATTTACGTTTATGAACTAAGTAGATATGGGGTATATATGTATACATGTACAGGGTGAGTCGTGAGGAATCGACCAAACTGTTGGAGTGTATTCTACAGGTGAAAGTAATGTAAAAAAACTCAAATGTTGCTATCCGATTTTTATTTGTTTTCGAGTTATAGCGTAATTAAAAATAAACAATTTTTCACACATTGAAGTTTTTGTATTTTATTGGTATTATCGTTTATAATATCTTTTCAAAAATACCGCCATTCATTTCAAAACATTTTTTACATCGTCTACCAAGGGCGCTGGTTGCGTTCCTGATTGCGTCAGGTTGATGTTTGATATTGTCAGCAGCATTCATAATCCGTTGAATTAGTGTATCACGAGTGTCCACTTTTACTTGATACACTTCATTTTTTAATCAGCCCCATAAACAATAATCGAGTGGCGTGAGGTCTGGAGACCTAGGAGGCCAACCAATGTGACTACCACGTCCAATCCAACTCCCTGGAAACCTTTCAGCCAAATGTTGCCTGACTGCACGAGCGTAATGTGCAGGCGCTCCATCGTACTGGTAGAAGATTTGGATTCTGATGTTTATGGGAACATCCTCTAGCAGTCCGTGCAGTTTATTTTCTAAAAAATGTAAATAGGTGTCTCCCGTGAGGCGATTCTCAAAAATGTAAGGACCAATTAAAAAACCATCGATCATACCACACCACACGTTTACCGAAAATTTATGTTGAAAGTTACTTTCGATTGTTCCGTGTGGATTTTCGTCTGACCATACATGGTGGTTATGACAATTATTAATACCGTCACGGGTGAATGTCGCTTCATCCGTAAACAGTATACGCGATACAAAACGAGGATTATCATTTATCCATCGACAAAATTCCATACGTCTACGATTATTATCTCGTTGTAGGTGCTGTACTCTTTGTACATGGTACGGACGTAAGCCATGCTCGTGGAGTGTTTTTATCACCCTTGTTTGTGGAATGCCCAATTGAATACTAATTCTCCGTGAACTGGTAGTTGCATCTTCTTCTACTACATCCAGAATATCCCTACTTCTTGTAATTGTTGTCGACTGCCTCGTTCAGATATTATGTTTACACTTGGAAGCTTTCCGGTCGCGCACAATGTGTTGAATACACTAATAAATACAGTTTTATTAGGATGTCTGTGATGTGGAAACCGTGGACGATATTCATTAGCAGCAGCTGTAGCATTCCCATCACAAAATCGATAAACAAACACCATATTAGCATATTCTAAATTAGAATAAGTGTGTGGCATTTTAGTTTGTTACATTATAGTCGTACAAACGTCAAGTCAATGTCACAATACCCGAACACAATGTTATAATTTACTCCAAGGTATAGGGAACATTTTTTATGATGGCAGCGCCCTCACTATATCAACGATGAACTAGAGGTAGTGACATTAGACGCATTAGGCATACAAACCACTCTACACTATTTCTCGACTGCTTTCAATGTCACTACCGCTAGTTCGGAAAACCACGAACAGGTAGCGCTTCAGCTAGGAAGACTTCCCTATAATGAATTGCTACCGGAGTTTCACTGTTATTACGAATACATACATAAACATGGTATACTAAATCTACATTTTTAATTACGCTATAACTCGAAAACAAATAAAAATCGGATAACAACATTTGAGTTTCTTTACATTACTTTCACCAGTAGAATACACTCCTTGAGTTTGGTCGATTCCTCACGACTCACCCTGTATACCTAGATACAGTTGATAAAGTAATTCTTTGCAGTTCGTACTGCACAAAGTGCGAATGGCAAATTGTACTTTATCTCTTTCTAACACACCGCTAATTTTACATCTAATACATCTCCTGAGAATCATCCACTTGTTTCAGTCGATTTGGATCATCCGCCACTATCTATTTTTTATCTTTTTCTACTTCGTGTAACATATGCAATGCATTTCCTTCAAATAATAATTTAGGATACAATTTTCGTAGAGCGAATTTTTTTCAATTGTGCAATGATCTTCGTGCGGATTGGTCATTTTTTGGAGGATTTTACTAATGTTGACTATGCTCTTAAGAAGCTTTACAATGGTATAATATATGATCAAAAAGTCTTTGGATCGCGATAGCCATGAAGTGTAAAAACCATCTATAGAATTATTTACTTCTGTAATTTGAAGTACACATAAGTCACAAATAAAATAGATTTTAGGTTATGGTAATTAGTTGCATTTTATGAATATTTTATAACCAGCTGACCAGGTAAATGTCAAAACTAATTGAAATAAATAATTTCATAGATATCTCGTCAATAGCGATCCAAAGACTTTTTATAACATCTTGGATAAGTCTTCTCAAGTAATATCATTTCGAACTTGAAATTAAAAGAATATTATCGACGCAAATGGAAGTCTTCCCGTAACCATTTTTTTATGACCAATTTCAACTACTCCAGACCATTTGAGTAAGAGTAATATAGCTACCGCTTATGCCACCTATCTCAGAGAAGTCGTACAATCTCTCCAGGTTGATCCAAAAAAATGTGTTTCAATACATTCATTCTAAACAGGGCACGACACGTAAACCTAAAACTCTGTTTCATAATGATACTCTCCTAGATTTTCCTCAAGGTATCGTTGAGGCATTTTCCAACAAATTTTCTTTTGTACACTCTATCAGTAGCGATTTTACTTACATTAAAGAGAACACTAGAACACTACTCCTTTTCCATTAGCATCTGTAACTGAAGACGAAGTATTTAATATTATGGCAAAATTCCCCCCAAAAAATATTGGGGGTGATGATTCAATTCCCAGCTTCATCTCGCATGGTGCAAGACTTGCTCTTGTAAAACCGACACACGATGGGGAACGTGGTTGGAGGCTGCTATTTTTCATAAAGCCAATTACAGTTTTATTTCCACTTCCATATTGCAGTTGGAAAAACAATTTATGTCGCTAATCGAGAGCGTTGAAATAATAAACACATTTGTAAAGTCATATTTTGATGTTAAAGGAGGAGTGGGACACTCCGTGTATGAAAAATTTTTAAGTATAATAGGAAAAAATGAGCTAAAAAGCTAAAGGACATTGCTAAAATCTTGTGTGGTGATTCAGTAGAAAATATTGAGTTGACAATAGATGATATTTCTAATTTGAAATATGCTCCTATAACAAGCGTCGACGTAGAACGAACCTTTTAAATATATAAATACATGTTTTTAGACAAGTTGAAAACTTTGAGAAATATGTGATTGTAAGTTCTTTTCATAGTTAATTATGTTGTAAAATGTTCTAAGTAAACTTGTAGTAAACTTAATAGAATATTTTTTTCTACAGTATTCCATTTTCTAACATTCCTCGTATTTTTTTACCTGCATATTTTTCATGAGGAAGTGCATATTTAGGTTAAAACATCTGCATATTTATGCGCATGTTTTCAGTTTTTTTTTGGCATATAATCCGGCCGTTAATTATCATCCTGTGTATAGTGGAAAAATGAATAGTGTTACATAGACTTGTATGTTAGGTCAAATTTTAAGTCCATCAGTGGGCGGCATTATTATATTACCCGGCTGTTAGCCTAGTGGAAAAGTACTGGCTTCTCCTTCTTATTTAAGGTTAAAGTAAACTACGAAAACCTTCTCTGAATTCATGGGCTGCTAATGCCTCCCTGTAGTTGGGATATCTTAAGATATGAATTATTATTATTATTATTATTATTATTATTATTATTATTATTATCAAATAATAATCAAAATTAATTTTATTTTCAAAATATAACACGCTCTGTCATAGAATAAAGGTGGTTCGTTACAAAGAAAGTTATTACTGTCACCTCAGTTCTCTCATATTTCACTATTCAAAGCTAATGGTCTATTTTAAAGAAAAATATATAAAAACATAAGATGTTAATTACGTAGATAATTGTATAATATGTATATTATTCAATGCTTGTAAACTTTTAAGTTTTATTAATAACGAAAGAAGGAATGATATTTTATTAACAATATAATAACGGGATACATATAAAATTATTCAATTAAAGTACACGAAATTTTTACATAGCTTCGTTTATAATATTGTAATATTTATATTATCCCTAATTTCTGGTGGTGCCTAAGATATATTAACATTGTGTCGTGATATATAATATAATAATGAAGAATTTATATAAACTGGGAATAGTATATACACAACAATTCAACAACAAGAATTATGTCACATAGTCCCTGTTCTCTGCTGTGACAGTTTTCTATTAATATTTAGAACTGTTACCTACGAGTTTCTCCCGAGTAAATCATGTTTACGTGATCAAACTACGAAATAATGTCATTGTCACGAATATCAGATAAAAATTATATTATTAGGGGGTTAGGTAGTTGCGTTTTGATATAATTAAGAATTGTTTTGGGATTGTAGTCAATTAAATGACGTAAAAATATTAACACTTTTGGCTTATCATTTTTTTTTGCAGAAATATTTTGTGTAATATTGTGCAATATTTGTGATAATAAGACAAGTTTGTATGGTAAGGGAGACGAGCGTTTATGCATTTGTAATTTATTTTTTAATGAGGCAATATGAATGTTACATATTGGGTTCAAATTTGGAAATATTGCGATGGCTCAACTTGCAACGTAAAAAATTTATCGTGAGACTAAAGTGGGTGAAGAAATTGTACAATGTTAGTTCTAGAAGTTTCATGGCGGTGCAGGCGAGGTACAAAACTTTCTTATAAACATGAAATCTTGGTTCAAGTCGAACCCAAAATAATTTGCAAATTATTTAAATCTTAACCATATTATAATTTTGCCGCATTTTCTTGTCGCAAGTAAAACTAAAAGTGGAATAAGTGGATGCCAGAAAAACTTTCTCAGAACAATAACTTTCTCTCCTTCGATTCAGAACGTGTTTTTGGCATTTGATCACTAACGAATCTTCTTCGTTATATAAGATGATCCTTTCTTTTCGATGATTCTCGCAGAATTTTTTGAGAACTTGAGGCAAACGAACTGTAACGTACCTCAGGGTATAGTGGACGCATTTAGTGAATTTTATTCATCGCTTTCTCGTTCGCAATCTGCGGTTTCGTCTTCTACGTGTTTTTGCACTAATAATATCACTATATGCCCTGTTACACCCAGTTCAGTTTTTAACTGCATCCGCAAGTTCTAATCAAACTTCTGGTCACGACGGTCTACCAAGTTTTTTTATTAGATATTGTGGACCTGTTTTATGTGAACCCTTAACAGTAATTTTCAATTTGATTATTTCTACTGGTCCTTTTCCTGAATTTTGGAAGATTGGCAGGATTGTGCCTGTCCATAAAAGTGGCAATCGCAGTGATATTTCCAATTACAGACCAGTTACCATATTAAGCAATTTTGCCAGGGTTTTCGAATCTTTAATTTATGAATAGTGTCTAAGGCACGTCATCTGCTGTCTCTTTACCAACATGATTTTGTTGATTTGGTAGAAATAACGCAATTTATAAGCATCTAAGCTATCGATGATCGCCGTCAGGCCGATATACTATATACGGATTTCGCCAAAGCTTTCGAATTGACCACTCAATACTAATATCTAAATTAGATGTCTCTGGTTTCTATCCTTTGTTGTTGAATCTTATTTCTTCTTATTTAGCTTCTCGCTCATGTTATGTCTGCTTCAATGGTTTCCACTCTCGACGTTTTCATCCAACATTCGGTGTACCACAAGGCTCTAATTTGTGGCCCTTACTTTTTAATATATTTCTTAATAATTTACTTTGTTCATTGGATTGTGGAGTTTTGGTTTACGCGGATGACTTAAAGCTCTATATGAAAGTTACGAACATTGAAGATTGCTACGAGCTTGATAACACCTTGAAATTGGTGCACAATTGGTGTAATGAAAATAACATCTCTTTGAATATTGACAAATGTGCCATTGTGACATATTCAAGAATTGCGAATCAATATTATTTTTCATATAGTGTAGACCAAATGGTGATACCTCGTAGATCTGAGGTTAAGGACTTGGGGATTTTATTTGATGTGTCGCCTTAATTTACCACTCATATTTTCTCTGTGTGTAACGCGGCTTCAAGGTCTTTGGGCTTACTGATACGAACCTGTCGTGACTTTAGTAACCCGTCTCTTCTATGCTTATGTGCGGAGTGTGCTCGAGTATGGTGCAGTTGTGTGGTATCCATACTACGTCTACCAACAAATCGCTTTAGAGAGAATTCAGAGACGTTTCCTTAAATACCTCACCTTCAGATGCGATGGAATTGATCCATTGCGTGGGACAGATTATGGCGCTTTGCTCAATAGACATGGTTTTCGCTCTCTAACTGGTAGAAGGAAAGAAGCAACTGCCACTTTTCTTTTGAAACTGGTCAACAACTCCATGGACGCATCTGGTCTTCTGTCTCAGGTTGATTTTCTTGTGCCGGCTTACCGTACACGCTCGTATGCTACGTTTCTTATCCCAACGGCCAGATCTAATGTTTTAAAGAAGGCACCTCTGGTACACATGATGCGGAATTGCAACATCTTGGACCTAGACCCATTATGCGGTTAGCATTGTTCTCTTTTACACTTACTTTTCTATGTTAAGGCTGTTTTCATAACATAAATTTGAATTTTTATATAAGCATATTTTGTATTAATTTAGTATTTTCTTTTTTTGGTGTTTTGCTAATTTTTCGTTTTTTATTTTTTTAAATTCTTTATTTATGTATATATACTATTGTAGATAGCAACCGTTTATAATTATTTTAATTATTATCCTGTAAATGGCTCGCTGTTGGATAATGAAGGATATTATTGTTATTATTATTATTATTATTATTCGTTAAAAGTATAATGGTTCTCCAGGGATACAGTGGAAACTTGTTCATTAATTCCCAAGTTTTGGTCAACATTTTGCCCTTAAGCAACTTGGATTGGACTCATTTTCAAAGATCGAAAAAGCTATCGGTTATTGCTTTTTGTCGAGATAAAAGCGGTATACCAAAGTTACATCACTTATAATGATGTGGGCTAGGGGAGACGATCCATTGACAAAGCATGTTGATCTCACACGTGCTTCTTTTTGAACTGAAATTATTGTGGAGAATTCAATGGGTACAAAGCTTTAAATGTTTGTATAAGGTTAAGTTAATTGCCTTTACACCAATCTTTAAGGTTACTTGAATAGATGTGGATCCTCTTCAATAATATGCCGACCAAAACCGATGTATTCTTCTGTACCTAACAGTAGTTTTCGGCTTAAAAACTTGAAATTTGAGTCAATCGTGTAAAAATTTATTATACCATCGCTTTACGGTAGCTAAGAAGGATTTTTTGGGACGATCGCAATGGCTTAAGCCACGTTTCAAATTGTCAATAATGCTGCTTGTTCAATTTCCTGATTCCTTGTGAATGATTACAGTTAAAACATATTTTTCAACTGTTACTGTTATTAAGCTTAACTCGATTAAAATCTCAAATAAATTCGTGGGAAAATATCATGGCATGCTACAGAGGTTCCTCAGGAAGAAAGCAACCTAAAATTGTAATATTACGTACAATAATTCGACAATAAGAATTGTGTCAAAATCCCAATTCTCAGCAGTGACAGTATTCTATTAATATTTAGAACTGATATCTGCGAGTTTCTCTCGATTAAATCATGCCTACGTGATCAAAATGGGAAATAATTCTATTGGCACGAATATCAGATAAAAATTATATTATTATCACGTAGTTGTGTTTTGATATAATTGATAATGGCCTTGGGATTGTAGCAAATTAAATGACTTAAAAAGTGTTAATGCTTATTCAGATCTTATTAGAATATTAATTTATCTTACTTTATCATTATATATTCGAAATTTATCGGAATACACACGACTGTGCAATATAAAATATTAAAAACTATTTGTACAGTTGAGGCGTATTGTAACAGGACAAATTAGGAATAAAATTATTATTCTACTTCGATGTCTGTTGTTTTATGTTTCTTAATGGAGTAAATATTTTCACAACGTTATTGAAATTTTTCTAATATTATTTTATAAATTAATTTGAAGAACACTGACTACATTTTTTTACTTTGTATTCAGAAATAAAAATTTTAATTCAAATAGAATTGCACAATTGCCCGAGGGACGACAATAATATTAGTTTAAGCCTAATTATAAATAATTAGCGAAATCGTTTTCTTCCAAAGCGCCTTTAAAACATTTATAGTAAATTTGAAAAAAATTTGAAAGTTAAAATATTTTATTATTCAACATACTCTCCTCCTAAATTAATACAGTTAATACAGCGATCCTGCAACGCCTCTAGACCTTTCAAAAAGAAATTATTCTATTGCTCTACAAACCAGGCCTCCACTGCTTCTATCACCCCTTCGTTGGAAGAAAATTTACGACCTTTTAAACTTTTTTCAGCTGAGGAAAGACATGATAGTCGGACGGAGCCAGATCTGGTGAATAAGGTGGATGTTCGAGTAATTTGAACCTTAAATTACGAATTGTTTGCATGGCAACATGCAATTTGTGTGCTGGGGCATTGTCCTGCAAATAATTCCCAGTTATTGTTCTACCCTTATCCAGAAAATCAATCACGATTACTCCATGGTAATTTAAAAAAAATTGAAGCAAGCAACTTTTCCAGCAGATTTTTGAAGGCGAAACTTCTTACGCCTTGGAGAACCGGTGTCTTCATTCCATCGATTGTTGTTTTGTTTCTGAGTAGTTGAAATGTACCCAAGTTTCATCCATAGCAACAATACGGCTTAAAAAGTCTGCATCACTTCCAAACCGAGCACAGATTGAAAGCGAGGCTTCCACCCTTGCACGCTTCTGGTAAACATTCAGACATTTGGGGATCCATTTTGCAGAAATTTTTCTCATGTCTAAATCGACATGAACTATATGATGGACGCATTTTTTTATGAAATATTCAGTGCCTCAGATATTTATTTTAGCTCAATTCGACGGTCTGATAAAATTATGTCATGAACTGCATCAACATTTTCGGGGACGGACACAGAAACTGGCTTTCCCGATCGGTGTTCATCTTCTATGGAAAATTTACCCCTTTTGAAGCTTGCAATCCAATTTTTAACGGTTGCATACGAAGGACATTGATCGCCAAGGGTATTAAGCATATCTTCGCAAATCTGCTTACCTCTTAACCCCTTCAAATACAGGTACTTGATGATGGCTCGATACGCCAATTCTTCGATTTTCACAATTTCGATCGGCATCCTTTTTTTCAAATTTAATTTAATTTACTTTAATTTTCTAATATGTTATTTTTCGTTGCTATGGTATCGCAATATTTTTTTTAACGACGGAATCGGTCTAGGCTAACTATATATCAATACCCCTCGTATATATTACAGTTTTCAAACCAGTGTAGACATATGGTTTGCAACTATGGGAAACAGTATCGAAATCCAACGTATCCATTATTGTCGTTCGTTACAAATAAAGCATAAAGATACAAACGGTGACATGTTCATATCTTTATTTGTAACGGACCATGGTACCTTGGACAGGAATTTTTCAATAATGGATATGTTGAATTTCAATGCTGTTCCCCAGTTACATGGGCATGGAAGTGTTACAGTGATCTGGAAGTGCCTATAGTGAAGTATTAGTGGAGTGTAGCAAAAAAGTATATTACTCGTTTAGAAAATCACCCAAATGTGCTAGGAATAATGTTATTAGTCACTTAATTAGACACTTAAAACGGAAATAATAGCTGAATTTATAGCTAAATTTAATAACGTGATAAAAATATCAATATTTAAAAGAGTTTCCATTCAATTCAAAATACTCATTGTATGTAACTCAATAAAGATGTCTGTCATTGGACGGAACCTCTTCATGTCACTTTGTCAAGCAGCAAATGTGCTTAGTGTTATAATAATAATAATAATAATAATAATAATAATAATAATAATAATGTCTGTTATTAAAATACTAATTACGATTAACAGGCGAGCTAATTAAACTATGAGCACATTATTAAAACTTATCAAAGACAAGGTGAATTGTTTTTGATAAAATCCAAAGGAAATATTTCAAAGTTTGCGCGGATAACTTTTTATTATCTCCGATGCCACATAAAAGGAGCATTCTGATTGGACACAAAAATTCTCTACTTACTGCTGCTTGGTTCTATTTACTGCGTTCCGACTTCCACGCGAGACAAGAAAATCCGGGGTTTTCACAATTTTATTCGTTTAACTTCAAAGACATTCTTTCACGCTCTCGTCAAATTTTAAAACTTTTACATCAATTGTGTACATTTAACAATCCTTTTTTCACGTTTGACTTATTGTAAGTAATTGCTACGTTTTTAACTTATTAAAAAATGAAATAAACAATATACGTGAAGTTGTATTCCATAAAAGGCTTTGGTATGCATTTACAATTGTACAGAAGTCCATTTTCCTTAAAGTGATAATCGCAGCTAAGTGTAAAGATTACTTTACTTAGGAAAATTAATATTAACAAAATGTATTAAGAGATTCTAGAAGTCATTAAATTAATTTAAGGAAATATCCAGTAACAAAAGTTACAAACGAAAAACCCTAAGAATCAGACTAGTTTTCTCTATCTACTACGCCGACTGTCCAAATTTCGCTTTACATACGAGAAAATAATAGAAAATAACGAGACCGGTACTGTAGTACAAAAATGAAACATTTATTTAGAAAAACTCAACAACTATCCTTCAAGGTACTCTCCATTCTGTGCAATACACTTGTCCCATCGTTTTGTACACCTGTCATAAACATCTGAGAAACCATTTTTTGAGAATCTATTTAGAATACCCATCACCCAAGGTCAGGTGAGTAGGGAGGGTGAACTGTAATAACCTCTATAGCTGTGGAACCGGCTGTAGTAACAAGGTCTAGTGAGTTTAAAATAGTGTGGCCATCTCGTCAATTCTAGGGTACGCACACAACTACGCCATTATTGGTTCAGCTGCCATGGAGTCGTATTCAGTTGCTGAGCGCTCTCATTGTTGTTTGTTGTTTCATCAATCGCGATCAGCCATTTTCGTTTAACGGAAATTCAGGACCAAATATCACAAGCAACCACCCAAAGACCGACAATAATTGTATAGTATAATAAAGTTATTGAAACTGGCTGTGTAGGACACATAGGAAAGCGTCAGAATAAGCCTTGAGTTGCAAAAGAAACAATCGAACAACTACGCGAGACTTATGTTCGTAGATCAAAGAAATCGCTTGTCAACTAGACTAAACATTTCACAAACGGCAGTGTGGAGAATCTTAAGAGCACATCTGAAATTTAAACCATACAGAATACAGTTGCTACACGCTTTAATTGATCTGATAGAGAAAGACGAGAATTTGTTTTGAAATGTTTGACAGAATGGAGAACAATGACATTTTTCTTGGCCAAATGGTGTTTAAAAATGAAGCTACATTCCATGTATGTGGAAAAGTAAACTACCATAATGTACGAATATGGAGTGCTTCAAATTCATTGCCAATGCCAAATTGAGATTGTGAGGAATATAAGACATTCGCTTTAGTTAAACGTCTTTTGTTCACTAATATCTGTTCAAGTGTACGGTCAATTCTTTTCCATCGAGAAAATTGTAAGTAGCGTTACTTTATTTTGGAAAATTATCTCATGCTAGAATTGCAAGAAGACAGGAACTGATAGTTTATTTTAAAAAATGGTGCATCTTCTCATTTCCATTACGAGGTTACATCTTGCCTCAATCGCACCGTAACCTGGATTGGACGTCGTTGAACGATAGCTGGGCCATCGAGATCGCTTGATCTGACGCCATTGGATTTCTAGAGTTATATTAAAGACAAGGTTTATGTTTCACCTCTTTCTGCAAGTCTAAGTGAATTGCGAGTTCAGATAACAGAAGCAGTTGCAACCATTGACCGTGATATGATATGTAAAATTTGCGACGAATTCACTTACAGATTAGATATATGATGTGCTACAAGGAGAAGCAGAAATGAAAATTATTACCGGCTTAACAACCGGAAATTGTCCTTTAAGGAAGCATCAGTACATCATGGATTTGGTTAGCGAGCCCCGGTATAGGTGATGTCAAAAAGAGGAGGAAACTAGCCTTCATGTAATATGCACGGAAGAGATCCATTGGATCTTACGAGGGTACCCAAGCCTCCCCTGAGGAGAGGAGGATAATGGCTTTTATCGAGGACATAAGACTAACAGAGTGGAACTGAGAGATCTACTGGAGGTGGTCAAAGAGCACTGTGACCAGCTGCTTGGACGTGCTAGCGTCCAACTCAAAATTAGAAGAAGAAGAAGAAAAAGAAGAAGGAGAAGAAGAAGAAAAGAAGAAGAAGAATAAGAAGAAAAGACGAAGAAGAAGAAGAAGATAAAGAAGAAGGGGAAGCAATATTGAACATTCGTAAACGAAACTTGAAGTTTCGCTGAATTCTTTGCTTTATTATTCAGTTCAATAAAATTTATGCTTTCTTCACAATTAAATATTACAATATGGCTCTTAATTTACAGTACTGAAACAGTAGGTCTTTTAGTGGTCGAACCTCTAATAATTGACATAAACATTGACGTTTGGTTTTGGTTAGATGTTCTGATATGTTTGCAAGTTCGTAAATAATGTCATCTACTGAAGTAAAAGTCTTTGCAGTTGAGCACTATTTTCGCTAATACGGTTTAGGTAGACAAAATAGTCTAAGCATTAAATTCGTCGGCGATCAATTTTCAAAGCATTTCAATAAATAGGCACTAAGTAATGCTATTGTACTGAACATTATAACCAAATTTAGAAGAACTGGAAGTGTGCTACAGCAAGTAAAAGGTAAAGCTGGACGTAGAAAAGCAGTGTATACTAATGAAGATCACGAACGAGTATTCAATCAAATTATGGGCTCACCACGTCGTAGACAACGGAGATCTGCTGCAAAATTGAATATGAACAGGAGTACTTATTCAGAAGATATTGAAACAACTTAATGCCCATTCATACGTTATTCAGACCCAACAATTAAGAATGGGTGATTATCTTGCAAGACTTGAATACTGTGTCAGAATACTCGCTCTGCAATATGATAATCTCAGTTTCTTCTGTACCATCTGGTACAGTGATGAATGTCGTGCATTCAACGTAATGGAGGGCACTTGAAACATGTTATTCGTAACGCTAATACTTAAGCTTTAATTTATTATTACATATTATTTAAGTGAGTTA
Source organism: Melolontha melolontha (assembly GCA_935421215.2). Lineage (NCBI taxonomy): Eukaryota > Metazoa > Arthropoda > Insecta > Coleoptera > Scarabaeidae > Melolontha > Melolontha melolontha. The sequence goes on along the minus strand of OW285244.1, from coordinate 32,512,198 downwards.
AGTTTGAAAGTTTCATTACTATAAATTAAATAGTTATATTGTATTTATATATAATTAATTTAAGAAGAATCTGTACATTGTAAGATATGATTAGTAATTCTTTTATACTTTTTTGCGTGAATAAAAATAAGTGGCGGCCCTAAACTCGTTCCCGAGCAGGTACTATCTAATGTCTGTTACATTAATTAGTCCCCATGCTAATTACGGTGTTTTAATCCCTTACCTTAATTTATCCTTGGACAAGAGATTAGGAAATTTATACTTTCTTGGAAATATAAATACAAAGTTGTCTTGTCTATTAAACACAAATTAAATTCAAATTTATCTAAATTTAAAATTTACCCAAATCTACCATATATACTATATACTTATGATTAGTCAGTCTGAAATAATATTGCTGTCTAAGAAGTGCTTTTTATTTGTGAGAAAACACGGAGAGCTTCGTCAGTTTGAGTGAACGTGGAAATCAAGTGCTAATTGTAGACTCTGTAAAATTTACCAAACACAAATCCTTAAAAAGTGGTGAAATATGTTGGCGATGTTCGAATCGCTCTTGTAAGGCAAAAGTTTATATTGTGGGTGGAGAAAATTTAATTGTGCGCAATGAAATAGGACATAATCATGAAAAGAATCTAAAGAAACTTAACAGACAGATAGTAAGTGCTGGTGTTAAACGTAAAGCAACCGATGGCAATTGTGAGAAGCATTCAAAAATAATACATTCAGCTCTAAAAGAAAATACTGGTAATTTCAGTACAATCACCGTTCAAGACATTCATTACATCCGCAACAATCTATATAATAACAGAAGAAAATCTCTACCGCCCTTACCGAAAAATAGAGCGGAAGTTATTATATGTGTTACAACATTGAATATTACGATACTGAAAAAAGAGAATTTTGTCTTTATCATCGACGAAGTTGAAGAAATTGTCGTATTCACGTGCCTAACAAATGTTACTGTTTTATGCAATAATGAAAAAGTATATGTCGACTACTGTCCCGATCATTTTCTGCTGTTGTTTGCAATGCATATATTACAAAATGGGTATTATATCCCACTATCATTTTGCTTAACTGTCGAATTAAAAGGAGTATTCTTACAAAACAATTTTTAACCTGTTGCGAAAAAAGTGTCATAGTTTGGGTTTAAGTCTGAACCTAAAAGTCATCGTAGCGGATTTTGAAATTGCAATCCACAATGCCATAAAAGCGGAGTTTCCAGATTCCAAAGTTATAGGCTGCAGATTCCATTTAGCACAAGCATGGTTTCGCAAAATTCAAAATCTCGGCCTTGTTCCTGGAAATGGGACGTTTCGTCGCCGCCGTTTCGGGGCCGCCGATTCGGAGCCGCCGTTTCGTTGTCGGGACGTTTGGGAGCCGAGCCGTTTCGGAGCCGAGCCGTTTCGGAGCCGAGCCGTTTCGGCGCCGAACCGTTTCGGAGCGAGCCGTTTCGCGGCCGAGACGATTCGCAGCCGGGCGGTTCGGAGCGGGGCAAAGTGAATATTTTTTAAATTTTTAAGATCGTATGAAAGTAAGCACTGTTTATCGGCTTATAATCTTAATTAACATGTTAGCAAGAAGAAATGGCTTTAATTTCGGGAATTAAGAAGAATTTTGGGGGTAAATTTTTATTGTTTTAGCAAGTAGCAAGAATAACTTTTCTTGGCACAGAGACTCGCTTAACGGACACCACTCAATAACAGACACGAACATGCAAAAATGTGGACTTTGAATATAATGTCATTTACAAAATTACCTACTGATTACCAATAACCATTAAACAGATACTTTTATGATGCTACAAAGCAGGGTGTCGTTATAATAATCCGTTTACACAAAAATGAATGGATAATCTGGGAACTTTTAGTATTAAAGGTATTCCTGACATGAAATCTAGAAGGGTGGAATGGAAATATATAGGTTTAGATTTAGATTTATACCTAAAATACCATTTGTGCTCTTCAGACTTTTTATTTTATTTGCGTTATGATTTATGAATGATACAGAAAGTGTTCGGGAATTTTCAAAAAAATTAATTTAAAAAAGAAACAAAGAAATTTACAAACAAAAAAAAATACAAAAACTAATGATTATTTTACTATAGTAATATTAGTAAAATTGAATCGGTATTGTAAATTTTTAACATCCAGCATGAGGTTGAAATAGGTATGTACAATTGACATATCGGTATTGTAAATTTTTTACATCCAGCATAATGTTATGCCATAGTTAACAGACTATTTTTGTGAATGTAAAGGACCGTTTAACCGACAGAAACCGATTAAAGTCATTTCTTCTTGCTAACATGTGGATTAAGATTATAAGCCGATAAACAGTGTTTACTTTCATACGATTTTAAAAGTATAAAAAATATTCACTTTGCCCCGCTCCGAACCGCCCGGCTGCGAATCGTCTCGGCCCCGAAAGGGCTCGGCCCCAAAACGGCTCGGCCTCGAAACGGCTTGGCCCCGAAACGGCTCGGCTCCGAACCGGCTCGGCTCCCAAACGTCCCGGCCACGAAACGGCGACTCCGAATCGGCGGCCCCGAAACGGCGGCGACGAAACGTCCTAGACCCCTTGTTCCTTGTTATAAGAACGAAACAAGTGAAATCGGAAATATATTTGGTTTACCATTTTTAAATCCATCGGAAATAGGCGATTATTCTGATTGATTTTTCGGAAATACAACCTCAAAATGAACGTTTATCATGCTTTTCCGATTATTTGGTTGACAATTATATTTCAGAAGAAGCCGTTTTTCCACCTAGTGTGTGGTCAAAACTCAGCGATAGCATAGAAGAAGTATAAGCGCTTGCGAATCTTTCCACGCTAAATTTAGTGACAGTTTTTATTCTACGCATCCATAAATTTTTCATTTTATTGAAATTTTGAAGCAGTTTCAAACAGAGACTTATATAACGGGTGTTCAGAAACATTCGAAGTCAAAGTAGTCCTTGAAAATATGAAGTCATGTCTGAGATAGATTGATTTTTGACAGACAACAGTTGACATTTAATAATTATTACAAATCAGATACTTAAGTAAAGATATACGATTTTTTGTTCAGAGCCCACTTGACGTCGAATGTTTCCGAACACCCGTTAGAAATTCAAAGTTTATCTGAATGTGCCAGAATACGAGATCCAGTCGTGCGTAGAAGTAAGCAGTGCGTTACTAGAAAAATCGATGAGTATAAAAATGGATGTGTTTCGAGATTTGAAGTGTATAGCTTATTTTTATAAATGTAAAATGTAAATGTTAATATGTTTTAGTGCTTGTATAAAACACAAGCAGGCATTTCTATTCCATTCTTAATTAATAAAATATGTTTTGTGGGACTTTGGGAGTTTTTCATTTCTTGCATAAATAAATATGTTATCTATAGATTTTATTTTAAATAAGTATATGAGTGATACATACTACGATAAAATCGGGGACGCTTCATGAAGCTATTTTTGTGGATCTACTCTTCTTGGGAACAAGTTTATGTATATTTTTTCAGGTACGAGTTTTGACTAATTACTTAATTTTATTTCTGGGGACGAGTTTAGGTACGTCCAAAAATCAGATTGCGATAGCTGTTACTTGAGCAACTTCGAAAACATTAAAATTTCAATAACGCACCCCGTTAATTAAATTTAATATTTTCAGAAATAGTCGCATTTTTATACAAATTTAGCGGAAGACTATCTAATAAATAAGGATTTGATGCGCTTTTCGTGGAAAGCGGTGTACTTTGGAGCGGTTATTCAAATCAAATATCTCAATTCGTTACTTGTAAGATTATTCTGAGTCTGCTATAAATATTCATTATTGTAATTTCATGATATCTCCTCGTCTACAAGTAAAATTACAGATATGCCCGTATAACTTGAGAAGGTTTACAATAAACTCGGAACGTAAATAATCAAAAACGGTGTAAAATAGAAGGAATCAGAGAAAAGGCAGAAGGCAGAAAGAATGTTACTTACACAACAAGAAACTAATTCAACCCTTATAGGGTTGCGATAAGAAAAGGGAATCCTGCAAAATGACGATTTGCGGGCGAATTTTATATATTCAGTCGACGTATTCGGACATGAAAGGCAGAATTTATAATGTGACGTTGTTAAAAAAGGTGGTGGGAATTGAAATAGATTTTCTTCTCCTTTAAAAAAGAAAAGGGTTATGATCGTTGTCGATCGACAGCACTGGCTTTGTTCTTAGTGTGGTTGGATAACTTTTAGTTTAGGCAAAAACCCATTGAAAAGGAAAATAAGGTTGCTAAAGCTTGAAAAATGGGTCAAACTTTACCTTCTGATATTTTCTCGATTGATTTAAATGTTCTTACTATAAGAAATGTTTAAATATCGCTCGCCGATTGTCTTTTAAAATTTCCATAACTTTTTTTTATGAGAATCTTTGTTCTCTTCTACATGATTTAATTTTTCAATATACGAAATTCTATAATAAAATTGACTATCTGGCAAAATTTTAAAGAGAAGTTTAAAAAGTAAAACATTTTATCAATATACAGAGAATACCATAATGCACTGATAGTTTTTGGTATGGAATAATTTTTTATTTATGTGCAGATTTTGAATTTGTTTACGGATTCTAATCAAGACAACGTGGGAGTTTGTTTGACATTAACTGTAATTAGTTTGTCATGAATAATTACACGGTTTAGCAACGCGTTTCTAGTGGTTACGTATTATTTGCGTACAAAATCGGTTGTTGCGACCCAACGTTCGTTCCATCGTCAATTTAATCGTCGTGATCACCATCCCGCAAAACCATTGTGGCATGGCATCAAAAGTGGTTTAATAAAGGTAATATTGCGAATGGAAAACCAATAAGTGTTATAACTGTTGAAAATATTGAGCGTATAAGAGTTTACTTTACGAGGTGTCCACAACGCTTAACTGCACAAGATGCACGTGCCTTAAATTTAAAGAAAACCAGCGTTCATAGGATATTTAGGCGTATTAAATTCCACTCCTATAAATTGGCACTTGTTCAAGAACTAACTCCATTAGATAGACAAAATAGACTATAGTCTTGCAGATAATTTTAAGATATGTTTGCTGGTGAACCAGATATTGCACGTTGGATGTTAGGATTATCTAAATGGTTTCGCTAATAAATAAAATTTTAGATATTGGGCAACAACAAACGTCACGTCAACTCCGCGAATATCCACTTTACGCAGCGAAGGTAACGGTTTGGTTTGTCCTATCAGCCACAGGAATTATTGGTCTATATTTTTTTGAAGCGAACAGGCATAACGTAACAGTAACATCAGGAAGATATTGTGACATGAAATGTTACTTTTTTACAGCCAAGGTATGAAGAACTCGATGGTAATTACTGGTTTCAGCAGGATGGGGCACCGAGCCATCAATCAATATTAATATACTGCGTGATATGTTTCCCGGCGTTTTAATTTATCACATAATCTGGCCAGCTCGATCGCCTGACTTAACAGGGTCGGACTTTTTTCTGTGGGGATGTCTAAAAAGTCGTGTTTATTATAACAGATCCCGTAATATTGAAGATATTAAACAAAAAATTTTAAACGCAATTGAAGCGATTCCACTAGGCAGAGTGATTGATGATTTCGTGAAACGGGTAGAAGAATATGCAGCAGAAGAAGGAGGCCATTACGTCATTCAATTTTTAAATAAAAAAACTCCCAGAGTTATAGATTAAGATGTTTAACGAATAAAAATTTATTTAATATTAAAAACCGTCAATGCATTTTGGAATTCCCTATATAAGCATTGTTCTGGTCGCTGCTTCATAATTTAAAAAAGTTCGTATATATATATATATATATATATATATATATATATATACGGGGTTACGCAAAAGTAACGCATCAGTCGAATAATTCCGAAAATATAAACTTTAGAACAAAATGTTGTTAACAAAAGTTTTTTGACAAGTTATTTTGTATTGGCTTCAATCATTTGCTTTTCTTTTCATGATGATTACATATGACAGCCAAAGAATTTTTTTTTTCCTTAATGGAAATAATATTATTTTTTAGACAATTCGGAATCATTATTAAGTTCTGAATATGAATGCGTACTATTTTCATGGGGTTAGATAATAAAAATATTATATACATATATATATATATATATATATATATATATATATATATATATAAATATATATATATATATAAATATATATATATATATATATAAGGTAAACTTAATAAGTCGGCGATTAAAGGTCTGGTTTACTTCAAAGTATATATATTTAAAACAACCCTACATGTTTCGGCAATGATGCCTTTGTCAAGGGAATAAAAAATATATATTTTTTATTCCCTTGACAAAGGCATCATTGCCGAAACATGTAGGGTTGTTTTAAATATATATACTTTGAAGTAAACCAGACCTTTAATCGCCGACTTATTAAGTTTACCTTATCATACCAAGGTCACGAAAATATTATATATTTATATATATATATATATATATATATATATATATATATCATTTGATAAATCTTGGAAATTCGGCTATACATTAAATATTTAATTAGGATGTTATTTCGCGAAGTGATGTGATGTTACTTATTAAGGAACAGATCTGTTCCTTAATAAGTAACTTAAGGCATTTCTAACAATATTCGAACGCAAGGGCCTTGGTGGCGCAGTTGGTTAGAGCGTTAGTCTAGAGAACTAAAGTTCGTGGGATATAAATGTCAAGTAATTGACATTTATATCCTGTCATTCATATTTTGTATTCTCTTGATAAAGGCGTACACAGCCGAAACATGTAGAGTTTTTTAAATACATATATTTTGAAGTAATATACAGACCTTTAATCGCCTACTGATTAGGTTTACCATATATATATAAGTTTACCTTATATATATATATATATATATATATATATATATATATATATATATATATATATATATATATATATATAATTTATTTTTATATTTATATTTATAATTTTTGCGGAGTTTTTTTGACAAGTGACACGGTATTTTAAATATTTTTATTTTATATTTTAATATTTTAAATATGTTGTCTTGTCCTCATTAATTTATACTATATTTTATATATTTATATGTTTGTAAATAACAATTTTATATTTTGACAATGCAGCACAATTTAAAGAACACAGTTCATTGATAAAGGGGCATATCCGAAACATGTATGAAAAATAAAAACAGCTTCAAATAATCTAAATTGTTTTATGCTTGACCAAAGAACGCCAAAAAGAACTCCGCTCAAATTATATATATATATATATATATATATATATATATATATATTAAAATAATAATTTTTTTTGGTTTAGCGACCTTTATTGAATTTCAATTTATTTAACTAACGACGTTTCGACTTTTTTTGTATATAATTAAGTCTTTTTCAAGTGATTAGAACTAAAAAAATTACAACGAAAGGTAAGGTTTTTTTTTTAGTTCTAATCACTTGAAAAAGACTTAATTATGTACAAAAAAGTCGAAACGTCGTTAGTTAAATAAATTGAAATTCAATAACGGTCGCTAAACCAAAAAAAAGCTTATTATTTTAATATTATGCACACGGCCAATAAAATAAATAAGAAAAAAATTTTAATTCTTATTAACACTAAATATATATATGCTAGATTCAATTAGTTAGCGATTTAAGATCTGGCTTTACTTCAATATGTATATATTTAAAACATATATAAAATATAAATTTATTTATATTTCAAATTTCTTTGATAAAGGCATCATATGCCGAAACATGTAAGATTGTTTTAATTATAGACATATTTAAATAAAACCAGACCTTAAATCGCCAACTAATTGAATCTACCATAACATACTAAGGTCAAGAAATAATTATTCTTTTATATATATGTACATATATAATTTTAAATATTTTAAAATCCTCAAAAATCTGTTCTCGAGTCATTAATCAAATAATTTTAAAACTTTCTTTCATTAAAAATACAATTTCATATTTATTATATTAAGATAATGAACATTTAATTTAAAAATTTGTAAAAGTGATTGAACAGTGTACGAATTTAGTTCTGAATTTTCTTTAATACTTGAAATTTTTTTTTAAACCAAATGTGTACATTACCACATCTTCTATTATTATCTTATTTAAAATAACTATGAAAATGTGTTCAAAAATTTAAAAAATACTTTGTTTCCTAAGTCAGGATTTACGTCGAAACATTGTTTCATATTTTAAAATAAATAATAATTTAAAAAAAAATTATGTATATTCGAAAAACTATTATGTAGCGTCATATTGATTTTGTATAACGAACTTGAAATTACTTGTTTAAAATATGATAAATTTGGTAAATTTCGAGTAGGAAAAATTAATTAATTTTGGATAGATGTTTGATAGTTTCCTTTTTAATATAAATACAAAATTTAATATATGCGTAAATCAATGTAAATTTTGTGTTGAAAGAAAAAATTAGAAAAAGCATTTTCTTTACATAGGAAATAAATATTCACTATTTTTTAGAATCAGACATAAAAAATGTTTTAAAATGCATTTTTATTTATTTTTTTAATTATTAAAGTAATTTTAATTCAATGATTTTACTGGACCAAGTAATGCCTTGTACGTAAATTTTTAATATTTTTGTAAATTTTACAAATCATTTTTAGCTAAATAAAATATTTTTTTCGAAATCTCAGTATAGATAGAAATAATTATTTTTTAAATTTTATTTAAGAAGCAGTAATTACATTTTTGTAATTTATTTTAATTTTAATTTTAGAAAAGGAATTTCTAAAAATTTACGCGCAGCATTTACGAGAAAGTTATTTCTTTCTTAATATGATGTATCTCCATGTACAGTTTAATTTACACCAAATAAAAAAAGACGTTTATTTTTTTTTTACCCGCATTCAGCTAATTATGATTCGTGCAGCGTGATTCTGAGCGATGTAGAATAGCAGGTGTCTAGACCGAATACAGACAGTATCTGCAGCGTGTCTCAAGGAAATTGTCGCGCTACAAACAGTCTGCGCGCGTACTTGATTTTCCGCATTCAACAAATAAATAAGAAGCCGCGTAATAAAAAAAAAATATATCGACACTCGTACCTGCTTTGTTTGTCGTAGTGTTGTGATTGAGTGACAGTTTGGTGGTTGGTTCTAGCTTGTTGGCTACTTGTAGTGGTCCTGGTGTGGACATAGCGGTCATAGCTGGGGCTGGCATCATTAATGTAGACATGGTCAACATTTTCGCGTCTTTAAATTTTTTCCGCTCTTCTTCTGTTCTTTGCAACTTCTTTTCTAAGTCGTTAATTTATATCAAAATATTTTTTTAAATTACGCTTTGATTTTATTTACTTCTCTTTTTTACTAATATGTTCTTTTTTCTATGTATTTGTGTACAGGTACGTTAATCTCACTGACTCGTTTCACTAATTTCTTTATCTACATTAAGCGCGGGCGGCAGGCGCTTGAATATAGCGGCAAAACTAGCCGCACGACGCGCTGCTCGACAACTGGTCAACGCGCACTCGACTCATGCTGTTCTTTGGGGGTGGTAGCAAATGTGGGGCGGGCTCCGAACAAACTCCGTGCTATCGCGAGCGACGGACGACTCAAACTGCGGTCCCGGCGGCGGCGCTAACCGTAACGTCACTTGCCTGTCCCAGCTTTCTATGACGCTTTCGAGCCACCCCGAAACCACCCGAGTCACTTACCGCCTTTTCCTAAGCTATCGTAGAAAAAAAAAGTACAACACTAACACACCGAACTGCGATCACAATAGTTCGCTTACCCTGCAAGTCCTACGGTTTTCCCGCAATTATCGCGTCAGGAATGCCGCAAGGGATGAGATCGTACATCGCTGTTTATCAAATCCTTCGATGGATAGATTATGCCATTAGTTTTCGACACAATCAGATCATAGAAGGCTGATATAAATTAATTTCAGTTGCTGTAATATAGTCAATAAACTAATAAACAGCAGAAGTTTCTTGAATGTTTAGCTCAGATAAACGCGTCAACGGTTCCCTTGTCCAAAGATTCTAAAGATATGCTTTGGCAAAATATACAAAATATTAATTACGTTGTGTATTAACGTACCGAAAGTTTTAAATAATACTTATTTTGATAAAAAAATGGTACGCATCGAGGTATTAGATTTTGTTACAGTTTTGGTGCTCGATTCTATACGAAGCAATGTGAAACTTTCTTTTGTACGGTTGCAACAACTTATAAGTTTCTAACATTAAGATATTTGCGCATATTACCAAGGAAAGAGGAAGAGTAGAAGAGAATTTATGCTAATAATAATAATATCCTTTATTGTCCAACAGACCAATCCTATAAAAGGACAATACAAATAAATTAATTGTGCTCTACAGAGTGAAATTAAACATAACCCTAAATTCAAGGCTAAGTATAGCAAACGCCAATTAAGTTGGCGCGAGGAGGGGTAAGTTCGCGCAGGATTAGAAGTAGTGGGGAGATTTATATTTGGTTTTACATCAAATGTCAGATAATTCTAACCTCTGAGCGTGTATCACTTTATGATCCCCTAGCAAAGACATTATGTTCCGTCAAACGTCAATGACAAATGTATTCTGACAATTACTTGAGTAGTGGGGGTGGACGTTTTTAAGAACGGCTTCTGCGCACCCCCGCCTCGCCCCAACTTAATTGGCGATTGCTATACACACATACAGAATGTGTGAACACGAAATGAATAATATACTTGCAAATGTATGAATATTACAAACACTAAAAATGTATGCTAAAGAAATGAAAGGAATAAGAAAGGAATAAATAATAAAAATAATATATTGCCCAACAGATTATAGAATAGGACATCGCAAATTACATGTTTCTGATATAAATCACAGTTAAAATTAACAAGATATATTGAATCTAAGAATGTAACATAGTAACGAGCCATCGAAAAAATTAATAATTGGAGTAGTCTGTGAAATTGGGTTGGTACTTTAGCCACTTCCACATAATGACACATTACTTGATGCTTGACAGTTTCATTTGGTTTCATTGTAAAAAAAGGTTATGTCATTGAAATGATACTACAACAAAAAAGAAAACAAATAATTTATTTAATATCGAAATCATAATCAAAATTTACATATAGCTACAGAAGTTGTTGAAAATGTTGTCCATTTACATCTAAACACAAACCAACTCTTCTCTGCAATCCAGCAAAAACTTGATGCAGCATTTGCGGTGAGTTGTTTATCTCTTCACACTTTTCTGTTATGCGAATTCTCAGTTGTTCCAGATTATGAGTTGGCGTTGAATAAATCGAATCTTTGATGTATGGCCATACGAAAAAATCACATATGTTTAAATCGCAAGACCTAGTTGGATATGGGATTTCAGTGTTCCTGCTTATTATTCTGTTATCAAAAAATTCTCTGAGATATTGAAGTGTTTCTCTGGTCGTATGTGCTGTTGCACCATCTTGTTGGAAATACCCATTTTGTAATTCCTCATCATCCAGTTGGTTTATGAATGAGTCGAGTATCTCATTGCAATATCGTGCAGCAGTAAGTGTACCTTCAAAAAAAATGGGACCCACCAATCTTCTTCGACATATTCCAACCCAAACACCAACTTTTTGGGGATATAATGCCTTTTCAACAAAAAAATGAGGATTTTCGGAGGACCAACACCTCATATTCTGTGAATTAACATATCCAGAAAGATAAAGCCAGGCCTCATCCGTGAAAAAAAACTGTGTTAAGGATATCCTGATTGTGTAGATTATTTTGAAACCATTGACAAAATTCCACTCGTCTTAAATAATCCACTGGATATAGTTCATGAAAACATTGCAGCTTGTACGGATGACAATGTAAGACTTTTTTAAGAATGAATTGGCACGTACCATAAGATAAATTTGTTTGTTGGGTCACTACTGAAATGGATGTTTTTGGATTTTCATCAATAATATGCTGAAGGGCTTCAATATTATCAGCTGTACGTTTAGATGGCCGTCCACTTCCAGTTTTTCGACCGACGCTACCAGTCTTTCTGAATAACTTTACACAATTTGTCAAAACATTGTAAAAATCATTGTAGTCAAAACACTAATTCAGGATGTTCTTCACTAAAATCAGCCATGGATTCCGTAGTTGAATACTGCCACTCGCCATTTACTTTCACACCTGTACGGAAGTAACATTCGATAATTTTTGCTTTTTGTTCTATGTTGAATACCATTTTTTAAATAAATTTAATTTTCTTAATAAGAGTTTTGAAAAATTTGACACAAACTTATAGTTTCAATGTCAAATAATAAATGTCATTAAGTGGAAGTGGCTAAAGTACCAACCCAATTTCACAGTCTACTCCAATTATGAATTTTTTCGAAAGCTCGTTATATAGTGTAAGTAACAATGGCAGATATTGCAATCTTAAAAAAGTGATTACATTTCGCTTAAAACTAACGATGCATTGCAAAATACATATTAATATAAAACACTAAAGCAAAAACTATACATACATAGTGAAGGTTGGTGGTACCACAGAATAACAGATAGGATATAGTTGTCGGCATCGTTGATCTTTTTATATCTCGTATCAATAACTTTAATCAGTAGTTGGAGCAATCACGACATTATTCGCCATTTTTAAAATCAGTGTCGGCCCGAGTGCTTAAATTTAAAAACTATGGTATACATAAATATATATACTTATTGAAAAGATATGAAAATATTAGAGAAAACTTGTATAATCATCTATCCGTGTATATTTATATAGTCAATATATAATAAAATGATGCATTATACTTGTGTATATAACATTTATAAGTTAAAATCCACAATAATATTAATAATTAAAATTGTGTAGCTGTAAATACCAGAGAGAAAACTACAACATCTGGGCCACGTGTTGAGAGGGGAAAGATATGCTCTGCTACAGATAATTATTCAGGGTAAGATACAGGGAAGAAGAAATATAGGAAGAAGACGTATTTCCTGGTTAAATAATTTGAGACAGTGGTATAAATGCAGCTCCATTGAACTATTCAGAGCCGCAGCATCAAAAATGAGAATAGCCGTGATGATAGCCAACCTTCTGAGAGGAGATGGCACCTGAAGAAGAAGAAGAAGAAGCTGTAAATAAAAATATAACATTTAGGAATTTACTTAACAAAAGGTTTTAGAAATAAGGCATTGATATAATAATATATTTAAATAAATTTTACATATGTTTTCGTATATTTAATTTTACAAGCCGAATTGTTTGCAGTCGCAGTCCGCGCCGAGGAAATTCGGGAAGCCGGCTGCGCAAACAAAAATATCAACATAATAACTGATAGTCAGGCAGCTATTAAAGCCATTATGAATCCATTTACCATGTCTAAGCTAGTGAAATATTGTAAACAGGTCCTCAATAAACTGGCACAAGACAATACTGTGTCGCTGATATGGGTGCCAGGACATGAAGGAATTAAAGGCAATGAGATAGCCGACGAACTAGTGAAAGAAAGTACTAATAGGAACTTCATAGGACCAGAACCTGTATGTGTAATCGCTAAGGATTCCGTTAAAAGGGAGATCTGATTATGGCTAGAAAGAGAACATAAAAAGAAATGGAGGTTAACGGAACGACAACTCCATACCAAAACACTACAAATGGAGCTGGACGGAAGGTTTTCAGCGAACCTAATTCGTAGTGGCAAAAAAGAAATTAAAATAATTACCGGCTTAATAACCGGAGATTGTCCTTTAAGGAAGCATCTGTACAGTATAGGCTTGGTTAGCAAGCCCTGGTGTAGGAGATGTGAGAAACAGGTGGAAACTAGCCTTCATGTAATATGCACGTGTGAGGAACTGAAGGAACTCGGACAGAAATATTTCGGGAGAGATCTATAGGATCCTTTCTAGTGTACTCAAACTTTCCCTGAGGAGAATAGTGGCTTTTATCGAGGTCACAAGACTAACAGAGTGGAACTGAGAGATCTATTGGGGATAGTACAAAGAGCACTGTGCTCAAGTGCCTGCACGTTCTGGCGTCCAACCCAAAACAGAAGAAGAAAAGGTATATGGAATTATTTTTCTGTAGAGGCAAGAGCATTGTTCAAGGACTGAAGTATATTAAGGAAATGAGTTTCACCAACGTTGTAATCATGTCGGACTTTCAGTGCATTTTTATTTGTAGCATAGAAAGTGGTTTTCGCAAATACATCCTGTTTTTCAAGATGTGCAGATCTAAGATCTCATGATATTAATGTCAAATTATTTTGAGTGAAGGACCACCTCGGAATTATTCCCAATGCGTAAATAGATGCGTTGGTTAAAGCATCAGTAACCAATGAAGCAATAGTGGATCACGCTATATATTAAACAGAAGTTGTATAACATCTCAAAAGGCACTTTTTCAGAGAAAAATGGGAGAAAAATAGATGGCAAGCGTCACATAATCAATAAAAGACCCAGTATGCTAGAATTCATCCTTTTATCTATCACACACGTTGGCACAGTGGCATTAAGGTCTCACGATTTGCGTATACTACTATAGCGACAATGAAATTCTTATAGTAATTATAACGTTGATATGCTTTTAAATTGTAATTATTATACTTAAGTCCTTTAATTGGGGATCTCCTGTTGGGCATTTAATACTCTTATTATTGTTATTATTATTATTACAAAATATGTTCAGATTCTTTTTTAATGTAAGTGAATTTGAATTTGAAATAATGATTAAAACATAAATATACCAATACTAGTTTTGTGTAACAATATTTTAGAGCGAATCTGGGAAGGATTATGGTTTTACGAAACCACATTCGCGAGAACTCACGATCCTCAATGCTAGCGTACAACATATTTAGATGCGTATTTTATAAGATATTGTATTTTACCTGATATTACAAATTTTCGACTACAAGAATTGTTTTCAAGAAAGTTGATTGATCTCCTCGCAGAATATTCAATGTACATTTTCTTGATGTTTATATAAACAAATTTAATATAGGCATATATAACCTTTCCATCTTTATTATATATTTTTAACGTTTTGCAATTTTCTTTCTCAAAAATTTTGGAATTACAATTTTAAATTTTATTTATTTTTTTGTTATTTTAAGTAGATTAAATAGTTTAAGAAATTAACACAAAAATATTGAAAATTTATGTGTGAACTGAAAAAGAAAATCCTAACGGCCCGGTTTCACATGTCACACGTATGCACTGTTGACGTGGCAAATCTTACCGTGACTAACTTATTTTCATGCGGGCATCGCTCGGCTGAACGTGTCTAATTATGCGCACGAAGATATATCGAGAGCTAAAGTGAGCCTCTCGGCCACCTGTTACTTATATTGTAGCCTAGGTAGGCAAGTAATTTTCATGATACCGCAGTGCAGTGCGGATAGCAAGACGTAGCGCGGCGCTGAAAAGGACCCCGAACTCGTAAATTGGAAAAGCTTTCTGAAACAGTTAGACTCCGTCAGACTGTTCTGATACCAGTTCATCGTTAAGTCTTCGTTTATCTATTCGTTAGGTATTCGTGTACATCAACGACCCAGATTAAAACTAGTTAATATGTTAGTAGTGATATATTATTTGTAATAAATGGAAGTTAATATATTTCTTTTTATTGTTATTGTTGAGAATACATTTACTGTCCTTTTGTAATATTTTAATTTTAAACATTTTTTATTGTTAAATATAAGTAGATTTATGATATAGATTTCAAACATAAATAATTAACGTGAATTTTCAAATTTAAACCACTGCATAATATATTTTTGTTGGCACATATAGGTTGTAAAAACTTTCTTTGAGTTCTAAGAATTTTTTACATGTGCAAATCTACTTATTACGTAGGATTATTAATAATCGAAATTGTTTGCCAAATTTATTAGTGCTTTATACATCAGACCGTTCGTTTATTGCCTAGGGTTATCATTAAATGATTCAATAGACCCTTGATATACCTCCAATTGTTAACTAAATATGAGGATTCCTAAATATATATGTACCATAAAAATTCCGGTGCGTACGAGTTGCGCCACAGT
Organism: Melolontha melolontha; assembly: GCA_935421215.2. Lineage (NCBI taxonomy): Eukaryota > Metazoa > Arthropoda > Insecta > Coleoptera > Scarabaeidae > Melolontha > Melolontha melolontha. The sequence continues at coordinate 32,496,195 of OW285244.1, read as the reverse complement.
TTCTAGGGATTAGTAATCCCTATTAAATCCGTATACGGGTTGCGCCAAATATACACCTCGAGAGTGGTAAATGTTCCAGGTAAAAGTAAGCCTTTAACTAGTACTTAAAAATGTCATTAGATCTTTAAATATTTTGCTTAAATATTTCTGCATATTTATAGACGATATTGATTTAACGTCAAGTTAGTTGGTTATCATGGAAGTGAATACTATGTGAGTCATATCATTCCAAACTGGCAATTTCTTTTATAATTCACATCCGAACATTATAAATTTTGTAGAAATACTTTGTAAATTTTCACGTTAAAATTAATACAGCAAATAAGTTTGCGAAGAAAATTAGAACTGACATAAAAAACAAGCAAGCATATATAAAGCAAAATCGATGAAGTATATGTGCATAAGACAATTAGTAAAATAGATTTTATCAAATGCGTTTCACATAAATTTTTGCCCAGCTCTGTATAATATAATATTGATGTAGGTGCAATATACATATATATATTTCATTATTGATGTACTTTGTAGGAATAACACACTTGGCTATATTTCACTAATTTTATTATGTTTCACAAAGTCTCCAAGTGTCTGCAACATCAATTAATATATTTCAGTTTGTTTTAGTTATAATTACTGGTAATTATTTGAGACCTTCAAAGTGTAAGAATAACATAAATAAATTGGCTTAAACTTTAAAAGTATGTTATATCTACTCTATTTTCACCTTGAACCCTCGATGTGTATCTTTGGCGTAACCCGTATAATGTGGTGCAACTCGCATGCAAAATATTTAAGGACCTAGTTAATGACATTTGTTCATTGGGGGTCGGATAATCCCTAAAATTTTATTTCTATGATTAATTCAGGTGCTTTGGCGCAACTCGTATGCGTCCAAAAATTCATTACTGTACAAAGGAGTTAACCAAAAATATATACTTAGGTTTATGACACCTACTAATACTTAATTAGTAATGATATTTTATTATGTATGTATTAGTTAAGATTTCAATTTTAAGATATTTTCGTAAACCTTAGATATCGTTGCTTGTAGGTATAATTTCCAAGAATTAAATAACACACAAAATTCCCCGTTATGATGTCAAACACTACACTGTTCAATCAATACGCTTTTAATCTAATAGTTAGAGGTAGTGGTATATTTTTACAGAACAAAATAGATCAGTTTCACATTAACATAATTTAAGACACACAGTCTTAAGACAATAGTCTTCTTCCTAACATTCATATCAATCAGTTTGAAATAACAGAGTCTCATACTAGCAACAAGAGATTCAACGGTATGTCATTGTAGATCCAAAATAAATGTATACAGTGTAAATATATATATTTACATGAAAGAACATTTATTCATTTATTCATTTAACAAACAGTCACCGAAGATTTAAAAAGTAAAGTGTTTTACAACCTGTACACGGTAAAATAACATAGGGTAGGGGTCGTGATTCTATTAACTAACGAGCCAACATCAACCACAACATTGCTACATCAACCCTAATAATACAGTTATATTTTACTATGTATTATAATATATATGTTCAGAATAATTTAAAATGTAATTGATTAGGAAAGGAAATTTTACTGTATTAAAAAATATATTAAACTTCTATATACACTGTATTCTAAAAGTAAGGAATATCTGAGCATGTTATTTATCTATACGGAATAACAAGGAAAAACTGATATTTATCATTGAAAATGGTTTTGTTCTTTTTCAAAATATTCTCCGTGATGATTGATGCAAAAGTCTTGACCTTCAAACAAAGAACTACGTTTTAAAAGTTTTGCTGAAACGAATCAAATCTCTCGAAAACCATACGGTCGTAAATACTTATCCCTTATTCAAGTTTACGAGTGGTTTCAATCATTGATCGCAAAACGCTTGAATACAAAAAGTCGGACTGTTTAAAAAGTGCGTTATTTCACAAGAAAACCTTAATTTGTCCGTGGAATTTATTGAAGATGAATGAAATAAATTATTTTTTTATGACTTTCGTAAATTCATGTTGTTACATAAGTTGACCAACGATTCAAACATATATCGGAACAAAAACTGGGTTTCTCATTGAAACCATTCTTAAGAACTCAAACTTAATTGAAACAATCGTTACTGATCATAGTGATCACCAGAGAGCGGACTCGATCGATTGATGATTCATAGCCCATAGGCGTCCGCCTTGTATTCGCAATAGGTTTGTTTCTGTAAGCGATCGTGAGTTTCGAAAAATTTGATACGTGTGGCTACCTGCATAAGTGGCACATACCTACATATGCAATTAATAAGTATCTGTGAATGCACAACAGAGCGAATGTAATAAACGATTTGGCAACCGGCAGCAGCTACTGCTGAAACAAAAGTAATGTTGACAAGCGAATTACGTATCGAATTTTGAATAAAAATAATTTACAAAGAACAAAATTTGAAACTATGTATTTTCTGTGAAACATTGAAAGTGTAAAACATTACTATGAACAACTAAAATTTGTTCAAGGTGTTCCTGTGTTAAATTAGTTCTTTTAGATGTTAAAACGTCTTTAAAAATAGAAAATGTCCTTTCCACATCACAACTGGTGATGGGTGTGATTAAAGCGTTGCAAAAGTGCACCATACTTCGAATGTATAAATTTTTCAATCGGCTCTGTGCACAATTGATATAATATATTCAAATCTGGATTTCTGATCAACTTTTATGTCTCAGATTTGAGAAATATTAAATGATTAAACTAACTTATCAACATTTGGAAAATGACCCCTGATGTATTCACATACTCTGTGAAGTGTATGTGCTGCACAGGTAACGTGTAGCATATTGGGACAAGATTGCTTTAATAACTTCCCTGTTTTTAACATATAAGCTGCCTCATCAGTCAAAAATAATAGCATCTTGTCTTTATAGTTGTTATCCGATGACAGAATATTATGAATACATTGATCAATTACTTCTGCAACTGTTTCAGCATTTACGACTGGCAATATTTTAGTTGCAATTAAGTATGGTGGGTATGAAGTTGTCGGATTAAGAATACCAACAACTACATTTAGCACATATCGTCCTATTACATCCGTTGTTTCGACTACACTTACCCAAAGATAATGACTAGATAGGTTGCTTCGTATTTTTTCAATGGTTCTCAAATATTATTTTGGTAAGTGGTATTTACGTAAAGTAAATTCATTTGATATGTGACGATCAGTATATTTTGTAAGATATATCTTGAGGACTGTTAAGCTTTTTGAATGGGATGTTGGCTGCCATGAAAGCTTCACACAGCTGTGACAAACATTTTATCTTAGCTGAGGAGGAGTATATTGATTGAACTCAATAAGAATCATTATAATTAATATGTGATTTATATTTAGTTGGATAGAGGGTGTATTATATGAATATAAACAATCGAAAGGTGACTTCGATCACCTTATTTATACATATAAATATAATAAGAAATAAGAAACGGCGTCATATCTATGAAATATTTAATGCAAAAAATATTTATACGAAAACGTGATTCCCTGGGTGTTTTTGTGTTTTATTGGCAACCGCAAAGGAAAAGAATTATGGAGGTCTTTGCTCACTTCTGGGACACAGCAAGTATTAAATATTTAAGAACTAAACATTAAACTAAGACATATTTGCTTTTTAAAAATGTAACGAAATTCTCGATGATTTATCTATATATTTACCTTTTCTTTTATATGAGAGTTGGTAATAACTACGAGGGTCGGTTGATTAATTCGCGCGATCGTACAGAACCAAAGGAATAAATTAAATAAATAAACGAACTTTATTTTTCTATATAATTTCCTCTTAATTCGATACATTTAATCCATCTGTGTTCAAGCTTCTTTATTCCGTCTTGAAAGCGATTTTCTTCTATCCTCGCAAAATAATCGTCCACGGTTGAAGTTAGCACTTCATTCGTGCAGATTTTTTGCCTTCGAGAAAATCCTTTAATTTGAGGAATAAATGAAAGTCACACGGTACGAACGTACCTAAACTCGTCTCCAGAAATAAAATTAAATAGTGAATTAAAATCGTAACTAAAAAATATACATAAATTTGTCCCCGAGAAGAGTAGGTTCACAAAAATAGCTTCATAAATTTGTCCCCGACTTTATCGCAGTATGAATCACCCATATACTTATTTAAAATCTATAGATAACATATTTATTTATGTAAGAAATGAAAAACTCAGTAAGTGCCACAAAACATATTTTGTCAACGTTAACACTAGCACTTACTATCTGTCTGTTTAGTTTCTTCAGATTCTTTTCATGATTATGTTCTATTTCATTGTGCACAATTAAATTTTCTGTACCCACAGTATAAACTTTTGCCTTATAAGAGCGATTCGAACATCGCCAACATATTCCATCACTTTTTCAGGATTTGTGTTTGGTAAATTTTACAGAGTCTACAATTAGAATTTGATTTCCACGTTCATTCAAAATCACGAAGCTTTCCATCTTTTCTCACAAATAAAAAGCACTTCTTAGCCAGGAATGTTATTTCAGACTGACTAATTATAAGTATATAGTATATATATATGGTAGATTTGTGTAAATTTTCAATTTAGATAAATTTAAATTTAATTTGTATTTAATAGGCGGGACAACTTTGTATTTATATTTCCAAGAAGGTATAAGTTTGTTAATCTCTTACCCGGGACAAAATAAGGTAAGGGATTAAAACACCGTAATTAGGGGCGAATTAATGTAGCAGACAGTTGATAGTACCTGCTCGGGGACGAGTTTAGGGTCGCCCAATGGTACATGTCTATAGGCAGTGCGATACTAATTCGAACCTTAATTCTTCAATTTTTTTTTGCAGCAATCGTACTGTAATGCACAGGTGCATTAGCATGTTGAAATACCACTTTCGTCTTTGTCATTGGACGTTTTTCAGCAATAGCTGTCTTCAAAGGATCTAGAAGATTTGCTTTATTTTCGCTGTTTACGGTTTTGCCTTCTTGAAGATAGTCTATCACCAATATTCTTTATGAATCCCTAAAATACCGGAGCCATCGCCTTTCCCAACGATAAAACTGTCTTGACCCTTTTTAGAGTTGGTTATCCACGTTTTGTCCCCAGTTTCGACTGTTCTTTAGATTCGGGTGTACAATAATGAACCCATGTTTCGTCAGAAGTAACAAACCGGCGCGAAAAATCTGTTGTGTTGGGTTTAAAAATTTCAAAATTATTCACTGATATTTGTCAGCGAACACGTCTTTGTTCCGTCGTCAGTAAACGCTGCACCCATCTTAACGAAATCTTTCTCGTATTAAGTTCTTCGTGCAAAATATAAAGCACCCGTTCGTTTGAAATGCTCACTGTCTTTGCTATTTCTAAGGCTTTGAATCGTCGGTCACATAGCAACAAATCACTGACTTTATCCGCCATTTCTGGACTTGTAAGTGTTTTCGGCTGCCAACTGCGGGGACCATCTTCTAAGCTGCTCCTGTCACGCTTAAATTTATTTCCCGATCCAGAGTATCTCGCATCTATCATGGATTTCGGTGAAGGACATGCGTCTTTTTTAAAGATATTTAATCACTGCACGATCTTTAAAATTATCCATTTACAGCAGGGTAAAATTAAAGAAATTGCGTACGAAACACGCTTTGTCACAAGTTTATCAAACACCAACAGTAAACTAACGATGCATCGGTTATTAAAATGTTATGTATATTTTTTTAAATTTCAACCCCCCATCGTACAATAGAATAGTATAAAATTCAGAGCTATTTTAATGCTGTTTTGTGGATTGACTAAGAATTAATTAATTATCAATTAACTTAATTTAAAAGATTAAATCTTAAAAGTCTTAAACGATATTGTTCTTAATAAACTAAATTCATAAATGATAATTAATATAAACTCTATTATTTTACAGGAGAATGTCTAATGCTGTTCTTCATTGGGGTAAGTTTAAATAATTTTTTACACAGTTTTTATTTAAGAACAGCAAATATTTGATCTTTTAAGCACTTGTAATTTTGTGTTGAATGAAGGCTGTCATATTAGTTGACTTTGCCTTCTATTTACAAAGATATGAGACTTGCAAATTATAATATATACAATTGAAATACGTAGGTTGTGTCATAATTTCCCGACCTGACAAATATAGAAAGGAAACACAAAAACAACTATTATACACTTGGTACAATATTTAATAAGCCGTATTTCAATAATACATATTGCTGTGATATTTATTCTATAAATATGAGATGTTTAAGTTTTCGCACGAGCATATACCTACATAAACTCTTTATATATTTTACTTATCTCAGGGGTTAATTTCGGTTCTTTTTTATTAGGCTAGCGTCCAAATTATAAATGTTTCAGAGACATGATAATAAAATAATTTTTGGTAATTATCTAAATTTGTTTATTAGTAAAGGAATTATTGTGACAATACATTTCTGCTTAAATAATTTGAACGTTAACCAAACTTGGTATATATATATATATATATATATATATATATATATATATATATATATATATGTATATGTATATCGCTTCTGTTAATTGAAAAAATCTAAGCAGTATATACTATAACCTAATAATGTAAAAATCTGCAATTTACTATCATGAATATATGTTGTTATTATATAAATATCTCTTATTTTATTTAAATATCTGTACACTGGCTTATTATGCTGTCAGTTCCGTGTTTAGATCTCTGACTGGGCAGTCTGAGTAGGTTTTCATGGTTTTCCTGCTCGTTCAAGGCGAATACCGACAGCTTAAAATCTTAAGTCGCTCCACGGGCGCAGACATAATAATAACTCAATATTTACCAATCCCCCGTAATTGACGTCTTGCTGTCGAAAGTTCTGAAGCATGAGTTATTATTAAACTTGAATGTATCTTTGAATATTTTAATTTTATCCATGACAGCTACAGATATATAAGTTTGACATTGATATACTGTTATTTATGTTTTAAATTTCTTTGAAAAAGGCACTGTGTGTTGAAACATGTATGATTGTTTTAAATATACATATCAAAGTAAAACAGACCTTGAATCGCCGACTAATTTAATCTACCATATATATATATATATATATATATATATATATATATATATATAAGGTAAACTTAATTAGTCGGCGATTAAAGGTCTGGTTATTACTTCAAAGTGTATATATTTAAAATAATCCTACATGTTTCGGCAATGATGCCTTTGTCAAGGATATAAAAAATATATATATAAGGTCTGGCTTTACTTTAAAGTATATATATTTAAAACAACCCTACATGTTTCGGCAATGATGCCTTTATCAAGGATATAAAATGTAAATGACAGTATACAAATGTCATAAAATTGAATTGCTACGGATAAAATTATTCAAAGATACATTCCAATTCAATAATAATAAATCATGCCTTAGTATTCCAAAAACAGATAGACAACAAAAACAGGGAAAAGCAAGACATGAGTTATTATTATGTATGCGCCCGTGGAGCGTCTTAAGATGCAAAGTTGTCGGCATTCGCCTTAAACGAGAAGGAAAACCACGAGAACCTACTCGAACAACCAGAAAGGAATCAAAACACGTAACAGTCAGCATGATAAACAAATGTATATGATATTTAAATGTAATTGATATTTAAAAAAATTAAGATATATAATTATATACCAAACAAAAATATTATGATGGTTTTTTTTTTGTTATATAATTATATATCTTAAGTTATTTAAATATCAATTACATTTAAATATCATATATATTTGCTTATCATTCTGACTGTTCCGTGTTTTGATTCCTGTCTGGTTGTCCGAGTAGGTTTTCGTGGTTGTCCTTCTCGTTTAAGGCGAATGCCGACAACTTTGCATCTTAAGACGCTCCACGGGCGCATACATAATAATAACGCATGTCTTGCTTTTCCCTGTTTTTGTTGTCTATCTGTTTTTGGAATACTAAGGCATGATTTATTATTATTCAATTGGAATGTATCTTTGAATAATTTTATCCGTAGCAACTCAATTTTGTATCGCACATTTGTATACTGTCATTTATATTTTATATCCTTGATAAAGGCATCATTGCCGAAACATGTAGGGTTGTTTTAAATATATATACTTTAAAGTAAAGCCAGACCTTAAATCGCCAACTGATTGAATTTACCATATCATACCAAGGCCACGAAATAATTATATATATATATATATATATATATATATATATATATATATAGAAAGGATAATCGTTTTTTGGGGGGGAATCCAGCAAAATTAAACTCTATTACTTAAGTCTGTTCTTTATTTTTTTAGCCCAATATTTCGCGTCGAATTCGTATGCTTCCTCAGGGGATCAAACTGTGAACTTGTATTTTTTTTGGAGAAATTACTCATATGTTTGTAATATTCTAAATTAATACAACTAATGTCAATGGACGTACACTTAATTATTTCGAAATTACATTTTAAAAACAGGACAGGTTTGTAAAATGTAATTTCCAAATAACTGGAACGCTAACGGAGTAAAGACAAGAAGGGAGGAATTGACGGAGTTCGTCCAGAGGCACCATCTGGACGTAATGTTCGTTAATGAAACCCATCTCCGTCTGGCAGACAGGATGTCGCTGCCAAACTACGTTGCGTACAGGACGGATCGCTTGGGAGGCCGAGGAGGGGGCACGGCGATCTTTGTCAAACGATCAATCGAGCATCATGTCAACGTTACTCCGAACCTACGGCGTGTGGAGGTGACCAGCGTCACGATCCAGACAGCAACAGGGCCTATTCGATTCCTGTCGGCTTACAACCCGCCGGGACGAACACTTATGGAGGCCGACTTGTCAGAAATATTTCTGGACAGGTCACCGACAATCCTGGCTGGAGACCTGAACGCCAAACACACGTCATGGCATTCCAGGAACACAAACTGGAATGGGAGACGCTTGAGAGAGTTTGCCGATGAGTTGGAGTTGGAGGTGGACGGTCCGGAAGAGCCCACGTACTTCCCGACCAGAGGCCGACCTGACGTGTTGGACATCATCGTGATGAAGAACATCGTGATGGTTCATGAGCTAACCAACCTCAATGAGCTATCGTCTGACCACAATCCGGTGATGTTGGGACTTGGGAATGCGGCGAGAGAACCAGAGGACCCACCGGTCCGACGGATTGTCTCGTGGCCCGCCTTCAAGGTCCACATAACAGAACACCTGGAAGACATCACGATGATCGACACCGAGGAGCAGATGGAAGAAGCGGTTCAGCGACTCTCTGACAGCATAGCGGACAGCGTCCGACACGCCACGAACTGGATTCCCGTTCAAGACGTCAGAACGCACACTCCCAGGGCGATCAGAGACTTGATACGGGAGAGGAATCGGGCGAGGAGACGCTGGCAGAGAACGCTGGATCCCGCGTCCAAGAGGGAACATAACCGTCTTTCGCAGCAGGTAAAAGATGCTCTGGCAGAACTGAGAGATTCAAGGTGGAACGACGTCATCGATCGGGCCTCCGAATCGACCAACGCGTTCTGGAAGACCATCAAGGTGCTGAAGAACCGACGAGCTCCCATACCCCCCATCCATGGCCTACATGGCATGGCTCTCACTATCGACGACAAGGCAGCAGCGTTCGCAGAAACGCTTGAGAGGCAATGCAGTCCCGACTACGAGAATGCAGACATCGACGACATCGGCCGCATCCATCGAAGAGTGAGGCGCATCCTGGAGGAAGACGAGAACGACGAGCTGACGCCAATCACGTCTGAGGAAGTGAGAGGGGTAGTGAGAAAGTTCCGGCCACGAAAAGCACCTGGATATGATGGAATTTCATACCAAGCACTCAAGCTCATGCCAAGAAAGGGTATCGCTGCGATGACGAACATCTTCAATGCAATGCTACGACTGCGTCATTTTCCAACCCCCTGGAAGTGCGCGGACGTAGTAATGTTGCCGAAGCCGGGAAAGTCGCTGACTTTCCCACAAAACTACAGGCCGATCAGTTTGCTCCCTGTGATAGGGAAGACAGCTGAGAAGCTAATACTGCGTCGACTGGAAGACGAAGTCGAGGAGTTGGGCATCATCCCTGATGCCCAATTCGGATTCCGACGCGACCATGACACAGTTTTGCAGGTGCTACGACTCGTAGAGGATGTCAAGGAAGGTTTCAACGTAAGGGAATACACGGGAGCTGTGTTCCTGGACGTTGCCAAGGCATTCGATAAGGTCTGGCACCAGGGCTTGCTGTACAAGATGCATCAAGCCGGCATCTCATTGGGACTCCTGAAATTACTCAGGAAGTTCCTAATCAAGCGAACATTTAGAGTTTTACTAACGGGCCATCGTTCTGATTTCAGGTTAACGACAGCAGGGGTACCGCAGGGCTCGGCGCTCTCACCACTTCTCTTCACGATCTACGCCAGTGACATTCCGACAGTACCGAGAGTCAATATAGCGATGTACGCGGACGACGTGTGCATCTTCACCCGCTCCAGGAGCGCCAGGATTGTTGAAGCCCGACTTCAAGAATCTTTGGATCAACTGGAAGACTGGTACAGCAAATGGAGGCTTCGAATCCAGCCCGATAAAAGTACGGCCGTACTTTTCTCGCGGAGTGGACTTAGGAAGGCGAGGGAGAGACCGGCGACAGCGCTAACCCTGGACGGGGACGAGATTCCATGGCGGACCGAGGTCAAGTACTTGGGGGTTATTCTGGACACTCGGCTGACGTTTGGCTCGCATGTGACGTCCGCAGTGGATCGCTCGAAGCAGATGCTTGTGGCGTTCTACGCAATGTTGAACCGGCGAAGTAAGCTTGATCCTGCTTGCAAGATCAAGCTCTACAAGACCGTGATCAGACCGTCGATGCTGTACGATTCTGTCGCTTGGGCGACCGCTGCGAACTGCCACATGAAGAAGTTGCAAGTCGTGCAGAACCGGGTGCTTCGGATGGCCCTCGATGCTCCATGGTTCGTGAGGAACACCACCCTCCACCGCGACACCAACATGATGACAATCCAGGAGGAAATCAAGAAGAACTCCGAGAAAACTTTCGCGAGAGTACTGGATCATCCGAATCCTCTCATCGCAGAAGCCGCCGACTACGACCCCGGGATCCCATGGCAACACAGGAGACCGAGGATGATACTCAACTGAATATTCGACTTACTTAAATATTTATATTTATCTAATTCTTCTTACTTTTACAGGTTAACTGTCATCCACTGACCGTGGTGGAAATCAACAACAACGAAGAAAGAAGCAAAGTTTGTCCGAACCAGGACGAACATCATTGAAGACGGAAGAGGTAAAGGAGCAGGCTCCAGGAACTCTGAAAACAGATGCGGACCTATGGACCTATCTTAAAAAAAATGTTATCCACGCAAGTTCCATCAGATGTTAACCGAGCTATAATTTCCTAGATAAATTACCGTATATGGAGTTTCTTGAATTTATTGGTAATTAATGTTTGTATCAATGTTTGTCAAATTAAAATCGTGTAATTTTCTGTATGTGAATATCAACTTAACGCGGCATAACAGATATCTAAACATCATATTTTTAATAATTAATTGAGTTTCCCAGTTTGAATTTTGAAAAATAAATAATTATGACAATTTTCTTGGTTACATTTGTGGATATCAAGCTTATGCTGTATTTAGCAGATATCTGTTATAAATAGTTGTATAAAATATTGAATTTATCTTTTTGAATTTCAAACTAATCGTCCATATAAATGTTCAAAAATAATGATTAAATTTTTACTGGCTTCTAATTAATTTATAATTTTAATATATACATATATACTTATCTTTGTTCTTTGTAAGTACTTTCAGATTCTCTTTTGTACATAGCGCCTTCAATTTACTTTTGAATTTAAATTGAATTTATTCAACGGTTGATTTTACTATGGATAAAAAAATATGGTATATAAAAAGTTCCACGTGTCAATCGTAAATGCGAACGGTTAATATTACTAATAAAATTTTCACGTCTAACTCTTTCAAATAGTTGGATAGAAGTCCTTGTTTTTGCCATTTTCGGTGTTTTATAGCTTTCCTTCGGTTCGAATCACTATTAGTCGTTAACCCGAGCACATCTTTTCGTAATTTAATTGTATATTTTTCAATATTCATTTACATTTTTACATTTTACCAATTATATTTTATTATTTAAAATAATGTCGTAAAGTTTCTTTGTATTTTGCTAGACAGTTCTTTCCTTAATTTTTCTTCAGTTTGTAGTATTTTCATTTTATGTGTGTTTAAATTTTTGTCCAAGAGATTCTCGTGTCAATTGGTAAATATCTTGGCTAAAGTAAATTCACCGGTATCAATTGATAAATTTCTTGGTTTCAGTAAATTCATGCCTAAACTCACACTTCTTAATGACTCGGCATTCCTAATTCTATTTTTTTAAATCTTCCAAATCTACAAGAGGCGCGTGGTGTACCATATCCTTCAAATATCCCCTTAGAAAATAATTTAACGGCGTTAGATCACGCCTGTTTTATCTACATTCTTCATAAATCAGGATCATATTCAATTTTTCCACATTTACAAAATCGTCGTTTTGAATTTTTAGTACAACTTTGTTGGGAGCAATCTTGAGACAAATTTTAATAATACTTTATGAACTGTTAAAGTTAACAAACAAATAATGTCAAATTTTGCTTTTGTTTCCATAGATCGCTTTGGTTTCTACGATCCTAATTTTTGAATATTTAAAATGCAATTTCACCTCTGTATTGAAGTCTAAATACTAAGTGTAATGTTTAATGGGAAATAGAATTTTCCGGAGAATTCAAATTTTGAGGAAAATATACAGGGTGCTATTTAAAATAAAAAAGTTAGGGTCGTTTCCGGTTAAAGCGAAACTGAAAGAATATGAGTATTAGGTTCAGTTTAAAGAACGTTAAACGTATATTAGTTGCCTAAAATTAAATTTTTTTTTTATTAGATAACGGAGATACGCCATTGGAACAACAGAACTGAGACACCCAGTTTACTTTATTGGGATATTTTTATACAGTAATATTCATTTAGCAACAATAAATAATATAAATGCACACTGTATGTACTAATTATTATTAGTACACAAAAATTAAGCTTAATTATACTTATAAATAGATATTATTTAATTACATAATTTTTCTATAAAAACATTTTATTTTGAATTATTATGTTAAAATAATGTTTTTTTTTAACTTAAAATTGTCAAAATAATAAATCGCCGTCTTTACAGTTATAAATGGTTCTTATTTATCATGCGACTAAGGTACTGAGGCAGATCCTAGTGTATATATTTGTAGTATACGAGATATACAAATGACTGTATATGTGTAGACATTCGAAATTGACATTGCTAGCCGTACAAATGGGAAGGCTTCTTCTGTATTCTATTTGAATATCATGGGCAGTGGGCATAATATTCGACTGCGGACCTACTGACAGACAGTTCGACTTCTTCGCGTGCAGTTTCAACACCAAAGGAATACATTGCCAAGTTTAAAATAATTATAATTGCTGTTAGTTATTGTGTAAACTTCCTGGTTCGATCGACTATAAAATAATCGAAAATTATTCGATATTTCCATGCATTCGTACACTATACAGGTATCGTAATTAACAATATTGAAACACATTGCTGAAGAATCAGTAATAACATATACAGGGAATGTCTTTTTAGTGTGGGATACAGCCTCATAGAGGGGGCTAGTAATTAAGCGTCAGGTATCAAAATTAACCTCAATCTTTCGTTAACCTAAATCTAAAGTTCCATCAAGATACGGCAAGTAATTTGGTCATAGTGAATTTTTAAAGGCTATAAGTTCAGCGAAAAATGGAATTGAGTCGAGAAAACTTTCGGAGAGGTTTAACATAACAAAAATGTCTTGCAGAATTGGTTTCTGTTTTTGAAGATGAAGCACCATATCAATCGACAATTTCACGTTGATACTGTGAATTCCAACGTCCCAGGACAGATCCGGCACCCAGAAAAGCATCGATGCTGTCTGCCATTCAGTCTGCCGATTAAGGAAGATTGTTCGGTCAACATAGATTTAATTTGTATTTTTAGTTTTACATATTTAGATATAATCAAATAGATTTAGTTGTATATATTTTACGTATTAATTCATAGGTTTTAATTTTGTTCTATTTGTAAATATAAACCGTATAGAAAAGTCACTGGAAATCAATAAAATAAAGAAAACTGACAAGATCTTAAATGATCAATTAGAAACAAATAATTCACCCTTACTTAATCTATTTATTTGATTTGCAGACAGTTACATAGTGTATAGTATTTTTGTATTTTTCCATAGAATTCTTTATCCCTGTAATATAATGTAAACCTTTAGTTTTATTACTTAAGAACAGTACATTTTTTTATAAACCGTAGCGAAAGTTTTGTATAGACATCCCGTAATAAAAAGCACCCATCCCTCTGACTATTTTTTAAAATAAAACATGTGTTTTTGCTTGTTACTGTTTACTTGTGTTTAATATAAAAAATATTTTGTAAATAAGTTAGTTATATGTCTGACGAAGCCCAGGTTGGTGCGAAACGACTCGTTACAGTGATAATTAAAAAGTGAAATTCATAAAATTTGTTTTATTTTATCTTAATAGTTATAATGGAATTTCATCAAGTAAAGGCCGAAACAATCATATGTATAGAAAAGTCTTGGAGTTTCCCAAACATTTAATCTGTTAAGTATCTATCTGGTCATGTATAATCTTCTTTTAAATCCGTTGATTGCTTGTTGTAAGCCTTTATAATAGCATAAGTTTTATTGTTATATGTATTGTATTGTATTTAATGTATTCATATTTTTGATAGGTTTAGAGGTTTCGGTTTAATACATTTTTCCTGTATTCTTCGAATACGGGACGATATCTCTAGCCCACTTCCTCTTTATTGTAATTTACGTACTTGATATATTGCCATTCAATTCCAGTAACAATTGTATTGTGTATTTAGTATTTAATATTTATTTTATTTCCCCATAATTAAGGTTTCATGTGCATATTGTTTATTTTAATCCATTTATGACGTTGGTAAACTACAGCATATACTTTTCCTTGAAGAACGGTCATATATTTGCATGGAAATTTCAGTATAATCAATTTAGTTGTTTTCTTCCTCCCTTGTATTGGCGGGGACATAACTTTCTTTGCAAAAATAAATTAAAACAAAATTCAGTTCCAACCCAGATCTCAGCGATCTCACTACAAGAAAAATTATGTATTAGCCAATTTCTCGGCCTTTACTATTAAAACCAGATTCATGCCTTTATATTATGTTTAATGGAACTCCAAGATTCAATTTATTAATTATCTTGTAAATAAATTAGTGTTATTCAAACTATTGCATTACTTTAACTCATACAGGTTCGGTCTACAATCATCTTGCATGCGGCTTCCCATACATAAGGCGTGAGAAGTTGCCAAACCGTACCTACCTAACAAATATACATACGAGAGCCGGCAAGTAGACCTTTAGAGAAATAAAAATGTTCTTCTAGATTAGTGGTTTGCCGAAGCAGATGTGATAGACAACGTACTTTAATTTTACCAGTACTTTTGTTTGAGAATTGACAAATGAATATGAATGTATTCCGTAATAGTGATATACTATACAGCTATGCACATGTACAATATTGTTAACAACGAGCGCAAAAAACATAATTTGAGAATCTTTTAGGTAAATAGTCATTAAATACAAGCTGTAAAAAATAGTAAATGTATAACACTACCAAAGTAGACGTATTGAAGTAAGAGAAAAAAAATGCTCTTCTAAAGGCAATAAATTTTAAAATAAAATAGATAAAAAAAATAAAGAAAATTCTTGGAAAACAAAATGAAAAAATTCAATAAATATAATTTCTGGGGAAACAGGAAGAGTACGATAAACTAAAAGAATAATTCTAAATAATGGAAATTAAAATATACTTCTAAAATAAACGGAATTCTTGAAAAACCAAATTAAAACTTCTCAATTAATCAAATGTTCGAATAATCCACCTCTTTGCTCCTGACAGTACGCAAGTCTATGATAAAAATTATTTCGTACATTCGAAAACATTTCCGGGGTTATCGTATTTGCACAATCAACAATTTTTTGTCGTAGTTCCCCAAGATTGCGTGCTCGATTGTGCTGATGACTATACAGGGTTTGTTTTACATACCCCCAAAAAAAGAAATCCAGGGGTGTTAGGTCGGGAGATCGTGGCGGCCAAACAATTGTACCAACGGAACTTATTAGACGTTCATGAAATGTTTCCCTTAAAAATGCTTGAACCAGACGAGCAGTATGGGCAGGACAGTTATCCTGCTGGAGCCAGATATCGTCAAAATTAACCTCAAGGGCACGAAGGGCTGGTATAATTTCATTTTGCAGCATTTGCAAATATTTAGCTACTGTTAAGGTGCAGTCAATAATAAAAGGACCAATGATGTGATCCCCCAAAATGCCGGTCCACACGTTCAATTTTTGGGGATACTGGGTACGCAGAGGTAGATAGATATGACAATTTGCTTTAGACCAATATCTTGTAGCCATTGGATTATGACGCCCATGTAAATAAAAGGATGATTCGTCCGTAAACAAAATATTTGCAATAAAATTGTTATTGGCAATGACCTTCTCCATAACCTGTTCGCAAAATGCAACGCGTTTTGATTCATCGTGAGGAAATATTTCTTGACGTTTTTGAATTTTAAAGCTACGGTATCCTTGCCTATTCAAGATTTTTCTTACAGTTCTCGCTGGTATATTGACTTGTTCGGCAATTTGGCGCGATGAGCATGGTTCATTATGTTCAACCGCGCTACATACTAAAACTTCCCGTTCTTCTCTTCCTTCATTCAGTACGCGCATTCTAGGTACCTTATTTATACATTTTCGACAATGTTGCACACACCCAGTAGCTTCAAACTTATGAACAATACTCATTATTGTTGGTATTGTAGGCACAGGTCTATTTTGGAAAGAAAAAATAAATCGCCCTACTACCTCTTGAGCAGTACTACCAGAGTAGTACCACTTAATAATTTGTATCCTTTCCTCGTTTGTATAAACAAACATATTGAATAAAAACTATAAAAACAGGCCAAAATCAAATAATACAAAATATAACTGCCAATTAGAAACAAATTAAATTCAACAATAAAATTAATAAATGTGAAGTAGGTAATTGTTATAATATTAACTTCAGATACTTATTAAGAATATCACGAACGTGAATAATAATATAAAAATGAAGAAAACAACCACCAACATGCACAATATTGGTCTCTTATGATCGAAATGATTGTATCGACCTGTCTTTAAGGGTTCTCACTACTTTTCTCGAACTTGCGCACTTGTGTATTTAACTTGGCAACTACGTTCGTTTATATACATGGACTTGTAGCTCGCATTTAAGGTAAAAACGGGCCAAACGTGTATATTTCGGTCGACACATACCGAAAATTCCTTTAAACCAGGAGGAACAAAGATAGCCATGTGATATATTGTGAACTTGAGACATCAATGAGTATTTCAAAAACCTCAATCCAAATGAACTAGGTGTGAGAAAATTAGTTTCCCGTTAGATTCCACGTCTTTCAACCGAAGAGCAAAGGTCGGTTCGCGTTAATTGGTGCCGAAAAACTTTGAGCCGATTCAATAAGTGAAACTCAAAAAACTTCTATAGCATTGTGACTGGCGATGAATCTTGGATATATTCTTATGACTCCGAATATAAACGTCAGTCAGCTGTTTGGGTGTTTCAACTTGTAGAGAATCCGATAAAAGTTATCCGTTCGCGAAGTGTGTCGAAGAAGATGGTTACAACATTTATCTCAAAATCAGGACATGTAGCTATAATTCCTTTGCAGGTTCGAAGCATGATTAAAGCGGATTGGTACACAACCGTTTACCAGAAATAACCACCATGTTCCAATAAATCAAACCACAACGGCAAATCATCCTGCATCATAACAATGCGAGTTCACACACAGTTCGAAAGACAATTGAGTTTTTGGAGCAGTAAAATATCGAATTATTAGCATAGTCCCAACAATTTTTTTACGTTGCCAACAATCAAGAATTGAAAGCGTGATCGATGATGTCAGTCGCCCGAAGAAGCAGTTTTGACTCCCATATACACATGAAAAATGTGTGAAAGTCATATCTATTCCGAAACGTGCAGATACCGGTATTTCATTGTTGTTACAAATCATCAGTACACGTTATCCGAAAATAGATATGACTTTCATTTCTATACTGCGTGTATATATACGAACACGAACTGTGAAGAACCGCATGCCCATGAGAATTAATAACTATTAAATTCTCAAATACATGCAATTGTCGCTATAATTTGTTGTTGAGAATTTAGTAGTTATTAGATCTTATGTGTATGAAGTTCTTCATATACAGTGTGTCCACGGATTCATTCTCAACAATGGGGATCTCGCTTATTATGAGAGATAGAGAGTTGGTTAAATAAGATAAAATACTTCAGAGATAAAGTTGTACCAAACCCTATTCACTAGCTTTGAATATTTAACGTACCTCGGGCGCTATTGCAAAAAAGTAAATTTTTGTTTTTTCGATTTTCTTTAAAAACTCTTTTATTTTTAAAGTAAGACAAATTTAGTTTGCACTTCCTTAAGGCACTTTTTTAATAGGAATCTGATGGTGTATTTATATTATTGAATATTGCTATAGTAGATGAGCTATAATGGCCAAGCTTTATTTCAAAAATGTATAATTTGTTATACCTGATACCAAAACTAATTTCAAAAATTAAAAAAAACAACAAATTGTTACATTAACATGTTAGAGGGGTTGTGGCATTTGACAATAGAAAGTTTTGCAAACAAAGAAAGGAAGAAAGCTTTATATTGCAACAATTATTTATTAAATTAAAAACATAGGCAGCTCAAAAAATACTTATATATTATTTAAAACAAAATTATAATAAGAAATTATAAAAATGTTCAAACAGTTGACCATCATTTTCCAAACATATCTACGAATAGTAGATTTAACAACTTTATGTAAAACCACGCTTTCACGAAATTCATTTATGTTATTGTAGCTGCGGGCATATACTTTGTTTTTAACGTAACCCCACAAATAGAAGTCGAGCGGCATCAGATCAGGAGATCTTGGTGGCCTTTCCACCGGTCCACGAGTTCCGATCCACCTGTTACCAAACCGCTGACTGAGGAAATTGGTTACAATTCTGGAATTATGTGCTGGAGCACCGTCCTGATAAAACCAACAATTATGAGCCTCTTGTAAATGTAATTCACCCAGCAAGTCTTCAATAATATTTTGCAGTAAATGCAAATAAACGTTGGACGTTAGTGTTTCATTAAAAATTATTAGACCAATTAATCGTGATCCTAGTATGCCACATCAGACATTCAATCCAAAACGCACTTGATGTCGAGCAGGTCTGATTACATGAGGGTTTTCTGTAGACCAAAATCGTAAATTTTGTCTATTGAATAAACCATTGTTTGTGAATCTAGCTTCATCGGACCGTAATATTTGAGGAGAAAATGATCATTATCATCGCATTGCCTAGTGTACCATTCATAAAATTCTCTTCGTCTTTCATTATCCCCTGGTCTTAAAGATTGACATATATTGTATTTATATGGATTATATTTGTGGGAGGCCAAAATCTTATGAGCAGTAGATTTGGGAACGTCGAACTTCCCGAACTGAGGTGTTTGGATTTTCAACAACTGCTTGTAAAACATTAGTTTTAGTTTCATTACTTATGCGCTGCGGTTTTGTATATGGCTTAGTAAATGATCCGTGATGTATTAAATTTACCGTTAAATTCTGGATATTGGTTTATCTACATTTCGGCAGCTCTCGTCGAATTTTTGTGACACATAATGTAACAGTACAACATATCAAATTTGTCACTATTACTAAACGGCTCCATGACAGCAAAATTATTTAATACCAGTCACTAAATTTAATATTTAAATGGTACTTTATATTTTATTATGCTAGGTATTTATTTTGCTATTCGATTTGTAAATTTCACAGAACATAAACTAAATGTCAACTATAAACAAACACTAACAATGACAGTTCTATCTTAGATTGTCTTATGTTTCCAAGGTTTCCAATTGTCAAATTTCATAAGCGTTTTAACCTGCTAATGTAACAATAACATTTTTTTTTTAAATTTTTGAAATTAGTTTTGGTATTAGATATAACAAATTATACATTTTTGAAAAGGGAAAGAAAAATTGTTTTCGATGGTGTCATAGCCAACTATGACCCCTATAAGAAAAATGAAACTTGACCATTGTAACTCAACTACTATAGCGGTATTAAAAAATATAAATACACCATCAGATTTCCATTAAAAAAGTGCCTTAAGGAAGTGCAAACAAAATTTGTCTTACTTTAAAAATAAATGAGTTATTAAAGAAAATCGAAAAAACAAAAATTCACTTTTTTTTTGCAATAGCGCCCGAAGTACGTTAAATATTCAAAGCTAATGTATTGGGTTTGGTATAACTTTACCTCTGGAGTATTTGATCCCATAATCAAATCTCTATCTCTCATAATAAGCGAGATCCCCATGTTGAGAATGAATCTGTGGACACACTGTATATATATGAAAATTAAAAATTTGTGAAAGACATATCCGCCCGGAGTATGCAAATATCGACATTTCACCGTTTTTACGGATCATCAGTGCACATTATCCGGGGCAGACTACTTCGAACTAGCGGTAGTGACATTGAAAGCAGTCGAGAAATAGTGTAGAGTGGTTTGTATGCCTAATGCGTCTAATGTCATTACCTCTAGTTCATCGTTGATATAGTGAGGGCGCTGCCATCATAAAAAATGTTCCCTATACCTTGGAGTAAATTATAACATTGTGTTCGGGTATTGTGACATTGACTTGACGTTTGTACGACTATAGTGTAACAAACTAAAATGCCACACACTTATTCTAATTTAGAATATGCTAATATGGTGTTTGTTTATGGATTTTGTGATGGGAATGCTACAGCTGCTGCTAATGAATATCGTCAACGGTTTCCACATCACAGACATCCTAATAAAACTGTATTTATTAGTGTATTCAACACATTGTGCGCGACCGGAAAGCTTCCCAGTGTAAACATAATATCTGAATGAGGCAGTCGACAACAATTACAAGAAGTAGAGATATTCTGGATGTAGTAGAAGAAGACGCAACTACCAGCTCACGGAGAATTAGTATTCAAATGGGCATTCCACAAACAAGGGTGATAAAAACACACCACTGCTTACGTCTGTACCATGTACAAACAGTACAGCACCTACAACGAGATGATAATCGTAGACGTATGGAATTTTGTCGATGGATAAATGATAATCCTCGTTTGGTATCGCGTATTGACGGTATTAATAATTGTCATAACCAGCATGTATGGTTAGACGAAAATCCACACGCAACAGTCGAAAGTAACTTTCAACATAAATTTTCGGTAAACGTGTGGTGTGGTATGATCGATGGTTTTTTAATTGGTCCTTACATTTTTGAGAATCGCCTCACGGGAGACACCTACTTACATTTTTTAGAAAATGAACTGCACAGACTGCTAGAGGATGTTCCCATAAACATCAGAATCCAAATCTTCTACCAGCACGATGGAGAGCCTGCACATTACGCTCGTGCAGTCAGCCAACATTTGGCTGAAAGGTTTCCAAAGAGTTGGATTGGACGTGGTAGTCACATTGGTTGGCCTCCTAGGTCTCCAGACCTCACGCCACTCGATTATTGTTTATGGGGCTGGTTAAAAAATTAAGTGTATCAAGTAAAAGTGGACACTCGTGAAGCACTAATTCAACGGATTATGAATGCTGCTGACAATATCAAACATCAACCTGACGCAATCAGGAACGCAACCAGCGCCCTTGGTAGACGATGTAAAAAATGTTTTGAAATGAATGGCGGTATTTTTGAAAATATATTATAAAGAACGATAATAAAAATAAAATACAAAAACTTCAATGTATGAAATTTTGATTATTTTTAATTACGCTATAACTCGAAAACAAATAAAAATCGGATAGCAACATTTGAGTTTTTTTACATTACTTTCACCTGTAGAATACACTCCTACAGTTTGGTCGATTCTTCACGACTCACCCTGTATATACGAACTATAATGGACTTCATGTGTATGAGAATTAATAATTATTAATTACCCACAATAAAATTTTGGGTAAGTTTACTAATTCTTAAATTCAAAATCCCCGCACGTACGTTACATATTCTTGTTCACTTCCTGAAAAAATGTACCTATTTATATAGCACACACTTACGGTTAGTTCGCGTGCTAAAACATCGATTCATATAAGAGTTTATGTTGTTGATAAAATAATCGTGCCAGTTATTATAAAAATCTTTCATATACAGGCATTGTCGAGGCTAGAATGTTATAAAACCATTACACCATAAAAACGATTTTAAAGTAAGCGATATTTACCGAATGTTTGCCGAGCACGACTACAGAGTTGATAGAGTGATAACAGAACCAAGAAATGTTTATTTTGCATTGCAATCTGCGTAAATCGAAAACAGTTTTATTTCGAACAGTGTTTCAATTTAGTCACTGCATTGAATAATTAGTATAATTACTGATAATAATTGCGTTTAGTAATCTGTTAAATTATAATCATCGTTTGAATAGAATTAATTACAATAATATTTTTTACATAGCAGTTGATTTCTGCATGTTTTAGGAAATTCTATTGTTAGGCTATATACCTACATTATATTACTTACGAAAGTCTGCATATGAGGATGTGACGTAATTGTATTGAATATATGTTGGAATAATGTTTATTCCACCAATGCAATAAATAATTATACACCTTGTGTATGTGCAATAATTGACAGTAAAGAAGAACAGAAAAAAATATTATTTTGAATATAATGATTTTGTTTTATGTTGAAGTTACAAGAAGTTAAAACCGAATACTTTCCAAAATCATATTATATTATATTATTTAAAGTTAGAAATAAAGTGTAATTCTTTAATTCAGTTTATAACAAATTAATATTGAAATTTAGGAAGTTTATGACAGTAGCTGTAATATGAACATAATTGAAATTTACTTAACAAAATGACATAAGTTTAATAACGGGAAATCATATACGTTGGCACGACCATTACTGCAGGTGTTACTTCGCCTTTTGCATAATTTATATTCCACGGGTGATGTAGATTATGTATGCTTTAACAGAAAGTGGTCAAGCAATAGGGCGTAGGAGCAAACATATCCGTGTTGAACTAGTATGAGCTGATCTCAGGTTATGGGAGAGATAGTTATAGACCTTAATATTATTCATAGGTTAACTGATTGCTTTGTTGGTCTAGAGAGAAAGTCGCTCTTAGTCGTATATAATTTTATACATGTTGCCTTCCTTACTGACTTATACAGGGTCTTTTTTTATGTTGAGACATTAATTTTAACTGGTGAACGTTGTCAAATAATACCCATTTTTCGAAGAAAGAATATTAAACGTTACGTGTAATTTTTCCAAAGACACTTGAGTACTTAGAAGCCACAATAACGATATTATGCCTGAAGTCTATTTAGGATTGGAGACAAGGAACGTTATAGGCAGTGATATCGGGCCCAGTAACATAAAACACACAAATTCAGAATCAAAGTTATATCTCGCAATTGTTGTTTCTTCGCATTATTTACTGTCTATTAATTGCGTTTTGACTTAAACTGTCAGAATTAACTTGATAGACGTTCAAATATTAATAATGGTTCAATTAACTGAAAAAGAACGTATTGAAATTCTGGTTGGTTGGTTTTGGTGACCGCGTCAGAACTCATGAAGAAGTATGCGATTTATTTAACAATTTGCATCAAGATCAGCATCCAATATCACGAAATGTTGTTGGTAAAACTTTGAGAAGCCATAATTAACCGGAAATGTTAGAAATTTACCGAAAAGCGGACAACCAAAAATCGCAGCTAATGAAGTTATTGCTTAAGATATTGCTATAGCATTAGAAGAATTACCTCAGACTTCTACTACATCCCTCGCACAAAAGCATGATATAAGTTGCCGATCAGTAGCCATAATATTCTTCTTCTTCTTTTTGTGCCCTCTCCGTCATCGGAGGTTAGCGATCACATCAGCAAAGGTCTCTCGATTTGCAGCAGCTCTAATGAGTTGTTCAAAGTTTAATCCGGTCCAGTTCCTAATATTCCGCATCCACGATAGTTTCTTTCTGCCAAGCCCACGTTTACCCTCTATTTTTCCTTCAATTATGAGCTGCAGTAGGTAATATTTTTCATTTCTCAAAACGTGACCAAGGTAAGCCGTCTTTCGCATCTTTACAATGTGGAGCAGTTCTCGATCTTTGTGTACCCCTTTCAAAGTTTCGTCATTAGTTGTATGTGATGTCCATGGAATTCTTGGCATTCTTCGGTATGTCCACATTTCAAATGCTTCTATACGGTTCATACTGACAGTTTTCAAAGTCCATGTTTCCACTATATATAATAAGCGTATAATAGCGTTGACCAGACCTAACACTTTGTAAACCGTACGCGTAAATTTACATTTAGCTGTTTATCGCACAGTATGTTTTTGAGTTTGAAGAAGTTTTGCCTTGCTTGTTCAATTCTGGACCTTATTTCGATGTCATGGTCCAGTCTTGAGTCAATCCAGCAACCCAGGTACTTAAAGCGATCAACCCTGGTCAATATTTCCCCGTCAACCCGTAGAGGTATGGGTACGTTTGAATTACGAGAAATTAACATTACTTTCGTTTTGCTGATGTTTATGGCCATATTAAACTCTTTGCATGTCATATTTAATATGTTGATTATGTTTTGTAATGCTATATCGGTATCCGCAATCAACACAGTATCGTCTGCGTCACGGATAGTCGATATATTGACACCGTTTATTTTTATTCCGTCGTTACAACCCCTAAGCGCCTTCGCAAACAGATACTCTGAGTATATATTAAATAGTATGGGGGACAACACGCACCCCTGTCTCACTCCTCTACAAATGTTAATATTTCTTGAAGACAAGTTAGTCTCGATTCTTATTCTTGCGGACTGGTGCCAATACAAGTTTCTGAGAAGTCTCAAATTCCCATCATCCAGCCCGATTTCCTCCAGGAACTCGAAAAGTTTATCATGGTTTACTCGGTCAAACGCTTTCTCAAAATCGACGAAACAAATATGTATGTCTCTTTGTTGGTCGTAGCCATAATATTGAAGCACGAAAAATATCATCCATATAAACCACGTTTAGTGCAAGAATGATTGGATGGGAATTATGATCGTAGAATTTAATTTTGCGAAAGACTGATAGAGATTGCAAAAATATCTTACATACAATTTGCTGTTTTCCGATGAGACTACGTTTTGTTTTAATGGTACCGTTAATCGCCATAATTGTCGATATTGGACAATAGATAACCCTCATTGGATGCTAGAAACGCATACACAGCATCCGCAGAAATTAAACGTTTGGGCTGGTATTTCAGGAATCGTATTATTGGTCATTTTTTCATTCATGGCATACTAACTGGACATAGATATTTAGATCTTTTATGTGATCAGGTTGTTCCTAATATTGAGGAAGATTGGGAATTACCTGTAGCTGTTTGATTCCAACAAGATGGAATACCCCCTCACTATGCAATTAATGTTAGAAGTTTGTCAAATGAAACATTCCCAAATCGGTGGATTGGTCGTAGAGGATTCATTGAATTAATTAAATTTCCTAGATTTTTCTTTTGGGGTTATTTAAAATCTGTCGTTTACACAGTGTTGTAATGGTTGTAATTTGTTTCCGTTTTCGGTGTTTTTAAGTTCATATGAAAATCCTACGGCGAATGTACCGTAGGATTTTCATACACCCAAGTGGTGTCGAATCACAGTTTCTTATAGGCCAGTCAATGTCACCTATTCACATTCGCACATTCTTACTGCCTCTAAAGTTTCATTCACTGTATGTGCTTGTGGCGCCATCCTGCTGAAACCATGTGCGATTGTCACACTCTTCAAATGTTTGTAATGCTGGTCCTACAAAATTGCGGATCATCGAAGAATACCTGTGCCACAATATATTAATGAATATGCCAATAATAAAATACTTACAATTACAGAGTTAAAATTTAGCAAAGGCGCAACTAAACTTTATTAAATAAATTTTAACTCTTTAATTGTAAATATTTTATTATTGGCATATTCATTAATATATTGTGGGTTTTGTTAATAGTATAGGATTTCCTGAAGAAGTAACCAACGGTTACGAAATATAGAAAGAATGAACATTCGAGTTTTAATATAAACAGACCGATAACCCAAATAGTAATGAATACTGGGAATACTTTGAAATAAGTTAATATATAAAAGTTTTATTATGTGCCGAGTTGATCAGCCAAAAATATCGATTAAACAGTGAAAATAAATAATTATAAGTAATTTCTTATAAACGTATGTCGATAATAATATGCTATTACATTTAATTCGACATGTCTAATGATATATCGAGGACTGCAATACCAACAGTACGCTCAATAAACAGATCAATTCTATACTCATGTCATTTACGCAAATTTAAATAAAAATGTCTTCCGAAACTAACCTTAGTCGAAACGAAAGAGAATATTATCTTTCTGAGGGCGAGGTTCTCTATAACAATGTCAATTTTAATAGGTAAAGATCTTTTTAAATAACATAAACTTTATAGGACCAACTAAATTAAATTCAAGAATATAATACTTCAAGAATGTATGTTTATTTTCTATATGAAATTAAATCTGATATAGTTATTTACATCTGTGGCTATTTCTAATATTATAAAGATGATATTATTCAACACTTAATGATGAATTCTTGGTCTTAAATATTTTTAGTTTATCACTTACATGATTTGATTTATTGTGACAATACTTAAAGAAATTTAATTAGACTCGAACCAATTGCAATACTGCTTCTACTACGAAGAAAATTTCCAACTATTTCGAATTAGTATCCTAGCTATTGAAGAATCTGGTAGTTAATTTGAAAACAACCAATCCTTAATGATATAAATGGATAAACTTGATGAAATAGCTAATATGTATCCAACTCCTCCGTTCGTAGACCAATTAATAATAACCTTTCTGTAGACCAGGAAATTATTTCACAAAATACACCAAATGTATCTAAATGTGGTCTGATATTTAAATTAACGATGATCCAGCATCTGGGTCCTTCTCCAGGTATTTTAAATTGACTAATTAATCATATTATGAATTTAAAAGTAAATTGCATGCCAATTGGGTACTTTAATGGCTCTCTTTCAAAAATATTACTTCTTCTTCTATTATTATATGGTATATCTACATAAAATTGCTATTTTTAAATTCAAAATTTCTGTCTATATATTTTTTACAGACAAAATAATTCTTCTTTTTTTTTCAATTGCAATGGTTATTCAATACACTTCATTTTATCCAAGTAAGTTAGTTTTAAAATGCCAGTTTTATATTCAGTAAATCGAAATACCTTATTTTTTAAATTCATATTTGTAAAGGACTTATTTATATAGTTAATTATCAATTTTAAACCACTCACTTGCATATTGCTGTGGATTTTTCATCAGGAAAATACTGAAAATTACGCGACATATTTGAATGTTTAAAAATGTACATTTATTGGTGACATGACTGTATATTGAAAATGTTTATAAATTTTGCGTTGAATATTTGTCATGTTTCGAAGGTTAACAAGAGAAAAAAAACTTGTTATCCGAGGATTTCATGTAGAGGTCGAAGTTGAGGGGAGACGAATTCTATCTATTGAACGAAAAGGTTGCTTGCTTCGTGAGATATATTTTATATATATTTAATTAGTTCGGGTTTTGATTGATTGAAAGTGTTTTATAGTTGATGTTTAGAGATATAAATTCCCGATATTTATAGAGTTAAATTCTCGTTTTATTGATGATTAAATTGCTTTAGCGCCTTTTCGTGAGAGTCTCCATATTAATCTTGTAAGTAAAATAAAATTTTATGACGTCATAATTATCAGAATTATAGTTCTATTGTATTAAAACAAGTAGATAAGAGATTTAAATTTTAAGCATACAGATAATACAGTTTAGTATTAAAAATTCTTTGTTAAAATTATAAATGAAAAGTTTGTCCGAGTGGAGTCAGGTTTTTTTGTGCGTGGCAAAGCACATGCGTAGTTTTTGTTCGCGGTTCAGAATCTGAATATACAGTGTGGTTTTCTGGGGAGAATTTAATGTTAAACTTGATTATTTTTAGGTAAGTTTTGTTCGGAGTCATTAAGGAGGACGTTTTCCATTCATTTAGCGGTCAATTATCAATGAATGTTTTTACCTCCAGTATCTTTGTTATATGATACAGCATCTTTATACTTTGTAAAGATATATTTTTTATTTTTCTTATTTCTGTATTTATATATAAAATTTTTATTTCAATTTTTAACCTGCGCTTGTTTTATTTACTCATTCCAATATTGCTAATTAATTTATACCTATATAAAAGAATATTTTTAAAAGCAACTTAAAGAGAGATTATTTCAAAACTAACTTATATAAGATAGATAAATAAAATTTTGTGTACAAGTGTACTGGCGCTCAACTCATATTTTAGACACGTCTTTCCTAAGTGGAACCCGAGAAGTTAGAGGTCTCAGATTTGAAAATTCACCGGCTGAGAAAACCTAGTTCGGAAAACTAGTCGTGGATGGTGGCATGCTAAATTATCAACCCATTATTCATAGCAATATGTTAAATTTTACAATAATTTATATAAATTTACTAAATATAATTTTCACTATTATTCAACTTTCAAAATATAATTAATTAAAAATATCTACCAAAATTCAACTCTAATCTATATTTACAAAGCTAAGTTATTCAGAATAAGATATCCAATTAATTTTTTTTAAACATAATGCTGTGGTTTTTTCCCCGCAAACATTTTGAAGAATTTATTAATTTATCGTTGTACATTTATCTTGGATGCAAGTGTACAATTTTGAAATTTATTGTTTATGAATACAATTTTTATTTTGATATATTATATTTATGACTACCGTAGTTGTTGTACGCCGGTTACTTTTATATCCGTATGGATACACTAATTGTTATCAGAGTTGAGAAGACGTGAGTTATAAGATATATTTTATTATCTTTGATTAGTAGCTTCGTGAATTGATTTAATTAGTTTTGGTGCTTGTTTTAAATGCCGATTTATTTACGAGTGTGTAGAACTCGTAGTTGTTTAAATTTTGTACGTTCTTCTAACTCTGGTGTCTCGTATAAAAAAAAATACATTTTATTTACGTAAGTAAAAGAAATTATTCTTATTATCTTTATTATTATTATTTTCTTGTATGTATTGATTTGTATTTTACTCTTGTGGTAATTTTGATATATATATATATATAAATGACAAAGGACGTTTTTAAAATTTCTATAAAAAAAATTTTCTATCACTTTTAAATTTTGTTCGCTTGGGGTTCAAGGGCAGAGTTTTTTCATGTGACTGCACATGCGTTAAAGATTTGCTTCGGTCTGTCAGTTTTGTTTGTTTACTTTTGATGTTGTTTATCTTTGGAATTTATTAGATTTAATTTAGTTCGGGTGTAATCAGAGGACGTTTGGATTTGTTTTGCGGTCATTTTCAACAAATTCTTTTACCTCTAAGTGTAAGTTTGGATAACACAATTCTTTATACTCTATTTTTTTTTCTTTTTTATTTTTTTTGTATTAAAGTTTCATTTAAATTTTATTGTGATTTTCATTTTACCTTTGTTTCAACTCTTGTACTGGCGCTATATAAATTTGTAGAAGAGAACAACCACGCTTTCCAATTGGAACCTTGAGGGAAGAGCAGTCTCATTTTTGAAAAGTAATCGACTGAGTATCTAAGCTGGACAAAAGTTGGTGTGAATAGTGGTACATCTCATTACTAACCCACTATTCATAGCAATATGTTCCAATTTTAAAATCGCATAGACATAATATTAGAAATAGCTCATCAAGCAATATAATGGAAGTTTATCCCACATGGGATAAACGATGAGAGAAGCGCAAAACAAAGTACAGAATAGAAACCAAGCGAAACTAGAGGGAGGATAAAACGAAAGAGATGGTGGAAGACATTAAAACATTAGAAATAGACTACTGAAGACTACTTTGAAAGATGGTTTCTCAGAATAGATGTAGATGCAGTTCTTAAAATCCGCCCAGTATTGTAGCGACAGAGGAGAATGAAGATTTAATATACAAAATATAAAATGCTCACTCCCTTCCCAGCTCCAGAAATCGTATGAACCAATGTGATTACGAATTCGTTTTAAATTGTTATCCAATACAAGAAAAATTATTGTAATAATAGAGGACACAGATCCAACCTCTACGGGTCAACATTTTCAAGTTTAAACATATAATTACGTGATTTTGAATTTTATAAGTACATTACGAACCTTTTTCAGTTACTAATATTAATCTCATGAAAAACTGAAGTGTTGAAAAGAACCAAAAGGAATTTTTAATTATTAAGCGAGTAAGAGAAAAAAGTGAAGGTGTATAAAAAAATAATCCTGAAAGTAACAAGGTTGATTAGAGAACGATTAGCAAAATGGATTAATTATTAAAATACATAAAGTGTACAGTTCTCTTTCATGAAAGGAAAACGTATTTTCCTTAATTATTTTAAATGCGTTTTAATGTAACCGACTTGGTAGCTTTGAAAGCGACAAATTTAGCAAGAGTAACTCAATAATTTAGAAATCACGTCACTATAATTTGGGAACAAATTTTAATTCTTGTGAAACATGATAAATATTAAATATGTTTTGGATAGCAACTGCCATCTAATTTGTGTAGTTGTTTATGTTTGGCTAATTCGGTTTTGCTCGTAAGCCTTGCTTTAGACGCATAAATAGAAAATGTGGCGCTTTAGGTGTGCTCCGTTAATAATAGTAATGAATAATTGAATATTTACGTACAACACTTATAGTCTGTTGTGTATTTAATATTATTTCCTAAATCTGTGGCCTAAATACTTTAAAATTAAAGCCGCTACAGCACATCCAGCTTATTTAATATTTCAACATATTTATCTAGAATATCGTCTACATAAACAGTCGTAAGAGAGTTGCTTTAATATATATTCATGTTTCATGGAGAAAAGCAAAATCCTTAAGAAAAACTTTTTGTTTATTAAATTTTGTTTCAATTCTCCTTATAAGTTTCCCAGAAGACGAATATACTCATACTTAATATATTCAGAGAAATACATTACGTAAATGGTTCGCTCAACTGTTATTCTTAAAGAGAAGAGAATGTGTATAATGTCATTGCGTTTGATGTATGCGTATTCTTTTGTTTGTTATATTAAAAAATAACAGTTGAATATTGATAGCTGCAATAAAAGTTCAGAAACGGTATCCACCTTTGTATATAAAGTACAAAATCGTTAGATAAAAAGGAAGAAAATACGGCACATATATTCTAAAATACGATTTAGTATAACATTTGCTTTCATTGAAGACTACTTTATGATTATCTTGCTACTCGATTTAGCACAAATGCTAATACTAAAATGTATATTTTATACGTTGCAGCGTTTTACAGACTGCAGGTTCCTAAATGGAATAACGTGCCTTCAAAAACTTTCCTCATTAGTAGAGCAGACCAATTTCCGTGCGCGACATGAGCGACGGTATGGGAGTGTAATTCGTAATATATTATAATATGCGATAGAATAGGGACGCAACATGAGCTTGTTACCGATAAGTATAGAAGAAGTATAGAAGTATAGAAGATAAGTATAGAAGTGGAGGCATCTATTCTATCAGAAATAATTAAATATACATTTGGTTTTCATAAACACACGAAAAATAAGAATAGTACATATTATAGTAGCGTTGTATGTACCTATAAATAAAATGGAAAATGTATGAAATCAGTGATTGTGTGCACGACAGAGAATTTAAAAAAACACTTACCGTTTTAAGCGTCTTCCAAGGATTGGCAAACTGGAGAAACTCCATTGTATATTTTCAACATCAGGTGCGTTTATAAGGTTATTTCTGAGAAACATGTCCGCCGTGAGGAAAAAATATGTTTATATTCGGAAAACGAGCGTTCTACACCTAGTGATGTTATATTCGCATAATCAAAATACTTTGTTAAGCAACTTAACGCATCTGTAGACGTGCCCTCATAAATATGTGTTAAGGTGTCAAAATCTGCATTTCTGTCTAAAACACTTTCAAATTAAATTAGAACACTTTCACTTTTTGTGTCTTCTACAGCACACAGTTGTGCGTGAACATCTTTAACGATTTGCAGTGATTCCTCTAACGACAGCGACGAATTTTCTAATTTTGTTATTGCTTCTTCTAGTTCCAAGTAATTCTCACGAATACTTTGTAAATCCATTTTAATCTGGGCATCTTAAAATTTTTTCTGGCTTGTATTGATAGCTGCACTTTCTTTCGGATCGAATGATAAAACCACGTCCTTAATTTTTTCAAAATGTTCATGATGGTAAAACCCCGCCCGTGACCATGTATCCCAACGTGTCAGAATCGGCTGTGGTGGCTTAGGGGTATGGGGACACAATTCGTGAAATTTCCGAATACGTTTTGGAGATTTCAGGAATACTGCCTTTGTACTCGATATTAAAGCATCTACCTCTGAATAACATCTACGAACCTGTTCTGCCACAAGGTGTAGAGCATGGAGTTTACAAGTAATATGTAACAAGTCAGGACAATATTTTCTAAGAGACCGGCCTACAGAACACATGGTTGCGGCATCATCGGTCATAAACATTAATACTTGGTCTTTCGAAAGTTTAAATTTTTCCAAAGTATCTAATAGCACCTCTGAAATTTTTTCGGCATTACATTGTTCTAGTCGTCTGGATGCTAATAAAATTGAAGACGTTGGTTGATGTGGTTCCATATTACGCGCCATCACATAAACTACAGATTGTTTTTTGCTGTCAGTTGTTTAGTCCACGCATAACCACAATGTTTTATTATTCAGTTCGGCTTTGATCTTATTTTCAACCTGTTTACGCACCTTCGTAACGTTGTCGTGCTCGGTAATGTTTGATTGGCGTATTTATTCCAAAATGAAATAAATGAATCATTACTTAACAAGGTAAACGGCAGTGTACACACAATCATAGTTACACATAGTTCATGTATAAACTGTTGTTGATTAATTTTGTTATTATTGTGCTTCGAACTGCTTACGTGTTCTTTACAATGTGTTTTTGACCAACACATTAGATATGTATTGCACACTAAACAGTTAATTTTTGAGCCATCGTATATTAAGTCCGGGAAATCCATAATAAACTTATTCACTTCGTCTGACAACGGTCGTTTTCTCGATTTATGTGTCGGCGACATTTTATTACGTATGCTTACACTTACATGCAGTCTAAGCAAGTACCAAACATATACTGATGCTTTATATTAGTTGTGATGCAATACAATCATCCTCACATCGGAAATTGGTCTGCTCTACTCATTAGAGGCGGCCATGCTCTTTTTTTAATGGTTGGTTAGAGTGCATGTATTCTGTCACAAACGTATAATTTTGATAGTTCGGTTATGTCATGTAAATGTGTGTAATAACTAATAATTCAGTGTTTCAAAAATTTTTCTTACAATAGTCAAAATTAAAAGAAAATAATACTAAAGCGAATGTCGGAAATGTTGATCATTATTTTGAAGACAAAGTTGAACTCTACGATTCATGCTTTCAAAACCATTGATTAGGATTTCTTAGGCTATGTCAGCACAAGAATTCACAATACTATCACGAAGCTCTTCGATTGTATGATGTCTGGTCTTGAAAATGGTATTCTTTAAATATGGAAAAATAAAATTGTCTAAATTTTGGTAATCTGGAGAGGTTTATGTATGCGACAGGTTGACAATTTTCGTCATAAACAGAATAATTATAAAAGCTGTAACTAATTGTCACTTAAATATTCACATTATTACAAATCAAATTTAGTCGTACGAATAAATTTTGTTATGTTTTATTCCGTCACGCTGTATATATTGAAATGGTCCATCCAACAAATCGACCAAAAAATCAGAAAGAAATATAGATCTCATAGAAAGATATACATATTTTTCATGATCAATCTGCGCAGACAAATATTATTTACGAGGGACTATCTAAAAATTTCCAGGCATGTGAAAAAAAAAAATAAATTGTTCTCACAACGTTGATTCTTTGATTCGAAGCATTTATGGAAGGCTTCTTTGGCAAGGGCATTCAGTTGCTCCGTCGCACCCTGTCAATGTCGGGAATGGTGTCAAAACGTTTCCCTTTTACCATGGAATTTATTTTTGTGAAGACTAAAGTCATGTGGTGCTAAATCCTACTCTCCGGATTTAGCGAATGTGGACAGAAAGGAACCTTTCTCCGGCCAAAAACATGTCGATCGGATCTGAGTATGGCCCGTTGTCGTGATGAAGAAGGAAGCTATTAGCCCATTTTTCTACACATCGTTTCACACACCTTTAAGTACGGCCTTGTAATGTTCGGAGTTTATAGTTGTTCCCCTTAGAACGAACTCTGATCGCACTATGCCCTCACTATAAAAAAAAAAACAATGAGCATGACCTTAACGTTCGTCTTTGACCGACGTGCCTTTTTAGGGCAAAAAGAGCTACTCGTTTTCCATTAAGAAGTCTGAATTTTTATCTCAGAGGCACCACCATATAACTAATTTTCATTTCTAGTTAAAATTTTTGCAGTGAAGTTCGGATCTGCATCAACGCGATACTTCGATTCCGTGCAAACTGACACACGATATCCCTTCTGTTCGTCAGTCTGGGAATAAATTTCGCAGTCACTCACCTCATTTGCATATTATCGATTAAAATGTTTTGCATGGATCCGTATGGGATGTTCAGTTCTTTGGAAAGCTCTTTAATAATCAATCTGAACGTTTTGCACGTTTTGCACGTTTTCGTCTGTTTTTTGAGGGCGGAGGACGTCTCGACCGTTACTAATCTTCAACTGACTAATTTCAACGTTTAAATTACTCATACCACTTGTAAACAGTCTTCAGAGTACCCACATTACCGCCATACACTGATTTTAACATTTCATGAGCTTCTTTGGCATTTTTTTGGAACTTAAAGCAAAACTTAATGTTAACACGTTGTTCGAAATCCATAATGCGCAACAGGCATGATAAACGCAACCTCACTCTTCCAGCTGTGAAAGTCACAACCTGTTCTAACATGGCACTGACTGTCTCAACGAATTAGTAATTATCAGATTATTTCAAATAAGTGTAGCGTTATCAGTTGCTGCTGTAAAAATTTATCACACTTCGTATATTGTTCATAATTTTCTACGACAATCTTTCATTTTTTAGACAGGCGAGTAATACACTCTAATAGTTTGTCATTGAAATATTCACTTTGGTCACATTATCTTACGTGCGAAGCTTTTTCATTAAAAAGTTTTTGCAACCACTAAAAAAGGTAAAATTTCGAAGGCACTAGGTAATACTTTCTTAATTCTGATTGAGTAGCATTTTCAGTCATATATGAGAATGTAACCTTAAGTAGAATATTGAAACAAAAAATAAATGGATTAGTATGAACATTGATTTTATACATCCTTCTTGCACATCTCCTTGACGTTCTTTGACACAGTGTTGGTTACTGTGTCCCGTTTGTTTAATGTACGATTTTCTATATCACCACTACAGTGCTTCCTTTGAATTGTAGTCGTTGTTTGAAAAATATCTTTAACCTAGATATAATGTCATTTGAGGAACCTGCTGTATTCGTTTTGGCTATCTTCGATTTTGTTTGTCCTATGTATTCCTTTCACTTGGATTGCTACACATCAAAAGTAACTAATAGCAGAAGGCAACCACACAGGCACTTAGGAAACTTCTGAAGAAGCCAACGGTATAATCAATTAAACGGCACATACTACAACAATAGAACTGGTTGGATGCCCATGAAAATATCTCAAAACAACGATTTCATTACCTTCGTCGCCCGTAATCGGTTTTGGAACTGTCTTCTTGACTTGAATACCAAAGCGAACGGAATTTGACTTTATTCGCTTAAATTTAGTTTTATTCATTGGTGGTAAATGTGGGTATCTTTCATTAAAAAGTCGATATATTCTTTCAATAATTTGAAGAGATCACCATGAATGTAGAATAAATTCAAAATATCTCTATTAGAATAAATATTTAATTTGTCTTGGATATTTGTGATCAACACAAAACCAGTTAGACAGATCAGATTTACTTTTCAAGGCTTACTACAACGATTTTCCTTGATAATGCTCAATTTAGAAAATAATCATTAATAACTCTAAAACTGTACAAAGAATCTAAGAACGCAATGAAAAGTATAACATTCCATTTAAAATATCAAAGTTGGCTATGATTTTCGATATAACCGCAAGTGGTTCATGAGCTTAAATATTTTATTTCAATACATCAAGTAACCAGATTGCGTGCCACAAATTTTCAAAAGTATCCTTAGGCGTTAACATAGAAAACTTCTAACGAACGCGTTAAGTGAAACAACCTGTATACAAGAAAAGAGATTTATTTTTCCCTTATATGAAATAAGGTAAATTTTTCCATTTAATTTTTTTTTATTTAGTATTGTAATTAAAAATCAAAATTAGGATACCATGTTTTATAAATTCAAGTAATTATCTTTCTGGAATTTTATCTGTTTCGAGAATATCAGACCTTAATAGCTGGCGTGAATTTGACAAGTTCTTAAGCGTAAGATTCAATTGGACTCTACAGCACAAAAGGAATGGCAGGAAAATATAATTTTGATATATTAAAAAGCAAAAATCTCATTAACATTCTTAAATTACTTAATATACGTAATACGATAACGAAACGGAATAATGCATAAAGAGGGATAATAATTAGAAAGAAATTGAAATATTTTTAATACGCCATTAATACGCAAAATTACATGTGACTTTTTTACATTTTAAAATAAGATCGAAATTAGTGTTATATTGTATGTAAATCTATATGTGAAGTAATTAAAATTAAAGCAGATTTGATTTAGTTTTTGAAATTCAAATCTGTGCAAATAATTTCTGCCAGGCGCAACGCATAATACTAACTTTATACAATTTGAAACTATTTATCCGAGGCGATTAGAAACCCCTGCGTTAATGGATTAACTGAAGGTCTATTACGAGATCTATTAAATAAATTTAACATAAGCTCATTGCAATTTGCGGTAATCATTGTAGAATATGTTCTACAGAAGTTTGTCTTAATTATATCGACCTAGAACTACATTTATGGCCACGTTGTAAATATATGTATAATCTATGGATTCTGTTATTTAATAAGAGTACTTTAGATCTAGCTAGAAATAAATGCGCTTACTTTTGTAACCGCACATCTGAAGAAATAGTTGAAGATTAGATCAACTTAATCATAAAGAACACAATCATCTTATCGAAATATTTTTTTTTTATAAATTCTAAAACTGGTTTAAATACATTTTTCCCAACCAACGAAACTTGCATTTGTAACTGAGTACAAAAAGTATTAAATTAATTAAAAGAATCAATGAAAGAGGAATAAGAAAAAATATATAAGTAAGAATAACAAAAGAAAAGAGAAACATGATAGTAAGAAATTAAAGAAATTTGAAGAATAGCAGAACGTAATTTTGGGAAAAGATCCGAATAGCTATTAGATCTCATCTTAGAAACCTAAGATGAGCTCAAGTAGCCAGATAAGTAGATAGGCTTCAATAATAAATATAATAAGATACATTATACAGGATTACCGCTGAATAGCGCATAAGCTATGCGAATTTGAAGAATAAGTATAAATGTCTAATTGAAAATCAAAAAAGAAATTTATTTGTAATTCATAAATTCTTATTGCGAAACTTTAGTTAAAGTCAGTTCATATCTTCATTTATGCTATATTTAAGAAAATACAGCCGATAATTCAAGTTCACGAATCTATAAAAAGAATCGATAAAATTCCTAGACTTATTATTAGATGCTATGTTATGTATAATGTATACTGTTGAATTTTTATTAAAGGATTTATGCAATATAGTCAGCCGCACATATGGTCTTTTTATTGCGATGTATTTTTTTGTGGATAACAATAATAGCCTTTACGTTGAATATGCCGACAACCTTAATTGGAGCATTTATAATTATAAAAGTATATTTTGAACGCTAAATTTATTTTAATATAAAAGAATATGTTTATAATAAAACGAAAATCGTTAATCGTTAGCTTTATGTAGCGCCTCCATGTGATGTGTATCAATTACATGGTTCTCACAATTGTTTTAGTCGAAGGAAAACGTCGATTTGGAAAACATTTCTTCCAGGCTCTTGCTAATCCTATTAAATAATCTTTTAGGTTAACTTTTTTAAGTTCTGTAGATAGATCTACTTCTTCAGAAGAAACAATCCGTTTTAAAAGTTCTTTTCCATAATGCAACTTGATTGCTTGAATTACATTTTGGTCCGGCCATCCGGAACTACTTTTAAAATTATCATTGTTTTGAGTTTGGCCTTTTACGTTAAATTTCTCCCGATATTGGGACAACTAGATTAATTTAAGTTTAACGTACATAGATATAAGTCATTCATTTTGGTATATACCTCTAGATCTTTCCTGGATAAACCAGGTATAAACCGCTATATCAACGTCAGAATATGCACTCACTTTTAACGTTTTACGCTTATTGGATAAAGAACTGGATGTAGCGCCATATGAAAAATTTTTTTTTTGTTCTTTTTGACGTCGCCTATCGTTGATTTTCTCACTTTGTACTTTAATGATAAAGCAGTCACTGTATGACCCGCATTTAAATCGTTAATAAGCTCAATTTTTTCTTTTATCGACAAAGAAACGTGTTTTCTTTTAGAAGTCATTTTGCGAATTAAACATGCAACGGACATTCAACAGTCTACTGAATAAAAAACTTAACAAAACAAAGAAAATCTTAGAAAACAAGAACACCGATGATTCCCCTAATTACGCAACAGGATTTACTTCGATGTTCGGATTAAAGATGCGTTGTTCGGACTATAATTTCAAATATCTGTTGTTAGGATTATTGGGAGTTCGGATTGATGCATGTTCGGATTAAAGAGGTCACGCTATATTTCTTAAATTAATTATTATTCTACAATTCTCTAATGCATGTTTTCTTGCCTTATTTTCTTAATTATTCCTTCCAGGTCTTACCAACGACGTGTTGATATTAGTATTAGGTTATGTGTATGAAGGAATTACTTTTGTGGACAAAAAATTCCGAACACCGAAATAAATGTCTGTTAGTACAAGAAAAAGTTATTTATTTATTTATTTTCTTAACTAAATATTATAATACACTACGCAAAATAATTATCGCAACACCTGAATTTCTTGAGTCTACGACCATTTAAACGTACTGTTTGCTATTAAATTGATCATATGACCTTTTTTGTCGTTGTCAGACTGACATCTAAACGACATACCAAAAAAACATTCTTTTTACTGCGTGTTTTTTGATAAGTGCCGAAGATGTGCAGTAGAGAGCATTTAAAATATTGTAGTTTGTTAGTCAGATCGGTTCAATTTTTTATTAAATTACCGTTATGAATGTTGAGCAACGTGTGTCTTTACATCTTACGTATGAAGAAATCGTGCAATGTATCACACTGGTGGAAAATAGCCATAGCATGCTGTATGTAGCTAGAGTGCTAGGAGTACAGCCATCAACTGTAAGTAGAGCAGTAGCACCATTTAGGGAAACTGGGAACTATGGAAGAAGGCCTGGGCAAGGTCGCAAAAGAGCTACTACCCCACGAGATGATCGTTTTCTGCGGTTAACTGCTCTGCGTATGCGTCATTTCACTGCTAAATTTCTCAAGAATAAGCTTTTAGGGGCTATAAATGTACAGCTTTCCGCACAAACTATCCGCAACCGTCTTCGAGAAGATGAGGTAACAGCTCATGTTCCTGCTCACGGTCCACTTCTCACCAGAGAGCACCGGGTAGCCCGATTACAGTTTGCACGCGAACACGCCGATTGGGTCATAAACCACTGGGCCAATGTCATCTTTACGGATGAGTCTAGGTTTGCTTTATGATCTTCTGACAGACGTGTGCCGGTGTACAGACGACCGGGCGAACGTTATACTGTCTGTGACTTCCGTCCACATGTCCCTTTGGTGGAGGATCCGTGTTGTTATGGGTAGGCATCTCTTTACAGGGCCATACAGCATTGGTACCATTACGTGGGGCTATATTAACTGCAGCTAGATGTGTTACCGATATTTTAGAAGAACATGTGATACCATATACGCCCTTTGTTGGCGAAAATTGTGTTCTTATGCACGACAATGCACGACCCCACATAGCAGGAATTGTACAGCAATATTTGCAAGGGGTTCAATTGCCAGTATTAAGGTGGCCTGCACGAAGCCCATACATGAACCCTATCGAGCATGTCTGGGACCACCTAGGACAAGCTTTAAAACGGCACCAGCGAGCATTCCGTAACCTTGAAGAACTCGAAGATGTACTTTTACAAGAATAGGAAAATCCTTCACGAGAC
This sequence comes from Melolontha melolontha, assembly GCA_935421215.2. Classification (NCBI taxonomy): domain Eukaryota; kingdom Metazoa; phylum Arthropoda; class Insecta; order Coleoptera; family Scarabaeidae; genus Melolontha; species Melolontha melolontha. The sequence continues at coordinate 32,455,547 of OW285244.1, read as the reverse complement.
TATGTTGTAAACCTCATACGCAGCATGCTAAGGAGGATGGAAGCTGTAATTCAAGCCAGGGGTGGATATACCAGATACCAGTGCCATTTTAAACCAGTATTTATTATTTTGTAATTTTGAATAAGGTGTTCTTTTGTTATTTTCTGCATTATATGAGTTGAACAGTGCTGTTAATTATCTTTTATGTTTTTTCATGACCTAACATTTATAAGTAGAATAGTTTAGATATTCAGAAATGACATTTTATGGAAAAAAGTTGGTGTTGCGATAATTATTTTGCGGAGTGTATTTCATGTCTTGAGAAAGAAAAAAGGAATTTTAATTATGATAACACACATTTACTTCAGTGTCCGGAATGTGTATTTGACTGTAAATAGACTCAAGTTTCGAATAAATTTTTCAATCTAAGAATTGATTAATGTGCGAAGAAAGCGCATCAATGAATATAAAAAGTCTATGCAAGACCTGAAAGCTATTAAATTTTATACATTTAATTTGTCACTTTGTATTATTTATTAAATAAACATTTTATTTTATTTATTTTTATTTCGAATGACATTGCACGATGCTATTATTATTACGTAATTAGTTCGGATGGATGCATAGTGGGCAAAATGAGTTCGGAATTTTTAATTTTACGGACGAAATATCATCGATATTGGCGCGCGGTGGCGGCGGTGGTGGGCAAATGTGAATTAATTATTTGAAATAAATGGAACAGTTATACAATCTTCAATTGCTCAATTATTTAGATTAACAAATTTAAATCGTTTGTGGTCGGCGTGTATTAAACGAATATATAGTGTGCGAATGGTTTTGAAATTGCCAACTGGTATAATATTGGCCGTATTTCGGTTTTGCAGGTTGAATTAACGTATTGTGTATAACATAACAGTGAATATTTACAAATGCAATATTTCAACGAAATTATGCCCTGTTTTTTCCAATATTTAAAATACAAAACTTACGATACGATTCATTCAATTTTTGTCTGCCGTTTCTCAGAGAATTGTAACCATTTATTTACATGTTCTTTCTATCTTCGATAACACGAAAAATCTCTTCAGCTTGACCTGCCTCGTGATATTTCGTATCAAAATTTGTTTCTTTGTAACGATGCCTTTTCGGTACCGCGCTTCTTTTGTACGTTTTATAAGATGTGACCTAAATTAATGCTTTTGTAATCTTAATTTTCGCTAGGAATTTCTGATTTTTATATGTTTCATACTTATGTTTTGTTTTGTTCTTATTATCACTTCAATGGTAAATATTTAATGGATTGAGCGTCTATGACAAACGATTAATTTTCAAATGGTACAGTTAAGCTCACATAAATCTAGTATAAACCATTTTTAAATTTTTGTTTTGTTGTAATTCATTCTTGTAACGTCAAAATTACATTTGTTAATTTTTGATATTCAAAATTGCAAGAAAACTGACTTCAGCAGACAAAGTACAAATTTTGTTAAATTTGAAAAGTCGCACCATTAAACAAGTCGCAGAAGAATTTTATTTGAACAAGTCTACAGTATTAGAAGTTAAAAAAAGAAGTGAAAATGTCGCAAACGAGGAACTAGTCTTAAAAGAATATTAACTGATGTAGAAGATCACAGTTTGTTTGAATATTCCAGAGAAAATTAAAAAAATGAGAAAGCAAATTCATAGATCTCGTATAAGATTTACCATTAGGGAACAACTATTGAAAATATTTGGGAAAAACCTTTGTTGAAAAACCTAATTTTTCTATGAAGTCTCATTGGTTCTGTACCTAGAAGGTTAAGGGAGTAATTGATGCGAATGGCGGATCACTTAAGTATTAGTTTATTTGTGTTTTCTAAATTGTATTAAAAAAACACTTAACATTTGGTTTGTCTTTCAAAAAAATATTAATAAACACTAAGCAATATTAGAAAAGTTAGGTTATACTAGATTTATGCGAGCTTAACTGTACATCTACAGAGACTGAGCTTTCATCAGTTCTTCCATAGGATTCCGTTTTAGTATTAAGATTATGTAGTATTTGATGTGATTAGTTAATTATATCAAACATCAATTAGAGGAAGTGATAGTGAATCCATTTCATTAAATCGAGCAGAACTTCCCAATTTAGCTCCTTTTTCTTGACATAAATGACTTTCCGGTCTTCATCCATGGTCTAGTTAGGTAACACTTCTACTTAGGAAACGCAAAGTTTTATCAGTTTGGAGAATATTAGTCGAATATGCGAGAAAGTTTCGAAGGTAAGTAGTATGATGTGGATACAGCAATTTCTAAGATCCATAAATGCTTATTATTTGGATCGAGTTTTCAAAGACTAACGTTAATAATATTGGCCTTCTGGTATTTATGGGATAAATATATTACAAAGTTTTGGGTCCTAACATTTCTAGCATTAAAAAGTATCTAATTTAGATAATCTAGAACATCTGGTAGGAGATTCCAACGACAAAAATTATATGTTCAAAATGACTTGACTCACTTGAAGGCTTACATCAATAAGTAAACAACTCGCTTCCTCGGTTTTGAGCGGCCAGACGTCATCGTCCAGAAACCGCTACATAGTCATCAACAATGTCATCAACATATTTGTACAAGAACGGTAATGGAAATGATAGCTTAGCCATCACACTCTCTAACAACTGATCCATAACTATCTGAGCTAAAATGAGGATGTTCCTGCAGACCGTGTGATTTACAGTATCACGTTTCAAACAATTTAATAACATTAAAATAGCTAAATACAACATCTATACTTTGAAGAAGTTGTATAGTAAGATCAAAGACATAGCACCTTTCTTTTTATATAGTCATGTTGTCTACAGGACAGCATGTTCGGATTGTTGTGGCGTTTATACAGGTCAGACATCGCAATGGCTAAAACAGCGCATCACACAGCATAAAAGTGATGTCCATATTGGAAAGATATTTTGTGAATTGGTGAACCATGCACTTGATCGTACCATACATTCAATTTTGTTGACGTTAAGATCTTAGACGTTGAAAATAACCAAAAAAAGAACCTATTTAGAAATGGTCCACCTTAACAGAGACACAAATAACATGAATTATAGATCTGATACTAACGGACTAAGTATAATTTATTTTTTATATACACTCGGTTTGGCGGTTAGTCTAAAAATTGTTTTGTTATTTGGTCCTTATATTGTTAAATTTATAATGCATTGTTTTTTGATATTCTTGTGACTTTAGTTTTTTGCTATATGTTTCGTTTTAAATTTTTTATTTTTGATGTTTTAACTTTTACATATACATGCTTATTAATGGTTTTAAAGGCTTATATCTATAGTTACTTTAATGTTTTAAATCTAATAAATTTTATTGTCCGTTGTACGCCACTTTTATTATTTTATAGTTATTGTAAGTATTTTACTACTACTTTATACACTTATTTATTTAATGAAATTTTTCATTAATCTTGTAGTATTTCCGGAAGAAGCAACAAAGTTTTTGCGAAATATAAAGATAATTAATAAATGAGTTTTTAATTGACAGATCGCTTGCCCGCTTTTAATTTATTTTATCTTATATATATATATATACCTATATATATATATATTCGATATTAATAAGAATCTAAGGTTTCTAATTTATTTTATTGGCCGTATAATCATACCAAATAAAACTATTATTTTGTGGTTTTAATGACCTTTAATGAAATCAAACAAATTTATTTATGAAAACGACGTTTCAACTTTTATTAATTATTAATCTTTGTCAAGTTTGTAAACTGTAACGGAACAAGAAATTATGTTTTTAATAATATTTTATATAAAAATTTTCATATAAAATATTATTAAAAACATAATTTCTTGTTCCGTTACAGTTTAAAAACTTGACAAAGACTAATAATTAATAAAAGATTTTATCATTCTTCCTTTATAAATTTCTTCCATATTTTCCAGTCTTTGACAATTACTTTTGCTTGGCTCCGCGTTTTTCCCCTTTTTTCTGTAATATGTTCCAGGTCATATTGTTCTATAACTTTGAAGGTCTTTATCTCTTCTTCCCTGTTTCCCAAATCTGTCTAGGTGGTTTGTCTTCTTTCAAGCTTTGCAGGTGCCCCCACAAGCTCAGTTTCCTTTGTTCTATAAATTCCAGTATTGACTTTACCTGCAGTTCTTCTCCAATTTGCGTATTTCTAATTCTATCTTGTTGTTATCCCTTTTAATCTCCTGTGGTACTTCATTTCCGTAGCCTTGTATTTTGCTCTTCATTCTTTCTGTCAATACCCACTATTCACATCGATATGTTACTAATGGTCTATACGCTGCTTTAAATACCTTTATTTTTGTCTGTCTTGTAATTTCTCTCCTCTTCAAGAATTTATCTTTATTCTTGAATATATTTCTTTATCTTGTTTTCCCGTTTTATCTATAGTAACCCCCAAATAGCTGTACTGGTCCACCTGTTCTATCTTTCCTCTCTATCTTTTCTCCCTTCAATTCTCCCTTCATTTCCTATCGCCATGACTTTTGCCTTGCTTTTGTTGAACTTAAGATTCTTCTTCTTTAACGCCTCATTCCAGATGTTCAAATTTTCTGTCACCATCTCCAAATGCCACCTCGGATATCCTTATGTTTTGTAATCCAACGGACATCTTTTTGCTTCTTCTTGTGCAAATCTTTAGAATATCATCCATATATGTTGTAAACAGAACCAGATTTAATACACCTTAGTGTCTTAGGCCGCTCTTCGTTGTAAATTCATCTGATTTCATGCTTTTGTTTATTACATAGTTTCTGCAATTCTCATCATATTGGTATTGTTCTTATCATTTTATTGTTCATTCCTTTCTGTCCTAGACTCATCCAAAGTTTATCTCTATAATAATAATAATAATAATAACAATAACAATCTATATTTTAGCATCCCTCAACAGATTAGCGCCTATTATTTAGGATATTACAGACTTTGAGTTATTATGTCGTGAAGCGAGAAGGAGAATCAAGAAAACTTTCTCGGATAGGGAAGCCCAGCGTCGATCTAGAGACCTCCGGCACGATAAATCTTCTCCATAAAGAGATTTCTTGAAATAATATTGTACAGCTTGTCCTTAATTTTTTCATGAAAGGAAAAATTGATATTCCATATGCACCAATCTAATAGGAAATGCCGTATTATATGTATTTTTATAGTAATTATTTATGAGAATAAATATATTTATCAAGGGAAGATTAAATTATAAATATATCTTCATTTAATAAAGACCCTACCTATGGTATTGTTTTTTAAATTTTGCAAATTTTAATCGTTATGAAATATAACATGACAGCTTAATTCTCTCTGAATAAACAAAAATTCAAAAACTAGTAAAACGTATTTTCACTAAATCCGATATATTTTTCCATCGATAATAATTTCAATGTTTTCTATATAATTTTTTAGCGACTGCGACACCAGAATCCATTCCTAAATGAGACAAAATACCACGAATACTGTATATATGTATTTATTCAAATATTTACAAACAACCTTCTTAAAAATTCAATCAAGTTTCACCCTGAACACAATCTGTGCTCGAGTTCATTTAGTTTGACAGTTAAGGATAGTGCGCAGTAAATTCATTTGCTCCACTAAATTTTTGAACTTGATTAAATGGAAATTCGTTTTAGTTCGCGAAACATTTTATTAAAACGAACGAAAAAAGAGGAAAAGAAGATTAAGTGCAAAAAATTAACGGATTAAAAGCAAGCGAAAACGATAGTTATAGTTTACGAAACTTGCAAATTCAAAGCAATAATTTTATTTTATTTCATTTACACGTATATATAACCAGTTTACCGTTGTGAGAGATAAATGTTTACGCTATTGCGATTAGAACGTACGTACGAATATGTAGCGGTCTAGAAAAATTACATGCATATCCACTCAGACAAAATAAGCTCTTCACATTGTTTTCTACGGAATTTTGTGTTAAGCATCTCATGTGCTACTATAATTTATTTAATTTAAACTCTGGTCTTAGGTTATTGTTGGGGATATATTTAATAGTTAATTGACGAAGGGGATACTTGTTGAAACTGCATTATAACGCTAAGAAATAAGTAATTAAACTTCTAGTTTCAACAAATTCTTTTATTGTAAATACCACTACAATATTGTTTCGCCAAACAATGGTTGTATTCATCCACCTGATGAAGCCATTGTATGGCGAAACATTTTTTGAAACTAGAAGTTTAATTACTTATTTCTTAGCGATATATTTAATATCCTTTTGTAATAGTTTAATTTAAAACATTTTTGTTGTTAAATATAAGTAAATCTAAGATATAAAACTAAAACATAACATTACCAATTTTATAAATATTCAACGTACATTTTCAAGTTCAGACCGCTGTTTTATTGCCTAGGGTTATTAGTAATCGGCATTTTTTATATTAGCAAATTTATTGATTTATACATTAGCCCACTGTTTTACTACCTAGGGTTATTAATAATCGGCATCGATTATATTTGCAAATTTATTTATTGCTTTATGATGTAGACCGATTGTTTATTACCTAGAGTCATAGTGAACAACGTGTTTAATTTAGATGCGCATTCTTAAGATCACGTTTCCTAAATATTTATAATGAATTTTATTACTGAACAATGCAAGTTTATCCGGAACGGAACGACATACTTAGATTTACAATGCCAACTAATACTTAACTAGTAATGATATTTTATTATGTATTTATTAGTTAAGATTAGATTTTTAATTTCGCAATTTTTTTGAACTTCAGCTGGTAGAAATCTGAAAATTTCAAAAAATCAAAAAGTGTCGATTTTCGGCCTTCCGATACTTTTATTTTATGTATTTTGAGCTGCTGATTCCAATAAACACAACCGTGCCCGTCTATTTCTTTTAATTTTTGAGATATTCGCGAAAAACTGTGGGCACCTCGAAAATTCTCATATGTATTGTTAATTTCGTTTCAAAATATATGTTTCTAAGTGTTAATATACCGGGTGTAGAATGGATTTTCGTACATAGGGATTTTACATGCAGAACTAATAATTTTCGAATATTCCCTCCCCTGATTATTTTATAGGAAAATGTTAAACACAAAAGTTGTAGAGCATTAAAAATAGTTCCCATTTTTTTTCTTCTTTGCTTATTAACAGCCTCCGGGACTTCACAACTAAAGCAAAAAGAATTGAAGAAATGATACAAAATAGCAAAAGCAGAGACGTGTGACAACCAAAGTAACAAAATTCTTTCATTTAACAAAAGAATTTGACAATTTTAGTAGAGGCGTTTAAATTTGTTTTAAGCATAGGTTTTAAGTCGTTTGCAGAAAAGAAAAAACGTGCTGAAGAGATTTTAAAATTTTATTGAACGTGGTAATAAAGGTAGTTGTAGTAATAACTAAATTAAATGCTCAAACAAGTCTCCGTTGACAGCTGAGCAGTACCCCAATCTGTCGTAAAAATTTCTTCTAGTTGCGGCCAGTTGATAGTGTGATATTTGACGACATTTTGCAAGTATTGCAGCTCTTAAAGCGTCCACATTTTGATACGTCCTTCCATTGTATAGCCGATCATGCAATGTGCCCCACAGAAAAAAATCATTTGGCGAAAGATCCGGAGATCTTTCGCCAATGAAGGCCAATGAATTTCTCCACTTCGACCTATCCAGCAATTTGGGAATACATGATTTAAGTAGTCTACAACATCGCGCTGGTAATGCGCCGGACATCCATCATGTTGGTACCAAAATTCGTAATTAATTCCCAATTCGTCGATAGATGGCCCGACTTCTTCTTGCAAAAAATTTAAATACGCAGCACCAGTTAAGCGGTCTGCAATAAAGAACGGTCCAATTATGTGAGGACCTAGTATGCCAGCCCAAACATTGACACTACCCCGGTATTGCGTATGAGTCTGCAACGTTAAATGTTCATTTTGTGTGCTCCAGTAGCGATAATTTTGTTGATTTGGTTCAGCAGTTAACTGAAATCGACACTCATCGCTGAATAAAATCCTAGATAAAAAGTTTCGGTCATCATTGGCCATATTCATCATTATTTCACAAAACTGCATTCTTTTTTCTTTATCCTCCTCGAATATTTTTTGGTGCTTTCCGTATTTATAAGACCGAAACCGCGGATCTTGACTCTTTAAAATTTTCTGAGCAGTAGTAAAATGAATCCCCAAATTATTACCTATTTGTCTTAAGGAGACATTTTTGTTCTCTGCAACGCTTAAGAGAACGGCATCTACCTTCTCTCTACTTGCACCAGCTGTTACTTTCTGGCACTTACATTTTTTATTAACAGTGCCGTTGGTCTCAAAGTGCCTAACAATTCTATTCAGGGTGTTCAAATTTAGAATGCCGTTGGTCTCAAAGTGCCTAACAATTCTATTCAGGGTGTTCAAATTTAGAATTGGTCGCTCCGGGTAGAATCCAACAAAAGTTGCTTGTATGTCCCTAAAAGACAATCCAGAGTAGTACCATTTAATAAAGTTGACTTTCTCTTCTTGGCTATAGGAATTCATTTTAAGAATCAGCAAACTTATTTTGTTTGTCAAAACGTGACATTTATTGCTGTCAGGATTCATGGCTAGTACTATTTATCGGTTCATTCCTAATACTTTTTCTTCAAGTCTAGCAGGTCCAGAAGGTGTTAGAAAATAAATAACAAAGAATTTAGATACATTTTTGTTTTGTCCACAACTTTTGTGTTAAACATTTTCTTATAAAATAATTAGGGGAGGGAATATTCGCAAATTATTAGTTCTGCATGTAAAATCCCTATGTACGAAAATCCATTCTACACCTGGTATAGGTTAATGGATTATACGAAATTCGGAAATGTAATGCAATGATTTGTTTTGCTAATTATCTCATCTTAGTTTTCTTCTCTTTCTATTTTAATTCATCTGACAAAAATGGAATACGTTTCAATATTGCCTAGTCTGAACGAAAAGCTTGTACCTATAACAATGCATTTCACGTCCCACATACAGTATAACCATTTTGATATGAATTTCTTCATTATTACTGAACAATGGAAGTTTATCCGGAACAACATACTTAGATTTACAATGCCAACTAACACTTAACTAGTAATGATATTTTATTACGTATTTATTAGTTAAGATTAGATTTTTAAGATCCTATCGCAAACTTTGGTATTGTTGATAGGTAACGTTTCGACGAATTTATCTTAAAAAATTTTCCCGTTGTGACGTTAACCAATACACTGTACACTCAATACGAAAACCCCGGAGTAGATTTTGAGTCGAAATTCGAAAAAAAAAATTTCAAACTCGCGAAAATCGCACTAAAATTGAAATTGCGATTTTGAGCCACCACCGTATCTCCGAAACTAAACCATCCAGGACGGTCATTCCGACGTCCAGGTATGTGGATGGACGCGCCGAATCGATTGCTGGAAACCAGAACGCTCTACGACGTCCGGTTTCGGAGTTATGACTGAAAAAAACGATATTTTCCCGGAAAAATCCGGAAATTTTGCGAAAGTTCTGGCCGCTGTAGCGATCAAACGGATCGCCATATGGGGACGTTCTTGGGCTCGTTTTAATCGTTTCGACGAACACTTTAATTCGTCGCAAGGTTCACGTCGATCGGACAATAAATGAGGGAGTTACGGCATTTTGAAAATTTTGCATTTTTTTTTAACCTCAGGCGGTAGAAATTTGAAAATTTCAAAAAATCAAAAAGTGTCAATTTTCGGCGTTCCAATACTTTCATTTTATGTATTTTGAGCAGCTGATTCCGATAAACACAACCGTGCCCGCCTATCTCTTTTAGTTTTTGAAATATTCGCGAAAAATTGTGGGCGCCTCGAAAACGCCAAATTTCGGCGCCTCAATGTTTGTACAGTCTTCTTTAGCGCCTTAGAAAACCCCGGAGTGGTTTTGGAGTCGAAATTCGAAAAAAAAATTTCAAACTCGCGAAAATCGCATTAAAATTGAAATTGCGATTTTGGGTCACCACCGTATCTCCGTAACTAAACCATCCAGGACGGTCATTCCGACGTCCAGGGATGTGGATCGACGCGCCGAATCGATTGCTGGAAACCAGAACGCTCTACGACGTCCGGTTTCGGAGTTATGCCTGAAAAAACGAAATTTTCCCGGAAAAATACGGAAATTTTGCGAATGTTCTGGCCGCTATAGCGACCAAGCGGATCGCCCTATGGGGACGGTCTTGGGCTCGTTTTAATCGCTTCGACGAATACTTTAATTCGCCGCAAAGTTCACGTCGATCGGACAATAAATGAAGGAGTTACGGCATTTTGAAAATTTTGCATTTTTTTTAACCTCAGGCGGTAGAAATTTGAAAATTTCAAAAAATCAAGAAGTGGAGATTTTGGGCGTTCCCATACCTTTTATTTTATGTATTTTGAGCTGCTGATTCCGATAAACACAACCGCGCCCGTCTATCTCCTTTAGTTTTTGAGATATTCGCGAAAAACTGTGGGCACCTCGAAAACGAAATATTCTGTTTAATGACGAATCGACTTTCCCGTTACATGGTCGTCATAATCCTTCGGTAGTGAGATATTGGTCCGAAGAAAACAAGCACCGAAGAATAAGTTTGAGAACTCAGTACCTCCAAAAACTTACCGTTTGGACTGGTATTCTGGAGGACACTGTTATAGGACAATTTTTTATTAACGGGAATCTGAATGGCCGAAAGTATTTGGAACTGAAGTGATACCGGCAGTACAAGGCATACAGAATATTTATATGGTCCATATCTGGTATCAGCATGACGAAAAGTCCTGCTCATAATGCGGCTTGTGAATATTTAAATCAAATATTTCCTCGTCGCATTATTAGCACCAACGGAGATAGAATGGCCACATAGATCTCGCGATTTGGCCTGGAATGTTTTTTTTTCATTGGGGCCATATAAAGCAAACAATTTATACCCATCAGCATCTAAGACCAAACAACGTGTATGACCTCAGATTAAAAATTCATGAACCTATTCAAAATATCACTCCTGCGATGTCAAGAGCAATGCGACAACAATTTTATGGTCATCTGGGATATTAGTTGGCTCAACAGAGATGTTTTCGAACATTTAATAATATGAATGTTGTAACTATTTATTATTCGTTAGCTTGATTCGTTAGATTGTATTTGCTATAATTTAAGTAACGAGCCATCGAAAAAATTCATAATTGGAGTAGACTGTGAAATTGGGTTGGTACTTTAGCCACTTCCACATAATTACACATTACTTGATGCTTGACAGTTTCATTTGGTTTCATTGTAAAAAAAAGGTTATGGCATTGAAATGATACTACAACAAAAAAGAAAACAAATAATTTATTTAATATCGAAATCATAATCAAAATTTACATCTAGCTACAGAAGTTGTTGAAAATGTTGTCCATTTACATCTAAACACAAACCAACTCTTAATAAGAGTTTTGAACAATTTGACACAAACTTATAGTTTCAATGTCAAATAATAAATGTCGTTATGTGGAAGTGGCTAAAGTACCAACCCAATTTCACAGTCTACTCCAATTATGAATTTTTTCGATGGCGCGGTATAATTTGTAATTTTAAAATATTTTATTAATATTTAACTTTGATTCTCTATTTGATTACAAATTAGATATTACTAATTATTTCCCGTTGCTTAGTGAATTGAAAAATTTGACTCAACTATGCAAAGAACGAGCATGGTAGCTAAGCGCCAATGCATTCAAAAGCCCATATTCAAAATTTCAGGGGCAACGTGTATATAAAGACCGTACTAAAAAGCTTTAAAAAAAAACAGAATAATGAGTTGTTTTCGGGATTAGTAAAAGTTTGGTTTGAAAATGTATTTTTGATGAAAATAAAATGTTTGGTATTAGATCAATAGTTTTCGGAATTAGTAAATTTATATTTTGTGAAAATAAGATGGTATTTGTTAGATCAAGTAATTTTTGTGTTGTTTGTCTAGTTTTTATGCCTTTCTTGGAATTATATGCCTTATTAAAAAAATATGCTTTTTTTGTCAAAACATACATACATACCTGCATAATTGTTTCTATATTTCTCATATGTATTGTTAATTTCGTTTCAGAATATGTGTTTCTAAGGGTTAATATATAGGTTAATGGATTATACTAAATTCGGAAATGTAATGCATTAATTTGTTATGCTAATTATCTCATCTTAGTTTTTTTCTCTTTCTATTTTAATTCATCTGATAAAAATGGAATACGTTTCAATATTGCCTAGTCTAAACGAAAAGCTTGTACCTATAACAATGTATTTCACGTCCCACATACAGTATAACCATTTTGATATGAATTTCTTCATTAAGTGGAGGTGTTAATTGTATCAATTTTTCGCACAATTATCATATACTTAAGTGCTACTTGTGTGTTTAAAAATAAGAATTAGTTTTATGTACATATCCCAAATTTTGGTCTGTTATAGACTGTATTCAAACAATTTCGAATACTATATTAAAATAGCCGGTCATTTGGTTTCATGGAATTATGAAATGATGTAGTATGTTTTGTATTGCAGGTGCGCCAACACTGTCTCCCTATACTTTTATTGTTAACAATTTTTGTCCCTCGGCACTGTTTTTTCTTCATAATGCAATTTTAACGAAACTTTTATAGCTTTATGTTTTTACGTCTCGCTAGTGCACGTCCAAAATGTATTTATTTTTCAATTTTTTCCCCATTTTCGTGTTTGTTCGTTTGCATGTATGACATGAACTACAAAGCATTCTACTACTAACATAAATATCTCTAATAAACACAGAGTTTATTCAATTTTCTCTATTATTTGTGTTTTGAAGTCAACGTTTAAATATAGTAACGGTTTTTCTTTAGTTTTTTTCTCAGGTACGTTGGCAGTTTTTGTTTTGGAGTGAACAATTCAAGTGGAGAGGACGTATAGAGGCCTAATTTCTGTAAATTTTGTGCTTAGTTTAAATAAGAGAAAAGGACCGGAACGAAGTATTCATTGTGTATGGTCTTATTCGTGAAATCACGTCTACTTTTATAAATACTTTAGAATTAGTCATCAACAATTAGATGAACAAGACTGTAATCATTTCAATAACGATTTCAATACGATTTTAATACGAGGGAACAGATAATAGCCTGAGGGATCTGTCTGGGAAATTGGGCAGGTGTTCCAGTAATTAAAATCCTAGATTCCGAATTGTATTCATGGTAATGCGTGATTTTGTGCAGGGATATTGTCCTGCAAAAACAACACACCTTTCGCTAACATGCCACATCTTGTTTCCTTAATTTTCTCTCTCGGGGTGGTTAGTAATTTAGAATAAGAATCTCCAGTGATGGTCTGACCCTTTTTTAGGTAATCGATCATAATTATTCCAAAAAAATTGAAGCAAGAACTTTTCCAGCGAATTTTCGAACTCGAAACTTCTTAGGCCTCGGAGAACCATGATTCTTCCACTCTATCAATTGCGGTTTTGTTTCTGGGTCGTAAAAATGGACCCATGTTTCATTCACAGTCACAAGTCTTCGGCGTTCAAGCATTTAGGAAATCATCTTGCAGAATTTTTTTTCATTTCTAAATCGACGTAAACTATATGATGGACGCGTTAGTGCCTCAGCTATATTTTTCAGCCCAATTTGACGGTCTGATAATATAACGTCATGAATTGTGTCAATGTTTTCGGGAGTGGACACCGAAATCGATTTTTCTGGTCTTTTTGATCTTCAACGGAAAGTTTTTCTCCAATTTTTGACAGTCGCATATGATGGGCATTGATCGGCTAGTGTATTAAGCATTTCCTCGTAAATTTCCTTACCACTTAACCTATTCAAATACTAGTATTTAATGCTGCCTCGATACTCCAATTTATGGATTTTCAAATTTGCAATTTTGAAAGGAAACGTGTCGACTTCCTTTCAAAATTTACTGCATAGCAATACTTCACTTCTTGACGTAAGATTTTACAGTGACAGTTTTATTTTAATGTCATTATTTCTTGGCATTATAACAAGATTTTCTTTTGTTTAAGAAAGGCCTAGGCTAACTAGATGTTAATACCCCCTCGTAATTACTTGTATTAGTTATTATAGTGCTTTACTTTATCTTATTTCTTGAGTTATTTTTCTTCCTCCTCTGCTATGTCACATGGCTCCAGTTTGTGACCATTATTATTTTTCCTATATATCAGTATTTTTTGGGAAAATTTCTCTTAACCAGTTGTGTCCAGAACATTAAGTAATCTGAATATTTGAGATTGGACTCTAGCATCAACTGATGTTAAGAAATATTTTGTTTCGTATTCCCCTGAGTTAAAGAACCACCAAAATAGTTCTCCTTTAAATAAAGCTAATTTTGTTAGGGATCTAGGTGCAGACGATCCTAATATAAACCTTTTGTAGAATGGAGCAAAATAAAGACATAATTGTATACACAAAAGCACTTTAAAATCTCACGAAGATTTCAGTTATGTAAAAATATACAGGGTGTTTCATTTAAAAAAATCAAATTATACAGTTTCCATGATAACACGAGCAACATGTAAATTAGAAATATGTTCTTACAATAGCTTGCTTAAAACTTGAAAATTTTTTTGAAAATTTCTGTGGTTTCAAAAATATTTAAGTGGAACAATTGAATAACTCTGTAGTAAGTACAGAACGGGTCTGAGTACGCTACCTTGTAGAACTCCAGATTTGATAGGGTGAATGCCATTATATGCGTCAAGATGGCAAACTAGGAAGTGACGGTTATGCATGTCGGACTGGAAAATACGGAAGCAGTTATGAGGAAGAAGTGTTTTTATAAAAGAGGTCAGTGTGCCAAAATTTATCGAAGGCCTGTGATGATATGTCTAAAAATGCTGTTGGAAATACAATTAGTCTTCAGAGCCTTGATAGATTTTCTGATACACGATGTAATTGCTCTATCTAAAATTACAAATTTGAAATTTGAAATTGAAAATCAATATTAGAATCTTGAAGGAGGTTGGAAAATTTTATATTTCGAAATAATAAAAAAATTTGTGGATGTAAAATTTTTTTAGTGGCGGTGAATCTTTGTGCTTCCATTGAGCTGACTGGCGCTTTGTTTCTGTATTGAAAAATGGCATCCACGTCTCATCCATTGTCACAATCGACGAAAAGAAAGTCCCATTCATGCCTTGGTTGCGCGTCAACATTGCTTGGCAACATGCTACACGAGCAGCCTTGTGGTCGTCCGTCAGCATTCGTGGCACCCACCTGGAGGACACTTTCCGCATTTTCAGGTCGTCATGCAGGATTGTGTGCACAGAACCCACTGAAATGCTAACACTGGAGGCGATCTGTTCAACTGTCATTCGGCGATCCCCCAAAACAAGTCTCTCCACTTTCTCGATCATGTCGTCAGACCGGCTTGTGCGAGCCCGAGGTTGTTTCGGTTTGTTGTCACACGATGTTCTGCCTTCATTAAACTGTCACACCCGCGAACGCACTTTCGACACATCCATAACTCCATCACCACATGTCTCCTTCAACTGTCGATGAATTTCAATTGGTGTCACACCACGCAAATTCAGAAAACGAATGATTGCACGCTGTTCAAGTAAGGAAAACGTAGCCATTTTAAGTATCTAATACAATTCTCATTCTCGACGCTGTCGCTACAATTCCATCTGCCGTATAGTGCTGCCATCTCTGTGACGTATTGACAACGAACGCACGCTCATTTTAAAACAATGCACATGCTTCTATCTCTTTCCAGTCTGGAGAAAAAAAATCCGAAGCCTTAGAACTTGAATGCACCTTGTAAATATACTGAAAACCATAACAACAGTATACGTCCTGTTTATACGATAGAAAATACACCAAATTATGTTATACCACTTGTCCCGATTTCTTGGGCGCTGACTGTATATATACAAATATATATTTACATACCACTGCATAACGTGTAGTAGCAATTTAATTCATGTTGCCTCGTTCATATTGCTTTAATCAACGTCTAAAGTAAAATAAGTAATTTTAAATTGTTTACAGTCGGCAATGTTTTACTAGACCCACACCATATCTTTCCTTGCTCTGCAACGCCATTTTCAAATATTAATCTCCTTATTTTATTAGGGTCGGTTTTCCTTGGGAATATCTGCAATATCTCATGTGATAAAGTGTGAGACATATAGGTGTGTTTCCTGGAGTTCCCATTTCGACAACTATTGCCCGTTTGTGCGCATCCGTTGCCCGCTACTGACACCGCACAAATAATTTCGCCACTACGGTTCATTTGGTCCTCAGTGTAATTAATAACCTTCTGTATTTTATTATATACACAAAATTCATATCGGAGACCTACTTAATTGGCAATAACAGTTTTACTCTGACATAATAAACCATTTGCTTTGGAATTTAAATTATCAATCAAACATAGATAAAATAGTAATAGTTTTGTATTATAATAATTTATTTAAGTTAATTAAAGCTTAAATAAGAAAAATATTATCATTTAAAATGATCGTTTTCTACGGCTACCTAGGCTTTCAAACGTTCCAGACAATAATCTATAGCGACATACGTCTATTTATCTTATCTTGGTCGTTGCCGTTAGCATCGTTTTCCTGGAAATAATCTTAAAATCAGTTGGCAATTGATGGGGAGCCCTTCTTTAACCCTTTCGTCCCTGAATTCTAATCTTAAACCAAGAATACAAAAAGCATGCATACGTTAATGATTTGATTTAAAATTGTTCGCTACTATCTTTAAAATTTTTTTTTCTTGTTGAGGGGAGGGGATATTTGGTGGTAAATCTTTGTACTAGCAGGATTTTTAGGTGGTACAATAGTGTACCATCAGGTATATACAACAACCTTGTAACTATTGAGAATTTATTCAAAAACATATTTTCAGAAGTACAATGAAAACATTAGTAATTACCTTGTATGTTACAACTTAAAACAATCCTCACACAAAGGAATATTGCATTCCTGACATATTGTCTTTGTTTTTTTTTGGAGATTTTCCTCACTGCATCTAGAACATCTTCTTCTTTTTGGTCCTTCCACTGGAAGATGCAATGGTACTGAACCATAAATTTTCCTTTTCTTATTCGGAGGTCCTCGTTTTGGAAGAGACAACGAAGTATTTTGTATGCCCTCAGCTATTAACTCTTCGGTAAGTGTTACAAAAAACGTTAGAAAAGACGTTTTTCTATTTTCACGTCTCAAATCATTATATAGTATCCAAGCGTTTACTGCATACATATTCAAGCACGTATAAATTACTTTTTTCCACCATTTATTTGATCTGTCGTGATCATACAAGCCTACAAGTTGATCTGCCCTATCAACTCCTCCCATAATCTGACGATAAAATGATATGACTTCTGGACATTCAATAGCTAATTTTTCGCCACTTTTTGTTTTTTTAGAAACTGTAGTCACATCCGGCTTATGACAATTACTCATAACAATGACTTCTTTTGTGTCTTGCCATTTGGTACACAATAATCCACTGTCGGTACATCTAAATATAGACTCTCCCCGTTTCAATTTTTTCTTCTTATTTGGAACATTTTTGCGATTAGACATACAAGTTCCCAGTGCTGAAAAATTCAATGTCTCCAATAAATGTACACTAGTAAAGAATCTGTCAAAGCATAGTACTACATCAGCATCTTGAATTGTAGCCGCTGGTGCTTTTACTACTCGCTCTCCAAGGGTAAGTGATTCGCTATTTTTAGTTGTAGAAGATTCTTTGCCACAATATACATTCAAATCGTAAGTATATCCAGAACGGGCATCACAACGTAGCCATAACTTTATTCCTCTTTTTGTTGGCTTGAGTGGCATAAATTGTTTCAACGCGGAACGGCCCTTGAATTTTGTCATGCTTTCATCTATGCTTTGAAAAGCACTATCTTGACGACATTTTGAAAATGTATATTTCAAGCAAGATAATAGCTCATCAATATAGTAAGTCTTTGACGAATTAGGTGGTTTTTCGGGTGCAGCAAAATAGAGCTTTGAAGCAAGAATCATGTATCTATCACGTGACATGGCTTTTTCAATTGCACAATTACCTAATGATTCTTTCCCACTCCAATAGTGCTTGATACCAGGAAGCTTATTGTAGGACATTATGAATATACATCCTAGCAATTTTTGTATTTCTCCTTTGTCTGTGAATTTATTCTTACTTTTCTTTGCCTTATTCAATATGTCCAATCGCTGGTTGGTATATTCTACTACTTTCATATAAAGTGAATGAGGAAACAGTTTATTATAAATTTGTAAAGACTCATATGTATAGTAATATTTTCATTCACTTTGCAATTTCTATATTGTGTAAGTGTTTTCGCAGGAACAAAATTATCAGTGGGAAGCACCCAGTCTAAAATACGGTTTTTCTCACCTGAATTTTGTTGGCTTGATTGTGCTTCATTTAGAGGAATTTCTTCTGGCTCGCATATATCAATGTCCGGTTCACTCACGTATTCGTCATCCAATACGCCTTGGTCGGAAACATACTCTAACTCACTATTACTTTCAGGTACATAATCATCACTAGATCCAGCGGAATATGGCTCGTCCTCACAGCTACTAATGTCTGACAAATTCTCTATTGCATATTCAAGCTCTCTTTCCGTTAATTTTCTTTTTCGTGCCATGGCACCTCGCAATTTATGGTATTAGACCTGTTAGTACATATCAGCACATCGACCGACTGTTCGAAAATAATGCCACTACTAGCTAGAAGGAAGATATCGATATGTCTGAGGAAACATACTACGGTTTTTCAGGCCGAATTGTTTGCACTCGCAGCCTTCCACGAGGAAATTCGGGAAGCCGGCTGCGCAAACAAAAAAATTAACATAATGACTGATAGTCAGGCAGCTATTAAAGCCATTATGAACCCATCTACCAGGTCTCAGCTGGTGAAATATTGTAGACAAGTCCTCAATAAACTGGCACAAGACAATACAATGTCCCTGATATGGGTGCCAGGACATGAGGGAATTAAAGGCAATGAGATAGCCGACGAACTGGCCAAAGAAGGTACCAATAGGAACTTCATAGAACCAGAACCTGTATGTGGAATCACTAAGGATTCCGCTAAATGGGAGATCTGGTTATGGCTAGAAAAAAATATAAAAATAAATGGAGGTTAACGGACATACAATTCCCAAACTTCTCAGTTTAAGGTCTTTGGTGGAAGTTATATCTCGATAAAAGGAGTCATTGATATACAAGATTGTGGTGCCGGCACCTGGTACACTGATGGATCATAATCTAGACATAGGGCAGGTGCATATGCGGAATGTGCCCTAGAAGGAAGATATCGATATGTCTGAGGAAACATACTACGGTTTTTCAGGCCGAATTGTTTGCACTCACAGCCTGCGCCGAGGAAATTCGGGAAGCCGGCTGCGCAAACAAAAAAATTAACGTAATGACTGATAGTCAGGCAGCTATTAAATCCATTATGAACCCATATACCAGGTCTCAGCTGGTGAAATATTGTAAACAAGTCCTCAATAAACTGGCACAAGACAATACAGTGTCCCTGATATGGGTGCCAGGACAGGGAATTAAAGGCAATGAGAGCCGATGAACTGGCCAAAGAAGGTACCAATAGGAACTTCATAGGACCAGAACGTGTATGTGGAATCACTAAGGATTCCGCTAAAAGGGAGATCTGGTTATGTCTAGAAAAAAACATAAAAATAAATGGAGGTTAACGGAAGGTCAACACCATACCAAAACACTACTAAGGGAGCTGGACGGAAAGCTTTCAGCCAACCTAATTCGTAGTAACAAAAAAGAAATTAAAATAATTACCGGGTTAAATACCGGACATTGTCCTTGTACAACATGGGCTTGGTTAGCGAGCCCGGGTGTAGGAGATGTGAAAAACAGGAGGAAACTAGCCTTCATGTAATATGCACGTATGAGGAATTGAAGGAACTCAGACAGAAATATTTCTGGAGAGATCTATTGGATCCTTCGAGTGTACTCAAACTTTCCCTGAGGAGGATAGTGGCTTTTATCGAGGACACAAGACTAACAGAGTGGAACTGAGAGATCTATTGGGGATAGTACAAAGAGCAGCGTGCTCAAGTGCGTGGACGTGCTGGCGTCCAACCCAAAACAGAAGAAGAAGAGAAGGAAGAAGAAGAGTCATTGATATGTAATGGTGGTGGTCATTAGAGAGACTTGTTTCTGATTATATCGCAAATATGGTATTGATTTGCGAGATCTGGTATAAGGAATCAGATTTAATTCACTTTAAGGATTTTAATATGCATAGGGATGATCGTGGAGAAGGAATATGGGGTACAGCTCATTTTAGTCAATAAATTAATAAGTTCTAAGCTACTTTCATTTACAAATAGGTCGAAAAACGTCTATAGACTTGTTCATAGATCTTGAGTAGTCAAGACTACAACGAATTATTAAATCAAATTAAATCACCCTTTATTTTGGGTGCCGATTTGGATGCACATCATTCAGATTTAAGCTACTCTGAAACATATAATGACGGCAATTTGCTGCATAAATTAGCTTTCCGACTATTAAATGGAAAGTCGAAGCTGCGAGTCTTCTGCTGTTTACCGAGTATTGTAAATTACATTTGCCTCATGAATTACAAGATCTCACTGCTGTTGAAAAATTAACCGGGTTGTATGATTTTTTAACCCAGGCCGATGACAATTGTTTTAAAAGGAAAACGTCGTTCACATCCCGTGGAAAGCCTTCTCTGTCGTGGTAGGATGACGGATGTACGAAAGTAGTTGTAGCTCGGAGGTTGTTCTTGAAACAGTATAAATAGGATCCCACTTTTGGAAATTAAATCTCAAGAAGCCATGGCATACAGCAAACGATATCTTAGGAAAAAAAAGCAAGTTAGTGGGGATAATTTTTGTGATAGTATAAAATAAGGTATCTACAAGTGCCAAGTCATATTCTAACGCATATAGATGAGCAAGCTGCACACTCTCTATTCGACCCTGTTGCTCCAATAATAGTAGCAAACAAAGCCCCGTGGTTAATCGTTTAAATTTAGAGGATCCTCTAAGTAAACCATTCTCATTACTTAAATTAAACTTAGAGTTAATCGCGTCGAAAAATGCTGCCGCAGGTTTTGATAACATTTCTTAGACTATGGCTTCACATTTGCCGTCACAAGTCCGCGTTTTTATTTAATCTATCTTTAATGCAATGTGGGTAGATGGCGTAGAACTAGCCGAATTCAAGAAGGTAGTAACTGTACCCATTCCGAAACTCAATTCTGAATCTTTCCGTACAATTCCATTATTATCCTGCATATTAAAAACCTACAAGCGAATGATTAAAAGTCGTTCAGGGTGGTGGATTAATAATACCAATGCCCTTACCAGTAATCGGGACGGGTTTCGCAAACAAATGAATAGCATTTATGCGGTAACAGATGTTGTTATCGAAATACGATTAGATCTGACTCGAAATTTAGACGTAGGTGTGATTTTCCTGGACCTCAAAAACGCTTTCGGATGCCTGATCTTTAGAGATCGTATGGTATCCATTAGAATATACAGTAACTTTGTAGTTGGACCGAGACGAATCAGTGTGGGATTGGCACAAGGCTCGATTTTAAGTCTACTGTTGTTCAACGCATACTCCACGGATTTAAAAATTAAGATTATCCAATGTGCAGCCAACATATGCATTGTCGTTTCAGAAAACAATTTACGACACATCAAAGCACGTCTTTCCCGAATAATGGCGTTGTCAAATAAATGAGTTTTTGGCAAATGGCTTTGAACATATTCTTCGTAATGGAATTCTATTAAGTAGGATAATAGGATATACTCCAAAATCAGTATTAAGGATACTGTTCTTCGAATATTGACAGAGGAGCCAGGCATCTGAAAAATTGTGCAAAACTGGTGCCCAAGAACATGTCTGATGAACAAAAAAAATCGGTAATGCATTAGCAAGTAACTGTTGGATCGCTTGAGAATCGAACAAAACTTCATGCACAGTGTGATAGCAGGTGACGAATCATTGGTATTTGGATACGATCCTGAAACAAAAGGGCAAAGCGCGGAGTGGCACATCATCATCGCGGTTGAAGAAAGCTCACATGAGCAAATCCCGAATCAAGTCCATGCTTTATCATTTTTTTTTATTGTCGTGGAATTGTCCATAAAATTTCGTACCGCAGGGCCAGACAGTAAATTAAATCTTTTATCGCGAGGTACTTGAACGTTTGCGGAAACGGCTTTTGCGTGTGTGACCTGACGTTACCAGCTTTTGGATCTTGCATCATGATAATTCTCCCAGTCTTATTGTCGGTTAGAGAATTTTTGGTAAAGAAAACATTCCAGTACTCCCATAATCCACACATGGTTCCATCTGATTATTTTCTTTTCCCAGCGCTTAATTTTAAAATAAATCATTCTCATTATTTCTGATATATCTCAGAAATATCTCGTATGTTTTGATGCAGTAATTGTTCCAAAAATTCCGGAAAATATTAATAGCCGCTAGTTGAGAATATCTGAACTATCGTTATCCTCGCGAAATAAGTATTTTTCTGCTAATTTCGCAGACACATAGGCAAGTAAAGTCTTTTATTGTTATTTAATAGCAAAATGTATATAAATATTGGTACATTTTTGTTGAATATTATCGGAAAGACATTACGTTCCTACTGATTTACCATTAAAAAGGTACTTTATAGTTAACCAACTCGATTAAATATAACTTTTCCTCCTATTCCTGCTATGATTATATCTTATGTTATCTACCTCGTACCTAATGTTGTACATTTGTTATACGTTCTAAATAATTTATGCTCCATTTTGCTTCACCATTATACAAATCCATTAAGTCCCTTTTGAATATATCGTGAACGGGACTAATTTTATTTACTGTTACGCCAAACGTAAGAAAACGTATGTATATATGTACTTACAATTAGTTTACCCTTAATGTATGTAAAATTGTGTCGTATATGCGCCATTTAGAAATATGTAATAAAGAGTAAGTAGTTGTATTTTCCGTTTTACAATCGGCATAAAGACGACATATAAATTTTACTGCACAATTTTAGAATATTGTCTGGAGCGTGATAATTTTATTAATTAGCGATAAAGTAATATTTTTATGTCGCTTTATTTATAAATATGTAATAATCCACGTAAAAGGGTTGGAATTTATAAAATAAACGATAAAAATGTTTAAGTGTATAATTTTTAATGTTTATTATATGGGTTATAACGGGTTGCAATACAATTTTATGACATCCCATACAAGAGAAAAACCCCAATAAACTTTTTCATAAATGCTTTTGATTTCGTTTATGTATTTACAACAATAGTACATGCGAACATGTAGGAATTTTAAAAGTTTTTTAACGAGTTTTTTAATCACTTCAGGGGTGAAATGATAAAAATGCTTAATTATACATTTAATTATAAATATTCATGAACCTTATCTAGTTCTTAATGTGTTTTAATGACATTTACTTCCTCTTGATTTTTTTAAAAATAAATACTGAATTAAAGTTTGTTTAATTTCAAAATTATACAGGGCCACCAACAGGTTTATACGTGTTTAAAATGGGTAGTACTCCGGTGCAGATGACCTTAGAGAAATGAGGATAGTACGGTTGTGTTCGGGAGTGTTAACAATTTCAGTTCCAATAATGGTTTGGACCCTGCAAGAGCGTTCATTCGCTGTAAAGCGAACCAAAATGGAGAGTCTATGATCCAAACGCAAAAGATTTCAGGATCATCTTTAACGTTACATAACATTTGGCTGACTGCAATGCGATTCTTTCATGGATAGAGTGGATAGATGACAGGTAGTGTCATGAGATATCAATCGAAAATATCAACAGAGTGAGGGTGGCTATACAGTTCTTTTCGCTTGTGTGCTATGACCCTTGGAATATCGCCAATGACTCTGAGACGACTTTTAAAACAGGATATCAGGTTCCGTAGCTATAAAATTCAAGTGAACCAAGAACTCTTAGAAGGTGATGATGCCTAACGTCTAAAATTTTTGTTGAAGGAATGGTGACGATTCTAGACGACAATTACGAAGCTCGGGCTTTTCATTTCAACTGTTACGTCAACAAACAAAATTGCAAATATTGGAGCAAACATAATTCCAGGGAGTTACACACAGCCCTCTGTATAGTATTAAGACAATAATGTAGTGTGCAATAGGGGAGAGGGGAGTTATTGGACAGTATTTTTTTGAAAACCGTGGTCAAGCTATTAGCGTTAAATATATCAGAATATATTCTGATACATTACACATGCGGTTAAGCCGTAATATGAGGGAAGACACAAACAAAATGCAGTTTTCTAGAGAGATTGGCTGTGCCAACCTTTGGAAAGGCGTCGTTACTTCACATTAATTATGTGGACGGTATGCGAGGTACTTCGGCTGTCTGACAACAGGCAGCGCCGGATTTATTTCTGCGCTCGTTCTGGATAATTACGGTGATAGGGCGATGTGGTTCTTTTCTGTGAATGTGTCTGGGAATATCCTTTCTCCAGCAGGGGCGTACCGATGAGCCTGTAGAAAGGTGAAATACGTATCTACGTCTCTGGGGATAGGATATATTCGGACAAGTTTACAGAAAATATTAATTGTGAACCTGCATTTGTGTTCTTCACACCAGATTTTTAATAATATTTTATATTATTAAAAATACCTTTGTATTAGCGTTAAAGGTTAAAAATATATTTTTTTATAAATCTTATTTTACTAAAAATAAAACATGATATTTTTAACCTAATAAAAAGATGAAGAAGAGTCCATTGAAACGTCAAGACACAAAGAGTCCTTTTCTCGGGACTATTTCTCAACGCGGTACAACATCCGCTTATATACATACACACATATATGTCTAAATCTACTATATTATACAAAGGTCAAGGTATAATTATATATATATATATATATATATATATATGGTAAACCTAATCAGTAGGCGATTAAAGGTCTGTATATTACTTCAAAATATATGTATTTAAAAAAACTCTACATGTTTCGGCTGTATACGCCTTTTTCAAGAGAATACAAAATATGAATGACAGGATATAAATGTATATATATATATATATGTATGTATATATATATATATATATACATACATATATATATTTAGTTCCGAGTAGGTTTTCGTGATTTTCCTTCTCGTTCTAGGCGAATGTCGACAGCTTAACATGTTAAGTCGCTCCACGGGCGCAAATGTAATAATAACTCATGACTTACCATTCTCTTTATAATTAGCGTTAAGCTGCGTTAGATCATGAATTATTATTATTTGAATTAAATGTAGAATGTATTTATTCATATGTATTTCTCATCATGACTACATCACTTAATAACTTTGATAACTTTGATATTAATATACTGTCACTTATAATTTTTTTATAAAGGTAATAATTACCGAAACATGTAAGAGATTATTTCGAATATATACATATTAAATTAAAATAGACCTTAAATCGCCGAATATCTACATCTACTATATTATACAAAGATCAAGAAATAATTATTTCTGCTTTCAATAACTCACATCTACTTTCAAAATAGGCATCTACTTTCTAATCTGACGTTTGCTTTCATAACTGACACCTGCTTTCAAATCAGACATCGGCTTTCATTAACTGACATTTGCTTTCACTAACTGACATCTGCTATCAAAACTGACATGAGCTTTCAAAACTGACTTCTGCTTTCAACTTGACATCTACATTCAATAACTGACATCTGATTCATTAACACTGTTACTTTACAATGCATTTCTAAATAGCTTGAACCTGGGTCTATTGTGGGTTAGTGGTAAAAGCGACAGCCCGGCAAGCTGTAGACTTGGGTTCGAGTCCCAACGTAGACCATATTTTTCAAATAAAAAAAAATTTCGTATGATTTGCTTTGTAATTTGTAGACAGCAATGTTTACATCCCCACTTACTCTGCAATTACATACATTCTAATTTGATATTTGTAAATATGTCATATAAAAGCCGAAAAACTCCAATAATTTATCAATTGTTATATATATATATATATATATATATATATATATATTGTGTGTGTGTGTGACTATTAATTTTTAAATAATAAGTTTTTCTATGCATATAAAAATCACTGGAAACAATTACACATATCAAATTCATTTAATAGGAGATTCTAACTCGAGTAATAAGATAACTATATTTATAATTGATCCTGGAATGCAGAAGATATTCTTCGTCTACTTCCACTTGATCGTGAATACTGAATGAATGACAGAAAACTTGCATGAAATGAGGTAAAACAAACGTACCAACTGCAGTATTTTGTTAGCGAACTTTTATTCGCTGCAGTATATTGTTATCTATTTTTCGTTTTAAACTTTCCATCGCGCTGTTTGAAACTAATAAGGAATTCATGATACGTTTATGGTTTTTAAATTGATCCTGTAAAGAAGTTGGACAATAGTTTTCATTAGAAATTATGGCATATTATTCATTATAAATTACCCACCCATTATCATCGTTATTATTACATGTAAAAAAAAATGTTTCAAACAAAAGTTGTGAAAATTCCAATGTGGCAAGTCGTTATTATTCGTCAAGCAATTTATAATATGTAAAAACAAAATCAAGTTCATGTAATAAAAATTTATACTTAATAATTCTCTGGTTTCTATGCCGATATAATCACTGTTTGCATTTTTCTAAACCCTCAAAGTAGGGTACTCAATTAAAGTATTTACACAGCCGAAAGCTTTTTTCTTGTAATTTGAAAAGGACTATACGTTTTATTATATGAACTTTTAATTTACTATTAAACATCCCGTAACTTTAAAACTAAATCGTTTAAGACATACATTCATATGGACTTTTATGATCATAATAACCATACGAATCAGCCCATAAAATTTGCCGCATATATTTAGAATCAGCCTTTATATGTATATATATATATATATATATATATATATATATATATATATTTAAAATAATCTTACATGTTTCGGCAGACAATGCCTTTGTCAAAAAATGATTAATATTACATGACAAACCGACCTTAAATCGCCGACTAATTGAATCTACTATATATATATATAACAAGTGTTCATTTGAAAAGTCAATCTAGGTTACTTTGAAATTGTGATTGAATAAGACGCAAATATATTAGTATGTGTTTGTTGTTCCGTAAACGTAAATCCAAATGACATTTGATGTGAATCACAAATATCAGTTAGTGCATAAAATAATCGTGCGTCGATTCTGGTTTAAATAAATTGCTTCTCAGTTTTAAAATGGCTTTCACATTAGAACATAAAATTTTTTTAGTCCAGTCTTATTTTCGAAGTGGTAATAAAATTGATGGTTTATGCGTTTATTCAGTTCAAGATTGCATGGTAGAATTTCAAGTTGAGTTTCCGCATTTTGTAATAGATTATATGCAATTTAAGAATACTTTGGATAGAACTTTAAAACTTTTTTTCTGAAACTGATAGTCTCTTAAGAAAATCAGGCAGCGGAGCAGTTAAGAAACGTACACCTCAAGTTGTCAATCGTGTTGAAGAAATAATGGAAAATGAACCACAAACATCTGTTCGACATTTGAGTCAACAAATAAACCTTTCTGCTGGTACAACTCACAAGTTATTAAAAAAAGATATGCAACTTTATCCATACCGTGTCACAGCAGTACAAGAATTGTTAGAAATTGATTACCCACGTAGACTACAGTTTTGTAATTGGTTTGTAAATATGAACAATAATGGAGAACTTTCGCAAATAGTCATCTTTACTGATGAAGCATGGTTTTATAAAACGGGATACCTAAATTCACAAAATACAAGAATTTGGAGTAGTGAAAATCCACATGTAATTAATGAAGAATCGCTACATCTAGAGAAAATTGGTGTTTGGGCAGCGATAAGCCAAAGGCGAATCATTGGACCAATATTTTTTCAGGGAACGTTAAATACTCAAAGGTACCGTACGGAAATTTTACAACCATTTGTCAATCAGTTGCATGATGATGAACTTCAAAATGCATATTTCCAACAAGACGGAGCACCTTGTCACTGTACTGGAGAATCTTTGGATTATTAAAGAGAATTTTTTGATGAGCGTATAATTAGTCGAAATACTGAAATTTCCTAGCCTTCACGTTCATGCGATTTAACACCTTGCGACTTCTTTTTATGGCCTTATCTAAAAATAACATATTTCGAACACCTATATTGAATTTGAATGATATGCTACAGAGAATCGAACAGCAATGCATGGAAATTAATAACAATCCAGTAATGTTGCAGAATATCATCAGAAATTTTGAACGGAGGATTTTAAAGTGCATTGATCTTGAAGGACAACATTTTCAACATTTGTTATAGTTTTCAATAAATACCTATTATTTGTTATTTATTTGTATGTATGAAACTGTCAAAATATACGACTTCGCATGTTTAGTAGTAAATTTTAATTTACGACAAACTTCAAAATGTTCTCAGTGAATCACATGCTCCTAGATTGACTTTTCAAATGAACACTTGTTATATATGGTAAATTTAATTTGTTGGCGATTTAAGGTCTGGTTTTACTTCAAAATATATATATTTAAAACAATCCTACATGTTTCGGCAATATATATATATATATATATATATATAATATCTTCGTGACCTTGGTATGCTAAGGTAAACTTAATAAGTCGGCGATTAAAGGTCTGGTTCATTACTTCAAAGTATATATATTTAAAACAACCCTACATGTTTCGGCAATGATGCCTTTGTCAAGGATATAAAATATATATATATATATATATATATCCTTGACAAAGGCATCATTGCCGAAACATGTAGGGTTGTTTTAAATATATATACTTTGAAGTAATGAACCAGACCTTTAATCGCCGACTTATGAAGTTCACCTTATATATATATATATATATATTATATTCCTTGAAAAAGACATCATTTGCCGAAACATGTTGTTTTAAATATATATATTTTGAAGTAAAACCAGACCTTAAATCGCCAACAAATTGAATTTACCATAACATACAAAGGTCACGAAATCTTTATATATATATATATATATATATATATATATATATATATGTCATATATATATGTATGTATAAAAGGCACTATATATAGTATCGAAACGTCAAAACAAATTAAATATTGTTTTAATTACCTGGCCGCTACTCCCAAGAAACAATTACTTTTTGTTTTATATTATAATTAGAGCCAATAAAATAAGAAATTCCTTCTAATATATATGTATGTATATAGAAAAAGTAATTAAAAAAATTAATTAATTTAATTAAATATTGAAAATGAAACACTTCTGGTTTTAAATAGCCAAGTGTTTTATTCTCAATATTAATTAAGTCAATTACTAAAATGCTTCACTAAGAATTGTCTGCAACATAATTTAATGATATTCAAAAAAAAAAAATATTCTTTTTCCCATCCTACGGCGTGTACTCAATTATTGCTAAAGTATTCCAGGCAAATAAATCAAAATTATTCCAAGTATCTCTAGTTTATATAATGACAAGAGTCATGATAATTTTTGTGACGCACTCGAAACTTATGAACTGCGTTCTAGCGTGATTGATTCATGAAAGGTTTTACTCTAAATTAGTTATTTTTAAGGTAATTCAATATTGCTAATCTATGTTGTCGCTGCTATTAATACTGAAGTGAGTATTTAGTGATTAATAGATTAGATGTCAAGAGCCGAGAAAAAGGATCTGATGTTTCAATAGTAGTAGTAGTTGTTCTTGTTGTAGGATCCCTTAGATCTTGGAGACGTTAAGCTTCCACCTTTGATGTATGAATACGTTCTCTGCTTACTAACACCAGCGTATATTTGAAACCATTTGAGCAACACCATTACGACGTATCCGTTCGTATGTTTTGTTAAATCCCAATGTCCCAAAACAATTATTGATTTCGCTTTGTTCGTGCATTTCGTTAAATGCTGACGGTAAATTTGTGTTGACGATTATGACTATAATTTACGTGTTCTTTTTTTATTACGGCTGTCTGGCGTTGAATTATTCATAATTTACACTGTTAAACATTCGACGTGCCACTTGGAGAAATTTATTTAGTATGCAGTTAATAAATAGTTTATGTTTTATAGATTCTAGGCTCCAGTTATTTAATTTTTCGAAAAAACAGACGAAGGTAATTTTTAATATGGAAATACTCTTGGATTGTTTTGGTAATGATTAATTGTAAAAATTAAAAATTCACTAGATACAGATTATTGGTGTACTGATTAAAAAATAGTTCTTGGTTGGAACGTTTTCAATAATTATATATTAATTCTTTCAGTTTTATGAATTAGAAATATATATATACTCTTGGAAGTTAGTTCCACTTTTATGCCGGGTTTGTCAATAGCTATTCGTAAATTATCGAAACATTTTGTTCTACATCCGTTGACAGCTTGATTTCTTGGTGTGCCATTCTTCTATTTGAAAAAATTCTTCCTGTTTGTAGCTCTTCACTCTCTCAAAAGTTAAGCTGAATATATTTTCTCTTTTCGTTCAAGGTAATTTATCCTTTGTTCCCAAGAAGTTATATTGTATCAAACGGATATAAGTAGATTTTGAAGAATTCGAAATATTAGCTACTAGGAAAATTGATCCTAATTAGAGAACTTATCCAGACGAAGAAATATTAAAACTTAGTAACACCCAAAGACATTTGCTATGAGGGCCCACCATGACCAATAAATAACGAAAGTTGAACGAAAGTGAATAAAAAAGACAACAAGAATGATTAGTCTGATAGTAAATCGGTTGAATTATGAGTGAAATACCCATTATTTCAACATGCACCCAAGAAACTCAAGAGAAAATTATAGTTGAGTTGCTTTTTGGACTAGCTTTTTGGACATCGTTTTAGCGATTTATGTAATTCGATATTTTTTCAATTTGTCTACTTTCGTTATCAGGGATGAACTGCCGAAATGTTTGATTACATAAATCATTCAAACAATGGAAATAGCTCAAATTTTCAAATCAAATAGTACTCGATTGGTAGTAATTTCTAGTCTCATGAGCTATGAAATTGTTTTTATTTTTTATCGTTAGTTTGATCATTTAAATAAAATATAATATAGCAACAGAATGCATAATTTATTTATTTATTTATTGAGATATTACAGGATATCTAATCCCAAAATATGTCTATATTAAGTAGCCACAAATTCAATTAACATAAAATTTACAAAACAGGAAAAAAATATATATCAAAATATATATAATTTTATATAGTTAATTGACGAAGGAGATACTTGTTGAAACTTCATTATAACGCTAAGAAATAAGTAATTAAACTTCCAGTTTCAACAATTCTTTTATTGTAAATACCACTACAATATTGTTTCGCCATACAATGGCTTCATCAGGTGGATGAAATACTGAATATGTACAATACAAGTACAATTATTGGGGAATGGTGGTGGAAAAATTTTTACAATCTGAAATTTAAATCCTCTCCTCTCCTACTCTCCCCTCTACTAAATTTAAGATTGTAAAAAATTTTCCACTACCATTCCCCAATAATTTTCACATAAATATTCAAACTTGTATTGTACATATTCAGTATTTCATCCACCTGATGAAGCCATTGTATAGCGAAACAATATTGTAGTGGTATTTACAATAAAAGAATTTTTGAAACTAGAAGTTTAATTACTTATTTCTTAGCGTTATAATTTTATATACTTAAAATAATCCAGTTTTCGTATAGTTAAATAAATCTACATCAAATCATAGGCAGTTCAGTTTTTTAGTAATTGAATTTATTGGATTGTCGAGTCCATACGTTGTTGGATGGTAACGTACAGAAAAAAAACATCATTATGTCTTGTAAACGCCGTTGATACCCTCATATCGAAAAGGGTCAGCACGTCTTCGAGCACCTTATGCAATTGTTGAAGAGTCTAAATTCGAATTTCAGATATGCTTTCCTCCGTTTTGGTTCCAATGATTCAAACTCCAATAGGCCAAGACGTTCCTAATGGTTATAGGCATTTTTATCGATTATTTAGTTTATAAAGTAAGTAATGTTGCGTTGAACTTTTTCGTTCACGATATGTAGCGGTACAGGGATACTACACAATACAACAATATTCCAAGATAGGCACTAGTAAATAGTACAATTTATAATAACAATAACATTTTTAAAATCACGTATATGTAGCTGAATAAATCCACATATTTTATTTGCTCTACATAAGATATCATCATTCTGTGAAATTTTAATTCGCAGTACAGAGTGATTCCCAAATATTGGATCAATTCTACTCTCTCAGGAAGAGCATTATTCAAAAAGTATTGCACTGCTAAAGGCCCATTCTTCTTCTTAGCAAATGATATAACTTTACGTTTATCAATCATGTGACAATATCTTAATGATGTTACTGTTACGTTATGCCTGTTCTCTTCAAAAAAATATGGGCCAATAATTCCTGTGGCTGATAGGGCACACCCAACCGTTACTTTCGCTGTGTGAAATGGTCGCTCGTGAAGTTGACGTGAGTTTGTTGTTGCCTTAAATCTAAAATTTTGTTTATTGACGAAGCCATTTAGATATAAACACAAATATAAAGGTGAAAAACAAAAATTCTAATGTAAATTGTAATTTTAGTTGAGTAGGAGAGAGTGATTTACCTCTATCTGGTCATTTAAAATTATCCCTAAATTATTAAATTTATTAATTTCTAAAGCTTCTAACATATTGAGTCTTTTACTTTTGTCTACTACATGTAATGTTTTGAAATTAGAATTGAATTTGTGGTTATATTCGAAACAGTGATTAGCAAAAGTTGAATCTGTTTTCTTATCTCTGTAGCTTCTCTCGTGTTCTGCCATTCTAGTTTGGAAGGTTCTTCCTGTCTGCCCTATATACACTTTTTACAGTCTTCACATGTCAGCTTATACACCCCTGAGTTTGATCTCCTATCCGTTTTATCTTTATTGTTTGTTATTGCTTCTTGTAAGGAATTGTTTGTTTTAAATGAAGTCTCGTTCTCACTTGTTTTGATTTTGTTCGCTATATTTTTCGAAATTTTACCTATGTAAGTAATGGAATTCTAATTATAGCTTGTATTGTCTTTTACGCGGAGATAAATTACGAATCGGGTTTTTGACTGCTGTAGTTTGGCTAACATGTTGTTCATTAACACTCTATCGTAAAACCATTATTTATCGCTGTATTATACCGTGTGTCGCAATTAAGATGAAGACACTCCCATATTTTCGTTAATTGAAGGAATAAAGATTTTAATTTTTGCACAGTCATACATGTTGATGGGTCACATTTTTTAAGATACTCAACTGAAATCTAAACTTTAAGCTCAGCCTACTACAAATTTACAAACAGGGTGAATTCTTGATATTTTTCTTCGCGTTAGAGATACAAATATAAATATTAAAAAAAGTTGTTCAGAATACTATTCTAACCCCATATGACAAAATTCGCATTTTTATTTTTTTTTTTTTTGGTCTATACACAAAATTATTAAGTTTATTTTCCAATTTGATAATTAGAGTGCAATGGGTAGTAATAATTTGACACTAGTGTTAAATGTCAGTCAGATTAAACTTTGAGTCTATTGCGTTAAGTTCTAATCACTGGTCACAGAAGTAAAATGCCGTTAACATTAAGAGAAAAACTAGAAATAATCCGGTTGTATGGTGATCATGCTCGTAGTAGCAGAGAAGTTGCTGCAGAGTTTAACTTGAGACATCCCCAACGTGCTCCCATTCCGCATGGAAAAGCAGCCGCTGTAAATGCTCTTTTCAATGAAACTGGCTGCTTTATTAATCTATCGGAATGTTCAACCTCGTCGAATACACCCGCATCCTGAACATAACGATATATTGGCGGCAAATCGAGCAAATCCATGCATGAGCCTTCGAGATTTATCGCCTCAACTGAATAAGGATAACTCAAGGATAAAATCAGATGTTTCGTTCGGCACAAAATCAAGACCTATAAACCAAATTTCTTACATACATTTAAAGAAGGTGACGATAATAAAAGATTAGACTATTGTTATTGTGCCCAAGGTAATTTTTTAAATGACAGACATTTTCTAAAGAAGATTATGTTTGCTGATGAAGCTACACTCACCACGAATGCGGTTGTATCGTCTCAAAACTGTAGATACTGCGCCAGAGATAATCCTTACTGGGTTATACATTGTAAAGACCCATACTCCCAGAAAGTCAATGTCTGGTGTGGGATTTAAGGAGAACTAATAATTGGTCCTTTTTCTTTAATTATTTATTGAATGCTGATCGTTTAGTTAATTTCTTCGATAGGGAATTTTGGGATGCAGTTGAAAATATACCTCTTAATGTGCGACAGGATATGTATTTGCAGCAAGATGGTGCATCCATCCATAATTCAAGAATTGTTCGTCAATGGTTGAACCGAACATTTCCTATGCGTTGGATAGGATGAAACAGTCCGTTTGAACTGTGGCCTCCGAGGTCTCCCGATATTACACCCCTCGTTTTTTATTTTTGGGGAATGGTAAAAAATAAAGTTGCTAAAACAAATCCCAGAAATCGAGATGAACTTTGTGCCAGAATAAAGCAAATCTGTCAAGAAATCAGCATCCCGGAACTTAGACAAGTAGCTAAACACAATCGTAAAAGAATCGAAAAATGTAGTCGAATATGACTAGTTGAGAGAGACACAATTCGTAGTTAATTTTATGTATTCTGAAAATTATTGCTTACTTTTTCCTAAATTTAATAAATCCCAAAATTGTTTTCCCAGAACAATAAAATAATTATTTCTTTGTAAGTGCTTTTTATTTTACTGTAATATTTGAATACATGACACTACTAAATTGACAATATGTCAAATTATTACTATCCATGGCACTCTAATTACACAGGCCTGCATTTTTCAACTCTTTGAATCTTGATTTAAAAATTTTAATTGTTTTCTAGTAATTGGGCAGCGCTGATTTCAAATCCGCTTTTATTTTTTTTTGTATCACGTAAGGTTATTTTTCAAACCAGTAAAATCAAAAAATATAGAAAAAACACGATTTATTTCATTTATAGGCTAGTTTTATATTATATTAAAAAAAATACAAAAATATACAGATAGAAACCATTAGAAATAGTTATTTATTCTTTATGCTTCTTAAAAAAAGTTTTCGCTTTACAGAAAAGCTTCGTTTGGTTGTTTTTCTGTTATATTCAGCAAAGGAAGATCTGAAGGTAGTTTCTGGCAAGCAAATTTTTTGTTTCAACCTAGACCCCAGTACTTCAGAAAGATCTTTTGAAAGTCCCAAATCTCTTACTAAATCATTCAGTTCGGCTGGTGAAAATAGCTGAGGTTGGTTTTGACCTGAGGTTGATGGTTCAAAATCACTATCCATCTGTACGGAGCCGGAAGTTGAAGAGGTTTCAATATCTTCTTGTAGTACTTTGGGGGGTATAGGTATAGGTACATGATCACTGTGAGGAACTGGTCTGATAGCTGATTTAATATTGTTTGGGTACAAAATATGTTTCAAAGTTTTTCTATTATGCCCCTTAATATCAGAAAGACAAAAGTAGCAATCTTCATGATGATTTTGCGGTTCTCTCCAAACCATCGGTATTCCAAAAGGAAGGCTTTTTCTATTCCCTTTGGTCCAATGTCTTAAACCTTCTTCACATACCTTACAAACAACGTGCGGTGCCCAATCTTTGTCTTGATCTCCTAATTTGATTTTGAAATAAGCATAATATGCATTTTTCACAAATTCACCAATTGGTCTCTTAAACTTTTTCAAGACGAAATATCCACAATTATAACAGAAATCATCTGGTTTGTTTTTGCAACACCGGCTAGACATATTTTTAAGCAATGTTTATTTATCAAATACCACGCACAACACTAAAGACAAATTAATTTTACTTGTTTACTGATCGACACTCAGAGCTATAATGAAGTAAATGACATTAAAATATACATTTTGTTTGGAGTGATAAACTTGAAATCCTTCCTCGCAGTACTAATAAAGTGAAAGCATAATAAATAGGATTTAGCAGGTAAAAATTCCCGGAAATCTTGTCCAAAATTAATACATGATAAAGATTTACATCAGGTAATGAGAGCCTATTTAACAAATTTCTTTAAAACCACAACAGAAAATAATTTTTGGGTTAATACCTAGAATTTGGAGTAGTACATTCATTTTAAAATGTATTAAAACGCCTATTATAAGATTTTTGTATATTTTTTTCTTTTTCTTTTGTGCAAAAAAAAATCTGTGGGTGGTAGAGACCAACTGTATTTTAATTAGCTATTACTATATAAAAACTGAGCTTAACAAACAAAAATCACGTCATCACAAATTTTATGCAGGCCTGTGTTATCA
This sequence comes from Melolontha melolontha, assembly GCA_935421215.2. Taxonomy (NCBI): domain Eukaryota; kingdom Metazoa; phylum Arthropoda; class Insecta; order Coleoptera; family Scarabaeidae; genus Melolontha; species Melolontha melolontha. The sequence continues at coordinate 32,419,188 of OW285244.1, read as the reverse complement.
AATTGAAAAATAAACGTAATAGACGAATAGCGAATTTTGTCATGAAACTCAGTATATGGAGTTAGAATAGTATTCTGAACAACTTTTTTTAATAATTTTTTTTTGTATCCCTAACGTGAAGAAAAATACCAAGAATTGACCGTGTTTCTAAATTTGTACTAGGCTGAACTTAAAGTTTAGATTTCAGTTGAGTATCTTCAAAATGTGACCCATTAACAGGTATGTCTTCATCTTAAATGCGACACACGATATATTCTATGTAACTCTATTTTTTTTTTAGTTTAGCTTATTCATGGGAACGTTAATTAATCTATAATATATATATAGTCGGTATATAATATTGTACAATTAAGAAATATTATTAATAATTATGTTCTGCATACAAATAAATACGCATATTATTTACTAGGGTGTATGTAAAATAAAAAACGTCATATCAATATTATGTACTGCTTTTCGAAACGAATTTAAAAAGAAATTCTGAAGTGAACAAGCTACAAAAGGACAAAGAGCACAAATTCATTTTAAAGCAGTAACTCTATCATTTGATACAACAGGTGTTTTAGATCAATGATAAGGTCGTATGGGTTGCTTGTCCACTTACAACTCTTGGGGTAATCGACAATATAGACATTAAAGAGTTTGAAAACTTCTCTCAAACTTCCCAGAAGAAGTATATACAGTTTCCCTACACTATTATAGGAATAAATAATAAAAATAAAATTTCGTAATAGAACTGTGTCGAAGTTTATTTCATCTTTTTTTTTATTATTTGACTTATTTCTATACAAGTAGTTGTTTTTATATTCATGGAAAATATACCTATTTTTAATCGATTTTAAATATATAAAATGAAAAGTTCTTCTGTTAGCTAGCGTACGTAATATTTTTTGGTTCATTTAATTTTAATAAGAATGTGTAAACGAAAGAATAATAACATCAACTTGTTTTTCTTCATTTTGAATTTGAATAGCTTTAGGGTCAAATTGTGTAATAATAAGAATTGTTTTGTGAAGTATAATGTAATTATATTCCATTTGTGGGAACGGACAAATGGTAAAAAAAAGAGAATTTTTAATTAATTCAAGAACATATAAAATGTATGTTTTAATTTTCTTTTAGCACAGTTCTTTCTGAGCGAATACGCAAGCGAAAGGGAACTCTTTATCTTTCAGATAGCATCACTGCTAAGACCGAATTTACTGTTTCTGTTTTCTGTAACTTGTTACGAATAATAATCATCATTGTTCCTTTTTAAATATTCATAAGACTTACATACAGAACAGTCTATTTTAACTAAACGTTTGTGAAAAACTGGAAATAAACCCCAATTTATAATAACAAAATTAACAAACAATATCATTGTTAAAAATCGGGGTTTTGTATTATACAAAATTGGTGAGGTTTTACCTACTCATGTATGTTTTAAATTGTTTTGTTAAATAATATTATAACAAAATACGATTTGCTACTTAGAGTAGGGATGTATATCTGAATGTGTACAAAGATCGCCTTTTATATTTTTACAAAATCTAGGAAGAAAACAAAATTTTTGTGAACAAACTATTTTATTGTTTTTCAAAATATTCGCCTTTATGGCCTATACACATTTGCATGCGTACGAACCAGTTCTCAAAACATTTTTTCCACTCTGAAGGTTGTATCCCAAAAACATGGTTTTCAAAGGTTTCGACTGCTTCTTGAAGTGTTGAAAATCGCTGCCCACGCATTTTTTGTTTCACAGTTGGGAACAGAAAGAAATCATTTGGCGACAAGTCAGGTGAATATGGACAATGAGACATTACTTAAACACTTTTCTCCTTCAAATAGTCAACTGCTGGACGTGCTGTAAGGGAACTCGCATTGTCGTGATGAAGAATAATAAACGTTTTCGGTTGTTCGTCCTGATTTCGTCTATAACTTTTGGAAAACAAATTACTGTATAGCATTAAGCGTTAACAATTTTTCGATCCTCTAAAGGAATTGTTGCGATGTATCTTGTACAGCCGAAGAAACAAGCAATTATTTAATAACTTTTGTGGGGTTCGGTTCGTCTTGGAACACCCATACAGTAGATTGTTGTTTAGTTTCCGGCTCATACGCATATATTCATGCTTCGTCGCCTATTATGCTGTGGTATACGAATTTTGCGGTTCCTACGTCGAATTTTTTGCGCATCTCTTTACACCAATTGACACGAGCTGCTTTCTGTGCTTCGGTCAAGTTATGTGGAATCCACTGGAACATATTTTTTTACAAATAAATGTTCTTTTAAAATCGAATGAATTGCAGTCTGCGATATGCTAAGAGATGCCTCTACCTCAGTGTAAGTCACATGTCGATCGTGTTCTATCATTTCCCGCACAGCACCGATGTTTTTTGGAATCACAAGAGTTTTTGGTCGACCTTTACGTGATTCATCACTCACTGAGGCACGACAATGACGAAATTCTGCAAACCAATTGTAAACTGTCTCCTTTGATGGTGCATCATTACTGAAAGTTGACCGAAGCGATATAATGCATTCTTGTGGAGTTAGGCCTTTCTTATATCGTAAAAAATCATCCAACGAAAACCTTTACGAGTAATCTCCATTATTTTAGGAACTCACTTCTTAAAATTGTTACTGTCAACAAACTACTGACTCAATTTCTAAGGTATCGCGAATTTCTCATTGACAAATGTCAAACTTTAAGAATATAGTGATTACATATGTCAAAAGCACCATCTAGTGGTAGATTGTGAAAATATAAAAGGTGTCCCTCGTAAAAGAGACATTACTATTAATTTTGTTAATGTTCGATTCAGATAGTTACAAAAATATTCTTCTTCTTGTATTTAGGTCAAAATCTGTTTTTCTTCGTGCATCCACCATGGCGTTTATGGCATCTTTTCTTTTTCCTCTGGCGAATCTAAGGACATTTCCGATTCCACATTCTTCACTTATAACTTCGTTCCTAACTCGATCTCTTCTTGTTTTTCCCACTATCGTTCTCAAAGTGTTCATTTAGGTCGTTCTCATAAGTTGTTTAATTCTGTTTGTGCTGGCATTGGTTTTAGCTCCATACGTCATTACCAGTCCTGCCATGGCTTTATATATCTTTACTTGCACTCTGTTGTGAGGCATTTACTTTTCCAGGTGACATCTCTTAGGTATCCAGCACTCGTGCTGTTTTCATGGCCTGTCGCCTGACTTGTCAGTAGTTGTTCCATTCACTCGATATTTCTACCCCCAAGTACATAAGGGACATAACTCAATTTACATTGCCACCACTAACGATTTTGTCTTTTCTGTGAATATTTTCATGTTGTATCTTTCAGCCGTTTTTGTAAATCTCTAAAGTCTCTATAGTTTGGCCTCAGTATTTGCGATTAGCATTGCATCGTCAGCGTAACATAAAACATTCATATTTTTCACGCTGTCTATCTATGAGTTTATTCATAATAAGATACAACGGTATTGGGGTTAATCGCCTTGTCGGATTTCAGTGTTGTTTTCAATTTCCTTAGATAACCCATTGCTTGTTTGTATTTTGGTCTTCATTTTTGTGTTTAAGTCATATTATACTTATCAACTGTTTTGGTGTGTTATTAGCTTGCGGTAAGCCTGTAAACTGCACGGCCCATTTCTCAAGTTATTGTTTCTTCTGAATTTTCTTATATCCGCTGCACATTCATAGTAACATAGTAACTGAACCTATACCTGACCTACACGATTTTGCAGCATCAAAACTATTTTTCACAAGGTAAATGTCTGTAAAATTCAGCAAAGAAAGCTAACGTTTTATTTTTATCAACAAATTTGTTGCCATGGTAACGGAAATAAAAAATATGAACGACGAGTGAACCCCATTATTTTATGAACACAAATAATATGTTTTTATTTTGTGTATACTTTACTATTTAACAAAACGACGGAAATTTCAAAATGTAACTTACTTTTGAATAACCCTTTATATTCTTAAGATATTATCCTGTAAATGGAATTATAATATTCTGTTGGATAAAATAAAATAAATATACAGGGTGTACGGGAAAATGGGGAAAATCTCTCGAATGCAGATAGAACATGAAAAAGTAAGATATGCGTCCCTGAAGGACGCCGCTGAAAATCGGTTTTTGTTGATTGGTTTTTAAAGTACTTAATATAAAGGCAGTGGTGTGCCTGTCCCAGGAGGCACCTTAACGAAATTATTGAGAAATTTCGTAAGGGGGTTCAACATGGACTCTGTGATGTCTGATACACTCGCGAGCACGACAAATTAAGAACTGTTGTACCCACAACAATAACCCAGCCGTTTCCTTATCACATCACAATGAAACATAATTCTCTGTAGTAGTTCCTGCCTAATGTCGACCGGAGTGGAATATATCAATTTTTTGAGGTGTCCCCAGACGTAAAAATTCAACGGCGTTAGGTCGGGAGATCGAGAAGGCCAGACAATAGGTCCTCCTCTACCCATCCAACGGTTTGGATAGACGTTATTCAGGTGCTCCCGTACACGCTGAAATGAGATGGTGCGCCATCGTGCATGAAGTACATGTTTCGGCGGGTTTCAAGTGTTAAGTGCTCTATTAAATCTCGAACAGCTTTCTGAAGGAACTCCAAATGAAGTTGTCCATTCAATCGTTCTGGCAATACGAATGGTCCAATCAAAAAATTGGCAATGATTCCTGTCCAAATATTAATTGATTGGAACTGATATGATGATGCGAAACAATAATGGCATGAGGATTTTCATCAGCCCATGTGTGTTGTGTAAATTGGTAATACCATTTTTGGTAAATCTTGCTTCATCCGCGAAAAGAATAATGCTCATGAAATTTACATTATTTCGTTTCTGATGCAATACCCGGCTTGCAAACTGCATTCTACGAGGATAATCTTCAGGAATGAGTTCATGTATTTTTTGCAAATAATATGGATATAACAGCTGTTCACGAAGAACTTCATGTACTATTTATTGTTTTCGAAGTATTAAACTGTGCTGATAATTGTCGAGTGCTCGTTGATGGATTGTCATCTACAGCATTTAAAATATGTTCCTCTAATCGCGGCGTACGTGCGGTTTTTCTCACACCAGCATCATTACTATTTTTTCCAAACTTTCCTAAAATTAGGAAGAAAATCAATAATATGTATTACATTATTAACTGGAATCGACCACCATTCTCCCTTAGACTTTGGTCAACTCGTTAAAATGCCTTCTGGTTTGGTAGAGCACGATTAGGAAATCTTTCGTGATATAATCTTCTGGCTTCTAAAGCATTACAAAACGCAAGACCGTATATTAGATGCATATCTGCATCCTTAATAAACGTGTATTCCATACTTCGAATAAATTCACAATTAATCACCACGAAATCAAAAACTCAGTAAATTAATATTGAATAAAGGAATGTGTCAGCGATGTGATAGATGACAAGTTCTAAAATGCCAGATATTTTATTTATTTTGTACCATAGTAACGTTTGCGACAGCAATATAATAGCAATAGTTTTTTTTTTGGTGCTGAAAAAAACTAAAACGTACATTTTAGCAAACATAGGTCGAACTTTTTCTCGTAAACTGTTTATTTTATTGACAATAAACAAGAGTACCTTTTTTTAATCTAAGGTTCAAGCTATCCAGTTTTATATTTTTTTAAAGTCTTTATAATACATGGTGGTAAATATTTAGTCATTCAGTTGTAAAGATTAGCCCGCCCCTAGTAAACTGAAAAAGCTAAATATGTTTCGAGGACACTATTTTAAGAGGTACTTACTAGTGTCCATCACATTCAATTTTTATTAAATTATAGTGAGTACTTTTAAAAAGATTCAAGAAAAACCGATTTCCAGCGGCGTCCTTCAGGGACGCATATCTCCATAGGAAGGGCCTGTAGGAAAGAAATTTATAGGAACTTGTCATCTTATTTTTTCATGTTATATCTGCATCCAAGAGATTTCTCACATTTTCCCGGACGCCCTGTATATGAAGTATTTATACGGACATTTGAATTTCTTCTTCGACTAGAATGTTTTTTAATAAGTTTTAACATTGTCAATGGCTCTTTTGTAAATAATTATAATCACATCAACGAACAGACGTAAAATATATGTGTTAAAAAATGTTTTCCGTTATAACCTTCTAAAAATATCCATAAATTATGTTGCAAAATGACATAGCCTATAAAATTTCCAAATTTCCGTGTGAATAATTTTCATTTTAGGCTTCAGTTACACTTTTTCGCACGAAACTCTAATAAATAAGGGTAAATTGCGTTACCCGGTCGGACAGAAACAAAATTAATTTTAATATTTACCTCGCGTTCATTTAAAAATTAGGTAATAAAATAATGAATGTAATATTGGGGAGCGGTTCTGAAACAAGGGCAGGGTTTGGTTGTCCTAAGGGGGATGATAACACGCACTAGCAAATAACACTGCAGATAAAGCACGCATAGTTTTACAGTTAATGGAATACTATGCTGTACGGATCGCGTCATTCCACAACAATGTGTCACTTCCGGTCGTTGCACTGAATACATGAAATGAGCATGCTACCCACTACATACTAGCTTGAGTTCAGCTTAAAGATTTAATGAAACATTTTTTCTCTAATTTTGCGGTTACATCCTTGAAAATTGCGAATTAACATTATTTCTTCTATTTCATTTACCAACTTATGTTACATTCATTTAAATAAATTGAAATAATAAACTGCAGAAATAAAAATTTGTTGAATATAATTTTTGGTGGAAGCGCTGGGTTTACGAAAGTTTTAGCTAATATTTTCCAACGTAAAGCATTTTAAATTAACATATCCTTTGATTTTATATCGAAATATATATTAGTTACAGTAAAATTTGGAAGAATGTACTCAGTATATTTATTATTTTCTACTTCAATTATGTACCAATACTCTTAAAATATAAACGATTTTTCAGGAGTTTTCGCGTACATACTTACTTAATCCTAAAGCCTTTATACCCTTGCAGGTGTAAGGTTGTACGGAGCTGATTCAGAACTTCAGTTTCTTTTTGCATATCTCTCTCCATTCTTTTCTGTTTTGCGCCCTACTCACTCCACTCAACACCCCTTTCCCTAGCTGCACTTCAAACGACATCCACGTTTTCTTGGTCTTCCTTTCGTTCTTTGCATGTATCTTCTTGCATCAAAGACTTTTCTTACCGAGTTATCTTCCCCCATTCTCAATACATATCTCAACCATCTTAGCTGTCCATCTTCTATTAAGTTTAGTATTGGACTCGCTTTTACGAGGGTCACCTTTTATATTTTTACAAAATCTGGGAACAAAACAAAATTTTTAGGAACAAACTGTTTTATTGTTTTTAAAAATATTCGGCTTTATGGCCTATACACTTTTGCATGCGTACGAACCAGTTCTCAAAACATTTTTTTCACTCTAAACGTTGTATTTCAGAAACATGGTTTTCAAAGGCTTGGACTGCTTTTTGAGGTGTTGAAAATCGCTGTCCATGCATTTTTTGTATAACGATTGGGAACAAAAATAAATCATTCGGCGACAAGTCAGGTGAATATTGATAACGAGACATTATTTCAACACTCTTCGCCTTCAAATAGTCAACTGTTAGACGTGCTGTATGGAAACTCGCAATGTCGTGATGAAGAATAATGCGACGTTTTCAGTTGTTCTTCCTGGTTTCGTCTATAACAAATTACTGTATACCATTCTGCGTTAACAGTTTTTCGATCCTCTAAAGGAATTGTTGCGATGTGTCTTGTACAGCCGAAGAAACAAGCGATTATTTTCTTGGAAGTGCTCCTTGCATGAACAACTTTTGTGTGGTTCGGTTCGTCTTGGATCACCCATACAATAGATTTGGTTACGCTGTTGTATACGTATTTTGCGGGGTCTACATCGAATTTTTTGACCATCTCTTTACACCAATTGGCACGAGCTGCTTTTTGTGCTTCGGTCAAGTTATGTAGAATCCGCCTGGAATATATTTTTTTACAAACAAATGTTCATGTAAAATTGAGTGAATTGCAGTCTGCGATATGACAAGAGATGCCTTTACCTCACTGTAAGTCAAATGTCGATCGTGTTCTATCATTTTGGAATCAGAACAGTTTTTGGTCGACCTTTACGTGATTCATCACTCACTGAGGCACGACCATGACGAAATTCTGCAAACCAATTGTAAACTGTCTTCTCTGATGGTGCTTCATTACCAAAAGTTGACCGAAGCGATATAATGCATTCTTGTGGAGTTACGCCGTTTTTATAATCGTAAAAGATCATAACGAAACCTGCACGAGTAATCTCCATTATTTTACGGACTCACTGTCTTAAAACTGTAACTGTCAACAAACTACTAACTCAATTTCTAAGCTATCGCGGATTTCTCATTGTCAAATGTCAAACTTTAAGAATATAGTAATTACATATTGTCATGGATTTTTCCTTGGACAAGAAAGGAAAATGATTGAACGATATTAAAATTTTTATGTAGTACATTTATTAAAATTATCTATTTCAATTTTTATGTTTATTTATTTCAGACGGGGATCGTTATAAATATATTTTATTTTATAAGTGATAAATGTTATTATGTTTGAAATTTTGATCCATCCTCGTATATTTAGGTTGATCAGAGGATTGAAGTTGCCGCTTTCCCGGATATTGTATTATTATTAAAATGTGTATTGTCTGTATATATTTTTGATTTTATAGTTGGTAGGGATATCCAGGCGGATGTTAAAAATTTCATTTTTGTTAGAGATATCTTGACGTTTGAAGTGATCGGATTATTAAAGGATAAAATACTCAATTTTATTCTTTGTTTTATAAAATCGGGTTGTATTTTGTTTATGCATTTGTGTGAGGTGCATGTAAATCTTAATTCGATTTTTTTGCGAGAGTTTTGGTGATTATAAAATGTTCTTATAAATAAGATATCTCTCACGTAGTTTTTATTAATGGTGCATTGATCTATGTAAGTTCGATAAAAATATTTTATTTATATAGTTTATATTGCGATTATTATCATTATTATAATTTCATGTATTTCTTGTAATAATTTATATATTTGAAGGTAGTATATGGGTATTAGAGAAAATTGTCATGTTTTTTGTAAGGAGAGTTTTTTCTTAAAAATAATATTCTAGAACGTTTTGAATTCAAGGTTGGAGTTTTCTTTATTGTGGGTTGACCTTGTTGTGTTATATTGCGCACGACTAAAATTCAATTTTCGCTGGTTTTGAAAACTTTGTTGTTTTTGATATTTGATTGTAGGGGTTAAAGTAGAGGTCAAACTTGACAAATTTCACTAGTATTTATTAGTTTTAATTTTGTTCGAGTGTCACAAGGGGTTTTTCTCTGTGTGCGAGTCATTATTCACAAAGAGTGTTTCCCCATTGCTACTGTTAATGATGCTTTAGCACCCTATACACTCGGTAGAGGGATTTTTTTTATTTTTTTTTAATAAAAATTTCTAAATTAACTAATTAAGATCTTTCATTGACATTCATTGTTTTACTTTGAAATTAAAAACTTGGACCTATTCCGCAAGGAACGATTCATGAGATGGGAGTTCGTGGATTCTACTAGACTGAATAGCCGGCAATATAAGCTGTAGTGTGAATTAAAATTAATAAGCAATTTCAAAGCAAATTCAATTGCAATATGTCAAAAGCACCATCTAGTGGTAGATTGTAAAAATATAAAAGGTGTCTCTCGTAGATTATCTCTAATGTCTGTATTTTTTATTTTGTCCATTCTTGTTTTTTCATCAATTTTCCGCAAGAAATCTCATTTCCGTGCTTTGGATTCTATTGTTCTGTTTTTCTGTCAATGTTCATGTTTTAGAACCCTAATATCAAGATCGGATTGGCTACTTTCTTAAATATTTCAGTTTTTATCTTTTTGGGTTTTTTTTTATTTAGAAACGAGTTCTTGATTGAATTGAATAGTCTTCCCGCTGCTCTTGTTCTTTCAGTGATTTCCTCTTCGAATCTTGTATTACTTTCGTTCCCAAATATTTAAACTTACTAGCTTGTTCTAATATCGTGCTTCCAAGTTGTATTCGATGTTTCTTTTCCGCTTATAACCATAGTTCTTGGCTTTTTAACATTTATTTTCACATTTCTTGCTTCCAAACTTCTATAAACATTTCGTATGTTTTTATTTAGTGTTATTTCGTTTCTGGAGATCAGAACCAAATCGTCTGCGTACATCAGTTCGGTGACCTTTATATCTTCCATTCTCCAGTGCCCTACTTTATATTGGTCGAAATTCTTTTTACCCTCTTTAATTCCCGCATCTAACACTATTCGTGTACAAAATACTACGAAGTAATTTTTACTTCTAAATTTGCTTTTCTCTTAAAGGCACTATTCATAAATATTATTTTTAATTTATTTTTTTCACAAGTAGGTAATTGTTTAATTTTATTTTAATTAAGAATTATTTTGCTGTTTCAGTTTTATTAATGTAATATCCAAATTCTCATTTCCAAAAGCATTATGTTCACTTTTTTAGAAAATCGCTGTCTAAATTAATAGTTTAACAATATTCATTTATTTATCAAATACGAGTTTCTGTATTGTTTTATGGCAGGGCGATTGTTGGTTCATAAAAGTTTATATTTCAATCTCAACTTTCTTTACACTGCCACGTATGCAATTTTAATATTTATGAAGCCGTTTTTATAACTGTAAATTCCTAAGCGATACTGCACTGCATGCAACCACTACTTGTATACTATATTGACATTAAATATTTTACTTCAACTTCCACCAACTTGCTCATTACCAACACTGAGTTACAAATGAAACATGAAATAAAATATTTGTACTAATTTTTAAATATTATGGTATAGCAGGGGTTAGTTTTGGAAAGGAAAACTGCAAGCATAGAAATGGATGCAACATCTACAGTAAGACTTTTGTATTAGTGTTTGTAAATCCCCTTGATTAGTGCCATCGATATAATGGCGTTATTCTAGTATAATTTTATCTGGCATTTCTAAATTTATATAAAACCAATTAGTGTATGGATAATAAAACAAACCATCCCAACATGATCATTCTAGTGGGCAAAGTCTATAACTGGAGAATCATATTTTAACTATCATCACTCTTAAACATATTTGTTCATTAGTCATTAGAAATTATTAAATTATAATTAGTGCAAAATAGAAGGTATCAGATAACCGGTTTTTTATGGTAAAATATAAATGTTTAACACAAAAGTATTTTTAATAATATATAATATTATTAAAAATGGGGTGTGAAGAACACAATACAAGTTCATATGTATTTTTGAATGTATCTTCTCCAAAGACGTAGATACGTATTTCACATTTCTACATGATTATCAATACGCCCCTGTTGGAGAAGAGACACATTCAACAAAACATAACTACCTTGCTATCTCGCAGATATTATTAAGACAGAGCGTGAAGGAATATTCCGCGCTGCCTATATAATAATCGCAGAACTAGCCGGGTGTTATTTATAGTCGGTAACCACAGTATCTATAAAAAACTGTATTATCGTGTCTTCACTACTTGTCGGCATGAACCGAATACGTATATAACAACATAATTTGAAACATACTTGAATAGGTAACACCTACCAATTTTGTATAATACAAAAGTATTTTTAATAATATATAATATTATTAAAAATGGGGTGTGAAAAACACAATACAAGTTCATATGTATTTTTGAATGTATCTTCTCCAAAGACGTAGATACGTATTTCACATTTCTACATGATTATCAATACGCCCCTGTTGGAGAAGAGACACATTCAACAAAACATAACTACCTAGCTATCTCGCAGATATTATTAAGACAGAGCGTGAACGAATATTCCGCGCTGTCTATATAATAATCGCAGAACTAGCCGGGTGTTTTTTATAGTCGGTAACCACCGTATCTATAAAAAACTGTATTATCGTGTCTTCACTACTTGTCGGCATGAACCGAATACGTATATAACAATATAATTTGAAACATACTTGAGTAGGTAACACCTACCAATTTTGTATAATACAAAAGTATTTTTAATAATATATAATATTATTAAAAATGGGGTGTGAATAACACAATACAAGTTCATATGTATTTTTGAATGTATCTTCTCCAACAGGGGCGTATTGATAATCATGTAGAAATGTGAAATACGTATCTACGTCTTTGGAGAAGATACATTCAAAAATACATATGAACTTGTATTGTGTTCTTCACACCCCATTTTTAATAATATTATATATTATTAAAAATACTTTTGTATTATACAAAATTGGTAGGTGTTACCTACTCAAGTATGTTTCAAATTATGTTGTTATATAAATGTTTATTAAGAAACAATAATACACTATTATTCAACGAAGTAATTACCATCATATTTAATAACCTTTTGCCAACGTGACACTAATTTTTGTATGCCGTCAGGTACGTACTAGAGCAGGTTACCTAGTACGTACCTGACGAAGCCACTGTGTTGGCGAAACAATTGAAGTGAAGATTTTAACTATTAGTTTGATTTCTATCTTAATAATGGTTCTTTATTTGTTATTTTTTTCTAATGAAACTGTGCTGTATTAGTTAATTATTAATTTTAAATTTTATGTATTATTTAATTTTTTACCTTGTAATTGGATTATATTGATTCGTTGAATAATATTACTTAAATTAAAATTTAAAAAAACTTAAAAATTTTAAAAATATTTGGACAAGTATAGAAAGGCAATTAACAGAATTCTTAAACCTACTTAATTCTCTAAATCACAAGATACAGTTCACAATAGACGAATATAACAAATTAAACTTTCTAGATATTACGATATACAAAAGTAATAATAAGTTGTCATACAAAATTTATAGAAAACCTACATTTACAGATAATATACTACACGCGAAAGCGAAACAATTACTTAAAATAAAAGTGTCAATATTCCATAGTTACATACATAGAGCAACACACGTACTATTAAGTACTGAGGAATTTAAAAAAGAAATAAGCACTATTAAAATCGGAGCGGAAAACAATGGATATAATCCCAAAATCATTGATAATATGCCAAAACTCAATGAAGGAAATAGTATCAAAAACGTTTACATCCCGTAAATAAAAGAAATAGATAAAGCTATATGGAATTCGATTACATATCTCAGATAAATTATATTAAATATTAAGAAAATTAGACATTAAAATAATATGGGTTAATAAAATAAAATTAGATACAATGTTAAACAACAACAAAGATAAATTAGATAAGTCAGACGTATATACAATTAAATGTAAAGATTGTGTATATACAAGTGTTGTTCAGATTTTAGGAGTGTAAAGTAGACTTCATTTCAAGTAACAAAAACGCAAAACTTGTATATCCATTTTTATTTGCTTCAAAGTTACAGATCTATGAATGTGATTGTCAGATCATGAAAAAAAATGTAATCCTAAAGTCAATAAAAACTGATTTTATTTAAAAAAGTTCAATTAATAATATTTTCGAAATGTCCACCTCCTTGTTGCAGGCTTGTGTCCGTAAGCCAACAGAAGAAGTACTTATCCGAATTTCATACTTGTTTTGTCAGATATGCCCGGCAGCCAGGTGAATACGATCCAACAACTCTTCTCTTGTGTTCAAAACTTGCGCGTAGACTAAATTTGTCATGTACCCCCATAAATAAAAGTCAAGGGATTAAGATCGAGTGATCTGGGTGGCCATGCAACAGGACCACCTCGACCAATCCATCTTAGATAATTGACGTTAACCCAATTTCGGACAGCAATTCCAAAATGTGGTGGTGCCCCGTCCATGTGAAACCACATGTCTCGTCGAACATTCAGTGGGACATCCTCTAAAAGACCTGGCAGTTCGTCAATAAGAAATTGAATGTGATTGTCCGCATTTAGCTTCCCAGGAAGAACGACAGGACCAATCAACAAGTCAGCGATTAGGACCGCCCAAACGTGAATAGAAAATTCATGTCGAAATTTGGATGGGCGCATAGCTTGGGGATTTTCTGATGACCACCTGTGCAGGTTTCTCAGATTTGTAACACCACTTCTCGCGAACTTAAATTCATCTGATATTGATATAAGCCCTCACGTTTTAAAATTCGCCAAACTGTTGTTCATGGCACTCCTAGTTGTCTAGCAATTCGACGTACACTGAGAGTTGGATACCTTGTAACAATAGCTACTGCTTCTTCCTCTAAGTCTGCTGGCAAATTTACTCCTCGGTCGAAAAGATAATCACGCAGTCCGCATTCTCGAAATTGTCTGTGTACTTCCAAAAACGTTCTGTTATGAGGAATGCGCCTATCGGGAAACCAATGTGGGTATTCAATAACTGCTTGACGTGCACTGCCGTTACAGTAGCCATACACAAAATGCATGGCCGCATACTCTTGAGAAGAAAATCGGTAAGGCATTTTGAATAAAGAAAACGTGTCCACTCACTAATAAGTTGTTGTATGAACTGAAACGTAATGTAATCCTTTATTAAAAAATGCACCGTTAACAGTCATCTGAGCATTTGTTTATTGTATGATATTCATGGTTCAGCACTTACGAAGTAAGTAAGAACCTTCTTTATCATAAATCAATTTCCAGTACTCGTTTTTGTAGATCTCCAAGAAATTACGGTATGCACTACGACACGTGTTTATTTATATAGGATGGCATTTTAACATATAGGATAACATTTTATTATGCGACGTTAACAATCACAGGCCTGTTATTGAATCGTATAACTTATTTTAAATAAAATCAGTTTGTATTGACTTTAGGATTACATTTTTTTTCATGATCTTACAATCACATTCATAGATCTGTAACTTTGAAACAAATCAAAATGAATATACAAGTTTTGCGTTTTTGTTTCTTGACTTGAAATGAAGTATATTTTACACTCCTAAAATTTGAACATAACGATACGGGACACTTTGGATATATATATATATATATATATATATACATATATATATATATATATATATATATATATATATATATATCTCGACGCTAATAAATTCATGAAATTTTGACTTTTTTGTTAGATAAATAAATAAGTCTGTTAACGTGTCGACAACTGTTTTATTCCATATAGGCAATTGCGTCTTTATCAGAACATTTTTAAATAGAATTAAATTTTCGTTAAAAAATTACGGTTATATACATGTTAAAAATTATTGTTAAAATATAAATTATGTGTCACAATTGTACTGTAATAACTTATTTTATTAAAATGAAAATTACTACTCCCATCATTTTAATAAAATAAGTTTTTGCAGTACATACAATTATGGCACATAATTTATATTTTAACAATAAATTTTAATATGTATGAAACCGTAATTTTTTAAAGAAAATGAAATTTAATTATATATAAAAATGTTCTGATGAAGTCGCAATTGCCTATATGGAATAAAACAGTTGTCGAAACGTTAACAGAGTCATTTATTTATTTAACAAAAAAGCCGAAATTCCAAGAATTTATTAACGTCGATATATTAATTGAACGGCTAAGAAAAAGATCTTATATATATATGGCAAAGCGGTTAGAAGTATTAAAAAACATATTATGGAGCACACAAGATCTATTCAATATAGTGTCAAAAACACAGGTCCTCTCTCTGAACGTTGTATAGAACATAACCACTTGGCAGATATTAATAGCTGTAACTTAATACACAATGTAGTAAAAAGCAAAAGATTTGTTAGAAATTTTAGAAATCAAAAAAGCAAGGAAATATAATACCCCCTTCATAGACACTATTGTAAATATCAATTAACCACCCATCTATCCATAGCGATAGGTATATAAGTTTTGCACTCATATTCATTAAATTAGATTTAATATCTCTTTGCATAACAGCCGAAACATATATCAGTTACTAAAACGTTTCGCCAAGAAGTGTCTGCAACATGAATTAATGATAAATAAATATCTTTTCTAGTTCTTTATTGGCTTACCATTTTTTATGTAAACTTTCATTATAATTCAGGCAAACTTCCTCATATTTAATGCATATTCCCATTCATTGCAAAAAATAATTCGTAATAACCTAAACTCGAATGTAAATTTTTCGACGCTCGTATTAGCTTAAGAAGACATACATGAATGCACTGCATATTTCAAAGGTATATAACATATATCTACAAAATTTTAATTATGAAATTTTGCTGCAAAGAGGATCTGTGTATGGTATTCCATGCGGTTGTCAACGAAAAATAAATATTACATTAAATCGAATGAAAATTTTTTTTGAAATCTAGAACAGAAAGCATATAGTGTACCACAGAGAGTTATAGATAGACAAGATATTTTTGTAAATGTTACGATGACGTCTATCTCTTTGATATTTAAACGAACTGACTTTTACGCCGGCAGCTTGGATGCCAGTTTAACAGAACAAGATAAAAAGACATGTGTCCTAAACTCTCAACAGAAAATACACATATTTAAATAAAATGGTTCTTTTAAAAGGAAATAAAAGATCAAATCATACGTGTATGAACATGTACTTGTACAGACAAAACAATTAAAATGTTTTCATAAGCAGAAATCGATGTCCATTTGAGCTTGAAATTATGTCTTTGGTAGCTTTATCTGTAACATATCTGTAGTATCAAACTGAATTATTTTCTATATTTTTTGTATTAAAAAATTTGGAATTAGATATGGCGTTAATGAATTAAATTAAAAAAATTTCAATATCTAAAATGCTTTTAGGATAAGACTTTACGCCTTTTAGCAACGTCAATTTTTATACAAAGCCAATAGACAGTAAGAAGTTTGGTAATTAACTTTTATTCCTGGTGGTAGCTGTCACCTTCGTAAGTAAGCTCTTTACACAGCTGTGTCGCTTTTTCTTATTGCTTGCGATTTCTCTTGAATTTATTCAATGCTTCAATCAAAACGTCAGACTTTTAACTGCACTTTCATTTTCGGGAAGAGACCAAAGTCGCAGGGAGCCAGATTTGGCGAATAAGGGGGAAGGGAGTGGAGAACAGCAGTTATGATGCAGCATCTGATATCCTCACGGAGCTGCCTTAAAACATTGCAATAGAAATCGGAATTGACCGCTTGACCAGCTGGAACGAATTCTCTGTGCACTGTGCACAATGCCTTTCATGTCAAAAAAAAAACAATAAACATCCTCTTCACGTTGCTTTTCACTTGTTGGAATTTCTTGCGTCTTGGCGTGTTCGGACTTTTCCATTGACTTGATTGTTGTTTAGTTTCTTGAACGTAAATCTAGTTCTCGTCGCTAGTAATCACTATTGCCAAAGAGTTATCATCGTCCGTAGCAAGTTGTTTAAGCTTAGCCCAAATGGCAATTCATTCCTGCTTTTGATCGTAAGTCAGAAGTCTCGGAAAAAATTTCAGGACAACGTGGTGCATGCCCAATTCTTCAGTCATAATTCACTAACATGTACCATATCTGATTACAATTTTATCGCAGATATCAAGAATAGTCCGACAACGGTCTTCATGAATGAGCTGTTAAACTATTGCTATGTTTTCGCTCGTGGTAGACGTCGATTGTCTCCCAGTTCGTTCGTTGTCATTAATGGACGTTCTACCGGTCTTAAAACGCACAAATTACTCAAAAGTTTTTGTTCGGCTCGTTGATTGTTCACTATGCTTGCTAAATCTTACTGAGTCATTTCGAAAAGTTTGTGTTCGGCTCATATGTATTGATCGGGGTGATGTACCCATGTTATGGTTGACTCCGGTTTCTGGCGGTGATGTTTCAACTCCAGTTACAAGAATCACAACTTCGTTATTACTTTATCGTGCACAGGTTGTAATGCGATATACACTTTACCCTTTAAATCTTCGGTGACTGTTAAATGAATATATTTAGATGAAAGTACATCTAAATACATATATTTATTTACACTATATACATATATTTTAAATCTACAATGACTTATAAAACGGTTGTTGACTCTAGTATCTCTTGTTAAAAAATGATGGTTATGTTGATGCTGTACATACCGTTTGATGAATGTTGCTGGTATGAGACCCTGAATGATACTGTAAGACTGTGTGTCTTATACTGATGTTGATTTTGTACTGATTTCTTCTGCTTTACAAGTAGATAAAAATATATCACTACCCCTAACTATTACATATTAAAATTGTATTGGTTGAATAGTATATTGTTTGACGTCAAAACGGAAAATTTTGTGTGTTATCTAATTCCTGGAAATTATGCCCACACGCAGTAATAACCAAGAGTGCCTTGAAGTTACCATCGCAACGAGATCCTCTAGAAAAAGGTGAAAGTGATGTCACCGAAACGTCAGGAAGAAAGTTGTCCTTCTCAGGACGAAATCATCCAAACGCGGCGAAATATCCCGAAGAACAACGCTGCAACAAACGACCGCGAAAACATTCGACGAAATATATATATATATATATATATATATATGAAAAATTTTGTGAAAAACTTATCTGCGCGGAATGTGCATATATCGATATTTCACTGTTTTTTACAGATCATCAGTGCACCTTACCGAAGACAGACATGATATTCACTTCTATACTACGTGTATATATACGAACTGTAATGAACTTCATGTGTATGAGAATTAATAAGAAGTGAATATCATGTCTGTCTTCGGTAAGGTACACTGATGATCTGTAAAAAACAGTGAAATATCGATATATGCACATTCCGCGCAGATAAGTTTTTCACAAAATTTTTCATTTGTGCTGACAACTTGTACAGTTGATGTCGCGGCTTGCTGCGTCTACAATCTAGGGCAAAAGTGATTTGCCGAATTGTAGAATTAAATGCAACAAATTATAGCGACAATCGCATGTAAAATGAGATTTAATAATTATTAATTCTCATACACATGAAGTTCATTACAGTTCGTATATATACACGTAGTATAGAAGTGAATATCATGTCTGTCTTCGGTAAGGTGCACTGATGATCTGTAAAAAACAGTGAAATATCGATATATGCACATTCCGCGCAGATAAGTTTTTCACAAAATTTTTCATTTGTGCTGACAACTTGTACAGTTGATGTCGCGGCTTGCTGCGTCTACAATCTAGGGCAAAAGTGATCTGCCGAATTGTAGAATTAAATGCAACAAATTATAGCGACAATCGCATGTAAAATGAGATTTAATAATTATTAATTCTCATACACATGAAGTTCATTACAGTTCGTATATATACACGTAGTATAGAAGTGAATATCATGTCTGTCTTCGGTAAGGTGCACTGATGATCTGTAAAAAACAGTGAAATATCGATATATGCACATTCCGCGCAGATAAGTTTTTCACAAAATTTTTCATTTGTGCTGACAACTTGTACAGTTGATGTCGCGGCTTGCTGCGTCTACAATCTAGGGCAAAAGTGATTTGCCGAATTGTAGAATTAAATGCAACAAATTATAGCGACAATCGCATGTAAAATGAGATTTAATAATTATTAATTCTCATACACATGAAGTTCATATATATATATATATATATATATATATATAGTATTAATAAGTCGGCGATTAAAGGTCTGGTTTATTACTTCAAAGTATATATATTTAAAACAACCCTACATGTTTCGGCAATGATGCCTTTGTCAAGGATATAAAAAATATAAAAATATAAATTTTTATTTTTATATTTTTTATATCCTTGACAAAGGCATCATTGCCGAAACATACATATATATATATATATATATATATATATATATATATATTGAATTTAATTGGAGTGAGAAATGAGAATTATTCAAATCTCATCTCACATGCAATTGTCGCTAAATTTGTGCAGTTGATTCTACAATCTGACAAGATTACTCCTGCCGAAGAATGTAGACGCAAACACGTTGCGACGTTAGTCATCCACCAGTGCGGATAATGAAAATTGTATGAAAAAAAAACAACATCCGTCCAGAAACGTGCAGATATCGATATTTCGCTGTCGTTACAGCTCATCAGTACACGATATTCAGATATTCTGGACGGATGTGGTTTTTTCATACAATTTTCATTATCCGCACGGGTGGATGACTAACGTCGCAACGTGTTTGCGTCTACATTCTGCGGCAGGAATAATCTTGTCAGATTGTAGAATCAACTGCACAAATTTAGCGACAATTGCATGTGAGATGAGATTTGAATAATTCTCATTTCTCACTCCAATTAAATTCAATATAATTCGTATATATACATGAATGTATACAAATAAAAATCATGTCTTGTCTGAATATCGTGTACTGATGAGCTGTAACGACAGCGAAATATCGATATCTGCACGTTTCTGGACGGATGTGGTTTTTTTCATATATATATATATATATATATATATATATATATATATATATATATATATATATATATATTTATATATATATATATATATATATATATATTTAATTTAACAATGGTAGATATATTAAGGGTCTATTGAAATCGTTCACTAATAACCCTAGACAATAAATGAATTTGGAGAAAGATGCCGATTCTTAGTAACCCCTGGTAATAAATAGATTTACAAATGTACAGAATTTTTGGAACTTAAAGAAAGTTTTACAACTTGTACGTGCTGATAAAAATATATTATACAGTGGGTTAAACTTGAAAATGAACGTTAATAATCTATAAAATTGGAAATTATTTTTATAAAAAACGTTTGAATTTAAAATATTACGAATGGATATTAAATGTATCCTCAACACATTATACTTGCAGAATCTCATTCCATATGATTCCATATATTATATAATTTAATACACGCGCGTTGCTTATGTTTTTCATCCATTATAATGAACGTAGACACAATTACAACTTTCCACGATCGCATGTATTCTAGCAAAAACTGCGCCGATCATGTTGAAGTCTGTCATACACACACCAAATTTCTATTATGTGCTGCATATAAATTGAAAATATTCAGAATATGTATAAATAATAAATACCTCTATTGAAATTACACACACACACATACGCTACAGCGTATGTTTACAAACGTAACAGCAGTCGATAAAAACTATTACACATTATTATATGCTAAGGTCAATAACCTCAATATAATCAATATAATCGTACAAAGTCAGTTGTTTATAAACTTTTAGAATTGACCTAAATCAGCTATTTCCTGTGTATTACGTGAATGTTTTTTTTTTGTTACCAGAAGTACCAAATATAAAATATTAATATGAATATAAAAAAGGCCTCTATTGCAAACACACGCCACAATGTTTATGTTTATAAAAACTTTAGAAGATAACATTGGGCAGATAGCTTTGTATGTTAAGAGTTCGATAATCTGTTACGAAAAGTCATCTGTTAAAAATTTATCCGTTTAGTTGGCATGTATTTATTAAATGCAGGTTGCGAGCGAGGTAGATTAGTAATCAACTGGACGGATTATTCAAAAAGTCAAACAGTCTGATATTCCTTACGCTTACTGTAGCAGAGGTTTAAGAGAGAAAGAGATCATGCGAAAATAATGCCTATTTTGAAATTTGAAAAAAATGCAGTGTTTATTTGAAAAGTTGTGATGTATTTATTGTAATAAAGAGTGTAGACATGGAGGTTATGTACGAAACACAATAGCCGGAAATGCCCGCCTCGTGATTTTTGGCACTCGTAGGTCCTTTTGACGAAATTTTTTATGACAATTTGGCACAGTGCCGGCTGAATTTTATCAATGGCTCGTCCGATCTCATCTTTCAGTGAATTATTCTTTGGTTATTGCATACGCCTTTTTTTTCAAAAAATCCCAAAGCCAGAAGTCCGACGGCGTCAAATCGCATGATCTTGGTTGCCAATTCACATCACCGCGGTTCGAGATAACAAATTTCGCCTTCAACAATTCCATTGTTTCGTTCGCTGAGTGGCAGGTTGCGCCGTCCTCTTGAAACCACCTGTCTTTTAGATCCATTCCAACAATTCGAGGCCAAAAGAAGTTGTTTATCATCTCACGGTAAAAAATCCCCTTGGCGGTTATCGCATTCTCGAGGAAGAACTCCGCCAGCACAAAATGCGCACCAGGCAGTGGCTCGTGGTGGGTGCATGAGACGTTGAAGGATCACTCTGGGATTCTCAGCTTCCCAAATGTGATCATTCTGTTTGTTAACATAGCCAGTTCGAAATGCGCCTCATCAGAGAAGATGATTTTCTTCGAAAAATCACCATTCGCTTGTTGTTTTTTGGCTTCAAATGTTGTGCCAACTGAATCTTGTAAGTATGTAAATGCAGATCTTTTGTTAAACTTCGCTGTGAACTGCTTCGTGAAAGTCTCGGTAGCTGAGAATGATGGCGACTAGAGGTGGAGGGATTCTGGTCAACACTCTTACTAATTGGTGCAATGTTTTCATTAGACCGAGCTGCACAAACACAGGTCTTTTCCGGATTTGAACCGACTCAATGGCCTCAATTTTCTCTGTTAATTGGGCAACTGTAAGGTGCGCTATTCACGAAAAATTCACGACATTTTCGAACCGTCTCCGCAAAACCCTCACCATTTCGATAATGGATTTTCACCATTTCTATGCGTTATGCGTTCATGTAATTCTCCCTGGCTAAACCTCAATGTACACACTTGACAGCTGTCAAATAACAACACTATACGAATGACCCCCTCACCCCCCCCCAAAAAAAATGGCGCTAAATTCAAAATAGGCGGTCTTAATGGGACCCCTTTTACCTTCACGCATTACAATTTCATTTCAAAAAATCGAAGGTGCTGATACGAACTGATCTTACTGTTTGAAGTTTATGCTGAGGTTTTATTATTGTCTGTCAGCTTTAAATATCGTTTTATGATATAGTCGGTCGCACTATGGCGTAACAAAATTTTTTTAAATGTTTTTGTCATTTTTTTTGTCGCTTATGAGAGGGAATTTTGGATTTATATTCTATATAATTACATCTTTTCATTTGTCATACGTTGTCCCTTTATTTCAAGAACACCTGTACACGTAATTACCTAGGTAATGCTTCGTGTACAATATCAATATATTAAGTAACTAAACAATTAATAAATTTTTATTATTTACATAAGTTTGTAATGATTGGAATTACTTAAATATTTTTTAATACATAATATATAGTTTTCAAAATATTTAGATACATATATGTGATTGGAATTTTATTTTTGTAAAAACATATGTGACGTATATATTTGTTACGGTGGAAAACGTGAACGCTTCACAAAATACGGGAATAAATTTCCATTTTTTTACGCTGTATGATTTACAAAATAAAATGAAATTAACATGGGAAAATATTATGACATTTTTGCAATTTTTAGCGTCAGTGGAGCGATGGTTGGTTCCCTTCTCTAGTCTTGAGATGTATACCTTTCGACGAAATACGATGCTAGTTCCGCAATTGTGATATTCTAGAGCTATGCTAAATGAAACCAATTTTCGTAACGTTCTGCTTGTGTTACGGGTGGTATCTTCGCGGATGATCTCAAAGAACAAAGTTGAAACTCCTATTTTATATCGGATGTCACTTCCTTCTTAATTTAAGATTACCGCTGAGATGCCACTCTCGGCTCTTTGTTTACCGAACTATTCTCTTAACAACGTTGCCGTTAATATGCACTAGTGCTAAAATGGAATCTATCTTACTTAAAAACTTTCCAATCTGCTCTCCTTTCTTTCCCTTTCATACACTCTAATTTAAGAAAAGAATACGTATTCAGATAGCGTTCGGATGAAATAGTGAACCAATTAATTTAAATTAAATAATTTAAAATAGAAATAGGTAAATTTGTAAGAAAGAGTTATAGGAAGTCTTATTATTATATTTATAAAAGTAGATTTTATGAAATAGTTTAAAAGATTAGGTAATAAATTCCACGAGAAAGAATTATTCTTCTATGTTCTTACTTTACGAGATATGTCTCAGAGGTAATGAGAATAATATATTTTAAAGTTTTCTATTGAATGTATCTACAATTTAACATTGTCCCCGTCAAAGCATGGTCCTTGGGAATACACACAGCGTCTCCAGCCATTTTGCCATTATTGGTAACAATTCTGGAAGTCTTGACCCTTTAGGGTGTTTAAAGCCTGTATCGTGACCCTTTGGATCTAATTGCTACGTAATGGACCTTTTAACTTCTTTAAGCTTTGTAGAAAGAAAATAACCACATGGAGCCGTTCCTACACTTCAAGGTGGGTGTTGGAATGCTTTTCTCTGCCAAAAATTGTCTAACCTATAATGAGGTGTGACTGGGGGCATTGTCGAGATGCAAGATTCAACAGCTGGTTATGTCAGGTTGCACATGCAAAACCCTTTCCCCAAACGTTCAAGGACCTCGCGATAAAAGGTGCTACGGTGCAAAGAGCGTTTCGACAATTCTCAAAAACTAAGTTTCGGGCGACGTGGATTACCCCACCTAGCCGCTCCTGCCAACGTCTAGCGGACCACCAGGCTACTATGAAGCCTCCGTTCAGGGGTGGGGAATACGAGACCCAGAGATAAACGAAACAAAAGGTGGTAAATGGCGCCACCGAATTTGGCACCGCTAGACGCCGCAAATTCGGAAATTACGATAACAAAATAATAGCAAGCCACGCGGCGGGTAAATGGCGCAACCAAGTCTTTGTCGCTGGAATCGATGAAAAGGGTCTTCGGCAAGCCGTGCAAAAAACTAGGGAACGTCCGTAGCCCATGGAAAAAAACACCTATTTAGAGATTCAAATAAGCGAATAAAAATTAAAAGAAATAAATAAATTTCCACATTACATACCAGAATAAGGTTCTAGTCGTTTAATTACACACAACTTATGTGTCGTTGAAGGAAAACGAGCCCATCTCGTCACCGTAAAAAAATCCCTTTACGGGTAATTGGTACTTCCAATAAAAAAAAATACGTGGTACTTAATAAAACCCCGAGCGCAGGAGGGCTACAATATCCATACTCTAAATTACGAGATAATTAAAGCCCTATAGATAAGCAATCACGTAATGAACGAGAGCGGGATTACGACTCTTAGATATTGGTATCGATCCTACATCTAAGTGACCTAATATATCACCGCGCACGCCAATCAGAGTGGGGAAAGCAACAAAGAAAGCTAATACGCAATGATACCTACAGGTATATTAACTTAAGAATATGAACCTACAGGTCTATGTTTATCATCTTTTTTGATTGTCGTAGAATTGTCCACCAAGAATTCGTACCGCGGGACCAAACAGTGAATCAAATCTTTGTTACGTGTTTGTAACGGCTTAATAATTTTGTCGCAAATTAGAGTTCCCTCTTTGAACCTACAGGTAGGTTCAAAATTAATAGAACAAAATTGTAAAAAGGGAACTCTAATTTGCGACAAAGTAATTAAGCCGTTACGAACACATAACAAAGGTTTGATTAACTGTTTGGTCCCGCTGTACGAATTCTTGGTGGACAATTCCACGACAATCAAAAAGATGATAACCATGGACTTGATTCGGGATTTGTTCATGCGAGTTTTCTTCGGTCGCGGAAATGATGGTGCGTGCCACTCCGTGCTTTGTCCTTGTCCTTTTCCTTCAGAATCATATTCAAATACCTATGATTCGCCACCTGTTAAACCTGTGCATGAAGTTGGTGTCGGTTGGGAAGCGGTCCAACAGTTCTTGACTAATGGATAAACTATTTTCTTTTTGTTCATCAATCAAGTTCTTGGGCATCCGATTTGCATAAATTTTTCTCATGCATAGTTGCTCTTTCAAAATTCGATGAACAGTATCCTTAATCATGCTTACCTCATCTGACTGTTAACTGTTTGCCTCGTGCTAACACAGAATGGACCTTCGATATTCGAAATCCATTTACTTTGATTTGAAGAGCTGCTTACAACAAAGTATTTAACAGATGACTGCTGAATTTTCCGCGATGAATTGCATCCTAAAGAATGAAACTTGAAGAATATAACCAAAGTATTTACTCACCTACGTAGAGACTACCTAATTATATCTCGAATTTATACAATTAATTTCAATATGTATAGTCGCGACCATGGAATTCCAGATAACTATTATAGCAGTTTTTCCAAAATATTTACTATTGTAAACGAGTATTTTACTATCACTTGTTGCTTTAGATTATGCATTAATGTCATGCGCGCGTAAGTCATAAACAATTCAATAAAAATTGTATGTCAAGATACTGAAGAAATTTAATGTTTGAATAAGTATTCAATTGTATTAGTATTTTATTGAAGCACCATTATGATCTAATACCAATTTTGGTCGTCTCCTCAGTGTTTGAATTAAGCTTCTTGTGTCATAATTTTCAGTAGCATCTTGCCGAGCACCTTGTACAGTTTGCCAAAGTTCGTTTCTATTCATCGGTCTAAAATTATTTCTATATAGCTTTTTGGCGATATATCCCAAAACATTCTCAATTGGGTTCAAGTCTGGACTCTTCGTAGGCCGCCGAAAAACTTTAATATTTTGGGTAGCCAACCATCCCCTAATGGTTATGGAGGTATGACATGGGCAATTATCATGTTGAAATGTAAAGTTACCATCTGGAAAACTTTCCAAGACCGAAAGTAGCATCACATTTTCCAATTTATTTATATATACAAGTCCCGTTAATCGTTCTTCAGTTTGTTGGTAAATCCCTAATCTTTCATAAGTTATCCATGTCTACACTTTAACGGAGAATCTGCCGCTCGATCGATCTTGTTGAACATATCTTTTTTGATACTGAGAATTTGGAAGCCTGTAAGCACGTATTTTCCCATTATAACTAGAGCTAAATATTTTTCATCGCTGAAAACAACAGTACCCCAAAAATCTTCGTCACGATTTAAATAGAAATTAACGAACTCTAAACGTGCCTGTTTATTTATGCCACTCAGAAATGGTTTCTTGTCGGCAATTTTACATCATAATGTATTATGATCCTTTATTGCTTTATTCTTCAACGAGCAGTTCACTTAGATACAGGAAATTGTGTTAGGGATTTCGCTTCAACAACTGTCTGAAAAGGATGTTCTCTCATATGGTTAATTAAAGCAAGGTCTTCGCCTACATTAGTAACACGTCGATCACCAGACCCTGGAGCTCTTTGAACCGTGTGATAATGCTCCCAGCGTTTTTTTGCTGTGTTCGATACAAAACTTACTCACATTAAGGTGCCCAGCAACAGCTCTTAAAGACAATCTTTCCTGAAGTTTTGCCTTTGATCTTGATTTTTGTGCGTCATTAAGAAAAACTCTAGGAATGTTTTTAAATGACAATGAAACATTAATAAATGTCTAATGTCAATAAAACTCTATATGAAAGGTATATTTACAGTAGCCAATTATTTGTGTCTGGAATTCCATGCTCCTAACTGTACGTAGATTATTAGTTAGCGAAATATTTTTCAATAAAAAACTGTGTATGTTTAAGAATAAAGAAAGTATTCACAATTTTACTTTGTAATATGAACCTGTTAAAAAAAATATCCACAATTTTAAGCCTCTTTGATATTTTAATTTATATCTTGTTAAAGTGAAAAGAAAACTTGTAATTCTAAACGCGTACTTCATTTTAATATTTTCGTTGTTAAAAGCAAAATATAACGGGAAAACAGCGAAGTACATTACTCGTCTATGTTAGTATGCACCAGATATAAATCAGCATTAACCTTCTATGTATATGGGTACACATGAAAACTTTAATGCCGGCATAATGTAGCATGGATTAACAGTGGCTGATGTCGTTATTATTTTGAGTCCCAGTACACACATGAAACTATTGAAAGTTTTGAAACAAACGGAACGAACAGAAGATAGCAAAAAGGAAACACGAAAAAATTTAACATCAAACCGCCATGTGGTAAATGTGAACTCATTTCAACTAACAAACTCAAATGGATAAATGCAATTAGTATTTTTTTCATGAGACCCAGTGAAATGAGGATGAATGTATGCGTGAAGTCAAGGCAATGAGAACATACGAGTCCGTGCCTCTGTACAGGTCTAAATGTTCTGAAACATCCCGACGTATACACATATACAAATACATACAAAGGCACAGCTTTGTTAGTAGATATTATTGTTCCCTCTGCTTATGATTCATTCGGTCCATTTTCTTCTGCAGAGATGATCGCCTAAAGGGAATCAAGTGATCTTGGCACGTACAAAGTGTCACTCGACCATATCTGACATGCTTTGCTCCTCAATATATATATATATATATTCTCGGCTGTTGTTGCAGATACTTCTTGGTGAAACATTTTAACTTCATATAGTAAATAATAAAAATAAATTAAAACACTTGGCTTGTTTCACTATGAGATTTATTTAAATTCTCTAACATTTGTTTCGGCTGTTATGCCATTCTCAAAGAGATCTATAAATCTAACTTAAAGACTATCGCACTTGTTCTTATATGTTGTCTGTTCTTGTGTGTAGTGGGGGTGGTACTATATTGTGTATTACGGTGTCTATAAAGGGTGTATTGGCATATTCTATCTGTGTGTTGGTGATTAATAGATTTTGTTTTTTCGCTATTTTTATTTCTAATATTTCTAGGAGGTCCAATCTCTTGCTTTTTGTGATATTGTGTATTAAGTCGCAGTTATCTATATCGGGGAAGTGGTTGAGTTCTATACAGTGTTCGGCAAAGCCTGTGTTTTTCTCACTATATAAAATTGACTTTTTGTGTTCTTTAACTCTGTTTTTAATGGCTCGTCCACTTTGGCCGATATAGATAGCTTCACAGTCTTTACATTTTAATTTATAAACACCTGATTGGTCCATTTTATCTCTTTTATCTTTGTTGTTGCTAATCATTGTTCCCAAATTTGTTTTATTTACCCAGCTTATTTTGATATCTAATCCTTTTACTATTCTGTTTATTTTATTAGTGAGTTGTGGTATGTATGTAATTTTGTGCCATCTTTGTATATTTTCTGTTATTTTCGGGTATAGGTATTTGTTCTTATTATTTTGTATTTCTTTACGTTTTAACAGTTTATCTACGATTTTAGGGTCATATCCATTATTTCTTGCGATTAATTTAATTGTGTTTATTTCTGTATTAAAATCTGTCTTGTTTAATGGTGTGTTTGTGGCTCTATGTATATAACTATTGAATGTTGACATTTTTATTTTCATCGATTGTTTAGCGTTTGCGTGTAATATGTTGTCTGTAAAAGTGGGTTTTCTGTAGATTTCGAATGTAAGCTTATTATTATTCTAGACATTACAATAAACAGACATAATAATAAGCTTACATTCGAAATCTACAGAAAACCCACTTTTACAGACAACATATTACACGCAAACGCTAAACAATCGATGAAAATAAAAATGTCAACATTCAATAGTTATATACATAGAGCCACAAACACACCATTAAACAAGACAGATTTTAATACAGAAATAAACACAATTAAATTAATCGCAAGAAATAATGGATATGACCCTAAAATCGTAGATAAACTGTTAAAACGTAAAGAAATACAAAATAATAAGAACAAATACCTATACCCGAAAATAACAGAAAATATACAAAGATGGCACAAAATTACATACATACCACAACTCACTAATAAAATAAACAGAATAGTAAAAGGATTAGATATCAAAATAAGCTGGGTAAATAAAACAAATTTGGGAACAATGATTAGCAACAACAAAGATAAAAGAGATAAAATGGACCAATCAGGTGTTTATAAATTAAAATGTAAAGACTGTGAAGCTATCTATATCGGCCAAAGTGGACGAGCCATTAAAAACAGAGTTAAAGAACACAAAAAGTCAATTTTATATAGTGAGAAAAACACAGGCTTTGCCGAACACTGTATAGAACTCAACCACTTCCCCGATATAGATAACTGCGACTTAATACACAATATCACAAAAAGCAAGAGATTGGACCTCCTAGAAATATTACAAATAAAAATAGCGAAAAAACAAAATCTATTAATCACCAACACACAGATAGAATATGCCAATACACCCTTTATAGACACCGTAATACACAATATAGTACCACCCCCACTACACACAAGAACAGACAACATATAAGAACAAGTGCGATAGTCTTTAAGTTAGATTTATAGATCTCTTTGAGAATGGCATAACAGCCGAAACAAATGTTAGAGAATTTAAATAAATCTCATAGTGAAACAAGCCAAGTGTTTTAATTTATTTTTATTATTTACTATATATATATATATATATATATATATATATATATATAAACATGTACATAGTCTAGTAGAAAACCTAAATATAACCTTTATTACTCACCTTTCGTGTCTACTGACAGTTATTTTTATTATCTTTCTTTTTCTGCTGTTTCTTACTATAATGTTCAAAAAATAAAACATCCCCTTTTCATGCCAATTCTTACATTCCCTCGTTCAACATACCGTAACATTATTAATAATTCACTGCAAGTTCCTCCAGCTTGTTATATACTACTTCTTTGAATGAATATACACCTACTGGTTTTTTAGTACGTTAGGAACTCCTCACACCAAAAGAAAGACGTAAAAAAACATTAAATGTTTTAAATCAAAGAAACGATATTAGTAATTATAACGGGAGACTGTAAAACATTGAAATTTTTCGTAAGCTAGCAATAATTCTGCAACTTTATGTTGGCATGCCTAATTTTTAAAATTAAACTTGTCAAAAATTCAGCACGGTTGTAAGTTATAATGGGTGCTTTAATAAGAGTGCAAGATTTGAATTGCCCGCCATGTCAAAATGACACGTGAATATGATGTGACGGATCGAAAACTGACAAACATCGAGCGTTACACCAAAGAACAACGCGTACTGAATGTTAAACATTATTATCAAAATGGTGAAAGTTTGATTGCCAACATTCGTAAAGTCCGTGCAATATTCAATCGACAGAATGTTCCTAATTCAGTCACACTGGAAAAATTCAAAAGGACTGGTGCGATTAGTGATGTTAAACACACGACACGAGCTCGTAGAGGTCGTTCACAACAAAATATCACGGCAGTTCGCAAGAATGTGTCCGAAAGTCCAGCGACATCGTGCACAAGAATTGGACATTATAACAACCACTCTTCAGCGTATTCTGAATCAAGATCTCCACCCCTACAAGGTAAAATTGACTTAACAACTTCTGCCAACAGACCAAGAAAGTTCATCAATTGGATACTTGAGCAAACAGAAGTGAATTCCGATTTTGCGGACAAAATCATTTTCAGTGACGAGGCCCATTTCCAACTTGATGGCTTCGTAAATCGGCAAAACTGCCGCATTTGGGGCTCAGAAAATCCTTAAAAATCCATCAGAAAGCAATGCATCCGAAACATGATACTGTTTGGTGTGTATTGTGGTCTGGAGTAATAATTGGACCGTATTTCTTTGAAGATGCGGAAGGTAACGTTATCGTGGTATGAGAACCCAGTTTTTTGTGCGTCAATTGGAAGATATTGCTCTTGACGATATGTGGTTTCAGCAGGACGGGGCCACATGTCATACCGCCCGTGAAACATTCACTATTTTGCACGAGTTTGCTCCTGGTCGTGTCATTACGCAGTTTGGTGACCAGAATTGGCCGCCACGTTCTTGGGACTTGACACCTTTGCATTTCTGGCTGTGGGGCTATCTGAAGTCATGGGTTTATGCCGATAAGCCCGCAACCACCGAAGCATTGAAGGCCGAAATTAGACGCTCTACCAATGAAATACCGCCACATGTATACAATAATGTTATTGCGAATTTTGTCAAAAGAGTACGCGTATGCCACCAAGGCCATTAACAAGGTCATTAACAAGATATTTTGTTTCATACATAATTCCCAAATGTATACATTATAAGTCAATAAATACTCCAATACTTTACTACAGAAAACCATGTTTTATTGAACCTTAAAATCTTGCGCTTTTATTGAAACAGCCTTTATAAGCAGATAAAAACATCAACTTGTTGTTTTAAGTTCCGAAATGCATTTACTGTCGAATAAAATACATTTATTGTATTTGCATATTTAGAAAGCTAATTGCCAGATGAAGATACTTTAGAAGCAATTAACTTGTAATCAATGTATAGAAATGTATCCAGAAGAACAAATTGAATTAAATATAGTTACTTTTCATACATTGTTAATAGTTAATATTATAATAATAGTATACCATTCTTAGATACACTAGTAATTAGTAGAGAACGGATGCAATTTCCATAAAACGCAATCGGCAATTGGAATTGTGTATAGCGTCGCTCCGTACATCCCGGCGTAATTCAATGAAGTATTTGTTTGACTTACTCGGACACCAGGTCTCGCCGCGATAACAATGGACAAGCCAGCTATTGTATTCGGAGAATATAGTGTTTTTTAAAGTGTTTTCATGAGCGTAGATAGAAGCGGGGTTTTTATAATGTATTTTATTTATTAGTTTATATTTCGTAAGATAAATAAAGTGCTGTGAATAAGTTCATTGTTTTCATAGTTTTAACTGTTAATTACATCGTAATTTTTGTGATAGATCCTGTTTAATATCGTTTGATTGAATCTACTTCTCCCAATTATTTAGACGTAAGTGTGCATTGAATTTCGTTCAATTTCAATAACTTACGCGTACATTAGTTTTCATTTACATTTTCAGATATGATACGGAAGAACGTCGAGAACGGCATCGTAAAACAATGGCGAGTTGGATTGACGGTCATACTGATTGTATGTCCATTGTCAGTGATTCCGAAATTTATTACAAAATCCGTAAAATATCGTCAAAAATTCGTCACTTAGGATCG
Source organism: Melolontha melolontha (assembly GCA_935421215.2). Classification (NCBI taxonomy): domain Eukaryota; kingdom Metazoa; phylum Arthropoda; class Insecta; order Coleoptera; family Scarabaeidae; genus Melolontha; species Melolontha melolontha. The sequence goes on along the minus strand of OW285244.1, from coordinate 32,386,481 downwards.
TAAACACATCTGAACTCTGTAAAACATTTATGGGGGCTAATATTCCATTAAATAAACTTAGCAATCCCACTTTAAAAATATTTCTGAAAAAATATACTGGTCGAAATGTTCCTGATGAATCAACTTTACGCAAATATTATGTTTCTAGGTGCTATACGAAAACAGTAGAACGCATTAGAAGACATCTTTTAAATCAATACATATGGATAAGGGCCGACGAAACGGTGGATATGTTAGGACGCTGTGTGGTAAATGTTGTAGCTGGTGTACTACATCCAACTGTTCCATATAACGCATATGTAATAGCAACAAAAGTTATAAATACAGTTGATGCGGAAACAGTTGCTAAAACGATTAATGAGAATATTCAAAATATACTTCATTCCGACGACAGGTACAAAGAAAAAGTACTTTTATTTGTAAGTGACAGAGCTGCATATATATTAAAGGAAACATATCCTAATTTGCTGCATATTACTTGTGTAGCACATGTTCTCCGCAGAATCTGTGAATATATCAGAGCACCTTTCCAAAAGTTGATAGACTTGTATCAGCTTTTAAAAAATTTTCAGAAAAGCACCATTGAGAGTAGCTCTTTTCAGGGAAAAATTTCCATCTCTGTCACTGCCTCCCACTCCAGTAATAACTAGATGGGGAACATGGCTGGAAGCTACTAGTTATTATGCTGAGAATCTCGATAGTCTAAAACATTTCGTAACACTGCTAAAGTAGGATGCTAGAATTATTGGTGAGTGCAAGGAGCTCACACAAACCCCAAATTTAAAAAATCAGTTGTACTTTCTTCACGAACACTTTGGATAATTGCCAAAATTAATCACTTATTTTGAAAATCGAAATCTCAAATTAAATGACGGATTAACCACATTAGATGTGGCTGTTAATAATTTGAAAAGTATTCCAAGTGACTTCGGATGTGGCCCTCGGCAAAAGTTTGAAGCAATTCTTAATAGAAATCCAGATTTAATTACATTGCAGCAATTATGTATGGAGACAATTCCACAAAATCTAACGGCTAAATATGAAGAAATAAAAGAATATTTCCAGTATGCACCTATAACCAGTTGCGATGTAGAAAGGACGTTTTCTATTTATAAGGATGTACTTAATTCAAAGAGAACAAAATTGACAGAAGAAAACCTTGAGAAACTATTGCTAGTCAATATTAATACTCCTTTACTCAACTTGAACGACAAAATGAACAAATATAAATGTTCCAATTATAGAAATAATTAAAAACTTTAAAAATACAACTTTTCAACAAATACATATGTATTTCGTAATTTTATAGATCACCACCCGTTTGTTTTCCAATTATATAAATAAAATTAAAAACTTTATAAATACAACTTTTCAACAAATAAATATGTATTTCGTAATTTTATAGATCACCACCCGTTCGTTTTCCAATTATATAAATAAAATTAAATATTTTAGAAATACAGCCTTTCGCCAGTACTGCACTGGGTGGTAAGCGTGTCCGTTCTCTAGTAATTAGAAATAAGTATAGAAGTATAGAATCGATAACATAATTTTGGCGATTCCGCTCTCGAGGAACATGGTTCCTCGAGAGCGGAATCGCCAGCGACAACTCAAGCCGTTATTAACACAATAATAAGTCTTCAACTAACTTCCTTTTTCTTTATTCTTTACCGATCAATATCTTAAATCTTCGAAATAAATGCTTTCTACATTTTATGACGCTATTTATTGGAATTTTTTACCGAAAAAAATTCGTCCTTAAGCAGAATTCGAACCTACGCCCATTGGTTTGCCGGACCCCTGCTTTTACCATTAAGCTATTAAGGACTGAAGTTTCGTATCGTCGGGAAAGTCTTAAATCGCATTAAGAAACAAATATTAATATTATTGCCCGAGGTCGGCCAATTTGTAGCAAATCAATTGCATTTTCGCGAAGTAATATGTGTTCGGGAAAAATAGATTTAATTTTGTATTTTTAGTTTCATTTAGATATAAGCAAACAGATGTAGGTATATTTATGTTAATGTATTCAATCCTAGTTTTAAATTGTAAAGTGTATATAGAAAAGATTCTTGGAGTTCGGATATATTTAATGTTGTCAATTACCTTAGGCCTGGTCAGGTATTACATTTCTTTATTCATTGTCTTGTTCTCTACGGTCATAAAAACTATTTATTTTATTACAGGCACAACCCTCCTGTTAACCCATCCATTTACTAGTTGTAAATGTAAGTTATAATAGAATAAGTTTTATTGACATATTTCCTGTTATAGATAAAGTATTATATTATTATAATAGGTTGAATAGTTTTGGTTCGATGCGATTCTGCGAACTATTATGTTATCTCTATCGTACTTCCTGTGTATTGTATATTTATTATTTTAAGAGTTATTTTATTTTCTATGATTAAGGGTTTCCGGAGTATATTGTTTATTTTAATACGTTGATGACGTTGGAAACTACAGAATATGCTTTTCTTGGAGGGAAGGTAAAAATGGTTGTATGGAAATATCCGTATAATCAATTTCGTTGTTTTCTCCCTCTCTTGTAACTTGCGGGGACAAAACTTTCTTGCCGAAAAGTAAGTAAATGAAATAACAGTTCCAAACAAGATCTCTTAGAGCTCGCTACAGTTCCAAGTACGATCTCTTCGAGTTAACTACAGTTCTAGCTTAGATCTTAGTTATCTAACTAACAGTTCCTACTAAGATCTTAGTGATCTAAATAGGAGCAAATATGATTTATTAGCCAGTTTTCTCGGTCTTTAGTATTAAGACCAGATACTGCATTTGTATTAAGTTAACGGAACTCCAAGACTAAATTTGTAAATATATTAGTGTTATACAAAAACTATTGGATTATTTCAACTCATACTTCGGTCGATACATACCGAACTTCCTTCAAACCAGGAAGAATAAACAATATGAATGAAATAAAGATTTCTACCTTTTACGACGAAGTATTCAAATTTTTTACCGAAAAAACTTACAATTACAATTTAGGAGCGCTTAAGCAGCGCTACGATAAATTACAATCGCCTCTAAATCAATTTGAAAATATATAAACACAAATTAAAGATACATTGGAAGTAAAATGCGAGGATACACAACGAAAATTCGAAAATATATATTGCGATATCGTAAGTCAAATTCGTAACCTGATATCAAATAATTCGTATGTTAATGTCGAACATAAACCAGCTACAGAGTTGCGATACTCATTCAAATATACGTCTGTCTCGTACAACGCTAACTGATTTTCTAGGAACAATTAAATATATTATTCGAATACTTCTCCGGTACATATTCTGTTGTTGAATTGATTAATATGTGATTTACATACGCGATAATATCTATCCTTAAAATTATATAATTTATCTCTATAAGATTTGCTGCTATATTCCTCAGTTCTTTGATATTTCAGGCACGCGTCAGATACGCGTAGATGCTTTCAGATAGGAATTTATTTATTTATTCTAACCGTTGAGTTATTATAAATGAATAGCATTTATCAAAAAAGGGAGTAGGCAGCTTGCCTTCGCGGGAAAGCGCGGATTCCCCGAATTCTTAAGTTTTGTCTAAGAAAACTCATTTTGTTCAACTATAAAGTGCGCCTTGACAGTTTTAGAAGCAACTAGCTTGACAGGACTGTGACGGTCACAAATCCGACTTAGCAGACGAAGGCGAAAACTCAAATCCTACTCGAGCATGAAGGTAGGTAGCTTCGCGATTTTCTCAGACCGTTTCAAACTTCCTTCCTCACGTTTCAAACACCCTTCTTCCATCACATACGACTTTTCTGTATTAACCCACCCTATCAGTGGCGTAGCAATCATTCTTTCTGTGTAATTATAGTGCTTGCTAATAGTACTTATAGTTAGTATATAAATATTTCTTTTAAGGGTAAAGAAATATCGTGAAATTATTTAAGGTAGAGGATGCGTAAGTTTGGTATATAAATACATAGGTATCTCGAAGGATTAATTATATTATTAATTTAAAATAGTAGATTCTTTAATATTATTTTAAATAAAACCTAAATTTCTACTAAAGGCACAGGTGATAAAACATAAGGACCATATTCTAACTCATAGTTTACACAAGGTTGTAGAAAGAAATACAATATCGATTTATGAAAAGAAAATATATTACTTAAAATATGATTAAAAGGCATCCGAAAGATACATGTTAGGACACTGTGTATTACTCTAAATATTGACTTAATTTTTGCGATTTTTGCAACCTCAAAAAGAGTTACTTCTTTATTTTGCTTACAAGCGAAACCGCTTTAAATCCAGAGATTCGTATATAAAATATATACATACATTTATTTTCCACTGACGAACTAAGTTGTATATTATAATAACTAGATATGTGTTCCTTAAGGGTGAAGCTTTAATATTTAATATTTTTATAAAACATGAACATTTTTTTAATGATATAAAAATATTATTCAAAATCGGGCGTGGAGAATACAATACAAATTCATATTTGTGTGAAAGTATTTTTCCAAACATGCAGACATGTGTTTCATCATACTATAGAATCATCAGTAAATGCTGCTAGACAGATACTTTCACCATAAATAACACTCTCACCACATTACTGAAGTCATTAAGACAGAGCGTAGAAGAACAGAGTAAAGTTACGTAAGTTGCGGTTGTGTCTGTTAGATGGGAAACTGTAGGCTGTTTTACACTTGTTATGAAGATAGCTATGGTTGTTTTGGCGTCCGTGATGTCGAAATTAGTCAATGAGGAGCGCTGAATGTTCTTCTACGTTGTATTAATAAATTTTGTAACGTAGTAAAAGTCTTATTTATGGTGAAAGTATCTCTCCAGCAGCACGTACCGATGATTCTATAGTAAGATGAAACATCTGTCTGTATGTCTGGAAATAGGAACTTGTAATGTGTTCCCCACACCCGATTTTTAATAATATTGTTGTATTATTTAAAAAATGTCTGTTTTAAACAAAATATGCTTTGCTTGTACTTTGTTAATATTTTTAAACAACCCGCTTTTTTCAATGCAATCTAAACATTTTAAACAGTTAATTTTATAACACTAGGGCTGTTTTCAGTTCTGAGTATTGCGATCATGTTCTGACAGGTTTCGTTAAGGCTTTAAGAGAGTAAAAACGTTAATTTGACTTTCACTTCTTGATCATTTAAGGGTAACTGAAGAGGTTACCCATTCAAACACAAACCTAACTCTCACACGCCCGTCCCGAGATTCGAACCCCTCACCAATGGGACTCTTACTCCAGTTGCTCGACGCTCTTACCACTTGGACCGTTAAGACGTTAATCAATATGCTTCAACCGCTTAACGAGTAGTTACTTTCCTTCTATGAAAAGAGGATGCTAAAGCATGCGAAATTTTTCAACGATAATTTGAAGTATTTAGCGAGTCTGCGGAATCTAAAAATATTTCATCCGATATAAAGCTCGTATCTCTAGAAGATGGTCTTTATAACGAATTGCCAAAGATTGCTGTAAGCGACGCTGACATCGTGAAGAATCTATTGAAGAACGACAAATGAATTCGTGAGATTAGTGCAGGTATAAACATTGGGTTAATAACATCTGCACGATTGGCATGTTTCAGCTCGTTGGGGTACCTCGGCTTGGGACCAGAGCATAAACTGTACAGATAAACTGTACAGATTTGATATTTACTGTCAATTTCAATAGGTGTTTGAGAGGTTGTTATGGTGACTTATTCTGGCAACAAATTACGACTCATAAAACGCGGATTCTTTACATTACACTTGACCTTCAAGGGTCAAATCTAAGGAGAGGCACAAGTCAAAAAAAGAACTCACTTTTAAACCACGTTTAGTTCCATGCGTTGTAAAGTAATCATTACTGTGTTTTCGAATTTCTGTAGAATAATTTTAATGGATAATCTGTAAAAATTAACCATAATCAACAGATTATTATTTATATCTTTTGTCAAGGCCATTGTGACAAGCGCTCATTAAAAATCGATCTAGCAAGTTACAAGACCATTACTCCAACAGGATATCGCATACGGTAACATACCGCCTGTCAAACTATAGAAGCTTGCACTGGGAATTATTCCTTTATCTACGAGGGTGGTTCGGAAACTACGTGGACTAACAAAGAAAACGCAAGTTTTTTTGATCAAAAACATTTTATTTTTCAATACAGTCTCCTGCTCGCTCAACGCACTTATTCCAACGATATTCCAATTAGTAATGCCTTCATTGCAGGTCGATGAATTCAAGTCCTCGACATAGCTATTTACAACAGCGATTACCTCGGAATTAGACGAAAATTTCTTACTACCGAGCCATTTTTTCAGGTTTGGAAAGAGATGATAATCGCTGGGACCCAAATCTCAATTCATGAATTTTTGCCAGTGCAATCGCAGACTTGTGGACAGGTGCGTTATCCTGATCGAAAAGCACTTTCTTCTTTGCCAAGTGAGGCTGTTTCTCCTTGATTTTGTCGCTTAATTGTTGCAACTAATTGGCATAATTCTCCTCATTTATCGTTTTCCCCTTTTCTAAGTAGTCGGTCAAGATAATTCCATGAGAATCCGAAAAAGCAATTGCCATAAATTTTCCTGCTGGCAAAACCGTTTTTGCCTTCTTTGGTTGCGGACATTTTTTTCCATTGTTTGGATTGTTCTTTAGCTTCGGGAGTGTAATTATGGATCCAGGTTTTATCGATGATAATGAAGCGGTGACAAAGTCCTTCTGATTGCGGCGAAAATGTGCCAAAAGTCGCGAGAAACAGACGATTCAGTTTTTGCTCCGGTTTGTTCCAATTCTTTAGTTAAAATTCTATACACACTGTCATTTGAGATATCTACAATGTCTGCTATCTCACACACTTTTACTCGACGATCATCCAGGACGATAAGGTTTCTTCAATCATATCCGGAAGAGTAACAGTTTTTGGACTTTCACCATTTGAACTCATACGACCACGCTTAAATTCGGCAACCCAGTTTTTAACCATGGAAAACGAAGGAGTGGATTGTAATCGTGTTTAATCCAGCTGTGTTTTGATTTCGGTTGGCGTTAAGCCTTTCAAATGAAAGTACTTTATCACTGCTCTCAACTCAGTTTTTTCTATTATTACAAAATCACACGAGACGTTCACTTTGGCGTACTGTGAAAAACAGACTAATTGACAGATCCCACTGTATTGTCATATTTAACCTATTAAAGAATGAGTCCACAGAATGGTAAAGAAGTTTCCTGCAAATTCGCGCCATCTTTTGTTATTCGTCTGATCTGACACCTGTAAACAGACGGATAGAAGAGATTACCAAAGTTTTTATTAAGAAGAAACTGGCTTCGATCTAGGACAAGTATGTACAGCTAAATATAACTTATATCGAAAAATTATAATTTAATATAGTATAAAAATTACCGGAACTTTTTAAATATCCCTCGTACATTCAGTTCTTCTCGCTCCATGCCATTTGAAGCGTAAACCGTTAAATAATCAAAATTTTATCCACTTAATAACTACGCCACTGTTTCTTACCGATCTCCCCTTCCCGCCCCATTTCTACATCAGCCCTGTTGCTCCACATACGTTCGACAAAAGCAATGTATGCGTTATCATAGCGAACGTAGACGGAACTTAAACGCGAACAACAGGAGATCACTGCATGCACATAAGATGAGATATTCTTAGCGGAAATCTAAAATGCCCCTTCAATGCAGATGATCCCTTGTTTGGAATGCAGTATACCACCTGAACATTTGCACGTCACCATCTTCTTAGTGTGTTCAGATATTCAAGTGAGTTGACTGCCAATGTTTTCTGTAGCATGATGTAACCGATACCACCATACCGCTATTGGCGTATACCGCCGAGTGGCACTTTGTATTCCGCACTTTCTGCAATGCAATCTTCACTAAAGGAACAAAAAAAAAAGAATCTCAAGAACATTTATTTGTATTGGTTGTATTATAGGTTCGTATAAAATTAAATATTTATACAGTATTTTCAGAGATCGTGTATGTGTGTTTGTGTAACGGTAGTTTCTGAGTTTGAAATTCATAGAATTAATATAATCCTTTAGTTACGGCTTCACGACATTTATTAAAATTATTTTTTTAGTAAAAACAGGCTTTCGCAATGCAGTGATAGAGATTAGATATGTATTTGTAAGTTTATCGCGTAGGAGACTTTCAATCTTGCTCTAGTTTTAAATTTTAAAAAACTTTTAGGGGTCCTTGCCCACAAGCCCACCAAGTAAAACTCCAATCCTTCCCAGTAATCCAGTAATGTGTAAAATAAACAAAAACAATAAAATTTCAACATTATACACACACAGTTTGTAAGGGTACAAAGATTTCAAAATAATGTTGCGTGAATTAATGCATCATGGTATGTACCATTGAAATAAACCAGAAATATTCGTAGGTTTTGTTGATTCAGAGTAAAGTCGATAGATTTATTGAAAAATATAAGAAGAAAGTCATTGTGCATCTTAATTTTGAAGTGCGTCATCTGAAACGTTTTGAACCCAGTGACATAACAACAAGATTTGATTAACTAGCTTTCCCATGTTACGAGTATCATATAAAGTGTATCGTCATTGTTTCGTCATAAAACGAAATTCGATATATTTATAATGTGTGTTTTTTTAAGAGCTTGAGAACTTAAAATGATAATACAAGACAGAAATATTGTTGGAATGAAATTTTTTTTATTATAATCTGGTAGATAATTTCATGGAATTTATTTTTTAAATATGATTTCCGGCATATGTCCGCCGCGGCTACGAGTTACATGGTCCATTCGATCAGTTCAATTTTTGACTACTTTTTCCAATAAATCTGGCCGTATGGCGTCAATGGTGGCTTGAATATTGGCTTCCAATGCTTCAAGAGTTGCTGGTTTGTCGGCATAAACCAATGACTTAACATAGCCCCATAACAAGTAATCCAGAGGCGTTAAATCGCACGAACGAGGGGGCCAGTGAACAGGACCACTTCTCGAAAGAAAGTTGTTAAGCGCGCTGTATGGCAAGTTGCGCCGTCTTGTTGGAACCAAATGTCGTTGATGTTTAGCTGATTAATTTTTGGAAACAAAAATTCAGTCAGCATGGCTCGATAACGCTCGCCCTTCACCGTAACGGCAGCTCCTTGCTCATTTCGAAAGAAATAAGGACCGATGATGCCGCCAGCGTGTAAACCGCACCAAAGAGTCAATTTTAGTGGATGTAATGGTGATTCGTTAACGGCTTGAGAATTGTCTTCGCTCCAAATACGGCAATTTTGCTTATTGACGTAGCCATTTAACCAGAAATGAGCTTCATCACTAAACACATTTTTTTTATAAAAATGCTCATCTTCGGCCAGTTTCAAATGAGCCCAATCAGCAAAAATGCGACGAAACGATGGTCGTTTGGCTTCAATTCTTGCACGAGCTGTATTTTATAGGCACGTAAGCCTAGATCCTTACGTAAAATTTTCCACGTAGTCGAAGAACAAAGGCCAACAAGTTGAGAACGACGACGAATCGACATTTCGACGTCTTCTTCAATACTTCCCGCTACAGCAGCAATATTCTCTTCGGTACGCACATTTCTTTGTCTTGTTGATGGCTTTGAATCGAGAAGAGTAAAATTTAGTGCGAAAACAATCAATAACTGCACGAATTGCTTGCTGACTAGGCCGATTATGTTGACCGTAAAATGGACGAAGTGCTCTATGAACTTCGCGAACAGATTTATTTTTTTCAAAGTAAATTTCTACTATTTGGAAGCGTTGCTCTGGCGTTAAACGATTCATGATGACTTGCCAAACCTTACTGAACAGAAATGTCAACACAGTTTGACATTCTCAGCTGTCAAACCATAGTTATCGATATCGATAGTTCTCATGCAGCTAAAAAAACACCCGATATATGTTTTATATAAGTAAATCTACGATAAGAATTAAACTATAACATTTCCAATTTTATAAATATTCAACGTGCATTTTCAAGTTTAAACCACGGTATAACATAATTTTATAATCCTATTCAAATCATAAAACTTTTTTAGGTCCTAAGAATTCTTTATATTTGAAAATTTAGTTATTACCTACTTAATAATTTAGATCAATACTTTTATTGTCTAGGGTTATTATTAGTTAAACGCACTCAAGAGACGATATTTGATCTGACCACCCATTGTTAATTAAATATGCATAATAAAATCAATTACTGGACGATGGAATTCATGCGGAACCACATACTTAGATTTATAACACCTATTAATACTTAATTAGTAATAATATTTTATTTATTTGTTTATTAGTACGATCTTTAGGACCATATCGTAAACCTTGGATATATCGTAGGAACTACTTCTACGAATTAATAACACAGCAAAATTCCCCGTTATAACGTCAAACTATACAATATTCAATACTGTACATTGTTTTAGTTGGTTTTGTTTATATATTTTTACCCATAAGATGTACGTATTTTTCAGTAAGAAGAGACTGTAACTATTAAATCAATTCAAAATATGGAATCGAATAAATAAATGTTCAATAACAATTCTAAACAATTGCATTATTTACAATATCTCTTTAAAAATTAAAAATTATGTTGAATGGAGATCAGTACATTTATCAACTTGATATGAGGGGAAAAATAAATATTGTAAAAGCATATCATGAAAGTACATGTTCCGATGTTGCCTTCCGCTGCGATTAATACTTAATGTTAATGCGCTACCAGTTAATAGCCTTATTCCTATGTGAATGCTCATCTCAGCTTGTAAATAACATCCCTAAACGAAAAATCCCTGAGTTTAAATCGCTGTATATATATACATTGTAAACTAGTCAAAACAGGAACACAAAAAAAAAGAATTTTGTCGCTTGTTTTTCCGTTCTACTTCTCATTCTCCTTTTTTTTTCTGTCTCCTGTTTCTCCGTATTCAAGATCTTACGAATCAAATACGAAATAAGAACAATTTTTATGTACGCGTCTTTGATTTGCTCGTATTTCCATCTGCGTTGTGATTCCGCCCATTTTCCAAAAGCAATTGACTGTGTTATAGTAATGCAATAAATAGATCGAAAATGTAAAAATATGAAAAGATAAGTTCTATTCTGTCTAAAGGGAGGAAGTTAGAGGAAGACGGTTTGTTCCGTTGCCGCAAACACGATCAAAGCTAACTTCGAAAGAGGGAGAAAAAACAAGTTAAAACGGAGTAGATTTAAGGGGAAAGCTCTGGCGCACGTTTTGAGGTATTATAATTTTATTATTCAGACAATTCCTCTAAGCTTCGCAAAATATTCCGATGGATTAGAATACGTGGTGTAAAGAGAAAGGAGCAGAAAAAATCAAAGAAAATATATACGATTTATGTAAATAAGAAATAAAGAGTAAAATATTTTTTGTTATTGGATTACTTAAATTCCAAAGTATTCGTCTTTAACCTTGAACTTATCATTTTTTTAAATATATTCAAATCCGGAATTACTTCTACAAACCATCAATTTTTTTGCTTAAATATATACGTATCTGTTCAAAGACACCCGTGTCTTAATATTTTCCCTCAATATCTTCCATTATCTTTTATATATCTGAGATATCTTTCGAAAAGCTGTTTCTGTCGTTTAATTTATATATTTTTGCGTATTTCTTCCCTTATTATATTTAATTTTGTTGTTATTCGTTGGTTAATACGAGGGTAACACCGATTATTTCTGCAAACTAATAAAACAAAATGTTGTAGTTAAAAATTATTTTTATTATTGTTTTGCAAAATATTCGCCCTTAAACTCAATGCATTTAGACATTTGATAAAACCAGTTATCATAGCATAAATTCCACTCTTCTTGAGTGTTTAATCTCAGACTAAACATCATTTACTTTATATAAAATAGTGTAATTCATATTTTATAATTATCACACCGTGTATGTTACGTATTATAATTTAGTATTATTAATCTAAATAAGATAATTACGTATTATATTTAGCAAACAAATAATTCACATAGACAAGTCAGGTATTCAATCTAACCTAGAATAGTATACTGCTGGTGCATAAATGAACATAGGTCAGGTATTTAAAATAAACCATACAAAAAAGGGATATTTATCAATACGTTTTTGCCGTATTACGCAGTTGTTATATAATGAAACAGATATGCAAAATACATATCCGTAACTGTAAACATGGACAAACACCTCGTATTTTTAGCATTTACTTCTGTTCAATACATATGTTTCAGCCATCTAGGCCTCATCGGTTGAACTAGTGAAGCAATGTGTATACAAATTAATACAGATCTGTTAAACAACGGATCTGTATCTGTATCTACATTTACGCTAAAATCGTCTCCAAGCCATAACCAGTTTCGTTCTATAAGGCGACACCAATTTAATCAGTGACATCTGACGGAAGAAAGCGACTAGGCCAGAAAAGGCGATCTTCCGCTCGAATAGCAAGGCTATTACGAAAAAGCGTAAAAATACGTATATTGGTGCTGTCCATTAACACGCGCCAGATGGCGGTAAATATACAAAAAGGGATATTTATCAATACGTTTTTGCCGTATTACGCAGTTGTTATATAATGAAACAGATATGCAAAATACATATCCGTAACTGTAAACATTGACAAACACCTCGTATTTTTAGCATTTACTTCTGTTCAATACATATGCTTCAGCCATCTAGGCCTCATCGGTTGAACTAGTGAAGCAATGTGTATACAAATTAATACAGATCTGTTAAACAACGGATCTGTATCTGTATCTCAGATGTCACTGATTAAATTGGTGTCGCCTGATAGAACGAAACTGGTTATGGCTTGGAGACGATTTTAGCGTAAATGTAGATACAGATACAGATCCGTTGTTTAACAGATCTGTATTAATTTGTATACACATTGCTTCACTAGTTCAACCGATGAGGCCTAGATGGCTGAAACATATGTATTGAACAGAAGTAAATGCTAAAAATACGAGGTGTTTGTCCATGTTTACAGTTACGGATATGTATTTTGCATATCTGTTTCATTATATAACAACTGCGTAATACGGCAAAAACGTATTGATAAATATCCCTTTTTTGTATATTTACCGCTATCTGGCGCGTGTTAATGGACAGCACCAATATACGTATTTTTCCGCTTTTTCGTAATAGCCTTGCTATTCGAGCGGAAGATCGCCTTTTCTGGCTTAGTCGCTTTCTTCCGTCAGATGTCACTGATTAAATTGGTGTCGCCTGATAGAACGAAACTGGTTATGGCTTGGAGACGATTTTAGCGTAAATGTAGATACAGATACAGATCCGTTGTTTAACAGATCTGTATTAATTTGTATACACATTGCTTCACTAGTTCAACCGATGAGGCCTAGATGGCTGAAACATATGTATTGAACAGAAGTAAATGCTAAAAATACGAGGTGTTTGTCCATGTTTACAGTTACGGATATGTATTTTGCATATCTGTTTCATTATATAAAATAAACCAGTTCAATATTCAAAATCGTCATCGTATAAATTTGATGAAGTGCAAGAATTGTGAGGTCATCAAAATGCATTATAAGCATCTGTATAAACACCGTAATTAAAGTAGGTTATATCAGCGATACCACAACAAAGATGAAATGTACTCGATATTCAATTACGCTTAATTAATGTATATAAAATTAAAATGTTTAGAACTGTTGGAATTAAATTGTACATAAGATTTGTATATATACCGTAATTTTTGTTAAATAAATCATTAAGGAATGTACTGTTCTTTAATCACCTATTCATAGACCTTCGAGTCTATTCATTGAGTCACTTCAGATATAAGGTTTTTAAAACTCTCCTACATCTTCTAGGCTTGCAAATCGTACACCATGCATTTTATCCTTTAGTCTTGGAAATAGAAGGGCGTCGTAAACGAACCTTTTGAACAACATCTGGTAGAAATACTGTCGTGTACCATTCTGCTGTAATCGTACGTTTATTTTCAAGCACAACTGTTGTGACAGGTCCTGATTTTGAGAAAAAACTGGCTACCATTTTCTTTCCAATACTTCGAGAGCTTTTCACTTTGACTGGATTAAGTTCTGTTGGAAATATCCATTAAGCCGACTGCCGTTTTGATTCCGGTTCAAATGCATATATCCAGCTTCTATCACTAGTAATGATGTTGTAAACTGCTTTAGATCTACTTCCTATCATATTTCTTAAGCGTTTTTTACACCGTTCCACTCGGTATTGTTTTTGTTCCTGTGTTAAATTATGAAGTATCTAACCACAATAGATTTTCCTCCCGCCCAAATTATTATGTAAAATCTTGTTTATTGCAGTCATGTAAATACCCAAGGTCGTGTTGTCGTCTTGAATCATTCTTCGTACGGCGTCTACATTTGTTTCAGTAACGGCCGAGATTGGCCCTCCTTCGCGAACATCATCACAACTGTACCAGTTGTAAACACTCATGTGAGAAGGAGCTTGATCTCCAAATGCAGAACGAAGTCTTGAAACACTTTGTTTTGGAGTTAAAGAACTTTTAAAATCATAGTAAATTATGGGTCTAAAATTTTCTCTCGTTAAATACATTATTACTGCAGACCAATCAGTTTGAATTTAGCTTGCAAAATAACTGTTGCAGTTATCAAAACTAAATTCGAACTGTCAAAATAGAAAAAAAAACATTTGTTCCATAGCATGTTTGATTCTTTTGATTCAATAGAAATATTAATTTGCAGAAATAATTAGTGCTACCGTCGTATTTTTTTAAATTAATATTCATGAAATTTTACAATCTGTTTTACAAATGCCAATTGGTAAATTTTTTGATAATATTAAATCATAGTAGGAGGTAGCCGAATGTTTTGATATCCTTTTGTAATATTTTAATTTTAAACGTTTTTTATTGTTAAATGTAAGTAAATCTAGGATATATAATTCTAATATAACATTTCCTATTTTATTTATATATATATATATATATATATATATATATATATATATATATATAAGGTAAACTTAATTAGTCGGCGATATATATATATATATATATATATATATATATATATATATATTAAAAATAATAGATTTTTATTGGTTTTAGCGACCTTTTATTGAATTTTGATGTTGTTTACGACGTTTCGACTTTTATCAATTCAGTCTTTTTCAAGCATCTGGAAACAAGAATCATTACAATGAACATGAGAACTGTGTTTGTTTCGTGTGATATAACAATTAAATTAACAATTTTAAATTTAAAATTATATTAAGAAATGAATTACGAATTAGGTTAGCATTTTACGTTGAAAATTAAATAACATTAAATTAAAATAGCTTAAAAGAATGGTAGGGGGACATTAAAGTGATTTATATCTGTGTGAATTAATTGGAGACTTAACAATTATTAACAATTTTAAGTTTAAAATTAGATTAAAAAATGATTACAAATTGAGTTAACATTTAACGTTGAAAATTACATAAAATTAAAATAAAAAATAGCTTAAATGAATAGGAAGTGTATTTTTCAAGCTACTTTTACTTTTGCAAGCTTATAGCTACTCCAGATGAAGTCAAAAAATATATTGACGAAATATTGAGTTTAGAACAATCGAGTTTTAACAGACCGATAACCCAAATAGTTGTGAATTTATATATATATATATATATATATATAAAGATAATTATTTCGTGACCTTTGTATGTTATGGTAGATTCAATTAGTTGGCGATTTATGGTCTAGCTTTACTTAAAAATGTATATATATATAAAACAATCTTACATGTTTCGGCATATGATGCCTTTTTCAAAGAAATTTAAAATATATAGATTTATATTTTAAATTTCTTTGAAAACGGCATCATATGCCGAAGCATGTCAGATTGTTTTAATATATATATATATATATATATATATATATATATATATATATATATATGGTAAACCTAATCAGTAGGCGATTAAAGGTCTGTATATTACTTCAAAATATATGTATTTAAAAAACTCTACATGTTATTCATTCATATTTTGTATTCTCTTGAAAAAGGCATATACAGCCGAAACTTGTAGAGTTTTTTAAATACATATATTTTGAAGTAATATACAGACCTTTAATCGCCTACTGATTAGGTTTACCATATCATACCAAGGTCACGAAGTTATTATATATATATATATATATATATATATATATATATATATATATACATATCAAAGTAAAACCAGACCTTAAATCGCCAACTAATTGAATCTACCATAACATACTAAGGTCAAGAAATAATTGTCTTTTTATATATACATATACCGTAACCGCACGATAGTGTTGAGGATGAATATATTCAAAGTAGGTGGTAGACTGTAATTGAGAGGTGTCACCATCCATTCAAATGTTAGCAAATTCAGTGACTGTTATTACACTGTCAATACGTCATTTGTGACATGCGTTAATGTCAATTCGTGTATTGATTTAAATAATTTCAGATATAGTTTAAAATGAACTATTATATTCCTGGCGAAAAACTATTTATAGTTATCAGTTTCATGGCGGTAATTCTGCAGAAGTGACCAGGGATTTATTTACAGTAAATTTTTCCGAGAGGAATATTTCTAGCGCAAGTACTATTCTTAAAAACGTTCACCGTTAAACGGTTCACTGTTTCGAGAAAACATTTACTTTGATAAATAATAAAAACAAAGAAGCTTTTGTTGAAAATTTTAATGCGCTAGACGTTCAAGTATGTGCTGTTATAGTAGGAGGTCTATTTGAACATTTAGTTAATAATTAGTTCTAGAATTCAACCATCATCATATTTAGTACGAAACTTTTGTTGTTGTTAATTTATCTTGTTATCTTTTGAAATTCCTTATTATAGTTACCTGCTTCTACTAAATTTTAAGATGATATAAGATCCTATATGTTTATAAATAAATAAAATTCACCACATGCATTAGATCAGAGCTTTTTTTTATTCCTGAACACGACATAATAATTGACTACCTTTACTACTTTAGAAATGGATAACCTTCAACCAACATTCTAAATATGACTGACATATCTAGGTATACTTATATATAAATTTAACGTTAATTTTCGAATTTAAACCGCTTTATTAACAGAATTTTATTATTGCATTCACATTGTAAAACTCGCTAAATTCCAAGAAGCGTCGCCGTTCATATTTGCAACTTCATTTATTGTTTTATGTTTTAGACTGATTGTTTATTACCTATGGTTATAATTAACAAAGTGTTTAATCTGATTATCTATTCCTAAGATCACATCTCCATTACTAAACAATGGAAGTTCATCCGGAACGACATACTTAGTTTTACAACACCAACTAATACTTAATTAGTAATTATATTTTATTATTTATTTATTGGCAAGATCAGATTTTTAAGACGTTGTCTTAAACTTTGGTATTGCTGCGCGTAGGTACCATTTCGACAAATTTCCCCGTTATGACTTCAACCAATACGCGTATTTAATTATGTAATAGTTTGTAGGGGTATTTTTTTATCTACTTGTAAAAGATTATCAACTCAACAACAGAGCAGAACAATCGTACATTAACATCAAGACACCCAGTCTTACATTAAACATAAACATAATAATAATACTTTAACAAGGGACACCAGTCTCAAGAGCACATTTATGTAATATAAGTCGTTGTGTATCCAAAAATAAATGTATTTAGATAAAAGTACATTTATTTATTTAACAACCAATCGTACAACCGTATAACCTGTGCACGTTGAAATAAGCACTGGGGTCGTGATTCAAGTAACCGTGGTTCAAGTATCACTGCCAGAAACCGGAGTCATCGCCAACATTTAGTTCCACGAGCCGAACAACCCCTCAACAGTCTTAATATCTGGAAGTTTGTGAAGTCTACAAATTTAAAATGCGTGTTTCTTGAAATAATTAGATTCTACAAACTGATTAAGCTTCATTGAAATCGTTTTCTGATTGGAGATCATCGTTGTTAGAGAAAAAGTGTTACATTTGAATATTTAATTTTAATTCCAACTTAATTTAATTTCATGGAAAACGAATCGATCACATGTAACTATGTCAGGTAAAAACTAGAAACAAAAGTATTGGATAAAAAAGTATTATAGGTCAAATCTGTTGCACTCAAGTAGGTCTTGATTAAAAACATATTAAATGAAATGGAATTATTTCTCTACCTTTTGTACGTGATTTTATTCAGGGACGGCAAATTTGATTAAATTATTTAAAGAGAGTGGAAATTTCAAACGATATCGACGCCATTATAACTAGGACAAGCACAGAGGGTGTCGAAGCGAAAGTCCATCGTTCTAACGTTCTTTTGTACATGCTGTTTGAAAAGTTGCATGAGTAGTAGTGTGAGGGTTGAATATATACCTTTGGCGTGGCAATTAAACATCAAAAACGATTCAGAATTATATAAAACAGGCCTTTAATTCGAACAAACAGCACCAGTGCCCGTTTCTGTACGTGTTGCGGCACCCGTAGAACCCTGTCGTTTTAGTTGTGTACTGTGTTTGTGGAAGGCAGTTTGTTGGGCCCTTCTGCTATCGTATTATCTAAAATAGAAGGACCGTAACATTAATCAAATTGCGTGAATTCAATGTAATCTGCAGTTTACCGAGCATCATCTTGCGCATCACCCTGCAGGATGGTTATATTACCTCTTTGATTAATGGATGAATTTTGCGGTGGACTGAACTGTTTGTCAGTTATTTGTTAAAATATGGCACGTACAGTGTTGTTATGCGTCTAAATTTTAATGTCTTGAAATTAATTTTATTCTTTAATAACAACTTATTTCATCATTTCCATTGTTACACTTCGTGTAACGTGTGTTCATTTGAAAAGTCAATCTAGGTTACTTTGAAATTTTGATAGAATAAGACGGAAATATATTAATTATATTAATATTAATATGTGTTTGTTGTTCCGTAAACGTAAATCCAAATGACATTTGATAATGTCAATCACAAATATCAGTTAGTGCATAAAATAATCGTGCGTCGATTCTGGTTTAAATAAATTGCTTCTCAGTTTTAAAATGGCTTTCACTTTAGAACATAAATTTTTTTTAGTCCAGGCTTATTTTCGAAGTGGTAATAAAATTGATGGTTTATGGGTTTATTCAGTTCAAGATTGCATGGTAGAATTTCAACTTGAGTTTCCACATTTTGTAATAGATTATATACAATTTAAGAATACTTTGTATAGAACTTTAAAAATTTTTTTCTGAAACTGGTAGTCTCTTAAGAAAATCAGGCAGCGGAGCAGTTAAGAAACGTACACCTCAAGTTGTCAATCGCGTTGAAGAAATAATGGAAAATGAACCACAAACATCTGTTCGACATTTGAGTCAACAAATAAACCTTTCTGTTGGTACAACTCACAAGTTATTAAAAAAAGATATGCAACTTTATCCATACCGTGTCACAGCAGTACAAGAATTGTTAGAAATTGATTACCCGCGTAGACTACAGTTTTGTAATTGGTTTGTAAATATGAACAATAATGGAGAACTTTTGTAAAGAGTCATCTTTACTGATGAAGCATGGTTTTATAAAACGGAATACCTAAATTCACAAAATACAAGAATTTGGAGTAGTGAAAATCCACATGTAATTAATGAAGAATCGCTACATCCAGAGAAAATTGGTTTTTGGGCAGCGATAAGCCAAAGGCGAATCATTGGACCAATATTTGTTCAGGGAACGTTAACTGCTCAAAGGTACCGTACGGAAATTTTACAACCATTTGTCAATCAGTTGCATGATGATGAACTTCAAAATGCATATTTCCAACAAGACGGAGCAGCTTGTCACTGTACTGCAGAATCTTTGGATTATTTAAGAGAATTTTTTGATGAGCGTATAATTAGTCGAAATACTGAAATTGCCTGGCCTGCACGTTCATGCGATTTAACACCTTGCGACTTCTTTTTGTGGCCTTATCTAAAAAATAACATATTTCGAACACCTATATTGAATTTGAATGATATGCTATAGAGAATCGAACAGAAATGAATGGAAATTAATAACAATCCAGTAATGTTGCAGAATATCATCAGAAATTATGAACGGAGGATTTTAAAGTGCATTGATCTTGAAGGACAACATTTTCAACATTTGTTATAGTTTTCAATAAATACCTATTATTTGTTATTTATTTGTATGTATGAAACTGTCAAAATATACGACTTCGTAGGTTAAGTAGTAAATTTTAATTTACGACATACTTCAAAATGTTCTCAGTAAATCACATGCTACCAGATTGACTTTTCAAATGAACACTTGTTATATAATAAGAATGTTTTAATTTAATTTTAAATAATATTTCTTCAAATATATTTCGAATTTAAAAATATGAATTCAGAGTTAGACATTTTCTGTATATATTCGTTGGCAGAGAAAGCCTTTTGTTATCATTCTGGTCAGTAGGCCCTTACAAGAAGCCTACCTGATTGAGAGTTCAACCCAAGTATCTAACGTTCGTTTACAAATATTTTACATTTTGTTTTTGAACTTAAGTTATTAATTTAATTACGTACTCCTCTTCATAATTATATCATGTCGCATATCATTTTAAAGTTTTTTTCACAAGGAATATTTTAATGATATTTATGTCATCGATATCACAATTTTTTAGCTCGCGCTTTTAATTAGTTCTTAATTCAAAACATCGTCAGCTTCGTCCCTCTCTCCACCTTAGGCCATAAAACAAAACGAGTGTTCTCTTACACAAAACTCATCCTTCTTCTTCCGGCTTCCATGCCGTAACCATCCTTTCTTCGTAACAGCTAACTCAGCTAACAGATAACAGACTGACATTATAGCTGATTTGTTAATCTTGCTCCTTAAAGTCTTTGCCCGGTCATGAGCATTAGAGGTGCCGAGGTATTTAAATTGTATAACATTCTCTACCGATTTATTCTCTATTACCAGCTTGCATTCTCTATTAATAAAAGAACAGTTCTACTGTAAACGTTTGTATTTTTCTATCTTGACCGACCTCTCGCGGGGCGTGCTGGTACCTTCATAGCGAAACCAATATTTTTATTATTTTATTATTTACTTATTTATTACATACCGATGAATGAAATACTTACTTTATATACATTTACTTTATCATCAAGTTTCTTTCTGTATATTAAAATCTCGAAAGTATAAATTATTTAAGAAATGTACAAAATCCGTTAAGAGCATTTGGATTACAAAAAAGTAATAACTAAAAGTTGGCAGTTTTCGAGACTCGGCATTATTGATCTTCTTTGTTAATACAGCTAATTAACTTTTTTCGTAATAATTCTTTTAATAAATATATCCGTAATCCTTCATCTTGTTGTCAAAAGCGAAAGTTTTCTGATTGTGCCTTCGATTCAGGTGCACGAACAACAAACGTGAGATTTAAGTTGGAGCTATATCGTATTTATATAATCTGCTTTGAATATAATTATTGAATAAAGTTTTTGAAATTTAATTAAATTTTCTCAGTTCTTCTCAAGGCAAGTTCTTTTTTTTTACAGCTAACAAGATGTATATAGACTATTTTTGATTAGTGAATGCGGATGTAGTAGAATTTGTACGGAAAAATCATAAAAATTAATTTGCTCCGTTAACTATTGTACAAACACCTTTGGCCCAACAAGAACCCCGAACTTTAGAGATGCCGTATATTGTATCTTTCCATTGTCTGCGTTAGTGCTATCTGAATTGTTTATGACGCTTGTTTCATTAGAAACCGAGATATAATACCAATAGCGAATACGTGTTCAACAGTTGGAAAATAAGTTTCAAATCTTGAACAACTTTTTAATTATGATTAACTTTTGTGTTAAACCTAATAAAAGTTTAACTAATGCGTTGATAAGTACGAGTATATGATGATGAATACTTATCCGATGCGTAAATTTACGAGTATAGAAAGTGACGAAAAACAGGACCTTTCATAAGCTGGACTGAGCGAAGTTAACGACCAAAAATTAATGTAAAATTGTTTTTAATAATATAAAATATTATTAAAAATCTGGTGTGAAGAACACAATACAAATCTATTATTAATATTTTTGAAAACGTATCCTTCTCCAGAGACATATTTCATATTTCAACCTGTGGAAGAAGTGACATCATACCGCCCCATTAGTCTCCTGCCTACCTTGTCAAAGATATTCGAGAAATTACTATTGAAAAGACTGAACCCTTTAATTGATGAACTCGCAATAATCCCTGACCATAAATTTGGGTTTAGAGAAATGCGTGCCACTATTGCGCAAGTGCATCGCTTAGTGGAAATCATACATAGAGCCTATGAAAGAATATTGTTCGGTAGCTTTTTTAGATATTTCAAACTAAAATCTAAATTACCGCACCCTTACTATCAGATTCTGACAAGCTATCTTACTGACATATATTTTCGGGTCAAGTACCAGGATAAGCTGACAACACTGAACCGAATACAAGCTGGAGTACCCCAAGGTAGTGTCATTGGTCCTATCCTTTATCAAATTTATACTGGCGATATAACAACATCGACTACTACAACTACCGCGACATATGCTGATGATATAGCATTATTAGCGACATGTAGTGAGCCTACAGAGTCATAGCCTTATCTCCAAAGATCATTAAATAACCTCCAGGAGTGGCAAAGAATGTGGAAAATAAAAATCAACGAACTAAAATCAATGCATGTAACATATACATTACGCCGAGGTACTTGTCCTCCTGTTTAATTAAACAGTGTTCAGATACCCCAGAATGAAAGCGCCAAATATCTCGGAATTCATTTGGATAGACGGTTAATGTGGACTAAGCACATCTTCTCGAAGAGAAAGTAGATAGGGCTGACATTCTCCAAACTACAGTGGCTCATTGGCCAGCGATCTTCACTATCTCTGGAAAACAAACTTATTGTGTACAGGGTGATTTTGAAGCCAGTGTGGACGAATGGCGTTCAACTGTAGGGAACCGCAAGTGTCTCTAATCTGGAAATTCTTCAACGGTTTAAATCCAGAGTGTTGAGAACAATTACAAATGCACCCTGGTTTGTATCAAATGCCGCTAACAAAGTGGTCTCAGTCCCAATCATTTCTGTGAGATAACGAAGTTGTTCTTTTTTGTGAATGTATCCTTCTCCAGCAGAGGCGTATTGACGAATCTGTAGGAAGATAAAACACGTATCTGGGTCTCTGGAGAAGGATACGTTCACAAAAATATTAATAATGAACTTGTGTTCTTCACACCAGATTTTTAATATAACTTTGGTATTATACAAAATTGGTGAGGTTTTTGACCACTCAAGTATGTTTCAAATTATTCCGGACCAAAAATTACGTGAATTTATTAAAGAAACCCAGAGATTAATTGAAGATTAATTTAAGATTCCAAAATCGATCGTCGATAACATTTTAACAAAAAGTATTTACATTCGTAAATTGAATTCGCGATTTGATACACCGGCGTTGACGAATAATTTGAAATTATATTGAATTGGTACTCCAAGGACTACCAAGTTCGTATGTTGGATAACTCGCTGTTTTCACACGATCTAGCAATCTGTGATACAATATTATCGAAAACGTCGAGCGGCAGGGACAACGGTCCTCAAAAGTATCACAAAAATCGATACGAAAACTGGATTAACGATTTAATTAAATTCTTACAAAATGAAGATTACTAATTTCCTTTGTAAACGTCCCACTCTGTTAATATATGTGTTATTTGGAAGGGAGATCAAATGACACAAAAGTATTCAAGAATTTGTCTAATTAATGAATTAAGCAAGGTAATAATTCCATGACGTTTATAAAATTGAAACATATGCGTTTGATGAAAGCAAGTAATCACATCGAGCGATTAATAATGACATCAATGCGAGGACGAAAAGCTAAAAGACTGTCAAAAACGAGTCAAGGATCAGTGGTTTGTGTCACTCTATGAAATAACGAACTGCCTAAAGAGTAACTGAAGATAATCGAAGAACAGCTTTTTGAAAACGTAATTACGGGGCATTTGGAGGTGTTAACACTCATATTGTTAACGTTACACCATACAACTAGTTTATTTAGGTCTGTTGTATCGAGTCACATTCAATTTTGAAACCAATGCACTGGTATAGTGTCAAGTCATCCGCGTATGTCAGAAAATGTCTATCTGTGATTGAATAGTACAAATAATTCACAAATACTGAGAATAGAATTGGTGCATGATGACTGCCATGAGGAACACTAGAGAATATACGAATTGGACGAGATTTTGCTTACTATTTGTAACTTAATCTCCAGGTAAAAGCGTATCCACGGTAAAAAAAGATTATTACTCCTAACTAGAGATAGCTTATGCATTAGCCGAACATTATCGACCCGGTAGATTTATTAGGGTACTGCTCCCTGAAAAGAAACCGCGCTGAATTCAGATAATTAGGATTAAATATGGATTCGAAGACGACGTCTTCTAGTCTTTTCGAAACGTTAGATAATATACGAGGTGCATTCAAGTTCTAAGGCCTCCGATTTTTTTTCTCCAGACTGGAAAGAGATAGAAGCATGTGCATTGTTTTAAAGTGAGCGTGCGTTCGTTGTAAATACGTCACAGAGATGGCAGCACTGTACGGCAGATGGTATTGTAGCGGCAGCGTCGAGAATGAGAACTGTTTTAGATACTTAAAATGGCTACGTTTTCCTTACTTGAACAGCGTGCAATCATTCGTTTTCTGAATTTGCGTGATGTGACACCAATTGAAATTCATCGACAGTTGAAGGAGACATGTGGTGATGGAGTTATGGATGTGTCGAAAGAGCGTTCGTGGGTGCGACAGTTTAATGAAGGCAGAACATCGTGTGACAATAAACCGAAACAACATCGGGCTCGTACAAGCCGGTTTGACGACATGATCGAGAAAGTGGAGAGACTTGTTTTGGTGGATCGCCGAATGACAATTGAACAGATCGCCTCCAGTGTTAGCATTTTCGTGGGTTCTGTGCACACAATCCTACATGACGGCCTGAAAATGCGAAAAGTGTCCTCCAGGTGGGTGCCACGAATGCTGACGGACGACCACAAGGCTGCTCGTGTGGCATGTTGCCAAGCAATGTTGACGCGCAACCAAGGCATGATTGGGACTTTCTTTTCGTCGATTGTGACAATGGATGAGACGTTGAAAAATTGAAGAATTGAAAAATGGCATCCATTTTTCAATCCAGAAATAAAGCGCCAGTCAGATCAATGGAAGCACACAGATTCACCGCCACCAAAAAAATTTAGCGTAACCGCCAGTCCTGAAAAAATGATGGTGTCCATGTTCTGGGACAGTGAGGGCGTAATCCTTACCCATTGTGTTCCAAAGGGCACTACGGTGACAGGTGCATCCTACGAAAATATTTTGAAGAACAAGTTCCTTCTTGCACTGCAACAAAAACGTCCGGGAAAGGCTGCGCGTGTGCTGTTTCACCAAGACAACGCACCCGCACATCGGGCTAACGTTACGCAACAGTTTCTTCGAGAAAACAACTTTGAAGTGATTTCTCATGCTCCCTACTCACCTGACCTGGCTCTTAGTGACTTTTGGCTGTTTCCAACAATGAAAGACACTGTCCATGGCCGCACATTCACCAGCCGTGCTGCTATTGCTTCAGCGATTTTCCAGTGGTCGAAACAGACTCCTAAAGAAGCCTTCGCCGCGGCCATGGAATCACGGCGTCGACGTTGTGAAAAATGTGTACGTCTGCAGGGAGATTACGTCGAGAAGTAACACCAGCTTCATAGTTTTCGGATGAGTAGTTATTTAGAAAAAAAATCGGAGGCCTTAGAACTTGAATGCACCTCGTAGATATCGGGGGATAATTCTCTGTCTCTATGTATATGATGAAGAATATATAAAAACAATTTCTCACAGAACAAGAAGGACCATATACAAGTAATGATTTTAACTGGTTTTAGATGTACAAGACTATGGCCCAGAATATTTTTAAATCTCTAGTTAACCTGTTATATATTTTGGGTCACTAGCAATCCGATTCCGAAGGATTCCTACAGTAAACCGCAAACTTGAAGTCGATTATTGGGGTGGGAAAATGGTATGCAGGCATCTATACGTAATAATATTAATTATAGATCTGTTATTTTGCTTTGGGCAGTTTTGAAACTATTATAATAATCCAATCCAAGGAACTATTATATTTCTGTTTGAAATTGATATTTACGCCCAAGCAATTCAGAATTAATACCGTCGATATATAACTTTGTTAATTAATTTCGTTTTATATGTTAAAGAAGTTCTCAATTCCAAGTACATCTTATGAAATAAATTTCTAATTATGCAGAAATTCTTTCTTAATGTGTACGTTAATTGCGATATTTCTTTGTAAATTATATTTAACCAAGGTATTTCTTCAATGAATATTGTAATTTTTTATTTGAATCCATTTTATCAACCTTTCAAGACTTTCCTTTAATTATCTAAATTTTAATAGACGCAAAGTACTTTTTTCTGGGCATCTTATGCTTTGATGTAGGTTTCTAAGTTTATACATAATTTTTCTTCTTATTAAGTAAGTGTAACAAAATTATTTTTTATTTAAATAATATCCTATACAGTTTATAAAAACTCAAGAAGATAACATAGAATAATCAGGTTTGTATACTAAGGTTCGATAATTTCGGCAGTTAAAAATTTTTATTGGCATGTAAATTTTTAAAGTAGATGTATTAAAAGAACATATAAGATGTGTTCTCTATGGGCATTGAACGTCCTATTTGGTAACAATCTATCTTTAAACGAAGACGTAAATGTATATTGTATCAAACGTACGTAGCGATCAACAACTGAACGAAACTTAAAGCAAGATGGACAGTAACAAAACCAACTTTTTGTCGGTCAACTTTAGAATACCTTCTTTTTTAATATAATTTTTTTAGATATCTTTGTCACTTTTTTTCTCGCTTATGAGAAGGAATTTTGGGAAAGTATTTTGTATTCTATATTACATATAATTGCATCTTCCCATTGTTCGTACGTTGTTTTTCTATTCCAAGCACACGCGGTATATCTACTTTCTACTTGACGAACCTATTAATTTCGATTTAAGCCCACCATTAATTAAAATCCTCTCAACATTCAAATAATTGAACTTACTGTAAGTGTACTTGAATACTTGCAAATTCAGAATTTCTGTAAAATAAAATAAAGTTACCTTAGTTTCCAATCACAATTGACGATGTGTGCATTGCAAACGAAATTATTTAGATTTTCATAAATTTCATTTATTTAAGGTTATTTAACTTTATTTCAACAAATTATTGCAGTTATTTTATGTTTACTGTAAAGTACTATTGTATTTTTATTTCGTAGAAAATAGACACTAAGTGCTAATCGTGAAAATGTTTGTAAAGAATTCTAATAATGAATATGTGATTACCTGCATAGGATATACGTAAAATCCATAATACAGCCGCCAAGGCGTGCTGTGTTGCAAGTCAAAAAGATACCTGTCTATAAAATTAATTTAATGCATAAAATTGAAATCATAGATAACGGAAAATTAAGTCTCTACAGTAAACCTGTAAGAAAGATACTGTATATATCTTACAGGTAATGGCCATTAGATTCGACAATTGCAAAAGAAGAATGTTTTTGATCCATTTGGCGAAATAAACGAGGTTGTGTTTATTCTAAACTTTAATACCCGAAAGGTACCATTAGTTTTGATAACATTTGTCAAGAATTTATTTTACCAATGTTCCAACAGAAGTTAGAGCCTAGCAATAGTTAACAGCAAACACTATATGAAGAATATTTTTCAGTGTAGGACTACTATGTATTTATGTCAACACAACATACTTCCAAGTTGGCGACAAATTCCACCAAAAGGAATTCGGCATGACGATGATTTCTCTGCTATCTCCGGTACTAAATAACATTGATATGGAAGTTTCCTAGGAGCAATGGATTCGTATAATTTTAAACTAAAAATGTGAGTTAGATATATTTATTATACATTCGTCATATGACCACATGGTGAAGGCAAAATAAAGAGATTCCTACAACACTTAAACAGCTTATAAGATTCCATAAAGTTCACCGTGGAACTAGAAGAAGAAAACAAAATCCTCTTCCTCGATGTTCTGTTACACAACAACCTGCATGGCACAATGAAGACCAAGGTGTATAGAAAACTAACCTATACAGGATAATATCTGCATTTCGACACCAACCACCTTTACAACGTTAAGATTGGAATCGCTAGATGCCTATATGATAAACGCGAAACATATGCTCGGATAAAAGGGATAAAGTGGAAGAACTTTAATTGATGGAAACTAAATGGCTACACACAAAGAGCATTGTCCAAACCGAAAGAAGCTTGAGTATGTAGTAGTATGTACACACAACCAATGGATGTGTGTACCTACTACGGTAATCCCATATGTCAAACGAATTTCACAAAGAAATCAGAAGGATTAACAACGATTACAAGGTTAGAACGGCCATAAAAACCAGCAAACGAAAAACTGCATGTATCAAATACAATGTGGATGTGGAAAAGCATACATAGGAGAAACAGATAGGCCCTTAACAGTTAGAACGACGTAATACCGGAGTTCGATTAGAGAAAACAGGGAAATCACAATTCTAGTAAAACGAGATCACAGCTATAAGAGGAAGGTGCCTGGACGTGCTGTCGACCAACCCAAAACAGAAGAGGAAGTTAATGGAGGCTGCATACATGGTCACAATACTAAACACTATCAGTACACTAAATCTGGACACAAAAAACATCTAGCGCCCTATGATTAAAGAAAATGTCAGCCGAAGATTGGCAGTTACGGTAACAGGGACAGAATAAGAGGAAAAATTTAAAAAAATCCAATTTATGTATTTTTCCCCAGAATAGATTGTCTAGAATCTTTCCGAAAGTTCTCAAAACTGACAAGCAGAGCATAAGTTTAATAGATTTATCAAAAGCATCTGAAATGATACGCTCGTATTGTATTACATAATATTTTCAATCAGAGAATTATTATCTAAATAAGAAACGTGGACTATAATATAAACGTAGATTCAAAAACAAAGGCAGTAAGTACAACAACAAAAATTAATTTTCAGAAAAACGAAATTCAAATTTATATTACAATTTTAATATTCGAAGAATTTAACGGTTATCAAACAACTTAATCGTATAAGATTTAGTCAATATTTTTGTAAATTCCTCAAACCGTAAATACTTTATTGAAAATTCTTCCAACTAGTTTCGACTAGTGAACAAATTGGCAATAGGTCACGAGAAAATCTCTTAACAAACTACGCACAACGAATTTAAGGTCAATCTGAGGAAATGTCTGCATTCATCTGAAACAACTTTATGTGACTGGGGGAAGAACAGACAACTTGATTCATGTGCGGATGTGCGTTGGCTCTCATGATATGTGCAGAAGACCCGATTTTGGGAAAATCAAATGCTATTGACATTAAATTATGGGCTGATATTATTTAGTTACAAGACATACATAATTGCTACAATGTATTATATGATTTTGTGGCACTATCAAATAATAAATAAATATTAGGGTGAATTCTTGTATTGTATCGGTAGATTATTGCCTTTTTTACTAAGGGTAAATATTATATCAATTTCTATTAAGAAAATATGACTGAAAGTCAATATAATAAAACTTTTTCTAAAATCTACAATTTTGTAGAATTATTTTCGTGTTTCTCTATTTATATATTTTTAAAATTAGTTTTATAAATAAAATAAGCTTTTTCTTTTAGTTAATGCTACGGTCTAGTCAGAGACTAATAAATAATTTGTTTCTGTTCTTAAAATACTAAATATTTTACAAACTAAAAGGCATCGATTGACGTCTATTAGGTTCTTAGATTAATTTATGGTACACACTACGGTATAAGCATTCCTCTTGGGCCTTCTCACTAAGGAGGATTGTGAAGGAACTGGATCTACTCTTGCCTGTTATAAAACTCTATCTTCACGGCTTTTGGAAAATTTCTGAATTATGCTGTCTATAAATCCTATTTTTAAGAGCCTATGTAGATCTTAATTTCTAATATACCAGGTTGCATCTTCCTTAGTACCTTATTTTCGAAAGCTTGAATAATTAATATTAAAGCTGGGCATCATATGCACACGGAAACTATATTATATGCGCATATAGTGTTCAAAATTCGATGAAAATATGCAGAACTTTTATTAGAAATGCAAAAACATGTAAAGTTTAAGTGATACTTACACTTAAACAAATATTAAATAATGTCTATATAAATTTAAAGATACCACAAACATGTACTATATCAATATTTTATTCGAAATTTTGCTTTAGTTATCGAGATATTTACGAAAAAGTGTCGACAGTTCAAAAGTACTAAAAACTAAATCGTAAATTTTCAGGGGAAAATCATTCAGACAGTCTTCTTTGGCGCTCACTTTAGGGTGGATTTTGAGTAGAAATTCGAGATTGGAAATTTTTCAAAATTGCGAAAATTTCGACGAAATATAGCGTCGGATTTCGACGCCTCTCCGTATCTTGGAAACTAGCCGCCTCTAGAAGACTTATCCTACTGTGACGAAAGTGTTTTGACACGTTAAACAACTGGCCCAAACTGGAAGGCTCTGAAATGCCTACTTTTTGAATTATTCCAGGAAAACCGTAAATTTCGTAAACGAAAATGTCGATTTTGCTAAAATTCGTGTGGCCGTAGCGGCCAAACGGTTGGTCCTAGTATTACACATTGTATACCAGTTTTAATCCTTGAGACGAGATATTTAATTTGGTGCAAAATTCACGGCGATCGGATGAGATATGGTGTTTTAAAACTTTCGCGATTTTTTTTTAACCCCAGAATTTTAAAAATAACAAAAATGGCGAGTGTCGATTTTCCATATTTTCACGCCAAACTCATATATAATCAACCCGCTGATTACGGTAAACCAAACCAGAATTCGCTATCTGCTTTGGTTCTCGAGATATTTACGAAAAAGTTTCGACAGGTCAAAAGTACGAGTACTAAAAACGAAATTGCGAATTTTCAACGGAAAATCAATCCAACAGTCTTCTGTAGCGCCCACGGAAACCTTAGGGTGTAAATTTCGCCGAAATATGAATGAACACATGGTGTTTCCGTTTTATTAAAAAAGGGTGAGTTCACGAAATTGTAGTTTGTGTATTTATTTTAATACGAAGGTATTTTTAATAATATAAAATATTATTAAAAATCATGTGAAGAACACAAATACAGGTTCACAATTAATATTTTTTGTGAACGTGTCCGAACATATCCCTCCCCAGAGACGCAGATACGTATTTTCGAAAATTTAAAGAAAGAGGATAATGATGGATCTGCGAAAGATGAAAAATTCGAAGCAAGCCGAAGTTGGTTTGAAAAATGAAAAAATCGTCACAATTTGCATAATTTAAAAATGAAAGGCGTAGAAGCTAGTGCCGATGATAACGCAGGCAAAAAATATCCCATCACTTTGAAAAAAGTTATAGAAAGAGGTGGATACCAACCAGAATAAGTTTTTAATGTAGACGATTCAGGACTCTACTTTCACTTCAAAATCTGAAAAGTCTGCATCTGGATATAAGGTCTCTAAAGAACGAGTAACTTTGCTTCTTGGTGCAAATGCTGCAGGGGATTTCAAGCTAAAACCACTGTTAGTATATCATTCAGAAAATCTAAGGTGTTTTAAAGGGCTGAACAAGAAACAATTGCCTGTCATTTGGAAATCCAATAAGGAAGGTTGGACGACTAAGACTCTCTTCGAGGACTGGTTTAAAAATAACTTTTAGCCAGAAGTACAAAAATATTTAAAGGAAAAGACCTTGAGCAACAAGGTATTGTTCATATTGGATAATGCTTCAGGGCACCCGGTTAATTTACCAGAATTATTAGAAGATTTGGAGATTGAGTACCTTCTCAAAAACACAACAGCTCTGATCCAACCAATGGATTAGGGTGCTATAGCAACTTTTAACGCTTATTATTTACGCCGAACTTTTCGTCAACTTATTCAGCAAACCGATGGTGAATCTTCGATAAAACAATTTTGGATAAACTCAAACATCAAAGATGCCGTGTACACATTAGCAAATCATTGAAAGACCTAAAATCAACCACATTGAACCATATTTGGAAACAAATATGACCAGAATGCGTAAAATCTTATGAGTCTAAAGTTCGACAAAACATATAGAGCTTAGCAAAAGATTTTGGTTTTGAAGATTTAGAAGAAGGTGATTTGATTGCCTCGCTCGATGCTGACAGAGAATCTCTTTCAAACGAGGAGCTAATCCAGTTAGTAACCGAACAAATTCTTGATGGGGAGCCAGAGCCTACTATATCCAGCCAGCTAACAGCAAAAACCTTGACGAATTCGCTTTCTTATTTCGAGAAGGGAATGCACATATCTTCTTCAAAATGATCCCGACGAAGAACGCAGCTATAAAGTATCTCGAGAAGTAAACTCAGCCATTAGATGTTACAAATCGTTGCAAAAAGAAGCAGAAAGGAGGGCGAAGCAGATAAAGTTGGACGAATATTGTAAGTTAAGTCATTCAACAACAAAGGATATTGACAATGGCAGCATTTTATCAGATTGAAAAAGCTTCCAAAGATTTTATAATTTTTGTATGTGAATATGATTTCTTTTGTTTTTCTTTTTTGAACTATGTAATCTGTTCATTTTATGTATGTATTCTTATTTGTTGTGTTATTTTATCTTTAAGTATGTATTTTTATAGAAAATGAAAAGAATAAAATGCCTGATGAACTAAACCCTTTAAATATATATTTTTTTTAATTTGAACCGATCTGATTGAATTTGTATGGATTTGTATGAAAATAATTGATTCGGTAAACGGCTTCTCGCTTTACGGCCAACTTTTTCGGAACGTATCTAGGCCGCTAAGCGAGGTATGGGTGTATTATTTTTACAGCAATAATAAAAATTTTTATGTGGAATGTTTATTTTATTAAAAAAAGAAAAATCTATATCTTTACATGGGTTTTAAAATATATCAAAGACACACTTTGTAGATTATAAATATTATACATAAAAGAGTTGATTTAAAACCCCTTAATCTGACATATATTTCCTTTTGAAAATATCGTTTGAAATATATACGTATCAAAGGGGATAAACATGTATAAAGAATTTTTTTAAAATGAAAATATAAACACAACACAATAAATATTAAAACTTTCTTAAAGATGAGCAGGCTTCTTGTAGAAATTTAGTGAAAAGAAGCAGTACCTAGTGAAGGAGATGGCATAATAATAGCAGTACATGAAAATGTACCCCCATGACTTTATGTTATCGGAATTTCATTATTCAATACCTCATGAAATCTTAATAAGCATACTAATAAACAACAGGTTTAAGTAATTATATAGAAGAACGAGTAGGTAATTGCCACTAGAGATTTAGGAAGAATAGACTAGAGATAGATATGGTATACATTACCACGTAAAGTAAATTAAAAAGATGAGATAAAAGATTAAAAATCATAAAAACTTCTAAGATTAACAAAAATAATAAGGTATCAGTATGTCTAGATGGGGTGATAACTAAGTGTTCAATATAAATACAAGAATGAGATAAGGAATGATAGACTATCAATCGTATTATTTAATATCACATTGGAGTGGGTAATAGTGTCGAGATGGAAGACGCCATATTTAGAAAAATGGAACATTTTATGGTTTATTCAGAGTTCGGCAACTGGTGTGACACATTTTGAATAAGTTTCTATGAAAAAACAAATAATGTGATGTCAGTTAGTTTGACATTAAACTTCCTGCTTATAGAATTTTGATTACAATTGAGAAATTTCCACTGAACCAACGTATTTCTCCAGCGAATGAGTTTGTTAGAAATGGTTCCGTTATCCAAGCTCAAAGTTTTTGGTAGGAATTTAATGTTAAAAGAGATGGGAGAATTCCATTGCGGAAGACAATTTTAAGATGGGTGAATGATTTTAATGAAAGAGGCAGTGCTGCATCAAAATTTAAAGGTGGTGTTAGAACTGTTGGGACACCAGAAAACATTGAAAGAGTTCGTGTCGCTGTTAATATAAGTCCGATGCGATCCGCGAAAGAACATTCATTGGTAAATCTCTGGAAAAAGTCTTCGTAGTATTCTTAAAAGTAATCTACGTTTACACCCCTATAAAATTCAGATTGTGCAGTCTTCAAAGGAAGGCTTTCGCGAAGGCTTCCGCATGACATTTTGCAGAGAATTCTTAGAAGTCTTGAATGAAGATCAAAATTGCGTTGTTTGTTTATGATGGATGAAGCTCATTTTCATTTAAACTGCTTCATAAATAAACACATTTGTCGGAACTGTTCATCGGAAAATCCTCAGCGGTTACACCAAAAACTTCTATATGACCAGAAAGTGACAGTATAGTGTGGAGTATCAAAAAGACACAGAAAATAAGAGTTAGGCACTGTATACGGTGAAGCCTCCTCTTCATTTACAAGGATAAAACAACCCGTACAAACGTGGCTGTACGAGCATTTTAGACGAGAAACGTTCCAGGCGTCCGAGAACTGATATAACTGACGAAATGGTCGATTTAGTGCATCAAACTGTTATGGAAAATCGTCGATTGACTATTATGGATATAGCTGAGGCTTGTGGGATATCATCTGAGGGAGTGCACAAGATTTTACATCAAGATTTAGATAGGAGAAAATGATCCGTGCGGTGGGTGTTGCTTTTGTTGAAGATCGACCAAAAGCGCATACGGGCATACGGGCAGACACATCGCTTGTTTCCAAAAAATCCGGCGGAATTTTTGCGGCTCTTGATAACTATCGATTAAACCTGGGGTATACCACCATACGTCCGAGACCAAACAGTGAATTGCGGTGGAAGAACCAACTTCGAAGAAGCTAACGTCGTTCTCTCTGCAGGAAACGTGATGGCGACAATTTTTTGGGATAGCCAAGGAATATTTCTTGTCGACTACCTTGCAAAGAGAGCAACAATCAACGGACAGTACTACGCTACATTGCTTGATAAATTGAAAGCCACAATTATGAAAAAATGTCCACATTTGGCAAAAAGGAAAGTCCAGTTTCATCAGGATAACGCTCGGGGGATTACACGTGCATGGTTGCAATGTCAAAATTGAACGAATTGAAGTTTAAATTGCGTCTGCATCCACCATATTCGCCAGATATAGCTCCCAGCGACTTTTTGCTGTTCCATAATTTGAAAAAATGTCTCGGCGGAAAAAAATATGGCTCAAATGCTGAGATTGCAGACGCTGCAAATCAGTATTTTTCAGGTTTGAACAATCAATTTGGTTTGGACAAACGGTTTTGAGAGATGGGGAAAACGTTGGTTGGACTAAATATACCGAGTTGCAGGGAGACTACGTCGAAGAATAAAATTTATTTAGCTTCGAAAAAACAAATTTGTAATCAGCTAAATATTTTACTGTTTTTTTTATATGCAATTTAGAAACATGTTTTTTGAATCCACAATAGATTATTTACATGTTTAAAAGGGTTTCATTGCCTAAATACGAGCGGTATCGATTACACAGAATATTTCTTACTCCATGTATTCTTACACCACAAAAATATATAGGTTTCCAATAGGGGCAAGTAATTTGCAATTTACATTATTCTAGATCATCTGATAGGTACGTAGCTATATTTTACACGATGAAAATACAGTGTGAGTAGTAATTATATAATAAATTATACAAATATGCAAATTACTAGGCGTAATTTTATGGAAAAACGTGTACTTTAGGAATTATGGTATCGCATTTTTTTATGTATTACTTGATAGGTATAATTAATAAATATCTAATGAATTTTATTTTATGTTATGTACAATGTATACAATAATAAAAGAAAGAAAGAAATTTTAATTTTGAATATAATACCTTCTATTATTCACCACGTTATTTATTTTTCAAAGTACATTTTCGTGTTTTTTTAAAATAAAGACATCGACATTTGTTATATCCGCTTCAGATAATAGTATAATCCATTTAGCAAACAAAATTTCTATATTTAGAGATATTCATGTGCTTGGTAATGAGAGAGCTTCGCAAGCGAATACAAAAAAGGACAAAAAAAAAGAAAATGAAAGATAAAAGAAGTAATGGATAAATGATTGCATGTGTTTCATTCAATAAAATAACTATTTTTCAAAGTGTTACCCAGCACGAATAACAACGCAAATTAAATCAGTCTGTTTAAAAATGATAACTAGGTAGGTATTCCTTTCTAACACCTGGCAGGTTACACGATTTGATATGGTGAACGCAATTGGCTGATACCATCAATTTAATGAAGATCAAATAAATTTTACGTGATCACGTTATAACATTTAATCGATATTTACGTTCAAAGTTTAACATCCGATTTTTAATATAAATAATTTATGTAATTATAGACCGATATCGATTCCATATAATTTTGCAAAGATTTTCGAAAAAATCATTTATTCTTGTCTACACCTTAATACCAAATCTTACATTTCATCTTGCCAGCACAGGTTTGTCTGTGGACTATCTACTGTAATAATAATAATCTTTATTCCTCCAACAGCGGTCGCTACTAACAGGACAATATAGGATTAAATAATTTGTGATTTATATTTTGTAAGTTTATTTCAAATTATAAGAATATAACTTTGAACGGCTCTAATGCTTTTATTTCACCACCTGCGGCAATAACTACCTGGCCGCTCAATACGATTATCTTTTACACAAACAAACTGCTGAGGTTCGTAATGACAAAATTTAAGTAAATTGTAATTACTGCAATTTAGATGAAATAAAATTTAATAATAATTGAAGTACCAACAGTTGTTAATTTGAATATATAGTTATTATATATAGTTAAATAGTCATTAAATTACAATTTAGATGAAATAAGTGCTTATATTTATTAAACAAAATTTAAGTACATATAGTTAGGAGAGTTGGAGCACGACGGAGAAAGCATATATCAGAAGATGCAAAACAGATAATTTTCAATGTCTATCATACCCTGATGGAAGAAAATAACGAACTACAAACCCAGAACATTCAACGAACGTCGCAATTAACCAAGGTGCCTTTTGGAACAATATATAAAATAATTAAGAATAACGCAGGGCCTCGAGAGCAAAGAAGTGACAAAGGAGCACCGAGAAAAATTGAAGAGTATTAAAATTGATACTATTAGGACTATTTTCCTTCTACAGAGGAAATGTTGTATCTACACTTGACTGGTTACATAAAAGAATCAGTGATGAGCCTATAAATATTAAGCAACCTTGTGGCGGACGGTAAAGAAACCTGGTTTTAAGTTTGGCACTATAGACAAACGTCGCACAATTATGGAAAGCCCGAGGTTACAGAAACTTCGATATGAATATTTAACGGCGATTAGAAGGTATAGACAGGAAGGACGATTCATATGTTATTTAGACGAGACGTGGTATGACACCGATGACACAATTTGTAAAGGTTGGGTGGATAGTTCAAGTATGTGTCAGTTGGACGCGCCGGTTTCGAGAGGGAAGACAATAATCATTCTTCATGCTGGGTCAGAAAAAGGATGGATCGAACAGCCGCTATTATCTGCTAAAAATGTTAAATCCTCAAGTTTAGATTACCATGATGATATTACCTCATCTTTATTTGGAGAATGGTTTTGTGACACTTTGCTGCCAAATTTACCAAAAGATAGTGTGATAGTGATGGACAACGCTCCGTATCATTCTCGACAGCAAACCAAAGTTCCTACAAAATGTAATAATTAGAAAGATATTAAAACATTTTTAGAAGCAAATGATTTATATTTTGAGGATCATTATACAAAAAACCAATTAATAGAGGTGATGAAGACAAAAGAATATTTAAAGGATTATTATGTGGATAACAGAGCCAAAGAAGCAGGACATACAATTTTGCGTTTGCCACAATACCATTTCATTTTCAATCCCATTGAATTGATATAGGCCCAACTGAAAAATACCATAAGACGAACAAATCAAACACCGAAATTTAGTGAAAGCAGTGTAACACACATAAAAAATGCTATGGAACATATAACTGCTGTAAATTGGAAAAATGCTGTTAAACACGCAATAGCAATAGAGGACGAATATATGCGCATGTACAAAATAGTAGACCTTTGATTATAAATTTGCAATACGATTCAGACACAGACACCGATTTGCAAGACGACTCAATCACAGATGATTTATGAAATGCGGTGACACATAAAAATTTTATTGTATATTACAAATAAATTAGCTTTATATATCTATATGTATGCACTACACATGTTGCTACACGATTTGTAATTTTTTCTTTGTATATAAACCCAATGTACAGATATTTTTTATTATACTCGTATACTTGAAATTAACAGCTTTTTATTATTATATTATAGGGCCCTAATTTATAGTCAATACGGCCCCTAGATTCATACGTTGCAAATAGGTAAACCATACCCGTTCAATAAGGAGACCAGGTACAATAATTATTATCACAGAAGGTGGTGCAATAAAAGCATTAGAGCCGTTCAAAGTTATATTCTTATAATTTCAAACTATAGATTAACATTACATCAAAACATGTACAAAATAGTACTTGAAAGTATATAAAAAAAAACAAAACAAATTAAATATTGATCAATCGTATACATACAGTGTGTATAAGCCAAATGGAATAAATTCATTATTTCGGTTACTGTACATATTTATAAAAAATCCCGAAAAATGTCATATTTAATTTATAAATTAACATTCTTCAACGTGAAAATGCGATCCCTACCTTCAACCCCCTTCGAATGACAGGTACAACCCCCATTTTTTTAAATGGGAAGTATATGCTTGTGATATATCGTTGTAAAGGTCTCTTTATTCTCTATTCAAAAATGTTATAATTTTCATGTTTGTTGCAACAATTAAGATAGAATAAAATAAAATCATGTTGTTATCGAAATTCGCTACAATATACTCAAAAAATAAAATTTAATGCAAAATGTAAAGAGAAATTTAAAACGCCAGAAAAAAATATGAATGTCAATGAAGTAGATGCTCATTTGCGTTTATAAAGATTTAATACATACATCAAAGGCATCATTGCATTACTTACTTCCCGTTTAGGTTTTCATAATAAGAAAGTGAGTAAAAACCGTACCAATGTGCTTTTTAGATGGTATCCATTAAAAATACTTTAAAAAGTTTCCGTGGCAACAT
Organism: Melolontha melolontha; assembly: GCA_935421215.2. NCBI lineage: Eukaryota > Metazoa > Arthropoda > Insecta > Coleoptera > Scarabaeidae > Melolontha > Melolontha melolontha. The sequence goes on along the minus strand of OW285244.1, from coordinate 32,347,272 downwards.
TAGTTTGTTTAAAACGCCTTAGTAAACTGTTTTGTATTTAAAAGTTGTCATTTAAATTGACAGTTTGATAATTTTAGTTTGAATTTCGTAAAATACAATTCTGGGAAATGGTTAGATTAACGGAAATGCATAAAATAACAGTCATACAAATGATTGGTTACGGAGATAGAACCCGAACACAACAAGAAGTAACCCGCCTATTTCATGAGAAATTTCCTGATTTACCGCCTATAGCTCAAGGAACAATAAGTAAGATAGGGATGCAGTTTCGAGAGTTTGGTCATGTAAGGCAGATAAAAAAACCAGCTGCCAATGCACTGAGTGATGAAATCAAAGTAGATGTGATGCTTGAGTTTATGGAAAACCCACATACATCGAGTAGACATGCATCCACTACATTAAATGTTAGCCATACATCGATAGTAAACATATTAAAAGAAAATAAAATGCATCCCTCAGGGGCTTATGGAAGACGATTTTGATAGAAGAACTTATTTTTGTGAGCGAATGATGGACATGCTGGATAACAATATTATTAATTTAGAAGACGTTATGTTTTCTGATGAGTGCACTTTTTCTCTTAGCGGTCATGCTAATCGGCAAAATTGGCGCTACTGGTCTACGGAAAATCCTCACTGGATGAGGGAAGAACACACACAATACCCAGTAAAAGTTAATGTTTGGGCAGGTATTATTGGAAACCATATCATTGGTCCCTTTTTCATTGAGGGCAATTTGAATGGCGATCGTTATTTGGCACTACTTCAAAATGATGTCATTCCAATTTTGGCAAATTTATATCCTGATCCAGGAAACCCTCAAGTTCCAATGAATACGATATGGTTTCAGCAGGATGGAGCACCACCACATTACCAACGCAATGCCCGGCAGTACCTCGATGCAATATTTCCCAATAGATAGAATGGCCAGCGCGATCACCTGATCTGACCTTACTTGATTTTTTTTATGGGGATATTTGAAGAGCATTGTGTACAAAACTAAACCTTTGGATTTAAATGACTTAAGAGAACTAATAACGCTTGCGATTAGGTCGATCACGCCTGATATGTTAAATAATGTTAGAAGACAGTTTTATTTAAGATTAGGATGTTGCCAAGACGTTCATGGTGAACATTTTGAACATCTACTTCATTGACATTCATATTTAAGATTAGGATGTTGCCAAGACGTTCATGGTGAACATTTTGAACATCTACTTCATTGACATTCATATTTTTTTTTGGCGTTTTAAATTTTTCTTTACATTTTGCATTAAATTTTATTTTTTGAGTATATTGTAGCGAATTTCGATAACAACATGATTTTATTTTATTCTATCTTAATTGTTGCAACAAACATGAAAATTATAACATTTTTGAATAGAGAATAAAGAGACCTTTACAACGATATATCACAAGCCTATACTTCCCATTTCAAAAAATGGGGGTTGTACCTGTCATTCGAAGGGGGTTGAAGGTAGGGATCGCATTTTCACGTTGAAGAATGTTAATTTATAAATTAAATATGACATGTTTCGGGATTTTTTATAAATATGTACAGTAACCGAAATAATGAATTTATTCCATTTGGCTTATACACACTGTATATAGAAAAAAAGAAAACAAATGTAACCAATATAATAAATTAATCCAATTTATGTGTATGTAAAAATAAAAATAAGTATGTAATAATTTAAACATCATTATAAACTTTGTCAAGTCTTACACATAATATACACCAGTGACTTTAAAAGTGCATTGGTTTTCGCTCTGGGTAACCTAAAAGTAGTACATTTGCGAGTGTTAGAAGTAAGTACGTTGAAGTCGATATAGGCTAATATCGTTGAGCAATCAATTTCGTTTGATAAAAGATTTAGTAAGAATTTAGCACTATACGTCTCCCGACGACAAGATAGAGATTGTATACTATGGCACCCCAAAAGACTATTGTAGTCCGTTCCACGTTCAGGATAAGTGTGCCAGTCATTCGAAAGGAGAAGCATTCCAGATTCTCTCAACGGAAATTTGTTTGTAGGTGTAATAAGGAAACCACACTAAAGAGGCATACTCCAGCTTGCGTCGTACCTAGGCATAATATAAATTCTTAATTGAAGCAATGCTGTTAAAGTTTCTACACGACCTAATAAGAAATCCCAAAGATTTTGAAACTGAGGCGAAAATCAACGAAACATATTGAGAAAATATGAGTTGCGAGTCAAAAAGTATGCCCAGGTCATGAACCTCCGACTTTCTAGTCACCAATTTAGCAGAATAATCAAATGTTTTAGGACCAGTACATCGGGTATAAGAAACAACGCAATACATTGAGATATTCAATAGAATTCGATTATGTTTACACCATTCTTCAATTCTGGAAAGAATAACTTGCAATTTGATGCAATCGGAGTGCGTGCGGATGATGTTAAGATCATCAGCATACCCTAGAAATTGACAGTTTAATTTATCTAAGAGATCATTAATGAAGAAGTTGAAAAGCAAGGGCCCTAGGTTTGAACCCTGAGGTACCCCTGAAGGTAATGGAAAAGTTTTAGACGAGAATCCATTGTAAAACACATAGCCAGAATGATTCACGAGGTACGACATCAATCGAACCAGCGCAGGGCTAAAACCAAAGAAGTTCAACTTCTTAAGGAGGATACCGTGGTATATGGAATCAAAGGCTTTAGAGAAGTCTGTGTATATAACGTCAACTTGCTGCCGGTTGTCAATGGCCGAGGAAGGAAATTGAGTAATGCTTACAAGATTTGTCGTCGTTGATCGCCCAGATATGAAACCATCTTAGTGACAGGATAAAAATTGTTTAATTTGCCTGTAAATTTTATAAAACAAAATTTGCTCAAGAACTTTGGCAAAGTTAGGTAATATACTTATTGGCCTATAATTTACAATCCTAGACCTGTCGCCTTTCTTGAATACAGGTATGATTTTACAAACCTTCCAGGTGATTGGAAAAATAGATTTATTTATAATTAAATTTTAAGAACTGCTAATGGATTAGCCAACACAGACACACAATCACGCACTAAAAAACTGGGTATACCATCGTCACCAGCGGTTGTGTCCGACTTTAGTTTGGCAGCTCCTAAAATGATATCTTCCTCCGTAATATGTCCAACACCAAACAAGGGATAGTTATCGAACATAACTGACGATACGGTTTCACTCCGGCGAAAAGACTTGGAAAACTCATCAGCAAACCCGTTCACAATTATGTCCGGCTGAGTTAGTTCATCCTCTTCATAAAACATAAGTCCAGGTTTTCTAGATGTTGGACGTTTGCTGTTGATAAACATCCAGAATATCTTTGGGTTCTGTGTGATGTCAGTTTCAACTTGACTTTGATAGGTATCATAAGCATGTTTTGTTTCTTGCTTAAGCAGCTGTCTTAATCTCTTAAACTCTTCATGGTAATTATGAAGTTTTGTTAATTTCCACTTCTTGAAATAGAACTCTTTCATAAGAATCAATTCCTTTATATAACTGGTAAACCAAGAAGGATAATGCCTGTTTGACGTTCTCATTTTTGGGAGAGATCGATCCAGAATTGAATGAAGAGTTAGATAGAAGGCATTCACAGCCACGTTGATATTGTTTAACTCCAAGAGAAAAGACCAGTCACACATTGCCAACTTAGAATACAGCCTCGCAAAGTCAGCAGATCGTGGGTTATCATTCGAGGCAAAAGCAACTGTGTTAGACGTATTCGTTAAGTGAACGGTCACACACAAAGCAGGGCGTAGCGAATCCTCAGGAACCAAGGATAATGTATCCCTTTCAATCTCCACCAGGCAATTCAGATTAGTGAATGTCAGGTCGAGCAACCTGTTTTGTGAGTTAGTTATCTACTGTAACAAATCTTATGCCCATATGTCAATTTATTAGTGATTGCACCTTGATGCACGTAACAAAATAGATTGTGATAACCAGGGTAGGTCATCCATAAGTAGCACATTGAATGTGTGTAAATAGATGACCAAGAATAGGATACCAAATTTCGGTTAAACGGACGTTTCATTCTAAATGAAACTACAACCACGAGTTTTGAGATGGAATTTTTCTAGTATTTTTCCCGGTTTTAGTCAGGAAAAATCTATAAGAGACAGTTACAAAGAGTTGGACACCAGTAAATCCAGGCACATGAGAACAATGCTCTTTGTACCATCCAAAAAGAACTCTGAAAATTCCATTATTTTCAGTACCCTTATAGGATCCAATAGATCTTTTTCGAAATGTATTTCTCTGAATCCCTACAGTTTCTCACAAGTACATGAAGAAGAGTAGCTTCCTGTTTTTTTACATCTCTTACACCGAGACTCGTTTACAAAACCCATGCTGTATAGATGCTTCCTTAAAGGACAATGTCCGATTATCAAGTCGGTGATAGTTTTAATCTATTTTTTGTTCCTTCTAATTATGTTGACTGAAAACCTAGCGTTCAGGTCCTCCAGTATCTTAGTATGGAGTTGAGCTTCCATTAGCCTTCAATTCTTCTTATATTTTCTTTCTAGTCATAACCAGATATCTCCTCTAGCGGAATCCTTAGCGATTCCACATAAAGGTTCTAGTCCTATGAAAGTCCTCTTTTAGCCCCCTGTGATAACCAGAGTTGGTCATCTATTTACGCACATTCAATGTGCTACTTATCTAACGCAACACGCCCTTCCTAATTACTGCATATTTCAACATCTTAGTTTAGATTTTGTAACCAGGTCACAATAACTAGGTTAGTAGTAGTAAGAGTTAATATATAAACTGGAACTGAGAAGCCAGAATGAGGCAGAACCAGTCAGAGAGTCTTGTATATCAGACCTTATGTTGTTATACAAGTTCAATTCGTGACTTGTAATGTACTTGTTATCGTTAATTTATTTTATTAAACGATTACTTAATCGTTCCCGAATGTGTTATTTGTCCTACCGATAACCCGGACTCTAAATGAGCCGCCAAGGAAACTTAGCCATCTTGCACTTCTGATACGACATGTCGATGCTGCCAGGATTTTTGATATTACATGGCGACCCTGCCAGAATTTCTGATATTACAAGATGCCATTTATACTGATTTTAGTGGTGCCTTTGATAAAATAGATAATGGAATTTTACTTGCTAAACGTTCAGCGTTTGGGTTGAGTACTTCATTTCTTCTGCTATGTTTATTACAATAGCTATAAATCTTCGTTCATCGGGTGTCCCACAAGGATCTTATTTGGGCCATTGCTGTTTGTTCCTTTTATCAATGACTTATTGTCGTCTTTGGCGTGTCCTGTACTCGCTTACGCGGATGACCTGAAAATCTATATCTCCATCAGGAGATGGGATGATGTACGTCACTTGCAATATAGTATTGATATAATTACTCAATGGTGTTTTAAATATATATTGGGGTTAAACAATAAAAAGTGCTTGTAAATATTCTTTCTACATTTTACGACGCTATTTTATTCGAATTTTTCATAGAAAAAATTCGCCCTCAACTAGGAATCGAACCCACAACCTCTGGCTTGCTGGACCATTGCTCGACCACTGAGCTGTTGAGGCGTGAATTAACATCTTTTATGGGGGCGCTTTGAGTTACATCAAATGAAACAGATGAATATATCTTGCCCGTAGTACGGCAGTTGTGCAAATTAATTGCGTTTTCGCGAAGTAATGTAATTGTAAATATTCTTTCTACACTTTACGACGTTATTTTATTCGAATTTTTCATAGATGCAATAAGAAGTGCTGTTTTGTTTCTTATACGAAAAAGGTTAATTCTATTGACGCAGTATATAACACTAATGATTAAAATCGCGAGAGAAATCGCGAGTTCATATGGGTTTATTTGATTCTGGCCTAAGATTTATTTCACATATTAACAGTATCTATATCGTCTTTGCTAAAAACGTTAAATAAACTTCGTTTTGTTGTCAGCAAACTGGAATATCAATCACTGGAATATGCTTATATGTTCTAATTGAATTTCATTCATTTTTTGTAAAATAAATCTCCGTCAAAATTGCAAAATTATTTGGATTTGAATTAAACTTTGTTAGTATAAATCTAAATGTGACAGTTGTTTGACAGCAAAAGCTTGCTTGTGAATTACTGTGGGGTAATATAACGAAACTTTATCAGTTTTCTGTAACGCATTACTGTGACTCAAATACACAGGTTCTATAATTTATTGCATATAAAAGGTATGGTAATGTACTGTTTATGGTGAAATATGAAAAGACTTTTATGACGAAACTCTGTTACAATTTCTTAATGTTGTGCAATTGCATTGGAGCGATGTTTCTTATTTATCATTTCGATTCTCTTGTTTTTTTTTTGTCTCTCTTACGCTTTATTCTCTTCTTTCATTCTGCTTTGCCGTTGTTTCTTTTCCTGTCGGAATGTACTTCCACTCTTCCTTAATATTTAGGATTTGTACCGGTGGATTGCACGGGGGAATTTCGCATTTTATGGAGCAAAACATCTTTGAACATTACTAACTTCAAATATTAGCATATACACCTTTTCTTCACTTTGGTACTTTCAAAGTTGTAAAAGTTAAATATGCAGTAAATATCCGTATATATTTTATCCTCATTTATTTTATATATCTATTTAGCGATTTTATTCCATGTTTATAGTTACAGTGTTAGTAATTCATTAAACTTATGTTATACATGGTCCTGTCTTAAATTTTGTTATAGATATTAAACAAGTTTTCAAAAAACATATAAAATAATAACAGCTTTGAATCATAACCATTTTTTATTTATTTATTTAGCGCCCGGCTTACATGGATTAAAATTTAAAGTTATAAATCTAGTTTTACTTGCACCTGTCCTGTTTAGTCTGTATATTTCTGACATGCCACACAAAGTAAACAGAGTTTGAATATGTCCCTGATCTGGATTTTATATACCGGAGTAAAACCATAAAGGAAGCTAGTAACATACGAGGGATGTTACCAATGTTCTGGAGATTTAGTTATAATTTTTTTATTTTGTCAATTTTCGTCAATATTACAATGTAATTTTCCAACATAATCGCCATTTAATTGAATACATTTATACCAACGATAAATTAATTTTTTTAAGCCGCCCTCAAAGAACTTTTTCGGTGTCTCGTCAATTCACCTATTTATGGCATGTTTTGCGTCAGTTAAACTCTCAAAACGTACATTCCGTAAAGGTTATTTCAAATCTGGGAACAGATGAAAATCACTCGACACGAGATCCGATGAATAACGTGCATGCGGAAGCAATTCCCATCGTAAATCGTTCAAAACATCCTTCGTTTTTCTTGCAGTGTGCGGTTTTGTATTATCCTGTTGCAATAACGGACGCCTATGCAACTTCCTAGGCCGTTTTCTGATAAGTGCCTGCCTTTTTTAGTATCTAAGTCAGTAATATAAAAATCTCCTCTCGTGTTTTATAAAAGAAGTTTTTATTAGTTAATTAGTTGCTTTGTTCCCTGTAAATTATATAAATATTTAATTGATTTATTATTCAAAGAAAAAATATGTTTATAATAAACGAAGTAATACGTTTTATTCCCCGTATAACACTCCAAAATAAAATGGGGTAATATAACGAAACTTTATCAGTTTTCTGTAACGCATTACTGTGACTCAAATACACAGGTTCTATAATTTATTGCATATAAAAGGTATGGTAATGTACTGTTTATGGTGAAATATGAAAAGACTTTTATGACGAAACTCTGTTACAATTTCTTAATGTTGTGCAATTGCATTGGAGCGATGTTTCTTATTTATCATTTCGATTCTCTTGTTTTTTTTTTGTCTCTCTTACGCTTTATTCTCTTCTTTCATTCTGCTTTGCCGTTGTTTCTTTTCCTGTCGGAATGTACTTCCACTCTTCCTTAATATTTAGGATTTGTACCGGTGGATTGCACGGGGGAATTTCGCATTTTATGGAGCAAAACATCTTTGAACATTACTAACTTCAAATATTAGCATATACACCTTTTCTTCACTTTGGTACTTTCAAAGTTGTAAAAGTTAAATATGCAGTAAATATCCGTATATATTTTATCCTCATTTATTTTATATATCTATTTAGCGATTTTATTCCATGTTTATAGTTACAGTGTTAGTAATTCATTAAACTTATGTTATACATGGTCCTGTCTTAAATTTTGTTATAGATATTAAACAAGTTTTCAAAAAACATATAAAATAATAACAGCTTTGAATCATAACCATTTTTTATTTATTTATTTAGCGCCCGGCTTACATGGATTAAAATTTAAAGTTATAAATCTAGTTTTACTTGCACCTGTCCTGTTTAGTCTGTATATTTCTGACATGCCACACAAAGTAAACAGAGTTTGAATATGTCCCTGATCTGGATTTTATATACCGGAGTAAAACCATAAAGGAAGCTAGTAACATACGAGGGATGTTACCAATGTTCTGGAGATTTAGTTATAATTTTTTTATTTTGTCAATTTTCGTCAATATTACAATGTAATTTTCCAACATAATCGCCATTTAATTGAATACATTTATACCAACGATAAATTAATTTTTTTAAGCCGCCCTCAAAGAACTTTTTCGGTGTCTCGTCAATTCACCTATTTATGGCATGTTTTGCGTCAGTTAAACTCTCAAAACGTACATTCCGTAAAGGTTATTTCAAATCTGGGAACAGATGAAAATCACTCGACACGAGATCCGATGAATAACGTGCATGCGGAAGCAATTCCCATCGTAAATCGTTCAAAACATCCTTCGTTTTTCTTGCAGTGTGCGGTTTTGTATTATCCTGTTGCAATAACGGACGCCTATGCAACTTCCTAGGCCGTTTTCTGATAAGTGCCTGCCTTTTTTAGTATCTAAGTCAGTAATATAAAAATCTCCTCTCGTGTTTTATAAAAGAAGTTTTTATTAGTTAATTAGTTGCTTTGTTCCCTGTAAATTATATAAATATTTAATTGATTTATTATTCAAAGAAAAAATATGTTTATAATAAACGAAGTAATACGTTTTATTCCCCGTATAACACTCCAAAATAAAATGGGGTAATATAACGAAACTTTATCAGTTTTCTGTAACGCATTACTGTGACTCAAATACACAGGTTCTATAATTTATTGCATATAAAAGGTATGGTAATGTACTGTTTATGGTGAAATATGAAAAGACTTTTATGACGAAACTCTGTTACAATTTCTTAATGTTGTGCAATTGCATTGGAGCGATGTTTCTTATTTATCATTTCGATTCTCTTGTTTTTTTTTTGTCTCTCTTACGCTTTATTCTCTTCTTTCATTCTGCTTTGCCGTTGTTTCTTTTCCTGTCGGAATGTACTTCCACTCTTCCTTAATATTTAGGATTTGTACCGGTGGATTGCACGGGGGAATTTCGCATTTTATGGAGCAAAACATCTTTGAACATTACTAACTTCAAATATTAGCATATACACCTTTTCTTCACTTTGGTACTTTCAAAGTTGTAAAAGTTAAATATGCAGTAAATATCCGTATATATTTTATCCTCATTTATTTTATATATCTATTTAGCGATTTTATTCCATGTTTATAGTTACAGTGTTAGTAATTCATTAAACTTATGTTATACATGGTCCTGTCTTAAATTTTGTTATAGATATTAAACAAGTTTTCAAAAAACATATAAAATAATAACAGCTTTGAATCATAACCATTTTTTATTTATTTATTTAGCGCCCGGCTTACATGGATTAAAATTTAAAGTTATAAATCTAGTTTTACTTGCACCTGTCCTGTTTAGTCTGTATATTTCTGACATGCCACACAAAGTAAACAGAGTTTGAATATGTCCCTGATCTGGATTTTATATACCGGAGTAAAACCATAAAGGAAGCTAGTAACATACGAGGGATGTTACCAATGTTCTGGAGATTTAGTTATAATTTTTTTATTTTGTCAATTTTCGTCAATATTACAATGTAATTTTCCAACATAATCGCCATTTAATTGAATACATTTATACCAACGATAAATTAATTTTTTTAAGCCGCCCTCAAAGAACTTTTTCGGTGTCTCGTCAATTCACCTATTTATGGCATGTTTTGCGTCAGTTAAACTCTCAAAACGTACATTCCGTAAAGGTTATTTCAAATCTGGGAACAGATGAAAATCACTCGACACGAGATCCGATGAATAACGTGCATGCGGAAGCAATTCCCATCGTAAATCGTTCAAAACATCCTTCGTTTTTCTTGCAGTGTGCGGTTTTGTATTATCCTGTTGCAATAACGGACGCCTATGCAACTTCCTAGGCCGTTTTCTGATAAGTGCCTGCCGCAGTGGCCCGAATAATATTCTACGTTAATTGTAGTACCTTTCGCCAGATAATCCATAAGAATAATTCCTTCGCAATCTCAAAATACTGCATTACCTTTCCAACAGACGAAACTCAACGCGCCTTAAGTGGAGGCTCTTCTTCGGGTTTGCGTCATTCTTTGGATTGACTTTTAATATCAGAATTTAAATAAAGAATCCACATTTCGTCAGTTGCTATTATGCGTTGCCAAAATTCGTGACCGTAACTGGCTAACAGCTCTTGAAGTTGACGACAAATGTCAGACCTATTGAGTTTATGTTCTGGTCCAAACAGCCTTGCCACCTAGCGGGTTGAAACTTTGCCTATGCTCAAATAATCATGTACGATCTCATGACTTTATTGTGTACTTAGGCGTACACTAATTTAAGAAATAGTCATTGGTCTGTCCTCTTTCTGTGGGTATCCACGGCAGGAATGTTTCTTTCATTTACAGACATTCTCGGGCGACCTCTGCGTGGATCGTCTTCTAAGATAAGTGTCTAAGGGGCTAAGTCTGGCGAATAGGGTGGGTGCTCCAGTAATTCGAATTCTAGCTCCCTAGTTGTATTCATGGTAATACGCGATTTGTGGGCAGGGGCATTGTCCGGCAAAGACAACACAACTTTCGCTAACATGCTACGCTTTGTTTCCTTGGTTTTCCCTCTCATGGTGGTTAGTAATTTGAAATAAGTATCTCCAGTGATGGTCTGACACCTTTTTAGGTAATCAATCATAATTATTCCACGGATATCCCAAAAAACTGAAGCAAGTACTTTTCCAGCAGATTTTTGAACTCAAAACTTCTTAGACTTAGGAGAACCATGATGCTTCTACTCCATCGATTGCAGTTTTGTTTCTGGGTCGTAAAAATGGACCCATGTTTCATTCATAGTCACAAGACGGTTCAAGAATCTGGATCTCCTTCAAAACAGGCACAGATTGGCCATGGTGCTTTCACTCTTGCTCGTTTGTGTTTGGCGTTCAAGCATTTAGGAATCCATTTTGTAGACATTTTTTCATATCTAAATCGACGTGAACTATATGATGAACGCGTTCATATGAAATCTTTAGTGCCTCAGCTATATGTTTCAGCCCAATTCGACGGTCTGATAATATCATGTCATGAACTGCGTCAATATTTTCGGGAGTGGACACCGAAATCGATCTTTCTGGTTGATTCTCATCTTTAACGGAAAGTTTTCCTTTTTTGAATGACGCAATCCAATTTTTTACAGTCGCATATGATGGGCATTGATCGCCAAGTATGTTAAGCATATCTTCGTAAATTTCCTTACCACTTAGCCTCTTCAAATACAAGTATTTGATGACGCCTCGATACTCCAATTTATCGATTTTCACATTTGCATTCGACACGTTTTCTTTCAAAATTAACTGCACAACAATACTGCAACTTCTTGACGTAAGATTTTACGGTGACACTTTTCAAATATCATTATTTCTTGTCATTATAACAAGATTTTGTTTTGCTCAAGGAAAATAGCCTAGGCTGACTAGATATCAATACCGCCTCATAAAGGTTATTTAAGATAAATAGTATTTTTTTATCCAGGTATAAAAAAAAATTTTAAAGCGTGCGATTAATTGTTTAATATCAATGAAACGTAATAAAATGTCCATTCCAGTTCATATAACGTCTGTAATTGGCTTTTTTTTACATTTATGTTATTGATCAAAATCATAGATTATTTTGTTTTTATTGTTATTTATTTTGCCCCAAAATAATCACATTAACAAGAACTCTTTGATATGAGGTAAACATTATGTGGATAAACATCAATAAATGCTTTTGTATTTACAAATATGAAGCTATGCAATATACGCATAACTAATTCGATATTAATTGACGCAAGGTTGTTTGAATTGGCTTTGACATTGTAATATTAATTGGCATATTATTACAATAACAGATATTAAATTAAATTTGTTTCCTCTTTTAATTGAAGGCAAAATATAATTGATGCACGTACCTCTTTACGCAGTGTAACATTTGGTATTTTGCGCCCGGTAATTCCTGATAATGGCTCGGTACGTTGATTTCTCGACTGATAATCCATTGTCTTTCTGCAGTCTTTGATCTTCTATGATGTTTTTAATAGAATTTTTCGCCCCATTGAAATAAACTCCACTTACAACTAGAAAAAGTTCGACTATTCTTTGAAACTTCGCCGGAAACTCAACGATCGGGCAATAAGAAACTCGACGAGACATACTACAACAAGAATTATGAAAATATAGATGCTTAGCTAATCGAACGCTTATTTTTAATTACTTAATAAAAAGCGAATAAAAAACTCGAAATGGAATATTTAAATGTAAACGAACAGTGTTGCTATTTTCGAATAGTAAATTTGATAAGTTGGCGCGTGATATAATTGGGAAGCTCAATTTACTCAATTACCCATCAATGTTAATTATTATAGTGGTGTGTATATGATAGTATACAGTAATTTGTGGAACCGTGTAAATATCTGTTAAAGATATTGTAATAAAATTTTAGACACGAAAATTAGAGAGAAAGAGTCGTCATTATTTGAAGTATATTTTAAATATACTGAGTGTTCAAAAAAATATAACGTACTAAAGCTATACTTTTTTAAATTGAATGCCTCGTATTTTTTTAAATTTTGGGATTCTCCTCGATTACATGATTTCAACAAACTTAAACACTTGGGGTCTAATATATTTTTTCTTTATTAATTGATAAAGAAAGGAATATAAACTGGGCATACAAACAAAGTTAAACTTAATTTATGAGATTTTAAAAATGGGGGTCGCCTACTTCCTGACAGTAAGCCAATCTGTCTGTAAATTTTCTTGTAACCCTGCCTATGATGTCTGGTGAAATGCTTCTTATATCTTCATTAATCTTTACATGATTTGGAACATGGTCTCTCCAATTTGTATCAAACTTTACACTTCGCTATCCACAAATTTGTCCCCAAATATCTAATACATTCTGATAAATATCCTAAATGGTTTTCGTCTTCAACAAAGAAATTAATAAAAAAAAAAAAAAATTCTATAACAAATTTAGAAAAGGCAAGAACAATAATAACTATCTCCAATACAAGGAGTTAAGATTACAGGTTAAACAATCTATCGACAAGCACTATAAAAAGATTATTTTCTTCTCGCAGCAATCGACGCCTGGAGATGTTCGCGCTTTCTGGAAAAAATCAAGTCTACCCCAACGTCTCAGTTATAATGGGATTGAATCTGAGAACCTTGAAGAAGTGTGTGATATGTTCGCAGATTTTTTTGGAACAGTATATGTCACTATTTTTTCTAAACTTGATCTGTTTCATTTCACAAATCCATTTACTATTAATAATGTAATCATTGACAGTGACATTGCGTTTTCTAAACTTTCCTCTCTGAAAGGCCGTTTCGGTCCTGGACCGGATGGTATTTCGGAATATTTCCTTAAAATGTGCGGTCGTACTTTATCTCTTCCTTTATCAATTATTCACTAGCTCTCTATAAAATTGGGATGCTTTCCTGATCATTGGAAATTTGCTCACATTTTTCCAGTATTCAAGTCTGGTGACAAATCACTTATTAATAATTACCGTACGATCGTTACTATGAAACATTTGAAAAGTTTTTCAGCATATTGTATCTAGTTCTATCTATAACACCTTCCGTGAAGTAATTCACGTTAATCAACGTGGTTTCTTGTCTGGCTGTACCACCTAAACGAACTTATTGCAGTTTTGCTGCTATATTAAAGACGTACTAGAGCGAGGATCTCAAGTTGGCACCGTATATGTGGATTTTTCTAAGGCGTTTGACCGTGTTGATCACAAACTATTGCTCCACAAACTTGGTCTTTATGGAATTGGTGATAGCTTGATATTGTCGATTGCCTCTTACCTATCTCATAGGTCTCAAATAGTTAAGTTGTCATCGAAAACATCCAGGCCTATATCGGTTATTTCCGGTGTTCCTCAGGGCAGCCACTTAGCACCAATTCTGTTTCTGCTTTTTATAAATGTTTTATATAAATACTTCACTTCTTCCAACTTCTTGGCCTACGCAGATGATTTGAAAATATTTAAATGTGTGGACTCTTGCAATGCCAACTTTTCTGTATACAAATTACAACGCAAGCCATACGAAACTTAATTGAAAATTTTTGTACACGTTAGGACTTGAACCTAAGTCTACGGTTTTCCGGACCGTCGCTTTAACCAATTAAGCCACGACACACCTTGGTTCAAGCTAGTTAGTCAAAGCGTAGACTTGGGTTCAAGTCTCAACGTAGACAAAAATTTTCAATTTCGTAGGACTTGCATTGTAATTTGTAGACAGCAATGTTTACATTCACATTTACTTCGCAATTACATACTAATTTTATACTATTTATAAATATTTCATATAAAAGTCGAAAAACTCCAAGAATTTATCAAGTAAGTGATATATTAAATGAACGGTAAGAAATTATCTAAATATATATACACACATATATATATATATATATATATATATATATATATATATATATATATATATATATATGAACAACACATATGTTCACACCTTGCTATCTATTTTTTGGAATACTAAGGCATGATTTATTATTATTATTGGAATGTATCTTTGAATAATTTAAACCATAGCAACTCAATTATTTGACATTTATATTCTGTCATTTATATTTTTTATTCCCTTGACAAAGGCATCATTGCCGAAACATGTAGGGTTGTTTTAAATATATATACTTTGAAGTAATGAACCAGACCTTTAATCGCCGACTTATTAAGTTTACCTTATCATACCAAGGTCACGAAAATATTATATTTATATATATATATATATATATATATATATATATATATATATATATACATATATATCATTCTTCAGTTTCGCATATCTTAAGCGCTATTCAGCGGCAACCTCTATATGTATATGCGAGTATATCTCTGAGTCTTTAATAATTTACAAATTACGTCATAACCTTAATAAAACTGATAACTGATAACTGACTTAATAATAATGAAAAGTACAAAAACAACACCATGTAATTCAAAGCTAGTAAACGCCTTATTTATAAATTCAAACGATATTACCCTCTTAATATCGATATAGATTCTAATTAGTAAATCGTGTAGCAACAGTAACGCGGATGAACAACCCACACCCTTTTATAAGAATTACAATTACAGTATCTAATATCAAGAATGGAGAAGTTGCCAAAATGGAGAATTATTTTCGAAACGTGCTTTATTCTCGTCAGTAAAATTTAAAACCGATTACGCCGTTTTACTAAGCATGACAAATTATAAATTTAGAAATAACTCCTATATAAACTCCCTTTCTTCATTTCACGCCTCTTCTTGTAAAGCCGTTCGAATCTCCTCTTATGATTTGACTTTTATTTATAGATTCCAAAAATAATTTTTCTTTTACATTCGATGTCTCCAAATTTAAGAATTGCGCTCGATATCGTGGCAACCTCTATTCATCGAATTCCTTTTAATAGAACTAAAAGGAATACCGTGAGACAAGGTAAAGAATCTTTAATGCAAATACATAAATTATAGGGAGATATTTTGCAAAGAGAGACTGTACAAAAGCATAATGTTCCCGTTAGGTTGGAAGATGTTGAAAAGATTAAATATGCTGGAATATAAATGATAAGTGTTTTCCATATTATTTCCCTGATTTCTTTTTTATAAAGTGAATCTAGCAATGTGTATTATAGCATCTCAGAAAGCAACACCGTTGGTTTTTATTGTCTATGTTGTGAAAAATTGTACATTGAACAAATGTGTCTGTACGTACTGATTTATACAAGGTGTCTGTAAAAGGTGTACACAGAAACCTACCACATATTCTTTACAACAAAATAAGCCCATTTAGGAGAACTTATCTTAGTACAAAGTTGCTTGCGAAAGTACCCACAATTTACACGTATACAAAGAATTATATGTCGAAAAAAATTAAAATGTAGGTACTCTTTGCCTAACTTCTTCACTAGCTCTAGCATTGTCTCAGTTATTCTTTATTATGTACAGGTGTCATGTAAACTGTGGACTTAAGATGTCCCCATAAAAATAATCCACTGGAGTTAAGTCTGGCGGTCGTGGCGGTTAATTTATACAGGCATCATTACCTCTACCTATCAATTTGTTTTGGTACTGTTGAACTTACTGTAAATGAGAACCAATGAGTATTAAATTTCACATTACATGTAAATGTCGCCTAATGTGCTGCGTTAATTTCAATATTTCGACAAACTAAGTTTGTACCATTATGTAGAAACGTTACACGTCGCGATGCCATCTTCCTGATTGCTAGGAAAATGAAAAAATAAATAGTCCCACAACAAGATATTATGAAATAAGGGGGTATATTATCCGAATCCGCACCCTTGTTAATATATCAGAATAATTGAAACATACATGAGTGGGTAAAACTCCACCAGTTTGCGTGTGGGGGGGGGGGGGTGTATAATATAAAGGTATTTTTAATAATATAAAATATTATTAAAAAATATTAATAGTGAACCTGTATTTGTGTTCTTCACAACAGATTTTTAATAATATTTTATATTATTAAAAATACCCTTGTTAATAGCCAGTGTATTAATATTATCAAAAATTTGCTCCCCTTTTACTATATGTACGTTAAAGCAATTCCGAGAATATTCATCCGCGATCAATGAGGAAGGACATTCCAGGATAGATGTGACTTTTCAGGAATTTTTCATTGGTACTATTGATTTAAGTGATTTCGAACATTTAATGAAAAATGTGGTGGAGCTGATGAAGAAGTTATGCAAAGACTACATTTTAATGCTCTTGCAAATCTTTGTATACGCGTAAATGTTGGACACTTTCAAGAATTTCTATGACAATTTTATTATTTTTTTTGCATGATTTAGTAACATAATTCTTCTGCTAACTGTATTATATGTTGAACACTTGTGAATTATTGACATAACGAAATAAAACAAAACACTTTTTTCACAAAAAATAGTTTTTATAAACTAAATGTACATTTCGTGTGCTCTGCACACATCATCAGTAGTACTGCTTAAACATAACGGGTGTTTTTTATAGAGGTATAGAACTTTTAAATGGAATAAAACAAAGATTAATTTTTTAAATTGACATGAAATTTACTTTATTAGAAAGATAATCTTCTGGCATTATAATTTAAATATGACTTCTGGCATATGACCGCCACGGCTGGCTCGGACGTAGTCTAATCTGGAGGTCCAATTTTTGATGACTTTTTCCAACATTTGTGGTCGTATATCGGCAATAACGCGGCGAATGTTGTCCTCCAAGTGGTAAATCGTTTCGGGCTTATCGGCGTAGACTAGCGACTTCACATATCCCCACAGAAAATAGTCTAGCGGCGTTAAATCGCAGGATCTTGGAGGCCAATTCACGGGTCCGAAACGTGAAACTATGCGGTTACCAAACGTTTCCTTCAATAAATCAATTGTGGCACGAGCTGTTTGACATGTTGCGCCGTCTTGTTGAAACCACAGCTCCTGCACATCATGGTTGTTCAATTGATGAACGAAAAAGTCAGTAATCATGGCTCTATAGCGGTCACCATTGACTGTAACGTTCTGACCAGCATCATTTTTAAAGAAGTACGGACCAATGATTCCACCAGCCCATAAAGCACACCAAACAGTCAGTTTTTCTGGATGTAACGGTGTCTCAACATACACTTGAGGATTACCATCAATCCAAATACGGCAGTTTTGTTTATTGACGTATCCATTCAACAAAAGTGAGCTTCATCGCTAAACAAAATTCGCTTATGAAAATCGGGATCAACGGTAATCTTGTTTTGGGCCCATTCACCGAATCTACGCCTTGCTAGGTGATCGTGTGGCTTCAATTCTTGCACGAGTTGGATTTTGTTAGCACGCAAACCAAGATCTTTCCGCAAAATCTTCCGTAAAGTGGATGGACACATATCCAATTCCTGTGCACGATGGCGGATAGACTGATTCGGGTCTTCCTCTACGCTACGCTCTACAGCAGCAATGACTTCTTCTGTACGCACTGTACGATGTCTCTGTGGATGCGTATTATCATTTAGAGTAAACGTGGTGCGAAAACGTTCCATAGTTAATCGAATTAATTGCTCTGATGGACGATTATGTTGACCGTAAAATGGACGTAGTGCGCGATACGTATTTCGAACAGAACCATGATTTTCAAAATAAATTTGCACAATTTGGAAGCGTTGTTCAGGCGTCAGTCTATTCATGTTGAAATGCCAAACCAAACTAAACATAAATCACTTGACAGCTGACAAAATGGCCGCCAGTTAAAAAAGTGTTGCCGTCTTAAAGTTCTATACCTCTATAAAAAACACATGTTATCTAGCAGACAATAGATAATATGAAAATACATCATATATAGAAAAATTAGAGGTAGGGTGAAAACAAATTAATGAAAAATTACAATGAATCTTAAAACTAATACAATTTCTGAGAATGACTTCATGGAGAAATACCAAATATCTAGGAAACAAAGGGGGCATCCGGTTGGACTAACAGCAAAAGGATTAGGGATTACAATTTAAAATATTAATGTGAATGAAGAATTTAGTACCTGTTTACAAGATGTCTTAAGTATTTAATGATGTCGGTATACATGCCAACAGTTTATTATTGAGGGGTGAAATATCATTATTTAGAAGATAATTTTTGCGTTTTTTCATGTACATGGCTTCCGACATGTCTGAATTTCATAAAAATTGGCATAACAGCGTAATAAAACTAGTAAATAATTACACAATCTAAATTTTATACTTACACTCGCTTCTTCCATTGGCGTAGAAATTTGAAATACGCAATTATTAAAAACTCTATGGAAATATGTTACTTAAAATTTTGATAAAGGTTTTTTTTTTGTGTAACAAAATTATGTCAACCTACCAAATTTCAGCAAAATCGCGTAAGCCGTTTTTACTAAGGTAAGTTATTTTAATCGGCTCATTTTGGTGTAATGAACATGTAGTAGGTTTTTGTAAAGACCTTTTCCAGACACCTTGTATATTACGAATATTTTGTTTTCAAATGTAACAGATTACATGAAATGAACGCAGAACACTATATTAGTGGGATAGTCGACGCGTTAAGTAGTACTAAACTAGACGGCAATATGATCTTTTGATGGTTAGATTATATTTCTCTCCTCGAGAAATTAATATTATATGAGGAATATTCTCACTTCATATGCCACTTTGGTGTTTGTCTATATGTGTAAATAGGCACATATATATATATATATATATATATATATATATATATATATATATATATATATTTGTACATATGCGTGCGATAACCTATTTCCGCATCTCTAATACACTATAATTACTTTATTTCCAAATTAATAATTCCCTGAATTTGTATTTGAATTTTATGAAATAAACAGAAACAGGGGTGTCACCTACTAAGGAATTCCCTTTACAAACAACTCTTTCGAGGATACGTTTCGGCTCACAGCCGAAACACGATATATAGACGCACAAATTCATTTATACATATAAATAATAAATTGTTTTGAATTTCAACGCTTCTACCTTTTAAATTAAAAAATAATCATTTTGTTTGAAGTAAACTCTACACAGCTTTTGATATGCGCAGAGAAAAAAAATCATAATTTAAATCCACCAAAAAATGTATTATAAATACATCGTATTTTACTGACGATCCATGTGCCCTTCCGTATATTATCCTAAAAGCTTTTTGCAGTAGGTAATTTTAAATCTAATAACTTCTAGAAAAAAAAATCGCAGGCCGAATTCCTTTGTTCTTCTCGTGTGTGCTTAGTTTATAAATGCACAAAAGCCCTTGATTAAAAAGTAAAGTATATATCACATTTATTTTATAAATTCCTTTAATATAGTGTATTCAACAGTAAATTGTATATTAAGAAAAAGACGATTCCATTATTTTAAATACTCTTGTTTATTTATATGTTATTAGCTTGTGTTTCTAATATTAGTAACATTCGTCTTACGAGAATGTACGTTTTAGGTATGCGTCATTAAAAAAGGTGTAAATGGTGTAGTCTAAATAACTACCTTATTTGCTCTGTTTGTGTTTACTTATTTCATTATTTTTTTGAACATCACAGAATTAAGTTAGATTAAGTTAGATTAAGCAATAATGGTTTGATTCCGAATTTACTTCTTGATACAAGAGACAGTGGAGGAATTGTTGTGGTGCTGTGTGTCCAAAATCAAATTTTGCCTTGTGATTTTTCTTTTTATCTTTTCTTGTATTCTTTTTCATACTTGCATCTTTTGCATGTTATTACTTTATATTTGAAATGGAAAATAAAGTTCTTTATTATTATTATTATTATTATTATTATTACTAGTTCAATCAACTTACTGAAATGCATACAACACATGTCGAATCAATTAAAGACGTGGTCGTTGCCTATGATACGAAACTGATACTTAGCAAGCATGTCAGGAATATACGAGGACGAAGTGATATACAAGCTGTCCCGTATTGTTATGTTCAAATTTTGGGAGTGTAAAGTAGACTTCATTTGAAGTAACAAAAACGCAAAACTTGTATATCCATTTTTATTTGTTTCAAAGTTACAGATCTATGAATGTGATTGTCAGATCATGAAAAAAATCTAGTCCTAAAGTCAATAAAAACCGAGTTTATTTAAAAAAGTTCAATTAATAATATTTTCGAAATGTCCACCTCCTTGTTGAATGCAGGCTTATGCCCGTAAGCCAACAGAAGAAGTACTTACCCGAATTTCATACTTGTTTCGTCGGATTCGATCCAACAACTCTTCTCTTGTGTTCGAAACTTGCGCGTAGACTAAATTTTTCATGTACCCCCATTAATAAAAGTCAAGGGGATTAAGATCGGGTTATCTGGGTTGCCATGCAACAGGACCACCTCGACCAATCCATCTTGAATAATTGACGTTAACCCAATTTCGGACAGCAATTCCGAAATGTGATGGTGCCCCATCCATGTGAAACCACATGTCTCGTCGAACATTCAGTGGGACATCCTCTAGAACACCTGGCAGTTCGTCAATAAGAAATTGAAGGTAATTGTCCGCATTTAACCTCCCAAGAAGAACGACAGGACCAATCAACAAGTCATCGATTAGGGCCGCCCAAATGTTAATAGAAAATTCATGTTGAAATTTAGATGGGCGTATAGCTTTGGGATTTTCTGATGACCACCTGTGCAGGTTTCTCAGATTTGTAACACCACTTCACGTGAACGTAGATTCATCTGTCCAGAGGACTGTTCTGCAGAAATTAAAATGAAGCCGTGACTGTCTTAATATCCAGGTAGATTAAACTAGACGAGCATAGTGGTCTGCCTCAAGCATACCGTGTCCCCTGCGATAGTGATATGGATATAAGCCCTCACATTTTAAAATTCGCCAAACTGTCGTTCGTGGCAATCATAGTTGTCTAGCGATTCGATTGGATCCCTTGTAACAATAGCTACTGCTTCTTCCTCTAAGTCTGCTGGCAAATTTACTCCTCGGTCGAAAAGATAATCACGTAGTCCGCATTCCCGAAATTGTTTGTGTACTTCCAGAAACGTTCTGTAATAAGGAATGCGCCTATCGGGAAACCGATGTCGGTATTCAATAACTGCTTGACGTGCACTGCCGTTACAGTAGCCATACATAAAATGCATGTCCGCATACTCTTGAGAAGAAAATTGGTAAGGCATTTTGAATAAAGATAAATTCATGGTTCAGCACTTACGAAATAAGTAAGTATCATAAATCAATTTCCAGTACTCTTTTTTGTAGATCTCCAAGAAATTACTGTATGCACTACGACACGTGTTTATTTATTTTAGGATAACATTTTATTATGCGACCTTAACAATCACAGGCCTGTTATTGAATCGTATATCTTTTTTTTTAAATAAAATCAATTTGTATTGAGTTTAAGATTGCATTTTTTTTCATGATCTGACAATCACATTCATAGATATGTAACTTGGAAACAAATAAAAATGGATATACAAGTTTTGCGTTTTTGTTACTTGAAATGAAGCCTATTTTACACTCCTAAAATTTGAACATAACGATACGGGACATCTTGTATAAGGTCTTCAACCACGCCTTTGTGTGAGTGGTGGTAATAGAAACAAGTTCTAACCTGCAAATGGTAATTTCGAGTGTCTCGTCTTAACATGCAAAGTTTTATTTTCCTGTGTACCGTCGCTGAGTAACAGTGTCATTTATCATGAGATCGATCGATTCGTGATGAATTTTTTAACGCGTCCATCGAAATTTTCAAGCGTTTGAAAGCTGCTTATGGCAAAAATTGCATGGATGTGAAGAATGTTCGCCAGTAGGTTCGACGTGTAAAACTCTATCACAGAGGCGAAATGAAGCTGTTTGACGAAATGCGATCAGTTCGACCAGTATTAGTGACGCATGAGAAAAATCAAAGACAAGTGAATGAATTGATTCAAGGAAATCGCCGGATTACGTAAAAACAAATTTCTCGGAAATTAGGCTTTAGTCGAGAAAGAGTCCAGTACATTGTTGAGACGTTGAATTACTTAAAAATTTGCGCCGGACGGGTTCCGCGATAATTAAGGGATGTCATGACAGAACAAAGAAAAATAATTTCTCAAGAACTTCTTATCCAGTATAGACGTGAAGGATATGATTTTCTCATGAACATCACCACTGGAGACGAATGACTCCGAAAATAATTGGCAGTCAATAGAATATCGTCGTCCAGATTCTCCACGTGTACGAAAATTCAAAAGAGTACCAGGAATGCAGAAAGTCATGCTCACCATTTCTTGGGATGCAAAGGGAGTTATTCATATCGAATATTTCTCGAAGCGATCAACGATTAAGTCAATAAGGTGAAGACAGTGACAAGTATATATTTCTTGGGAGTAGCGGCCGGTTAATTAAAACAATCTTTAATTTATGTTGACATTTCAGTACTAAAAACTGAAATGTAATATTAATTAAAAATGTCAAAAAATGGTAAAAGAACAATGGTAAATTAAATCTACTTACATTAAATTTATATTTATTTCGCATTTCTCGATAAGACTAAACTTGTACATTGGCAGATAGACCATTTTCGGACATGTTTTTGACGGGTGGAAATGTTTTTAGTCTCACCATACATAGGGGCATCAGTTTTTTATTTTTATTTTTTGTAATGTTTATAGTACCACTATACGGAAGGCGTCATATAATGTCAGGTATATTGTGAGAGGTTACTTATGTCTGTTCTGTCATACATCATAACACCATATAACATAATAGTAACTCACAAAAACCCCAATAATTTCAACAACCTACACTCGAAATTAAAAGACAAAATATCTACATTAAAGAAAGCACACGTTATATATGAAATTCAATGCAACAACTGCAAAAGTGTATACATCGGAAAAATAACACAATACTTACAAGAACGTTTAAGGGCGTCCCATAGAAAAAGCAAATTTCATAAATGACCGAACATACATAAATTACATCTCAACAATATATCTGCCCATTATATAACACCTCCCGTATAGTGACATTACAAACATTACAAAAAATAAAAACACATGATCGAAAACAGTTTAAACTAACGCTCCATACGTATGTGGAGCGTGACCTGAAAACACACCCGTCAAAAAATTAAAATAAAACTCATGTCCGAAAACGGTCTACCTACTAATGTTTAAACTTACTAAAGTTTAGTCTTATCTAAAAATGCATTACAATATTTTAACAGCACAAATTTAATGTAAATAGATTTAATTTAACATTGATCTCTTATTACTTTTTTGACATTTTTAATAAATATTTCAGTTTTAAAAAAACTACATAACAACATAAATTAAATATTGTTTTAATTACCCGGCCGCTACTCTCAAGAAATATTTACTCTTTTTATCTTGTATTATAATTACGGCCAAGAAAGTAAGAAATTCCTTCTAATATAAATATATATATATATATATATATATATATATATATATATATATACCGTTGTATATAAAGTGAGAACATTCCTCATAAAATATTAATTTCTCTAGGATAGTTGCATACCGTAAACATCAAAAGATCGAATTGCCTCCAGGCTTCGCACTACATGACACATCGTCTGTTTCGCTAATATAGTTTTCTACGGTCTTCTAACCTGCTCCGTTTGAAAACAGAGATATATTAATAAAACATAACACACGTATAGATGTATAAATAATTTTCTGCTAGTCTTTCTCTAACTGTATTTTTAGTGGTGAAAAGCTATATACCTACATACTATGCGCAGAAAATACAACGCTCAAAAGAAATTTATAGAAAGATATGAAGTTCATAGAACAATTCTAAAATGAAAATAGAAAAGTACTGACATGAAAAGAATTAATATCGAGTCTCTGTCTGAATTACTCGAACAATATCATTTATATTTTTCTGAAAATATCGTAAAAGGAATATTGCTCTCTATGTTTACATCGTTTTTTTTTTGTCTATACGTATTACATTACCGACTGTGACAAAGGAATATGGTACTTATATTTGGTAGGTATAAAAAGCTGGATTTTATAAGTAACATTAGAACTACAATTTTCAGCGAAATATAAGCGAAATTTTATTAACCGAAACAATTTTCATTAGTTCAAGCATGAATACTTAGAGAAAAAATGAAATTCAGAAATTGACGAAGATTTCAGTGGTGACTATAACCACCTCTTCAATAAAAGATTATTCTCCCTTTAAGAAAATGCTTGAGATGGTGATAACCTATTGAAAATAAGTCTGGTGAATGTTGAAATTCATAGTGCGAATCGTTAAATTTCGAAAATATTGTTTGTGATGTGCGATCTTACTATCTAGCCATTGAGATGTTCTCCTTCGATTGTCGTATAATATCCATTTTTAATCACATGTTGTTACTCATCAAGCCAGGAAAGATATTATCTAATCGCTCTAAGCTGATTTTTCTGAGAAAATCATGGAATCCCATTAATACAAGTTTAGTAAGCATTTAAAATGTCTGTAATGATGTTTCGCTATAGTCTTTACAGCTTTAGTACCAACTGCGATTTTGTACTTTTTGGATTACTTTCAATTAACTTATCTTCACCATAGAACTTCCGAATCACAATTATACGGTTCTTTCAGGTTAGTAAACCTCATCATAAACTCTATTTATATTACCAATTGTGACAGTTACACTATTTCTAAGTTTAAATTGATATCAAACTACAACGTCTAGTCTACTGAAGCTCATGTATTATTAAAAAAAAAAAATTATGAGAAAATATTTTAATGGAATATGTGTTCTTATCCGTCAAATGTCACAAGCTATTTCTTGTCAGCTTACATCTTACGGAGCGAATCTAAAGACGCTACTTCATAACTACACTGAGGAGATCGTTAGATCGAAACTCATGTGTCTCTATGTTGTAGCGACTATTGGTTAAATACTTTGTCTGTGTTCATGTATGCAGATGCAGATATGTTTTTAACATATTTATTAATATGTATTCATAATTATTGTAGGTCAAAGTACCGAATGTTGCGTTTTATTCGAGTAGCTTCCGTGTAAGCTGGTTATTTTTTTTGCTTGGTGGCAGTTATATTAAAAGTTGGTGTGTTTTCTGAATATTTTATTTATTTTACAAAAAACACTTAAACCTAATTTCATAAGATAATTCTCACAATGTAGCACTTAATGTAACTTAATTCTTTACTGTTTGATTGTTGTATACTGTATGTTTGTAGTATACAGAATGATGCATATTATCTGAATGTTTTAAAATGTATGTATGTTATAGAATGTATATATATGTTTATTTTATTTATATGAGACTTGAATTTTGTTGTGGTCAGAGTTGCCTCTATTTCCACTCCATTGTTTTGTATTTCCCAGGGTTGTGACGTGTTTGTGTCTGATTAATAAATAATCGTGTGTTGTGTGTTTTTGAGCGGTCCTGTGTTGCGTATGTGTTGTCTGTGTGTTTGTCGCTTTTTGCGTTTAAGTCACTGGTCATCGGTTTTTTGCGTTTCAGTCATGTGTGTGTTTAATGTTTGTTGTTGTAGAGTGTGATTATTTTCTGCGTTTGCGTTACGAAGTATTGTATCTGTTCTGTTGTTGCGTTTGTGGAGTGTAATGTTATTAGCATATAGCCTAAGGCAAGTGCTAGTTCGTCAGTTGTGTTAGGTGTTGTGTTTCTTTGTTTTTGTGTCCATGGGTTCGTTGTTGGGGGTGGTGCTGGTATGTATTCGGGTTTGGGTGTGGTTTTGTTTACAGGGTTGTTTGGATTGTTAGGACAGTTAAGGAAAGTGGATAAGTGAGGACCACCGCAGTTTGCACACTTTAGTGGGGTTATTTTGGGTTTTGTACATAGGTGTGTTGAGTGTTCGTCTCCGCATTTCATGCATTTGTAGCGTATGTTACAGTTTTTTTGGTGGTGTCCAAATGTCTGACATTTGTGGCATTGTATTATGTCTGTCCGTTTGTTTAGTGGTTCGATTTTAATTGTGAGTCCGCAGCAGTCGTGTATGTTGTAAATTGATTTGTATTGTCTCGTCAGTTCTATTAGTACAAGTGGTGCTGGTATTCCGTGTTTGCCGTTCATGCGTTTTATTTTTATTGTCGGGTAGCCTTGGTCAGTCAGGTCGTCGGTGATGTCAGTGTCTGTGATAAAGGTAGGAATGCCACGCATAACTACCTTTAGTGTCTTTTCACTTCTCAGTTGAAAAGTGTAAAATTGTATTTGTTCATTGTCGAGTATGTGTTTAAGTTTTCGGTAGTCTTCGTCAGTTTTCGGTTCGATGTGAATGCCAGGTTTCACATGTTTGTTTTGTACTGTGTTAATGTTATGTGTTTTAAGTATTTGTCGTATATATGTCCATTTGTCTTTGTCTGTTATTATGATTGGTGCGATTTTGTGTGTTTTGCGTGTTTCGGTGTTTGTGGTTTGTGTTTTGTGTGGTGTTTGTTTTGTCACTTACCCTGGGTGTGCTGTTTGATGTTGACGGTTGTGGGTTGATTTCGGTTGCTTCTTCTTCTTCCATTTTTTCCTCGGTTTTGGTTTCGAGGACGTCGTAGGAATTTTTTGTTTCGATTGGTGGCGCTGTGTGGTCAGTTTTCTGTCTTTTTGTTGTTTTTTTCGGGTGTCTGAATTTTTCGATTTTCGGTTCTGGTTGGCTCTTCTTCGATTTCACGGGAGGCTTTTCTTCTTCTTGTTTTTCTGTGGGGTTGTTTTTTAATTCGATTTGGATCGTTGGTTCTTCTAGGTCAACCATTAGTATATCCCCTGATTTTTGTAGTAGCTTCTGGATATCTTCTTCTTCGTCGAGTATGTTGATTAGATTTTTAAAATCTTCCAGTATCTTGGGTGTACATTTGTTCAGGTATTCTGGTTTAATCATCAGGTTGGTTATTGATCTTTTTTGTCCGGCCATTGCTTCCGGCGTCGCTTGACGTTTTATCGTCGTAGATGCTCACAACTGCGATGTTGCGTGAACAGATATCGCAGTGAGAATGTTATATGTTTATTGTGTTATTGGTATATATAAAATATATCACTACCCCTACTCTAACATAACTAAAATGTGAGTATGTGTTTTGTTGTGGAATTTACCTACATTATTACTTCTTAGAAATTATATCTACATGCAAACAATACCCATCGTTTCCGATAGTCTTAAAAATCTGACTGATAAATAAATATAGTAATAAAATAGAGAATTCCTAATTACGTGTTAATAGGGTGTCATAAATTATCTTAATGTGTATTAAGTATATTAATATAATTAGCAATAGCAGGTATTGAAGGATGTATTGAAATTGTTCACTAATTACCTTCAGTAATAAACAAACGGTCTAAATATATAAAGCAGGTAATAAACAGATTAGCAAATGTAAATTCTTTGAATCTAAGGAAAATATTATAATTTTGAATATGCTAATAAAGTACGTTATATAATGGTATTAATGGTTTACACTTGACAATGTACGTTGAATATTTGTAAAGTTTGAAATGTTATTCTTCAATTCTTTTGTGCTAAATTTACTTATATCGAACATATAAATATACACAATATAATATATTTCGTTTTATGACAAAACAAATTATACTTTACCTAACTTTGCTATAAGAATTTGTATATTCACAGTATTTATTTACTATAGCCTAGCATATCTAAATCTAAATCTTTTCATTGTAAAGTCTATTCCTCGATAACATTTGAAACGAAATTTAAATATGTTTTCTCAATATAAATTTTCCATATTTTATGGCACTAAATAAATATTTTGTTATAATTTTTTTAATTTTCTACTTTTAAGGTTTTTTTTTTAATATTAATTTATTTATAATTTAAATCGTTTATGTAGTGAATATCATTCTCGAATATCTATAACGTGTAACTTTTGCATTCAATATGCTACTACTGAATAGCACAAAAATATTTCATCGTCACAATTCAACAGGTAGACAAACTCGAGTAAGAATCAATAAGCAGATGTGGAATTCACTTTTTAAATTGCTTCATGTTGTATAACCAGGTGAAATATAATCTTGTTTTATTCGCTATTCCTGTTAAATTTGAATGATTGCTTTCAATTGAAAAACATTTGCACTAAGAAACTATGTTGTAGAAAATTTCGTTTTTATTTTCAATTTTTAATTAATTAATTGAATAAATTTCTTCTGTATACAGTGGAATATATATATATATATATATATATATATACTGACTGTAGGGACTGACTGTTCCGTGTTTTGATTCCTGTCTAGTTGTCCGAGTAGGTTTTCGTGGTTTTCCTTCTCGTTTAAGGCGAATGCCGACAACTTTGCATCTTAAGACGCTCCACGGGCGCATACATAATAATAACTCATGTCTTGCTTTTCCCTATTTTCTTTGTCTTTCTGTTTTTGGAATACTAAGGCATGATTTATTATTATTCAATTGGAATGTATCTTTGAATAATTTTATCCATAGCAACTCAATTATATGACATTTGTATACTGTCATTCATATTTTATATTTTATATCCTTGATAAAGGCATCATTGCCGAAACATGTAGGGTTGTTTTAAATATATATAAATATAAATATTTAAATATATATATATATATATATATATATATATATATATATATAAATTCACTAATATTTGGGTTATCGATCTGTTTACATTAAAACTCAAATGTTCTTACTCAATATTTCGTCAATATATTAATGACTTCATCAGGAGTAGAGCTAAAGTTAAGCGTCGGCAGTGTTATTAATTCATTTACACATAATTCTCACTAGCAACTCCCAAATAACACATGAACATTAAATTTTTAAACAAACAACTACAACTGGAAAATTTCAACTTGATCTTTTTCACCCGCATATCTGTATAGTATTATGCAGACATGCGAGTCTGTGTAACTTGAAATTCCACCAAACAATCGTTAACGAAGTCTCCGTCCATTTCGCAAATATGGTTCAACCATAAAAATTCTAGATGTTTTGTGAAAACCATTTCAAAATTAAATAGCTATATCAAATAATTAATTTAATTTTAGAATCGCTGAAATACGTTTAAAGCTATGTGAAATGTCAGCGTTGACAACCAAACGTCAAATGTTACCATTGACAAATATGTATACATGTATGTTGGTATTAGAAATGCTTAAGTTAGAAAATACGTTTCCTCATAAATATACAGGGTTGTCAACTAAGGGCTCTATAGCTGCTAAATCAATGAAGTTAGGAATTCCTTCATACGTCAATCTATTGTATTTGTAAGACTCTATTTTAGGAAAGTATTTTTGAGTGTACAAGGTGGCCCATATAAGTGTGACGATATTAAATTAATTTTTTTTTAAATGAGACACCTTATATTTTTTTGCACATTTCAGTTTACCTTAACGCACTTTATCAATTCTCAAAAATTTATTTCATTAATTCTGGTATTTTGGGAGAAATAAATTAAAAAATAGAAAAAGAAAATAAAAAGATTAGAGAATTTTTTAAACATGATTAAATCAACTATTCAAACACAAATTTAACTTGTTTGTTAAAGACCTATTTACATTTTCTAACGTTAAAGGAGTAACTGTATTAAAGGCTTCTCTTATTCTTTGCCGTTTTCTGGTGTAGTTGAGGGTATTCGGTAGACCAGTTCTTTAACGTATCCTCATAGGAAATAATCAAGTTTAGTCAGATCTGGTGATCTTGCAGGCCACGAAACAGGTCCTTGTTTTCCAATCTAGCGGCCTGGAAACTTTTCATTCAAAGTATGTCGACCTTCAATACTAAAATGAGCAGGCGCTCCGCTCCGTCTGACTGGAAACACATTCTTCTTAATAGCCCCAATGGTATATTTTCTAGAAGATTATCAAGATCGTCTAAAAATCTTTGAAAAATATCCCTTTGACATATACATATATATATATATATATATATATATATATATATATAATATCTTCGTCACCTTGGTATGATAAGGTAAACTTAATAAGTCGGCGATTAAAGGTCTGGTTTACTTGAAAGTATATATATTTAAAACAACCCCACATGTTTCGGCAATGATGCCTTTATCAAGGATATAAAATATAAATTGACTGATTGAATTTACTATATATATATATATATATATATATATATATATATATATATATATTTATATATTTAAATGTAAGGTTAAATAAACTATACTAGCTTCTGGAATTGATGGTTTTTATTTTGATTAATTTTCTTTACTGTACTGGAGGAGGGTTTTTTTAAATTAAAATAAGTGACGTTTCGACGTGCTTATGTTGCTCCTTCATTAGACACTAAGTTAAAATAAATTCTATTTCAAACAGATATTACCAAATGGACACATTATAATCTTAATGTCAAACACTAAATTCTTAATCATTTTAAAATTGAGACTTATAGCCTTTGATTGAAATGTCGATTTTCTACATTCTGATGTGTCTACTTTATAGACTTTGGTGTATTGATACGACTGTCCCGTATCTTGTTTAGTTCACGAGATATTCACGAAGAAACCCTCGACGCGTGAAAAGCTGAAATACAAAATGCCCATTTTGATATTCCGATACATTTACTTTATGAATATGGAAGCGTTGATTATGATTAACGCAACCGCGTTCGCCTATCTCTTTTGGTTTTCGCGATATTCGCGAAAAGCAGTCGACACCTCAACAACCCGAAAACGAAAAACTTCAGCGCAACAATGTTTGGAGACTCTTCTTCAGCTCCCTGAATATCACGCAATTGTTTTTGAGTCGAAATGCGAGAAAATATGTTTTTCGAACAAAAATTAAGCCGAAATTGCAACTTTGATATTGGGCCACCGACTAAACTCTCTATGGCGACGATTCCGAGGCCCAGGGATGCGGATTGAGTAACCGAATAGATTGGTGAAAAAACAAAATTTTATCGAAAAAATGAGAAAGATCGGGTTGCAGTAGTGACAGTACGGTTCGCCCAATTCGCCGTATAAGGACGCACTTGGGCTCGTTTTAATCCTTTCGATGAATACTTTAATTCCCCGCAATGTTCACGTCGTTAGAAACAAAAATGAGCGACGCAATGGAATTTGAAAATTTGAAAATTGTTGATTTTGCTGATTTTCGATGTTCTAGTGAAGTTTTAAATTATTGAATAAATTTAGCAACTTCTTCAACTCTTCAATGGTTAAATAAACATTTTAGCGCCATGGATATTCTTCGTGAGCTTCGAATTTTAAATAGAGTTAAATGGCAAAAAACCGTATGCATACATCGCCAACTATTGATTCTTCAAAAACAAATAACGATTCTCAGAATATGTAACATAATTTCAGTAAAAACAATAAATTATAAATATTACAATTTTGCAACTGAGGCATGGTAATTAAGCAATCCATTACATGTTTGTCGATAAGTACCTATTACCGCAAATAGGACTCCTAACCTATCTCCCTCGCTTCTAGTCTGGCAAATTCACTATATCGAATGTTCAAGTGCGATTAATTCAAATCACTCAAATATACTAATATTTAATCCGAAGAGAGAGGAGCTTGGTTGCCGCAGACGGCTCGCACGAAATATCTCCAATCTATTGATTAATAATGCGGCCGAATAGCCGTCAGATATGTGCATAAATGTAGAGAGTTTTTGCATTTAAAAGACAGCCTTTATCTTGTCTTTTTTTTTCGTGTGAAACTACAACGCAGGTCAGCTTTTAACGAAAGGGAATAAAAAAGTTCAAAGATGATGGATAAATAAATTTATTTGGGAAGAAAAGCGTCCGAGGCGCAAGGATTCCAACGCACACACATTTCCCAATCAAAATTGGATTCTCTTCGGAAAGGCAAGACACGAACAGCAAAAGTGAAGTAGGGATTTTAGCTGTAACTCCGTGCTAAGCGGTAGAACAGCCTGTGTGATTTGTAAATGCCCCAAGAGACGACATCGGGTGCTAATCACTACGTAAAGAACACGTTCAGAGCACCACTCAGCAACGTTAAGGGACTACAGTAATCCCTGATTTAACAGCACCCCCCTCTATTCTCTGATATTGTAACCTGTTTTATTCTGTACTTAATATTTAATAAATAAATAGCGTTTCTCTGCGCGACAAAGTGGATGTGCATCAATATGTTGCGCCAACAGCGAAATGCATGTCAATTCAATTTCCGTTCGTATATAGACAAAGGTATGTATTTCTTCCGCTTCATTAAAGGAATTCTTCAAGCACAGTCAATATTTCACATTATTATGTTGATGTATAGGTTCGTAGCGTGTTGATTGAACTCAGATTTGATATTTTTTAACAAGATACGTATCTAATCAAGAAAATATTTTCCTTCATAATTTGCGATTGCCTCCAATTTCTTTATTTCACGCCTGAAGAAATCCATTGTTTTAGAAGTGAAGAAGGCGTATAAGTAATAGTAGACGATACCTTATTTATCCCATCATATGTACAACATCAGCTTAGGATGAGTATCAACTTTCGTTTTGGGGAGTTGACTTTTTGTTAGAATTAAGTCACCGTTGCCAACGTCTCTGGCAAGCAAGCAATGTTAAAGGCACTGAATTGAATTCAGTTCTCAAGTTAAATCTAAACTATGGGAATGTGTGTGTGTGGCCTAAACGAGTTCAGTGATAAGAAGATAATGACATTAACTTGAATCCCAAGGCACGAAAATCACAGGTCTAATGAACGAATTGGTTTGACAGGCTTCGTTTACAGTCTACATAGGACCAGAACCTTTTTTTTTGCATTGTAAAAACAATTATTAAAACAGTCATGAAGAAATGGGTTGAAAATAGATTTAGGGCAAAGGCAAGCAAAACATTTCTTTTGGGAACGTATGCCTAAGTTGACAACGGACCTACTGAATAGAGACAGAAAATCTGTTAAGATGATAGTAATCATAATAATGATGAGTAATATGGACTTGCCAGAAGATGGTATGCAGATTCTGACAAGAGGAAAGTTAGTTGCCTTTTTGTTAAGGCTAAACCATTCTTTTCCAAATGCTAACATGAAGGCATTGGTAACAATGTGGGACAAAAGCGATCGTTGTTGACCAGCTAACAATGACAAGCAGACGGGCATAAATGTGGACATGCTGATTCTTGTTATTTTCGCTCAATATGGCGACCAAACACCAGTTTTTGAACTTTGTCCATATAATGCAAGTATCGAATAATGGTCGATTCGTTATATTCCATTATAATGGCTAATTCCCAGGTTGGCTGGTGTTGATCAGCATGACTATCTTCATAAAAATCCGATGATCTAACTACTCTGTTGAATTCGAACTTTACTTTAATTTTTTATTATTACTCCTGTATTACATGGCATATGTACGAGTATAGAGACGTCAGATACGATTGTACAGTGATATTGAAAATATAAAAAATAGAAACATATTAATGACATACAATATATTAAAATCGCATTAGAATTTAAAATTAAAATAGTCATCACAGTTATAGAACACGTTGTCAGTCAGTACCGTAAATAGGTTTTGCCTAAAAGAGCTTTCTTTTAGTTCTTTCATCTGACCAGGTAAGTGATTGTAGATCTTCACCATCCGCACCAGTACACTCTTGTCAACTATAGCCTTCTTTGTTTGTAATGGAAGTATAAACGAATTTTTTTCAGTCTTGTATCATGGATGTGCATCCTGATCAATGAAGAGGTCGTAGTTCTTCCGGACAAACAACGCACACTCATATATATATATATATATATATATATATATATATATATATATATATACAAATTAATTAAAATAGGTATACCGTTACTCCTGAAGACTTCCCTGCATGAGTCCATCCGTTTGAGGTTGAAAATGTTGCGGATGCAAGATTTTTGGAGTCTGAAAATCCTCGACATTCCCCAAAAGATGATACCAGTCCTAAGGCGAGAGTGAACGTAGGCATAATATGCATCCCTGCTCGCTTTCACATTAACTGTTCCCGATATTATGCGCAGTGCGTAATTAAACGACGATATTTTTGATGCCAGATAGTTCACATGACTTTTCCAATTCAATTGGCTCTCAAGCAGGAGACCAAGAAATTTTACATCATCTTGCCTAGTGAGTTCTACATCTTTGTAATTTATTATTTCCCCAGAGCTTTTAAAGTAAGAGAATTCAAGAAGTGAAGTTTTTTCAGCGTTTAAGGCTAGATCGTTCTGGGAAAACCATCAGTCGAATTTATTCAATGTTGTAGTGATTTCCTCTACTATCTTTCTGTTCTTCGATTTAATTATTACTGATGTATCATTAGCAAATAATGTAATACTATGTGTTGTAATGGTAGGTAAGTCATTAACATAAATCAGAAATAAGAGCGGTCCCAGAATCGAACCTTGTGGTACTCCCCTCTATACCGTTAGCCAGTTTGACGATCTTCCCGTGGATTTATCTTTTAGAGTTTGCTGTCTGCCTGTCAGATATGATTTTATGAAATTTAGTGCAATGCTTCTTATCGAAGGATATACCTGAAATGATCTTTCTTCCTACTCGACATTCAATTTTGTCAATGCACTGCAGTCTCGATAACGTGGACTAATTATGGACGAATGTGTTCATATATTCGAGAAGTTCATGTTACTGGATAGAGTCAATCACAAAGAAAGATGGCATTAAAACTGAGTTAAACGCGTAATACGCTTAAAACAGACTTTACTTAAAAATCCAACAAATCAAATATACATGTTTATCTAATTCATTTTTCTTTAGAAAGTAATTCAATTTTGTATGATGGAAACGTTGCTTGGTTGGAAGTATGGTGTTCACGTAATTTGTAATTTGTGTAATTTGTAGGGACTGAATATCCACGATGTCAGAATTATTTTGCTCAGGCCATTCCAAACCTCTGTTAAATATAGGAATTGCTTCTACTTGGGTGATTTCGTCTATATCATTAGAAATCTTTCGTTTTGATCTGTGATACTTTTGATTTCAGAATCATCAGAATGATCTATTGTAGTACAATTTTCATCACGTTTGTTGAAGTTATATTTATTCCATTCTTCAATTATCCGCAGAGTGAAAGTCTTGAATTGGATCAATTTCATTTAGCAAATTCAAGTTAGTCTCTACAACGCTGTTCAGCTTTAACAATTCTTGACGAAGTTATTTATCTTCAGAATCGTACTCGAATTGGCTTTCCAAAACACTCTTGAATTACTGGTAGTTTAGGTATAAGTTTAAAATTGCATCCCTGAGGTTGTACAGCTTGATAATTCTATTAATATCTTTTGAGTTATTAGCTAAAACCTTTGCCAGAAACACAGAGTGATAATTCAGTTTGGCCAACTTTACTACGTTTTGGTACATAGGTTGAATTAAAGGTGTGAGATTGGGAGGCATATACGAGGCATGTTTTTTAAGTAAGTACCGTTTTGAAATTAAAAAAAGACGTGCAAAGATATCTCAATAATTTTATTTTTACATGAAAGCCTATACCTTAATCTACTTTTCTACATAATTTCCTTCAATATTGAGGCACTTGTCATAACGTTGTACCAGTTTATGAATACCCTCCTCATAGAAGTCTGCCGCCTGACTTGTTAACCACTGCATCACAACTGTTTTGACTTCGTCATCGTCTTGAAGACGCTGGCCGCCCAGGTGATTCTTCAAGTGCAGGAACAGATGGTAGTGGGCGCCAGATCAGGGCTGTACGGAGGATGATCTAGAGTTTCCCATTTAAAAGATGTGATGAGATCTTTGCTCTGATTAGCCACATACGGACGAGCATTGACATGCAGCAAAACAATGCCCTTGCTCAACTTTCCTCGTCTTTTGTTCTGGATTGAACGGCGCAGATTTTTCAAGGTCTCACAATAAGCTGCTGCATTGATTGTCTCATTACGAGGCAGAAATTCCACAAGAAATACTCCTTTTCTGTCCCAAAAAACTGTGCACATAATTTTCCGGGCAGAAATTGTTTGCTTAAACTTCACTTTTCCGGGTGAATCCGAATGCCGCCATTACATGGACTGTTGCTTTGATTCAGGTGTGACGTAGGCCACCCATGTTTCATCGCCCGTAACAATTTGGCTTTAGAAATCATCACCGTCGTTGCGGTACCGCTCAAGGAAAGTCAATGCACTGCCTAAACGTTTGGTTTTGTGCACAACCGTCAACATTTTCGGTACCCAACGTGAGCACAATTTTCGGTAATTCAAGTGCTCGCTCACAATGCCATTCAAAACACTACGCGAAACATTAGGAAAGCCATCACACAAGGAGGACATCGTAAAGCGTCTGTTTTCTCTCACCTTATTGTCCACTTCCTGCACCAAACTTTCATTAACGACCGAAGGACGCCCACTCCGTTGTTCATCATGCACATTTGTGCGGCCATCTTTAAATGCTCTCACCCACTTTCTTACTATTCCATCACTCATAATGTTTTGTCCGTAAACTGCACAAATCTCACGATGGACATCGATCGGTTTTAGGTCTTTAGCACTAAAAAATCTTATAACAGCCCGTACTTCACAGTCGGCGGGACTCACGATTATCGGAGGCATCTTAAACACTCAGTAAACAACGTAAATAAGGTAGAATCAGACTGTAATGGCGTCAGTGCGTAGGCAAGACATGTAGGTCCCCGGTGCGCATACGCAGAACGCCCACCGCAGCGCTGCGGTCGCGGTGTGGAAAAACGGTACTTACTTAAAAAACATGCCGTACATAACATGAATTAGACCATCATCAGATGAAATTTGCTCTTCCGGGGGATAACTAGGGGCATTATCCAACAAAATAAGTGCTTTCTCTGAAAGACCTTGTGTTCCAAGAAACTTTCTCACCTAAAATTATTACATAATTCAAACTTTTAATTTTTAAAGTTTATGACACGCATAATTTAATAAATTCACTTCAGGAACAAACAGTTCATTGAACCATTCCTTAAAAATTAATCCATGCAGACTTTGAGTGTTTGTAATGTACAGGAATGTAAGAATTCTTAATACTTTTTTAAGCTTTTCCTATTACTAAAGGAGTCAATGCAGACCAGTCGCATTTGTACCTGCTAGAAACGTTATTTCTTTGGCTATTTTTCCTTTCGGGGAGCAGTTTTTTCTTCAGTGGATACGTAGGTTTTTCCGGGCAGAAGCTCCCAGTACAAGCCAGTTTCATCAGCGTTGTACACCTTATTATTGTCTAAGTTTTTTTAAAAATGGCGAAACCAGCTCTGGTTGAGCGCCAGTTATTGCTAGAAATTGTATGCTAAATCTTTTCTTAAATTTGTATAGCTACCCTGAGCTGGCAGAAAACGTAGACTGGCCTCCATACAACTCTCCGTGAAAATATCTGACTTTCTCTTTTAAAATTAGACCACTTATTGGAGTATTCCTCTCTCGCCGTAAAAACCATGTGTACAAGGATTTTTCCATTCTCGGATACTCTGAAGGTCTAAGAGATATTCGTTTAGATGCTCCAGAAAATGTCATGGGAACTGTTGAAGTAATCTGGGCCTTTTTGTTCTTAATCGAACACACTGTAGATTTGGCTATTCCATTTTTTGATAAACAGGTTAAAAAACCCTCTGAATCATAACGATAACTATACGAATATAAATAGTTAATATGTACAAAAAATATAGCCATTTAGAACTTACTTTAGAATAACATTATATATCACGATCGATACTTACGCGATACTCAACTAAAAATTTTTTTTAGTACCGAAAATTGTAAGTAGAAAATCAGGAGTCTATTTTTGAAAGAATTGAAGATGTTTTAGCGAAAACACTTAAGATAACTGTTCATGTTTCAAAGGCAACTAATTTAAATTAAAACTTCCTTTTAGACTTGGTTCACAAATTGCCTGTGTTTTGCAATTTTTTTACCATTTGCTGGTTTCATATTTGCCCTTGTTCCCTTTTGACTCCCATATATATATATATATATATATATATATATATACATATTAAATTTCCACTAGTAAATTACCACTGAAAGATCAAAGGGTTGTTCGTTATAAACACGGAAAACCTTGTGTGTATGTATATACAAGGTTTACTCAGAACACATAATCATCTGGATAACAACTAAAACATAATGATATTAAGGCTCGCATTATGTACAGATCACTTTCGCATGACTGACTACACTTAGCTGCATATTAAATCCACTGAAAAGGAAAATGTATACAATTTAGTTTAGGGGTATGAGTTTCGCCCGTTTGCTAATGACCATTAAATAATAATTAATTAACTACAACTACAATGACAACATTACCATCGTGTCTGCAAATATTCTACGGAGGGTCATTTCATGTTGTATCAATTATCCGTATCAATTTTCTTTTACACAATGAGTTGGTATTCTTAAAAGACAGTTAAAGTAAATAAAAAAACATTAGTATGCAAATAGTTTATTTTTTCTTAATTAAATTAGTCAATTGAAGTTTATTTTACATGCCAAATCAGGAATTGTGTAGGTTACAAACATAATACAATATTACATATTTGTCATTTGTGCTATATTCGGGGATTAGAACTTCAGATCTGTTAGTTTTTTTACTAGATCTTATGAAGATTTTATAATATTTTCTTTTCTAAAACTCGATGTCATGTTGTTGTATTATTTGATAAAAACACTACAGCAATTAAATATAAAACGCATTCAAGGAAGACACAAATTATTTTACTATTTAAAATAGAACATGTCAACCCTACAGAATTTCTTGTAATAATCTGCTTAGCAGACACTAACTTACTTCTTCATTTTCTTATCCCTTATTGTGTTTGTATCTTTTCCATTACAGTCGTGTTGATTTATTATATTCTTATGTGCTTAATTATGAGTTGAACAATTTGGGAAAATGTTTACTAATGTTAATCGGAAGTTACAATTTTCAAATTGACTATCTTCAACAATAAAAAAGTATGGACTATGTTTAATGTTTATTATTCCCTTCTTATGTGTGAATGAAAAAGTGTATGGTAAGCTATAGTGGCTAACTCAACCCCTGCTGCGTAAGTAAGTTTGCCTAAGGCATAAATGATACTAGATAATTTCGAGCTTAAGTTTCCAATATGATATTTCCAGTCCAAACCCAAATCCAGATGCGTCTCTAGGAATTTAATATTTGTCGAGGGAGTGGTATGTCTATTTGTGAAAAATATGCTACTCGTTTTGTTAGAATTTAGGAATAATCTATTTGCAGCAAACCACTGGACTGCTGCTGAACATCACCAAGTCCGGGTCCGGCACTATTTATATCCTTTTTTACTAAAAAAGTAGTATAGTCCGCAAATAATACAGTCTTAGCGCTAATATTACATGGCAAATCATTAACATAAATTATGAACAACACGGGCCCCAGTATGGAACCCTGAGGGACACCATGTTTCACACAATTCTCCCAGCTAACAGATGAATTGAAGAAAACCTGTTGACTACGATCAGACAAGTAAGACTTTAAGAATTCCAAGGCATTCCCACGAAAACCGTAATATTCAAGCTTCCGTAATAGGCGCTCATGAGATAAGCAATTGAATGCCTTAGAAAGATCGCAGAAGACTCCCTTCACAGAGCAACGATGTTCAAGAGCGTCATCAACAAAATATATCAGCTGAAGAATAGCATAAGTCGTCGATAAACCTGGTCGAAAACCATATAGTTCTACGGATAGAAAGTTATTTCTATTAAAATAATCAATAATCCTACTTAATAAGAGTTTTTCAAAAATCTTTGCCATCACAGGAATAATTGCTATGGGACGATAGTTTGCAATATCGTTCCGATCACAATTTTTAAAAATAGGTATAATTTTGGAAATCCTCAAGCACCAATTACTCAATTACGCACTCAATTAAGTACCAACGTTAAAAGAACTGTTCATTATGTGAGAAAGAACTATTGCCACATAAACAATAATGCCATTCATACCATAAATATCCCTACAGGGTTTAGACTTCAGAGATCTCGTAACTTCAATGATTTCGCTTTCAGTAACTGGTGCAAGAAAGAACGAATTTTTATTGATAATAGATTTGTGTTTTAGTAGATCATAAGAAGAAACAGTCGTGACAAGAAGGTTCTTATGGAACCCTGTGACCATATTCGCAAAGTAATGGTTGAAGTCGTTCGGCGATATATTTATGTTTTAAGTGTCGGTTGATGGATATTATTTTCCAGATTTCTCTAGATTTGTTTGTGGAATTTCTTAACCTATCAGAATAATATTTCTGTCTTGTTTTTAAGAGAAGACCATTGTAATCTTTCTTTAATTCTTTGTATAAATTTAAATTTCTTTTGTCTATTTTCGTAGCGTCTAATAAGACTTTCTTATTTATAATTTCAGGCGACAATCGAAGTATGTGGGATGTATTTGTCCGAAAACTTTGCTTTTTAACAAGAGATGAGGAGGCATCGTGGTGCCTTACAATTATGTTTAGAACTTTTAACATTTTATTCTTCACATGGATTTCATGAAAATATAAAATACAGGAAGTCATCTCATACGCGGATTCCGTATTCGTCGGAATTTCCAGTTATATGATCCTTTTTCAACCGGAACAATTTTTCCTTCCATCTATCTTACTCCACTATGAGGAATGGATGACGTGATCTAGTTTGCAATCCATTAAAATAGCCATAGTATCCCAGAACGGAAACTTAAATCTTTTCAATTAGGAGAAAGTTATAGTAACTTGATTCAGTTGCTACTCGAAGAAATTTTTCTCGCGTCCTCTTTATTTATTAATTTCCGCTAGTAGAAATAAGTGACATAAAAAAATTCACAACCAAATTAAAAAAAAAAAGTTTATAATCACCGTAATCTCGTAGTTTTCAATACATCTATGCAATTCCAGAATAACAATCCAAGGCTTTACAAGGAGGTTTTAAAATCCCTGAAAGTTTCAGCTATTTGATTTACTTTCCTATGGAAAAGCTTTTTTTTCGATCATAAATTCAAAGATGTATTAAATGAAGATGCACTAATGCAGAATCCCATCGAAAGTCAGTTTGTGGTTATCCATTGCGTTCATTATAGCTGGAATGCAAATTGTAATTCAGGCCTTCTCAATGTGGAAATTCTGATGATCACAGGAGTTCTTCAGGTTATCTTATTGACATGTTTGCATATTGTAATGGGAAGGCTCATTTCTAACGAACCATGGAACACCAGGCGCTTAAAGATTTTTTTATGTGACTTGCAGTAACTGCCTATTTTTCCTATGACAGTTTCTTAAATTAATAGTTAAAATTCAATGTTAACAGTACTTTTGTTGTGTTGTAAGAATACTCCAAAATTGTACTTTTGCAACCCATTACATTGGAATTGTTTTAAGTTCCCAAAACGAAACTCGACATTTAAAACATGTCACAAGGGGTGATTCAACGCTTTAGGATGTTAAAATGAAAGAAAACGTAAAAATTGTGTGCGACACAAAATGTTTCGTTTTATTCAAAAGAGTATCTTATTAAAATTATGTTTTGAAGGTAATCTCATTTAAATATGCACCACGACTCGACATACGCGTTGTTTTATTTTGGCGTTGATGTCGTGTTCAAGAGTTTATTTTTTTACGAATGAGAACCCATCGACAACCATTCAAAGAATCCGGTTCTCCATGATTTCCAACTTCATATAGGAACCCGTAATATTCGCTTAAATTACTGATATGTACAACATCGGTGGTTTAAAAGCGGATTTAAGTTTACTTTTCCAAATCGCCATCACATAAAATGCCTCCAGCGATAGTCGCACGTGATCCCTCGTGATCTATATATGTACATGTTATATAAATACATCCCTTTCCTCGATAGAGTTTAACATAGAGAGGAAAACAGTATTAAAATGTTTTTTATTCAGTCGTAAATCACTCGTGGCTATTTTTACGTTGTCTATATTATCAATACGCAAATATTTAATTACATGAAATGGTACTGCGAAAAGTAAAAAGATTTTCTGCTAATGTTAATGCGTTACTACCCCACCTGTAATGTACTGCATTACACTTCAAAAGCGGATGTTAAGGGATCCAAGCAGTATACCATTAACACACATTATTTGATGTCAACACATA
The DNA here is from genome assembly GCA_935421215.2 of Melolontha melolontha. Taxonomy (NCBI): domain Eukaryota; kingdom Metazoa; phylum Arthropoda; class Insecta; order Coleoptera; family Scarabaeidae; genus Melolontha; species Melolontha melolontha. Next base: position 32,304,387 of record OW285244.1, on the reverse strand, counting down.
TTACTGCAAATATAAGTTACCCTGTTTAATTTATTTGTAATCTCGCCCTTCTAATTCAACGGTAATTAACAATGAAATGTAATTCATACCTTTTGTCATGTATTTTATATATGTATGTATGTTTGTATGTCCGTACAATATTTACCTAACAATGAAATATTTACTCTGTCCTACGCGTTGGAAAAATATCTTTCAATATTGACTGCATCATATTTTGCAAACTAGATAAGTCAACAATAAAACTTACAGGGTGTATGTTATTTTGTCCAGTAATTTCAAAATTGAATGCTTAAAATTAAAATTACAAAAAACTTAATACAATTTACACTGTTTATAGTGAAAAACTATTTATAGTGCAATTTTTTCAAGCCCTAGAATATTTTAATGAAATTTCATCACTCAAGAAGAAATTATATTTTAAATATCACGATTAGTCGGCAAATTAAGATCATTTACATCACTTGATGAAAGAAATACAAAAATATGATAAGGCATGTGTGACAATCTAGATTCAGAGCTTGCTGATATTCTTCTTTCCATTCGTGATGGTGCTGCAGACGAGGTAGATGGTTCCTCCATATGAATAATTATTTAGAAATTACAAATTGTTGTTTTTCAAAATCATAGAAAAATTATTTATTAGTTAAGAATCCATTTTAGGCTATTTTTTTGTGTTAATAATTGTTATCTGAACTAAAATTTCAAAAAATTTAGAAATACCTTTTCAGCAAACCTATTCTGTGCAATCTACTATAATTCTATAGAATTTTATTGAAAATAATATACATTTATTAAGAAAAATATTATTTTTTTTTTCTGGGGCTCCAAATCCGACTTGTTTTTGTTCGTATTTTTTGTGACTATAAAACGAAAAAATATGTTTTTATGAAAAAGATCGTAGAAAAATTATTTATTAGTTAAAAATACATTTCAGGCTATTTCTTTAGGGTTAATAATTGATATCTACACTAAAATTTAAAAAAAAAATTGATTTTAATAGTGGTTCAGAAAGGTGGCAGAAATACTTTTCCAGCAAACCTATTCTGAGCAATCTACTATAATTCTATGGGACTTTATTGAAAATAATATTATAATAATAATAGTCTTTAATACCCAACAGGTAACCCCAATTACAGGACACAAATGTGATAATTACAATATTAAAACAGAAGAACGTTATAATTAATATAAAAAATAGGTAGGTAAATAAAAGGTTAAACAAATGTAAAAAATAAAATTAAAAACAAATTAGCAGAATAATATAACAAAAGAAAAAAAACGTATACATATACACACACACACATATATATATACAATATATATATATATAATATTTGCGTGACCTTGGTATGATAAGGTAAACTTAATAAGTCGGCGATTAAAGGTCTGGTTCATTACTTCAAAGTATATATCTTTAAAACAACCCTACATGTTTCGGCAATGATGCCTTTGTCAGGACAAAGGCATCATTGCCGAAACATGTAGGGTTGTTTACAACATCCAATTTGTCTTGCATAAGAGAAGTATCGTTGACGTTAGTTATTTCCGAGTATATCTTTAAACCATCCGCATATGCTAAAACTCGACAGGTGATTGTAGCCAGCAGATCGTTAATAAACAACACGAATAGAAGTGGTCCCAAGTTGGAACCCTGAGGCACACCAGATTTTGCAATGTATTCAAATGAGCGAAAGCCGTTGTAAGATACATAACAATGTCGATTTTTTAAGTACGAATTCATAAAATTTAAAGATGATGGTGCAAAGTCAAAGGAGCAAAGTTTAGAAAGTAAGGCTTTGTGACTTATAGTATCAAATACATGCGAAAAGTCTGTATAAATAACATAATATACATTTATTAAGGAAAATATCTATTTTGAAAATTTCCTGGGTTCCAAATTCGATTTACACCTATGGTCTCTTCAGCAATTTTACTCAGAATCATCTATAGATTACTTTTTGCTATATACTTAATCGAAAAAAAATAGACCCACCCTAATGTAATATATTTTTCTGTAATCTCTGTTTCTTTTTTCGTGTTTATTTGTATAGTTTTGATTAGGTTTCGTGCTTCGGTGTATGTGTAATTTTAAGAGCTAATTTTATTTATTTTGCTTTATGTGCACGATTTAAAACCTAAGGTTCGCAAATTTTGCCAAATGTATGTGTCAAATTCTTTCTGAAAACACAGGAAGCATAATCCACCCTTTTAGTATTAAGACTTTTAACTCCAAATTTGACCAAGAATATCGTCACCTATTGTTAGTACGCTAATTTATACACACCTTGTATATACAGATTTCTTGCTTTGAGTTGACTATTTGCATCCTCTCTGTTTTATTTTTCTTGTTCAAATCAATTTTAATTTGCTGTATTTCATTTGTAACTTCACTATTGTTTTTCTAGCGGCTTTCTTCATCGGTTTAGTTTTATAAGCTTTCCATTAATTATAGTTTTTGAAATTTAGCATAAATGATGAAAAAACTTAACCGAACTATTGGGCTGTTTGTTACTATTGGGCAGACCAAATAATTACCAAACTGGACATGTATCCAAAGAAGAGAATGTTGTGCGTTAATAAAGTAATATTTATTATAAAAATTTGCAAAAGTTTTTAGTAATCAAAGAAAAAACGACCAGTTTTAGCAAGCAAGAAAGGAATTGCTTTTAGAAATGATTTAAACTATATACTTCTTGGACAATTCAAAAAAGGTTCGTAGAGTTAGGTTTGCAAATATTACACTGAGCCTTCGTATTTCTAACACATTCAATCATTGCAAAATTTTTTGATTGAAAAACAAATGAGTTTTTCCAAATTACAACAATTCTTCGCTACTGAAAGATGAAAAATTGTCATTTAAAATTAAAAAAAAATATATTCCTAACTTTTACTTTATTTAAAAAAAAACAACAAAACTTTCAAACAGATTTAACAACAATTTTATAACAATACTAACACACTCGTTCACGCAGATATTCAGAGATTAATAGGTAATTGGCGCAAAATATATTATTAAGGAATTATTAATTTCCTATTTCTTTCTGTAGATTAAATAGATTAAATGAATACCTTCTCTAAAACGAGAATAAATCGTTGCATTGTAAATATTAAAACGCTATAAATTTCCCTACAGAAAGTTTCAAATATTAATAAAATACGTGGCGCTGTCGTGAACTGAAATAAACCAGGAGTATTAGGTAAGTTTAACACATTGTATGTTGAACTTGTCTAGCTGCAAGCTACGGCGAATACTACAGAGCACAACCATATCCACCAGAACTACGTAACTTGTTATCCCATTCCCTGTGTAGAGCTTTAAGCAACTTACCTCATCTTTCTGTAATTATGAAATAATACTGTTTTCCTGAGCTACCCTTCATACTTAATAAATTCATAAAATGTCTAAAACTTTTCTCTTTTTCACTTGTTTTGTTTTGCGCGTCGTTGCTTTCTTTTCATTCTTAAAACAAATCACACCTATATGAAACTAAAATGAGGTACAAGAATTTACTAACGAAGAATAATTGGTACACGAAAATACTCTTTTAAAACGGCAAGAATGTTCTTTTATAATATGTTATCATGGATGTGCATGTAAGTTGGTTAGAATTTATTAAAGTCTTATCCGGAAGGAAGTATAATTTAATTAAAAAATATCGATTCGTATTCTTGGAAAATATACGTTTATATTTTACGTGTCGCGATTTTAGTTTTTCTTATAAAAGTTTGTGAGATTATATGAAAACTGGGCGCATCTTATATAGTGATGGAGAAATTTATAGAACCATGTAAATATAGGTTAAATTAGAAAACGATATTGTGATAAAAATTAGGGTGAAGAATTATCATTTGAAGTACTTTTTAAATGTACAGTGTTCAAAAAAAGTGTAACATATTAGTTATATTTTTTTTAAATCGAACGTCTTGTATTTTTTTACATTTTGTGATATTTCTAATGATGTGTATTAACATGGATATAAATCTCCGAACTGTTCTTAATCGTCTGGTGTGCCATAGAACTCTAATTTGGGTCCATTGTTTGTTTTTGTTTTGTATATCGGAATAGCGTTTTAATATTGAATAATAGCATCAAATAATTAAGTGATATACCAAATTCATTTTATTATAACCCGTTCGATGACGAAGAATTAATGGCATATAGGAGAATGTCCATTAACAGGCTTCCTATAAACTCAATGATATAATTGATTGCTCCAACTGCTTGGCTAACTAACACAAAAAAAAACATTGCAATAGAAAGTCCGTGTACGCGGCTGACCATACTTTACATAAATTAACAGAAATGCTTTGGTAAACAAACATTCACTATCTTTATGAATAGTAGTAAAGTTGTATTCTTCTGATTCGCATAGCTTAAACGCTATTCAGTGGCAATTATATAACAAGTGTTCATTTGAAAAGTCAATCTAGATTACTTTGAAATTTTGATAGAATAAGACGCAAATATAGTAGTATGATTGTTGTTCCGTAAACGTAAATCCAAATGACATTTGATAATGTCAATCACAAATATCAGTTAGTGCATAAAATAATCGTGCGTCGATTCTGGTTTAAATAAATTGCTTCTCAGTTTTAAAATGACTTTCACTATAGAACATAAAATTTTTTTAGTCCAGGCTTATTTTCGAAGTGGTAATAAAATTGATGGTTTATCGGTTTATTCAGTTCAAGATTGCATGGTAGAATTTCAAGTTGAGTTTCCACATTTTGTAATAGATTATATACAATTTAAGAATACTTTGGATAGAACTTTAAAACTTTTTTTCTGAAACTGGTAGTCTCTTAAGAAAATCAGGCAGCGGAGCAGTTAAGAAACGTACACCTCAAGTTGTCAATCGTGTTGAAGAAATAATGGAAAATGTACCACAAACATCTGTTCGACACATTTGAGTCAACAAATAAACCTTTCTTTTGGTACAACTCACAAGTTATTAAAAAAAGATATTCAACTTTATCCATACCGTGTCACAGCAGTACAAGAATTGTTAGAAATTGATTACCCGCGTAGACTACAGTTTTGGAATTGGTTTGTAAATATGAACAATAATGGAGAACTTTCGCAAAGAGTCATCTTTACTGATGAAGCATGGTTTTATAAAACGGGATACCTAAATTCACAAAATACAAGAATTTGGAGTATTGAAAATCCACATGTAATTAATGAAGAATCGCTACATCCAGAGAAAATTGGTGTTTGGGCAGCGATAAGCCAAAGGCGAATCATTGGACCAATATTTTTTCAGGGAACGTTAACTGTTCAAAGGTACCATACGGAAATTTTACAACCATTTGTCAATCAGTTGCATGATGATGAACTTCAAAATGCATATTTCCAACAAGACGGAGCACCTTGTCACTGTACTGCAGAATGTTTGGATTATTTAGGAGAATTTCTTGATGAGCGTATAATTAGTCGGAATACTGAAATTGCCTGGCCGGCACGTTTATGCGATTTAACACCTTGCGACTTCTTTTTGTGGCCTTATCTAAAAAATAACATATTTCGAACACTATATTGAATTTGAATGATATGCTACAGAGAATTGAACAGAAATGCATGGAAATGAATAACAATCCAGTAATGTTGCAGAATATCATCAGAAATCTTGAACGGAGGATTTTAAAGTGCATTGATCTTGAAGGACAACATTTTCAACATTTGTTATAGTTTTCAATAAATACCTATTATTTGTTATTTATTTGTATGTATGAAACTGTCAGAATATACGACTTCGTAGGTTAAGTAGTAAATTTTAATTTACGACATACTTCAAAATGTTCTCAGTAAATCACATGCTATAGATTGACTTTTCAAATGAACACTTGTTGTATATAGAGTGTGTTTCACTTTTCATGGGGACACCTAAATAACTTTTTTATTTTGAAAGCAATTAATTTAAAATTTTTATCAGTTGTGTAAGCCACGACAATGCACCTTTTTGTGTGAATAGAGTTTTTATAAAGTGAATATCTAGCCAACTATAATTAAAATAAAAAGTACTATTTCAAGTAAAGTCATGCTAGCGATTAAGATAAAGCAAAAAAGTATTAGGAAAAGTTTTTACAAATCACTCAAGAACCCCTAATAACAAATTTCTCTGAAAATTTGTCACTTTTAAATTCTTTTACATTTTTATGCTATCTGTAGATAATAGTTTCTTATTGCAATAATAAGAGTTCCATGAAGCAAAAAATAATTTGTTAGTTCAAATGTCAATTTACTAAACAGTTTACTTCAGTTGTAACTATTGAACTTTGCTGAGCAATGGCCGATAGACATTTAAGTATTGCTCAGAAAATAGAAATTATTCGAATTGTTGGTGATAATGTACGTTCTACCCGAGAGGCTGCTAGAAATATCTCGTAAACTCGTGTGAGGATTATTACGATACTCTTATAATATTACTGCATCGAAATGGTGTTCTCGATTGCTCAATTCTCGTTGACGTGGTTTAGCACCATTTCCAGTAGTGTTGAAAATATTATTCATGTAGGCTACAGTTCGATGACGGACGGGTGGACGTTCAGGATGTCTCGCGTTAAACTCTTTAGCAGGCTCTCGGGTAGAACATACATTATCACCAACAATTCGAATATTTTCTACTTTTTAAGCAATAGTTAAATGTCTATCGATAGTTACAACTGAAGTAGACTGTTGTGAATTGACGTTTGAACTGACAAATTATTTTTTTGCTTCATGACACTCTTATTATTGCAATAATAAACTATCATCTACAGATAGCGTAAAAATGTGTAAGAATTTAGAAATGAAAAATTTTTAGCGAAATTTGGTATTAGGGGTTCTTGAGTGATTTGCAAAAACTTTTCCTTTTGCTCTATCTTAATCGCTAGTATGACATTATTAGAAACACTACTTCTTATTTTAATTATAGTTGGCTAGATATTTACTTTACAAAAACTCTATTCATACGAAAAGGTGCATTGTCATAGCCTACACAACTGATTAAAATGTTGTATTGATTACTTTCAAAATAAAAAATTATTTAGGTGTCCCCATTAAAAGTGAAACACACTATATATATATTTTAACAAATTTTCCTTTTCGAGTTCATTTTCTCGATTACGGTACATTTTAGTGCCAACAAACTACAAATATTCTTAATCTACGAAAAACAAGCTCTAATATTACAGGTGATAAGCTTCATTTTCTCAAAATTTGAAACTTGCCCTAATTTGACAGCCCAATGACGTAACACCTCGCCAAACCAACTTTTCAACTACTGCTGCAATATTCCACAATTTACTTTATCATATAAAAAATTACTCGTCTCAATGTATTGATTACGAATCCGTAAGAAAAAATGGGGTCGTTTTTTTCCGCTTCGAGCAATCCAACCTCAAAATCCAAATCCCTACGAATATCACCTATTTTCTCGATTTTTTTCTATTGAACCATACAATTACCGCAACTGAGCTTTCAATATATTACACACACATCGTTCCTATAACGTCCCATAATTTTCTCAATCAGCTTAATTAGATAAAGTTAATTTGTTCTGTATACAAAGAAAGAGTGCAGAAATACAGTAATTAACGTTTAATAAAATTAGAGTTTCGGAAGACAAAATCGTTTTTTTTTATGAATTCCTTTGGTTTACGCAAAATATATACACGTCTGAATAATTTATAGGAATGCCAAATAGAATAATATTTTTTATACCTTAATGCAAGGTGGGAGAATTGGTCTATTAATGAATGGAAACAGGTTTTATGGGACAATAAATCACCCCGTTGTGCGCCGACGGCTAGGAAAATATGGTAGAGGGTCTGCAATAATTTGGAAACGTTTCACTGGGGAATCCATTGGAGATTTAGTTAACGTAAACGAATCAATACAAAAGATTATCTACGCATATAGTAAGAGAATACGTCATTAAGTGAACCACGATTATTTTCCAAATATAAATAAAGACTGGCTTGAAACAAGGATATATGGGAGTAAAAATGGACTTGGTACTTCAAAAAATTAATGAAATGATTACTGATTACAAAGCAGTCACAACTATAATTACAATAGCAAAATGTTGGGATATCGATGAATAAGCTGGGCTATTTTAATAAGTATATAATTGAAAAATCTTAATTTGTTTTCTGTCCACACAGTCTTAGTAATTATTAAATATTGCCACATAGGTATGCAAGCAACGGCGTCAATGCGTTGGCTTTACTGAAATAAAAGTGTGCGCTATCTAGAAATATGGTTTTCGTTCGAATTACACCTACGCGTATTCGTAAATACGTATGTAAATAACTTCACACTGTGATAGCTATTCATGTATTCATGTATTCATGTACTACATACAAGTAACACGAGCTGGTAAATTGAGTCCCGAACCTCTTGCTTGTCCACGCTTCTGTGAGCCGACCGAGAATGGCGGTGTTTAATAATTATAAATGTAATTGGTACACCAGAAAGTTTACTTTGTTTTTTATCACTTTATTACAACAGATAACGTTACTGCAGTACACACAGTTTACATTAAAAACATGTGAATCTCAAACGAAATTAACAATGCGTATGAGAAGCAAAGGAACAATTAAACAGGTATACATAAGTCATAACCAAAGGGAATTACATGAAACCCTTAATAAAGAATTAAACACTATCAAAGTAATCCTCAATTAATAACGGTTATGAGGTAAATTCAATGAATAAAGTTATAAAACGTAAAAAACAAAAGCTACTTACTATTGGGAATTAACTTCCAATCCATGCCTCACCAGCAAATCCTCGTAGACTATATTGCGTTTTGTATAGACTCAATCCAGCTTGTAACTCATTTCAAACGTTTACGCTGAACGCGTTCAATTTGATTCGTGTAGGTCATAGATTGAGTACCAAATGGTAGACGTATATTCCAACTTACTGACGACATATGCGAGATATAGAGGTTTAATGGTACCAACATTAGTGAAACTTCGAGACATTCTGATAATAAAACCCAGAGACTTAACAGCAGGTCTAGTGGCGTTTGAGAGATGATCGTTGAAGGCCAACTTACTGTCGAATGTAACACCAAGATCCAATGCAGAACTTCGTTTCTCATCGACGTTATAAAGAGAGTTTGTGGAATTTATTTTCCTTGTGAAAGTTACAACACAGCATTTTGAAATGTTTAAATTACATTTTTTCATGCGACACCAGCTGTGGACAGTAACCAAGTTCTGTTGCAAAAAATCCACATCAGTTATGTTTGTAATAGTGTAATATACTTTAAGTTCATCTGCATAAGCCAATACATTGCAGTCAAGTGATGCTATTAGGCCATTAATAAATATATTAAACATAAGCGGGCCTAAGTTGGAACCTTGAGGAACTACAGAAGTCGGATAAAAAAATCTTGATTTATAGCCATTGTAAGTAATATAGTTTGCTCTATCTATTAAGACAAGAATGGCAGATAGCTGTTATAATAAAGTGGTAAAGAACAAAGTGATAGTTTTTTTGTGTATCGGTATGATTTACTATCATCCAGAATTATTTTGTTATCAATTTAATTTATAGTGAAAGAAATGAAAAATCCATTACTATATATCCTTTAAACACTTAAATAGTAACTAAAAGCAATTATATTTAATAGTAAAAACATTAAATTATATAATATCATTATTGAAAAAATAATATAGTGTTTTTAGAAAAACTATTCACTAAGTATGTGTTTAGGTTTTTCCGTTCATTAGGGACGATTCTCTTTTGTCTAAGAAAAAAAATTATGAAGAATATAGTTAAATTTGAATTTCCCGCTTTTCCAGTTTATAAAAATTAACTGTTTTAAATAAGTTCAATAGAATTTTTATCCGAAAGTTTATATTTTCTGAATAAATTGGTATGTGTTTCTAAAATTCAATAAAGTTCAATTTGCAGAAGCATTTCTAAACTTTTCGACGGTAGTGTATGAATATTTTTAGATACGCGTAATGTAGGGAAAATTATATTATACACCTACATATAATATAAGTAAAAAGTTTTGAAAAACGAATCATTATTACAACGTGAGCGAGAAAGAGTGTGAGAAAAAAAGTAATGAACAACGAAGTTCGACACATTATATTTTTGTTAAGTTGTTTGATCACTTATTAGTTGAGTTTGTGTATTGGTCGACACATGTATCATTTTTATGTTTCATAAAATGACTCCACCACAGCGACGGGCTATCAAATCGAAATATTGGCGAACCTTTTTGGCGCTTGAACTTTCAACGTTTGATCTATGTTACACTATTTGGCTGGACCAGTCCGGTGCCAACATATTCAAATTTATATTTCATAAAAAGACGTTATTAATTTTATATATTTCACCTGAGAAACAAGTTGTATATTTAATAAAAATATTATTTTAGCGTTTCTTAGAGAGTTAATATTCAGAATAATTGGAACATGCATGAGTAGGTAAACCCCCACCAGTTTTGTATAATACAAAGGTATTTTTAATAATATAAAATATTATTAAAAACCTGGTGTGAAGAACACAAACACACACCAGGTTTTTAATAATATTTTATATTATTAAAAATACCTTTGTATTATACAAAACTGGTGGGGTTTACCTACTCATGTATGTTTCAATTATTCTGATACATTACACATGCGGTTAGTCGGTGTATGAGTGAAGACACAAACAAAATGCAGTTTCTAGAGGGATGACTGTGCCACCTTTGGAAAGGCGTCGTTACTTCACATTGGTTATGTGGACGGGGCGAGGTACTTCGGTTGTCTGACAACAGGCAGCGCTGAATTTACTTCTACGCCCGGTCTGGATAATTACGGTGATGTGGTGATGTGGTTCTTTTTTGTGAATGTGTCTGGAAATATTCTTTCTCCAGCAGGGGTGTACCGATGAGCCTGTAGAAAGGTGAAATACTTATCTACGTTTCTGGGGAGAGATATTTTCGGACAAGTTCACAAAAATATTAATACTTTTGTATTAGTTAATGTTCATTTACGCTCAATGTACTGCATAGAAATTAAACACTGGCGATTTCGTGAAAGTAAGAATTTAATACCAGTTAACACTAAATAGATTTTAGTTTAGTACTATTTAGTTTTTGATAAATTAACGCGTTTTGAAAGAATAATAAATAATGTACTTATGTCCTTTTCCAAGGATCCTACACAAAGTGTTGATGATGATGATGTTTCAAATATTCTGGATTTTGAAACTTTTAACAAAAAAATAATGTAAATTTTATTAGTATAGTAAATAGTATAGTAAAGTTGTTTGAATGGATAAATTTAAGAGTTTGTAGAGTGGATGAGCAAAAATATCAGCGCAGTCCTTAACCAAGTACGTTGGAATGGTATGGCCTCCAGCAGTATGTTCGTTCTTCGGTTCTTATTGCAAAATAGACTTGTAAAATTTGTTTAAACTATCATTTTGGATAAACCTCTGATGTCCGTTAATATTGATTTACCAGCAATTCATATGCATTCCATATTTATATTAAATATTCTAACACAAAAAGATAAACATAAATCAAATTACCAGGTAAGTCAATTTCTCAGAGTTGTCAAATTAAATATTTGCTGCAATCGTTTATAGTCCCTCATTGTGAAGATTATCTGAGCTGGCAAAATTAGATATGAAGATCAACTTAGCGACATACAGACAACGAAGAAGTATGTCAACAGTGATTGGTAAAACATTTAATTTAGTAAGGAAAGTTTTTCCTCTGCTATGATCTCTAAAGAGGAAATCTGATCTTTAGAAAAGCTTAGTATTGTTAAATGCACAATAAACCATCTAGTCAAGCTGTCTGGGTGGAATTATTTTTGTATGCGCAGTTTTAGGACGCTATGTTTTTTCACATAAAATCTAGATACCATAAGAATAATTGAAGCATATCAGGAAGTTATTTTACCTTCCAAGGATTATTTGAAGCAAATATAAGAAATTGGCTGGGAAAGAGCCAATCATATTGCTACCATGGGATGGGGCCTTTTGAATTTGTTATAATATTTATAATTTCTGCTTCCATTTTCTTTATGTTCTACACCATAGCATAAAGGAAAATTATTGTGCGTCACTTTGTACATCATTAAAATACATAGCTTTATGAATAGGATTTTACGAACTTTATCAAAGAGTATGGCAAGTGAGAGACTCGTTTCTATTGATATTATATCGTGTTTTCAGAATTCAATACCCTGCATATGAAAGACTAGAGAAGCTTAATTTCCGATGACTTTTTTGGAAAAAGATTTTCGATACGAACAACCTCTGTTTGAGATACCATAGATAGGATGTATTTATATTGTCATTACTACAATAGGGATTCTAATTGTTGAATAATAGTTCTTGTAATAATATATTCGTTTCTAAATTACATCTAAATTCTATCACTTTAGAATATGTATATATGTTACCGTGAAAGACCGAAAGTAGTTGTTCTCGACATACACCGGTTAATGTCGACAGACACCAGATGAATAGGTGAAAGACCGAACAATTATTAGTTATATTATAAATTCAGCCCTTCACCAGTGTATGTCGACAAACACATATAAGCTTCGGTCAATGTCAGAAACGACAGGACATTTATTATAATATAAGTTTATTATTCATATTATTCACGTCACTGCAAACCATTCATTCTGGAATTTCCAGCTATATTTAATTTACCCTTCACAGGTATTTGTAATTTCTTGCATCTATTCAAATTCACAATAGGCTTATTAAGAAACGAATATTTAGTTCTTAGTTTTGTTCCATTTATTACCGTAGTTCATTACAATAGCTCTAGAATTTCCCAAATTCAGAGGGTTGTAAACTGTTTATATATTCTTTTAAATTCAAATTCATAGATCAGTTCCAAATGATCAATCGGTAAAGACAGTTCTCGCAGAGACTTATCTAATAGACAACTCGTGGGAGGTGAAACATCATCAACAGGTATTATAATTTGTGCTCGATGGCTACTGCAGTAAATAGTGATCAATTTCTTGAAAAGTTAAATACCCTAATAAGAAATAAACGAGAAGACAATTGTTTTTATTTTTCTCAAGAAAGGTACTCTAAAATCGTTTCTGAAGTAAATTCTGCTAAAAGTAAGTGCAGTACCCCTTTGGACTACAGACGTTTAAAACGTTTTGACATTTTAAAAGTTAGTGACGAACAAAAGTTAATTGTGCCATTAAAACCAGGAGAAACGAATATCCAGTATTATGTTACAAACGAAGAGTTGCTTAATATACTTTCCGAAACTCACATACGAACAGGCCATGGAGGAAGAACACGAATGCTAAAAGAATTGCAAGTTAAATACAAAAATATTACTTATGAAGTCATAATGCTCTATTTAAATTTATGTCAACAATGTCAAATGAAACACAGTGCTCCTAAAAAAAGGTATTGTTGTAAAACCAATGGTGAGTTCCGAATTAAACTCTAGATGCCAAGTCGATTTGATAGACTTGAAATCACACAGCGATGGCGATTACAAATTTATAATGGTTTACCAAGATCACTTAACCAAGTTTGTCCAGTTACGAGCGTTAAAAACCAAGAGAGCAGAAGAAGTAGCATATCACCTTCTTCAAATTTTTTTAATATTTGGTGCTCCCGCTATATTGTATTCGGATAATGGCAGAGAGTTCAGTAACCAAGTCATATCTGAACTATGCGCTGTGTGGAAAGATGTTAAAATAGCCGAAAGAGCCAATCAAGACATACAGAATATGTTAACTGCGTGGATGCATGATAATGATTCAAATAAATGGTCAGAAGGGTTGTCGTTTGTCCAATTCGCAAAAAACACAACTTACCATGAAGGAATACGCCAGAGTCCATATGAAGCTCTATTTGGCGTTAAACCAAAAAGAGGCATAGCATCGTCATCTCTCCCCAACGAGCAAATTGCAAACAATGAAACCGAGGAACAGCTAGAAGCTTACGTTAATACTTGTGAAGAAAATTTGGTTAGTGACCATATTGATGACCATGTTTTAGATGTAAGTGATATGGATGACCAAAATACCATTGGAGCCAATCCACCTTCATCTGCCACCAACAGGTCTTCATCTGAAGTGCCGACTGATCCACAACCCAGCACGTCTTCAACTCAAACACTGACTGATCTGCAACCGATTACGTCTTCATCTCAAGTGCTGACTAGGCAGCACGAGCTAATCAATTCAAGAAGAGTAGCAGCAAAAGAGAATCTACTACTCCAAGCAACAAAAATGTTGCGAACCTCAAAGAAAAAGTTTCCTGCGGCCCAAATTGGTGATACCGTAAGAATTAAAGTAACTAACGTCGGTCGTGGTCGTACAGATCCCTAAATGTGTTAGCCATTGTTGTTGGGATAGAGAATACAGACTTTTATAAATTAGCGAACAAAAATGGCACCTTCAAGCAGCTTTTCACTCGTAATCAATTCGCAATTTGCAAAGAAAAGTTAATTTCTATGGATGAGATTTCAGGTCAAGAAATTTCGGTAAGAGAAGCAGCTTCTGCTAATTCAAAAAGTGGAGGGCTATACACGCTGTAACTGTAAAAAGAAGTGTTCCACGGCTAAATGTAGCTGTAAAAACAATAGGTTTTTGTGTAATTCGAAGTGTCATGGTAGCTTAAGTTGTTGCAATAAATAAGGTTGCCATACATTTTAATTTCATTTCAAGAAATAAAATGCATTTTATTTGTTATATTAATATTATGTTTGTTGTGTTTGTTTTAAGTTCAACAATTTCTTTATGTTCATTTGAAAACTTCTTCCATGTTTTAATCAAAATAAATAATAACCTATAGAGTTTTATTTTGTTTTCTTTTAATAAACAAATTCTTTTAAACATACACCATGAGTCCATGATGAATGTTGACATTCGCCGGTGTAAGTTAGAAATAATGATATTTGATGAATATATCGGACATACGCCAAGTAACTTGGTGAATGTTGACATTCACCGGTATATCTCGACTATCACCGGTTTTCGGACTTTCACGGTAACATATATTTTAGTATAACCAGCAAAATAACAATAATTTTGATTGCAGTAAAGTATATCGACAATAAAAGTTTCAATATTACTAAAATTTTGATCACTGCATTGTACAAAATGCATTACCGTTTGTTACATTACATAGTAAAGCAGTAGAAAGAGCATTAGACCCATATCGAACAAAAGTACTACGTAATGCGTTCAAATTATTTTATAAAATTAAATTCAACTTTTACACACACTAAATGGCTACTTGAAATCATTTCGATGTTATATGAGAAACTGCAGACGTGAATTTAAATTTATTACCAAGTTGAGGATACAATATTCATAATTTAATTTCTATCTCGTATTACCCAGTTTATTATACACGGCTTGATTTAAGAATTTTATATATCAAATGATTATATATACGTTGTGTAAGGCATTATATACGAGTTTTAAATAAATTATGACTTCAAAAAGCAGACGCTCGCATTGATAAAGAAAACATTACATTTTCGAAATCACCTAAAACAATGAACACATTTAGCTATTACGTTACGTGATAAATTAGCTCGTAAAATATAATACAAAACATTCATAGAAGGATATTCTTCAGTAATTTTTTATGCAGAAATTTTGGTATAATTTTCTATACACGCTTTGTATAAAAGATTCAGTTTAAACTTTGTAATTATTCAGGACTATGTTTTGAACTTAAATTTTGCTTTTCGCTTTTATTACATAATTTACGATAACGTGACATATTCTTCTTCATTTCAATCCTAGTGCCACTCTATCTATTCAAGTGTAATAGGGTTGCAATATAACCACGTGACATTGCAAATACAAATATGTTTATGCATATTTGTATGCTAGGTAAACAGTTAATTTTATTCATATTGGTTTTGAATTATTTGTAACCAACATGACCATTTCATTTATAGCTGTAAACACATGTTTATTATCTTTATAATTTGTTATATTGAACTGCTATATTCACATTCAGAAAAGAATAGTACCAATGCTAAGATCATTGAACTGTTCTATTTATTTTTATTATAATTTAGAAATAAATTCTGCGAAAAAATTAAGGTTTCGTCTTCGATAAAAGTGTACAATAATTATATTGTAATTTACTAAAGTAGTGTGGAAAACATCGATTAAATTGTTCCGGTATACATATTTTAACATTAAAGTCATAAACGCGTCCTAAAACAACAGAATTCGATCCCGTAATAATAGTATAAAGAATTTATACGTTATTTGTATAAATCAAATTCGATTTGTGCGTGTAATATTCGGGAACAATGGCCTTTAACGATTTTCCTGTCATACAACCGTCGATTCTTTTAAAGGCTTCTTTTAAAAGTTGTTGGCCGTCCGCAAACTCTAACTCGGTTTTCGCGGTTACCCGCTAATACTATTTATTCTCTGCGCTCCAATAAACTTAAAAGGACGCATTTAATTTGTTATTTAAAATCGTAATTTCCGGAATACCTATTTAGCGAGTGCCGTCAATGGATATTGCAGGAGTTTATGGGAAAATGAAATATTAAAATTTTATATCACAATAACAACTACATATTTATACATATTTATATATATATATATATATATATATATATATATATATATATATACATATAAGTAAAAATTAATTAACGGGTGAGCGGTCTGTCAAGTAAAAAAAAACTCCTTTATTTCACTCTATATTTCATAACGAATTTGTTACTTCCTCAGGAGTGTAATTGAGAGGTAAAATTCAGCAAACAACGACACTAAACATGTTAAAATTAATCAAATTTAAAACATTAAATTAATATAATGTTGACGACGAAGGTTGACGATAAACCAACATCATATTAATTTAATGTTTTAAATTTGATTAATTTCAACATGTTTAGTGTCGTTGTTTGCTGAATTTTAACTCTCAATTACACTCCTGAGGAAGTAACAAATTCGTTATGAAATATAGAGTGAAATAAAGGAGTTTTTTTTTACTTGACAGACCGCTCACCCGTTAATTAATTTTTACTTATACAGTACGGTCGGTAATACTTAATAGTCTATATACATATATATATATATATATATATATATATATATATATATATATATATATAGTAAACCTAATCAGTAGGCGATTAAAGGTCTGTATATTACTTCAAAATATATGTATTTAAAAAACTCTACATGTTTCGGCTGTATACGCCTTTATCAAGAGAATACAAAATATGAATGACAGGATATTTTGTATTCTCTTGATAAAGGCGTATACAGCCGAAACATGTAGAGTTTTTTAAATGCATATATTTTGAAGTAATATACAGACCTTTAATCGCCTACTGATTAGGTTTACCATATCATACCAAGGTTACGAAGTTATTATATATATATATATATATATATATATATATATATATATATATATATATTGGTTAAAATAAATTAAAAACGAGAAAGCGGTCTGTCAATTAAAATTAATTTATTTATTATCTCTATATTTCACAACGAGTTTGTTGCTTCTTCAG
The DNA here is from genome assembly GCA_935421215.2 of Melolontha melolontha. NCBI lineage: Eukaryota > Metazoa > Arthropoda > Insecta > Coleoptera > Scarabaeidae > Melolontha > Melolontha melolontha. Next base: position 32,286,895 of record OW285244.1, on the reverse strand, counting down.
GAGATAAGAATGTGAAGCTCAAAAAATAAAAGTGACACACACAGACAATAAAATTTGGACACAATTAAAATATTCAAATATACATTCAAGTTTAACAATAATAATTCATGCATCAGAATTATTATTATTAAACTTGAATGAATCTTTGAATATTTTTATTTTTCCATAACAACTACAGATATATAAGTTTGACATTGATATACTTATATTTTAAATTTCAAGGCACTATGTGTCGAAACATGTAAGATTGTTTTAAAAATATACATATCAAAGTAAAACAGACCTTAAATCGCCGACTACTTTAAAGAAAACGACACTGCTGCGCAAGACGCGTCCCCGCCGCTTTACTTCTCCGATATGTTTATTGAATGTATTGTGTAGCATTTGATTGGATAAGCATAGGTCAGCATAAGGATAGGTCAGATGTAGGTGTGGTATACAAATACGTATTGCGTATGTATTCGTATTTCTGTCGTATCTATCGTCGACGACTGGGCACGCCTGGTGCTATAACCGTCCCTTCTCACTTGTCTAGTATACTGGTGGCGTATCGATTACCTACCCGCCGTTCTCTCACCCCAGTTCTATACGGTATATATACATATATATATATATATATATATATATATATATATATATATATATATATATAGAAGTATTTGTAATTCTGTTCTAGCAAAACTTGGACCATTGAGAAAGGAAATATAATTTCGAAACATGTATGGCGAATGAATACACATTTTTTTAAAAAATTTAGTTTGTTTTATCTAACCTACAAAACGCAAAAAACATACGAAAGAGGCATTGAAATATAAAGTCACAAAAGATACTGTATATATATATGATTGTAGAAAATTTCTTGACTGTACTAATATAAATTCACTAATATTTGTGTTATCAGTATGTTTACATTAAATTTCAAAAGTTCTTTCTCAATATTTCGTCATTTATTAAGGACTTCATCAGGGGATGAGCTAGAATTAAGCGTTGGCAGTCTTATTAATTACTTATTAATTGACACATAATTATAACTAACAACTTACAAATAAGAATCTGAACCTTACAGTACATAGTTCAAACATTACAGTTTTAGTTGTCGTTTAACAATGCAACGTACAGGTTTTTATTTGTGAGTTGCTAGTTACAATTATGTGTAAATTAATTAATAAGAATGCTAACGCTTAACTCTAGCTCATCTCTTGATGAAGTCATTAATAAATGACGAAATATTGAGAAAGAACGTTTGAATTTTTACGTAAACAGACCGATAACCCAAATATTAGTGAATTTTTATGTATATATATAAATATATTTAGCGTTAATAAGAATTAAAATTTATTTCTTATTTATTTTATTGGCCGTGTGCATAATATTAAAATAATATGCTTTTTTTTTTTGGTTTAGCGACCTTTATTGAAATTCAATTTACCTTTCGTTTGTAATTTTTTTTTTAGTTCTAAATCACTTGAAAAAGACTTAATTATATACAAAAAAGTCGAAACGTCGTTAGATAAATAAATTGAATTTCAATAAAGGTTGCTAAACCAAAAAAAAGCTTATTATTTGAATATATAAATATATATATATATATATATATATATATATATATATATAATAACTTCGTGACCTTGGTATGATATGGTAAACCTAATCAGTAGGCGATTAAAGGTCTGTATATTACTTCAAAATATATGTATTTAAAAAACTCTACATGTTTCGGCAGTATCGCCTTTATCAAGCGACATTTATATTCTGTCATTTATATTTTGTATTCTCTTGATAAAGGCGATACTGCCGAAACATGTAGTTTTTTAAATACATATATTTTGAAGTAATATACAGACCTTTAATCGCCTACTGATTAGGTTTACCATATATATATATATATATATATATATATATATATGTACGTATGTATGTATATACCGGGTGGTCCATTTATCGTGGCCCCCCCAAAAATTTGGAAGCAGTCAGTTTTATGAAAAAAAGTTTTAAGTAAAAGTTTTACTACAAGAAGTATCCTATCTGATGGTTAAGCAGTCGTACACCAAGGAGAACGTATGAAGATCATACGAAGGTCAATTTTTTTTTTTTAATAGAACATGGCATTTTTTTTCCAAATTCTGAAAAAGGATGTAATTGTGAGTAGAAAAGTACTAAAACTCATGTGGCCTAAAATTAAGATTCAGCGAAATATTCAAGAAAAACAAAAAAAAAATTATTAAAAGAATAACATAAATACACAAAATATCCGATCACCCCCGGGCTACACTAATTTAATTTAATCGGGACAATTGTTTCGGAAACTTCGGACTCATTAAAGTAAATGTTCAAAGTGTTGACCTTCAACCTCGATACACTTTAGAATTCTCCGACTAAACGAATCATGGACGTTTATTAGCACGTCTTCCGTAATTTCTGAGCATGCATTTATTATCCTTTGCTGCATATCTTCCGGTGTTGTTGGGGCAGTACGGTACACTTTCTCTTTCATTGAACCCCACAGAAAATAATCGAGAGGGGTCAAATCTGGAGAACGAGCAGGCCAAGATTTAGGTCCGCCGCGTCCTATCCAGTGATCGCTGTAATCCCTGTTTAATATTTCTCGAGCCGCGTGTGAATAATGAGCTGGACACCCATCATGTTGGTACCACATTGTGGCTCGCCGCTCTAAGGGTACATCTTCAAGTAGTGGCGGTAACGCATTGTGTAGAAAGTCGCTATACTTATTACCATCTAAATTGCCAGTAATAAAGAAAGGTCCAATTATTTCCATACCAATTATCCCACACCAGACGTTGACATTCCATGGATGTTGCCGGTCTACTTGTCGTAACGATTTTGGATTTTCCGTTGCCCAATAATGCATATTATGCCTATTTATCTGCCCATGATTCGTAAAAGTGGATTAGTCGGAAAATAGCACATTGAGAAAAAAGTTATTGCTATCGCGAATTTTTTGCTGCGCCCATTCACAAAATTGTACACGATGTTCAAAATCAGTTCCGTGAAGGTCTTGATGCATCGATATGTGGTATGGGTGAATTTTTTTGTGTGTCAGTATTCGACCAATACTAGTTCGCGAGATTCCAGACTGGCCGGCAATTTCTCTAGTACTGACGTGTGGATAATAAGCCGGTTTTCATGTATTGTTTCCAATTTATATTTTGTTTTTCTTGAATATTTCGCTGAATCTTAATTTTGGGCCACATGAGTTTTAGTACTTTTCTACTCGCAATTACATCCTTTTTCAGAATTTGTAAAAAATAATGCCATGTTCTATTTAAAAAAAAATTGACCTTCGTATGACCTTCATACGTTCTCCTTGGTGTACGACTGCTTAACCATCAGATAGGACGGACACTTCTTGTAGTAAAACTTTTACTTGAAACTTTTTTTCATAAAACTGATTGCTTCCAAATTTTTGGGGGGGCCACGATAAATGGACCACCCGGTATATTATATATATATATGTGTATACAGATGTCGTCGAAATAAAAAGACAACGTATGAAAAATGGAAAGATGTAATTACATAGAATACAAATACAAAATATTGTAAGTTAATTACAACGCGAATTTAAAACTCCATCCTTCGATCCCGCGCAAACTGACACGATATCCCTTCTGTTCGTCAGTCAAAAGGCTGAGACCAAATTTTTCACTCGTCTCATTTGCAAATAATCGGTTAAGGCGCTTTGCGAGATGTTCAGTTCTTTGGAAAGCTCTCTAATGATGTTTGAACAAACCGGTTTTACCACTTTTTGGACGTTTTCGTCTTTTTTTTTGAGGTCGAAAGATGTCCCGACCCCGACCGTTTCTCATCTTCAACCGACTCATTTCCGCTTTAAATTGGCCATATCACTTGTAAACAGACCTCAGAGTCACCACATAATCGCCATACGCTGATTTTAACATTTCGTGGGCTGCTTTCGCACTTTTTCGCAACATAAAACAAAACTTAATGTTAAAGCGTTGTTCAAAATCTATGATACGCAACAGACACGATAAACACGACCTCACTTTTCCAACTCTGAGAACCGACTGACAAGTCGCAACTTGTTTTAACGTGGTACTGACCGTCTGAATAAATCAGGCTATCAGATTTATTATTTTAAATAAATGCAGCGTCAGCAGTTGCTGCTATAAAAATTAATTCATTTTATTTTTTGATCACACCTTGTATTTGCATCCATATTTAATTTACGACCTTAAGTGATGTGCTTTGCTTGTGTAAAGTGTACGTTAACCCTGAGTGTAATAGTCTACTACTGATGATGACAACTTAGTTCTCGACATACATATCCAGGATTTAAAGTTATATTATGATAAGGGTTAACTTTTAGTAATTGTAAATGAATTCTGAAATTCTAATTAATACGTTTACTCACGATCGCTTAGTAGTCTGAACATTTCTAATCTTCTAACGGGCTAAAAAATGCGCTATTATATACCAAGGTAGGTAATAACACTTTACCGGCTAGCTTATGTCACATTTCCGACTAGGTAATGTCATTTCAGAATTTGTTAAACGTCAATGTCATTTAAATAAGTAAATTAAATTATAATAAAACTATTCACAAATCTTTATAAGTAAATAAGTAAGTAATTCAAATTTATTCGCTTTTGGAATTAATATTAATTGCTACATTAGAATTTTCATGACTGTTTACTGTTAGCGAAAGACCATGTTTAAAATCGTACGATAATAATTTAGTAATCTGTCAGAAAATATCACTATTAATTGTTACGTTACCTAATTAAAAGCATTTATCAAAATGCCATGAAATTTAATACTATTATATTTTCGAAATTTAGTGATTTAATAGTTTATATAATAATTAATTACTAACCGATCGTGAGTAAAATAGTATACAAACCTTGGCGGAAAGATTCATTCCCGTCTAGAGATTAAGGTCACCATGACGCTGCGCGTCTCGGTGAACTTACTATCTCTCGAAGGTAATGAATTACTTCCGCCTCGGTATGTAACATACTATTCTTTTGAAAACATTACCATAATATCCAGTAGTATTGAGAGTGATAAATTTTAAAACGAAAGCGCTGTATATATGTACCTATGTATCTATATGAATTTGTAAGCAATTTTAACCTTTGCAAATAAACTACAATTAGTCTCTTTTGTTTTTTTTTATTTAACGCGATTTCACTCTACGCCAGTATACGAACGAGCGAACGAATTGAAAGCATTCCCAAGATTTCATATATTATACTTTTTTCAACGTTCTCTTTCATGTATGCATGCCAGTGGGCACAACTACAGATATCTACGGTCACAAGCCGCTTTGCAAACGCGTATTTATTGACAGTCCCCGTTATAAAGCGTATAACATTACTAGAGGCTTCCGGGTAATATATAAACCAACCGCTCCTCATCCCAGCATCAATTTAACTACTCCATCAACCTGTTTGCCCCCTTGTCGCCTCCCGCCACAATTCCAGCCCCATCCTCGCCCAATTTCACCACACCCCGAAACCGACAAACAGTTACACTGGCGTGTTTTAAATATGTACAATTGTAAGCTACACATTTACATTTTCGAGTACCGGTTGACCGCGGAATATCTAAAACGAGAGAACATCCAGTTAATTACTGGTTTGACTCAGATACTGACGCTCAGGTACGTTACCTATGAATGCTAGAACGACGACTCAACTGGGGCTCTCCCTTCACTATATTTACTTCTATTTACTATTCCGAGTTCATCTCTTAACCGCCCTGGACAATGCAGAAATCCCAAATTCGAGCATTCGAGTCACGTCCAAATGTCACACTATATTCATTTTCAAATTATCTCTCCTAAGACAAAACAAGCTCACAAGAAATTCAAATTACATTTCACAAACGTCCGCAGTGCGTGGAAAGGGATAATAAGTGAAAAAAAAAGAACAAGATGGAAAAGCATTACTTTAAACCGACGTGTACAACTGTCAACGTTAAAAGGTAAAATATTTTACATTGTGGTTTAGAAAATATGGAATATGCATCGAAAGACATAAATATATTGAAGCAAATCTTGCGGTCTCACTATATTTTCTGTATTACAATAGAGATTTCACCCTAATTTTTATGAAAATAAGTCTAATATTTTGACTATACAGGCTGGGAAAAAAGTACTGTATATCGCTTGTAACTTTTTAATTCATTCATTCATAATTTATGAAAAACCTTTCGTGCTGTAACTTTTTTATTTTTTATCCGAATGTAATAAATTATACGTCGAACTAAATCGTTTTAAAAACACTGCAATGTGATCCGCTTTGAATTTTTTTTTACACTTTGTTTTTGACAGACAGCTGCAAACTGTGTTTTTTTAAATTGCACTATATTTTTTTTTCCTTATTCAAATATATTACTTTTTCTGAATATGAAACTGTAAATAACGATATCCTTGTATGAAAAAAAAACGAGAAATTGAAGGTTTTTTTTTTAGTTCGATTTATTCTGGTTTTTCCGAACACAGCATTTTAAATACTCTATTTCATTTGATTATCAGCAAATGTGTGTACCTTTTAAAATCACTTACACTCAATACTATATAGCCCATAAAGGATTACAAACCAATGTTATCAGTGAGCGGTGGGTCAACAACAACATTTATAGTGTTTATTTTAAAAATTTAAAAATCAAGCAGTCATATTGAACGATAAAAGTGCTCACAAATTTTCGAAGAGAGCTGTGACATCTGTCAGTCACACATTCATTATAACATTTTCAACGATTTATTTCTAAATTTTGTTATTGAAATGGATAATGGCGAATGTGTGGATGCGATTCAAGCATATTTTGAATTCGGAACAAATTCTGCAGCTGCTTTGCGACTTTATGGAAATCGTTTTCCTGACAGACTGCGTCCAAGTGCCGATAAGTTTGGAAGGCTCGTGCGAAATTTACGAAATTTTGGATCATTCAAAAAACCGAAAATAAACGCACGTGTAATTCAAGATCAAAATTTAGAATGTCTTGCTCTATGTGCAAGAAAACCCTAATACGTCTACGCGAGAAATTGCTCACTACATGCAGGTATCACATTCTACAGTTCAGTACATTCTGAAGAAGCACAAGTTCTTTCCTTATAAACCACGGAAGGTGCATGCTCTCGGTGAAAACGACCCTCAACGAAGGGTTCAATTCTGCACGGTTTTCATGAATAAACTAAGGGAAGATCCAATTTTTTATCGTCGTGTGTTGTGGTCAGATGAATGCACTTTTGGGAAAAATGGTGTATTCAACAGAAATAATCATCGCCATTGGAGCACTGAAAATAACCATGTTGTGATGCAACACAATTTTCAAAATCGGTTCAGTGTAAATGTATTTTAGCATTTTAGGCGATAGAGTAGTAGGGCCTTTTTTTGTGGAGGGTAATCTAAACCAAGAAAAGTATAATAATTTGTTACGCAATGAATTAGGCGATTATTTAGATGAGTTGCCACTTGCTGAGTTAAAGAGGGTGGTGCTCCAACAGGACGGTGCCACACCCCATAATGCACGAATGAATACTGATTTTCTAAATAATTATTTTGGCATCAGATGGATGGGCACTTACGGACCTATTCGATGGCCTGCTAGATCGCCAGATCTGAATCCATTGGATTTCTTTCTGTGGTCTTACATTCAAGATCATGTCTATTTGACTCCACCTGATACCAGAGATGATTTAGTAAGAAGGATAGTACAAGTATGTCATGAAATACCACCAAATCTTATATTAAACGCAGCAGTTGGAGTTAATAGAAGGTGTCAAATGTGTCTGGAACAAAATGGGGCCAATTTCGAACATTTGATTCATTAAAATATGTGATTTCTGTAAATTTCGTAGTTTTTTTTAATAATAAAAAATTTGTCACTCAATTAAATGGAGGTGTCTTCAGGAAATAAATGTTTATTAGAATAAGTAAAAAAAATATGTAGTACAATTTAAAAAAAAAAAAATTTACTACTGTCTGTCAAAAACGAAATGTCAAAAAAATTTTTTTTTAAAAGACAGGTTACAGTGCTTTAAAAACGATTTAGTTTGACATATCATTCATTAAAATCAGATAAAATATAAGGAAGCTACAGCCCCTAAGGTTTTTCATAATACACCCGGTATAAAAGATGGTTCATATTATATTTGGCATCAATTAGTAGCATTAGTTTTTTTTTGAGTTCACTATTTTAATGCAAGGCCAACTAATTTTTTTTTCTTAAATAGCGTCATGCATTTTTTTACATATTTAAAAGACATTTTTCTCATGAATATAATGGTATACAATTTATGGGGGTTGTATAAGAAAATTTTCAAGAAAATGGTCAAGAACCTTTATGATTCCTAGTGACAGTGTCTTGATTTAATAAATTATTCTGTTTTTAAACGTCAACATGACATAATATGAAAAAATTTGACAATCACGCTTCATTCCATAAAATTCGGTTGTAAAACGTTAATTTACGTAAAAAATGGAAGAAATAGAATCGCTAACTAAGTCTTTAATTTCTCGAGCGTACAGTGTTTACATGGCAAAAATAGAAGAAGACGTTAAATCAAATCCTAGAGATTTGTGGAAATTTCTTAACAGTAAACGTAAATCCACTAGAATTCCTGGTACTCTCTTTGAAAATGATATTAAATTCTCCGAACCTTTAGACATAGTTAATGCATTTGCCCACACATTTTCAAACGTATACTTACAAAATGCCAGTTCAAATTATACTGAAGTCTTTACGTATTGTCCATCTGTCACCTTTGCTGCGATTACTGTGGATGAGTTGGTTAAATGTATGTCCAATCTTACCAATAAGTTTGTTGCTGTTGGCTTTTTAGTACGTGACTGCAGATTTGTATTTGCCTATCCTTTAACTGTGATTATGAAACTTTCCGTAAAAACTACAAACCTTTCCTGATGTATAGCAGCGAGCAGTTATTTGCCCCGTTCATAAAAAGAAGAAAGGTCGTTGTTGTTAAACTATCGCCCTATTTCCATTCTATCCAATTTTGCGAAGATTTTTGAACAAGTTTTATATACTAGAATCTATGGGAATATTCGTCAGTTCTTATCCCACAACCAGCATAGCTTTCTTCCTGGGCGTTCCACATTGACTAATTTGTGTAATGTCTCTCAAGTCTTGAGTGAGGTTCTGGATAGGCGCGGTCAGGTAGATATTATTTATACTGACTTTTCGCATGTATTTGACACTACAAGTCATAAAGCCTTACTTTCTAAACTTAGCTCCTTTGGCTTTGCGCCATCTACTTTAAATTTCATCAATTCGTATTTAAAAAATCGAATTTGTTATGTATGTTACTAGGGCTTTCGCTCATTTGAATTCATTACAAAACCTTGTGTGCCTCAGGGTTCCAACTAGGGACCACTTCTTTTCGTGTTGTTTATCAACGACCTGCTGGCTACTCTCACCTGTCCAGTTTTAGCATATGTGGATGATTTAAAGATATATTCGAACATAACTAGTATCGGCGATACTTCTCTTCTGCAAGACAATTTGGATATAATCTCAAATTGGTGTAATAGCTTCAAATTGGAATTAAATATTAAGAAGTGTTGTTCTGTGAGTTACACCCGCTCGAAATCTGCTATACTGTCGCAGTATATAATTAATAATACTTACTTTGAAAGGAAAACTGTCATTAAGGACCTGGGTGTGCTATTTGATTCTGAATTGTCTTTTAAGCAACAATTGCAAATTGTGTGTACATCCTCCTGCAAAGCTCTGGGCTTCATTGTGCGTGTTTCTACCAACTTTAATAACATTGACTTGCTTAAGGTGTTGTATTTCGCTTTTGTTGTCAGCAAAATGGACTACAAAGCTATTGTTTGGTATCCTTTCTATGTCTCCCATAAATTAATGTTGAATAGAATACACCGACGATTTTTAAAATTATATCCACCTACTGGAATAAGTCAGGGAGATTTGATGCAGCGACACAATATGCCTTCACTCTTGGACAGAAGGGATCGCCAGTATGCTACGTTCTAATTGAAACTTTTAAATAATAAGATCGATTGTCCGTTCCTTCTGTCAAGAATTTCTCTAGACGTGCCGAGGCTTCATTCGCGTTTCAACTCCGTCGCTCATGTACCTACGGCGAGGACCAATGTGTTGCAGCGTTCACTTGTCTACATTATGAGCACTACTGCTAACAAATCTTTTGAATATTTATTCTTTTTCAATTAGGATAGTTCGTTTCTATAAGTTTAAGTATGTATGCATATGTATACCGTGAGTTTTTCTTATCTCTATACATAGCCTATGTTCAGTTTAAAAAAGAACGTTTCAATGCATGGGAATGTTATGCAACCAACATCGCTAAATTAGGTGTTTCCACAAATGTCAAAATCAAAGTCAGTAATATGCATAAACGAAATAACGTTTTAAATATTTTAGCATTTGACATTTGTATTCACCTAATTTAAATATATATATATATATATATATATATATATATATATATAAATATAGTATTTTCGTGACCTTGGTATGATAAGGTAAACTTAATTAGTCGGCGATTAAAGGTCTGGTTATTACTTCGAAGTGTATATATTTAAAATAATCCTACATGTTTCGGCAATGATGCCTTTGTCAAGGATATAAAAAATATAAATCATTTATATTTTTTATATCCTTGACAAAGGCATCATTGACGAAACATGTAGGATTATTTTAAATATATACACTTTGAAGTAATAACCAGACCTTTAATCGCCGACTAATTAAGTTTACCTTATATATATATATATATATATATATATATATATATATATATATATACACACAAAAGTTGCTAAAAGAGAAATTTCGAACTAGTAGAAAGCTGGAAACAGTTTAAGGAAAGTGCGGGATCTGTTTTCTATCAAATATCTTTACAGGCCCATACCATCTATCGGAAAAATTCAGGCGATTATTTGGAAATTTGATTCTGATGGCTGCGTAATAAATACACACAGAAAGAAAATTAAAACTCCCAACATTCTTTCAGGAGACCTAACATTAAATGTTACATTGAAGAATGCCTCATAACACCATTAAGTAAAATAGCACAACAATTTAATATTTCGAAGACGTCTGTATTTAAAATTCTCAAACAGTACAAATACAAATCTTACAAGGTTTCTGATTACCAACAATTATTTCATGAAGATAGAATAAGACGTGCTGATTTTTGCGAAACACTATTTAATTTATTAAATGAAAATCATAATATGTTGAAGAAAATACATTTCACTGATGAAGCGTCTTTTTCTTCGAACATATATTGTTCCTCGATTTGAAAATTTAGCCACTGAAGGTTCCTGGTTTCAAATGAATTGAGCCCAATTCATTCAACTGTAGCAATTACAAATTTTATAAGTTCAAGTCTTCCTGATCGATGGATAGGGAGGTTTGGTCCGCCAGAATTATCGCAAAATGTCTTTTCTTTTGGGATACCTAAAATCTAAAATTTATGATAATGTAATTTTCACTAACATTGAAGATTTAAAAGCACGCATAAGTACAGCCTGCGACGAATTACGAACCAAACCGGATTTTTTAACACACTCTTAGCAGGAATTTCATAATCGACTCGCATATTGTATGAAATGTGAAGGTGGATATTTCGAATATTTATGAAAAAGTTAAAGAATTATAAATAAAAACAAACTTTTTTTCAATTTACCATAAAATTCATTTTAATATTGTTTTTGTAAGTTAAATTATCAGAAATTATCCAGATGGAAGGGCGTCGTTACTTCACATTGGTTATGTGGACGGGGCGAGGTACTTCGGCTGTCTGACAACAGGCAGCGCTAAATTTACTTCTACGCTCGGTCTGAATAATTTCTGTGATGTGGCGATGTGGTTCTTTTTTGTGAATGTGTCTGAAGATATCCTTTCTCCAGCAGGGGCGTACCGATGAGCCTGTAGAAAGGCGAAATACGTATCTACGTCTCTGGGGAGGGATATGTTCGGACACGTTCACAAAAATATTAGTAGTGAACCTGTATTTGTGTTCTTCACACCAGATTTTTAATAATATTTTATATTATTAAAAATACCTTTGTATTATACAAAACTGGTGGGGTTTACCTACTCATGTATGTTTCTATTATTCTGATATATATATATATATATATATATATATATATATATATATATATCGCCGACTTATTAAGTTTACCTTATATATATATATATATATATATATATATATCAAAAATTAATTTAAATTCGGGTAAGCGGTCAACTAAAAAACTCCTTTAATAAAGGAATTGAAACGATATTATCGACCGTGATATAATATCAAAAATTAATTTAAATTCGGGTAAGCGGTCAATTAAAAAACTCCTTTATTAAATCACCCTATATTTCGCAACAGACTTTGTCGCTTCTTCTGGGGTAAAAAATGTAGAGTAGAAATAATAAAGTTGACGTACAAAATATAAAAATTTTATATTTTGTACGTCAATTTTATTATTAAAAATGTAAAAAATGTAGAGGAGAAATAATAAAATTGCCGTACAAAATATAAAATTTTTATATTTTGTACGGCAATTTTATTATTTCTACTCTACATTTTTTACATTTTTAATAATAAAATTGACGTACAAAATATAAAATTTTTATATTTTGTACGTCAACTTTATTATTTCTACTCTACATTTTTTACCCCAGAAGAAGCGACAAAGTCTGTTGCGAAATATAGGGTGATTTAATAAAGGAGTTTTTTAATTGACCGCTTACCCGAATTTAAATTAATTTTTGATATTATATCACGGTCGATAATATCGTTTCAATTATATATATATATATATATATATATATATATATATATATATATATATATATATGGGTGTGTATATATGTATATATTTTTTTATTTTGTTATATTATTTTGCTTAATTTACTTTTAGTTTTATTTTTTACTATTTACAAGAACAAGCTGAAACGTGCTAATATAAAAAAATTGGCCGAGGCCCTCCCAAGCTCGGTTTATGTAAACGCAGGTTCGTGATGATGAAAAATTATTTTATAATTTAATAAACAGTTGAATGAATACCTGTTCAGACCGTACCAGAACGCTAGATTAATTTAGGAATATTTCGTACAGATTATAAGCAATCAAATATTACTCCGGGCCTGATAGTCTCGATTTATGCATCTTAAGTTTAAACTTCTACTGGCGTCAATTTATGCTACCTTAAAATACTTTTATTTCAGTTAAAACACAGAAAACGATACTTAATTGTAAGGAATATGAATTCTTTGAAAATTATTCTCAATAAAATTCAAAATTGTTTACTAAAATTTTGAAATGAAAAAGATTTTGAGTGCAAATTTCCTAAAGGAACAGTTATTAATATAAAATGATTCTAACTTCATCTCCTCTTTGTTCTTTTTTTATGACAACTTCATGCATATCTCAAAATAACACTAACTGTCAAGAGTTGAGATTATGGTTCTGATATATCTGTTCAAAGTGAGCTATTAAAGGAGATTTTTACGATACATCAGACAATAATAATATTATTACTGTGTATATCTGAAAACGTGTCCGGGAAAATAAAATGGTGTATAAATAATGATTTTTACATATGCGAACTTAAGGAGTCTGCCACTGGAATCATACATTTCGAAGAGTATAAATTCAGAATTATCGGCAAAGAGAGATACTTTTTACGACATGTTTTTTTTTATATCTATATACATACACATATTTTTCTTGGAGTTGTTGAAATATAGATTTTTTTATTTTACATTTTTTCCCTTTAAGAACGTTCCTTTAAAAAAAGTGTTTCTTTCCATTTCCATAACGCCGGCGTCATGATGTTTAGGGTGAAATACATAGTTTTATGGAATATCCGACCTCTTTACTGTCGAACTTGAAGAATAATTTGGTAGAAAACATACTAGAAACCTTTTTTGCTTTTTATTATGATGGGGTTACATAAAAACTTGAAAGATCTTTAAAAATTCGTTGCTCATACATGGAAAACCAATCACTTAAAATCTTAAAATTCGGGAAACATGCAGACTGTTTTGTGTAACTTAATTAAAGAATCTTAAGTAGACATTTATATTTAAGTATCTCTAAAAAATGTTTGAAGAACCGCCCGAAAATTCAAAAAGAAATAAATTTACTGAATCAATATTTAAAGTATTTTGACCTCAACTCAATTTAGAATATGTTAGGTTATTTTTTTTTAGTTTTTAGAAAAATTTGCAGAATTCAAAGTAAAAATAAAATTTAGTAATAGTTTTATATCGTAATATTCTAGATTTTGTTATGTGGTCTTCGTTATAATCTTTTTATAATGCTATTAGTTTCATCCTCCGCTACGGGTAATAAGGTAAGTCTTCGGATCAATGCATTAAAAGACTTATCTTTGCGGGAGGGTTGACAATAAAAATATAATCCAACTAGCCAGTTTCACTGCTAGGGTTCGATGCTAGGGTGGAAGCATCGATTTCAATCTGTGCTCGGTTTGAAAGTGATGCAGACTTTTTGGGCCGTATTGTTACTATGCATGAAACTTGGGTACATTTCTACGACTCAGAAACAAAGCAACAATCGATGGAATAGAGACACTCTGGTTTCTGCACGTTTCTGGTCAACATTCAGACATTTGGGGATCCATTTTGCTGAAATTTTTCTCACATCCAAATCGACGTGAGTATATAGTAGACACGTTCATATGCAACATTCAGTGCCTCAGATATTCGTTTTAGCCCAATTCGACGGTCTGACAAAATCATTTCATGAACTGCATCAACATTTTCGGGGACGGACACAGAAACTGGCCTTCCCGATCGGTGTTCATCTTCAATGGAAAATTTACCCCTTTTGAATCTTGCAATCCAATTTTTTACGGTCACATACGAAGAACATTGATCGCCAAGAGTATTGAGCTTATCTTCGTAAATCTGCTTACCTCTTTTGATCGACATCCTTTTTTTCAAATTTTATTGCGCAACATTGGTTTTACTTTTTGACGTGATACTTTACGCTGACACTTCTAATATGTTATTTTTCCTTGCTAAGGTATCACAATATTTTTTTTATCCACGAAACCGGTCTAGGCTAACTAAATATCAATAACCCTCGTAGTTTACATTCAAAAATATAATGTTATGGTGAGAGCTGATATTTCAACAAAAGCACGTACTGAACCTCTACTTTCAGAAACTCTTGCTTCAAAATTCCATTGATTTGTTAAAAATTGTAATTAATTTTCATACACTGTGACATACCACTTATTTTACATGAAAGATCTGGTTAAGGTCGAAAATAAATAAATAAATTACAGTTTCTTCGAGATCAACTGCAAAAACGTATCTGTCGTTCTTTGACGATACCAGATACCACCCGAAAACCACGACTAGTTCTTCTAAAAGAACAAGAAATAATTTTCTGGATTAATTTGATCGAGTGCTTGAGGAAGACTACCAAAAATTATCAAAAATAAATAACCATTTACTTTTATGATTACGTACGCATTCTTTTACAACATTTCTAAATTAAATTTATGTTCATTAATTTTTTTTCATTGCTAATAGCCACATCTTGTACGTTCTATGTATGTTTCTTTAAAATAAAACATTTAGGGTTACCGTTTTCCCCTTTTCGCTGGTCAGTTTACGTGATACATATTTGAATGAAAAATATTAACATATTTATGTCGAGAATGAGGAAGTCATTTTCCGAAGTTCGGTAGCAGTTCGTAAGGATTAGTGGGACATGATTTTAGTAAAGCGAGGATGCGGAAGCAAATCCCGTTTTAATATTGCATTAAACATTCCCATATTAAAGTTAAACCGTGTTTAAACATAGTAAGTCACGCCACACATATAACGCCGCACAATGTTTACCGAAACGAAATAGATGTCACCTCCGTAACTTGAACGATGAAATATTTAAATATTGACAGACAATTTATTTTAACGTGTCTATAGTAAGGCCGCCACTGTTTTCCACGAAACAAATCAGATCACAACATGTCATGAAATGAATATTTATGTAACAAAAGCTGGTTCCTTTTCACTTTTTCAATAAATAATTTATCACACTGTATGGACGCGTTTAATAAGAAAATAAAGAAAAGATATTTGTAAAATAAGAAAAATATGTATTCGTATTACATTTCTGAATTGTGTGTGCTTTTTGATTCTTGTGGTAATATAATGTATTCATATTATTAGTAGATAACGTAATTTCTGTTACTACATTGTAGAAAATAACTTAAGTTGATAACAAAATCAATGTTTTAGGAAGCAATTTCCTTCTGAACACAAAATGGAAACTCTGGTTGCTTATTAATATATAATTTACCAAACTTATGCGGTTTTCAAGTTCGATTTTTGTTTTATGATATCATATATTTATATTATGCAAACATAATATTTAATTCATACCCGAATTTTTCAATAAACTCTAAAAACAGTATATTTACTGTCGAAAAGTACGACACCATTTAAAGACAAATTATGCATTATAAAATGATACTTTGAAAACAAACCAGAACGTACAACAAATAAAAAAGATGGAGAGGTATTAGTAGAAGAAGATAAAAATACTTGTAGAAGGAAAAAGTATTTTGGAGAGCTCTTAAAGGTAGACCAACAAAAAGAAGAAGTTAAGGTACCTGATTGTGATGAAACGACACGGAATGTTATAACTAGAGACTGGAAAATAAGCACCAAAAAGTTTGCCAAACATGCATACTTTTTTTAATTTTCCATAGTTAAATTATATCTATGGTCTGTAAATATACAACCACTAACTTACTTTCACCTGTAGAATACACTCCTACAGTTTGGTCGATTCCTCACGACTCACCCTGTATATTTATATTGGCAAAATGTTCTTTTAACATCGCAAGATGTGATCGGTGTATCCTTAAAACTAGGTACTAAAGACAGGCTTATATTAATGGCTTCATTAAAATTGCCATTAATTACATGATTTATCGATTTTAATGTAGCAAAACCTCCATTTTTGCGTACAATTTCGGCTAATTTTTCTTAAATATTTTTTTTTTAGTTAATCTACTGACTTTTTCAATTTTCTCTTCAATATCATTTACAATGCTACTATCATTTAAAGATAATTTTCTATCTTCTAATCTAGTAGTTGCCCCGTCCATTATCGCAAAACTAGATTTAATAAATGATAGCTGATTTTTTATTGTCGAATTATTGAAAATTACGTTACACTTTTCTATGGCAAGATTGGTTATTGAATCAAATTGTGTTACAATATTTCTGATGCCCTCGTATCAATTCTTCCTTGGTTATAACTTATAACCAAGGAAGAATTGATAGATAGAAACACTGAAATGTACTCAAATAGGAAAAGCACCAGGAATAGATGCTATAGCACCGGAATTAATGAAACATATGGGAAGTAAAGGTAAAGAAGAAATTCTGAAATTACGTATAATTAATCTCATACTGTTTATCTGTATATATATAGTATGACATTAATATACGTCATTTATATTTTAAATTTCTTTGAAAAAGGCATCATTTGCCGCAACATGTAAGATTGTTTTAAATATATACATATTGAAGTAAAACTAGCCCTTAAAGCGCCAACTAATTGAATCTATTATATATAACGGGTGTTCATTTGAAAAGTCAATCTAGTAGCATGTGATTTACTGAGAACATTTTGAAGTATGTCGTAAATTAAAATTTACTACTTAACCTACGAAGTCGTATATTTTGACAGTTTCATACATACAAATAAATAACAAATGTGATTGACATTATCAAATGTGATTTGGATTTACGTTTACGGAACAACAAACACATACTAATATATATGCCTCTTATTCTATCAAAATTTCAAAGTAACCTAGATTGACTTTCCAAATGAACACACGTTATATGTATATATACATATTTCGTATGATTTGCTTTGTAATTTGTAGACAGCAATGTTTACATCCCCACCTACTCTGCAATTACATACATTATAATTTGATATTTGTAAATATTTCATATAAAAGCCGAAAAACTCCAATAATTTATCAATTGTTATATTTAATAAACGGCTGAGAAATTATCTAAACACTTTCGGCAAACTGCGTATACGAGTAACCAGAAACAGAAGCAGACAGTAACCGCAGACCTGAAGATGACAAATGTGATTTTGGCGAAACGTCGTCCAGAAACCAGCACCGGTCTTTACGAAGACCAAACAGTTAAAACACATACTACTAAAATATATATATATATATATATATATATATATATATTGTTGTGAGTCAACCTACCCTCTTAATTAATTCTTTTACTAATAAGTTTTCAGTTTCAACAATGTTATATCTTGAATGTTAAGATTTGTAAAGTATTTCTTTATAGTAAGAATTTTGTAATTTTGATATTATTTCCCATATTTTATTATCTGTTTGTCTTATGTGAATTTCATTTACAAGATTTGTAATTGAGATTACGTGAGTGGATTTTCTATAATATTATCTTTTAAATTATTTTAGTAACCTTTGCACGAATTTTCGTAGAATATCTGATTTTTACTTTTATAAAAATTGCTGTTAGGAGTCTTGACGACGAAAAAACATTATTATTGATTATTATTTTTGACTGATTGAAAGAGATCTTTATCTGCATTTTTATAATTTGAGTCTTTTAATCAATATTCCATTTATATTCCTATACAAAATGCTTATGGACGTATATTGTACATAAGGAAGTGTTTTAATAAGTATTCTGGATGTAATAATCATATAAGGAGAATATTATCATACATTTGAATACGGAAGATTATATTTATATCAAAGGAATACTTTTAAAGAAGAAATCAGATTTCTTTTGAATCATCTTGGAATAAGAACAACTCATCTGGATCCCATATTGAACATAACCTGGTGGTTTACTCTGCTAATTTGGATTATAAGCAACGCAGCGACTAGGATATTATCCAGAAATTTGAATCGAGCAACGGACATTCATTCTTGACGTATTAGATAGAAATTTTCCTGTGAACTTCATACAAAGAACATATTGAAAATTGTGATCTCCAAAATTTTAACATATTCTTCAGGTATTTAAGTGTAATTGTTATATAATAATTTGTTAAAGATATAACATTGCTTGATATCACTTTTCTATACACGTTATAAACTCACGTCATCTCAAACGTCATTTTCCTTTATATTTATATGTCAGATTTGATAGTTATATTTGTATCTTGTGATAATTGATATAATTTCATTTAAATATATATTTATACATAAATTTGACGCTTTCGTATTATTTCATGTATTAGTAGAAGTCTATTTGTGTATGGAGAACTTACTTTTAGACCCTTGAGATTAAGCAGAATCCTTGCAATTATTATTTTTATATCTGAAGTTTTCGAGCTAGCATTTTGTTATTTCATTTTATTTTTCATTTATTTTTATTTCTCAGCATTCCGCGTTATTACAATATATATATATATATATATATCAATTGATAAATTCTTAGTTTTTATAATTTTCATATAAAAGCCGAAAAACTTCAAGAATTTATCAATTAATATATTTAATGAACGGCTAAGAAATTATCTAAACACATACATAACTATGGAGTAATAATTAGCAATTTCAAACCTTCAAAACTGACATCTGTTTTCAAATACTGACATTTGCTTTCAATAACTGACATCTGCTTTCAAAACTGACATCTGCTTTAAAAACTGACATCTGCTTTCAAAACTGACTTCTGCTTTCAAACCTAACATCTACTTTCAATAACTGACATCTGAATCATTAACACTGTTACTTTATAATGCATTTCTAAATAGCTTGAACCTTGGTTTAAGCTATGTAGAAACGGTAGACCTTGGTCTATCGTGGCTTAAGTGGTACAGCAAGGGTCTGGCAAACCGTAGACTTGGGTTCAAGTCCCGACGTAAAAAAAATTTTTGAATTAAAAATTTCGTATTATTTGCTTTGTAATTTGTAGACAGCAATGTTTACATTCACATTTACTTCGCAATTACATACTCATTTGATATTATTTTTAAATATTTCATATAAAAGCCGAAAACTCCAAGAATTTATCAATTGATATATTAAATGAACGGCAAAGAAATTATATATATATATATATATATATATATATATATATATATATAAACAATATAACAAATAAAATATGCGCATTATTCTTGTTAATTAAATATATACGCGAGTAAAAGGTTATTATCGGAGTAAAAACAAATCTAATGCATGTGCATTATATACAGCAACTGGAAAAAGTATAACTGAACAAGCTTGGAGAATGTATAATATTACTTTGCAATTTATAAAATTAACCAGCGGTCTCTTTTCTCATTTCTGCGAATATAGGAACTTTCAACTCATAACATTTTGGTGTTTTAAAGCATGAGATAAGCTTAGTAATAAATACATTTCAGTGGAAAGTTCCATAAAAGCTTCATAAATATTTCGAAAACGTAAATAATGAAAATGATCTAAAATTCTGAAGCTTAACAATAATATGTATTAACCCGAAAGCTAAAATATTATGTAATAATATTAATTAAACTCAAACACAAAATAGATTTTACGTTGTTTAATAAATGCTGAAATAAATCTCTTTGTAATTACCGATCTGTTTTAATCAATTTTAATTGGCTTTTAAAAACTTTTTTTGCAATGCTGATTATAAAAACATACATGAATTTTTAAATTTTTGACATTAATGCTTTGAAACATATACCTTCTTTTAGAATAAAATAAATATTGTTTTAAATCGTTGAATTATATTACGAATTGCATTCGTGCTAGGAATCAATCCTTCTGTATAATTAACTAGAAACAAGTTACTGCATACCGTGCCATAAATAGCTTTTCTTGGAGTATTCAATAATCTTAAATTTTGGCGCTAGCGGCTTTATAGTCCGATACTTAATGGAGTATCGAATCATGTTAATAATATTCCAATAGATTTTCCCTTTTTGCATCTTTTACACATTTCTGATTATTTAATATATGCATCATAAATGCAGTACCTCACATAGTTGTTGAATGGAGCAGAATACATATATCTACGAGGAATACCTTTCATATTTCGGGAATAGAGAACGGAAACTAGAATTAATCATCAATCATACATGGTTTTATTGTTTTTCTAAATATTCTCCATTAAGATCAATACGCTTTTGCATTCGTTCAAACCAATTTCCAAAGCACTTCTTCTACACCGATTGAGGTACCTCCAAAACATACGTGTTGAAAGCATCAACCGCTTCTATGGGCGTCGAAAAACGTTGACCTTAATTTATTTATGATTTACGGGAATGAAAAGAAGTCATTGGGTGCCAAATCAGAGCTGTACGGTGGATGACCCATTAATTCCACTTTTTCAGTTGTCGAAAAATTCTCTTGTTTGAGCCGATGTGTGAGAGCACGCATTGTCCTGGTGAAGAATGATTTGTCTTCGGCGGTTGGTTTACCTTATTTTTCCGAATAGTTCTGGCAAGCAAATGCTTGTGTACCATTTAGAATTGACCGTCTGACATTCCACTAATGGTACAGTTGCCATATGTGCGGTTTTTCCGAAGAAACAAGCGACCATTTGCTTCGAAGTGCGCGAACGACATTCGTTGGATTTGGCTCATCGTGAAAGACCCATAAAGTCGACTGCTATTTACTTTCGAGCTCATATACGTAGATCCATGATTCGTCAGCTGTTACGATGACGTATTTTGAAGGACTGCGATCGTATTCTTTTAGCATTTCTTTTGACCAATAATAATAATAATAATATTTATTGAATCCAAAAATCCTACATACGAGTACAAAAGGATATAGAATAAGGCAAAGCAAAATACATGTATGGTAATACGATAATTAACAAAATCTTAAGAAAATCACAGTATCAAAACAAAAAAGTCTACATTTGTTAATTTAACTATCAAGATACCCATTTGTAGTATAAAAACAATGTGTCAGCATGTAATTTTTAATATGCCTCTTAAAAATACCTATGTGTGCAACCTGCCTATTTTGCAACCTATTTTGTGGTAAATTGTTGTAAAACTTAATTCCTATTAATAAAGGATTATGATCAGTCATAACTAAGTTGTGCATAGGTATCTGAAGAACATCTTTGCGACGAGTGAAGTAACTATGAAATTGATTGTTTTTTGGTAAAGTATACAAATTCTAATATACAATTAATAACACTTCAACTATATACAAACACGGTAAAGGTAATATTCTTAGAGTCCGAAACCACGGTCTACTGGATTCAGATAACTTCAACTCTATTATGTTACGTATAGCTCGTTTTTGCATTTTAAAAATTCGTTGCATACTGGATGAAGAACCCCAAAAGACTAATTCATAACGTAATCTTGATTCGAAGCCGGAGTAATAGTACGTTCATAATATTTCTTTTTGCACCAAAAATGCAGTCTGAATAAAGCGTAACATATACCTGCCAATTTCTTACACAATTCATTCGTATGTCAGTACCACGTCAAGCCACTATCCACGTACATGCCAAGAAACTTAGTACAATCCACTTGCTGTATAGATTTATTTGCAACTCTTAACAGCAAATATGTATCATTAGCCAAGGGCTTTGCCGAAAAGTTTATGAACAGTGTTTTGTCCCTATTAAGAATCAAATAGTTATCCTGGAACCAGTTTCTAAAAATATCCAGCATCCGTTGTGTCAGAGTTCTTGTCTTGTACACGTGACCCAATTCACACAAATAAGTATTGTCATCAGCTAACATGGTAATAGAACCGTTTGATACTATATTCGGCAGGTCATTTATGAAGATCACAAAAAGAAGTGGGCCAAGAACAGAGCCCTGGGGCGCACCAGATCTAATATTGTAGGTCTTTGACAGTTTTCCATTTACATAAATGACCTGGCCTCTGTCTGTGAGATATGATCGAATCCATTTGTTAACGGTTCCACGCATGCCATGCGAGTCCAACTTTCTCAACAGAAGCTCGTGATCTACCAAGTCTATCGTCTTACTCAAGTCCATGAAAACGCCCAAGCAGTGATTGTGGTGATCCAGGTGCCAATACATACATCAATTATACAGTGTTAATATGAATATCGATAGCAGTTGCGAGTCATCGAAATTGTCAGTGTTAGATAAATCTTCATTAGAATCAAATTCATAGTCAGAAGCGGAACCGCAACTATGTAAGCAGAAGTAATTCCAGGATCGTCGACATAAAAAAAAAATTAAATTAAATTCAAAGACTTGGCGACAAAAAGCCTTTCTTGAAAATTGGCTTGTTGATCCTTAAAATTGGATAGCGCAAATAGATAATCAAAATAATAAAGTAAAATGCGTAGTATGCAATAAAATATTAACAGCGGGTAAAAGTGAGTTAAAAAAGCATGAGGAAAGCCAAATTCATATGAAAAATTTCAGAGCTACCCATGGTACTAATATATCAGACTTCGTATCACCAATTGTTGAAAATTCGCAAATTGATGCCCAAATTCGTTTTTGTCTTTAAAATATAAAGTATAATTTGAGTTTCAAAGCCATGGAAGGTGTTATTGAAAATATAAAAAATATATTTAACCTTTATGTGACTGGGAAAAATAATACCTTCTAATGACGACGTAGGTACCCGGGTACCCAACGTTGTATATACGTTGCAGCTATACATATACGGGAGACAGTGGTGGCGAGACATAAACTGCGCTGTTATGAACAAGATGTCTGAAAATCAGTAACCGTCCATTTTTCGAAGTGCTCGTATATAATTTGTTCGCTACAGTACATACTAAACATTTTTAGTGTTTTTGGTAATAACAAGTGCAAATTTTATTATTTTTATCGGAATGTCATAATACGCCTGGTCCTAGTTCGGGTTCATTTACAAAACCAAGATGGAGGAGAACCAGGTATGATATAGAAGTTAATATAATTACAAATCCTGTAAGAGTAAGTAATAGTAATAATAAGAACGTAATGTGATATTTTATGGTTTTCAGACTGACATCAGTAGAATTACTAGCAGCAGCGGAAGAAGCATTAGAAGAAGAGCCATTTACTGCTTCGGATGAAGACGAATACATTCCGGAAATCGAATCTGAAGAATCTGATGCAGAAATAGAACCTGTAATCGAACAAGAGGAACCTTATTCAGATGAAATTAGTGATGAAGAAGAAACGCCTGCACAGCCTACTGTTTTAGTTGCTAAAGATGGAACTTATTGGACTAATACTCCATTACCACAAGCGCAGACAATTACCCGAAATATCTTGCGCGAAAAATGTGGCGCACCAAGTTTTAGTGCATTATATACTGCTAAAGACACTTTTAAATCTATCAGTCCAATGAAATTTGTACCATAATTTTAAGGGAAACTAACAGAAAAGGCACACAAGTAACTGGAGATTATAATGAAAAACAAGCTCAAAAGTACAAAGATTCTAAGCGGCAACCACCACCACGAAAGGTTTTCAAGGCATTTACTGAAGAGGAATTCGATGCATTTTTAGGAATCCTAATTGCAGCCGGTGTACATAAATCTAATAAGGACCATATATCTGAAATGTGGAAACTTGAAATTCTTACCTCTTATTCGTGCAGCTATGTCTCGTAATCGCTTCAAAATGTTTTCACGATTTATTCGTTTTGATAATCAGAATACACGTGCTGAACGATCTAAAAGTGACAAAGCTGCTCCAATTCGTGATATATGGATAATGCTAAATAGTAATTTAGAAAACAACTATAATCCGTCTGAATGCATAACGGTCGATGAGCAATTACTTCCTTATAGAGGACATACAAAATTTACCCAATACATTCCTTCAAAACCGGCAAAGTATGGGATTAAATTTTTTTGGGCTCGTGATGCGGCAAATGCTTATCCTTTAAAAGGTAAAATTTATACTGGAAAACCACCAGACGGTGAACGGCAAGTGAATATTGGAGAGCGTACAGTTCTAGATTTAGTTACTAAATATAAAGCTTCTGGAAGAAATATAACGACAGACAACTTTTCACAAGTTTACAGTTGGCCCATAACCTAAATTCTTGGAACTTAACTTTAGTAGGAACCGTTCGAAAAAATAAAACTTTTCTTCCTTCCAATATGCAATCCAATAAAAGTAGAGTTATAAATTCCACTAATTTTGCATTTACTAAAAGAGCAACTACATGTTCGAATTATCCCAAAAAGAACAAATCTGTCCTCCTATTATCATCAATGCATACAACAGGCAAACTAGAACATACTGGTACTGCAAAACCCAAAATTATTAAATATTATAATAAAACCAACGGCGGCGTCGACACGATGGATAAAATGTTATCAGAGTATACAGTAAAGCGTAGAACAAATCGTTGGCCCCTAGCATTTTTTTACAATATGGTCGACCTTGCTGCACTGAGTGCATACATAATTTACACGGAGCACAATCCTAGGCTTACATCAACCGACCGACGACGGAGATTTTTGAAAGATCTTGCAAACGAGTTATGCATGTCTGCTGTACTAACTCGAAGCAGTATTCCAAGAGTTTTGGGCAATCATTTTACACGTACATCACTAGAAATGGTTCTAGGACGCCAAATTAAGCAACCAGTCGTTACAGCAGTCAGAGATCAATCATCTCGAGATACTTCTGGGCGTATTTTGGTAGTTGGAAAATGTTACATTTGCCGGGAATTGAATCACAGACAAAGAAAAACGCGAAAAGCATGTAATTCTTGTTCAAAACCAGTTTGTAATGAGCATTCTGTTACTAAGGACGTATGCGATACCTGTAACCAACAGGCTGTTTAATTGTATTATTATTTATTTTCGTTCTTTTTATACATCTTTTTTATAACATATATAAATAAGAAAATGTAAAAATGCTACTTTTGTTCTTTCACATCCATCCATATGTAATTTTAAATGGAGGTACCCGGGTACCCATACCGGTCTTAGAGGTTGTAATAATTTCGGATGCCATTTTTTCGTTAAAAATTAAATCTAAATAACGAAGTATATATAATAAAATGTAATATAAAACAAGTTTAGAGATGTCACAGAATTTCCAAGCTCAGCAAGTTCAAACACAAAAAGTATTAATATTTAAATCTGAAAAAGGCACCCGGGTACCCTTTCAGTCACATAGAGGTTAAAGATAGTTCCTTGGCCAGTAAAGTTAAATTGAAAAGAACAAAATTGACAAATATAATAAATAATGTAATTGGAAAAGCGTTGACAAAAATGTATAATGAGCAGCTAAAAAATAATTATTTTTCCATATTAGTAGATAAAAGTACAGATATATAAACAACGATAAAAACTTACGTATTTTAATTAAGTATTATTCAAATAATAAATTTATATTACATTTGTTAGACATAATTAAATTAAGAGAAAGTGCTACAGGTGAGCACATGCATAAAACGTTTCTAGAATGTTTTCCAAAACCTAATTTGGATATTAATAACGTCATTGGCTACTGCAGCGATAATGCTAACGTAATTGTGGGGAAGAAGGAATCATTCCCGACCCATCTATTACATGACAATTCAAAAATATTTGTTATGAGCTGCATTTGCCATTCAATACATTTAATAGCAAGTCATACTGCAGATGAATTGCCAAAAAATGTGGAGGCATTAATGCACGCGTTATATAAATATTTTTCTAGAAGCCAAAGAGGCAATCTCTTGAGGATATCCAAAATATTATGCAAACAGAAAAGCATAATTTAATAAATCCAAGCAAAACAAGATGGCTGGCTTTACACAATTCTGTCAACCGAATTTTACAACAATGGTCTATTCTACAACAAACACTTATTTATGCGATAGTAGAAGATAAAAATCCCAATGCACAAATCATACTCATTGATTTAAATAATTCTTACGCGCTAGCCTATTTTGAATTTATGCAGCACATTTTACCTTTGTTTCAAAAATTTAACTTGTTCTTCCAATCCGACAGAAACTTAATATACATTTTAAATTCAGAATGTAATCTGTTTTTAAGACATATATGTTCTCTTTTTGTGAAGCTGGAACATTATGATGATATACATACTATGATATATACAAGTCTGAAATACTTCTTCCCTTGGAACAAGTAGATAAAGGAAAAAAAGCTGAAAACACAATTAAAGATTTGAATAATATGACATATTACAACGAATTTAAAGAAAGAATTCTGTCAGGTAGCTGTATCATAAACAATTAATCGATTACCGTTAAAGAGTGAAATAGTTTTCCAATTTCAATTCATAGAACTAAAAACCGTACAAAAACAAATAGGATAGATATTACGAAGCTCTGTAATAAATTTGTATCTAAAGTCAATGTTGACCAAACTTTAAGTGAATATAAAATGCTATCGATTTATTTTACGGATGAAGAAATGTTAAAATATATAGAAGCTCTAATTAGAAGACTTTTGGCATCATATATAAAATTTAAAAGTTTTGACAGAAAATAACATTTTTTTCAATATTTCCAAATTGGCGATGATAGTACTGTCTCTGCCTCATTCCAATGCTAGTGTAGAACGAGTGTTTTCTATGTGCACTGGCATTAAGACTAAGAAGAGAAATAAGCTAACCACGGAGTCATTGTGTTCACTATTAAAAACTAAAGCAGAAATGAAGAATTCCAGCGAAAGTGGATTTTCCTCTGAACATTTCTAGCAACAGTGTTTAGGATTCAACCTGACTTAAAGAAATTAATAAAACTGAAGAAGTATTACTTCCGTAAATTTAAGGAAACAAGATCTCAGTTTCATCGTTCTGAATTTTATAGACTACGTTCCATGGTAAAACGTGAAGTAGTGAGTGCGTATAATACTGATCATATATACGAGTGTGGAGACTAATATCATGAGAGATCCGAAATCCTCTTGAAATTTTATGGCGAATAAGAGGAACATGTCTAGGATTCCTGTCTCTATGATGATTAACGATGATAATGTTTCAAATCCTCAGGAAATAGTGGATGCATTTGCTAATGTTTTCTCAAATGTTTTTCATTCTGTACCTCATTTGACGAATACCACAACTAACACCCACTCATTATGCATAATCCATTCAACCTGTTTCTTCAGATGAAACGTTCAAGAGCATGAAGAATCTGAAATCTGGCTTTACTTCGGGACATGACGGTTTACCCAGTTTTTTTCTGAGGGATTGTGCGGGAGTGTTATGTGAACCGTTAACAGTCATTTTTAATTTAATAATTACGTCATCCTCGTTTCCGGACGGCAGAGTTGTTCCAGTTTTCAAGAAGGGTGTCAGATCGAACCTTTTAAATTATAGGCCTGTTAACATTATTAGCAATTTTGAGATTGAGATTTTTGAAAGTTTGTTGTATCAACAAATTATCCTCAAGTGTAAATCGGCGTTGGCTGTACAACAACATGGCTTCATTGCAGATAGATCCACTATTACGAATTTGGCTGAAATACATTAGTGAAGATTTAGATGCACGGATGCAGGTGGATGTCATCTATACAGACATTACCAAGGCATTTGATTCTATTAGCCATTCCTTACTGTTAACCAAGTTAGATGCTTTTGGTTTCTCGTATGGTTTACTTCAACTAATATCTTCATATTTGTGTAACAGATCTAGTTACGTCTACTACAATGGTTTTCATTCCAGGCAGTATACTCCATCGTCAGGCGTTCCCCAAGGATCTACTCTAGGGCCCATATTATTTAATATTTTTATTAATGATCTCATTATGCTATTAAATTGTAAAGTGCTAGCTTACGGGGATAATCTTAAGATATTTTCTAGAATCTCGTCGTTGAGCGATTATAGGGAACTGTTACGTAATCTCAATTTGGTTAATCAGTGGTGTAGTCATATGGAGTAAGTTTAAATACCGACAAATGTGCTATTGTCTCGTATGTCCGTGTTGCAAGCCCAGTTTTGTTCCCGTATGCTCTCGACCATATTCCCAATCCCAGAATCGATGAGGTTAGAGATCTGGGTGTGTTAATTGATTCTTCATTACGATTCAATAAACATAATCAAGATATGTGTACCGCAGCTATTAAATTTTTGGGATTCATTATAAGATCTTGTAGCCAGTTTCGTAATCCTTTAACATTAAAATCTCTGTATTACGCCTATGTAAGAAGTAGATTGGAATACGGCTCTCCTATGCGGTATCCTCATTACCTGCATTTACGTCTGGCTGTGGAGAGTGTTCAAAGACGATTTTTGATGTATCTGTCTTTCAAGTGTGACTGTTTGTATCCGGAAAGAGGCACTGAATATACGTCTCTCCTGGAACGCCATCCTTTGAATTCTCTGAGTGATAGACGAGAACATCTTAGTGCCAAATTTCTCCTTAATTTACTAAATGGAAGGATTGATTGTCCGTCTCTTCTGTCGCAATTGAATTTTTTGGTTCCAGGACATTTGACTAGATCGTCGGACACTTTCACCGTTCCCATCGCCAAATCCAATGTGTTGCTCAAAGCACCTTTGCTGCATATGGTACACAACCTTCACAAATTCTACCCTGATCCCTTCTCTCGGTGACTTGAGATAATTTTGGCTACTTTACATGTGTCTACGAATTGTCATTTGGTATTCGTTTTGTACTTGAATTGTATTTTTTTATTTTTATTATTTACTATTATTTTTAACAGTGCCTTATAATGTGTGGGGCAAAAGTCCCGCTACCATTTTGATTGCCTATAACTTTGTTGAAAGAAAAGATAAGTAAGTTTGGTTTTCATAAAAAGTTTATTTGCTCTTTACAATTTTTTTCGTTATGATTGGAAAATTATGTCGGCCAAATGGTGACCGCGATTCGCTATGCAACTTTCGGCTCTCTTTAAGGCATTTTTAATGACATCCTGCAACATCTCAGGCTGAATTTCTTCAATTTCTTGACGAATATTCTCTTTAAGATGTTGAATCGTTTGGGGCTTATTCACATAAACTTTTGATTTTGAAAAACCCCATAAGAAAAGGTCAGGTGCAGCTAAATCCGGAGATCTGGCTGGCCATGCTAAATCGCCATTTCGCGAAATTAGTCTTCGTGGAAAAACGTCATTCAATAATTGAATTGTT
Organism: Melolontha melolontha; assembly: GCA_935421215.2. NCBI lineage: Eukaryota > Metazoa > Arthropoda > Insecta > Coleoptera > Scarabaeidae > Melolontha > Melolontha melolontha. The sequence continues at coordinate 32,256,839 of OW285244.1, read as the reverse complement.
GAACGAGCTGTGTGTGCTGTAGCCCATCCTGCTGAAACCACATTTCCTCTAGTCCTTGCTCTTCCATTTCAGGCACAAGAAAATTTCGAATCATGTCTTGGTACCGTTCAGCAGTAACAGTAACTCCAACACCTTCGTCAGTTTAAAAATAATAGGGACCAATGATGTTTCCAGCATGAATACCATACAGTTGTTTTTTGTGGATGCAATGACGTTTCATGTATTAATTGAGGATTCTGTGTCCCCCAAAACCTACTGTTCTGTTTATTGACGTGGCCACTGAGAAGAAAATGGGCTTCATCGCTCATTATCAATTTAGACGAAAAATCTTCAATTTCATCAGACAGCCTTAGGATTGCATTACTGTACTCAACTCGTTGATCATGATCTCTCGGTAGCAATTTATGGACTAATTGAATTTTATACGGGAACATTTTCAAATCAGTTTTCAAAATTCGCCTTAAACTGCGTGCAGACATTTTTAACTGGGAACCACGTCTCCGAATTGATGTTTCTGGAGACTCTGCAACGCTATCGCGCACCAGAGCCACATTTTCAGAGTTACGAGACGTCCGATGTCTTCCAGAACGAGGCCTGTCTGCTGTCGTACCGTACTGTCGAAAATTCGCATGTAAACGATAAATTGTGGTTTTGTGAGGCACTGGACGATTAGGATATTTTTGCCGCGATTTCCGCTGAGTGGCAATAATGGAACGATTATTTTTAATAAATATTGTCACTATTTCTGCTCGTTCTTGTGGCGTATATTTATCCATAATAAAATTTGGACGTCTACACAACACAATGGTTAAAGCTAAACTGAACTAAACGTCACATAACCAAGATGGCGCGCAATCAAAATGGTAGCGGGACTTTTGCCCACCCGTTACATGTAACTATTTTATGGTACACTGTATGTATTTACTTAGGATATGTTTTGTCCTGTAATTGGAATATTTCTGTTGACCAATAAAGAATATTATTATTATTATTATTAACCATAACGAAGTCGTCGGCGTGCTCATGGTGTTCTTCGCATGAGTCCTCTTTATTTAATGCCACACTAGTACATACTAAAATTAACTGCAATAAATAATTTCGTCACTATTCAAATATAATGCATACTCTTATTTTTAGGAAAGGTATTTCATTAAAACAAGAAATCTATGTAGATTATTTCAGGTTGGTTTTAAATTTTCATTAAGCACCAAAATATCTCAAAATATTTTATTCAAATCTTATAGTACAGGCTGGCCCAAAATGACCGAAGGGGTTTTAATTCCTTATAACTTTTTTATTATATATATTTTTTTTTTGTTTTCAGTATTTTGTAAAGAAGACTTGGGGAATTTAAAATGGAACAGTACACAATTGAACAACGTGCCAAAATCGTTGACCTTTATTTCTCAAATCAACGATCCATTGCGAGATATAATTTTTTTAAAAATATTCTCCATTAATAAACTGTATTTAAAATTAAAAAAATTTAATAATTATGTCTTAAATAAGAAGTTATAATGAACTCAAACCCCTTCGGTCATTGCGAGATATAATTTTTCATAATTAAATTAAAAATATTCTCCATTAATATACCGTATTTAAAATTAAAAAAATTTAATAATTATGTCTTAAATAAGAAGTTATAATGAACTCAAACCTCTTCGGTCATTTTGGGCCACCCTGTACAAGACTTACTTCCGCGTTTCTCTAAATTTTCTTCGTATAAAAAATAAGCATTAAATAATTTTATTATATTTTTTAGTCGTCAATTTTTTTTTATTACGAGATTAATAAAAAATAGTTACTTTAACATCATACACAGCGTCTGAAACGTTTAAATTCTATCTAGCTTATATTTAAAAATTTATTTTCTCAAATTCAGAGACTATTTAATTGAGTTACATGTAACGGACAGAGGTAACTACACACAGAGAAAAGGACAAGCAAAAAAAAGCTCTTTGAAACAAAGAACATCACAGATTTGCTCAACTGATGACCTGCTTTGTATTCCGTACGATAGAGTGACACACGGGTTCAATTGTGTGTTCGATTGCCAACCACCGAGAAATGAACGGACAAATGCTCTCTCACTGTAAACGAACGTATGTATGTATGTACAACATACATACATTGTATGTGCATGGAGTACATTTTTGCTGAGTTAATATATCGAATATCAATTAAGTACAAAAGCAAAATGTTATTGGACTTTTTCCTAATATTAAACATTTCTCTTGATAATTCCATATAATTGTACATTCATATGAAAAATTAAATGTTCAAATGTGCTCTTATCTATTCATCTCAAAAATCTGAATTGTAGTGGTACATCTATTTTAGAACCTTGTATAATTTAATTTAATTATACATAATAGACAGAATGCTAATTATTGTATAATTTATTATACCGGCCTGGTAAGAATTTATGGATGATCGATCTTTCTATACATTACAACCGACACCGTTGCCATATGTAATACGTGATCTATGCGAAATTTTATACTTTCTATAGGCTTCCTACTCAGGTTCCCTAGACAATCTTAAAATATGTAATTAAGTACTAGACATCGTTAAGATCAGAGTATAGGTACAAATTTCTATCTTACCGGCAGACTTGAACAATCACTTAAAAAGAATTTACTTAAATATAATATTAATTTTCATAAATAAAAGATATCCACAATTAATTATAAAAATAAACTGGTATCATACCATAAAACACCAAATAAATAAATACATGAATTTCTACAAATAAATGCAATTTATCATTTCAACGAAAAATATAAAATTAAATTGAAGTTAGTTCAAATTAATGTATTAAATGCTCAAATCAGTCTGCAACTGTAGTATATTTAGTTTCAAATAGTTTCAAATTGGAATTAAATACTAACAAGTGCTCTGTGAATGACACCCGTTCCAAATTTAAAACTCATCCCCAGAAATAAAATTAAGTAATTAGATAAACTCGTACCTGAAGAAATATATATAAACTTGTCCCCGAGAAAAGTAGGTCCACAAAAATAGCTTCATGAATTTGTCCCCGACTTTATCGCAGTATTAATCGCCCATATATTTATTTAAAATCTATAGATAACATATTTATTTATGCAAGAAATTAAAAACTCAGTAACTGCCACAAAACATATTTTATTAATTACGAATGGAATCGAAATGCTTGACAAACACTAATACATATTAACATTTACATTTAACGTTTATAAAAGTAAGCTATACATTTAACAAAATCAAATCTCGAAACAGATCCATTTTTATATTCATCGATTTTTCTAGCAACATACGGCTTACGTCTACGCACGACTGGATTTCGTATTCTTGCACATTCAGATAAACTTTACATTTTTATATAAGTCTCTGTTTGAAACTGCTTCAAAATTTCAATAAAATGAAAAATTGATGGATGCGTAGAATAAAAACTTGCATTAAATTCAGCGTGGAAAGATTCGCAAGCGTTTGTACTTCTTTCTATGCTCTCGCTGAGTTCTGCCCACAAACTAGGTGAAAAAAATGGCTTCTTCTGAAATATAATTGTCAACCAAATAATCCGAAAAGCATGATAAACGTTCATCTTGAGGTTCTATTTCCGAAAAATAAAAACCATAGCAATCGCCTACTTTCGATGGATTTAAAAATGGTAAACCAAATAAAACGTGCGTTCATATGAAAAAAGTTAATCTAGGTTACTTTGAAATTTTGATAGAATAAGACGCAAATATATTAGTATGTGTTTGTTGTTCCGTAAACGTAAATCCAAATGACGTTTGCTAATGTCAATCACAAATATCAGTTAGTGCATAAAATAATCGTGCGTAGATTCTGGTTTAAATAAATTGCTTCTCAGTTTTAAAATGGCTTTCACTTTAGAACATAAATTTTTTTAGTCCAGGCTTATTTTCGAAGTGGTAATAAAATTGATGGTTTATGGGTTTATTCAGTTCAAGATTGCATGGTAGAATTTCAAGTTGAGTTTCCACATTTTGTAATAGATTATATACAATTTAAGAATACTTTGGATAGAACTTTAAAATTTTTTTCTGAAACTGGTAGTCTCTTAAGAAAATCAGGCAGCGGAGCAGTTAAGAAACGTACACCTCAAGTTGTCAATCGTGTTGAAGAAATAATGGAAAATGAACCACAAACATCTGTTCGACATTTGAATCAACAAATAAACCTTTCTGTTGGTACAACTCACAAGTTATTAAAAAAAGATATGCAACTTTATCCATACCGTGTCACAGCAGTACTAGAATTGTTAGAAATTGATTACCCACGTAGACTACAGTTTTGTAATTGGTTTGTAAATATGAACAATAATGGAGAACTTTCGCAAAGAGTCATCTTTACTGATGAAGCATGGTTTTATAAAACGGGATACATAAATTCACAAAATACAAGAATTTGGAGTAGTGAAAATCCACATGTAATTAATGAAGAATCGCTACATCCAGAGATAATTGGTATTTGGGCAGCGATAAGCCAAAGGCGAATCATTGGACCAATATTTTATCAGGGAACGTTAACTGCTCAAAGGTACCGTACGGAAATTTTACAACCATTTGTCAATCAGTTGCATGATGATGAACTTCAAAATGCATATTTCCAACAAGACGGAGCACTTTGTCACTGTACTGCAGAATCTTTGGATTATTTAAGAGAATTTTTTGATGAGCGTATAATTAGTCGAAATACTGAAATTGCCTGGCCTGCACGTTCATGCGATTTAACACCTTGCGACTTCTTTTTGTGGCCTTATCTAAAAAATAACATATTTCGAACACCTATATTGAATTTGAATGATATGCTACAGAGAATCGAACAGAAATGCATGGAAATTGATAACAATCAAGTAATGTTGCAGAACATCATCAGAAATTTTGAACGGATGATTTCAAAGTGCATTGATCTTGAAGGACAACATTTTCAACATTTGTTATAGTTTTCAATAAATACCTATTATTTTTTATTTATTTGTATGTATGAAACTGTCAAAATATACGACTTCGTAAGTTAAGTAGTAAATTTTAATTTACGACATACTTAAAAATGTTCTCAGTAAATCACATGCTACTAGATTGACTTTTCAAATGAACACTCGTTATAGCGCGCCACTTTCCAATTTCACTGGTTTAGTTCTTATAATAAGGAACAAGGCCTAGATTTTGAATTTTGGGGAAGCATGCTTGTGCTAAATGGAATCTGCAGCTTATAACTTTGAAATCTGGAAACTCCACTTTTATGGCATTGTTGATAGCAATTTCAAAATCCGCTACGATGACTTTCGGGATCAGATTTAAATCCAAACTATGACACTTTTTTCGCAATAGGTTAAAAAGTGTTTTGTAAGAATACTCCTTTTTATTCGGCAGTAAGCAAAATGCTAGTGGGATATAATACCCATTTTGCAATATATGCAGTGTAAATAACAGCAGAAAATGATCGGGACAGTAACTGAATGTACCGTCGACATATACTTTTTCGCTGTTACATAAAATAGTCACATTTGTTAGGCACGTGAATACGACAATTTCTTCAACTTCGTGGATGATAAAGACAAAATTCTCTTTTTTCAGTGTCGTAATATTCAATGTTGTAACACATAACTTCTGCCCTATTTTTCGGTAAGGGCAGTAGAGATTTTCTTCTGTTATTATATAGATTGTTGCGGGTGTAATGAATAGAGCAGACCAATTTCTGTGCGCGCCATGTGCGCCGATTTGAGGATGATTGTATTGCATCAGAACTAATAAAAAGCATTCAGTATGTGTTTGGTACTTACTTAGACTGCATGTAAGTGTAAGCATACGTAATAAAATGTCGTCGACACATAAATCGAGAAAACGACCGTTGTCAGACGAAGTGAATAAGTTTATTATGGATTTCCCAGACTTAATATACGATGGCTCAAAAATTAAATGTTTAGTGTGCAATACATATCTAATGTGTTGGTCAAAAACACATAATAAAGAAAACGTAAGCAGTTCGAAGCACAATAATAACGAAATGAATCGACAACACTTTATACATGAACTATGTGTAACTATGATTGTGTGTACACTGCCGTTTACCTTGTTAAGTAATGTTTCATTTATTTCATTTTGGAATAAATACGCGAATCAAACATTTCCGAGCATGACAACGTTACGAAGGAATTTACACTTAAAACGGTAAGTGTTTTTTTAGATCCTCTGTCGTGCACACAATCACTGATTTCATACATTTTCCATTTTATTTATACATACAACGCTGCTATAATATGTACTATTCTTATTTTTCGTGTGTTTATGCATATTACTTTAATAGCAGAAAACCAAACGTATATTTAATTATTTTTGATAGAATAAATGTCTCTACTTCTATATTTATATCGGTAACAAGCTCCTGTTGCGTTCCTATTCTATCGCATATTCTAATATATTACGAATTACACTCCCATACCGGCGCTCATGGCGCGCACGGAAATTGGTCTGCTCTAGTAATCAATGTCTTGGACGGTGATTGTAGTTAAATGACCAGTATTTTCTTTTTATGTATTATTTTTGAAGGCTTCTCACAAATGTCATCGATTGCATTACGTTTAATACTAGCACTTAATTTTTTTAATTTGATTTCTAATTCTGTTTTTTTTTTTATAAATCGATCCTTTTCAGGCCACAGAATGAAATAAATTTTTTAGGATACGGTCTCAGTTATTCATATCTTCAATCGTAAATTTGTCGATAACTGTTGAATTTGGGTACATAAAACATAGAATTCGATTCAGAATTCAACAATGAAATAAAAAATTGGTGTTTCAATTTGAAAAAATAGCTACGCTCGGTGTTAATAATTTCTGTGAGATAGCGAAGTCGTTCTTTTTGTGTCTGAATATATCCTTCTTCGGCAGCGGCTACTGATGAATCTGTAGAATGATTAAATACTTATCTGCATCTCTGGGGAGGGATATGTTCAGATACGTTCACAGAAATCTGTTACATTACACATGCTGTTATCCCGTAAGGAGGAGTGAAGGCACAAACAAAATACAGTTTCTAGATATATGGTAGTGCCATCTTGGAAACACTTCATTAGTTTTGCATTGGTTATGTAGACAGAGCGAGTAGTTCGGTTGTCTAATAATATACAGCGCTGAATCTACTTCTACGATCAGTCTTAATAAGTTCTGAGATAAAGAAGTCGTTCTTTTTGAAAAAAATTAAGTTAATGATCGTAACTTATTTCTGAGCTAGCCTGTGTATATGAATGTACCATCAGAAAAACCGCAGCCAAAAGTAAAAATCGACGTATCCGAGTGTTTTTTCAAAAACAACAAACCCATGAATTTTAAATGAATTTGTTCCAATACATGCGTCATCACTATACTAGGATCACCTTTAATATTTTTACAAAATCTGGGAAGAAAACAAAATTTTTGGGAACAAACTATTTTATTATTTTTCAAAATATTCGTCTTTATGGTTTATACACTTTTACATGCGTACGAACCAATTCTCAAAACATTTTTTCCACTCTGAATGTTGTATCTCAGAAACATAGATTTCAAAGGCTTCGACTGCTTCTTGAGGTGTTGAAAATCGCTTACCACGCATTTTTTGTTTCACAGTTGGGAACAAAAAGAAATCATTCGGCGACGAGTCAGGTGAATATGGACAATGACACATTATTTCAACGCTTTTCTCCTTCAAATAGTCAACTGTTAGACGTGCTGTATGGGAACTCGCATTGTTGTGATGAAGAATAATGCGACGTTTCGATTGTTCTTCCTGATTTCATCTATAACTTTTGGCAAATAATACTGTATACCATTCAGCGTTAATAGTTTTTCGATCCTCTAAAGGAATTGTTGCGATGTGTCCTGTACAGCCGAAGAAACAAGCGATCATATTCGTGAAAGTGCTCCTTGTACGAACAACTTTTGTGGGGTTCGGTTCGTCTTGGAACACCCATAAAGTAGATTGTTGCTTGGTGTCCGGTTCATACGAATATATTCATGTCACCTGTGACGATGTTGTATACGGATTTTTTGGTTCCTACGTCGAATTTTTTAACAATCTCTTTACACCAATTGACACGAGCTACTTTCTATGCTTCGGTGAAATTATGTGGAATCCATCTGGAAGATTTTTTTTTACAAATAAATGTTCATGTAAAATCGAATGAATTGCAGTCTGCGATATGCCAAGAGATGTCTCTACCTCACTGTAAGTCACATGTCGATCGTGTTCTATCATTTTCCGCACAGCATCGATGTGTTTTGGAATCACAACAGTTTTTGGTCGACCTTTACGTGATTCGTCACTCACTGAGGCACGACCATGACGAAATTCTGCAAACCAATTGTAAACTGTTTTCTCTGATGGTGCTTCATTGCCAAAAGTTGACCGAAGCGATATAATGCATTCTTGTGGAGTTAGGCCTTTTTATAATAGTAAAAATATCATCCAACGAAAACTTTCACTAGTAATCTCCATTCTTTTACAAACTCACTGTCTTAAAACTGTCACTGTCAACAAACTATTGACTAAATTTCTAAACCATCGCGGATTTCTCATTGACAAATGTTAAACTTTAAGAATATAGTGATTATATATGTCAAAAGCACCATCTAATGGTCGATTGTAAAAATATAAAAGGTGTGCCTCGTATAATATCTTATACTTTTAGATATTATACGAGGGACACCTTTTATATTTTTACAATCGACCATTTCTCATTGACAAATGTCAAACTTTAAGAATATAGTGATTATATATGTCAAAAGCACCATCTAGTGGTCGATTGTAAAAATATAAAAGGTGTCCCTCGTATAATACTAAAAGTATACCACGTTTATGTAGATTATAATTTAAAACAATTGCACTTGTTCGTATCTAAAAAATCAAATTATTTATTTCATTTATTAATATTAGAAATAAGCATCCTAATTTATATTATGTTCATGGAAGTTATTATGAAGAACTTTGAAATAGAGAGACATTTTTAGGGTTTTTTTTAAATTTCTGCTTGGTTTACAGAATTTGCAATAACGTTACAACTCTATTGACGCAACATACAGTGGACGTGTTAAAGTTCTCTTTACTATTATTTCCTGTTTGTACGTTTACTACAAACTTCCTTGATATACGCGTCTGTCACTTAATAGAGAATGTATCTTAAAGTAACATAATAGAAATTCCATATTTACGAAAGGTATGAAAGGCATGTACAAATAATATGAGACTATATCGTTCAGCGCAGAGGTTGAATGTGAATTAGAGTTTGGAAGTTATTTACATGGACTAATACTATATGAAATTATAGTTAGCCTAGCCTGTATTATGCATTATCTATTTGCTTGAGGAAAAATGAATATGCATGTGACAAGAATGGCGTGCCTTTCTTTAGAAGTGAACGTGCTACGGTATCTTTTCATTTTATAGAAAATATTTGAACTGCGGCTCTCTTACATACGTCTGAAAGCTATTTGTGAATATGAAGAATAGTTCTTTTTTTTTCGTCTTTATTTTGCGCGATATTTGATTAATATAATATATTTTTAACTATGAAAAACATTAAAAATGTAGCTGATTACACTTATAGGCAATCCGACAATTAAATATCTTTTTGTGGTATGTATACGAGGGTACCACCGATTATTTCTGCAAACTAATAAAACGAAATGTTGTAGTCAAAAATTATTTTTACTATTGTTTTCCAAAATATTCGCCGAAAAGTCGAATGCTTTGCGGATTCGGTTTGTCCGTTAAAGAGTGAAGACAGGTTAATACAGCTTCTGCAAGTCACGGTTGTACCGTCAGATGGAAGCACATTGCTTAGTTCTGTACTTGTTATTGAGACAGTGATAGTTGTTATATAATGAAACAGATATGCAAAATACATATCCGTCACTGTAAACATGGACAAACACCTCGTATTTTTAGCATTTACTTCTGTTCAATACATATGTTTCAGCCATCTAGGCCTCATCGGTTGAACTAGTGAAGCAATGTGTATACAAATTAATACAGATCTGTTAAACAACGGATCTGTATCTGTATCTACATTTACGCTAAAATCGTCTCCAAGCTATAACCAGTTTCGTTCTATCAGGCGACACCAATTTAATCAGTGACATCTGACGGAAGAAAGCGACTAGGCCAGAAAAGGCGATCTTCCGCTCGAATAGCAAGGCTATTACGAAAAAAAAAAAAAGCGGAAAAATACGTATATTGGTGCTGTCCATTTTTCGTAATAGCCTTGCTATTCGAGCGGAAGATCGCCTTTTCTGGCCTAGTCGCTTTCTTCCGTCAGATGTCACTGATTAAATTGGTGTCGCCTGATAGAACGAAACTGGTTATAGCTTGGAGACGATTTTAGCGTAAATGTAGATACAGATACAGATCCGTTGTTTAACAGATCTGTATTAATTTGTATACACATTGCTTCACTAGTTCAACCGATGAGGCCTAGATGGCTGAAACATATGTATTGAACAGAAGTAAATGCTAAAAATACGAGGTGTTTGTCCATGTTTACAGTGACGGATATGTATTTTGCATATCTGTTTCATTATATAACAACTGCGTAATACGGCAAAAACGTATTGATAAATATCCCTTTTTTGTATATTTACCGCCATCTGGCGCGTGTTAATGGACAGCACCAATATACGTATTTTTCCGCTTTTCGTAATAGCATTGCTATTCGAGCGGAAGATCGCCTTTTCTGGCCTAGTCGCTTTCTTCCGTCAGATGTCACTGATTAAATTAGTGTCGCCTGATAGAACGAAACTGGTTATAGCTTGGAGACGATTTTAGCGTAAATGTAGATACAGATACAGATCCGTTGTTTAACAGATCTGTATTAATTTGTATACACATTGCTTCACTAGTTCAACCGATGAGGCCTAGATGGCTGAAACATATGTATTGAACAGAAGTAAATGCTAAAAATACGAGGTGTTTGTCCATGTTTACAGTGACGGATATGTATTTTGCATATCTGTTTCATTATATAACAACTGCGTAATACGGCAAAAACGTATTGATAAATATCCCTTTTTTGTACAGTGATAGTTGTTTTGGCGTTAATCACTGTGTAGGGCTGAATGTGATTTTAAGCTCTGTCTTAATAACTTCTGTGATATTGCAAAGTTGTTGTTTTGTGAAAGTATCTCTCTTCAGCTGGGGCGTACCAACGATTCTGTAGAAAGATGAAACACACGTCTATGTCTCTGGAGAGGGATACCTTTGCAAATATATGAATTTGTATTGTGTTCTTCACGCCCGATTTTTAATAATATTTCAGTTTATTAAAAATATTTTTATTTTATACAAAAATAGAGAAATAATTGTAAAAAAAAGTTTTACCGAAAAATTGGTCCTATGTACGTATTGCGGTATTATTGAATCTTGTTTAAAATTAAATTTCCGATAATCAGAATGTATTCATAGTTAGAATTATAATCACATGGGTGTATCACAAATTTCAATATTATGAATATTTATTAAGGGAATTAATTAATGAAACATTAAATGCAATATGCAAACATTCAATACCTACAGATAGTAGTTCATCGACGATTAAATTATATCCAAATGAATAATAAATTAAGGCCGGTACCGTACGAGAAATTTATATATAAAGGGAAATTTTTAGGTAATCTACTTAGCCATGAAAACAATGACAAACAGCAATGGTTTTTAAACGACCAATAGTGTGAACTTTTTTATAAGCGCTCTGACCAGATGGCATTGAAATTTAGAGACTTTCGTTATTATCTATGGGGTTACGTGAAGTCACTGATTTATGCTGATAAACTAGCAACAATCGACGTCTTGGAGAGTAATATTGTTCCTCCAGTAGTGTTCGTAAAAGTGATCTAAAACTGGACTTGACCAGAATACGTTTCGTCGGGAACAGCCATGGTTGCCATATCCCCGAAATAGTTTTTAAGTGTTAATACAATGAATCGATCTTTCGAATACAAATAATATTGATTAAAATTTTAAACAAAATAATTTGAAACATACTTGAGTAGGTAAAACCAATTTTGTTTAAAACAAAACTTTAATTAATTCATACCCGATTTTTAATGTGAGTCATGATTACGTCACCCGCTCATGCATTCGAGAGACGTACGGGAAGCTCCGAGAAAAACACGAGAAGAATCTAGAAGGGCAGCCCTACCATATATATACCGATCGGAAGGGAGACCAAGCATTGAACGAGTAATCGCTGACGTGTGATATTATATAAATGTAAATAAATATCCATATATAAGTACATATTGTGAAATAAATGCTCTCATTATTAGTTATTAAGTGTATTTAGTGTGTTTTGTTATTAATATAGTGTGTTTTAAATTACCGTTAGTTTTATTTAAAAGAACCCAGAAAGACAAATATTTTACAATATTTTATATGATTAAAAAGACTTTTGTTTTATGTAAAATTTTAAAGTTTCGTATTATTCTTTTTCTAATTTGCGTTCGTAATGAACTCAATATGAAACCCAAAACAGTATCAAACTGAGTTTCATTTTGATACGATTTTTTCACTTTTCAATGTTGGCATTGTTGAAATACAGAAATAAATATCTTATTGCTGTCATTTGATTTTAAGAATTTAATTATGTATAAAAAAGAAAAATGGTACACAAACAACGTATATTTTAATAAAATTGACAACAGAAACTTAGCTTATCTGTCGAGGTAAATGCCTTTATGGAAAGTCTTTTCCATTCCTGCATCCTGCTTCCTGCATGATAGTGTAAAAGATCCGGTAAAGTTTTTTTTGGATTCCAGGTGTGTAACATCGAATTGGAAAAGTTACTATTCATAATCAAGGTCACAAATTTTATACACTGGTGTGCTAATTTGACTTTCGCACACCAGTGTATAAAATTGTGTATAAAATAAAATAAATGTGTTTGTCCTGCTTTTAAAATGTAATTTCAGAATAAACTATATGTACGTCCGTTGATATTAGTTGTATTAATTTAGAATATTGCAAACATATAAATTTCAAGACGAGTAATTTCTCCAAAAAAAAACAGTTCACATTTGTAAGTATTAACGACATTCTTTTGTTAATAAGTACTTAATTTATGTCCATCTACTCTTAAAGTGACCCCCTGAGGAAGCATACGAATTTGATTCGAAATATTGGGATAAAAAAATAAAGAACTTACTTAAGTAATAGAGTTTAATTTTGCTGTATTCCCCAAAAAACAATGATCCTTTCCATATATATATATATATATATATATATATATATATATATATATATATATATATATAGATAGATAAATTTTTAGCCGTTCATTTAATATATCATTTGATAAATTCTTAGAGTTTTCTACAAATCACAACGCAAATCTTACGAAATTTTATTTGAAAAGTTTACGTCCATGTTGGGACTTGCCGGATCATCGCTCTAACCAACTAAGCCACGATGGACATTGGTTTCAAGTTTATTAGAACTGCCTTATAAGGCACCGATGTTAATATACAGATGTCAAGTTGAAAGTTTGAAATTGCTAATTTTTACTCCTTCAGCTATTAATATATATAGATAATTTCTTAGCCGTTCATTTAATATATCATTTGATAAATTCTTGGAGTTTTCGGCTTTTATATTAAATATTTTAAATATTTTCAAATTAGTATATTATATTTTCAAATTAGTAAATGTGAATGTAAACATTGTTATCTACAAATTACAACGCGAATCATGGCTCAGTTGGTTAGGGCGACGGTCCGGCAAACCGTAGGCTTGGGTTCAAGTCCCAACGTGGACGTAAATTTTTCAAATAAAATTTCATATAATTTGCGTTGTTATTTTGTAGACAGCAATGTTTACTTTCACATTTACTTACAATTTGAAAATATTTAATATAAAAGCCGAAAACTCCAATAATTTATCAAATGATATATATATATATATATATATATATATATATATATATATATATATATATATATATATATATTCAATATAGTTGAGGAAATACTGCACCCTTGACTAATCCCTTTATTTATTGGTATGTCTTCGGTTAGTTTTCGGTTTAAGTCTAGCGTAATGATGATATTATGGTATAAGCTCTTTATAGCATTTTTCAGATGTTGAGGATACCCTTGCTCTCTCATAATGCTCCATATTTTTTGCCTATTCACGTTATCAAAGGCGTTTTTAAAGTCAATGAACGCAGAATGCGTTTCTTTAGCGTGTTCTCTGTGTTCATGAATTATTTGTTGTAAAGTTAAGACTGCATCTATTGTACCTCGTCCTTTCTCAAAACCCATTCGTTCTTCGTTTAATAGTGCTTGTGTGATGTGTTTCAGTCTTGTATTTAGGATTTTTGCATATGTCTTGTATGTCTAGAAGGCTAATTCCTCTGTAATTACCACATATGTTTTTGTCTTCTGTTTTGAATATTAATATACCTTTGCTTTTTTCCAATATTTTTGGATTTCAGTGGTTTTCCAGCATGTGTTAGAGAGGTGTAGAAGTCTTAGATGCAGCATAATTCCGCTGTATTTCCATAATTCGGTGTTGATACCGTCTGTTCCAATGGCTTTTATGTTTTTAAGTGGGGTAATTTCTGTAAATGTAGTTCGTGTAAGCTTTTCGTATCTATGAGATCTATTATGGTTTCTTCTTCGTTGTCATCGTCCCATAAATTGTTATAGTGAACTAGCCAATCTCTTTTGTCAATGTTGTTGATGAATGGCAAAAAAGCAATCTTAAACCTGCAATCATTTTGTTGCGAAGTAAAGGAATCGAATTAATGATTTATCCAGCCAATAGTCCTGACTTGGCCCCAAGTGGAATTTTTACCTTTCCAACAACCAAAAAAAAAAAAATGCGGGGCCACCGTTTTTACACCGTTGTCAAGAAGAGGCCAGCACCGCATTGTAGTCACACATTTTGAGTACGCCAACGTCAGAATGGCGTAAATGTTTTAATAATTCATTTGAACGAATCAAAAAGTGCATGAAATTTAATACTGAATTTATTATTCATATTTATTTGTGTATTACAGATTTTCTTCATAGCTTTTCCCGAACTTTTTGCCTGTCCCTCGTATTTTTTTAAACATCATAATTTAAAAAATACCGAAATTGCTCAAAACATAGTTTATTATTTTTGAAAATTCCAATTAATGGACTTTATTTGAATGAAAATTACTATAATATGTACGACGTTGTGTTCGAGCGCACATGAGACAGATACTACGGTCTTTTCTGCAAAAACAGAACGTAAGACAAGGGAGATGTTGAAAGAAGAGAGCAAAAAGTTTTCTACTCTGCGTGATATCACGCCACAACCTTAATTAATAACAGTTAGTTAGTTAAATGAAGTAAAAGTGGATTTGGTTTTAAAATAAGTAGTCTGAGGGGTTTGGTTATGTCTAACCTGCGGCATCCACAATCCCAGTTGTCGCTCCTAAATAAGAGGGTAAAACATATCTGAGGAAGTTCTGAGTACAGGTATTCTATTAATGAAGGTAGAAAGGGTTATTTCCCAGTAGAGAGAGTGGAGAGCCAGATTACAATTTAGACACGGTTAGTACATGTAAAAGGAGCTCGAACAGATGGTGTTTGATGTGGCTTAAGGTTCCTATCTGCAGAAGATGGTACGCACCAAAGATCTCTACAGACAACTAACAATCATCCTGCCGGTAATATTAATGAAAGAATAAAATGTATAATCCTGTTGAAACGATATAGTTTTTATAAAAGGGAAATTTAATAAATTGTTAATCGCAAAAGTTAGAAAGTAAAATTTTAATGGGATATATTACGCACTGATGAACCGTTAATTAAAATAAATGTGCATTTTATTTTTGGAATATAAAAAAAAACTAAAACCATACTATTATACATACAATACGAGGGGATATTTATATCTAGTTAGCGTCGGCCATTTTCCTTGAACAAAACAAAATCTTGTTATAATGGAAAGAAACAATGACATTTTAAAAGTGTCACAGTAAAATCTTATGCCAAGAAGTTGAAGTATTAGTGTGCATATAATGAAACAGATATGCAAAATACATATCCGTCACTGTAAACATGGACAAACACCTCGTATTTTTAGCATTTACTTCTGTTCAATACATATGTTTCAGCCATCTAGGCCTCATCGGTTGAACTAGTGAAGCAATGTGTATACAAATTAATACAGATCTGTTAAACAACGGATCTGTATCTGTATCTACATTTACGCTAAAATCGTCTCCAAGCTATACACATTGCTTCACTAGTTCAACCGATGAGGCCTAGATGGCTGAAACATATGTATTGAACAGAAGTAAATGCTAAAAATACGAGGTGTTTGTCCATGTTTACAGTGACGGATATGTATTTTGCATATCTGTTTCATTATATAACAACTGCGTAATACGGCAAAAACGTATTGATAAATATCCCTTTTTTGGTATATTTACCGCCATCTGGCGCGTGTTAATGGACAGCACCAATATACGTATTTTTCCGCTTTTCGTAATAGCATTGCTATTCGAGCGGAAGATCGCCTTTTCTGGCCTAGTCGCTTTCTTCCGTCAGATGTCACTGATTAAATTAGTGTCGCCTGATAGAACGAAACTGGTTATAGCTTGGAGACGATTTTAGCGTAAATGTAGATACAGATACAGATCCGTTGTTTAACAGATCTGTATTAATTTGTATACACATTGCTTCACTAGTTCAACCGATGAGGCCTAGATGGCTGAAACATATGTATTGAACAGAAGTAAATGCTAAAAATACGAGGTGTTTGCCCATGTTTACAGTGACGGATATGTATTTTGCATATCTGTTTCATTATATAACAACTGCGTAATACGGCAAAAACGTATTGATAAATATCCCTTTTTTGTATATTAGTGTGCAGTAAATTTTGAAAGAAAACATGTCGAATGCAAATGTGAAAATCGATAAATTAGAGTATCAAGGCATCCTCAAATACTTGTATTTGAAGAGGTTAAGTGGTAAGGAAATCTACGAAGATATGCTTCAATGCCCATCATATGCAACTGTCAAAAATTGAATTGCTTCATTCAAAAGAGGAAAACTTTTCGTTGAAGTTAGAAGCAACCAGGAAGACCGATTTCGGTGTCCACCCCCGAAAGTATTGAATATGATATTATCAGACCGTCGAATTGGACTGAAACATATAGCTGTGGTACTAAAAATTTCATATAAACGCTTGCATCATATACACTCAGCTGCAGAATTAACCGCCCACCCTATATTTTGTCATTAATTCAGACATTTTTGTAATTCTGAATTTTTTTAAAAGTTTTTAATATCGAAGTATAGCAAGCGCCAATTAAGTTGGCGCGAGGAGGGGGTGCGCAGAAGCCGTTTTTAAAAACGTCCACCCCCACTACTCAAGTAATTGTCAGAATACATTTGTCATTGACGTTTGACAGAACATAATGTCTTTGCTAGTGGATCATCTTTTTATTTTATTTTTCATATCTGCTGTTGTTGGAAACTGCACATAATTAGGAAACAAATGTTCAGCTATCACAGAACAAATTTCATTTAATATTCGACATATTGATGTTTGGCTTAGTGCTATCCAAGAATTACAACCTACTGGATTTTGAAAGGATTCTGTGGCCGTAAAATGTAATGTTAAAACCTACAATTCAAGACAGATATATACCACAGATTTCTAAAATTATAAATACATTAATCACCTTCAGATGCAGAGGAATATGGCCATGCAAGTCCATAACTGCTCCCAAAGTATTAATAAAATTGCTATCAGACCTTTTGTCTAAACGAAATAACTGCTGGAAGTGTATTTCAGATAATTCAAAAGGATTAATTGTACGATTTTTTAAGATACATCCTTGGAGTTTATAGGAAATCGTAAGCTACGCGCGACATAATTGCATTTTGTACTTTCCCGACCTACGTACTTACAGATTTTGTTAGGATGCTTATAAAAATATTCTTAAAAACCTGTTTATACATTACAATCTCATTATTTATATCAAATTTTGTGTTTTATGTTTTTTTAATCTGTTTAATTATGTTTTTTTTTCGAAAAGGTTAGAATTATCTGACATTTAATGTAAAACCAAATACAAATCTCCCCACTACTTCTAATCCTGCGCGAACTTACCCTTCCTCGCGCCAACTTAATTGGCGTAACTATATATCTTGTAAAAGGAAACAAACACCAATTATCAGCAGAAACAAAAAGCAATCGATGGACTGGAAGCATCGTGGTTCTCCAAGACCTAAGAAGCTTCGAGTTCAAAAATCCGCTGGAAAAAGTTCTTGCTTCAGTTTTTTTGGGATATCCATGGAATAATTATGGTCGATTACCTAAAAAAAAGTAAGACCATCTGAATTTGATAGGGGTGAAAGCGTAAATAATTTTTAAGGATCCTACAAAGACTCCTGTCAGAGATTTTCAGGGCTAATAAATATTTTTTCGCAGATCGCATCAGACTTATGTTAACAGCGACACGAACTCTTTCAATGTCTTCTGGTGTCCGAACAGTTGAAATACCACCTCTACATTTTGATGCAATGGAATTCTGCAATGTCTTTCAACATTAGATTCCAGACGAAAGCTTCTTTAGGCTTGGATAACGGAATTATTTCTAACAAACTCATTCACTGCATAAATACGTTGGTTTAGTGAAAATTTCTCAATTCTAATCAAAAATACATGTATAGGATAGAAGTTTAATGTCAAACTAACCGACATCACATTATTTGGTTTTTCAAATGAACCTATTCAAAATACGTCATACCAGTTGCCCAACCCTGTATTTGCAACACTGATGTTTTTTTATTCTTCAGCATAAATTCTAGACTTTACGGCTATAAGTAGAAAAGCATATTATTTATATGGCCACGTCGTCTGCTGTGGCATGAGCTCGTTCGTTTAGCAAAATATTCCCTAACGCTGGCATATGACGCTAGCTCTATTTCTCGAGTAACACGTTGAATATTTTCTTGGTCATTGATTGTTGCTGGCTTGTTGGCGTATACTTTCTCCTTTACATAACAATAGAGAAAAAAGTCAATTGGTGTTAAGTCGCATGATCTTGCAGGTTAATTGGTGTCAGAATTCCAAGAGATAAGACGATCTTAAAATTGAGATTCATCTTCAAAAAAATATGATGCGATTCTAACCATTACTCCAAAATATGCACTAAACAGTGCATCTCTGATGATGCATTACTACTTCCTGAACAGCATGTGGATTTGCTTCATGACAAATCAGACAATTTCGTTCAGAGACTCTTGCATTAAAATAAAAAATATGCTTTATCTCAAAAATTTTATTACAAAAATCATGATCATCTTGTTTCTTATATAATACCCAATTCAGAAGTGGACGTCTAACGGTTTGTAGATGACAAATTAGTAAAGATTGGCATCCTCTATTTCACAAAATAAAAATTGCGCATAATTCAAATCCTATAGTTCCAAATGAGACACCTTTATACATGCTGTCCGGTATCGTTATGTTCAAATTTTAGGAGTGTAAAGTAGACTTCATTTCAAGTAACAAAAACGCAGAACTTGTATATCCATTTTTATTTGTTTCAAAGTTACAGATCTATGAATTTGATTGTCAGATCATGAAATAAAATGTAATCCTAAAGTCAATACAAACTGATTTTATTTAAAAAAAGTTATACGATTCAATAACAGGCTTGTGATTGTTAACGTCGCATAATAAAATGTTACCCTAAAATAAATAAACACGTGTCGTAGTGCATACAGTAATTTCTTGGAGATCTACAAAAAAGTACTGGAAATTGATTTATGATAAACAAGGTTCTTACTTATTTCGTAAGTGATAAACCATGAATATCATACAATAAACATATGTTCAGATGACTGTTAACGTTGCATTTTTTAATAAATTATTAGTGAGTGACCGATTTTCTTCTCAAGAGTATGCGGGCATGCATTTTGTGTATGGCTACTGTAACGGCAGTGCACGTCAAGCAGTTATTGAATACCGACATCGGTTTCCCGATAAGCGCATTTCTCATTACAGAACGTTTCTGGAGTACATAGACAATTTCGGGAATGCGGACTGCGTGATTATCTTTTCGACAGAGGAGTAAATTTGCCAGCAGACTTAGAGGAAGAAGCAGTAACTATTGTTACAAGGGATCCAACTCTCAGTGTACGTCGAATCGCTAGACAACTAGGAGTGCCACGAACGACAGTTTGGCGAATTTTAAAACATGAGGGCTTATATCCATATCACTATCGCCGGGGACACGGTTTGCTTGAGGCAGACCACTATGCTCGTCTAGTTTAGTCTACCTGGATATTAAGACAGTCACGGCTTCATTTTAATTTCTGCAGAACAATCCTCTGGACAGATGAATCTACGTTCACGAGAAATGGTGTTACAAATCTGAGAAACCTGCACAGGTGGTCATCAGAAAATCCCTAAGCTATACGCCCATCTAAATTTCAACATGATTTGTCTATTGACGTTTGGGCGGCCCTAATCTATGACTTGTCAATTGGTACTGTCGTTCTTCCTGGGCGGGTTAAATACGGAAAATTACCTTCAATTTCTTATTGACGACCTGCCAGGTCTTTTAGCGGATGTCCCACTGAATGTTCAACGAGACTTGTGGTTTCACATGGATGTGGCACCACCGCATTTCGGAATTGCTAACCGAAATTGGGTTAACTTCAATTATCCAAGATGGATTGGTCGAGGTGGTCCTGTTGCATGGCCACCCAGATCACCCGATCTTAATCCCCTTGACTTTTATTTATGGGTGTACATGAAAAATTTAGTCTACGCGCAAGTTTCGAACACAAGAGAAGAGTTGTTGGATCGTATTCACTTGGCTGCCGAGCAAATCCGACAAAACAAATATGAAATTCGGATAAGAACTTCTTCTGTTGGCCTACGAGCACAAGCCTGTATTCAACAAGGAAGTGGACATTTCGAAAATATTATTAATTGAACTTTTTTAAATAAAATCAGTTTTTATTGACATCGGGATTACATTTTTTGTCATGATCTGACAATCACATTCTGTAACTTCTGTAACTTTGAAACAAATAAAAATGGATATACAAGTTTTGCGTTTTTGTTACTTGAAATGAAGTCTACTTTACACTCCCAAAATTTGAACATAACGATACGGGACATCTTGTATAGTTAAAGATGCATTATAATTTTAGTACAACAAAAAAAAATTTAAAAAATTTGTTCCCAAAAAATAAAACAAAACTTATTAATAATAAACTTAATAAAGTCTACTAATAATAGAGTTTCTGTTAAATATAACAACATTAAATAATACAGATGCTCAAAGTATAAAGCAGTTAATCCAAACAAGGGTACACCATTCATAATTATGAATTATGGTTGTATTATTAACTTATTTAGTCGAAAACCTTTGAAGTATCTATTATTGTAGTGTAAATTCTAATTAGGGCAGGAAAATTAACTTATGTAAGATTACCTACTATAATTGCCATATTTATGGTCCTTTCTAATACCTTATACACATACGTTCCATTAGCAGGTACATTTACTAAACACAAATTGCTAATATTAAAGCTTTACTTTGAGCCAGGATAATTTAATCATTTTTATAAATGACTGTTTAGCATATAATTAACTTGACTTGAGTGCGAATGTTGAACTTATATATACAGACTAACTTTGTAATTAGTTAGTTATTGCTCTTTCTATTTTGTTTCTAATATATAAAGAAAACTTTCAAATTATTTAACATCGAGCTGAAATACACTTTGTCTGTAAAATTAAAATGAGTTGTTTGTTTATTAAAATATATGGTACAGCTCCTTTCAACTTATTTTAACTTTACTAAATAGCAAGTATGTTCTTTATGGCATATCCCTTGGTGTAAGAGTGCGTTCAGCTGACGATAATGTAAATGAGGTTCAGGTACCCTAGGCCGTAGATGCGCATTTTGTAATATTCATGCAATAATTTATATGTATATATGTATATATATATATATATATATATATATATATATATATATATATATATATATATACATATATATATATACAAGGTTACATTGAAAAAACTACAATGCATAGTACCACGCGATAGAAGACCATAAAATACTAAATAAGTTCTTATACACTAATATCCGATCGCCTTTTGTTTTCAAGATACAGGATCTTAAAAGTTTGTTAGAAATTTTTGTTTTTTTTAATTTCGTCTATGATGACATTGAACCAAAATTACTGTATTGTAGTTTCACGTATTATTAGAATATTATCATAGTTGGCTATGTAATTATGGCACCTGTACCAATTAATATTGTTTATGTTTAGTTTTGATGTTTGTCGTTTTCTAAAAATTAATTTTTAAAATGGTTTTCTTTACTTTTGAAGAATACAGGGACATGTGTTGTGGTGAAGCTCGTTCAAATTAATACGATGTAAAATAAAACAAAACAATTAATTTGTTTAATATTCACTATATAAAAAGTATATTTACTAAACGTTTACAAAATGTGACGCGTTTCGCTAACACTGTAGCTTTATCAAACGACGATGGTATAATGATTATTCTACAAATGAAATGAGTGTATGCGCATAAATTTGGTAATTACAGATATACCGGGTGGCGCAAAACTACCGTTATGGTTTGAATGTTTAATAACTTTTTAATAAATTTATATTTTTTATTTTTATTTCAGAATTTTGTGAAGAAAAGTTGGGGAATTAGAAATGGAACGATACACCACAGAACAGCGATCAAAACTTGTTGAATTTTATTTTGAAAATCATCGGTCAATTGTATTGCCGCAGCGTGCTTATCGTGGTTTTTTTAATGTGCGTACTGGACCTTCAGCACCAACAATAAACCGCCTGGTTGAAAATTTTCGATAACATGGTACAGTAAGACACCTTCCATGTACCGGAAGACCACGTACGGTCCACACGGAAGAAAATATCCAACGTGTTGTGGATAGTGTACAGGATAGTCCATCAACAAGAAGACGTTCGGCACAACTGGGGCTATCGCGGAGGTCCGTTCAGAGGATTATGGCAGCATTGCACATGTTCCCGTATAAGGTTCAGCTTGTGCAAGAATTGAAGCCGTTAGACTACCAACAACGGCTAGATTATGCCATTTCATTCCGACAAAAAGCAGAAGAAAACCACGATTTCATTAACAATTTGATAATGAGCGTTGAAGCCCATTTCCATTTGAATGGTTTCGTAAACAAGCAAAATTCCAGGATATGGGCTACGGAAAATCCGAGAACAGTTCATCAGCAACCATTACACCCAGTTAAGTGTACTGTTTGGTGCGGTGTATCGTCCGAAAGGATCATTGGTCCATATTTCTTTGAAAATGAACATGGCGCTTCAGTTACGGTTAATGGTGCTGAATATCGAACGATGCTGGACAATTTTTTGAGGCCAGCTATAGAAAACCATCCACATGTGGTTCCAACAAGATGGAGCCACAGCCCACACTGCAAGGGATACAATGGCTATGTTACGAGACCTCTTTGGCGAACGCATTATTTCGCGCAGAAGCGATTTCAATTGGCCCCCACGTTCACCGGATTTAACAGCGCCAGACTGTTTTCTTTGAGGTTATTTGAAAGAAAGGGTATACGTAAATAAGCCAGCGACCATACC
This sequence comes from Melolontha melolontha, assembly GCA_935421215.2. Taxonomy (NCBI): domain Eukaryota; kingdom Metazoa; phylum Arthropoda; class Insecta; order Coleoptera; family Scarabaeidae; genus Melolontha; species Melolontha melolontha. The sequence continues at coordinate 32,233,186 of OW285244.1, read as the reverse complement.
ACAGCTAAAACAAAACATTCGCAATGAAATTCAAGCCATAACACCGGAAGTTTTACGAAAAGTTATGCAAAATGTACTGGAAAGAGCACGAATGTGCGAAGCCGAAAATGGCCACCACTTGCGGGATATAATTTTTCATACTTAAGCCAAAAATATTCCCCATTAATATACTTTCTAACAAAAAAATAGTAATAATAATTAACCATTAAATAAAAAGTTATTAAACATTCAAACCATAACGGTAGTTTTGCGCCACCCTGTATAAAGAAAAAAACGATAAGCTGTTAACAAAGAAAGGAAGAGATTAGGCATTCAAACACAATAATCACACTTTCTTTATATACCTATAATTACCCAATTTATGTGCATACACTCATTTCATTTGTAGAATAATAATTATACCATCGTCGTTTGATAAAGCTACAGTGTTAGCGAAACGCGTCACATTTTGAAAACGTTTAGTAAATATACTTTTTATATAGTGAATATTAAACAAATTAATTGTCTTGTTTTATTTGACATCGTATTAATATGGATCTTCACCAAGTAACAGCCTCATCTATTCAATTCTCGATCAAATTCTTCCAAAGCTCAATGTATCTATCGAGAGAGATATCCATTAAAACATGTTCCTAATGTTAGGACATTTATTGACGTGCATAGACGTTTGAGAGAAGAAGGCTGTTTCAAAATATCAAATGTTATTAGTGGGGTCACCAGAACTCATTGTACTGTTGAAAATAAAGAAGCTGCTTTGCAAATAGAAAATAATCAGAGAATAAGCACCAGAAAAATAAGTTCAACTGTATGGAATGTTAACCGTGAATCAGTTAGACAAGTCCTCAAAAAACAGCTTCTTCACACGTTTCATTTCCAAAAAGTTTATCACCTTTTGAAACAGGATTATTTACCCCGCGGACAATATTGCGAGTGGTTGCTAAATCAAGGGCAAAATTTTCTATCATTAATTTTCTTCACCGATGAAGCAGGTTCTAGTGGCGAAAGTTTTAAATAACATGCACAATTGGAGTGATGAAAACCCTCATCAAACCGTTACTGAAGTTACAAACATGCTACTGAAGAAAAATAACTATTATCGGGATAAAATAAAACAAATTTTAATGAATTTCACTTTTTACTTTACACCGCAACGATTGTTTCGCTCCAACCTGATCTTCATCAGACATATAACTAACTTATGGACAAATTTTTACACAAATGTACCGTAACATACACATGTTTTGTTTTGAATAGTTAAAGGAATGAGTACTTTTTATTACTTAAATAAATTTTCTAACGAAGTATGTTATGTTTCCTTTTTTTAATCAGCAGTACGTCATATTTTTATAAATTATTAAAATAATTGGGTTAACAGATCTGTCAAGGGAATTTAAAAAAAAATTCGACAAATTTTTAAGATGTTGCTTGTATCTTGAAAACAAAAAGCGATCGAACATTAGTGTATAAGCACTTTTTTATTTTTTTATGGTCTTCTATCGTGTGGTACTATGCATTTTAGTTTTTTGAATGACACCTTGTATATATATATAGATAATTATTTCTTGACCTTTGTATATTATAGTTGATTTATATATTCGACGATTTAAGGTATATTTTACTTTAATATGTATATATTTAAAATAATCACTTACATGTTTCGGTAAATATTATCTTTATCAAAGAATTATAAATGACAGCATATTAATCTCAAAGTTATATAAGTGATGTAGTCATGGTGGGAGATACATATTCGTAAATACATTCAATTCAAATAATAATATTTCATGACATAACATACACAACAGTTTGACGTCAATAAAAAAGGGATGTAAGTCATGAGTTATTATTACACATAAGCTGTTGGCATTCGCCTAGAACGAGAAGCAAAAACCACGAAAACCTACTCGGACGCGGGTTGAAATCGGGACTGCCGGCAAGATAAGCAGTGCGCTAGATATTTATATAACACAAGATATATATTTATGTACAATATACTGTACTGTACTGTATATATGTACAATATGATGGTAAATTGCAGATCGTTACATTATTAGATTATAGTAAATACTGCTTAGGTTTTTTTTGTCAATTCTATTAATTGAATTTTTTTTTGTTTAATATTAAACATTTCTTTAATTTCCCTCTTTATTGTGTGTTGTTCTCTGTCAATTATTTGGGTGTTTTCAAAGTCGAAACGGTGATCGCGTTGTAGTTTGTGTGTAAATAAAGCAGTTTTGTCTGTTTTGGAGTATTTGTCGACTTGTATCCTTTTGTATAAATATTGTTTAGTTTGACCTATGTCGCCGAATATGTCAATCAACTATATATATATATATATATATATATATATATATATATATATATATATATATATATATATATATATATGGTAAACCTAATCAGTAGGCGATTAAAGGTCTGTATATTACTTCAAAATATATGTATTTAAAAAACTCTACATGTTTCGGCTGTATACGCCTTTTTCAAGAGAATACAAAATATGAATGACAGGATATAAATGTCAAGTAATTAAGTAGTTAACTTAATTACTTGACATTTATATCCTGTCATTCATATTTTGTATTCTCTTGAAAAAGGCGTATACAGCCGAAACATGTAGAGTTTTTTAAATACATATATTTTGAAGTAATATACAGACCTTTAATCGCCTACTGATTAGGTTTACCATATCATACCAAGGTCACGAAGTTATTATATATATATATATATATATATATATATATATATATATATATAGTAAATTCAATTTACCATAACATACAAAGGTCACGAAATAATTATCTTTATATATGTATATATATATATATATATATATATATATATATATATATACATATATTTCGTCGAATGTTTTCGCGGTGTTTGTTAAAGCGTTGTTCTTCGGAATATTTCGCCGCGTATGGATGATTTCGTCCTGAGAAGGACAACTTTCTTCCTGACGTTTCGGTGACATTACTTTCACCTTTTTCTAGAGGATCTTCTCGTTGCGATGATAACTTCAAGAGTGCGTCGATTTCCTGCGCCGCTCGAATTATATGGTCCCGTAGTAGTGGGGACGCGTGTCTGGCTCCTTGTGATTGGTCCGTAGGTTGTACTGTCACTTTCAGCTATTGGTCGATCGGTTTGCATTCGGTCCGTGTTAGTATGACTGGTCTGTCGTAAGTTATTAACATTACGTCGCTTGTGTGTAACCTGTCTATTGTACAAGGCTGGCTTCCATGTGTCAGGCAAACGCTGTCCGTCGTCACGTTTGTTCATACAGTTTTGCCGTTTCTCAATTTCTATAGCCTCTCTTATTATCCTGTACGTTAACCTCGTACTGCGGGCTATAGTATTTGTACCGTCGATGTCGATGGTGTGTCCTGTATGCATTATATGCTTAGCTAGGGATGATGTTGTTTCTTTTTTAGCTACCGCATTTCTGTGCTCTTCCCTTCGTATGCTGGTTTTTCGGTTAGTATGTTCTATATATGTTTGGTCGCATTCATAGCACAGTATTTCGTAGACACCTTGGTTTTCTAGTTCTATTTTGCCCGCAGTACGAGGTTAACGTATAGGCCTCGACGAGAGATCACCTTTTTCGGGAAAAATTGATTAACAATCTCATGTGATTGGTTTGAAGTGTGACAAGTGGCTCCATCTTGTTGAAATCATGTTTACAAATTAAAACTTTCAAATTCCTGCATTATGGAACCAAAAAGGTTCTTAACATGTCACAATACCGTTCACTGTTTACCGTAAGTGCTTGCCTTCGCCGGTCTTCAAAAAAATAAGGCCTAATGACGCCTTCACCAAACATGGCAGCCCACACTATAACTTTTGGACTATGTAATGGTCATTACATCCTGTCTTGGATTTTTGTTGGCCCAATAGCGGAAATTGTATTTATTTACGTGACCACCTAAGTGAAAGTTCGCTTCGTCACCAAACAGAATATTTTCGAACGTTGGGAAACGTTGAAGTATTTCATCTGCAAAATTCAGCCGAAGAGGATAGTCAATAACGATCAGGTTTTGAACAAACTGAATTTTGTAGGGTGTAGGTTGTAAATCTTGCTTATTTAATGTTAAGTTCTTGACTGCGTTTGAGAACTGATTGAGACGGATCACTCACTGAAACTCTCACTTCTTCAATCGTTTGTTGCCTTCGAACAGAGCGCGGGTGACCTTGATTGACAATTTTGCAGTCGAACCGGTATTTTCAAACATTCGAATCCATTTTCTGATGTTATCGTCCTTCGATGCATTTATATTGTTCGTCACCGAGTCACAGTTATCGTTATTTATTTAATTATGCATGCCATTCCTGGCTTCATCCTAAGATCTCCACATTTTCTTATAATCAAATATATGGTTTCTCACTTTACAATTTATATTTTGCTACTAACGAAAATTTATATGGACTGTATTACTTAAATGTAAGAAATATTTAGCTGTAATGACATTTTAATTATACGATGTTAAGTAATAAGTATTAAATTTAATTCCTTGAACTAATATACATAAATAAACAAATCATGTTCGTATACTTAGGCACATTTTATTTAATACCACTATAACTATTAAAGTAAGGAACGGCTCAAATCCTAGAAGTGTTTACGTTTCACTAAGCCCTCGCCTCAGGGGGTGTTATAAAAGTACTTATCTGGTATTTAGTAAAATTAAAGTAAATTGAAATTAACTATAAAAATGTCTTTGAAAGATTAAATAGGCAACAATCCAAAATCAATTACTTTTAAACCGAGTATAGAGTGATTTATAATCTCATAAAATTAATTATAATATAATAAATGCAAAAATTAAAGTAATAATAAGATACATTCTTGTATATATTAATTTCGAAGACATTTTTAGAACTCATCGTACAATTATCTCTTCCAAATTATCAACTCCAGTAAATATCATCATTTCATTAATGTTGAGCAATCTCATAATAAAGAAATTAAAGGACGTCAGGTTGAACGACTTAACTGATTGAACAAAATCCGAAAGGGGATCTCTTCCTTTATCATAAGATTTTTTTCATTTAGCCATTTTCCTCTAGTGTGAATATTGTATATTTGTTTTGCCTTAAACCGTTCCTAATACACCCCGTTAGAAGTGTCGTTTGTTCCGAAATTTACTGAAGCGATCTTCCTGTACGTATAACAATAGGGTAAATGTCGTTGCAGACATTTTTTCTTTCCTAGTGTTCCTTTTCGAAATTACTCTCTAACGATCTACTTTTATAGGATATGGGTTAAATATTGCTTTAAGGTATATACTAATTAAGGAATTCGAAATGTTGCTAATTACTCTTTCTGTTTTGGTTTCCGGATAAGAAGTTTAAATTAAATTACATATTTAAATTGAGTACTGAACTAATTTCTATAAATAACATTAAAGACACTCCTTAAAGGAGCCTCCATGTTAAAAAAGACAATAAAAACTGAATTTCATGTAGAGAAAATTAAAAAAAAAGTTACGGGAAAAGTTACATTTACGTAACTTTAACATGAGAAGTTTTCTCTCTTGAACCATTTCTGTTAAAAATTAGTAAATTGAATAACTTCTTTCTTAGAAACAGGAAAAATTTTATTTGAAGTTTCTATACTAAACTGTAATATTGAATAATTTATAACCTCTGAATTTGACGGTCAATAAGGGTAGCTGGACATTTATTCCAATAAGTCGAAATTTTAGGATGGCCGACTACATATCTTTGACGTCGGAATAGATCATTTATTTCTAGGAAAGGTGTAATAATATCCTCAAATAATTTAATCAAATAAATAATTTTAAATCATAAAAATGAAATTTTAGATTTTACTTAGGGAGTTGATGAAAGAAAATGTAAACTTCTTCGATTGCAAACGGTTCATAATATTGAATATCGAATAATAATATACAAATTTGGAGTTCGGGTCTGCAACCGATTTTTTCAAAAATAATTATTGGGGCGATTAGAGGACCCTTTGGGGATCAATTTATCCAAATAAAGTTTTAGGCGCAAATACACCGTTAATTAAAAAAAAAATACAAAACATATATTTTATGGCTATTGTTTGGTATTATTGATTTATAGTAATACCATTGACGTTGATATTTTTTTGTAAATTTGCAAATTTAATTTAATAGTAATTAATCGCAAATTTTGCAAATAAACACAATTGAAAATATGACTGTTAAAAGAAACGATCTGTCAAAAATAATTTGCTTTAAATCTGCCAACTTTTGCTGAAGAAAAAGTTACTGATCGTATATATTTCAGTGGTATTTTCCATTACGTCATTTTTTAACAAAAAATTATATAATCCATACAACAAGTGTAAATTTAGTGCTTGAATTTCGGTTCAAATATAACGGTGTTAATTATTTTTTTCAAACTAACTCAAGTCAACAAAAAAATTAGATATTTTTCTTTGTAAAAAAGACGTTAAGAAAAAAAACTTTAGAATATATCTGAACAGTAATATTTATATTGTTACACACAAGTAAATTTTTATTGACATAACGTTCCATTTATTAGTCAAATTTTCAATTACGTTTATTTGCACAATTTTCGATTAATTAAAGCAAATATACACAAAATATAAACGTAAATGAGATTAGTATAAATCAAGAATACGATACATTGACTAGAAAATAGATGTTTTATGTGTATTTGGACGAAAAGATAACATAAAAGGTTGCCTAGTCATTTTGAACGTATTTTTTTTTTTTTAGATTAACAGTGTCTGCGCCAAAAACTTTATTAGGATAAAATGATTCGCCAAAGGTTCTCTAAACGCCGAAACAATTATTCTCGGGGAAATCGAATGCAGACTTGATCTCTACTATACCCAAAAATTTTAGTAAATAATATTACTTCCATAATATTGTTCACCTTACAATCTTGTCTTGTGAAATAAGTATCATTTTACATATCCATTAATCCTTTCCACCTTTTCTAATCTTTTTATTTCTCCTATTCTCCAGAATTTTTTACTACGACATTATCCTAGATCTTTCTAGGCCTTTTTTTTCTAGATCTCTGAATTTTTGCCCCATACGCCTTTTAACTTGCCTCGTTCCCTTAGTTGGCATCACTACTCTGGTTGCCTCTTTTCTATATATTTCAAGATCTATTGTGTTTCTAGATCTGTTATTTCTACGTTATTTGTTTTATCATATTTGGTGACTTTTAAGAACTTAATTTCGTTGGTCTCACAAATCAAAGTCTTTACTTACTCTATTTCTGTTCTTAAATTTATATATTCATGTTTTTTGTCACTTTTTATATTTTGGTTTTCATTTCTCAGTTACATTTTCCATATGTTCAAGTTAATCACTTTTGATTTTCACAGCGATTAATAAGTGGGTATAAAATTTAAAAATTATTTTTAATATATGTGACCTTCTCCGAGAAAATGGACCTAGTGTGTCAAAAAACGGGTTTGGACTTAAGAGTGGATTCTGGTACCTAAAAGGGTGTAGAATAAGATGAAATGAGTTATATTTCTGATAAAAATTTATTTACCCCATAAAAACTTGAGGAAATCGATAAAAATGAGAAAAACATTAAAATTTTATTTTTTTTGATTTTTCGGCACCCAATCATAACCCGGCACCCAATCATAACTAACCATCTCGGCACCCAATCATATCTCGGCACCGAATCTCGGCACCTAATCACCCAATCGGCATCCAATCATAACTAACCATACCAAATCGCATCTCCCAACTAAAGGTGTGTTCACAGTGATAATACGTTATGAAACTTCAAATGCGTTTTTCTCAAAACTTTTTCACACACTAGGTCCCTTTTCTCGGAGAAGGTCACATATTTGTTATTTTTTTATATGTATGTACTTGAATCTGGTTATTGTTGTCCTGTAATTGGGTTTGTACCTGTTGGTCAATAAACAATATTATTATTATTGTTATTATCTCTTGGAGGTATCTCAATGTCTGTGTCTTTACTGGTGTATAATAATTTCTTATAATTTCTTGTAAGTGTTACATAATAACGAGCCATCGAAAAAATTCATAATTGGAGTAGACTGTGAAATTGGGTTGGTACTTTAGCCACTTCCACATAATGACACATTATACTTGATGCTTGACAGTTTCATTTGGTTTCATTGTAAAAAAAGGTTATGGCATTGAAATGATACTACAACAAAAAAGGAAACAAATAATTTATTTAATATCGAAATCATAATCAAAATTTACATATAGCTACAGAAGTTGTTGAAATGTTGTCCATTTACATCTAAACACAAACCAACTCTTCTCCGCAATCCAGCAAAAACTTTATGCAGCATTTGCGGTGAGTTGTTGATCTCTTCACACTTTTCTGTTATGCAAATTCTCAGTTGTTCCAGATTATGAATTAGCGTTGAATAAATCGAATTTTTTATGTATGGCCATACGAAAAAATCACATATGTTTAAATCGCAAGACCTAGTTGGATATGGGATTTCAGTGTTCCTGCTTATTATTCTGTTATCAAAAAATTCTCTGAGATATTGAAGTGTGTCTCTGGTCGTATGCGCTGTTGCACCATCTTGTTAGAAATACCAATTTTGTAATTCCTCATCATCCAGTTGATTTATGAATGAGCCGAGTATCTCATTGCGATATCGTGCAGCAGTAGGTGTACCTTCAAAAAAAAATGGGACCCACCAATCTTCTTCGCCATATTCCAACCCAAACACCAACTTTTTGGGGATGCAATGTTTTTTCAACAAAAAAATGAGGATTTTCGGAAGACCAACACCTCATATTCTATGAATTAACATATCCAGAAAGATAGAACCAGGCCTCATCCGTAAAAAAAACTGTGTTGAGGATATCCTGATTGTGTAGATTATTTTGAAACCATTGACAAAATTCCACTCGTCTTAAATAATCGACTGGATAAAGTTCATGAAAACATTGCAGCTTGTATGGATGACAATGTAAGACTTTTTTAAGAATGAATTGGCACGTAGCATAAGATAAATTTGTTTGTTGTGTCACTACTGAAATGGATGTTTTTGGATTTTCATCAATAATATGCTGAAGGGCTTCAATATTATCAGCTGTACGTTTAGATGGCCGTCCACTTCCAGTTTTTCGACCGACGCTACCAGTCTTTCTGAATAACTTTACATAATTTGTCAAAACATTGTAAAAATCATTGTAGTCAAACACTAATTCAGGATGTTCTTCACTAAAATCAGCCATGCATTCCGTAATTGAATACTGCCACTCGCCATTTACTTTCGCACCTGTACGGAAGTAACATTCGATAATTTTTGCTTTTTGTTCTATGTTGAATACCATTTTTTAAATAAATTTAATTTTCTTAATAAGAGTTTTGAAAAATTTGACACGAACTTATAGTTTCAATGTCAAATAATAAATGTCATTATGTGGAAGTGGCTAAAGTACCAACCCAATTTCACAGTCTACTCCAATTAAGAATTCTTTCGATGGCTCGTTATTGTATTACTGAGGTGAAACCTTCAATTTCTGGGAAAGTGCACAATTCTATCATACCTAGCTTGTGTAAGTGGACGGGGAATTGTCCATGCCAAAACTTCAACCTAGCAATTGTCATATAATTATATCTTTAGACTTTCTGATTTTGGTGTAATGTCTTTTTAAAAATATTGGGATGGATTAAAGTATACTGGGTCATTTTCTTTCGATACGTGCCCTCCCACTGCTTATTCCATTCTTCCTGCAATAATTCTTTCCTCACCATTGCTTTTATGGCTTATTTTGCCAACGTATCTACAATTTCGTATTATCATTATTATTAAAAAATAAATGCAAAACTACTATTTCTTTGATATACCTAACATATTGTTAAAATTTATTGTTCACTACTTTAACCTTCCATCAACTGTTTATAAAAGTCAGAAACTTCCATGATCGATATATTAAAATAAATATGTTTCTCTCCTTTATACACTATATATTTATGTTACATAATTATTTTAACAGATTTAATTTCAGTACGTAATAATAAACCCTTGGGTTAAAATTATATATTTTACATCGGTCTAAAAATATGATTACAATTGAATTAAAAAAGGGGAAAAAATGTGAAAAAAAGCGCAATTTTAAATCAATAATAACAGATAATTACAGATGTTATGTAGTTTTCTGCATAATTGTTATAGTAACTGCATAATTGATCAATCCCTGTTCTGTCCCATTGTTACGCATGGTCGTGTTTCCTAGGAGTTTACTTGTCGAATAGGTAATGTAATGAATAATGATTAATGAACCAGCTTTAGAAATGAACTGATATACCTGGGATTCTGATAATATTTGTGTTTGTTTAAATTTCAAACATATTAGGTAATATAGTAATAATATTAGTATTACTTATCCAGTTTAAGTTAATAGTATAACTAATATTTATATTAACAAAAATAAGAAAATTATGGTGTGTTTTGGATTATATTTAAAATTGTTTAGTATTGCTATCCAATTCTTTATCTGCCCGCTCCAAAAAATAGGGGGATGTATCAAAATTTAAGTTGCACTCAGCGCCATCTGTCGTTCTTTTAGCGAAGTAACATAACAAGCGTAACAATTATTTCCAAAACTACAATGCCTGCTGTGTATTGCAATTTTCACTTGTTAAAACCCTTTTATATTCCATGATTTTTTTAGCTGTATTATCTTTCTACATTATTTGTTACCTTTTAATGTAGGCTACTAACAATGCTTGTATAATTCTCTTTAAATGCATTTTTATGATTTTGGTTATCGTAACATGTAATTTTCAATATTGACAATTGAACTCTTGCAAATATTTTACATGTTATTCTTGATCAGAATTACGTCTTCTGCCATTAGCAGAGCTCCTTCCATTTTGCCATTCTTTTGCTATTCCACATAGACGGAGCTTCGCAATTCTTTGATTCCAAGTTCTTCTCAGCATTCCTTCATTGGTATTAGAAGACTGAACCAAGCCAATTGTTTTTCGTCAATTTTCTGGGACTGTTGAATTTACTCCAAGCTTTTCACTAATACTTTCGTTAATTTTTTTATCAAATCTTATAATCCCTCCTTTTTTCCTTAAAATTCTCACTTCGGCAGATGTTACTTTGGGTTTTAATGTTTTCGTTAAGACTAAGATTGGTTTCTATAAATAAGTGATGAAGACTGCCTTATAAATTGCTTCTTGGATTCTGAGCTAGATCCGCCTCTTGGGCACTGTTTCCTTCCCGGTCGACGTTGTGTCCACTGTTGTAAAATCTGCTAGTACTATTGCTGCAGGTTAGAACGAGTTTATATAGAAGCTGTTGTTCCGGGTCACTGAAGCGTTACGGTTGAGTTTTCGAGAAAGAAGGGTTTGCGAACTTATTGAAAGGATAATATATTTATTGGAATGACATTGAAACCAAAGCAAATACCTATTAAAATTAACACCTGAACACTTTTCGATAAAACTTCCTTCAAAAAAAGCTTCCTTGTGGAAGTTTCTTGTATGACAACATTCAATACTTTGCCCTTTTATATTGGCACGTCTAAGATTAGAATACGGGTCCATAATTTGGTATCCGTGCTATATTTACCAACAATTTGTCTTAAAGAAAGTACGGAAACAATTTTTGAATAATTTATCAAGTAGAACCAATGATACGCAAATGGATGTCTTCCCGTAACCATTTCTTTTATGACCAATTTCAACGACTCCGGACCTTTTGTAAGAGTAATATAGCTACCGCTTATGCCACATATCTAAGAAATAGAACAATCTCTCCAGGTTGATCCAAAAAATGTGTTTCAATATATTCATTCTAAACAGGACACGACACGCATACCTAAAACTGTGTTTCATAATGATACCCTCCTAGACTCTTCTCAAGGTATCGTTGATGCATTTGCCAACAAATTTTCTTCTGTGCATTCTATGAGTGGCGATTTTACTTACATTCAAGAGAACACTAATTATACTCCTTTTACATTAGCATCTGTAACTGAGGACGAAGTATTTTTTATTATGGCAATATTCCCGCAAAAAATATTGCGGGTGATGATTCAATTCCAAGCTTTATCTTGCATGATGCAAGATCTGCCCTTGTAAAACCGCTAACTTTTATTATTAACATGGAAATTCGAAGTTCTACCTTCCAGACCATCTAGAAGCGAGCGAGGATAAGTCTAGTATTCAAAAAGGGCGATAATACGCATGTTGATAACTAAAAACCCATATCAATATTGTCGAATTTTTCTAAGGTATTTGAAAGTGTAATTTGTTCCTGTCTGTACCATAACACCAAATCCTAGATTTCTCCATTTCAACACGGCTTCATGCGGGGAAGATTGACAGTGACAAATCTTGTGACTATTTGTCAGTTTATTAGTGAGCATCTCGATACTCGTGGTCAAATTGATGCCATATATACGGACTTTAATAGTGCCTTTGATGTGATTGACAATGGGATTTTACTTACGAAATTGTCTGCGTTTGGGTTAAGTCCATCCCTACTTCTTCTTCTTCTACAGTCTTACTTAATTAGTAGATTTGATTATGTCTTCTACAACGGCTATAAATCCTTTGAATTCTCTCCTCTATCTGGAGTCCCACAAGGTTCACATTTGGGTCCTCTCCTATTTATCTTGTTTTTAAAGGATCTATTATCGTCTCTGTCCTGTCCACTACATGCCGATGCAGATGATCTGAAAATATACTACTCCATTAAAACATGAGACGACGTGTTGCATTTGCTAGTGAATTTAAACATTCTCTCCCAATGGTGCTCTACTTGTAAATTAAGATTGAACATCAACAAATGCTGCTACGTCTCTTACACAAAAAAAGGTAATTTTATTGACTCCAGTTATTTTGTAAATGATTCTTAATAAGGTTGATAACATAAAGGACCTTGGTGTTTTGTTCGACTCTTGCTTAACTTTCATGCCACATATCAATAAAATGTCGCTGCTTCAAAGACATTAGGTTTTGTTCGGCGTTCCTGCAAACTCTTCTCTTCTATGTCTTTATTCAGAACTATGTATTATAGTTTTGTCCTCAGTAAGTTAGAGTATGCTTCTCCTGTTTGGTCGCCCCATTGTATTTATCTTCAGTTATCCATTGAAAAGATACAACGTCGTTTTTTAAAGTACTTATAATTCAAAATTGTTGGCATCTATCCCGAGCGAAATACGAACTACAGTTTACTACTTAGAAGACTGGTTTACAATCGTTCAACTATCGCCGAGATACTCTGGGGGCGAGATTTGTGTGGAAGATTGTGGTACCATTGATTGTCTTCATTTACTTTCATCTGTCAACTTTCATGTTTCTCGTATATCCTCTCGTTCCTCTCGTACCTTTGCTTTACCTTTTTTTAGGACCAACTTGTTGGAGGGCTCTCCGCTCATGACCATGTGTCGAACTGCTGAGGTGTATTATGAAGACATTTTCTCAATGCCACAGCATAGAGAACAAAAAGACTAAGAATAAATCCTTTTTTATGGTTTTCATGTGTTACATGTGTACATGTATTTCTTTTTTTTCCTTTTTTTCATTGGTTGACTTCGCAGATATTTCTTGGTGAAACGTTCTTGTAATAACTTGATTAATTATTCGAAAATAAAACACTTGGCTTAGTTTCACAACTTCTTTAATTAGATACACTAACAATTGTTTCGGCTATTAGGCCATTATCAAAGAGCTATCTCAAAACTGTTTTTTGAGATAGCTCTTTGATAATGGCCTAATAGCCGAAACAATTGTTAGTGTATCTAATTAAAGAAGTTGTGAAACTAAGCCAAGTGTTTTATTTTCGAATAATGTATTTCTTTATATTTTTATTTTATGTTTTTTTATACATATTGCTATGAATAGTGGGTTGAAGATTTGTTACACCACCATCCACAACTAGTTTTCCCAACTAGGTTTTCTCAGCCGGTGAAATTTCAAATCTGAGACCTCTAACTTCTCGGGTTCCACTTAGGAAAGACGTGTCTAAAATATATGTTGAGCGCCAGTGAAATGTTCACAAAAATTCATTTACTTATTTATATAAATTGATTCCAAACTAATTTCTCTTTAAATTTCTTTTAAATATATTCTTTTATATATATAGGTATAATATACTAAGGAAAATTGGAGTGAGTAAATAAAACAAACGCAGGTTAAAAAGTGCAATAAAATGTAATTATATTAAATACAAAAATAAAAAAAATAAAAAAATATATCTTCACAAAGTATAAAGATGTGGTATCATTTAACAAAGATACTTGAGGTAAAAGCATTCATTGAAAATTGACAGCTAAATGAATGGAAAACATCCTCCTTAATGACTCCGAACAAAACTTATCTAAAAATAATCAAGTTTAATATTAAATTCTCCAAAGAAAACTACGCTGTATACTCAGATACTGATACGTGAACAAAAACTAACCATGTGCAATCACCAAGCACAAAAAATCCTGACTCCACTCGAACAAATTTTATCTAAAAATTATAACGAAGAATTTTAATACAAATACAAAATATACTTCTGTTAATTATGACGTCATAAAATTTTAATTCTACAAAAATTAATGGAGACTCGAGAAAAAAGGTGCTTAATCAAATTTAATCATCAATATAACGAGAATTTATCTGTTTAAATATCGGGACTTTAATATCAATATAACATCAACTATTAACACTTTCAAAAATACAAAACCCGAAATTAATTAAATAAATATATAATATATATATATATATATATATATCGAAGAAAGCAACCTTCTCGTTTGAAAGCTAGTATTCATCTCCTCGAATTGACCTCCAATTTGCACCGAATAACCAGTTTTTTTCACTTAAAATTTATAATGTACAGTCATGTCCCAAATAAATGTACATTTTAAATATTTTAATTAAAAAAAAAAAATCCATAGCACCTCGTGGAACTGATTATGAATCGCTATTGGAGTTTAACATCACGAAGAGGGATGCCAGTGCTGAATTTCTATGTAAATTTCTGCAGTTTGGAGTAGTGAAAATCCCATTAATCACATGTGAAAATCACATTAATTACATTTGGATTTTCACTATTCCAAATTCTTGTATTTTGTGAATTTAGGTATCCCGTTTTATAAAACCATTCTTCATCAGTAAAGATGACTTTTTGCGAAAGTTCTCCATTATTGTTCATATTTACAAACCAATTACAAAACTGTAGTCTACGTGGGTAATCAATTTCTAACAATTCTTGTACTGCTGTGACTCGGTGTGGATAAAGTTGCATATCTTTTTTTAATAACTTGTGAGTTGTACCAACAGAAAGGTCTATTTGTTGACTCAAATGTCGAACAGATGTTTGTTGTTCATTTCCCATTATTTCTTCAACACGACTGATAACTTGATGTGTACTTTTCTTAACTGCTCCACTGCCTGATTTTCTTAAGAGACTAGCAGTTTCAGAAAAAAAGTTCTATCCAAAGTATTCTTAAATTGTATATAATCTATTACAAAATGTGGAAACTCAACTTGAAATTCTACCATGCAATTTTGAACTGAATAAACCCATAAACCATCAATTTTATTACCACTTCGAAAATAAGCCTGGATTAAAAAAATTTTATGTTCCAAAGTGAAAGCCATTTTAAAACTGAGAAGCAATTTATTTAAACCAGAATTGATAACATTGATAACCATTTTCTTTTAATAATTACGCTTCAAGTTTGCTTTATTTAAAAAATTTCATTAAATTTTCCACAGAACTAATAAATACTATAATAGAGGATTTAACGAAATATCAAGAAGAAATTTTATGTTTGCGTACGTAAAGTAAATATTACACTAGCTTTAGCTTATTCAACCGTATCGTATACTCTATTCTATGCATAATTTTTTTAAAATAAATTCGCAGTATTAATTACACGGTCACTTACGTTATCACATTTAATTAACAAGCCATAGCTTATATGCAGTATTGGAGATCAATATCATATTTCCTCCATCAAAATATGATATAGGAATGCGAAATTATTCAGTACGTGCCCATAGAACGAGTGATTGAATCGTTAAAGCATTTCATTATTTACAATTAACATTAAAATTTATTAGTTTATTATTGTATAGCATTCACTCAGTCGCTTCCAAACGTATATCCGGTTTTGTAACGGAGAGAACAACTAGCCAATCCTGTGTGGAAGCCTATAAATTACTTATCAAGTTTCGATACTGTATTTTCACGAACATTTTGTGTATATTGTGCATACATATAGTAGAACCAGGATGAAATATTTTTTTTTTTCAAATTCCAGCAAGATTTTAGAAAGCATCCTGTAATTTATTTTATTTTACTTCTTTCCGGAGTTATGATTTAAATTTTCTTTAAAAAAATGGCGTTTTTGTAATCACACTATGATTACTAGAATTGTTATTTTTCCCCACATTCCAGAGTCCTGCTCAGTACAAGTTAATATGTACAAATATTTTCAATATACATCGCGTACTGATATATGTGTTTATAACATCACAAATTCAACCGCCTCGCGTCGAGATCTACGTTTAACTAAAATGTAAACATCTGACCGGCACACAATGTATAGGTACAATGAACCTATTTATCTTTAAATCTTATCTTATCTTATCTTTTTGTAACTGGGTGCGTCTCGTAAAAAAAAACTTCTTTTATAATTCTAACAATAGCAATAACTACAAATATATTCTGGAATCAGGCCACTTGTAAAAATAGGTCAAACTTATGCAAAAGTGCATCAAAGAATCGGAGAATGTTTTGAGAAACAATAAGACCGCTTTCAATAATAAATACAGGGTTTGGCAGCTGGTATGACACATTTTCATAAGGCTGTAGAATTGTTGAAAGATGACGATATTAAACCAACTTGTGATATACCGGGTGTATCAGTTATGTTGTGCCAATGGCGTACTTCCATTATCTAATAAAATAAAAATTTGAAATTTGGGGCATCTAATATACACCGAATGTTCTTTAAACTGAGCCTAGTATTAATATTCTTTCACTTCCAGTTTAACCGGAAACGGCCCTAACTTTTTTATTTTAAATAACACCCTCTATATTTTACTCACAATTTGAATTCTAGGGAAAATTCTCTTTCCCGTAAAGTATCACACTTTGTATTTAGACCTTAAAACAGAGATGAAATTGCATTTTAAATATTCAAAAATTTGGATCGTAGAAACCAAAGCGATCTATGGAAACTAAAACAAAATTTGACATTATTTGTTTATTAACTTTGACAGTTAGTAAAGTTCATTAAAATTTGTCTCAAAGTTGCTTCGAACAAAGTGGAATTAAAAATGAATAACGACGATTTTACAAATGAGGAAAAATTGAACATGATCCTCATTGATGGGATCATCACGCCAACAGGCGTGATGCCTTCCGTGTTTACCGAGAGCGGTATCCTGACAGACGTATGCCAAGCCCTATGTATATTATATGTTGGACTTCAAATTTGGAGACATGAGGTGCCTTTTTAAAGGAAAGACTGCTACTGATGAAGACCACAATATTGGTGTTTTGGGAAGTGTGCTTAATAATCCACTTATTTCAATTCGAGAAATTGAAGCAGAATGCGATATCTCTCGTTCCTTTATTCAACGAATCCTAAAATCCACCAAATTCAGGCCTTTCAAAATTCACCTGCATCGAGGATTAGAGCCAGGAGATTATAACAGAAGACTGGCGTTTCTTGCATGACTAGCGACTGCCGGTGAAGATGGCATTATTAGCTCAATATTATGGACAATTGAGAGCCGCTTTCATAATGAAGGAACCGTAAGTCGACACATTTACCATTATTGGTCTGTAGAAAATCCTTTCATAGAATTTGGGGAATTAATGTATAGTGCGGCATGATCGATGGGTACATTATTGGACCAATGTTTTATGAAGGAACCTTAACTGCTGAGGCATATTTAGAATTTCTTCAGGGTGAATTTCCAGGTTTTCTTGAAAATGTTGCGTTCAGCATGATGGGGCACCCGCTCACCTTAAGGAACCTTAACTGGTGAGACATATTTAGAATTTCGTCAGGCTGAATTTACAGGTTTTCTTGAAAATGTTCCGCTGAATATACGTGCCAACATGTATTTTCAACATAATGGGGTACCCGCTCACAATTCTAAAGTTATGATTGATTATGTTAATCAGATTTTCCCTAATAAGTGGTTAGGCACCAATAAGATCAATGGACCAATAAGATGGCCTGCAAGATCACTCGATTTAACGCCGTAAGATTATTTTCTGAGGGGATATTTGAAAGATAGGATATGCCACACATACATATGCCTCTTGCAGATTTGGAAGATTTAAAAAATAAAATTAGGAATAAATACGCAGCTCTTAATGCTGAGTTATTAAGAAGTGTTACCTCTGGTGAATTTTTGAACATTTTGAACATTTTCTTTAGCATCTT
The DNA here is from genome assembly GCA_935421215.2 of Melolontha melolontha. Taxonomy (NCBI): domain Eukaryota; kingdom Metazoa; phylum Arthropoda; class Insecta; order Coleoptera; family Scarabaeidae; genus Melolontha; species Melolontha melolontha. Next base: position 32,214,791 of record OW285244.1, on the reverse strand, counting down.
TTCTGGCGCTCACAGTTCAAGTTTGGTGCCACTAAGAGATGCATAAATACCGTTCTTATATAAATGAAATTAATAAGTATAATATTTTTTGTGGTTCATTTAACATTGTTTTTGTTTGTTATTTGACTTTCAATAAAATGTTTGTAAATCACTCTTATCTAAATGAATATTCATTCCAGCAGAAATCTTAAAAATGCATTTTTGGGAATTTTGGGAAAATGCAATTTCACCTCTATTTAGATTACTAAATACAAAGCATAATACTTCGCTGGAAAATGAATTTTCCGTAGAACTCAAAAATATACAGAGTGCTATTTAAAATAAAGAAGTTAGGGTCGTTTCCGGTTAAACCGGAAGTGAAAGAATATTAATATTAGGCTCAACTTAAAAAACATTAGGTGTATATCAGACACCCCCCATTTTTCAAATTTCTATTTCATTAGATAACGGAGATACGCCATTGCAACAACATAACTGAGACACCCGGTATAATAATTTGAATATATGCAATTTTACTTTTTGAAAATAATATGTTTTAAGTACACCCCATTGGCTTCTAAATAAAACCTTAACCTATTTTGAAACTTTTTTCATAATTCTGAGCAGGAGTTGGGCATTAATACCCTGACATTTTTGAAAAACGTCTTTCAATGCCTGAATAGTTTTTGGTCGGTTCTTATACCGATAGGTCCAACTCGCAACGGGCCATAGGGAACAATATACGTATGGAACGTAATGCGATTTGGCAACGTGTGTACGATGCCTATATTGAGTGACTTTCTTAAAATTTAAATTTATTTTGCAGAATTATTGATTTTTTTACTTTTATCTTTTAGAAAACGTTATTGTTTTTTTATTACTTAAAATTACTTTATATGAAAAATAGTATACCATAAAAGTGTAAACAAAGACAGTATACATTGAAACGAATATTCATTCAATTGTATTGTCATGAAATTGAATTTGTCAATCGTTGTTAAATTTGTTAGAATGAATAGATATTTATATTTATCCGAAAATACTAATACTTAAAGCAAACGAATTCCATTTCTTCCTGCATATTGATTATGCAGCTGATGCTTTCGTAATATGCTCATATTTGTATTATTTCAACTTATACTTCGGTCGATACATATCGACTTCCTTCAAACCAGGAGGAAGCTACAGTTGTAATTAAACTATATTTCCTTTTTTTTTATTACCTACGGATATTCACAATTCCAAAATACGTTACAATGTTGCTTATTTTAGATTGTAATTAGCTGAATGCTGTCGCAAAACTGATCTCTGCATTTTTAAAAATGCCAGAATAAAATTAACCCCTGCCCTTATTATAATTTTACAAAGGAACAGACACGTACTTCAATTTCTACGAAAAACTAAGCCTACAGTTCATGTATAATACAGTGATAATGAAGACTGGAGCGTTTGTCGACCTACGAAGTTGTACTTTACTTGTTTATTGTTAATAAAAGGCTGATGGAAATATTACGTGAGATTTTGGTATCTGTATTATAATAACATCACGATAATAGTAGAAATACAAATATGAGCATATTACGAAAGCATCAGCTGCATAATCAATATGCAGGAAGAAATGGAATTTGTTTGCTTTAAGTATTAGTATTTTCCGATAAATATAAATATCTATTCATTCTAACAAATTTAACAACGATTGACAAATTCAATTTCATGACAATACAATTGAATGAATATTCGTTTCAATGTATACTGTCTTTGTTTACACTTTTATGGTATACTATTTTTCATATAAAGTAATTTTAAGTAATAAAAAAACAATAACGTTTTCTAAAAGATAAAAGTAAAAAAATCAATAATTCTGCAAAATAAATTTAAATTTTAAGAAAGTCACTCCAATATAGACATCGTACAGACGTTGCCACATCCCATTACGTTCCATACGTATATTGTTGCCTATGGCCCGTTGCGAGTTGGACCTATCGGTATACCGTATCCTTTAAAAATTCCAATAAAAATAAATCTATTAAATTTTAATCAAAATCGTATAGGCATGAAGTTTAATGTCAAACTAACTGACATTACATTATTTGGTATTTCATAGCAACCTATTCAAAATGTGTCACACCAGTTGCCGAACTCTGAATTTGTTTTTATTTGTTATTCCGGATATATAGATAGCGTAAATAGCAGTATTATAGATTAATTTACATTGCATAGACAATTAATTTAAAAAATAAACGGTGTTTTTTTAGAGGCGGAAAAATGTTTTTAATTTATTTAAATGATAATTTTATGGCATTAATGTTTGAAGATGATTTTCGGTATATGGCCACCGCGGATTAGGTCGTACCTGGCATAATCTGGAGGTCCAATTTTGACACACTCTTCACAGTAAGTCAGGTTGTATTTCGGTAATAACGCGTCGAATGTTGGCTTCCAAGTGCTCAATTTATTCTGGTTTATCGGCGTAGACATACGACTTTACATAACCCTAGAGAAAATAATTTAATGGCATCAAATCGCACGAACGACGTGGGCCAGTTAGCAGGTCCATTTCGTGAAATTAATCGTTCGTCAAAGCAAATCTCAGCAAATTAATTGTATCGCGCGCTGTGTGGCATGTGGCATCGTCCTGCTAAAACCACATGTCTGCCACATTATTGTCTTCAAATTGAAGCACGAAAAAGTTATTAGTCATGTCACTGTACCGTTCACCGTTCACTGGACGTTCTAACCATTATCATTTCTGAAGACATATGGACCAACGATTCCACCGCCCCATAAAGCGCGTTAAACGGTGACTTTTTCTGGATGTAATTGTGTTTCGACAGTGGCTTGTGGATTATCATCGCTCCAAATGCGGAAATTCAGCTTATTGATATAGCCATTTACGAAAATCACTGAACTATAGATCCCGAATGAAATTGTGGATCTATAGCAATATTTCCTTCGGCTCATTCACCAAATGTACGGCGCGAATGACGATTGTGTGGCTTCAATTCCTGTACAAGTTGAATCTTGTAAGCACGTAAACCAAAATATGTACACATAATTTTCTATAAAGTGGATGGACACAAGTTTAATTGTTGAGCACGACAACGAATTGAGGCATTTGGATTAGCATCAACACTACGCTGCAGACCATCAATTGCTTGTTGTGAGCGCACTGTACGACGTCTTACAGTATGCGCATTATCCTTTAGAGTAAACGTATTGCGAAAACAATCCATAGTTTCTCGAGTTAATCGCTCTGATGGACGATTATGAGCACCATAAAATGCACGTCATGCCCGATGGGTTTCTCGAATTGAACCGCATTTTTCAAAATAAATTTGAACAATTTTCAAACGTTGCTCCGGCGTGGTCTATTCATGATTAATTGTCAATCCAAACTAACCCCAAGACAACCGAAAACTGTTAAATCGGCTGTCACAGAAAACAGTGTTGCCAATTTAATGTTCTTCGCCTCCATGGAAAATACCCGACATATACTGGATTTGATGAAATAAATATAAAGACGCAATATTACTTAATTACCACTTTATTCAATAAATTTAAATTAAGTGGAAATTAAGTAAAATATTGCTTTTTCATTTTTATTTAATTAATTATGAATTTCCATCGAGTAAATGCTAGTTCGATTCAACAAACATTTTTTGAATTTTTAAGATATAATCCCCACGAAAATGTCTTGAACATCTACTAATTCTTTCTAATGTAAAACTGTTGTTCTAATCTTTGCTCCATTACATAAATATTTCTTAATTTATTTTATTATTTTTAAGACAATTTTGCAAGAATATTTGTTTTAATTTAAAATTTATTTCCTTTAAATATAGGTTCTCTTTTCGTAAAAGTATTTTTAGTGTCAGTAAGGAATAGTTACATGTTTAAAATATATTACTGTTCGACATATTGACGTTTTTTAAATTTCTTAATGTTACATACTGGTTCTTTACAACTTGGAAACTATCCAATACACTACAAACCAAAGCCGTCTTAAAATGTTATTTAGGGTTAAAATAGGTACATTTCTATTCTCACAATGCATTTCGTAACTCGCTGGCGTTTAATAAAAAAGACTTGAAAACTTACTTGACGTATCTTGCTTGGGCACCAGTTGGGGCTGCGCCGCTGTCTGTATAGGGGTGCTGGTTTGCGTAAGCAGTGGCTGAACGGCCACTAACGTTGGAGCATTCACTGGTGCGGTAGTCC